>OX467092.1:905135-3305135 GCA_950106755.1 Climacium dendroides
GGGGCATCATAAAAACGGGGATTCAAGTCGAGTCAATAGTTAACAATAAAAAGTTACAACTCCATAGCATAGCCTTGTAATTCTAAACACTAAACCATTCAAAAAATATATTAATAAAGAACCTCAAAACTATCAAGAATATTGCCCCTTCTTTTGGACAAGGCACCTCTTTCTTACACTGACATATGAAGATTGTATCATTGTTTATACAAAATTGATACAACGTCCATGTTAATTATATATAATGTTGTATACATGTATATATGAATGTAAAATATGTGCATCTCTTCATATATACAAGATTCTTAAAATCTTCAAAATAATTGAGCCAAAACATGCCTAACCAAATGATTTTACAACATTCAAAATCTACAAATCTAAAGGATAAACAAACTTCAAAAGAAAAAAATGTTTAAGTGGAAGAGATATAAGACTGATAAACATACAAGACTATTTTTACAAATCTTTGTAACTTGTAATCCCCTAGTCCTAAAGATAATGATTTTACAACATCTAAAATCTACAAATCTATAGGAAAAACAAACATCTTAAAAAAAACATATGTCTAGATGGTAGAGATATAAGATAGATAAATGTACAAAGATGCTTTTATAAATCTTTGTATCTTCTACTCCTTGAGTCTTCCTACGATATACCTCTAATCTTCACATGTAATGATCAAATTCCAAAAACTTGCTTTCATGCAAACCTATAATCTCTCAAGATTGAAAGATCTTTCCAAAAGCACTATAGATTTTAGTAAGTACTCAATTTTAATCAAACCATTGAAGCAAAACAAATTTATAACCTCAAGATATTTACACTATAGATATGTGAGGCAAATCAAAGTCACGCAAAGTACCATGAAGCTCTCAATATCCACTTTCAAACTAGAATGATTAAGGATGCAATTGAAAGCACTACAAGAAAACCTGTCCAAAATGACAGAAACTCATCCTAATTGACAAAAATCAGCCCGTCCTAATCTACAGAAAATTGACAGGTTTTTGTCAATTTGGACAATTTTCTGTCAATTCGGACAATTTTTTGTCCTAATTGACAAAAACCTGTCAAATTCCTATAGATTAGGACGGGCTGATTTTTGTCAATTAGGACGAGTTTCTCTTGTAGTGAAGACTCGTCCGTTCTAGAAACAAGTCACAATTTTGACCCTCAACTAAATGAGTTCTATTAGAAATTTAGAATGTAAGTGTTGTTGAGGACATGTAGCCTAGAAATTTGAATCCCATGTTCACAACATGTTGCAAGGTTTACAATTATTGTACACACTGTGAAACTAACACAGAGATCCACTTTACAAGTGATAAACTTGCAACGTGAGCACCATGGGGTTTCTCCTTAAATCATGGAGTGTTATTTTAGGGAAGATTACAAAAGATATCATACATAAAAGATATCTTAGTTCTAGAGTCACAAGTGCATGATGTAATTGACTAGGAAACAATTTAGGTCACAGAAGCATTGAACATTACCAACTCTATCAAAATATGAAATAATGTAAATAGAGAAGCTTCAATATGAGCCATCCTAGAGCCAACCTTTCGACAATCACAGACCATATTGCTCACCAAATTGATTACACCAAATTGCAAAAGAATAGGGATACTTGGCGATCGATGTACACGATGTCAACAACAAGAACTGTTCAAACATACATCCCATACAACAACAATGATCCATGTACATTTGACTACATAGAGTTGACAATTAGTATCTGAAGTAAATCCATTGCAATTTCAACATGATCTTGCTAGAGTTTATGATTAGGTAAGAAACCCACTAATTCCTTCAACTTTTTTATTTTAGGAAGCAAAAACTTCTGATGCTTCAAGATGCCACTTTTGGTCACCCTTGACTTCATCTCCTATGAAAGCCTTAATGCATGAATATTAGGACTATCATGCATTCCATCATTTATTCCATCCTCTTCTTGTAAAATATCCTTTAAATATTCTACAATTATAACCCTTGACTTAAACTAATGGAAGTAGACAGTTGAGTCATCCATCCAATATAAGATCCATGTATCAATAAGGTCCATAAGAATAGCGAAAGGAGTGAAATATTTGGAAAGGACATTTGCTAACACAAGTGAAAGAAGAGTTTGAAACTTTGTTTTTCTATCCAATACTAAGCTCTTGCTTTTTTCAACTTAAAAAAGCATTTCAACCCTGCTTCTAGTAAAGATGCCATATACTTATCAACAAATGTCACATTTGTAGTACTTTTAAAACGCTTATAGTTTAATAAAAGTTGTAGATGTTTGTTGGCAGCATCTATCAAACTCCACTTCTAGAGGCCAAATCCAATATACTTTGCTAAATGTGAGCCCTATATTTGTCACTTGGGTCTCAAAATTTTCTTTTTTTCATTTTTTGCTCAATTTTAGGGATATTTCTAGTGAAAATGATTAAAAAGAAGTGTTTACAGTGTACTTGAGGGAAATCCCTATGAATATACTATATTATTTTTCAAAAATTTAGGGATGCACTAAGAACGTCCAATTATTGTTTTTAGTGACTAAATAGGTAATAAAATAATAATTGAAGGTCTAAGATAGGATTTAGCCCTATTGGCCAAAATAGTAGAAAACACCAAACTTGGTCTTTTATTGGAATTTTTCCTAAAAAGTCCATGATGTGTTCCAAGCCTAGAGAGTAGTAGTATGGATTGCCATAAGGCCTGGTAAGTGTTAGGAATATCTATGAAAAGATTCCTATAATTTTTTTGCCAAATAGGTAAAAGATGGGAAAGAATCAAATTGTCCTTTGTAGGTAAAATCCACAAGTTACATGAAGCGTGCAATTGGAGGGTAGAGATAGGTGTTCCTAACATAAAAGCACGCTAGGAGCACATTGACAAAGTCGGTTTGTAAAGATTTCCTAGTATGGAAATGATTCCTCCCCAAAGGAATTAAATTGATAGGTATTTATTTAATACCTATATGAAAAAGTGCAAAGTAGATATGAGCATTTGTACTTAGCCTTTGGAATCTTTCTAAAAGCTATTTGAAAAGCTTTATAATTTCTTGAATTACAAAATATGACTCCCTAGGAAGTCAACCGCATTTTTCAGCATTGGAAAACTCATATAAATTACCCAAGCGTTGATAAAATCCCACTAGATATTAGGATAGTTAGTTTTAGCTTAAATAAGCACCTTGACAAATTTCAAAACATTCCAACACCGACAAGTACCAAAATTAGCGTCGACAACGACTTTTAACGATTTTACAAAATATTTAGCAAGTTGACTGTACAAGGAGTGTATGGTGTCCAATTGGAGTCAACATAGACTCTTTTCTTATTTTCTTGGGTCTCCCCAACAATCCTAGACATTCAAAACTTTTGGAAAAAATAAACTCCAAAAGTTAGTTTTTCTACCTTTTCACTATTTTACAAATCGCTATTTTTCAGTTGCGAAATAGGCTTGAATAAGGGGGTAGGAGGTCCTATACATTAATTTGGGTCTTATAAAGACAATGGTACAATCAATTTGGCAATTACAGATTTTCTCTAATTTTTAGAGTGGCTATAGTAGTAGTATAGAATTTTGGAAGGTAGTTTTAGTTTTTTTAAGGTAGTTTTTAGGTAAATTGAGGGGGGTGGAGGCCTTGGAAATGTATAAAAGGCCTCCATTCCTCTCTCTTTGCACCCCTTTCTTGAATTTTGTATTTGGTCACTTGTAGCCACACTGTTGAGAATTTTTTGGTATTGTGCCAAAAACCTCTTGTTTGCATTCTTGAGCTTTGCTCTTTGATTTCTAAGTGATCTTGCACTTTTTGAATCAAAGGACATAGAGGTCCCTTTACTCTAACTTGCTTATTATTGATGTGTCTTGAGTCTTTGAGCTAAACATTTGGTACCTTGTCTGAGTTCTTGAAGTTCGTGGTACTCACCCTTCGTTGGGCCTTGTTGTGTGGGATTTCGCATCTTATTGTAAGTTGAAGAAAATCCCCCTCAAAGCTTAATAAAGGAACTTCGTAGGTCTAAGATTTGTTTAAAAATACTAACCACTTTCTATTGAGCCTTTGTTGTGTGGGATTTTGCAGCTTATTGTTGAAGAAAATCCCCCCCAAGTTCAAAGGAGTCCTTTTGGGTCTAAGATTTGTCTTAAAAAATACTAACCATTTTTCATTGAGCTTTTTTGTGTGGGATTTCACAACTGTTGTTGGAGAAAATCCTCCTAAGGCATTGATGTGGAAAATAAGTGGTCCAACAGTTTGTATTTGGTAGAGAGAACTTGAGTGGGATTCAAGTCTTTCAAAGTTCTATATGTTAAACAAACTCTTTCAAGTTTGTTAAAGAATTTGAGGTTGAACCCTCTAATACAGCAAAGCTATTGCTAAAATTCTAGTTTATACTAACCAAAAATCTTTTGGATTTGTTTTAAAGTTGGGGCCTAAACTCCCCAGATGGCGAAGCTTCACCCTCACTAACAACTTTTCTAGTTTGTTTTGCATTAAAAGGGTTCCTTTAAAGAGATCCCAAGTGTGGTTTGGGAATACCAATTATTTGGGATTATCCAAAAATTGGCAACAACCGCCAGATTGGGAAAAAACCCCAGTAACTAGTTAAAACCACGAACGAAGACTAGCATAAAGCAGTGGAGTATTGGCTGCTACTAAAACCGCTACTGGACTACCAACCCACCCAGCACTGGTCCGGCAAGCCAGTTGTCCGATAGTAGCTAGTTGGTGGACAACACTACAGGCCTTGTAGTTTAGCAAAAGATTAAAACTTAAAAAAAATCTAATTCCCATAAGTATAGTTGGTGGTTGACTGGAGGGACTGGCTAGTTTTTTTGCCATTCATGCATGTGTGGGTGACTTAATTTGAGATTTTAGGGAAAAACTAACAAGTAATTTATAGGGGCTATTAGAGAGTTTTTTTCTTTCCATCAGAAACTAGAAGTTTTATAAGTCTGTTTTCAAGTAGAAAAGGAGTGCCAAATAGTGTCCTTCTCTTCTAAATCCATAGTTTTAAGAAGGGCTTGAAATCAAACCCTGAAGATTGAATTTCCATTTAGAATTGTATGACCAGAGAAGGGTTAGTGTGATTTACCAAACTTCAAATTTGAAAAAGATAGCAAGGACCCAATAACACCAAAATTTCAACAAGGAAAAGCCAAAACAAAACCAAAATTCCAGCAAGGGGAGCCAGAACAACATCAGAACTCACAAAAGGAGGGGGGACCCAATTTAGCACCCAAGTCAGCCCATACAGTCAACTTGAGTTGGTTTTTTCAACTTAGCATCTAGTCACTCAACATCCCACCACTCAGCCTCTTGTTTATAACCTTAGCCTTTTGTCTTACTCATTCTCATCCTTCTGGCCCAATTCAAGCTCACAAAATTGAACTCAATCTCTTGCTAGAAACTTGATCTCACATTGCAAAACTCATATGAAACAATAAGCTTAACTCAAGTTCAAAAGTAGTTTATAAGTTGTCATTTAGCTTTGAAAACAAGGGTACAACATCCATTAGAAGATGTTGACTTTCTTAACCATATTTAAGTAGATTAGAACCACCCAAAAAGAATAGTTGACTTTGATAACCACTCTTGAATTTCATTAGAAAACAAAGGAAAAAAATAACATTATAGAATCATTTGATTTTGGATGTTAGGGAATTTAGTTATTAATAGAAAAGGTTAAACAAGCTTGTTGAAGTTTGTTTGACTTTTAAAACCAGTAAACAAATTTGTTAAAAATTTAGATTTTTAAAGATTTGACTTTGAAAAAAATAGAAGCTTTAAAAGAAAAATAGGAAAAAATAGAAAAAAAAATAGAAAAAAAATTAGAAAAAAATTGGAACAAGGAAAGAAGGAATTAGAACTCCTTTGCCCAAAAATACCACAAAAATACAAACAATATGAAGACAATGACTAAGGTATATGATCAAGTTGTGGTGGTGAAAGTTCAAAACGAAAATAGTAAGGACATGGGAGTTGAGGTTAGTACTTAAACTCAAACCTTTAATGTCAGTTTAATCTCGCTTAGAATTATAGGATTAATTCAAAAATAGTCTAGAAATTAGAAATTAAAGTCAAATTATTAGTTTGAAAAAGAATTTAGGATTCAAAGTTAAAATCAGATAAGGAATTCCTTTAGCTTTCCGAAAAGATATTAAACTTAAAAATCCAACGTAAACTCTAGAAGTTACGCTTGGATGAAGTTTGACCTTTAAGGTAAATGAAAAGTAGAAAGTAGTTGAACAAGAAAGTTAAAAAGGAACAATAAAATTTAGGATAGAAGTAAAAGTAGAAAAGAAAAGAAAAGGAAAGAAAAAGGAAAAAAACAAAAGTCCAAGTAAAAGTAATTGACGAATGAACTTTGTTTACCACAAGTTAGTTAACTTCCATTTGTAAATAACTTTTACTCACAAAGCTAAAGGTTAGAATAATTTACCAAATTAGGGAAGTCACATTAGAAGGACTCTTAGGTCAAAAATTCTCGAAGTAAAAGTAGAAATTAGAAGGAATTAGTAAAACAATAGAAAATTAAAACAAGATTTGAAAAGAATTTTAAAAACAAGTTAGTATCATAAACTTTTAAAGGATAATTTAGAAACACAAAATCATTTTTACTTTTAAAAATAGATTAAAACCAAAGAAATTAGAGTAGAATGAAGTTTTAATTTAAAATAAAATAAATTTGAATGAAAGTCAACAAAAGTTGACCAAATCAAGTGGAGATCAGAATTTAATAAGTAGAAAGATAGAATAAAATTATCCAAGAATCTAAAGTTAGAATTGATACTTGATAGTTAGTTTGAGAGAAAACAATGGATGAAAGTTTTAGGTTAGGACTAGTGTCAAAACTTCATAAGTTTCTTTTAGGAACTAAGGTCAAATTTGAAGACTTTATCATTTGTGAAAAGAAGGAACAACTTAGAATAGTTTAACTATTAGCTTAATTAGAAGATTCTCAACTTGAATTTAGAATTCCTAAACTAGCTTAGACATTTAGATCTCCAACTTATCAACCATTTATAATTAGAAAGATTAAAAATAGGATTTAATCAAAAGAAAAGCTCCATTGCTTAGAAGGCAGCTCGTTTATTACAACCATTCATCCATAAAATTTCTCAAATTTACTTAGAACCTGGTTGTGCATGTTTAGTCTCAAGGGTGGAGATCAAAACACTCACACTAAGTGAGACATGTATTTATTAGTCCTCTCTACTTTGTCAATCTGACCATGGATGGATATATCACTTTCTTCTTTAGCTTGGAATTCACATGGCCACGATATAAGTTCTAAGTCTGCAAAGCTTTTAACATTATTCCATACATTTGAACCCACCTCCCAAATTTGGATGTTCTTGTTTTTGTCTTCAATTAGGATTGCTTTGAAGATACACCCCACTTCCATGGGCAATTGATGCAATTGACACCCTATTTCCATAGACAATTCATGCAATGCAATGAAGACACTCTCGAAATCCAAAAATAAATTTGTTGGTTCACATCCAAAATAGATGTAAATATCACTAGAAATATAACACAAGAAATCTAATTGGAAAACTCACAAAGTAGACAAGAACATCAGAAGATAATAATAAATCTTCTAATCCTATCTCTAAGTATTGCGCAAGTCAGAATCCCATGAACCAAAATTTTGGCAGATTCTGCAACAATTCCATGCTACCTCTATGCACTTCATCTACAAGTACCAATATGACACCACAATAGGAAAAAGGTCTATATGCTAAGAAATCCTAAAAACTCATAGCATAGTAGTGATGTATAATCCTCAAGCGCAATTGTTATTGTTTTTATGTCCACAAAACAAACTTAATTCAACAATTATATCTTAATGCCAAAGAAGAAAGAGAATAAAGGAACTCTAAAACCAAAGTGCAAACCTACAACCTATCAAAAATGTACAAAACCATCTCTATATATCACTAAACAAAGACTCTAGAGAGCAACTTTAGAAATCCATTGGAATCCTAAGTGTGCCCTCTGTGAAATTCTAAACCTTCAACCAATGTTGTTGAGTTGCATCTATCACATAATGCACAACCAAAATTTTACATGTACATCACAATGAGGTGAAGTTCAAACAGAGGGAGGGAGTGTAGCTTTAAAAAAAAAAAATTTAGTAATTACCCAAAAGTTTAACAAGACGTGTGGGCCCCAAAGAATCACCTAAAAAAACAATTCTACATGTTTGAGTTATAATGAAAGCATCCTAAATAATACCTTTTGAATGTAAATATTTAAATTTAAAATCTTTACAAAGATTCCTTTTTGTTATGTTATAGCCATTTTTCAAATATTTGGAGTATACATGTACACCAGGATTAACCTATATCTTGCTATTTAGAGTAACAAAAAAATATATATTATGTTACCTAGAAAGCTCACAGTAGAGGACTTTAACCCAATGAAACACATTATACAATATCATAAAGACTAATACTAGGATTAAATATTATAAATACAATGAATTATGTTGAATTGAAGCTTAAATTGAAAAAAAGGGAAATTGGATTTTCTTAGTTTTAGCATTGCTAGGAAGATTAAAAATGGCTTCTAGATGATTTTGAGTTATTTCTTGAAAGAACACAAAATGATGAACTTCACTCAATTTTGATTGAGAAGCATTAATATTTCGTGATAATTGTGTCCTAACTTTTTGATATACATCTGCAATTCTGTAATATAACATTAAGATTAGTTACAATGACAATGACATAAAAAAATCCTTAAAATTGTTGAGCATTTTGCAAGCTCTTGTGAGAATGAGATGTACAAAACTTTGTAAAATTTTGAGATTTAAGTGATTGCATTGAGAAATGTAGAAAGACACTAGAGAGTGTACCAACCCTGGCTACAATAACTTAGTGATTGCAAAAGTGTCTCATATTGTGAAACAAAACCAATCTCACACTTTACATTAGAAAAAAGGGTCATTTGCATTCATAATGTTTGTATGCAAGTTAGGTTAGGATTGGCAATCAACATTACTTTAGAGAGGTTGCTTATTAGAAGTTCTATTGTAATAGGAAGTCAATTAATTTTTATCTTAAAACTTCTAATTTTATTATTGTGTAATTTTCTTCTAATTGGGTACTATTAATGCTCTATTCAAAGTTTTCACAACTGAGTTCACAGAGCAAAAATAAATAAAAAAATTACAACATTGAAGAGGAACATTGAAATAATTGCTTTAGATAGGTTCAAACTCATGCACCAATTCAATTAGCATTGGCTACAATAGAGGATTTTGCTTAGTATTTGATAAAATACAAAATGAGATGTCATGTTAATAATGACAATGATGCATTAACTCTCTCTGCACATTAAGAACTTTAAGGCATGTGAATATGGTGCCATGATGGTACATTGAAATGTAATAAATTTAATTTGGTGCCAACCTCCATACCAATCCAGTATGGATATAATGACACTAAAATAAACTGTATTGTCAAGAACGTGACCTTTGGTGTCAAAATGGCACAAAAGCAATCTGGTCCAATTTTTCTGATGTAATGAGATTTCACTCAATTGAGTGTTTTACAAAATCTCAGGGGGTGCACTACAAAGGATTATAACACATGTTCCAAGGTAGTGAGCAAGAAAGTAGGAAATAGTGAATGGAAAAGTAGTTCTCAAATGATTGAAATTGAAAGAGTCTAAGCATTGGCTATGGGTTCTGGGCACCACTTTTTGGCTCTCAAAATTTGTAGTAATTTCAATTTTGGGAATAAAATTCTGAAAATTTTGCTATCCCCATATTTCCTATTTTGCTACATGAGAAAATTTTGCACTTCATTTTGCACACTATCTGCTCCAAAATTGGTTAAATGATCAGCTACTGGTGCCTCAACCTTAAGCGCCAAAACAATATGGACCATTGAATATCGAAAAGTTGATTCATTTATGAGGCAAATTATTCCATTGTCAAACATGTGATCATCATCAAATGAGACAACACACGAACATACCGACCAAGGATCGAATGAAACGTCATTTAAGTTTGTTTCATTCCTTGCATGAACTCATGATTATGCACAAAAGAAATCTGGATTCCAAAGATGTCCAGGTAACTCTTCAAGAATTTTTGAAAACCCTCAATTTTAGATGAAAAATAATTGATGAGATAGATTTGTGAAATTAACAGTTCCCGTAAGAGCATTGCTAATGAACTCAATGTCAAAAATTTGGTGAAATTTCACGAAACAGTTCACGCATTAGATAGTTCGACCAGCCCCTAAAACTTGAAGCACATGATGGATGGACAATCAACAAACCAACCACACTTGTCCTTTTTTTATGGGCCTCGGCCTTGTCTGGCCTTCGTGGCATACCACCGAGAAACATGGTTACTTATTTCTTTCACAAATCCTCCTGCAAGTAACAAACCCATTTTTTGAAGCTCAGATTCATGCTAGCGTTCGCTTTTCTTACCAATAAGCTCATAGAAAAGGAATCGATAGTGCCAATTCTAAAACTTTAACCATGCTATGATGCAAGAATATTCACATAGATTAATCATTGAGATTAATTGAGCATGTGCACTGTAAATTAGAAAACTTCTAAGAGAATATGTAAGTCAACAAATCTCATTAGCAATACGTACCCGTATTGCACTACAGAAAAATTGAAGAGAGATTGATCTAGCAACATCTTCTTTGCTGATAATTACTGGTCATTATACCTAAAATATCATTGATCATACATAGACACTCCTACCTAGATTATGCAAATGAACGCTTCCTTGCACGTCAAAATCTAGGATAAAATTTCTCATCAATGCTGGCAAATTTCACAATGCTTTGCCCGACTTTACGAGTTAATACAAAGATACAAAATCCTAATGGAAAGAAAATACACTACACAAGAGCTTCTTAAATTAAGCACAGCAACCCATTGTTACGTTAGTGCGTGAAGTGAAGCAGGAGAATCATTGCTCCATAGCACACAATAATGTAACGTCTACACTATCTTAAGTGACAAGGATGCGCATCTTCATCAAAATTGGTCCTTGGATCGTCGTCCTCCATTCTTACCGGATCTAGTTAGTGAGGACGATCCGCAAATGCAAACACACTAACTTCTTGCACATTCAGTTGGAGGAAATTCAACAATCTTTCAGAAGAAAATGACAATGCCTCGCCAGCAACAAGAATACCGAACTCTTCACCCTAAACCCTAGAATCAAAACCCACAAAATCTTGTCCCATATGGTTTGTTTTAACCTTATATCATTGTCCCATATGGTTTGTTTTAACCTTTTATCATCCCATTTGTATAAAGAGCTTGTCTTCTCCTCTCTTATGTCACCAAAGCCACCTCTCTTATATCACCAACATGTGAGAGGCATGTATTCTTAACAAAAAAGTATTAACTTTTTGTTAATTTGGACATTTTATTATTTGAAGCAACAAAAATTCAATGCCTATTTTGTTAGTTTGTTCAAATCAAGAAAAAATTGTTAAAATGGTCAATACAGTATCCTAGTCAACAAAAAATTGTTAAATTTTTGTTGACTTGGACACCATTTTCTAGTAGTGATAATTTTTTTCTAGAATATAGGCATGAATTCTTACTCAATTTACATTCACAAAGTCAGCAATGAAGCTTACATTTGAAAGCTAAAATTTAGAGTATAAAAACATGTTAATTTAGAACAAAAATTTATATTTTTCCACAACCACGATAGTGCTCAAAATTGAATTCACAAACAAACATTTTCCATGGGATTGAAAGCAAAGATGACAAATTTCCTAATTATAAAAATGGAGAAAGGTACTTGATTAATTTGAAGATAACCATTGAATAGGAAAGTATGTTATGCATGACACATGTTTGCATACAACAAAGTTAGTGAAATGCTTATTTTTTTTGTTGTGGACCCAAACACAACTACATGTTGCCATCCACAAAACTAGAAAATATGTCTTTGAATAAGATTGTGATGTAGTCAGTTACTTAAAAAATGCAATAGCATCTCAGCCTTTGACAATTTGATCACATTGCAAGGTTGCTTGGATTTGGTGTATGTGGCAACATGGGCTCTAAAATGCACAATCTCATTTATAATTTCATTGTCTGTGATCAGGTTTTTTCCTCACATTTTTCCGACTTTTTCTACAATCGTGACGATGGACTTTATATTGAAATCACTCACTACCCATTGTAGTCAACACCCTCCTCTTCCAGTCAAAGCTTTTGATTTGTAAATTTGAAAGCTCTTGCTGGAATCTATATTCAATTTCCAGAAGTATGCGATATAGTGCTTCAAATCCTATGGTTGATTATACCATTGTTCCGTGCAGTTTAAAATCATTCCTTCCAAAAAAAATTGCATCTCATCTTCTTTTTGCCACCTCCTTGATGACTCATGACACTCCAATTTTAAGCTACCAAGATAAAAAGGAGAATCATGGTAGGAAGTGCTCCCTTTATGCCAATCCTAATTCCAAAACCATGAACAAAACCCTCCTCTAAGAATATGAATCAGGCGAGATACTAATAGGAATCCTAACCAAAGAGAAGAAGTGGATATAATCAAGTGGATAATGCATTAAGTATTAGTTCACTTGAAGTACTGCCTTGAATAGAAGCAATTCCTTTTTCCACAATTGCTTTTAGAGTTGTTATTTTTTTTCCCACCAATAAGCGAAATTAGTCTATGTGGTAGTCTTTATCAATTGTCCTCCCACATCATCAATCTAATGTTGTACTTTTTTGATCTCCTCCTTCACCTCTTCAATTTCGGTATCCATTGTCTTGAAATGTGCATAATTCTTTTAGCATGCCTATATTGCTTACATGACTACTTCCTGTAACATGCAACATGGTTGTCACCATCAATTTACATTTAGATGGATGTGACTTTAACAAAACATCAAGATCCAACCCCAACGTTCATCAGGATCCTAAAAAAATTACTAGACAGACCGTCCTATCAACGATCGGACCATCCAAGTCTACGATCTGTTCGTCTTGTCAATAATTAGACTGTCCAAGTCAATGGTTGGACTATCCAAGTACTTGTCCAAGTGATAGACATGCCATTGCGGCCAAAAGAAATTAGGGTTTTAGATCCCAATGTGATTCCAACGTGATCTTAACGCGTCCAAACCAATGCCAACAAACATCTTGACTTAAAAAGTCAACGTTTCATTAAGACGGACAACCTTTACATGCAACCTTGACAGCAATTCATTAGAACACTATGAATTGCAAGAAGTGCTCAAAATGCATACAAATCCCACTCATCCAAAACAAACCACAATAGAGATAACAAGCAGAAAGAGTAAAAATCAACTACCAAACCACAATCAAAACTCACGATACACACAACCACCACTTCTAAACCCTCCAAAATCATGCCTCACAACTAAAATTCCAACAACATAAATAATCACCCTGACATTTACCATAGAGTCTCGATATTCATTGTAGAAATATGAAGCATGGAAAGGCGGCTAACCCCAACCTTAAAATCAAACACCTAGAAAGCAAACTAACGTTGGAATTGCAAGAAGAAAAGAAATTGGACAACAATAAAATACTTGTGAACAACTAAAGAACTCAATAGAGACAGAGTAAATTACCAGTAGGTGGAAGGCAAGGGTAGTAAGAGAATAGAAGAGAGCTCTCAAGATAAGATCAAGTGATAGAATTGTCCATCATGAGAAAGGTTCCCTACCTTCTCCCCATGATCATTCGTATCAATTACACCCGTCAACAAAATCACCCAATAAAACAAAGCAATAGATATGGAAGGAGCAAAATCAAACACTAAATACTAACACATAGAAAAATAGCACCTCTAGTAGATGAGTAAACAAATTCTAGTACATGGAAAAATAGATACCTTAGTGCAAGGAAGGAAAGAAAACCCTAGACAAAAAAGAGTAGCAAACTTAAAGCCAAAAGTGTAATACTTTGAGTTCTAAAATAATGGTAAAAACCATACAAGGCAATATTTTATTGTCTTGAAGGTGGAAGTATTCATCAAGGTAGTGTATAGAATAATGTCTCTATGATGTCTGTAGAAGGAAGGAGGAAGAGTAAAAAAGTATTCCCTAGTATAAACTTTCCACATAGAATTTTTTCTTTGGTCAATAAATGGAAAGGAAATTTTGAGGAAAACTGTGTAATTTTTTTTTATTGTCTGGGTATATTTGTGTAACTCTTCTCCAAACCCAAACTACATGCTACAATTTGCCCCAAATATATCTCAAAATTTTTGTGGAACTTGATTTACAAAGAAGATTGACGTTTTGAAGTTTGAGGCATGTTGGGATAATATGTATTGTTACAGTTCTATGTCTAGCAACATTCAAGCAAAGAAACCCATATTATGTCTTACATTATTTTAAAGTAATATTGAAGAGTTTATAATGACTCCCAAAATTGAGCCTGTGTTTGCTAACATTTTTGTTAAAGTGAAATATCAACAACATTAATGAAGACTAAGCAATACCACCATAGGGAGTTAAATTGTCTTACCATACAACAAAAGAGCAATAAAAAATCTTCACATGTGGCTAAGAAATTTAAGTTTGAAAAAAAATAATTCATTGACTCACTTTTAGACTTGCGTCTCTATAAGTTAACACTATAAAAAAATTGCGTCTACTTGGACATCTAGCGAAAAACAATATATGTCCGCGAAAACACGATACGTCGCAGAAGATGTTGGGGTGTCAAGCCGAAAAAGTGAAGATTTTGCTCTGATGTCTTCGATAGCATTACTAGATTTCAGTCACAGCATACTGATGCTACGAAAAACAATGATGCAATGTAAGACATCTAGGTGGACACCAAAGGTTTACAAGGATGTCCACAATAACATGTTTAGTCACGTCACCATCTTTGGTCAAACTTAGCTCAGAAGTTGATTTAGAATTTTGGTGTGGTCAGAGGTAAAGTGACTGTCCAAAATTAAAAAGAGGACAACGGGCAGGTGGTGACTCCTAAAAGCTTATGTGGCATCTGATGTGGTGTGATGAGGTGGAAATTGTGTGACATGGATATGGGTAATGACGTGGCATGCCACGTTAGCATACTTGACCTATCCATTTTCCAATCTTGGATGTCTCCGTAGACGTCACAAGTGACGTACTGACGTCTACATTGACGTCACTTCTGGCGTCAACATTTTGTACTTATTGCGAATGTAACTTCAAACCACATGCTATCCACTGTGTGTTTCATTACGTCTGACTGGACGTGTGGATGTTGTGGAAGCAATTGTAGGCGTCTTCTTTGATGTCAAAATGACTATAGATGCATGACATGACTTTATGCCCAAGGTTGAATTTGCACATGATGCACGTCCCATGTGTTTATTTGGTTTTGATTCATTTTTGGGCTATTGAAGTCTTACAATTTGTACACGTTCAACAAACTTCATTAGGATAAAATTCCACCCTATTCATATGATGTCACTTGCAGCACCAAGCAAGACAAACTCTACCACAAAATGCACGTTCAAGATGCAACGGGTCTACTTGGAAGATATGAACATGCTGATGGCTTTGTATTTCTCAGACGTCCTATGTGACGTCAAAATGCTAGCACAACAAACACATGTCAGTGATGTGAACACCTTATGTTTCCTCCTCAGATGCAATGTTATCGCTAACTACGGCAACATACTCTCCACCATTGTCTGTTAGTTGGCGCACCAGATCCACGACTTGTTGCAGTGGGGTGATTTTCTAGTGTTCTTGAATTTTGAGATATTTGACATCTTAACCCTTAAAGGACCAAAGGCCTTTTTTTTGCCAGAAAATATTGAAAATTGTCATTTCTGTAGCAAAGAGTAAAAGAAATTTTAATTTTTTTCCACATCTAACTATAGGATCTTACGTCTAACAAGTAGAAAAAATTGTAGAAAAAATTTGAGAATTTTTGACTGCATAGATTTAAAGTGGAAAAAACAAGTTTTTTTAGCGCATTGAGGGACTAGATTTTTTGACTTTGTAAAATTTTTGCACTACAGAGTTTTGAGATTTAAATATTTATAGTAGAGAATTGAGTTGAGAGTTCAGGAAAATAAATAAAAAATAAAAAATAAAAAATTTCATTCTTAAGAAAATTGTTAAGTAGAAGTAGGTATGAGATAGAAGGAAAATCTAAATTATTAATTAATTTTAGATGGAATTAAAATGTACTAATCCCAATGGTGAGATTGTTCTAGCAAGTAAACTAAACCATGTGAAATTTTTATTTTGAAAAAATTGAAAAAATTGCATTCAGAAATGCATCCAACAAGTTATTTTTTTCAAGAAGATGCTCTAATTGCCTAAAAAACAAAAATGTCCATAACTTTCTCATAACAAATCCAAATGAAATGAATAAGAGCTTTCTAGATAGACAAAAATATAATCTATAATTGAAATTCCATGTTGGATGTATTGTTGTGTCATACTATATTGAAGTTGATGTTGCAAACAACCTAGATTTAATAAATATGACTTTATCAATTAAATGTTCAAGGAGACATCCCCATATATGTTGGAAATGACATGCAAATGTTCATCATAACATCATAAACAACAAATAAGATTTGTAGAAAATTTAGAAATTGTTGAAGCAAATGTTTAAAACAACATTGGTTGGAATGTCTAATTTCATACTACAGATGTTCTTTTGAATGTTTACAATGATGTCAAAAAAAACATAATTAAGACATGTAAATGTTTTTTAAAACATCATTTCAGACATCATTGTATTTATGTTGCTACTCATATTTTAGTTTTGTATATCCCATATTGTTTGTCATGCCTCCTACACCCCACTAGTATAAAAGGCTTGTCTTTTCATCAATTAATAAGTAGATATTTGAGCCATTCAATATACTTGATAAATATAGTGTATAGCATATTGTATGATGTATTTTGTATGGCATGTTGTATATATTTTGTATGGTGTATTTTATATGGCATGTTGTATATATTTTGTATGGCATGTTATATATATTGTATTTTGTATAGCATATTATATATATTGTATTTTGTATGGCATAT
Source organism: Climacium dendroides (assembly GCA_950106755.1). Classification (NCBI taxonomy): domain Eukaryota; kingdom Viridiplantae; phylum Streptophyta; class Bryopsida; order Hypnales; family Climaciaceae; genus Climacium; species Climacium dendroides. The sequence goes on from OX467092.1 coordinate 922,158, forward strand.
TTTATATGTTGTATTACATATGATATACCATATATTACATAATTTATATTGTGTACAACATATTACTACATTGACAACATTAGAACGTTCAATACAATGCATACATGCGTTCCAATAGATGTCCTAAAAAATAAGTGTGTTCATAAATGCATCTCCTTCTACGAAGATCAAACAAATGGACGTCACCGTTGACATCCTATAATGCAAGAAGCCATCTACTACCTTAGCATGTACTTGTGCTGGCTTATACAAGCAGACATCTCCTATGACAGGGTATGCTTTAAGAAGCACACATGTGCAAACTCCACACGCTCGGATGGACATTTCAATCAGCATACAACTGTTTCACTTAACGTCATTTAAGACACCTGGACGTCCACAATGATGTCTCAGAAGACATCCTAAAATGCTAAGCAAACCAAGCAAGTGGCCCCAAAAAACGCCACGTCAGCATCTGCGGATGCCAAGTCAACCAATTCCATTAGCACCGACGTGGCATGCCACGTCAATTACATGTCAGATGCCACATTATAGACGGGAAATGGATGAAAAAATGACACTTTGGCTTTCCCACTCCTAGGTGGCAGCTACATGACAACTCTTGAAGTTACCCGTTGACCGATGTTTTTTTGGACATCATGATGCTGGACCTGCAAATCTGATGCAACGTACCATGTTTTTGGCATGTCTACAGCAGTACGAAGTGATTGGACATCAGTTCAGACATAGAACGCGTCACACACGATGTCCAGGTGTCCAAATTGTGATGTCGCGACAAACACAGTTTTCTTATAGTGTAAATTGTTCTATGTAGTAAGTGTCCTTAATAAGGTGAGAGTGTTGCTTTACATCTACAGGTTGTCTGTAACATTATATGGTTTCACAACATGACAAGGCCATTGCCTTATAAAATGCATAATAACATAGTATTAGTGCTTTAGAAAGGATAGAAGATGTGTGATGTAGCCAAATGACATAGTATCAAGTAGCCCACAGTTGAGAAAATTAAAAAAAATATCCTCCTAATGCCAAACTATTTGTAGTAAGAAGACCATTCATGATTTTAAACTCCTTGAAGAAAGCATGGATTCAAATGGTTACAAGTGAAGGTTTTAATGCATGCAAATCAATTAGGGAGCAATTTTCAAAGAAAAATTAATATCTGGATATATAGTGCAACGAGCATAAAATTCATGATTGTGTGCTTGAAACCTTTCATTCTACTATCCAACCTAAATCCTATAAAGTATCTATGGGCAACAATAAAATAAGAAACTCAACAATTATTCAACACACTTCACAAAGTCTTATAGAATTATGGAAATATGAGTTTGAGATTTAGCATTCTATTACTTCTACAAGAGTATAACAAGCTCTATAAGAACATGCTACAAAGAATGTGGTTATTGTTCTATATGCAATATGACAAGTAGATTTATTTTTTAGTGCCTACAAGCTTATAGAATCAAAACTGAGTCAACAAACACTACAAGGAGAATTGTGGTCGAATTGACAAAAAAATGACAAAATCTTGACAATTCCTTTGTCAATTAGGAGGGGTTGATTCAAGTCAATTTGGACACCTGTTTGACAAAATTTTGTAACTCCATTGACAAAATTATGTCAATCACATGACAAAATTCTGTCAATTCGGACATTCTATAACTTCAAAATTTTAAATTACACATAGGGGTCTGACTACTTAGAAGCTACCATGGGGCATATGCCATGTCAAAATTAAATATAGAAAATTGCCGAGTAAGCACACCCACCCACATAGTACAATCACCTCAACAAACAATCCACATGGCACAACCACCTAAGCAAATAAGGCCACCTAAGCAAATACAACAAGTGATCAAGCCATTTAAGTACCCAACAAGTACCAACACACACATTTCAAAGAACATGATTGTTGACTAATATATACAAGGTAGTAAAATATTTACCAATACATATGGGATAAGTGTGTTAGGGGAGGAGGAGGAGAACCAAGTGAATTCCGAAATTGTTTAAAAACTAAATTTTCAGACCTGATTTAAGCATAGTAAATTAATTTTTTCAAAAAACTTTTAACTAAGATTAGTTGGAAAATCAAATGAAGTTCCACCTCCAAAAATCCGTTTGAGATTTCAGGTCTCCAATATAAAGTTATAGACAAATTTCAAACCGGGTGTTTGAAGTGAATTTCAAACTTTTCAAACACCCGGTCTAGAATTTATCCATAACTTTTTATTGAAGACCTGAAATATCAAACGGATTTTTGGAGGTAGAACTTCATTTGATTTTCCAACTAATCTTTGTTAAAAGTTTTTTGAAAAAAACTAATTTACTATGCCTAAATCCGGTCTGAAAATCTAGTTTTTAAACAATTTCGGAATTCACTTGGTTCTCCTCCTCTCCTAACACACTTATCCCATATGTATTGGTAAATGTTCTACTGCCTTATATATATTAGCCAACGCTCGCATTCTTGACAAGTGAGTGTTGGTACTTATTGGGTGCTTAAATGGCTTGATCATTAGTTGTATTTGTTTAGGTGGCACTCTATGGTTTGTTGTTTTATTAGAGTTTTGGATTCTTTGGGTTTTGTGGATTCTATTGATAAAGATCTTGATAAATAATCAACAAGAAGTTGACAAAAAATTAACAGGTTTGTCCTAATTGACAAAATAAGGTTGTTAAAAGTGATTGTTATCAATTCGGGCAAAATTTTGTCAAATTCTTGTCATCTAGGGCTGCAATCCCTTGTAGTGAAAGGATCTATTCTCAAATTTCGGGTGCTTTGCTATAGGCTATAAGGTATGTACTTTGTTTCAAATTTACATATGATAAATCAATAAAAGTTCTCTTATATAAAGAATTTCAATGTTTGTTGATTAGTCCACTTAGTAAAATGTCATTGCTTGTTGATTGTAAAACTTTCAAACACTAACTTAATTTGGAAGTCACTATCAATATATATAGAAATTTATAAATTTTCAAATAATAATAATTTTCAAATAATAATAATGGCCAATACATGCAATGTTCTTCATTTAATCTACTTTTGTAATAATTTTCTTCATATAGATGACATTTCTACTATACAATCAATCAAAGTGGTCAATTAGAATTAAAAAACCTTTATAATCCTTAAATGCCTAAAGCCCTTTCATGAAATTCATAGAGTTTGCTCAAAACTAACCCAAAAGACCAAATTTTGATTAGTTTTATCAATTTTTTGAAATTATAACTATACTAATTAAAACTAGATGTGTTATAGATGTGTCACATAGAAAAAAATAATTTAACAATATCACTTATGAATTGAAAGATTATAATGTTTTATCAAGAAGGTGTTAAAATTATGAAAGTGATTTGAAGTTTCTATATCCTTGTCTTTTTCATGTCAAATCTAAAATTGGGGTCATGAAATAAGTATGAGGTTAAAGGATATAATATGTATAATTATAATCAATTTATAACTTTTCAAAATCTACTCTGCAGTTTTTAAATTGAATTTTCAATGTGATTTTCCTCCAAGATTTTATGTATTTGAGGCTCATCCCCAAGAGCCCCTAATACTAAAAAATTAAGATTTGCAATGGAATCTCTTGCACAAAATCTTCAATAGAAAAATCATAAAAAAAATTTCTTCAAAATCAAATTTTTGGTGATTAAAGCAGACTTTGAAAATGATCCTTAATTGTAAAGTTACACTAAAATGAACGACAATGACAATGAGGTTTGATTACTAAAGTCTAGGACATAAAAATCCATTTCTCATTGAGACCCTTTCCCAATCCCCACATATTGTAGGTTGAGAGCAAATTTGACACTTAAGTGCTGAATTAAATATTTTTTGAAGAAAAGTGGTTATGAATCATAAAAATAATAATTAATAAAAGAATCAACTTTTTAAAAATAAAAATAAAAAAAATAAAAAATTTGACATTCTACTACCAAGCTACTACCTATATATAGGAATGGAATACCTAATTTGTTTAGCTTAGTTTTATTAATATTTGGGTAAGAGCTCATGATAATTATAGGTATTATAGACAGGAAGTCTTATATAAAAATGGAGCTCATGATAAGAGTTCATAAACTCATAAACTCGTTTGGTTTTGGTATTGTACTAAATATTTTTTCTACCCTTAAAGACTTGTTTGTTCCCTTAGAGGACAATTTGGGTTTAGAAAGGTTTCTATTGTCTCAATTTGTAGTAAATATTTTTGAAACTTTATGAGAATGTGTGGTTTTGCGAGAACTTTGTGTATATACATTTTTTTTCTTATTTCAATCGGTGCTTGGGAAAAAAAGTTATGGTACAATAAGCCCAAAAATAGAGGTTTGTGGGCAACACAAAAAAATCACAAATATTCAAAATAAAAATAAAAATTTTATTTTCCTAAAATTTTACCTTTTGTTTACATTTGTAGCTTTGATTCATTTTATTTGGACTAGTGATGAGAAAGATGTAAACAATCTTAGTTTTTTGGGCAATCTAAGCATCTCCTTAAAAATTTCAATTAAATGATTCATTTGTGAATGCAATTTTTATAATTTTCCAAAATAAATTGTTAGACAAGGTTAGGTTGACTTGCTAGAATAATCTCACTATTGGAATTATTGTATTTCAATTCCATCATAGAACTATTAATGATTTAGTTTTTCCTTCAATCTTAGACCTACTCCTGCTTAATAATTTTTTAATGAGTAAAACTTAAGTGCTTTTTTCTTGATTTTCTTGATTCTCAACTCAACTATTCAATACAAAAACTTTAAAAAATCTAAATTAATAGTACAAAAAATTTCAGTTCAAAAGATTTAAAGCCAAAAAATCTAGTCAAGTAAGTTGTAAAAATCTTGTTTTCTTCACTTTGGATGCAAATATCTTGCAATTTGTAGGGTTGAAGTTTTTTAAATTTCTTCCATACATTCTTATACTAGTCAAGTATAAGATTCCATAGTTAGGTATGCAAAAAAGAAGCAGTTTTAAAGTTTTTTGCTCTTTGTAATAGAATTGGTAGTTTTGAGTGTTTTTTGATGAATAAAAGACCTTGGTCCTTTAGGGTTAAAGTAATAGTAGATGTGCATTCCTACATGAATGATCCCATCGAGCATAGGAATTATTAAAAAAGAGGCTCAATTGGAAGTTGACCATTTTATTTGAATGTCAACTAGTTGTGTAGGGATTTAAATGGGTAATGTCATGTTGATTGAAATTTTGGACAAACAACATTCTAGCCATTTAATTTATTTTACGTTTGGCATTTTTGACCCAAGAAATGAAAAATTCCAACTTAGTATCTTTAAAATAATTTTTGAATCCACTTCATCCTACTATAGTCAATTTCTCACCAAATTTTAAAACTAATTACATATTCTAACCATTTTATAAAAGAAAGACAAAAGGTATTAAATTTGAGGACCATCAAACAAAGAGTAGTAGTGGTAAGAAAATATAGAAATAATAGGTTTAAAGTATGATTAGAAGACTGTGATTTTTGTTCTAAATCCACCACAAATTTAACACTAATTTACTCTCAGCATTAATCTTTTTTCAAACTACAATACTCTAATGAGCATTCCAAAGACAAAACAATGTCGATGGATGTTCATGAATAGCACATTCCACAAAGGTGCAAAATTGCACTTAACAAAAATTAAAAGGATGGCTAAGCAATTGTCTACACTACAAATTTTAATCCATGTCATCCTCTTTTTTCAACTTTTCAAAATATATAGATACCTTCAAATTTGGTGAAAATTAGACATGATGGAAAAATATTTTTGTCCACAACTTTATAGTTCAACATTAATACCATTGCATTCTAAATACATTTTTTTAATGATGGAACCCACCATGACTTTATAGCATTTAGTGTATGTCTTATTTCCATTGAACTTCATAACTATTCTCTTTTGAACCATTGCTCTTTCTCTCCTTGTAGAAAGATTCTAACTCTAAACCCTTAACCCAGTGCTTACCATTGCTTGTTTTCTCCTTGGGCTTAATTTTAGAGAACCTTGACACTTAACACTAAAGTACTCTGAAGTTGAAATTTTAGACAGCAAATAAATTAAACATTACTTTTCTTTCTCATTACTTACCATTGCTTGCTTCCTCCTTGGGCTTAATTTTGAAGAACCTTGAAGTTTAATCCTAGAATATTCTAAAATCTAATTTCTAAACAATAAACAAATTAAAAATCACTTTTCTTTCTCATTACTACTTGGATGAAAGTCATCCTAAACTTGTGAAGATACTTTATCAAGTTGTTGTCCTATCTAATGGATGTATCTGGTATTACTATAGTCCATATATTCATACTACTAAAATCACAAGACCTTCCATAATATCACATTTTTACACAATGTGATATTATAGAGTTCCAATGGCCATTTCACCTTTGTAATATCACACAGTGTTAAAATGTGATATTTACAGAGGTACAATGATATTATAAAGGTTTCATATTTCTTGGCTTCAAACTTCATTTTACTTTCACAATTCTATGATTTTTTAAGATTTGAATGTTTTCAATTCTAATGTTCTTTTCTTACTATCAAATGATTTGAAGCTTTGTTATATTGAAGCAATTTTGGATTTTACAACAAAGTATTTACAAAATCTTTGCAATTTGATAAATTTGCATTTCAATTCTTCAATTTTGGTCACCATTGTTTGTGAGTGAAGAAATCTATCAAGTGGTGGTGTCCTTGCAATGTTTTCATGTTTGCAAAGATTTTTTTGTGAAAATTATGATATAAAGATTTTCTTTAATTACTTTCTATTGCACAATATATGTATTTTCAAAGAATATTGTATGAAGATGTCAATATTTTCATTTAAAGATTATACATACTTTATTAATCTGCATTCTATTATATGATAAATTGATGAAAATAATATAGATAATGCGTAGCAAAGCAAGCACCAACCGCTAGTATTTTTCTAAAATTACAAACATGGAAGTTTGTCAAATCATTGATCAAGCCAAAATTGCATTGACCCTAGTTCAAAACTAAATTCACCAAAATAAAGCCATAAATTTAAAGAACACAAAAATTTCAAAAACACACCGTATCAAGAAAAACTCATTTCAAATCCATTCCATTCCAACAAATTGTTCTTCCAAAAATGAAGATATATTGCTTGTAATTGAATTTCAAAAACTCATTTCAAATCCATTCCATTCCAACAAATTGTTCCTCCAAAAATGACAATGTTTTGCTTGTAATTGAATTTAAAAAAGATTTCATAATTTGCCTTTCAAAATTTATAGAAAAATATTGGTGATGGCATTGGTGAATCTATCCATACAGATGAAATCTAAAACTCAAAGTCTACATCTTTTGTATGTTTATCAATTCCAAAAATGCTTCCAAAGAGTACTTTATTCTGATTTTTCTCAAATCATCAAATTCCATAACACACTTCCAAAGAGTACTTTATGCTGATTTCTCAAATCATCAATTTTGGAGGGCGTTTAGGGGTCATAGCCAGGCAAAGAAAACATTTATTCAGAGCTTGGAAATTGTCCTACCTTCACCAATGAGAGTGCAATAAAAAACTGATATTTGATTGGATACAACCCCATCCCTAAGCAACGAGTGATTAGATTTGTGTGCCCGGAGATGTTTGCAAACGGATGCAGCCTAGTTCATGCAATGAACTCTAATCCCACGTGGTATAGCGAGAACCACTGCCTCCTCGTGAAGTTCTCGAATTATAGCTTCTTGATAACTGAGGCAGAGAAGGATGGAAATCGGAATCCAGTTTCTTCCTCGTGGTTAAGACACAGAACTCACAAGAAGTCCACGACGCCACCTGGGCTCATGTGCCTTGAGCGCAATAGACCGCTCGATTCATAATCAATAGAAAATTTGAACTGTGCTGCAGTTGAGTAACTGCTTTGCTACAGCTGATGAATTAGTCTGCATTGGATATCAAAACACATTCAGAGGAATTCATATGATTCCTGAGCCCCAAGTGGTCCCGTCTGGTTGAGACCGACACCAAATGCAAATACCTGTACTCCGAAGCAGGAAATTTTTCAGAAGTGAATGATCCATTGCTTGTCTAATCACTGATAGCTGGAATCCTGCTTTGCAATGTCCATGACGTAACATCGATCTCCAGTCAGAGAGTTAAATCCATTGGACCGCAGTATGTCGTTGCTTGGCTGCAAATAATAATACCTCAACAGGCAGAGGGTCGTGTTGCCAGATGATCGAGCGGAGTTATCATAAGAGAATGAGAACGCAAAGGCTATGTTTGGGGAGTGTCCAAAATGCCCACCATGCACTTCTCCATCAGAAACTCGGCGTTCACCCATGCATGATACTTGTCTGAGAAGCGATGGTTAAGTCGAAACGTGCATTCCAAACAAAAAAATGTAATAGCTTCAACAACGCGACGAACCTGCTAAAAGAAGGGATAAGAATTTTCCAAAATAACGATTCCAAATAGCAAGCACAGGCAATAGACATTCAAGCGAAGACAACGGCACCAGTTGACAAAATCAAGAATGAAGATACTGAAGAGCGCAGTGCAGTCCCTGCCAGCCCCTTTCATGAGCATGTCTTTGCCTGCCACAAATACCAAGATCCCAACTCATGAAATCCCCACCAAGCATAATGCATGCAAAACGACTGCATCAACGCTAAAGCCCGTAGCAGCTAAAGATATCACTGGTAAAGCCTGCCAAGAAAACCCTAAGAATCAGCTACAGTCACACGCGTAGTATAAAATTCAAGATGCAATGATGTAAAAATGACGGATTGAGAGGGCTGCAGACCTCCAGGATGAAAGCGAATATAAGGAGATATATTGTAAACGCGACCTCGCAGCACAGTCCACGCATCCTCGTCCGTCTTGTGTTGCTTCACCTCCGCCATGGTTATCATCCTCTTCGGAGACTTCCCTTTCAATCCTGATACAGTCGGATTAACAGGCGGCAGAGTCACAGCATGGTGGATGTGAGTACAAACACCGAGCAGAGCCGGCTGGGACCGACACCAACCGACAGCAGATCGCGTACCACGTCGATAGGGAATACAGATAGCAAATGAAATAGCAAGGGCGGAGTCGAAACAAACCCAAATTAATTCAGGGTAGAAGGTTCATGGGCAGATCGGGGGTGGGATAAGGTGGGGAGCGGCTGACCTGCGAGATCGGGTTCGGTTTGCAAGAGTCGCAGCCAGACCATCTGGCTGTAGCCCTTCTCGAGGGGCACGCGAGCGCGAGGGGCAGGCTTGGGGGGCGGCATGACAGAGGCGATGGCGTCGTCGTCGCCATGGTCAGGGCTGGGGGTGATCGAAAGCAAAGTAAGGGAAGCAGTAGCAGCCGTGGCAGCGGAAGAAGATTCGGGAGGGGGTAAAGCAGGCGAGGGTTGCGAGTGGAGCGTAAGGGAAGCAGCGGCAGCGGAAGTGGAAGAGGATTCGGGAGGGGCTGAAGTAGGCGAGGGTTGCGAGTGGAGCGTCATGATCAACAGAAGTTGTCAATGAGCTCACGCACAAGCAAAGCCAGCAACGGAGTAGAAACAGAGTCAAGACATATGAACAGGCGGACTGGAGGAGGACGACGACGGATGGCCAACGGCGGCGGCCACGATGACGACGAAACCAACGACGATTCCTCTGACGCAAGGTCTGTTGAATCCGTTGGTGTTGCCTGCTACGTCAGGAAAACGAAAACGATTGCAACAGTGTTGCAAGAGTGCGGTGGCAATTACTTTTGTTTGCAAGACAAAAGCAAAATACATTGCAGTGTTGAAACAGTATCTTCTACTGTAGTGTTGCTTTTGTAGAGTTTTTGCAAAAATATTGAAGTTGTATAAAATGTAGCAACTTATGTTAGCAAACCTGTTGTAATATTGAAATTAGAATTGATTTTTTCAATACTGTTTTATTTTTGACATATTATTGTTTTTTTATTTCTTTTTAGTTTTGAATTACAATTGTAACAATTTGCAAACATTACTGTTGCAATATTGCAACAATTCATGAATGATTCAAGTTTGTTGCAATAGTATTGCTATTTCTTTTATTGTTATACATTGTTATATTGTTGTAGAATTGTTTTAGTATAAAATTTGTATTGCAAGCAATGCACTTTCAATACTTTCATTATTAGTATTTTGATTTATATCCAACTAGAAATTGTATCGTTAAAATCGTTAAAATTTGAATTCCAAAATCACTATTGTATTGTTGTTAAACTCTTTTTAGACTTCAATTATATTGTCACAAAACCACATGTTCAAATAGACTAAATTCAAAATAATTCATTTACCTAATACTTGACTAAAAATGTTTTTTTCTCTTAAATTTTTTACTTGTACAAAAAATGATAGTTTTGGAGTAGTTTTGGTGAAAATATAGTCAATAACCTTTAGGGGTTAATATTTCTAAATGCATGATTGAAGTTAATTTTAAATAGTTTCAAATATACAAATGCACTAAATTTCACAATTTGCACATGCATTGCAACATTTTTTTTTGTTATAATTCTCATTAGGTAGGAGGTTCTAAAATGGCTCAAGCTCTAAAGTGACTAACCTCCTAAAATGTACGCTACTTGTACATGGTCCTATGCCATTCAACTTCAAAATTTTATAACTAATTCCACAAAGCTCCAAAAAAACATGAAAAACTTGGGTTAGATGTCAATTTCACTTGTCTTTCAAGGAAAAAAATTTCAAAAATATTTGAAGATGTTTCAACTCCCCCAAATTCAGTTCCAACCTCTGCATGGTCCATTATGGACCTCCTTATACAATCAAACTATGTTAGTAGCAAGTTGATACAAACACCTGTCTGGGCCTAGGTCCCTCCATTTGGCTTCAATTGATACTTGCCATCAGATCTACAATTGAAATATCAAAAGCACCCAATCAGCCATCACCACCACCACTGGGGATGCTAAAAGGCAGCAGCGCCATCCATGGGCTTGCTGTTTTGTTGGTTGGGCTGGGCTTGCTTGAGGTTTTTGTCCTCGATTGGCGCTATATTTGGGTGGCGACGAGTTTCTGGGGGTGCGCACGGAAATGGATTGAAGAAGATTATTTGTGGCCGAGATGGTTTTGCGATGTGTTAGGTCAGGTACGTGGAGTTCACCACTCAGGCGCGCTCTGTTTGTAAAACTCTGAATTGGAGTTTGAAGGTTTGGTGGTGTAGATGAGGGAATTGTGTTTTCTGTGGGATTATTTTTTCTGGGTTGCTGGTTTGGGAGGTGACGGCTGTGGGGAGGGCGAGGGAGGAGGGGGCGATGATGGTGCTAAGTTAGCGTGGTGATTTTTTGTGTTAGAATTCAATTGGAAGGCTGACACTGGGACAACAGGGAGGGACAAATTTAAGGTTATGAATGGTGGTGTGGAGGTGGCTTACGGGAGTGGAATTGCAAAGGCTTTAAATAAAATTCAATAATTTTTTTCGCCAAAGTTTTGTAGTAGTGTGGTTATGAGGGTTTGTTGCGACAATGGTGGCTTGTTTAGGTGAAGGTTTTCGTGTCTGAGGTGCTTTCTGAGGCGTGATTGGAACAAAAGGGAGGGTCAAATTTAGGGTTAGGAATGTGTGGGTGTGTGGGTGGTGGTAGTGGGTTGGGGGTCGAGGGGCCGGGGATTGCAAGGGCTTTATAAATGTTGATTTTTTGGATTCTCCATTTGTGTCTTTGTGAGGATTAGGTTACCATCTCTTGCACTGTGATGGACACTTGCATGAGGCAATGTTTTGAAATTGTAGTTGTTTTGAGTGGTTTAGAATAAGAAAAGAGATTCTGTGACACGTCGTTTGTATCCATATTGCTTTAGTTCTTGAGCTAGCATACTCCTCCGTAACGGCTTGTAATGGTGTAATGTTTGTGTGCCTTCTAGGCAGAGAGTAGCTTTAGTGATACAATGGTGTAACGTTTGTGTGCATTTCAGGCAGAGAATACCTTTGGTGATATAACAAGGAAATCAAGGAAGGCAGAGAATAGCTTTGGTGATATAATGAGGAAATCAACAACTTATTTGGTTTGTGGATATAGAACCCTTGACAATGCTGCCACCTTGTGAGATGCAAGGTAAGGTAACTACACTTAAACATCTTACATAGTTACTACAACTATATTGGTCAAGTTTTTATATTTTTGGTAAGCAAATCAGAGAGAATTCCCATTCACAAAAGAATGCGTTATTTGGATACTTCATGATCTTGAAACAATGTCTCTTGAAATAACTTGAATTAACTAATTTAGAATTTTGACATTATTTGTAGTGGTCTGTTCACAGGAAATCGATGTCTTACTTCCTAAGAAGTAAGACAACCTTGGTTTCATTCAACTGTGCTTAGGTGGAACTCAAGGTTGTTGAGGGTGTTAGGATTTAAAGGAGAAATCTATGCTAAAGAAACATTACATACTTCAAAAGATTGAAATTGATTTGCAAATGTAGGAGTACTTGTTATGTACTATCATGATACATTTTGAAATATTGAAATCTAGTTCCCATGTACATGTTGACCTATTCAAAATTTTCTAGCTTTAAATATTGCAATATGTAACTCATTTGTATATTTACAACTACTTACAATCTATTACAATTAGACATTTCAAAATGGGCAAATGCAACCCTTTTGTACATATGAAGATATGCGCAATCTACAACTACAAGACATTTGGGATTGTTGAAATATAAACTTTGGGTACATTTAAATCTATTATAATATTGTTACAATATTGAAAAATATGACAAGCAATAGAAATACAATTTTGAAATGTAGATTGCAATAGATCAATCTACAATTTGAATAAAATATTAATATTAATATTAAAAGTATATTGTTTGTAATAAAATTGAAATACTTCTTCAAAATTGTAACAATATTACAATTTTTAATTGTAAGCAATATTGTTGCAGTTTGAAACAATATTAGACTGTTAAGTATTTTAGTCAATACTAGCGGTTGGCGCTCTTGCTATGCTAAGGATTCATCATTAGAATTTTATTAGAATTTTTATGTATTAGATAGAATGCTGAACAAAAATTTCAATAAATCTTCAAATAAAAATGACTAAAATCTTTGTATAATATTTTTTTATGATTAATTATATATTGAAATGTACAATAGAAATTTATTGAATGATGAATGAAACATATGCAATGGTAAATACTATAAAAGATACACATACATTAGAATGCATTAGAAATTTGACTCCATTGTTACAAAAAATGGCAACCCAAATTGAAGAATTGAAATGAAAACCTTATAAATCTCAAAAACTTTGTGAACAACTTAATTGTTGTGGAATCCAAAATCACTTCAATTGAATAAGTTTCTCAAAATCATTTGGTAGTAGCAATAGAAAATTGAAATCATGAAAGCTCAAAGCTCACAAAAGCACAAAATCATAGAAGTGCAAAGAAGTGTAAAGCCAAGAGAAGTAATGGATTTGCTACCTCTATAATATCATCCTATGGATCCTCTTTAATATCACCTTAATTGCAACGACTATATTATTTCTATAATATCACCCTTTGTAAAAAGTGATATTACAAAAGTGATTGCAAACTACTGCTCTATTTCTGTAATATCACATTGTATGAGAATACAATTTCTATGTATGCATGATTGAAAATATTTTTACAAAATATTTAAAATAATTATATTAAAGACTTATTGAAATCATTATCATGCATTCTATTCATATATATCAAATTTTTACTAATATGTGATACAATGAATGCGTAGCATAGCAAGCACAAGCCCCTAGTATTAATGGTAGCATTTGTCATATTACAGAGGAAGTTATGATTTTAGTAGTATTATTGAAACAATGTTGCCATAGTATTGTTGCAATTTCAAATTTTTTCCCGATGTAACCACTCAATCATGTCAACCCTCAAAAGTCATTCATCACGGCCCCCATGACTAAAGAAGTTACCAAAATACTTTCATAATTGGACGAATAGATATATTTTTTGTTTCTACATTTTTACATTCTTTGTAGTCAAGTCAATGAGTCATCTATGGAATCATCCTCAAGGTTAACCATGAAAGAATGAGACCTATTACCACAGTACTTCACCCCAAATTATCTCAAAAGCCATCCATCAATCACATTTTAGTTGCTACATTGTTGAAAAATCAAATACTATCACCAATGGGTAATTTGCCCAAAATGATCTCATCTATGAAACAATAGGTGCATTTTTCATTCCTATAGTACTTTGGAAAGTCATCCATCATACACTTTTTGATTGTTGGAGCATTATGAGATTAACCTTGGACCACTTAACTTGGTGGAATATTCAAATACATGAAGTTTTCATCAGGTTTTTTGGGGGTTGAAGAGAAAATTCTCTTTGTCATAATACACACAAGAACAACCTTATGAGGTGATTAAGAATTTGCTAAAAATGAAGAAGTGTGCCACATGTCACAAAAAGCCCATATAGTGTATTTTTACCACTCCTACTATCTTGTTTTTTATCTATATTTAAGCCATGTAAATGATCTTATTGGAATTTGAATCCAACTAATGAAATGAAGTTTATTGAGTTTGATTTCTACTTTAATTTGAAAAAAATTAAATTTTAAAATTGAATTATTTTAATGTGATTTGAACATTAGATCTACTACCACAATCTATAAATTTCTCTATATATATAGACATGGAAATTTTTTTTACACTATAATATACACCTATAGAGATATTTTTAGATTTTTTGAAACTATTTCTAAATTCTAAATGATTTTTTAGCATTTTTCCTTCAAAAAACCATGATAATTTTAAATCATTATCAATAAATCTCAAAATTTTATGAATTATAAAAAACATATGATTTCACCTTTGAAAAACAAAATAAATAAATCCTCACTCAAACTTAGTTGCAAAATAGAAGAAACAAAGAAAAAATGGAAACAAATTATATTGTCATAGGCTTTGTCTTTTTAGAAGTAACCTTGTAATGCATGAGAAGATGTTTTGTGTCCTTTTGGATGCTTTTGGAAGGTTTCATTGATGAAAAAAATGTTTTGTCATTCAAATTCTTTAGAGTGAGTTGTTTGAATTTTTTAATCAAACTTCAATGAAAGGTATTACAAACTTCCTCCTTGGATGTGATAAATTTTGACTTTACTAGGTTAGAAAATGGCAAATCCATAGATCACCATGTAGTGTATTTTGTCAATTTTTGTTTTTTTCACTTGATTTGAATTTTTAACCATAACAATGATCTTTTTGAATTTGAGTTCAACTAATGAAATGAAGATCCTTAAATTTAGTTTGCATTCCAATTTGAAATTCTGAAATATTTCTAAAATTCAATGCTTTATTGCATTTTGAACTTTGGATCTATAACCAAAGACTATTTGATTTTCTAATTTTAGAATTAAATGGTATTTATTTCTACACCATAATGTCATATTCTATAATATATACCTATGGAGAAATTTTCAATAACTTAATCACATTTTGAATTT
The DNA here is from genome assembly GCA_950106755.1 of Climacium dendroides. NCBI lineage: Eukaryota > Viridiplantae > Streptophyta > Bryopsida > Hypnales > Climaciaceae > Climacium > Climacium dendroides. The sequence continues at coordinate 937,614 of OX467092.1, forward strand.
GATAGGATTTTTTTCACTTTTTATTCAAAAATCTATAGTAACTTCAAATTTTCAGAAAAAAAAAAAAAAAAATGACTTGTAGAACAAATATAATTACACCTAAAAAAACTAAATATGAAAATTTTCAAATATCATGTACTTGCCTAATGGAAGCATGTAGAGTACAAAACTTTGATGATTGAAAAGTTTAAGGAGTTGGTTGATTGGAATGGTAGCTGATTGAAAAGTTTAAAGAGTTGGTTGGTTGGAAGGTTAGAAGGAGAATGAACTTGTATGGGTTGAAATTCAATTTACAATAGAGATTGGTGGAGAAGGGATCCAAGTAGAATTTAGTCAATCAACCACCATATTGAATAGCTTTTTAGAATGTAAAAAACTTAAATGAATGTGGATGAAACTACATACTAAGGAGTATTTGAAAGGAAGACTAAGCTATAAATATAATTTAAGGTGTTTCATGTGAGATAGCCATGGAGATGTTGGAAGATTAATGCAAAAATTAGGAAATGCAATTAGGGGAAAGTGAGGGGAAAATTATAGAAAATAGATAGGGATCTTAAATGAAAAAGAGTACAAGCAAGATTTGGTAAAATAACCAAATTAGGTAAATAATAAAATGGCGAGAAAAAAATAGTAAGGTAGAGAATGACATTAGAGATGAATTAAAAATAAAAAAGAAAGAGAAAATATAGAAGATAAAATATAGGAAACCAAAATAATAACTAAGACAAAAAACACAATACTATCTACAAGAGTTAAAATAAATATTAGACTACAAATATGAAGGGAGATACACTAAAATAAAATAAAGGCACTAAAATAGCGGTTTTATAATATTTTATGGAGGATATATAGTCTAATTTAATGCATATGTAGTAAATTAATGTGTTTTACAATAACCTAGTGTATTTTACAATAATTTAGAATTTTGACAATAAATTAATATAGGATGAAAATAGGAATAAATATAAGGCCATTAATTGAATATGATATATGAAAATTAGGGCTTGAAGCCCCTTCTTTTGTTTTTTGTGTGTTATTTGTGTCTAAAATGTTTTTGACAAGGTCTTTAAGATTATGGTAATTTGGGGGGTATGATTTGTTAGAAATTAGATGAGGGAATAAAATTAGAACAATTTATGGAGGAGATTCACCTATATATAAGAAAAATAGGTAACAGTTTATTAGGATTTTGAAAAGAGATAAGAGTAGGAGTTCAAGTGCTCATTCCAAGTAGGATTGCTAACTTTGGCAAATGATATTGGGATATTGGTGAAGTGGAAAGTTCTTTCATAAGGATGTGGCTTAATAAGTTAGTTTTCCAAAAAGCTAAGACTCGCCAAATTTGAAGCAAGGATAAAGATAGGGCAATCAATTTGGTGCAAAGAGGTCAATTGTTGCCATCATATGGGATTGTAAACTTTGGCAAATAAGATTGAGAGAATGATGAGGCAAAACAAGTTGAAATTTTTGAAGTATGCAACTCAAAAAGTTAGTTTTTCAAAAGGCTAAAACTTGCCAAATTTGTAGCAAGGACATAGATGGAGTAGTCATTTTAATATGAGGGGGTCAGTTACTCCTTGATTATAAGTTGAATGTGTGACGAAATGAGGATAAACACAAATTATTAGGGCTCATTATATTGCTTGATGTTCAATGGCCTAGGAAAATATTAAAAAGTGAATTACTTACTAAAATTTCACAATGATAAGAGTGATTTCTCCAATTTACTTAGAATTAATGTTGTATGAATTGGGCTCTATGGGTTAAATGTGATAGAGTAGATATGAGTGATCTTGAATCCAAATTACAAATGCCCATATATGTTTAAATAAATATTTTTAAATATATTGTTATTGAATGTGTCATATGGATGAATAGTATGCTGGAAATCTTTATTAGGTCTCACTTAGGACCCATTTTGGTGCCCTAATTGCTATTTTTAAAGGAGTTTAAGTCATAATGTTAATCTTTGGATCTTAAGTGGAATTCCAATTTCCTTTGGGTTGACGCATGTTGAAAGTTTTGTGTTTTTTATAATTTGGAGTGTGTTAGAATTCCTTATTGGGCCTCAATTAGGATTTATTTGGGTGCCCTATTTGTGATTTTAGGGAGATTGGGAGCATGTGATGAATTTAAATCTATAGAAGTCTATAATTTAGAGGGCATTTAGGATAAGGGTCCTATAAACTCTCCACTAGCCAATTCTAATTTTTTTTTGCCATTGCCATAAAAAAATTTGATAAAAATAGCATTGGATTCAAAATCCCTCAAAATAAGGTACAAGGAGGGGTTAGAGATTTGGCACCCACAAGACTCAAATGACAAAATAAAAAACAAGGCATTTAGAAATAATTCAACAAGAGCAAAAGTTGATGGTAGGATCAAAATACCAACCACAGATCTAGACAACATCAAATGGTGGACATGAAACCTTGATTCCAAAGGTGAGCTATCTAACCCCAACAAAAATAATAAGCTTAATGAAAGGAGGTCATGAGGAATTCACAAGCAAGCTAATTAGAGGAATAAGAACAACTGTGATGGAGAATTTGTGAAGAATTTGTGAAGAATTTGTAACAAGGAGGGTGGCAAGAGTGCTCTGGCAAGGAGTGAGAGAGGTAGCTTAAAGCCAAGAGTCCCAAAGTAAGAAAAAAAACAAGACAAAAAAACCCAAAGGAATGGAAAAACAAGGATCAATGCAACATCAAGACAACAACCACAAGCAATTTAGTACAATGGGGAGTGCAAACAAACCAACTAAAGGTCTTAAAGGGCCTAATTAGTAGTACATGGAAGCGGCCAAGTCACAATGCAATCATGAGGGCATGAGAAAGACTAAGTTTAATAGAAGAATATAACCATGAACACTAGTAGAAAATGCAGAGATTTCAACAGAATTATGTTGTTTCGATCGCGTTGTTTCGGTCACTAAACAACATATTTCTATTGAAATTAACAAATTTTTGTTAATTTCAACAGAAATTTGTTGTTCAATGACCAAAACAACGTAACCAAAACAACAGAATTCTGTTGAAATTCTTGTATTTTCTACTAGTGGAAGACAAGAAAAAATCAATTGCTAGGGTGAGAGGAACTTTTGATAAAAACTTAAAGTAGGAGCATGAGCCACAATAGAAAGAGAAGCACGGTGAGCAACCTTGTAAGTTGACAATAGCTATGGGAATTACAGTAGCTCGTACAGTAGAAATCAATTTTAGAAGCCATGTGCCAAAAGGACAAAAGGAAGGCCTTGGAAGAACATTAGAGATATTGATTCTAGAGAAGAATCCAAAAGCACAAATAGAAGCCAATGCAATCCTTTCATAATCATTAGTTTTGCTAGATTTTGCTAGTTTTACTATTCATTCAAATCTTTACGTCGAAAAGTCAATTGATGGCATGTAGGGCCCTATCCAATGATGGCTTTGTATTTAATTCAAGAAAATAAAGAGTGAGTGAACAATCCAAGTGGGATGTGAGTAAATGTTGTTGTAGGTTTGTGAATGACAATGAACTCATAAATCTGTTGCCCAATTGAAATTTTTTGAAAACATGTGGTGAATGCTTTTATATTAACCACGGAGTCATAAGGAATAGCAAATTGTGTTCATTTATGTTGGAGTAGTATTTCTAGAGCAACAACTAAAATAATAAGTTCTAATGCATTTTAGAAAATCCGCATTGTTTGGTATAGAGCAATGTCTAAGGAGGAGGACATTTTGGGAATAAAAAAAGGCCAATGAGGAGGGCAGAGCCCAATAAGGAGGGACTTTTTTTTCTTCTGGAAATCCACTACAATGAGAAGCATTGGTTAACGTAAACTACTACTAGAAAATTACAATTGGATGAAGAATGGGTTTGAGATGAAAATTGTGGATGAAAAATCTATAATCCACGATTACATATGAAACCTGCGTAATCATGGGATTGCCCCAATTAACTTGCTTGCAAAATGAATAGAAGGTTTGCTGGCAGTGGTTTACAAAGGCCTAGGTAGTCCACACTCCCTATTGGACTCTTCCTAGTAGGGTAGTCATCATAGTTAAAAACCCTCATATTTTGCCAAGAAAATATGTGATTTTAGAACCAATATGTACGTTTTTAATTTCCAAAGTAATCTTAGAAGTCATCCATTATCAACTTTTGGGCTCAACATACTTGTAAGATCAAGCATTTACTTGATTACTTCCACTCAAATTTCACCATTCCCAAAAAATTCTCATAGCCCATGGCTTATCTTTGAAAGGGAGAATTTTAGAAGAAAGCTAGTATAAATTGCAAAAGGAGCCTCAAAGTGTCTTATCTACATTTTCTATCATAATTTTTTAAACTAGGGCAATTTACAAGTACTGAGGGAATTCATACTTTTGCTCACAAAATTTGACACGCTCTAACTTTACATCTATATTTTAGAAACCCTCAAACTTCTAGTCTCCTATACTTGCTCATTGAATGTAGAATATAGGACAAAGTTAGTTAAATTTACTCCCTCTATTTTTGAATAAAACAAAGATTCAGGCATTTTCTTTTGTTTCAAAATAAAATCTACATTTCAAGTTCTTCCAACAATCCAGACATTGAATGGTGGATAGAGAGGAATGATTAGCAACATCTTCATCTATTGGCATAAGTGTATGATCATGTATTCATATTGCTATTGTATGAATAGTTTGTGATGAATCTTCATTATGAGGAGGTATCTAATAATGATAGGATTGGATGACTGACAAGAGGACTAAACAACATGTTCGTAAAATTATTGTGGATCTAATTTTATGCAGATGATCTACTGTTCCAAAAATTTCATTGATGTTGAAATGTTGAGCCACAATGAAACACCATTGTCAACTGCAATAGTTGAATTAAGATCATTTTGTGATACTATAGATTTTTGCAACTAAGCATTGCCAATGTTTTGAAGGTTCACTAGATTAGCATATTACTTCTCTGAAAAACATGTTGATTCTTTAAAAAGCACATTACCTCTCTAAAATATGTGTTAAGTTGCACGAGTTCTATAATTTGCCTTAACTTTGTACATTTTTAGAAACATGGGTCTTATTCAAAAATAAAAATAAAAAAGTTTTGAAGGCCCCTTACTTGGCATGCATTGGTACAAAGACAATATTTTGATTGGGCTAGAAAACTTTTCATCCATATTTCAAAAATGGCAAAATTTTGAAGGATAAAGTTGCAAACGCTCTAAGAATTTTAGCCCACAAGCTGCAAAATTCGTATCAAGCCTACCTCTGTATAAAGGCTTCACAAAAATTCTAAATAGGACTCAATATTTGTATATTTTTATTGCCATGAAAGACAAAAGTGTCATTTTCATCATTATCTCCTATAGAGAAGGCTTGATGTAAGTCCATATGGTTTGATTTTCAAAAATCATGTTCCTAAAATCTTAAACAATAAAGAAATATTGTTTAAAAAGATACAAGTCATGTCAAACTTTTCTTTTGTATGTGGTTTTAGGTCATTTATAAATAGAATATCATAGAACAATACTTTTAAACCTATTGGGTGGCAAAGTTTCTACATGAGCTACCATTAATTTTGTATGTTATAGAATTGTAATTCCACTACTAAATCCCTTGTGAAGAAGATGGAATTTGTAAAATATAGAGTATTACACAAACTATTAGCACTTATGTTAAATACCATAAAAGTTATTTAAAATCTCATGTTATCTTCTTATAAGGTACTACTTATATGGCCCAATATATCTCAAATATATGCACCTGTAATCATTGCTAATAGCAACCAAGAATTTTTATATTTTATTAATAATAATTTACATCTATTAAATCTTATTGGCAAATGAAAAGATTAAAATTTTAACATAATTTTGTATGCATTATTTGGTTGCCATAAGAATAAGTTATGAAATTTCAAAGTATTTTGTATAGATATATCAAATACAAGGCTCTTATAGATTTTTGTTTTTGTACATCTTGAGTCATCAATATCTAAGGTTTCAGCGTCACATTTTGGACAATGATGGTTATGGATGCACATATGGTAAAAGTACACAAATTTATCATATTTTCTACTTGCATTGGCTAGATGGATGGTCTAAATGATGATTCTTTCTTGGAAGAATATTAGCTTCCTTAAAAAAAACCCAACCTAAGTTGTTTTATACAATATTATATGAATGTTGAAAATTTTAAGATAAACTACCTATTCATACTACTAGGCTCCCCACTCACAACTACCTTCGAAGCAAGAACCACTTTAACTCCCATTAATTGCCTCAATAAACTTTTCAACTCCCATAACTTACTTTTAATACTAGATGAATAAGTTGATCATTGTGGAAATCATTCTTTTTAGTATTGTATGAATCATATGTTTAAAAAAAATCCAAGAAGCATTGATTGGTGGTTAACCCTTGAAAGGCCTAGAAGCCCTTCACAACTATAAAATATATTGTGAATTTGGTGGTATTTGACTAAAAAAACATTGACCAAATACTTTTTACTACCAAGTAAATTAATGATCATGATAGTACATATATAACAATGTATTACAATTCATCTATTATACCACAATTGAAGAGTTACATTAAGGCTAATCAGAAGCTGTATAGTGGAATTACAAGGGCATTTTTAGGATAAAACTATTGTACAAGACCTCCCTTTTTTACACCAAATTCCAAAGATGAACATTTGTACTTTTGTCCTATATAGAAATATTTTTTGCATCCATTTGGCACTTAAGGCAATCTACTCTAAAAGCACCCATGATCTAAAATTGATCATGACACAAAGGTACATTTTGTTTTCTTCAATGTAAAAATATATACATTTTAGGAAGTGAGTGATTTTAGTGACCTCTATGTTTTGACCAAAAATTTGTAATTGATTCTACAAAAGTCCAAAAAATATAAAATGACTTGGATTAGATGTTTATTCTATTTTTTTCCTATGAAAATTTATTGAAAATTGTTTCAAAGACTTTAGCTTATTCAAAAAGGTAATCAATTCTTAAAACCTTACAGCTTTAAACAACCTTTAAAAGCCCTTCACAGCTTAATGGACTCACCATGCTTCACTTTCAATGTCACTTGAATCACAATTCATTAACATTGTACATGCCATGCACCCACAACATTAATTCCCATTTTTCAACTCATGTTGTAAAATCCTAGTCTTGAGGACTATTAACATACACTCCGTAAAGAACACTAGATATGTCATTTAGTGACATCGGGTGGAACTTCCATTAATGTTCAAGTACTCAATGGAGGCACTACTTCCCACCGGTGCTAACCACCTTTGAATGTTACCCTTCTCTATATTAGGTCCATTGTGTATTTGTTGCTTTCACATCATGACTATTCGTGACTCATAATTTAGGATACATTAGGAATGGCTTAACAAGAAGTGGGACTCCATTCAACTAGTGCCGCAAAATACACACAAGTGTCCTATGATACTTTAAACTTAGTGGTGAAGTTGCACCAACCTTAAGTCATCGATACTCACTAAGGCTCCAAGAGAGAATGAAGAGGAAGATCAACCCCTCTTATAATACTTTCTAAGGGATTCAGTAGCCCTCCCCTTATAAGTTGAAGGGACTTCTAAAATCCACATTGGTTTTGGAAGACCACCCATTTTCAATTGAAAACACCAAGTTACAACTCCATTTGGACTCTTGAACTTTTAAACAGCGTAACTTTATGGCTAGAATTCTAAAACTACATACAAGCCCATTTTGGATATTTACATGACAAGTAGATGCTGATGAACTATTCACTTGCATCATTTGGCCAAGTTCTCACAAATTTATGGCCCTCTAAAGTTTTGGATTTATTGAGAGTGGCGTCACCCTCTTACCATGACTCTTTTCTTGGCCATAATTTTGGGCTGGTAACTTAGAACCTCATAATGCTTGTCATTTTAGTTTTTTGTGTTTTTAGCTTTTCAATGATATGTTATATGCTATATTTCCAAGAACCTTTCACTCTTAGCCCTTAAGTGTCTTGGCACCATCAAGACACTTCCAACTTCAAATGGCCATAACTTCTAATCAACTAGTCAAAATCACGCATTTGGATGGAAGAAACTTCTCAAGGGCTTTTTAAGCATGTAAGATATTCTACCATGTTCTTCTAATTCATGGCACTATTGCACCTTGTTTGTTCTGAAATCACTCATTTTTCCCTTCTCAAAACTTTTGTAAGATTTAAAATGACACCCCAAAGTCCATTTTGCTCACTAAGACACTTTAGGCACCCCAAGGAAATAGGGGTGTAAAAGATCTTTTAGAATACTTTGACTTCCTATGAGCACTTTAAAATTTTTTAAACCAATGATTTTCACAATATCAAAATAAATGATTTCCATAATCACCTATCAATTATTTAAGAATTAAGGATTTGAAGCATCTCTGTCACGCCCCTATCTACTTGGGGTACCCAATGAACCTTAGTGCGCAAGGGGGGACCTTGGGGGTGACTTCCCAAGCCTTGCAATAGACTAGGTAGGGAAAATTGAGAGACTCCCGATCAAACATGGCGCAATGATGCCCTGGTTTTGAAGTGGACAAGAGAGTGTCATACATTCATGGAGAGCTCTTGATAATACGCTTTTAATGGCGCAAAGGACGCGCAATTTGGAGTTGTGAGCTAAAGGTTATGGCTGTTCAAAGTTGACTGGGTCCTAGTGGCGCTAGGACACTTGAGGGCTAGGTGTGAGGGGTTCTCAATGTATCCCACAAGAAAGTATGGCATGTGGCATATCATTGGAAAGCTATAAACACAAGGAGCCTAGAATAACAAGCATTATGAGGTTCTAAAACATGAGTCAAAAGTTATGGCCAAAAGAAAAGCCGTAGTGAAGGCATGACACCTCTCTCGATGAATCCGAATCTTTAGAGGGCCATAACTTTGCTAGAACTTGTCTAAATGGGACGAGTGAGTAGTCCATTGGCATCTACTCGTCGCGTAAATGTCTAAAATAGGCTCGCATGTAGATTTAGAGCTTTGAGCACAAAGTTATGCCGGTTGGAAGTTCAGAAGTCCAAATGGTGAAGTAACTTGGCGATTTGAGTTGGAAGTGGGTGGTCTTCTACAACCCAAGGTTATCCAAGGACTTCCTTTGACCTAGGACGGGGGGGGGGGGGTCTGCCGAATACCACAGAGAGTACTATAGGAAGGGTTGGTCTCCCTCCTCCCTCCCTCTTGAAGCCTTGGTGAGTTCCAGCAATTCATGGTTGGTGGTGGTGACTTCACCACCACTTCAAGGCACCATAATACACTTGTGTGTGTTCCGTAGCATCGGTTGGGTGGAGTCCCGCTCCTTGCTAGGCCTCCTTGGATATGTCCCAAGTTGTGAGTGCTGGCTACTTTTAGTGGATGAGTAGCAAATGCAAAAAGGGCTAGCATAGAGTGGAATGACACTCAAGGGCGGTTAGAACCATGGTGAGTAGTGCTACCATGGGTCTTTGCACATTAAGGTGGAAGTTCTTCTCCATGTTACTAAGTGACATGCTCGGTGTCACGATGGGAGTGTGTGCTAGTAGTCCCGGTAATTGGGACTTGACAAATTGAGTTGAAAATGTGGACTAACACTATGTGTGCTTGGCATATGCAATATTAGGCAGTTTGTGACCAAGTGATCCTGTAAGTGGGTTGTAGTGAACCTAGTGAGCTGTTAGAAGCTATTAAGTGTCATTTGGGTCGCGATAATCTCACGCGGGGCTACCTAATATAAGGAGTGGGCAAGCATGGACTACGAAGCTTGTCCCACTATAAATTTGTCACTTTGAAAATTTTAACTGGGCACGGTGAAAATTGGGAAGGTGATAGCTAAGTGCAGAATCTTGTACATGTTTTGTCAAACTGTCTAGCTTTACTTTTGACCCAAATTCCCAGGTGTTATGCAAACTAGAGATCTTTAAATTGGCTAAATTTCTCTCTAGTTCTACCAAAAAAAATTGTACAAAAAGTACATAGTAGAAATGAAGGCAAATTCAAATTTTGAGAACATTTTCATACCTCGTTCACAGAAAGTTGTAGTTATATATATTCATCTAATTTTGTAGTAGCATTCATCTACTACAAACTTTTTATCCGATAGTTGATCTTTCTTGGTTGCCGACCGAGTCTTGATCGCAAGAGTGGATCGAGTAGTCATGGCCGATCCGGATTCTTCTTCTTCTTCGTCAGTTTCCGTCTCGTCACTTTGGGCAGTCTTCTCCTTAGACTCCTGGATCTCCACGTCATCATTCCCCGGTGAGTAGTTGGCTAAGTTTACCACTGTCCTTCTTTGGCGTCGGGACTGCAACTTCCTAGACCATGTGGAGGGAACTTTCCAAGAAAATCCATGCCAGATTTGTAACGGTTTCCATCCGGGAAGCCAGATTAGAATGAACCGGAATAGGTGGCATCTTAAAAATCCCTAGTGAGTTTTGAAAGCCTAGCGGATCGAAGGTCTTCATCTTAATCGGGTTGGGCTTCGGAGTCGAAATCTTACCCGATCTAGGTAGAGTCTTCTCTTTCTCTTCCGAGATCGGTGTCTAGCTTCTGGAAGGGTTACCCGGTTAATCTTTGTGCGGTGAAGGTAAAGAAACGGAAGCTGGTTGGGCGGGCCCAGTGGTGTCAATACTTAGTTCTGTAAATCCGGAAACATTGTAGCAGGTACCTTTAGAAATGAGGATAGGTCCAGCGTCCGGTCATATTTAATATTTTGTGAGAGCGCGCGTAGCTTCCTCAAGATCGCCTCCATCCTTGTTTCAAAATCCACCAAGATCTTGAGTACTTTGAATCTAGTGATGTGACCATCCACAATCAGTTTGGCGTTAAAGAGCTTGACCTTCAACATTGTATCCACTATGAACAGAATCGTGTCCTTCAGATTCCGGACGATTCGAAGAGCGTTCGACTCTTGGTGTTGTGCCAAATTCAACTCCTTCTCCATTGAAGACAACTGTGCCCTGAAATCATCATGCTCCTTCTCCAAACTCCGGATGTATCCGTCCTTCTTCTACAAAATTTCCAGTCCAAGTCGTCACTTGATCTCCTTAATAATTAGCTCTGGCTCTATGCCTCCCAATGCCTCACAGATTTTGAGGATAACAACTGTCATCCTATCATATGTCCCTTTAGCGTGATGCAGCCATTGAATCACATTCTCGGATGGATCATGCTCACCTTGTTGTACCAAAACCTAGTTGGACTCCATTTCCTCTAGTAATGGCAACTTTCCACTCGAAGCCAAATCTGTTGACTTCTTTCGGTGCTTGTTAGGTTCCTCCCTCACTTCCGAAACCTCTTCTTTCAATTTCGACTGCGGATATTTAGATTTGTATTCCGTCGTGAGCTCGTACTTCAGAACCACGACTCCGGTCTGGTATGCCACCATCTCCGGATCACTCAGCATCTCATTGTAATGATAGAGGTGGAAGAGGTAGGGGCTAATTGGGCTAGATTTACTACGCGAGATGATATCTGTTAACTTAGCTATCACTGCCTCGATTATCTGTCTCCAATTAATCGACCTATCTTTTAGCGTTCCGAAAAGGGTGTTGGCCATGGTGACTGTAACTTGGGTAGGCTTTTTCATATACAAGATCGGAATAAAGAACTCCAGTACCCACCTCTACCTAGCATCCTTATAATTGCTAATGGCGTATCCTTCCTTCAGGTGAGCCGGACCTCTAAACTTTCTGGGAGCATACTTATCCACCCGGGATGCGAATCCATATCTTGTTTTGGTGAACCCGTAAACTTCCACCCACATGTCCATAGTTCAAATTATGGATTGCCCCCTTACAATCCTCTCATACTGATTCGGAATCCCATCTGTGGATTCTTGAACCATTATGTCGCTCTTGAGACTCCATGGCCTCTATATGAAACCTAAACAACCCATTCAATCTAGATCCTCGTCTAGGAATTTCCGGTCATCCGGATCAGATGGAATAGCTAGAGCGATCATTTAAGTCGTAACCGCAGGTTTCTGTAATCGAGTAGCCATGGCTAATCCAGTGCAATCGGCACTGACCTCACTTTGCAGTTTACTTTTCCTAATCCAGATCCTATCTCACTTCTCTTTCTCCCAGCTAACCACGCGTGAAAAACGTACGAACAAAAAAGAGGGAGAAAACGATCTTGGCTGTGGGCTTAAGTATCCCAGGGTTCTTTAATGTTCTCAAGGCAAATGGGTTTCCAGACCGTTCTCGTAACAATTCCCTAGTCCTCCTAGGCTGGAACCTAGAATTCGTGGATTCTTAAGATCCGGTAGTTCCGGTTTCTGTCCTCGGTTCCATCTAGTTCCGATACAGCATTTTTTTGGATACTACAATCCTAAGTTTGGCACTTATTTCTTTTATTTCTACTATCCCTAGGAAAAATTTGAGAAATTCTATACTACATTACTTCTTTTCTATACTATATCTACCTATTTGAATTTCATACACTCTACATTGGCGATCACTACTCCATTTTTCTTGCAAACCACCTCTTTTCCTTGTTTTTGTATTTGCAATTGCATATGTGTTACTGTGCTTTGGAATTGCTTTTGTTTTTATTCATTGTACTTGTTAATTTCTAGACGGTACTACTGGTTTAGGGTGTTAAAGTGCAGGTGCACAAATAAGCCATGGCACCCTAATTGAAATTACCAGAGAACTTCAAAATGCATTGCTTTGGGTCTAGCTGCAATTCCAATGGCTTAACAAATATTTACTACCAATCAGTCCTTTTGGTAGCATGAATTCTCCTTTGGTTTGGGTCGAGGTTGTTACCGGTGCAGAAGTCACTCACATTTCTCAAATGCAACCGTCCAAGTCCATCTCTCACTCGACACATTGTTTACCTTCTGAAACTAGCATGTTGTTGTTTGAGGTTGTAGATCTTGCGTTGAGCAATGGCGAATTAATTAGGAAGAGGAAGACGAAACTTACTACGAAGACATGAAGGAAAAGGAGGAAGACTGTCCCTAGCATTATAACACGGCATTGGCAATAGGTATAGGTGGAGGGGGAGTTCAATTCTAGTGGCAATCTTGTTGGAGTCATTTGTAGATGTTGTACCACCATTTCAAGGCAAAGAAAGCTTATGGTGCCAAAAACTGACAATTTAAAGAAGCACAAAAGAAAATAGACGTACAAAGAAGACGAGGTGGTGTTTCCACACCTTAAAAAGGAGGAACACTTTTGTAAAAGTAAATTGTAAACATTTGCAATTTTCCAAGTTGTAAGTGGATGTGAGCACTTTTTTACCCACCCATGGTAAACTAGCGTTGCACAACCAGGTTCTTAGTATTGTTTTGTAAGTTTTGTCCTGAGGGTGCCTAGCGTCAATTCATTGTGCCATCCAAGCAATGGATCTTTTCTAACTCTTACATGTGAAAAATAAACAAAACAACAAGAAATTCTAAATAACTATAAGTTTTACCCTTTTATCTCAACTAACTAAGCCAATGTGGTTTTTATTCAAAATGAATTCAGTCTAGATTTATCATTTTTAAGTAATAGAACATGTTATGCCATTTCTAAAAATATAAAACTCGTCCTCATCCGAGCTTTCTAACAATAGTTATGGAAGGATGAAGTCTAACCGCTAATTGGTTCATCAAACTTCATCCATTGATTTCTACTAATCTACCTTATAATTTTACTTGAGATTTGACTTTTGGTCTCTGAACTCTATTTAATATTTGACTTTCTAATATGGTTGACTTTGGATGATTTTTTTAACTTTCATTCATTTTGACCTCTAAACTTCATCCGTCTCTATCTTTCTCATTTTTCGTTGGATTTCTAAGTGTGAGACATTTTTGGAAACCTCTAAACTAAAGGTATCACAATCTGAATCTAAAACTTGGAGAAAATCTAGTTTTAATATTCTGACTTGAAAGGTTAGTTCGGCTAAGGTATTTAAAACCATCTACTTTGCAATTTGATAGTAATTTGGGTATTTAGAATCTTACCTCACTTTGTGAGTCGTCTTGGACGTTGTAGATGAGTCTTCCAGGATCTCCATTTTCCTCCATGGTTCCGTCGCTCAGTAATTTATGCTCACCGCTTGAAAGTAGATTTTTAATACAAATTTGTAACTATTCTAGCTACTATTCTTCCTTTCTTCTATTTGGGATTTTATACTATACTTTTCTAATGGTTGGCTTAGAAAACTCTTGATCTCCTAACCACTACTTTTTCATTTTTCGCTTGCCTAATGACACCTTGCGATATTTCACATGGTCCACCCTTTGTGTCTCAATCCTATTGGTTGTTCTAGATACTTGAGATTTCTCCTTCTTCTTCAACTTCAACTATAACAATCTAACAATTTGGTTTTCAATTCACAACTATCATTCCTATTGAATTTTTGAACTCAAACTTAGTCTAAGCTAGAAGAGTTGAAAGAGTAGTGAGATAGAACTTTGTTTTGCATTCTTCCTTGCTAATCACACCTCCCTAATCTATCCTTCTTCCCTTCTAATCTATTTTTTAATTTCCTTATCAAATGCCTTACCTCTCGGTTTGACTTTTGACAGCTTACTATTTTTAGACTTCTAATATGTTTTCCTTATAGAGGCTAAAACTAGCTTTCTAAGTTGATGTGGAACTTGCAAATCGGACTTTTCTAGTAGAAGTTATGCATGGATGAAGTTTTGAGTCCTAATTAGTGTCTGAAACTTCATCCGCTTATATCTTACTCATTTTAGCTTGAATTTCTTTGTATTTTATGTTTCTGGAAAGCTCTTGACCTCTACTATGAGATTTTGAACTTCAATTTGTACTGACCCTTCTTCTTAGCGGCCTGACTACACCCTTGGTCTCGGCCCTAAAGAAAGACTAATATTAAAAATGACAACTTGACCAAACTAAGGCCAAAAGGCCTAACTACATAGAAATGATCAAAAGAAAGGAGAGGTTCAAAGCTTCGCCGTCAAAATGAAAATAACTAAGAGTTCAAATCCCATGAAGTCAAAGCTTCGCCGTCTCTTAGAAAATCACTAAAAATTCTATAACTTTCTTCTAATCAAAGTCAAAGCTTCGCCGTCTCTTGGGAAATTACTAAAAATTCTATAACTTTCTTTTAATCAAAGTCAAGGCTCCGCCGTGTTTTAACAAAATCCCTAAACAAAACTCCCTACTTTAAAACACACGAAGTCAAAGCTTTGCCATGATACAAGAAACAAGGAGAATACGGACAACCACAAGGGAAATGATTTGTTAATAAACAATAAGCTACCAAATGTTAGTGCTAAAATAACTTAAACGACGCTAGAGAGTTTTCCCAAGCGGCATCGCCAGTCATAGGGGAAGGAGACTCTAGGATTAGTACAAAGTTAGTTCAAAACACTTACAAACGTCAACAAAATACAAGAACTCAACAAAACATCACCCAAGCTTCAAATAACCCACAAGAAATGTCACAAGAAGATAGCTAAGCTTGAAGGGACCCCAAGTCCTTCAAGAGAGCTCCAAAAACAACAACAAAGGAACTTGAAATGCTCCAAAAACAAGGAAATTTGGCAATGTGGCCTAAATGGCCAAAATCCAACTAAATGAATCCAAATGAAAACAAAGCGGTTCAAAATGAACCTAAGGGGTGTTTTGAGAGGAGAATGGGTGCCCTTATATACTCTTCCAAGGGCACCCCCTCCTCTCTTTTCCTACAAAGTAATCTTATCAATTAAGATTTTCATCTAATTTGCCCAATTTTCACTTTTACGCTGGTCCAAATTCTTAACTTTTGGAGAAATGCTCCAAATCACAAACGGATTGCGCCATTGGCTTCAAAAGGCCATTTTTAATCTAAAGGAGCCTCCTCCCCTTTTTCCTACGTCAAAATCACAAAGATTTTTAGCGCTAACTAGAAGACCAAAATTGGATAAAAATCCAACTTTTGGAGATCAACTTTTCTAAGAAAAGTAACTAGCCTAGGCTCTTTAGTAGGTGTAAGGGAGTAAGAAAAGACCCCGCTTTGACCTTAATCCAATTCCGTATGCTCCCCATACGCCGGTCAACTACACGATTAATCTTTAAATTTGTCAATTTTGGAGGATCTTGATGGTTTTGCATCTTCTGACTATTGGAATCCCACAAAACTTATTGGAGCTTGTTATTAACATAAAAGAAGCTACCCTAATTTTTAGTGAGATTTTATCGCTGCCTGGGTAATTTCTAGGAATTTTCCATCATTACTTCCAACGGTTGATTACCCGGAAAAAGATCTTTTGAAGATCAGAAAAAATCGAGAATTTTCATGGAACCTCTCATGGAGTTCCACAAGGGATGTGCAAACTCATATTCCCGTTTTGCACATCTAAGGAGGGAGAATCAAATCCTGCTATCTCCTTTAACTTCCGATTAAAAAAAGGAATCTTCCAAATAAAAGGGAATCTTGGTGAGCTGATTGCTCCATTGGACTCCTGGCATGATTTCTATTTTGAACTACCGTACTTAAGTTGTAGATGCCCTCTTATGATTCGTCTTGAGTTTTCTTCACCTGTAGGCTAACAATTGGAGTTTCTATTATTTTGCCAATGGAATGGGAAAACTGAAACCTCTCTTTGAGAATCTACAATAAGGTTTTTACATAGTTCCCTTGGACCAATTTGGTTAGGATCTGTCACTGAAAGCCAGGTATAGACAAGTTGGGCAATTTCTACTAAACATGGTTATTTTGTACAATTTCTGGGTTTCTACCCTATCTACATGCAGGATTTGGTTACAAATAACAAGAAATGCCTCAATTAAGACCAATGGTCATTTTGGTATGTGACATCTCCGTTTTGGTTATTCACTCTTTTGGGGGGCTTTTGTATATAAAACTACACTCAAAACTTTATAAAATTCAAAAAAAAACAATTCCGAATCATGAGTGACTAAATAGGCACTCACAGTGGGTCAATCTCCCCTTCCACTATGGGGCACACCCCATCCCGCCTATTCCTCAAGCCATGCCAAAACCTCCGTTTTGAACAGTTGGCCTATCTAGCAAATCCGTCATGGGGATGCCGTAACAACATCTCTACTATGACACAGGCCAATACATACACAAGAATGGCTTTTCCCGTGTGCATATTGCCAAGCGGGCACGCAAGATTCTAAGAGCCCCACTGTGACATGCAACATGGGCCCGACCTAGTCACAATTTGAGTGCTCCATTAATGAAAAAGCTGAAAAAGTAAATAGTATTCAATTAATATTATATATTTTTTTGAATTTTTGAATTTGAGGGCCATTTCTCCCCTGCTCCGTTGCTCCACCACCGCTTCACCCCATTGCTCCGTTGCATTGCTCCACTGCTCCATTGCTCCATTGCTCCTCTCCATTGCTTCTCTCCAGTGTCATTCTAGTGTGCTCCATTGTGCCATTCAAGGGATTTTGTCTTGGATTGTTTTACAACACACTTATTTGTTGCACATGTATCTATTAGTTTTCTTGTATTATTGTTTTTTAAATTTTTAGTGGGGTGTTTTAAGATGGATGCTTGGAGGACTAACGTACTTGCTAGTAGAAATGTATTTGATGATAGTGATGAAGAGGAGGAGTTGGCTTTCAATTTGAGTTTGGACTTAGGTTTTAGGGTGAACAAAAGATTCATTAGGCCTTCTATGGAAGGATCTCGTCCGGGAAAAGCCCCAAACGTTCAAAGAGATAGACAAGAGATGCATGAGAGGATGTTTAAGGATTATTTTTGTGAATCCCCCGTGTTTGTCCCCTCTCTCTTTAAACGACGCTATAGAATGCGCCGCTCATTGTTTGTATCTATCATGGACAAAGTTTGTGTTCATGATTCTTATTTTGTGCAGAAGAGTGATGCATTTGGGCTTTGGGGATTATCTCCACATCAAAAGATGACCGTTGCTTTGCGTATGTTATGTTATGGTGTTTGTGCAGATGCCATTGATGAATACTGCCCCATAAGTGAGTCAACAACAATGGAGTCCATGAAGAGGTTTTGTGTGGCAATTCGTGAGATTTTTGAACAACATTACTTGAGACAACCAACCACTGCAGACTTCAACAAACATTTGGCCCTTAATGAAGCCCGAGGATTCCCAGGTATGTTTGCATCATTGGATTGTATGCATTATGAATGGAAGAACTGTCCTGTGGCTTGGCAAGGAGATTTTGGAGATATGTGTGGCAAAAAATCTATTATCCTTAAGGCTATAGCCACTGAGGACTTACACATATGACATGCTTACTTTGGACTACCAAGATCTAACAATGATCTGAACGTTTTGGATCGCTCTCCTTTGATAAATAATATGTTGACTAGTGAGCGCCAAGGTTTGGACTTCATTGTCAATGGTTGCCATTACAAGCGCTATTATCTTTTGACCGATGGTATCTATCCTCCTTGGGCTTGTTTTGTTCAAAGTATCCATGAGGCAACCAATGAGAAGAAGAAATACTTTTCTTCTCGACAAGAGGTAGTCCGTAAGGATGTGGAGCGTTGATTTGGTGTTCTCCAAGCCCGTTTTGCTATCATTCGAAATCCATGTCGATAGTGGAGTATGGAAGCCATAGCTAATATTATGTTTGCTTGTATCATCCTTCACAACATGATAGTGGAGGATGAACAACATGTAGAGGGCTTAGAGGATATAATAGGAGAGTTGCAGACAAAAAATGCTTTACCATATGGTAGAGGATTGACATTTGATGACTTAATTATAGGTACTAGGGAGATAGAAGATGTTGATACTCATTATGGATTAAGAGGTGATTTTATTGAGCACTTGTGGACTTTGAAAGGAACTAATATGATATAAACTCATATACTTTATGATTTCAAACTGAATTGTATATTTCTTTTCATTTGAGTGAGTGTGGTTTACGGAAATAATGTATACATTAAATTAGATTCAACCAATCTTTTTGTTGTCTAAACCTATAAAAGTTTCATCTTCAATTATTCTCAATAAAACACTTCTAACATTTAGAAGTGATGAATGTTAGAACCCACCATTGCATCTATTTTTTTCTTAGATTTCACATAAAAAAAATATTTATAAACACCAAAATAATATAGTTGAATGGAAGGGGACGTCGCCTAAGCGTGCATGAACTCTAAACATGCAAAGTTTTAAACAAACTCTTAACTTTTCCATCCACCTAATTTTGGTGTTTATATAAACAAATATAAAAACAAAAATAATTTATAAAGAATAATGAAAATGATTTATAAGTTTAATTATAAGCCTTCCCCTAATTTACCACTTTGAAGTACATGGGGATGCTTTGGAGAACCATCTTTGCACAATGCAGTCCCCACATATTTCGAAACAAGGGGAGGATACATAAATTAATCATAAGCAATTTTCAAAATTAAATTAAAAAAATTAAGTTACAAGCCTTCCCCCATTCTACCTCTTCCAAGTATGTGAAGATGCTTTGGAGAACCGTCTTTGCACAATGCATACACCACATACTTGGGAACAAGGGGAAGATACATACATCATTCATAAACAATAATCTAAAAAAAAAAAATAGTTTTCTTAGAAGCCTTCCCTTAATTTGAATCCTCCAAGTTCATGGAGACACTTTGGTCAAAAACATTTCAACAATACACACACCACATATTTAAAATAAATGTACAAAATTATAAAACAAAATAAAACAAGAAAACAAAACTCTATTCTAAAGAGTTGAACAATACTTACATGTGTGTTACATTAATAAAATTTGGATTATATAAAAAACACCTTTGTACAATGAAAAAATATATTTATATATATTAATTTTATATATATTTATAAGAACCTTCACTTTTATTTTTAACATTTTCAATGGAAAAAGTAAAATTTTGTATTTTGAATATCCAATCTAATTGTTCCATATGGAAGTTATCTCTAAAAATAATTTGAAACTCATCTTCACTAAAAGTAATTTATTACATAATATTTATTCTTTATATACAACATAGTAAAATTAGGTTGACTTACCTAATAGAAGTTGCCATTGAAGTGAACTACTCATTCTACAAATACACTTATTTATACACATGGATATTTTTAAACTAAAATATCAAGAATATTGTTTAATTACATAGCAAGACAAGTTATTTATATAGTGTCTTCTATTCAAAAAGTAATTAGAGATAACCTAATTTCACTTTTTAGTATTGTGTGAAAGTATAATATTTTCTATTTTCATCATAAGACATTGGAATTCACATTCATGAATGATGGTGATCATATTCTTCTTAAAACTCTAAGTTCATACTATTCACATGAATTAGGTTAAATTATTGAAGTTCTCTCTTCACCAAATATTCTTCTTTAAGAAATGGTTCCACATGTTGTTTTAGTAACTAATTTTCATTTCCAAAAAAATTAAAGAGATTTAATAATAAATTTCCTTTTACTTTTCACTTGAAGGTTATTGTTGAGTTCTATAAAATTAAAAAATCTTAAAGTAAAAGACAACTTTCACTTTGGGACATACATGTATAAAAGAAATACAAGAACATATACAAAACATTATTTACATTTACTAAGAAAAACTTCTTTTGAGTTATTTGTCGTTATTGAGTTTGAAAAACTTTTATTGACTTCATAGTCTACTCTCTTTTTACAATGACAAAAAGAAGAGGAACAACTAGTGCCATTAAGAAGTATAGAGCTCATGCTAAAGCACAATTTCAAAGAGCCAAAAAATAGAATTTTTGATAATTTAGGTGAACATTATGGAAAGGATTGTTTGTTGCTTTCTCGGCGTCGTAATTTAGAAGATAGTCAGCTTGATGGGAAGACTATGGACATCATTCCCAGAGATTATTGTGAATTAAAAAAATATATAGTAGTTGTTGAGGACAAGAATACAAAGGAAATAGTTCTTGTTGCCTCTTTCACCAAATTTGAAGACATAGAATCTTCAAAACAGTGTGAAGATTTTGAAAAACTCACTACTTCTTTCTCAAAATTGAGGAAAGGTAACTCTGGTTTCATAAAGCAGAATAAACCTTTACTCAGTGGCAAAATGTTTGGATTGGGTTGGAGAGGTGGGATGGATGGTGGAAAGACCATGGGACATTATGTCATGGGACATAACATT
Organism: Climacium dendroides; assembly: GCA_950106755.1. NCBI lineage: Eukaryota > Viridiplantae > Streptophyta > Bryopsida > Hypnales > Climaciaceae > Climacium > Climacium dendroides. The sequence goes on from OX467092.1 coordinate 958,650, forward strand.
CAAAAGGATGAAGCCGCTATAGAAGATTGGGAGCAAGACCAAGTGCACTTGATAAAATGGATTGAAAGTTTCTATGAGTCCAAATTCATGAAACTTGCACCATGCCTACATAAAAAAATGGTTGATGAAACATTGGAAGTTGGTGTTCCACTCTTAGGCCAAACTAAATTTTTTGATTTACAACAACATTCAGCAGGTTTCACAAGTACCTTTACATACACAATTGAAGACTTTAGTAATACATTTCATAGAGATGAAGATCATAGCTCTTATGTGTATGGAATATGGGCACCTACTATATCGGAAAATGAAAAACTAGCAAATGGATTTCAATGCTTAGGGGGATACTTCATTGTACCTAGCTACAAAGTATATGTCAATTTTGGGAAATGTGATGGTGTAGTTGAAATAATATGGCGTGCTAAAATGGACTTCCATGCAACATCATCATCAAATACACGTTCATGATTCACTCGTGTTGGAACCTCTACCCAAGTCCTTAAGAGTTTGGTAGATAGAGTAAAAAAACTTAATAAAGAGCAAGAAGTTAGAGAAGATGTCAATGTTAGAGTACGTATGTTAGAGTACATTGAGCTATTCCATACACATAAGAGCTATGATCTTCATCTCTATGAAATGTATTACTAAAGTCTTCAATTGTGTATGTAAAGGTACTTGTGAAACCTGCTGAATGTTGTTGTAAATCAAAAAATTTAGTTTGGCCTAAGAGTGGAACACCAACTTCCAATGTTTCATCAACCATTTTTTTATGTAGGCATGGTGCAAGTTTCATGAATTTGGACTCATAGAAACTTTCAATCCATTTTATCAAGTGCACTTGGTCTTGCTCCCAATCTTCTATAGCGGCTTCATCCTTTTGAATGTTATGTCCCATGACATAATGTCCCATGGTCTTTCCACCATCCATCCCACCTCTCCAACCCAATCCAAACATTTTGCCACTGAGTAAAGGTTTATTCTGCTTTATGAAACCAGAGTTACCTTTCCTCAATTTTGAGAAAGAAGTAGTGAGTTTTTCAAAATCTTCACACTGTTTTGAAGATTCTATGTCTTCAAATTTGGTGAAAGAGGCAACAAGAACTATTTCCTTTGTATTCTTGTCCTCAACAACTACTATATATTTTTTTAATTCACAATAATCTCTGGGAATGATGTCCATAGTCTTCCCATCAAGCTGACTATCTTCTAAATTACGACGCCGAGAAAGCAACAAACAATCCTTTCCATAATGTTCACCTAAATTATCAAAAATTCTATTTTTTGGCTCTTTGAAATTGTGCTTTAGCATGAGCTCTATACTTCTTAATGGCACTAGTTGTTCCTCTTCTTTTTGTCATTGTAAAAAGAGAGTAGACTATGAAGTCAATAAAAGTTTTTCAAACTCAATAACGACAAATAACTCAAAAGAAGTTTTTCTTAGTAAATGTAAATAATGTTTTGTATATGTTCTTGTATTTCTTTTATACATGTATGTCCCAAAGTGAAAGTTGTCTTTTACTTTAAGATTTTTTAATTTTATAGAACTCAACAATAACCTTCAAGTGAAAAGTAAAAGGAAATTTATTATTAAATCTCTTTAATTTTTTTGGAAATGAAAATTAGTTACTAAAACAACATGTGGAACCATTTCTTAAAGAAGAATATTTGGTGAAGAGAGAACTTCAATAATTTAACCTAATTCATGTGAATAGTATGAACTTAGAGTTTTAAGAAGAATATGATCACCATCATTCATGAATGTGAATTCCAATGTCTTATGATGAAAATAGAAAATATTATACTTTCACACAATACTAAAAAGTGAAATTAGGTTATCTCTAATTACTTTTTGAATAGAAGACACTATATAAATAACTTGTCTTGCTATGTAATTAAACAATATTCTTGATATTTTAGTTTAAAAATATCCATGTGTATAAATAAGTGTATTTGTAGAATGAGTAGTTCACTTCAATGGCAACTTCTATTAGGTAAGTCAACCTAATTTTACTATGTTGTATATAAAGAATAAATATTATGTAATAAATTACTTTTAGTGAAGATGAGTTTCAAATTATTTTTAGAGATAACTTCCATATGGAACAATTAGATTGGATATTCAAAATACAAAATTTTACTTTTTCCATTGAAAATGTTAAAAATAAAAGTGAAGGTTCTTATAAATATATATAAAATTAATATATATAAATATATTTTTTCATTGTACAAAGGTGTTTTTTATATAATCCAAATTTTATTAATGTAACACACATGTAAGTATTGTTCAACTCTTTAGAATAGAGTTTTGTTTTCTTGTTTTATTTTGTTTTATAATTTTGTACATTTATTTTAAATATGTGGTGTGTGTATTGTTGAAATGTTTTTGACCAAAGTGTCTCCATGAACTTGGAGGATTCAAATTAAGGGAAGGCTTCTAAGAAAACTATTTTTTTTTTTTAGATTATTGTTTATGAATGATGTATGTATCTTCCCCTTGTTCCCAAGTATGTGGTGTATGCATTGTGCAAAGACGGTTCTCCAAAGCATCTTCACATACTTGGAAGAGGTAGAATGGGGGAAGGCTTGTAACTTAATTTTTTTAATTTAATTTTGAAAATTGCTTATGATTAATTTATGTATCCTCCCCTTGTTTCGAAATATGTGGGGACTGCATTGTGCAAAGATGGTTCTCCAAAGCATCCCCATGTACTTCAAAGTGGTAAATTAGGGGAAGGCTTATAATTAAACTTATAAATCATTTTCATTATTCTTTATAAATTATTTTTGTTTTTATATTTGTTTATATAAACACCAAAATTAGGTGGATGGAAAAGTTAAGAGTTTGTTTAAAACTTTGCATGTTTAGAGTTCATGCACGCTTAGGCGACGTCCCCTTCCATTCAACTATATTATTTTGGTGTTTATAAATATTTTTTTTATGTGAAATCTAAGAAAAAAATAGATGCAATGGTGGGTTCTAACATTCATCACTTCTAAATGTTAGAAGTGTTTTATTGAGAATAATTGAAGATGAAACTTTTATAGGTTTAGACAACAAAAAGATTGGTTGAATCTAATTTAATGTATACATTATTTCCGTAAACCACACTCACTCAAATGAAAAGAAATATACAATTCAGTTTGAAATCATAAAGTATATGAGTTTATATCATATTAGTTCCTTTCAAAGTCCACAAGTGCTCAATAAAATCACCTCTTAATCCATAATGAGTATCAACATCTTCTATCTCCCTAGTACCTATAATTAAGTCATCAAATGTCAATCCTCTACCATATGGTAAAGCATTTTTTGTCTGCAACTCTCCTATTATATCCTCTAAGCCCTCTACATGTTGTTCATCCTCCACTATCATGTTGTGAAGGATGATACAAGCAAACATAATATTAGCTATGGCTTCCATACTCCACTATCGACATGGATTTCGAATGATAGCAAAACGGGCTTGGAGAACACCAAATCAACGCTCCACATCCTTACGGACTACCTCTTGTCGAGAAGAAAAGTATTTCTTCTTCTCATTGGTTGCCTCATGGATACTTTGAACAAAACAAGCCCAAGGAGGATAGATACCATCGGTCAAAAGATAATAGCGCTTGTAATGGCAACCATTGACAATGAAGTCCAAACCTTGGCGCTCACTAGTCAACATATTATTTATTAAAGGAGAGCGATCCAAAACGTTCAGATCATTGTTAGATCTTGGTAGTCCAAAGTAAGCATGTCATATGTGTAAGTCCTCAGTGGCTATAGCCTTAAGGATAATAGATTTTTTGCCACACATATCTCCAAAATCTCCTTGCCAAGCCACAGGACAGTTCTTCCATTCATAATGCATACAATCCAATGATGCAAACATACCTGGGAATCCTCGGGCTTCATTAAGGGCCAAATGTTTGTTGAAGTCTGCAGTGGTTGGTTGTCTCAAGTAATGTTGTTCAAAAATCTCACGAATTGCCACACAAAACCTCTTCATGGACTCCATTGTTGTTGACTCACTTATGGGGCAGTATTCATCAATGGCATCTGCACAAACACCATAACATAACATACGCAAAGCAACGGTCATCTTTTGATGTGGAGATAATCCCCAAAGCCCAAATGCATCACTCTTCTGCACAAAATAAGAATCATGAACACAAACTTTGTCCATGATAGATACAAACAATGAGCGGCGCATTCTATAGCGTCGTTTAAAGAGAGAGGGGACAAACACGGGGGATTCACAAAAATAATCCTTAAACATCCTCTCATGCATCTCTTGTCTATCTCTTTGAACGTTTGGGGCTTTTCCCGGACGAGATCCTTCCATAGAAGGCCTAATGAATCTTTTGTTCACCCTAAAACCTAAGTCCAAACTCAAATTGAAAGCCAACTCCTCCTCTTCATCACTATCATCAAATACATTTCTACTAGCAAGTACGTTAGTCCTCCAAGCATCCATCTTAAAACACCCCACTAAAAATTTAAAAAACAATAATACAAGAAAACTAATAGATACATGTGCAACAAATAAGTGTGTTGTAAAACAATCCAAGACAAAATCCCTTGAATGGCACAATGGAGCACACTAGAATGACACTGGAGAGAAGCAATGGAGAGGAGCAATGGAGCAATGGAGCAGTGGAGCAATGCAACGGAGCAATGGGGTGAAGCGGTGGTGGAGCAACGGAGCAGGGGAGAAATGGCCCTCAAATTCAAAAATTCAAAAAAATATATAATATTAATTGAATACTATTTACTTTTTCAGCTTTTTCATTAATGGAGCACTCAAATTGTGACTAGGCCGGGCCCATGTTGCATGTCACAGTGGGGCTCTTAGAATCTTGCGTGCCCGCTTGGCAATATGCACACGGGAAAAGCCATTCTTGCGTGTGCATTGGCCTGCTTCACGGTGGAGATGCTCTAAGAGCTTGAGGTGACTTTTGCGGTGAGTAGCCGTCACTAAATTTCGTATGAATTTTCACTACCACCGAATCTGCCTATTCATCGCAGGTATTCAAGATTGTACACTGTCTGAATTAGGTGTAGGTTTCTTAGGATCCTGTACAATTGCAAGATTGGAGGACAAGCCCTCTTCAGTTGAAATTTGGAACAATTCGTAAATAGTTTCAGTGTAAGCACAACGTCTTGAACACCAAGTGTCAACAAATTGTATGAAGTGAAAGGATTTGTAAGTTCGCAGGCAGCTCCTCATGCTCTAAGTTAATCCTAAACCCTGAAAACGGACATTTCCAGGATGGTAGTCTCAGCAAGTAGAAGAACCTGATAAGCTTAATATCCAACGCTAGTCCTTGAACTGTTGCTCCAGAGTCTACGCAGATGCTAGGACATGAAGCCCTGGTTACGAAACCTGCACTGCAACCGTAAGTCACAGTCGCATTGCAACGTTGAGCTCCGGAGCACTTTGATTGCTGATGCAGGCATGCTCGGAGGCCAGAAGAAGCGTGCAGCGATGTAGGACCAGGACACTGTTGGACATTGGTCCGCCTGCATTGCATTACTCTACTCACTACTGTATGTAAGGGATGCCGGTGATGTCGGTGGCCCGATCGCCAGAAGAATCGGGGTGGTGGACTCCTTTCCTGTCCGGCATGTCGGATTCCAGACCTTCCGCGCTCTGGAAGTCACTCGCATGACCCGACGTGGACTCCAGCTGCTGCTGCTGCTGCGATGATGGCGTGCTCTCCGCTCCAGGCAATCCGCCGCGGCTATGGCCGTCCCCGACGTCGTCATTGGGACGGCTCAGAGCGGACTCCCGCCCGCTGCCACTCGACACGGGACTCGACGCACTACGACTACTGTCATCTTGCTGCGTGGCGACGTCACTGTCAGCCGACGGAGTCGCATGTTTCTCCGATGTGGCATCGGAGTGCATGTCTCGTTCCCCAGTGGATCCGGTTTCCACTCCTCCACCAATGTTTGCGCTGTCCATCACCGTGACGGTGCTGGGGTCGTGGCGTAATGTGAACCTTCAACACAATACGAGAGTTCGTAAGAATGCGTGTCGATCAAGGAATTAAAGACGATAGGTAGAACAGAGGGTCGAAGGAATGCATCGAACTAGAGACGTGAAACGCGGAATACGACATCCAGCACTGGAAATCAAAAAGATGTTTCGCGGCTGGAATCTCACAGAGTTAAAGGCGAGCCGGGACACAATACTCCAAAGAGAGTGGGTTTGGATTTTCGAACCGATGTAAGGGAGTTACAGAATGACAAATGGAAGTTAACTACAAAATACGGCTGCCGGTGGAGGAATGGCAGAGTCAGGAAGCGACGATCGAGGGAGGGGCGGAAAGGCTCACCTCTTGGCATCCTTCTGGCTAGTGATGCCAGATTTTTCGTCATCATCCATAGCGAGAGCAGCTGTAGCACTGGCACAGACAAGGCCGATGTGAGAGCAAGCGCAGACTGAATCCAGGTGATGGCGCCAATGGAAGTGGACTGAGAAGCAAAAGCAAATTATGTGATACGACGATGAAAAGCTGCGAAGCGATGGAGAAAATGGAGACGAGAGACGGTGGCGCGCTGATTGTGCATTGCAAAGAGGTGTCCGTTGCAAGGTGACGATGATGATTGATGAGTAAGATAAGATTGTGAGCTGTGGGCGGTGAACGGAAGCTGGCTGGAAGCAGGCTGGAGCACAAGTGGCCCCGGCTGTTACAAACACGTGGAGACGTGCCGACGCCCATCCTGCCAGGTGACGGTAGCATCCATGTCCCTGGATTGGGTGTGGAGTTCTGTGCTGAGGTAAAGATTTGCTAAGGTAGAACCACCCATAACCGAATCGAATAAGCAAATGTGGACATAAGGTAGGTACACCCAAATGTGCCACTGACCGTAAACCGCCATCTACACTATACATACATCTCCAAAACCAGTTCTGTACCTATCAATGTGGAAGAAACGTTTTTAGAACCAAACTTTGTTCCTTAATAACTTTTGCATACAGTATCCAAATGCCACGTTCTCTAGTGCGTTGAAACCTCCTTTCACTTGCCAACAAGAACATCTGCAAATTTGACCAATAGCAAAAAGTGGTGGTTTTGGATGTACCTACCTTATGTGGAGTATATTAAGGTGAAGAAAATATTTTCACAAGTATAGAGATAGAAACTAGGGGGATTGTCAAATTTTGGTAATTTACTGCTTCAACTGAAATTACCATGAATTTTGGAAGGCAAAAGTTGGTCTGAACCCATGTCCAATGTTTAGACTATTCTAAACATGAGCAAGTTCATTTTGGCACTCCAAACCAAGCAGATGTGCCATAAAGAAAATGGAGGAATTGATGGTGGGGAATCAAGAACTCATTTTTGGAAATTAGCCTCAGTCTTTCTTTATTTCAACCCACCTATTGATTGTTGATGGGCTCTGATTGATCTACCTTATGTAAGCATAGATACCTTGAGTGAAGCTATTTATCAATTGTCGTATTTTTCAGAGATTGTGAAGTTTGAGATTAGTCATTTGCAAGTAGAGTAGAAACATTTCAACAAGAAATGAATTTTTAGTGATTTTTTAAAGTTTGTTGGGATTAAATTGGTTGAGCATGGTTAGACCCATATTACATCCCACTCTAATGTGTCCCCTTCTCAAAGGCATTGCCATGATGCTAAATGGGTGCTAACTTAACCCCTACATGCCCAAGACTTTTTTTGAGCTTATAGGAATTTTCCCTAAATTGAACAAAAAGACAACATTTTGATAAGTTGTATGAATTTTTTTTAATTGTAACCATTCAAATTCAAACTAGCCAAGTTAGAGATCTCATAAGAAAAGAAAACACAACAATATTATTTATGGATTGAAAGATTATAATGTTTGATCATGAAGGTGTTAAAATTGTAAAAGTAATTTGAAGTCTTTCAATTCTCTTTACACATGTCAAATTTAAAAAATTGGTCACCCAAAAAATATGAGGATAAAGGAACTAACATGCATATCCTCAATCAATATATGGCTTTTCAAAATCTACTCTACATTTTTTTCTAAATGAATTTCTAAGTTTTATAATGTTTTCACCAAAAATGCTCCAAAATTGCCATTTCTAGTACAAGTACAAAATTATAGAAAAAATAAAATTTTGGGACATATAGAACTATAGGATCTTGTAGTGTGCTAGTTTGAAAAGATGTAGAAAAACTTTTAGAAATTTTCATTGTGTGAATTGCAAGATATTAGCCTTCGAAGTAACAACAATCCTTTTTTTGGCCTTGCCAAAAGACAAGCAGTTGCACTTCACAAGGTCACATTTTTATGAAAAAATGTTCATATTGGTGGTCCTTCTTTGGATTCATTCTTCAAGGCTATTTGTCTCTATGCATGAAAAATTTTAGATCATTTGGAATTGTACAACATATAGGAAAAAAAGAGTAAGTAGAAAGAAGTAGAGAATAATTCAAAATACTAAATTGTTAAAAATTTGATTATGGAATTGAAAAATTTTCAATTCCATAATCTCAGTGTTTGTCATGTTATAATAAAAAATCTACATTCTATGATTTTTTTTTCCAAAAATATTGAAATTTGAGTTAAATAAAAGACTCAAAGTTTATTTTAGAGTAGGAAATCCATAACTTCCCACAAACTAGAACTCCTCATAAATTTCATCTCATTAATCATAATAGGATAATTCAAAAAGTGTATTCTTCAGTTCTACAAGATCTTGAAAAGTTATCCATCAACCATTTTTTTAGCCCGTGCAGTATTTAGGATTAGTATTCTCTTAAAATTATTAGGCCAAGGGAGAGAATGAGGCAGACAATACTTTTGTCTTTTGTGACAAAAAAGTATACTAGTTTTAAGTCCCCCCGGAATTGTATCTAGAGGCTCGTTTCAAGAAGGGGACTCAACTATAATTTTGAGGACCCTCGGGTCAAAAGAATCATAGCCAATCATTGAAACAAAACTCACATTACGAGTTGCCTTCATTTAGAAAATATACTAAATCAATAGATTAGAACTTTCATGATCTCCACTCACTTTATACTACCTCCAAAGGTCATGACCTCCAATAGACAATCTTTTACTTTACACTAAGTCATGGACCTTGAGAGTTTTTCTCCAAAGCATCTCAATCTAACTATTAAGTGGCCTAAAACAACTCTCAACAACTTAATAGAATCTATGCCTTTAAATCTTAACTTTGTGCCTCATAATTTTATAAATATGTAAATATTAAAATATATTAAATTAAAAATTAAAAATTTGTAAATTGGTCTCCAAATGGCTAGCAAATAAATTTTATGATTTCAAGTTATTTATACCTTAAGTAAGGCTATTTGTTTTGTTTTGTGTGTTTGTTACAATGAGATCTCTTGGTTTGTACTTCTCCTAGTCACATTCTTGGTATTGCCAAAAAGCTCTCTGCAATAAGGGTTGTACATAATTTATTTCATGGTGTTTGCATGTATTACATGGGAAAGTTATCAAATTAGAAATTTATTTATTTATTTTTATTTTACAATACTATGGTAACGGCATAGGACACACTAATAGTGGCTTAAAATTTTCATAGTTGTAGTTGTATTAGCTTCAAATTTGATGGCTTCAATCATGATGACTTCAAATTTAGTCGTGATCACTTCAAAATTTGATGGTGATTATAGTCATAGAGCCCTTAACCTCTAAAAGGCTAGTATCTTTTCCAAAATTGACAATTTGAAAAAAAATCATCATAAAATACTCTTTAGAAGCGAATTTTGGAATCGATGAACAAACAAAAGATGTAGACTTTGAGTTTTAAATTCCATACATACTGTCATATTCACCAATGCTATCACCAATATCTTTCTATATACTTTGAAAGGGAAATTTCAAAATTCCTTGGAAATTCAATTACAAGCAATATATTGTCATTTTTTGAATAAAAATTTGTTGGAATGAATTTGAAATGAGTTTATCTTGATATGGAATTTTTTTTTAAATTTTTGTGTTTTTTAAATCTATAAACTCATTTTTGCCAATTTAGTTTTGAACTAGAGTCAATGCAATTTTGGCTTGTTCAACCACTTGACACACTTCAAAATTTGTATTTTTAGAGAAATATAAACTATAATAACACCAAATCCAACCATTAGATAGGACAACAACTTGATAAAGTATCTCCACAAATTAGGATGATTTTCATTCAAACATAATGAGAAAGAAAATTATCTTAGTAAAATGTGTTTGTCATTTAGAATTTGGATGTCAAGAGTGCTTTAGGGTTAAACTCTTTATGGTTTCGATCATTTATGTGGCTTCAAATTTTCATGGATCTCAATCATGCTACCTCATAGCAGAATGCGTCGTGCACCTCAACCTCAAAAAAAATAATAGTTGCTTAAGAATTGGCAAATTGATCCTATACTTCAATAAATCAAATAAAAAGGTTTTTATTTTAGAGATACTAAAATACTAAAATACCTTTTAAGTTACCTTTATCTTCAAGGAATGAATTACATAATGATTCTTTAAATATATTTAAAAATTCTTTCTTCATAAATAAATTCATTATCTTAAAATGCAAAAACAATGCACTCTATAAAAGACAAACAATAAAATACCTTTCAAGTTACCTTTATCTTTAAAGAATGAATTACATAATGATTCTTTAAATATATTTGAAAATGATTTCTTTATAAATAAATTCATTATCTTAAAATGCAAAAACAATGCACTCTGTAAAAGATAGACAAAAATTACTAACAACAATTTCATTTATGAGGGATTTCTCAAATTAATTTTTAAAAAATTATTTAAAAAATAAGTAAATATCCAAGGTCACACTATATGTTGCAACTTTACAATTAAATAGTTTTCAATTCAATGATTTTAAGACTATTTATTTGGTTCAAATTGTATAAAATTGTCAATGTACACAATTTCTTGACATGGGCCTTTTAAAAATATATAAGCCAACCCTACAATTGTAAATATATATAGCCTAAGAAAAATATCAAAAATGCTTGACTATCTTAATGTATAGATTAGTATTAAAATCATTATTGTTTCCTAGGATAATTCTAAAAACACTTCAACTGTGTTTCTTCTAGTTGAACTTGTCTTCAAGACATTAGATCTAACTTTTACATTAGATTCAAATTACAAAAATAAAAGTTCATCAGATTGCTTAATTAATCTAAAACAAGCCATGTAAAAGACTATTTTGTTTTTAATATACAAATAAATAAAATATCATTGTAAGACCAAATTTATTATAAATATGCAAAACTACAAATATTTTTTTAGGGTACGAATTTTTGTAACAAAATTTCTTGTTTAGAAAATACACTTGTGACTTTAAATTGTTGTAATTTAGATTTCACTTCAAATGAATAATGAATATTTCATCCAAATATGTAGATGTAAATTTATCATCATATCAAAATATATTGCAGCCCATTGTTGTTTTTGAATTTTTCTTAAAAAAATTACTATTGTTCATTACAACTCTTCATCAATGTCGATGATTATTATTTTTGTACCAAAATTGTTGAAAAAATATGTGAGTATTTTTTGCATCTTAAACAAATTTCATTTTTAAGGTGACAAATTGGAACAAAGATATGATTGATAAAACTCATGATACGCATTTGTACACAATTATGCAATATATTGGGTAATTATTTGAATCTCTATTTGAAATAGTACTACTTTTATTTAATGCAATAACAATATGAATAAGTAATAAGTAATATCTTCATTTTGTTGAATTTAATAAGTCAATTACATTCTATTTGCAACTATCTCAATTGGAAAGTTTTCAATTTATCTTTTGTGATTATATAACAATATGATAGGATATTCTACAACGACAATAGTTAGACTCAATTGCATTTTTTTGATGTAATTAATAATATTAATAAACAAAGATGTGTAATCAAAATAATTTGGGTTGTCATACTCTTACGATCATTCATTTTATATTTTGCTTACAGATTGAAAAATTTGTAATAATCTTATAGTCAACCTAATGATTTCACTTTTTCAACTTTTAAAATGTAAGTTTGCAACAAGTAAGATTTTACATACATATTCAAGTAATATCCACAATTTATAACATTATATATCCACAATTTTTGAATTTTTAAAAATTATTTTATATTATTTAGAACAATAAGAATTAGTATATTCTATGTTTAATTTTACGTATCAAATGAAATGCAAAATCTTTCTATAGGTGATTTTAGAAATAATCATTGATATAATTCATTTTCAAAATCCAATAATTGTGGAACTTATTGTTTATTGTGTTATCAATGTTCAATATTTTTTTGAGAGTTTGTATTAACCCAATCCTCTACAATGTGTTTAGCCTGAGCATGATGTTATTTTAATGAAGCCTTTTAGAAAGACCATTAATACTAATTTTTAATTCAAAGTTCATATAAGTGCAATAGAAATGGTTTGTAATGATATTATTTGAATGACCATGAAACATTTGTTGTGATAAATTTTAGAGAAATGGATGCAAAAAATCGACCTCAGATTTTACAACATGTACTTGAATCATTGAATCTCACTGTATACGAAACATTGTGGGTGCCATGTAGTGCACGATTTGTTGTATTGGGAGGAAGTGCAAGAAATTCAGGTATTATACAAATTTATGAGTTAGAAGGACCCAAAGTAAAGAAATTGAAGCAATCTGAGAAGCACTATACCTTCAAATGTGGGACTTTTGGAGCATCTAGTCTTGTTGAAAGACATCTTGCAACTGGTGATTTTAAAGGGACTTTGTTTTTGTGGGATTTGGAACGCTTGAGTTTGCCTATATGGCACGTGAAAGCCCATGACACTATTATCAATGCCATGGATGGATGCGGTGGTTTAAATATTGGTTATGGTGCTCCAGAAATTGTCACTGGTGGACGTGATGGTCGTGTTCGTATTTGGGATCAAAGGAACAAAAGTGATCCCGTTATGAGTTTTGAACCAACAAAAACAACCAAAACTGATAGTAATGGTGTGGACGGTGGAATCCCACGCGATTGTTGGTGTGTAGCTTTTGGAAATTCATTCAACGACGAAGAACGATGTGTACTAGCTGGCTATGATAATGGCGATATTAAATTGTTTGATTTACGCATGGGCAAAGTGCGATGGGAGACATCATTAAAAAATGGTATTTGTGGGATAGATTTTGACCGGAAAGATATAAAAATGAACAAATTTGTATGCACAACTTTAGAATCAAAACTTCATCTTTATGATCTCCGCACTTATCATCAAGATAAAGGTTATGCGAATCTCGAAGAGAAGTTAAAGCATGGTACTACTGTTTGGGGAATAAAACACCTTCCTCAGAATCGTGAACTTTTCGTCACACTTGGAGGTGATGGTTCCATTTCTTTATATAAGTATCATTATCCCGATCAACGAACAAAAAGGGATGGGGACAATCATGATTATGGTATTATTGGTAAAGTAGAATTACTTAATAATGCAAAGTTGGCTCCACAACCTATTTGTTGTTGGAATTGGAGTCCTGATAAGCAAGGTTTGGCTGTATGTGGGTCTTTTGATCAATGCATACGTACAGTAGTTGTTACTAAATTGCACAAGGCATAAGTTTGAAATAAAAATTAAAAATAGGGAACCATTAAAAGATGTTTTTAAAATTCTCTACATTTCTTTCCTACATAGCATTAGTATTGTTTTGATATCTCTCAATAATTGTCCTTTTTTAAATGCACGAGTTTTCTATAATGCCTTTGATGTTTTTTTTCCTATTCCAATACTTGCAATTAATTTAGTTTTATTTTTTAGAAAAAATTACTTAACAATATAATAAAAAGAGTGAACCCTCTTATTCCTCCATCCCCCCTTCCCCCAAAATTGAGAGCCATTGATTTAAAAAAGAAATCCTACCTCCTGTCGTTGATCTTATCCCCCTTCGCCTTTCATTTTGAAAAACTTTGGATACGCTACATATATGGATACAATATAGATACGGTTTAGATACAGATTTGTACTAATACAGATACAATATAAGTACAATAAGGGACATGGGATACAAGGTACGAATATGGGTAAGGGATGTATCCCATATCAAATACCACCCCTACCTCCACCTGAAAATTACAAAGGGGTGGGATTGAAGGGATACCAAAATAATTTAATTTAATTTAATTTAAATAATTCAATTTATTTATTTTTCAATTTAGGGGATGAAAAAAATTAGATTTAATTTTTTTTGAGCTCATTGTAACAAACTGTCACAATGAGCTCAAAAGTGTCAAATGATGACATAACTATGTACTAGTATGCCTTGTGCTATTGTCATAGTCAAAACAAAAGTAAAAGTAATTTTTTAGAACAAAAAATGCATAACTCAAAAATAACTCAAAAATGCATAACTTTCTTAACGTAAGTAGGAAGGCCACGAAACAAAGCCAATGCACCCTTCCTCACAAGGGCTTTCTGACAGTACCAAGCAAGTGACCGGGGGACACATAGTCCAAGAGATCTCAACATGAAAAACAAATAAAACAACCAACCAAATTGTGATAAATTGTCACAATGAAAATGAGCTCAAAAGTGTTAGATGATGACATAAATATATATATCAAAATCATTGCATCAATGCTCTCAATCCAATGCTCATAGTCCCTAGCTCTTATCAATGTTAATAATCCAAGGTTGTTTGGCTCCAATAGCATTTCAACAAAACCAATTAAATCTTACCCCATACAGGTAGTGTTTTTTTTAAATAATGAAAATAATAACTTTTGGTATTTGGTTTAAACTAATAAAATGAAGATAAAGAAGTTTTGTTTCAATTTTATCTGAAAATTTTGAAAAAATCCAAAAATTGAAAAAATTATTGCAATTGTAAGCTTTAAAGTATAAGAATCCAAATTACACAATTATATTGTGTGTATTTCATTTATATCCCCTTCTTTCTCAATAGAAATTTAAAAATTATGTTTTTCATCCACTCCTTCATTTTTAGTAAAAATTTCAAATTTCAATTTCGAAAATCATAGTAATTTGATTTCTCCATCAAATATTTTAGAAAAATCAACATCAATAAAAAAACATATTAGCGAGGATGTTTTGATTGTAAAATATAAAAAAATTAACTGATAAATATTCATTGCAATCCTCAATGGTATATATATTTTTTGAAAATGATTTTGTTTAATTTGATTCCCTATGCTAAATTTTATTAATTTATTTCACTTTTGCGACAAAAATTATAATAAAGATAAACTTTTATAAAATGAATTGAATTTTATTAAAAGTGGTAGACAATCTACAAAATCACATTAAAAAATATAAAGTAAAAGTTTGAATACAATCCAAAAGTCTAAATTTAGCTCAATATGATATTTCATTATTCTAGAATGGACCTAGTCCTTTAATCTATAAAGGCCCAACAACTTTTTGACATTGGAGGTTTTCAACACATTGTCCCATTTTGATATTTTTTTGCACATAGATGTGATGAAAATTTTAATTTAACCATACAAAAACAAAAACTACATTAGCAAATATGCATGGAATTAATTGTAGAAAATTTTAATTGTTGGATTTTTACAATATATCAATTTTGGATGATCAACTTTATAGGCAGAAAATCTAGCTTTTGGAGAAAAAAATTATAAGAAGTGGAATAATGTTTCTCTATCCCCCAAAAAATTTATATTGGACTCTAAGGCAAATTTGGAATTTTTAATTGAAAAAATTGAAAAATAAAATCTCTCTTAAGTTTGTACACATTTTCAAACAAAGGAATAAAAAGCCAAAACTGAACAAATTGGATTCTATAAAATTTTAAAAAATTTATTTTTTGAAATTTAACAATTGCTATTATTAGTGTATTGTTTGGAACATTTTAAAAAATTGGATTCATTAGAACTTAATCACACTAGATTGAGTCTTTTATTTTAAAAAGTAATAAAAATACAAATATGAAAAAAATAATTTCCAAACATAGTTTGCTTATGCAAAATAAAGACTAAAAATGTTTAAGAAAAACGTCTTTTCCATCTCTACTATTCCTTCCATTAGAAAAACATTATATTTACTTTTTTTAATTAGACCACATTTCCTAAATTAAACTTAAACTCCTAAAGTTTCTTAACTATCTTTTCATCAAAAATGCTCCAAAACTGCCATTTTTAGTACAAGTACCAAATTTCTGAAATATATCATTTTTGGACACATGTAATTGTAAGATCTTGTATTATTCTAATTTGAGAATATGTGGAAAAAGTTTCAAAAATTTCCACTGTACAAATTGTAAGATATTAGCGTTTGAAGTGGCAAGAGTCCATTTTTTGACCTTGTGAAAAACTAGGCAACTGCACTTCACAAGATTAGATCATTGTGAAAAAATGTCCAAAATGGTTGTACTTCTTTGTATTCATTCTTCAAGTCAAGTTGGCTATATGTTTGAAAATTTTAAAATCATTTGAAATTGTACAACATATAGAAAAAAATAGTAAGTAAATGAAGTGAAAAATAATTCAAAATATAAATTCATAAAATTTTATTTATGGAATTGGAAAATGCCAATCTTAATGGTTGCAATGTTGTAATAAACAATCTACACCCTATGATTTTATTTTTTTCCAAAAATATTAAAAATTGAATTAAATAAAGAACTTCAAAGTATATTTTAGAATAGAAAATCCATAACTACCCACAAACTAAAACTCCTCATAACTTTTGACATATTAATCAAAATGGAATGATTCAAAGCTTTCCATATCCATATATATATATATATATATATATATATATATATATATATATATATATATATATAATGAATCAATCTCAAAAAAATTTAATAAAAAAAATGATTTTTAAAATTTGCCCAAGCTGCCTAAATTTAGAAACAAACTACATATCATGCAATAACTTTTTATCTATGAAATCAAAAGTTACAAAAATTATTGGGCTTTAAAGCTACTCCTTGTCCACATGTTGTGTAAAAATTTCAAAGAGAAAAAAGATCTCCGCTCACATATACCTGCCCCAAAAGTTATGTTGCCAAAAACAGAAGGTCGGTCCTTTAGAGATTAAATACTTCTAACATTTAAATTTTGAAAATAAAAAGAGGCATTATTAAGTATATAAACTTGTTAGTCTACAAGATCCTAGTTTACAAAATATTGATATTTATTCACCCTGGCTATTCAAAATTTGCCATTGAAAATTTGAAGGGAATACATTGTGTCCTCTTGGTCCTTGAGGGATTAAAGTTTATTTCCCAAAAAAAGATAGTTCAAATTTCCAAATTTTTGAAGATGTATTATAAAATACAAATTAAAAGGATAATTTAATGATTATTATCAAACAATAGTTGTAAAACATGATCTATAGACCATGTCCATACAAGTAGATCAATTGGTATACAAACCATTCTTCAATACAATTTGAAGCCAAAAATTGGAAATTCTTTCTAAAATCGATTAAAGATTGAATATTTGTGATTTTTGCAAGAATATTTTTCCTTGAATTTAAAATTTTAAGTTCTAATCATAGTGATTTTTGAATATTTTTTAAAATCTTTTTTTTAAGGGACACTTTTGAGGCCAAATCTACTAGTACCTTTTGAATTATAATATGTTTACAATGCAAAGTCTTCAAACTTTATAATTTACAAATATCATGGTTGTCATACTAGACAAGTTACTATTCATTTTTCGTCCTATAGGACAAGTTACTATTCATCAAATGTACTTGAGAGGTACATTTGATGAATAGTAACTTGTCCTACAGGACAAGAAATGAATAGTAACTTGTCCAGTATGACAACCATGACAAATATTAAAGAACTAACACAAGAATCTTCAAAATAATCAATGAATGAAAAAATGCATTTTTTGGTGCTTGGGATGTATTTGCATTCATTTGATGTTCAAAATTTGAACATAATTATGTTTTTTTAGGGGTTAAGCAACCAACCAAAACCTCAAAATTTTATGTGAAAGTATTCATGAATTTTGACATGTATCTATAGTACAGATAATGAGTTTTTTGTATTTTTGAATTAAAAAAGATATTTTTTTATATTGTTCAATTTGCTTCTAGGTTTATAATATTCCATTCACAAACAATTAGCTATTTATTGTTATGTTGGTAATGATTTTCTTGCATTTCTTGCAAGAATTGAATGGAAAGGTCTTAATCCAATTTTTTCACTGATTTACTACCTTGTGACACTTCATTGGTGAAACATTGAAATCAATATTGTACTAGGGCTCTATTGCTTTGGGCTATTCTAGTCAAAATTGTGTAAAGGTTTTATTGCTTGTTTTGGACTTTATAGGCTTAGAGGGCAATAATTTTTAGTTTTCAACAAACAAACCCACAAATATTGGAGTCATAATAGATCCTTTGTTGGAAATGTTGTAGGAACAACAAGAACTTATTGTTGATGCAATTTTTGTGTATGTGCCTTTATTATTAAAACATCGTAAATGGACATTTCCAAAGGAATGCAAAATGCAATGTTGATGGTGTACTCCAAAATAAAAAAATCATGATGATATTAGTTTTTTGAGTGACACTAATTTCATTCAACACAAATCAAATCTAGAAAAAACATGTCTTTGATTGGTGGATGATTTCTACGACATTCGGGTTAATCTTTGCTAAATCAAAAATAAAGATTCCATTCATTTTCAATGGCAAAATAAGGCATCAAGGACAAAGAACTTTAATGCTTGACCACATGGTCATAGGCTTGGATATTTCAGATTTAATACTTAGTCCCTAAAGAATGTTGCGGATGTTTTTTGTCCTTTTGATGACTTCACCTAAATTTAAAAGATGAAATAAAAACATTTTTTTCATTCAATTATCTTTTTGGAAGTTGTTTGAGTACACTTTCAATGAGTAGTACCGCAAATTTCCTCATTACAGTATTATTGACTTTTCTAAACGGAAGAAGATGCTTAATCCACCAATCTCCCTTGTAGTGTATTTTAGCCATAATTTCTTGCTATTTGCTTTTGATGTGAATTTTGGCCATAAAAATGATATTTTTGAATTTGAATCCAACTAGAGAAATGAAGCTTATAAAGTAAGGTTTGTACTCCAATTGAAAATTTTGGAAAATTTATAAATTTCAATATTTTATATCAATATGAACTTTGGACCTATAACCATTGATTGTTGATTGTCTAATTTTATAGGGACACAATAACTTTGATTTATACCATGAAGTTATACATTATAATGTACATCTGTGGTGAAAAATTCAGGTTTTTAAAGTATATTCTATATTTGATATGAAGTTTCTTCATTTTTTTTCTTAAGAATTTCACAGTATTTTCAAATTTTTCCATAATACGTGTGAAAATTTCAAGACTTGGAACAGACATATGCTGAAAAATAATTATAAAATTTTTCATTCATATCTAGTTGCAAAATGGCAATGAACAGACCTGATGGGCCTTGAATCAGCCCACCTTTAAAGAATTTGGGAAACAGCTTGATTCCTTTCAACCAATGCATCTTTCGAGGAGGCATGTGCGTCCTCTGTTCTCCAACTGTTTAGTTTAGGGTTTCCTCTGTCGGGTTTCTGCATTAATTGAGCTGTTTCCCGAATTTGCAGAGAATTTGGAGCTATGGCGTCGTCCCTGGCTTCGATTCTCACTCTGTCCGGTGGCTTAGGGTTTCATGTGACCAATTCACAGCTGCATTACTCTCAGTGTGGGGTTAGGCCCTTCCTCCAACAGAGCCCCATTGTGAGAGCGACCACGAGTCGCAGGAGGCCGCTGGTAGTGGCTGCCACGGTTGGAGGGACTTCTTCGGAGCCCCTTGTGGAGGACCCGACGCCTTCCACGAGCTCCAGCGCGGAGGTCTGTGCAGGCACATTGTGTTGGTTTTGAATTTTGAAGTAGAATTCTTTCTGTGGTTGTGGTGGCTCTGTGAGCGAGGTTAAGATTGTGCGGTGGATGTTTGAATTCTGATGTATAGATGATTTTGCAACGGTGCCCAGGATAGGGAGCAAGCCAGGGCGAATCGGCGGAGAAAGGGCTTTGAGGAGTACGAAGCAGTAAGCAGCTCGGGCTTGGTGAATTCGACTGGATTTCTCTGGAGGTTAGGTCATCAATAGATATGTTGTATCAATTTTGAATTAGTGGATGTGAATGGCGGGTTTGTTGAATTGTGGCAGCTGAAGAAGGAACTGTCGTCTACAACAATCGGGGTAGCAGCGGCTGTTGATGCTTACATATTCCTCACTCTTTCTCCACAGGTTCTCAATCTACTCTCAATTTCCTGCCTTGACACAGTGTAGGGCAGGCGAAATCTACTGTAGATTTTGACCTTCTTCGGTTGATTTTTGGGAGCTCTACTGATGTGCGCATTGAATGAAACTCCGGTGATTGCGAGCATTTTTTTCGATTCCATGTGGAAATTCTCAACGTATTGTGTTCGCTGTATGTCTCAGACTGCTATTAGCTACACCATTGGAGCATTGGGAAGGTGAGTTCCAAGTCTTTTTAGTAATTTTAGGAACTGTTATCACTCGTATGAATTTGAGTTTGTACTCTTCTCTCTATTTTAGCATGTGATGTGCACTCGCTCTTGGAATTTTCGTTTAGCAGCAAGAACGGGAAATCTCTTTGCTCTGACGTACGCCACTGATGCACATGCAGCTACTTGTACTTGCAATTACTCTATCGTCATGCTGACTCGGTTTCAGAAGAGAATACTGCAGATATTTTTCAGAAAAGGAGGAAGAAGACGTAAGCTGACTAAACCTAATTCTACGTTCGTTGTGGATTGCATTGATTTTGGAGGTAAAGGCGATGGTTCCAGATTATCAGAGTTGCTCCCGAGGGGTTCTGCGTACTGATAGGCGTGGACACTTGGGTGCAGAATCGGCATCCGTAGTAGTGATGTGCAGGAGTCCTTGGAGAAGACGATTCGTGGATGTGGAATTTCCTTATCTTCTCCACGCTTAGTTATCCCTGCTGCGCTCTACGCCCTGTGGGCCGTCTCTACTCATTTCACAGGCACTTCCGGCCACTCTTTTCACTTGGAGGTATGTTGTCCAGATTTTTTCTGTTCCTCTTATACGTATTGACCAGATCCATTTATACTTCCTTTAAGGGGTTACCTCGCTTTATGGCAATGTGGCCAAGCTAGCTTCCGCTCTGTACCGCATATTTAGTATGAGGTCCAGTCGAAATTTGGGTCCCCGCTCTTACGAGGACGAACGCTGTTAATGTGAGCAGGTGACGCCCTTAATGTTGGGTTTTTTTGCTTACAAAGCAGCTGCTCTTATTCAGGCTTATCGGGACAACAAAGACTTGTTGTTAATAATCGCCACAGGTGATTCGGACTCCCAGTAGAAACTGCAATCTGCATGATCTCTTCAATTATTTCCTGGAGAGTACATTTCTTTTTTGATGCCCCTGCCTTTTCTGAAAGATTATCTGGATTCAATCAAGGGTGCAAGCAGTTCTGGTTTGGAAGAACTTTGTCGTTTGCTAAGATGGATAGGGACAACTTTCTGTAAAATACTGGACCTTTCAGGCTTTGGGCGCAGAGCTTCCGCTCTACCCACATCAGTAAATCTGTCCATTTTTTTCTTATTAGTTACGCGGTGGATGTCTCTAGACTGACGAATGCTCGAGTGCAAGGGATCTGTAGTGGCATGTACTTGGATAACTTCTAGTTGAGTGAAAAAATGCAGCTATTATGTTAGGATGATTGTTTTACTAAAACGACTCGTCTGGAGCTTCTGTTCGGTTGAATTGATATTCTCAGGTCAATTTTGTGGACATGTTTCAAATCTCATGAACTGTGTAATTAAGGATCGATGCCGGCAGCTGTACACGACTTTGAAAGGGATGCAATTGCCCACGAGAAACTAGGAACAGTGTCTGTTCTTACGACTACATGAAGAAGAGTTAGGTTTGATTTTAATTAATCTATCCACTTTCCATGACTCTGAGGATCGTTGTTCCACAGATCGCACATTGTTATGAACTTATATTCAAAAGTTCATCGATATGGTAACATGTGCTATGCATTTCTTCGACGCTTCATGATTTGAACCGTTCCACTGAACAATATATAATGATGCGCAAGTTCGAAGACTTTTTCAATGATGGTGGACGGGTTCTGCTTTCTCCCCAGTATATGATAATAGTTTATTCTTGTGTAACATTTGGATGTGAGCTTGTCACAGATGCTAAGACTTACCCAGGAACTCAGATAGTTGCTGGCATCGAGGTGATGCTTTGCCAACTTGTATCCTAAAAGCTTGCTCAATACCAGTGACGGTCACTACAAATTTTGCAACGAGGAGCCTTTATCCCAAGCACGAGTTTTCAGGTTACCACCTGTTCTTTCATAATTTCTTAGAGAATACATCGTCAGAAGAATCAAGTGATGCGAGTCAGAAATTAGTTGAATAATTCTTGAATTGTTCAACTAAATTCTGGCTTGCACCACTTGAGCAGTTTTAATCTATACCTCTGATTCAGTTTTCCTAGTTGTTTCTGGAGGGGGAGTGGTGACAATCTGCATCGGGTATTGATCAATGAATTCAGCCCAGCAATTTTTTGAAGGACCCTTTTGCGAGGTTCTCAGGGACTTCCAAATGGCACTGTTGCATTTGAGTCCCGATCCCAGAGCAATTTGCCACACCGTGTCCCCTTTTCTGACCCGACCTTTGGCCTCTAGGTAGGCTAGGCCATACCACACGCTGCTGCTGGAGGTGTTCCCAAAGCGGTGCAGAGTCATGCGAGAAGGCTCCATTCTCACGTCGTCAAGATCCAGCCTCTCGGCAACCCCATCCAGCACGGCTCTGCCTCCAGGGTGGACCACGAAGTGCGACACGGCTTTCTTGAAGTCGGGCATGTAGGGCTTGACGGTCGGCTTCTGACCTTTGTTGAGCTTAAGAGAGATGTAGTTGATGACAAATCTCACTTTCTCACTCAAGGGTAGGATGTGGGGTGCCAGAGTGGTGATGTTGTCCTTCAGAACCAAGCCCGCTGCTCGTATGAGATCCCTGGACAGGGAGATGCCCTGGTTCCCTTGCTCGTCTTGCTCCGAGCGCACACATTTGTAGCTCGCATCGTCAGCTCCGTTGTGAGTGCGTACAAGGTATTGCAACTCATACTTGGCTCTCCATCTGTCCCCTGCAGGGTGTGTGTTACGGAATCAATCGTCAACTTTCATTCCTTCAATTGCATCCCACTTTGATCTTTGGCAGCACTGGCTGAGAAGATTCTATGACACTTAAAAAAAGGAGTCAAACCAAGGTCAAGACATATTCCGGAACAGAGCTTTGAAACAAGATACTTGGTGTTTCTGGGGACGAAGGGCTTGGTCACTGGATGACTTTCTGCTTAGCAACAGCACTCAATCTAGCCTGCGATCTCTCACGAACATAGTTCAAGCCCTGATTCTTAACCTCTATGAGGGTACTAGCCCTTATGTGCCAACGTTGCGAGTCCTAATTAACAGTTTCAAAGTCAGTGTGCGCTTACCTCGGCGATTGGTTAGGAGCACTCCAGAGCCCCCGGTTCGGAAGAGGCAATTTCCCACCATCATAGTGCGGTCATTGCCGGAGTAAACGAACATGGCGCTGATGACCTCCATGGAAACCACAAGCGCATAAGAGTTGCGTCGTACCTGCAGCAGCTTTTTGGCCAAGTCTATGGCAATCAATCCAGCACTGCATCCCATGCCACCCAAGTTGAAAACATCGATGTCTTTGCGCATCCGATAATGGTTTACAATCATGGCTGCCAGGGAAGGCACTGGGCTATACACGCTGCAGTTCACCACCAGGATGTCGATGTCCTTGGGCTTCACGCCATTATGTGAGAAGAGCTCGTCTGCGACACCAAGGATGACGGTCCGGGCTTCTGAGTGGCAGGCTTTGAGGGATCGGTCCACGGGTTCACAGAGTGTGGAAGGAGGTCCGTATGTTTCATCTCCGAGACCTGCCACAGCCAACACTTTCTCCTGAAAGTTTAAGCTTTTTTCAGTGAAGAATCCGGACCTCCTGGCCTTCTCGATGTACATTTGTTTGCTGAGTTTGTTGCAATCGTCCGGTTTGAAGCATGCGAAATCCAGGATCATGGTAGGACCTGGGGTGAAAAGGAAGTAGTAGGCCAGGTATGTCAACCCCAAAGCCATCAGGATTAGAAACAGTTTGTAAGTGTCAACTGTGGACGGCATCTCTACAACTATGTTGCTGAAGAATCCTTGGAGCTGCAGCTTTTTATAGACAATCGCGGAAGCCTGTACAGCCGCCATCAAAAGCAGCGGGTAAACGGCTCGGGGCCTGAAAACCTGTTTATAAACTGGTCTCATGGAGGACAAATCCTCAGCTGGTTTCGTCTTGGCGGTCCTTTCGCCAGGGTGGTGTCCATTGACATAGATAGTGCCGTCGAGGCTCTTGTTGACTTGCTCGACCATATTCCCTCGCTAACCCAGCTTCCAAGCCTTTGGACGAAAAGATCGATCGACCTCCTGTTTCAAAAGAACAAGGATAGACAGCGGACTGAGCTGCCATACAGTAGGAACGTAGAAACCAACAAGGTCATGCGCTCACTACTGTCTCCTTCTGCTGAGACGCAGCTAGCTACTCCCGTTTCATACCAAACCAAATTGCTAAGCATCCATTTCATGGGTATCGATACATGAACGTCATTCACGCTCAATCCGCGCGGGGTCGCGAGCATACAGGATGGATTCTAGCTAGATCTCAATCCAACAGCTGCGAGCTTCACGCACGATTCAAGTTCAATCAGGAAATGCTCATGGTCCGGATGTTTGCTTACCTGGGAGATGCTTGAAGCCTTGGAAGTACAAGCTGCTGCAGCTAGCCGATCGACCACGAAGCCTTTCAGCAGCAACTGGAGGGTTGAATGAGCAACGTAGCAAGTACTCTCGCACCTTAGCTAGGCAGCAGCGAGGAGGATTTCGGATTGTCGAATCCAGATAAGCAACATTTTCCACCGGCGTTTGGAGAGGCACCGCATCTGTTATTTGTAGTTTCAATTCAACTGGGTTCGGAAGTCTGTCTATCTATCTTCCTCTGAGCTCACCTTCAGTGCCTTGGAATCCACGACCAATTCAATTCACTTGAGCTAACTTGCTCCTCTAATGCGTGCTCTTTATTGCAGCTGAAATTTACCATAAGCAGATGACTATTAAGTCAATGGCCATGCGTTAATGTCCTGCAGGAATTTGGTGTCAATCATGGATGTTCATTTTTAATTTTCTGCCATCATTGATGGACGCTGTCCTACATTCATATGCAATTAAAGTTGCCCGACACTGGTGGCGGAATGGTACGTTACCTGTGACCGTGGCATCAGTGCAAGGCACAGGCAATTGATTCAATTTTCTCATTTGTTTAGTAGCACCTCCGCAGTTTGGGACAATTGTCAAATTTCCATAGTGGAAACAAGGCCCCGCAGAATAGGGAAATGTCTATGAGAAGACATAACATTCATTCAGTAGCAGTCAGGGCTCCTGCCCTCCCCCGGACAGAATGGAGTGGAATATTCCACACCCCAGGGGCAGCCGAGGGGACACTTATCGCAATCTGTCAGAACTCACTGGGTCGCGACTGCACATTGCGGTTAGTGGAGAATCAAGGACAACAAATAAACCTACAACTACAACTAAAACAGTCAGGAATTCAATGAGATCAATACTTTCAATGGTATAAATTTCTCAACTTTCAATGTTATTATACTATGCCTAAATGAGGTTTGAAATTCTACTTCAAACACAATTCCTAATTTTGACTTAACTATGAGCAGTTGAAAAACTACAAATTCTAATTTACATATCCTACATGGGTTGTTCTACCTCCTACCACCCCATTTATATAGAGAGAGCTTCTCTTCCCACTACAACATTTAAATTAAGCTCTTGATGGCAAATGGTTAAATTACATTGATACATTATTCAATGGATTCTTTGGGTATTTTACTAACAGACATCTTTCTTTCCTATTTGTTCATTGTATGTTTAGTTCTAAAATTAGTATAAAAATGGAGCATACGACAAACATATTGTCATTGTCCTGGTACTAAAGTATAGAATAATGATGAGAATGAATTTTGTGGACAAACACTCCGGAGAGGAAAAGGCAATCACTATGAATGCTACTAAATGTTATAGACATGTGGTAAGGTGAAGCCATCCATAACCGATAACTTAAGCCATGGCAAATATGATCGAAGAAAAGATAGTCACTATGAATGCTACTGAATGTTATGGACATGTGGTAAAGTGAAGCCATTGATAACCGATAACTTAAGCCATGGTAGATATGATCTGCAGCAGTATTTGGTGAAGCAAATATTTATTGAAGTGCAAAGATAGAAATGGCTTTGTAGTAAAAAGTTTGATGAATTTACAACTTGAATTGAAATTACTATAAATTATGAAAGCCTAAAGTTGGGCTGGACCTATGTCCAATGTTTAGAGTCTTACAAAATTGATCATTGGAGAATACTTGTAGGTAACTCTAGCATACAAAAGAAGGCACAAGTTTTGTAGTTGTGTCACAACTATATTGGTTACAAAACCCACCTTTTTTGAATTCAAAATTAATGCAAATGAGCCCCACCTTCTCTTAGATTTGAGACACCCTACGAATTCTCTAAAAGGCACTAGTTGGTAATGGGTGCCTTTACTTTAGAGAACCTGTAAAATATGGGAGATTCGTTGAGAAATTGAGCTTAGTGTTTGCAAACATAAGGATGTGGAAGAATGCAAAAGAAAACAATTTTTTCCCAATAATGAATGTTTAATTCAAAATAAATGTGAATTTTTCATTTGAATCCATTCTAGTCTTAGACTCACCTATTATGGTTAGCTTTGGCACCTCTCCCTAAACAAGGTGAAAAGAGAGATGAGTGGATGAGAAGGTATAAACAACAAGTCTTTTTCAATGAACAATATATCCAATTGTTGTTCACAGTACGTCATTCTATAAAGTCATGATGGAATTTGGGTTGAAATAGGGTCCAATCTACCATTGCACTAATCAATGTTTATCAATAATATTTGAAACTAAGAATTCAAGATTCCTTCTCAAATTGATTTATAGATTCATTGTTAGTGATTTTGAGTTTTTGACACAAAAAAACCATTATGTTTAGAAAATTAAGCTCCAACCACATTGTGGGGTACAAATATTATTTAACTTATTTTTGGAGTGATTTTGAAGGGCTATCTTCTAAATAACTAGTAACTTGAATTTTTGAGTGAAACATCATATCATGTGAACTTTCTTCAAATTGTAGAGACAAGAATATATATATATAGTGCAATCACATAAACAATGACTACTTTTCTTAAAAACTCAAGATGTAGATTGGTCTTCAATTACTTATGAGTCATTAAATGAAGAGGATATATATGAGTTCATCCAAAAATGAAAACAAGCTACTTATATCAATAAATTCTAATCCAATAACTGAAAGTTGTCATTGACTAGTAGTTTTGTAATTGATGTGGACTAGACTTAGTTGCAATTTTGTAACTATAAACATCTATTAATAAAGAACAACTTCAATGTGACTAGTTTGTATGTGTGTGTTATATATATAATCTTAGTTGTTGAATAGTCATAGTCCCATAAAATAGTCTAAAAGTACTTTATGAAATGACATCATTGGTTTAGGATTTTGAAACTCTCTTTTTATAGTCGTCACCTTCAAGTGCAACACCTCGTTGCTTTTGCCTCTTGCTCCTTGTCTCTTGTTGCCTCCTAGTTCTTGCTTTGATTCTTGTTGTTTAAGGTAGTGGACTCATAAAGCGACCCTTTACGAGCTGGTCGGCCTTTTTGATGGTCTTTAGATGCATGAAATTATTTGTCTTTATTTTTCACTTGAAGAAAAATTGATTTGGAACCTAACCCAAGTGGTTTCATATTTTTCAGAGTATTTATGAATTACTTATGAATTTCCAAAGAACTCTGCCATAGGTACCTATTTATGATCCCTAGGCCTTGCAAGACCCACACACATGCGGTCTGAAAACAAGCACTGTAGCATGCAAAAAGTAATAGACAAGGTTCTTAACCCCTAAATGACGGACCTATGACCACTAATTTCAAGCCTCATTGTCATCACTTAGTTTGTTGCCATTTTGCAACAAGATATGTATGAAAAAAATTTGATTTATTTTTCAGAGATGAAACAAAATGTCTTCTTTGTTGCACCAAAATTTTAGATTTTTTTGTAAATAATTGTTTTTTTTGTGAATTTTTGTAGATGTAATGAAGAAAAATCATATCTAATATAAAATTATTTCAAAAAATCTGAAAATTTCACCATGGTATTACACCATATTTTCCGTGCCATTCTATAATTAGAACGTAGTAGACATTGCAAATACATCCAAAGTTCAAACTGCAATAAAAAATTGATTATTAGGAATTTTTTCAAAATTCAAATTGGAGTAGAAACTAGAGTGAATGAACTTTATTTTGGTAGTTGGGCTTAAATTCAAAAAATATCATTCTTGTTGAGAAATTTCAGATTTAAAGCAAGGAACAACAACTTTCTAAAATACACTAAAATAGCATATTTTGTGATCCATTTTTTTAGTAGCTTCTCATTTATGTGAAAACAAACAATAGCATAACACCAAACTCGACTAGATTATCTTCATAACCCAACATGGAAGGTCAACAAGAAAGAAGTGGATGAAAAATTGCTTCCCAGCTCTCTACAGTTCAAGAAACATTCATCAAAAAGCCACAAAATGGCCTCGTCGTCGTTTCTGGGTTAAATGCGATCTGTACTAAACTTAACTCCTAAAGTGCCAAGGCCTATTTTGGGTCAAAAATAACTCAAAATTGCAATTTCTGCTCAATTCATCCAAGGCAACAAAAGAAATAGTTTTAAAAAATCTAACCATAGGATCTTGTACTTCACTTGTATGAGATCATGTGGTAAAAATTTGATGAAATTTGACCATACGGATTAAAAGATATTAACATTCAAAGTTTGAGTGAAATTTTTTTTTTTGAATGCACATACATGTTTTCAGAAATGGACCTACATTGACTCTAATTACATCCCCTGTCAAATTATGAACAAATAATTAATAAATGATAAACCACTCTTTCATAATCAAATGAACATTGATTACACATTTACCAACCTCTTAAGGTCCATTTTAAAGCCAGCTAGGGGACGGTTTGAAGAAGAGGGTCGGAATTCCAGCCACCTACCTTACTGCCTCTTAGTTCTTGCTTGTTATTGCATCTTATTGCCTCTTATAACTTGCCGCCTTTTGCTTCTTGTTCCCTCCATCATTGTTTTCATTCTTTCCACTTGTTTTTTTGGTGATTTAATTTTTAGAGATATAGTTGTTTTGGCTTTTTGATGTTGTTATTGGATATTGTAAATTAATCCTTAAAGGATCAAACATATATTTTGGCAACATAGTAATTTGGGTAGCTCACTAAAAATAGAATTTCCATTCTTTTGCTTTGAAATTTTCATGCTACACATGATCAAGAAGTAGCTTTAAGGCACAATAATTTTCATAACTTTTGACTACATTATTTAAAAGTTATTGTATGATATGTAGTTTTTGTTGTAGCGTGAGCAACTTAAAATAAATAACTTTTTAAGGAAATAAAGGTTTGAGTTTGGTTTCTTAAATTAATATCTACATGAAAATCTTTAAATTATTACATTTTTATTAACAAGATAAATGTTATAAGGAGTTTCAATTTGCGGATAGTTATAGAATCTCTATTCTAAAAATTAATACACTTTGAAGTTCTTATTTAACTCAATTTTCAATATTTTTGAAAAACATAAATCATCAGATGTACATTGGGATTGAAAATTTTCCATTCCATAACTAAATTCTCAACAATTTAGTATTTGAAATCAAACTCTACTTCTTTCTATTTACTTTTTCTAAGCATGCAAAAGAATTTTTTTTTAAAATTTTTTACATGTATTTCCAACTTATTTATTCAATATATTGTGGAGAGTAGTAAGTTGTAGGATCTACACATTTTGTATAAAAAGTTTGAAAGATGAAATCTAACCATTTGGGAAGAGTTGAAAATATTTCTTTTTGAAATCCAAGCAACACAATTTTACAATTGATAAAGTTTCTTATTTTGAAATTTTAGAAGGGTGTACTCTAATAAGTTAACTAAAGTAGTCTATATTGGATTTGTTAAAAAATAAATATAGTTAAAGATTTTCAGTTTGCTTTGAATTTGAGAATTTTGAAGCAATTTTGGGCCTAAGAACATTGAATTCATTTAGGGATTGAATATTTCTCTTCTTTTTACTAAGACTTTCATTCAAATTTTTAAACTATAGTTGTAACATTATTCTTATTTAGATTCTCATCAAATGTATACATGAGACCTTAACCTCGGAGCGCCCAGAGCGTATTTGCTAAAATCCAAACCCTTCTTAATTCATTCCAATGAGACTATCATGTAAAATGAGATCCACATAAATTGACCATATTGATTGATAGTAGAGATATGGCTGGAGCTATAAGGAAAGGGACACATCCTTTAACCGTACTGTTGAAAAAATTATAATGGTCAAATAAGGAGATCTTTGAGTTTTGAGAGGCCATATTTGAAGCACTAGGACGCTCATGACTTAATAATCAATTAGTTTACTTTGAGAACTAATTTTGCATTGCATTGCAATATGCGTGGAACAATACAATAGCCTAGCCAAGGATGCTATATGTTGTTTAGAAGGTCATATTGCAACCTCAAATGTCTCCAAATGAAAACAATGACCAATTACAATGTTATTGGTGGCCCTTTGAAGTATAATATTCAATGTTGTCTCCGTAAGACTAAAAAACAACGCACTAAATGCTATAAGGAACCAAGAAGATAATGAAAAAAATTAACCCATAAAGGACAAATTGGTCACCATGGAAATCATTTGTTTGTGTACCATGTGAATTGTTGTCTTAAAAAAATGAAAAAACACTCACAAAAAGACAAACTATTTGTAGAAGACCTTCCTTTTCATACAAAATTTGGAGGATGAATGTTGCATTTTTGTCATGCATGGAGATATTCTTTGTCATTCATCGGCCAAAAACTTTCCTCCATATCATTTATGGGTTAATGTAGTATTAAAAAAATTAAAGAATGATACAATGACTAACATGCCACATTTAACTACTTTTGAACTTTTGAAAGTCCAAAAGTAATATTGGTCATTTAGAGAAAAAAATTGATCATTCAAAGATAAAGCAAAACATCGAGAGATCAATGCAAAACATCAGGAGATTAGTAAAAAAACATCGGGAGATTTACAAAAACATTGGGAGATCTCCCGATGTTATTATGCAGAGATCTTTGGACGTTTTGTCTAGAATTCAATGAATAGTCCAAAAGTAGTTAAATGTGGCATTAACAAAACTAAGTACAATTTTGAAACATTTTCATTCAAACAACCATACTATAAGTATCAATGCACAAAATTCAAAAGTAGATATACAAAAGTTTTAGTGTATGACATATTATACATCACTATGGAATTTTGAAGAAAAAAGTAGTTGTGATTTAAAAGAAGATCAACTTCATAGTTAGCCATGTCAAAAACTTAGTTTTGTTTAATATGATTTGGAATTACTTTATCTTTTGCTAGTGGTTTTTTTAGGACTCAAAAAAGCTTTTTTTGTCTTAGCAAGTGGGTATACATCATTTCAAATTGTTGTACACAAAAATTGAAGGAAATTGACATTCATGGAATTTAAAATAATAACAATTTGACAAACATGCAAATGATGTTGGTTCTCACAGTACTTGATTTTTTTGGAATTGAGAGCATGGAATAGCATTAGCCATTCTAGAGAGAATATAGATTGCAATATGGACCATTGTTACATCTTAATGTCCTTGCATTTAAAACTTTTGTTGAATTGGGCAATGCATTCAATTTATATTTCACAACCATATAATGCATTTTTAATTTCAATCTTTTTGTTGAAAGACTATAGCTCATGATGCATATAATTGATCCAATAAATTAAAAAATATAAATTATCATTGTCAATATCATCAAAAAACTAAAATTGTCATAAAGTACATTGACCTTTATAAAATTGGTCTCGCTATTATAGAAATTGAAGTATAAATATTTTTTACTTGCTCATATATTAGATAAATCAACCTAAAGGGCCTACAAAGTATACAAAATACATTTGCCTAATCTTCTAAAAACTACTCCTGAGACTACTTGTTTTTAAATAAAAAAATTCAAATAGGGCCTAGAGATGAAGTGCCTATAACAATTGATTGATGATATAGAGCTAGATTTGGGAATCCAATTCTATGAATGAAAAGAAAACTTGATAATCCATCCAAGGGCAAAATTGGTAGATTTATTAAATGTTTACTAAATGCCTCCAAAAGATCCAAAGGGATGTAATTGGGGCTACTTTTAATCTTCCGTGTTACTCATCACCATGTGTACTTCCTATCAAAACAATAGTGCAGTCACACAAATCTAGATTGCAAGGAGCTTCTAATGTCTATGGCCCTAAATATATCCAATTGAAGTAGAAATGAAATAGTAAGCCCTTTTTCCTTTAAAAAGTAAAGATGTACATTAAATCTTTCACTAGAAAACAATAAGCAAATAATGATAAACTTCAAAAATCTAGCTAACTCAAGGTGTCCACACCATATAAGCCATTTAAAAAAATTAATTCTTTTAAAGTATGTCAATAATTCTTCTAGACATGCAATAATATCCAAAAATAATATACATTCAAGGCAAATTTCTTCTACTCACTCCCCTCCCCAAGATACCAAACGTATAATTTTCATGGCCACATCCATTCTTCAAGGTCACCCATTGATGAATCACCAAATTTCCACCACTCTTAAGGCCACTTCACACTATGTTCCAATGCCCATTGAATTTTTAAAACATGATTGGTGCAGAGCTAATAATTGGAACTTGGGGCTTCACACTACATTCTTCCATTGCACTCCAAAATACATATAGTGCAATACTTTGTAGAAGTTTTGGTGCCAAGGAAGTGGGATTTGGAGACCAAGTTGGGTCTAATAAAATTAGAAATACAATTGAGGTTTTAAGTTCCAACTATTGTTATCAATATAAAACAAGGAAGAAAACACCATATAAAACATCCTAGTAGGTTGAAATTTTGTCTTATTATGTCCAATGTAGGTTTGATACTAAAAATGCCCCCCAAATGGACTCTTGATATTTTGAGACACATAATTTGTATATAATATTATTTATGATAGGCACTTGTAACCTTGGCTCAATGTCTTTGGCCTTGGCACATGGACCGATGAAGTGGTCATGAGTTCAAATCTGAGCATTGGCAAGGTGCTTACCACCATAGTCCATCCAACTATGGTAGAGGTCCAATAACTACCTTATTGTCATGTTGGAACTTGAGAATTTCTCAAAGCAAGGAATATGTTGGTTCTTTATTATAGGGTCTACCTCTTAACTGAAGCATTAAGGATGGAATTTTCCATTTAAGTCTGTGAGGTTTAGACAGTTGAGCCATTCCCAACAGACACTTCATTTACTTTAGTCTTTCTAACTAGAGTTACCTTTCTTCCTTTTTGTCCATGAGATAAGTTGGTACTTCGAGTTGGTACTTTGGACTTGACATTATGAGTTTTCCAATCCCATGTTTGATAACTTCTTTTTTATGCACCTTCTACAACAAATTTGACACAATTGTTGGATTTGGTCTTGCCAACCAGGGCTTCAAAAGTTGGGACGTGGGATGTCATTATTGTGAAGTGACCCTTTATTAATTGTGTCTTTCTTTCTTCCAATGTGAAAGTGGTTGTGTGGTCTTAAAACAATGACTAAGGTAGCAACACGTACAACCATCATTGTACCCATAAACATCACCTCTAAAATCTTGGAAAATCTTGGGATCAAAGTGAATAGATGTGATTACAAAGATGTACTAATTTGAATATCAGACCTTGGTGTTGGTATTAGATCCATGTATAGTTGTCTCTTAAAAAATTTATAACTTCTTCTCACAATGTCCAAATAACACATTTGAAAGTGCACATGTGCATTATTTTTCTCTTGCTAGTAGGGTTCAACAATTTGTTGGATGTGTATAAGTAGACATCATGTCCCAAACCCTTAAAATTAACGGTTACAAGTGTTGCTACTTTAGAACTTATGTGTCTCTTCTCTCCAACTCTTTAGGTATGTTTGCACTTGGTGTTAGGGGTGATGTTTGTAATGTGAATCCAACCTACATATAGGTTTAAATTCATTCCTAAGACCTTTAGTAACAACATTCCTTAACACCAAGTGCAAACATACCTTTTTTTCCAATGTGCCATCACTTTTGAATATGTGACATGTGGACTACCAAATCCTACAATCCATCAATCCTATTGTGCCCTGTGTGCAGCATCTTTGATTTTTGAATGTCATTTGTAGCTAGTGACAAGAGGGTCCTAAATTCCTAAGTTCCTATTAACCCTGGAGCGCCGCAGGTGCCATTCTGTGTTGTGTCGATGACAATACTATGAGATGGAAAGAGTTCAAAAGCATTTTTTCATCCATATTTTTCTTGTTGACCTTTCATGGTGGGTTATAAAGAGTGTTTAATTAAGTTTGTAGTCTTGCAAGTGTTTGTCTTCACATAAATGAGAAGTTAGTAAAAAAAACGGATAAGAGAATATGTTTTTTAGTGTATTTTGGGAAGTTGTTCCTTGCTCTAAATCTGAAATTTCTCCACAAAAATGATTTTTTTGAATTTGAGTCCAATTAACAAAATAAACGCCATCTACTTTAGTTTTTACTCCAATTTGAATTTTGAAAAAATTCCTAATATTTTATTGCAATTTGAACTTTGGATGTATTTTCAATGTCTATTATTTTCTAATAATAGAATGGCATGGAACTTAAGTTTACATGATGATGTTAATCATTGTAATATACACACATGGTGAAATTTTCAGATTTTTTGAAATAATTTTCTATTTGATGTGATTTTTCTTCACTTTTTCTTTAAAAATTCTCAAAAGAATCAATGTTCTACAAAGAAAAGGTAAAACAGCCCATTATAGTCAGAATGAGGAGTTTGACATCATTTTTTTGCTGAAATTTTTCAAATTTTTCCCCACATTAGAACAAGTGTGAGAAATAGCAAGTGCAATTGAAATTATATTTTTTTTGACAAAGTATGAATTTGCTAGGAATTTTTGAAGTGTTCAGCCCAAAAGACTACCCCAAAACCAACAAAACCTAAATCCATAATGCTCGTCTTACTACCTAATGCAATCAAAATATTTTCTATCATGGAAGGCCTAAGAAATCAATTTTTACAATGAACTTCACACTAAAAAGTTAGAAGTTCCTAATGAGGTCACTGTTCACTCCATTACTATCACATAAGACATGCGTTGTAGCCCACATTTTACATACCAAAAATAACCCACAATGGGTCATTTCCTAAGCAACTGCAATGAATCATTTGACCGCAATGGGCTATTTTACCTTATCTAGTTGCAAATTGACAACAAACTAAAGGTATGTGCACATGTGGACTTAGAAAGCATTCTTTGCAGTGATGGTACATGAATTTTTTGGTAGGTGTTCAAACCATCATTTCTTTATAACCACTGAACCTACATGGCTGTAGAGCTGACAAGGAGTTACAAGTGGTATTTACTAGAAAAAAGTCAAGGACAATTCATAACTCTCTAACATTGTAGGTTGTAAGTACATAAGTTCAAATCTCTCAATTTTGTAGATTCTAGAGCACAAGACAACAATCTTTCATAATGCAAGGAGATTGGGGCAATTACATAACATTGCTAAAGGAATTCAATGAATTACCTCACTTGTTTCAAGATCCAATCATATTTTGAATAGAGAATTGAGAAGAGAAACTCTTTATATAAATATGGGGTGGTAGTAGGTAATACAAACCATATGAGATATGTAAATTAGAACTAGTAGGAGCTTAAACACTCATTGTTAAGTTATAAATAGGAACTAAGTTCAAAATAGAATTTTAGACCTCATTTGAGCACAGTAGAATATTTTTTTGGATAAGGAAAGTTGTGAAATCAAGTTAAAATTCATCTCCAAAAATCCTTTTGTAAGTTTGATCTCCCAATCAAAAATTATGAATAAATTTCAAAGAAGGGTTGAATGGGACATTTTCTTTGATATTTTCAAACATTCTCTTTGAAATTCTATTCATAACTTTTGATTTAAGGATCAAATTTACAAATGAATTTTTGGAGATGAAATTTAAATGTATTTACCAACTTTTCTTTATTCAAATTTTTTTGACAATTTTTATTCTACTATGCCTAAATGGAGTCTGAAATTATAATTTACACATAAATTTTATATTTTGATAATTAGTGGTCAAGCTCCCATCTTCCAATTATCCCGTATCTTTTTGAGGATTCATGATGCAAAATTAATTTCATTATAAAAATGATCTCCCTACCCTCCATTCCTTCAAATGTTAATAATTCATTTTCTTCATTTTGCCATTTGATTTTTTTCATAGGTATAGATGCTCAAATAACATTGGTATTGATGCTTGCTTTATTCTCCATAATGTATAGATGAATTTTGTAGTTGAGTACTTTGGGGAGGAAAAGGTAGCATTTGTGAAGGCAATTGAATTTATATCAATTGCAAAAAGAATGAAGACATTTCAACAAGAATTGAATTTTTTGTGATTTTTCAAAGCTAAAATGTAAAAACGTCAATAGACCCTTGTTGAAGCATTGTTGAAACATAATTAGACCTTTGTTGAAGCATTATTGAAGCATGATCAAACCCTTATTGAAGCATTATTGAAGCATGATCACACCCTTATTGAAGCATGATCAACCACCGTTGGAGCATGGGTTGACGTGTCTGCTCCCCAATGTCCCCAATGCATTGCCATCATGATAATGGATTAGTAAGATTGTGATAATAGATGGGGCCCGTGGGAGGAACTTGTAGGTGGCGAAATTGGGTAAATGATGGTATTGGGTAGTTCTACCTTACATACCTTAAATGATGGGCAGTGAGGTTTGAAATGAATGGTCATAGGTCCGCCATTTAGGTTAGAAGAGGTTTGAGTGTCTGCGATCGATGCCCGTGGCTGACTCAGTGCTTCCAGCCCGCCCGCTCGCCGCCCGCGCGCTCCATGCGCCTGTGGCTTCCTCGATCGATCAGCTGGTGTGAACTCATCACTCATCAGTTCCGTTGTGTCAGTGTGTGTCTCACACCGGTCCGCCGGTAGCCTTTACCAACCTGCATTTTTTTTCTTTATCCTTTTGTTTGGCACAAATGGAACGGAACGGAATTTCATTGTGGCAGGATTTCCAACCTGCATTGAATTGAAGCAAAGCAGATGATTGAGGCTACCCTACCTTACCCTACCTTACCCTACCTTACCCTACCTTACCCTACCTTACCCTACCTTACCCTACCTTACCGTACCTTACCTTACCTTACCTGCTGACTGCTGAGTGAGTGATGACGGAGCTTTCATGCATCTGGTTGCTGCATGCTGAAGTTGCAGCTCTGGACTCAGGGCTTCTTTTGACCAGTGTCCCCCCTGTTGGCATCAGTACATAGGCCAGTTTTTGGAGGGACGAAGTTAGAGAGGTCCGATTTCTGACAGTCTGGCGAAATTTGGCCCCCCAAAAGCCCTGCTCTGGAGTTGTTGTTAGAATAAGTTACTCGGTGCATGCAGGACTGAGCGAGCGAGGAGAGGTGGAGAGCGAGAGATCATTTCGGAGAGTACGTCCTTCGCTGACGCATGTGAATTAAACACGCACATTCGGAGAAGGAGGAAGGACAGCGAGTACACAACTGATTCATTTGAGCTGGGGCCAGGACACACTCAACACGACATCAGGGTTGGATGGACGGACTGACTGACTGACAGCAGGAGTTGGCTCGGTTTTCTACTCACTCAAACGAACTGTTAAGTTGGTGAAATTCAATTAAGTTAGTTAGGGTGCCTTGCCAATGGGGTTGCCGGCCTTAATTGAAAGCCGACCCCAAGGCCGGCAACCCCAGTGCCAAGGCGACCAAAGTCAACACACACATAACGTAGAACAGCCTATCACCATCCTGATTTACAATCTGACTCTCTTGGGGTCAACTACAAGAGGGGCACATATTTTTCAGAGGTGTGTGCTTGTTTCATGAATCAAACCCAAGTGGAATTATAATTTTCCAATTAAAACTGTAATTTCTGTGAATTTTTGAAGTAATCAACCTAAAATTACAAAACCATACATAGAGTGGAGACATAAACGTCCTATCAACAACCCATAACCGCCCTTCTATGTATCTATTAGCACTTAAGAATCCACCAATCAAGGTTTAACACGTTACCCCATATTGACAGTAAAGCTAAAATCTTGTCAGATTTTGTCAGAACTTGAATGGTTTAAGATACTTTCTGGACAAATTTGGATGGGGTAATGAATGCAATTGGGGCCAAACAATAGGCCATGGAATTGAGAAGCAAACGGTGATAGGTTGGTCCACCTTACTTCCATTTGCACACATGGAGATTCATGAGTCCCAATTATAACAATATCAAATTCAAAAGTAATGCATTCTTGTAGAAGGTAGAGGTTCCTACTGTGGGTAGTCTCCTTGTGATGGCTTCATAGGATGACCTATAGTAGACAATAGTTGAATGTATTGTTTATTAAAAAAAGAATTCTTTCCTTGTTCACTCATCTTTCTTCCTTATTTGATTAGAAAGAAGTTTCAAAGAAAATATTTATTTAAAAAATTATTATTATATTTTTCATTCTTCCTCATCCTTATTTTTGTATACATTGAATTCAATTTCTCTACCAATTTTCCTTATTCTATAGGCTAAAATACTTCAAAAAAATACTTAAGTTATCCGTTGTACTTAGGTACCTCTGCCTTAATAACAACAATTATTTATATAGTGTCAAATGTTAAGAAATTAGTGTGGAGCAACTTAAATTTCACTATTTTATGAAGGATTTTTTATTTCAATTTGAGGGAAGGATAGTGCAAAAAGTAATCTTCTTTACACAATTAGATTGTCTTACTTAAAGAAGTTACTTCGTGACTCAATGCAAAGGCACATTTGACTCTCTAAGCTAAATCATGAGTCAATGCACCAATCCATGCCACACACATGGTTTCGAATTGATGAAAATTACTATATTCTTGTACATGTGACAGTAAATATTTATATAGTGTCAAGTAACTACACTAAAATTGGTAAATAATGTTGGCAACACTAATTTACTGAGATAACACTAATTGTGATTAGCAAGGTTAGTGTTAGAAGATTATTTATCCATTCTAACACTATTTTAGCTCTATAGTAAATTACAGTTTTCTAG
Organism: Climacium dendroides; assembly: GCA_950106755.1. NCBI lineage: Eukaryota > Viridiplantae > Streptophyta > Bryopsida > Hypnales > Climaciaceae > Climacium > Climacium dendroides. The sequence continues at coordinate 998,012 of OX467092.1, forward strand.
GAAAGGGACAGATTTTCACAGCACAGGGCAAAAATCACAATTTTGCATAGAAGGGACAAATTTTTACGACAGGAGGCTAAAATTACAGTTTTGCAGGGAAGGGACAGATTTTCATAGTGGGAAGCAAAAATTACAGTTTTCTTGGAAAGGGATAGATTTTCACAGCGGGAGACCAAAATTACAATTTTACAGGGAAGGGACAGATTTTTATGACAGCAATTAAGTGCCCCAACACTATTTACACATAAGTTGAAAAATAGTGTTGGGGGTAAAAAACAGGGAACAACACTAATTATCACCCAACACTATTTACCAATTTTAGTGTAGTGAGGGGCAACCTAATTTCACTATTTAATACCATTGCAGGACTGCCAGAGATGGTTCGTGCACCGACTTCACTTCTGTCTCTTCTTATGTGACAATAGAGAGGTGCCTTCATTTCCAAAATCCAAATCAGGAAGCTTGGCTGTATTATAGAAGGGTTGAATGCAAATCCGTTATCCAGAGGTAACAGGCTCTGCCAATTTATGATACCCACCAAACTGATTCTCCACACTATTTTAATTATAAATTAATGCAAGGGCAACCACCACACTCTAAGTTTAAGCTAAGTTACCCTTTCGGTTGCTCAGACCGTGAGCAACAAAGTCAAATTGCCCCTTCAGGCCGGATTTGGGCATTTCTAACCCCTAAAGTCTCATTGTCCCTTCAAGGGACAAAATGGATTTTGGACAGGCTCCTTTGGTCTCAATATTTGTTTTGATTTTTTGAGTCTCTTAGTGAAGATAGGAAAACACATTAGCGTTTTGAAAAGATAATTTTAATTTCAACAAGAGCCTGGGAACAAAAGTTATGGAACAAGAAGCCCTTCTTTTTAGTTTGGTGGGTAGAAAAAAAAACTTTGAAAAATCTTGAAATAAATAATTAATTTTTTTTTTTGGTATAGATTGTATTTTTATGTTCGTGACAAGCTTTGATTTATTCCATTTTAATTCATTATGTGAAAGCTATGGACAATCTTGATTTGGGAATAATAGCAAAGTATCTTCTTGAAAAAATAACTTGTAGGATTCATTTTGGACCTCAATTTTCACAATTTTTCAGAAAGAAAAGCTTCACAAGGTTAAAATCTCTTGTTAGAACAATCTCACCATTGAGTAGTGTATTGGAGTGGAGGTCACTCTATGGGGATTTTGTATACCATGTGTGGTGAAGTGATTTTTTGACCCCCTATTTACTTTGGAATATACTATAGTTTCAACTTATAATTTTTGAACTTTGATTAATAATGACTATAGATTTCTATTGCCAAAAATTCCCAACTCAAATGACATTTAAAATGACTATTATAATAGGTTGAAAAATGAACTAAAATGGCATGTTTTTCAACTCAAACATTTATAAGAGAATACATTTGAATGACCATTGCTTCAATATTCAAGAAAAATAAACTTTCAATAGAGAGTTATTTTTAGGACTTATCTATTCATTTTTTAGACAATTTTTTATGAAGTAAGTAAGGGGTCCAAAGTTATTTTCAACTCTACAGTGTATCTTTTTTTTTCAAAAATTTGTAACTAATTATTATTAGTTTAAAAATATCAATAATTCAAAATACAAACTTTCAAAGTAGAAAAACCTATTCAAATTTTTTTGTTTTCTTTAAATTAAATTTTATGAAGTAAAGAAGGGGTCCAAAATCTTCGCATCACGTGGGTTGTGTAAATGCATAGAGTGACCTCCCCCTCGAGTGTATTTCAATTTCAACTTAGAGCTATTAACAATTTAGATTTTTCTTTAAACTTAAATCTACTTCTAATAAATAATTTTTTAATGAATGAAAATTAAGTTTTTGTTTTTTTTTGTTTAAATTTTTTTTCCTTAGACTCTCAACTCAATTCCTTATCATATAAAATTATAAATTCAAAATCAATTGAACAAAAATTCTAAGTTATGAAGGTTCAAAGCCAAATAATGTAATTGAACAAGGTGCCAAAAAACTTGTTTCCTTCACTTTAAACACAAATATCTTGCAATCTACACAATCAAAATTTGTGAAGTTTCTGCCACACAATTTTACACTAGTCTAATATAAGATCCAATTGTGAGTGTGAGTGAGAGTGAGAGTGAGTGAGTGTGAGAGTGAGTGAGTGTGAGAGTGAGTGAGTGTGAGTGAGTGTGAGTGAGTGAGAGTGAGTGTGAGTGAGTGAGAGTGAGTGTGAGTGAGTGAGAGTGAGTGTGAGTGAGTGTGAGTGTGAATGAGTGGTCTCATATGCAGATAGAGATACAGAGATTTCACTGCACCAACCTTTATCCAAAACCCGTATCTCTAAAATATTCAGATTTCTGTACAACTCTTCAATCTCTAGTTCTGTATCCGGAGGCTCATTATGGAGAACTCACGAGGTCTCATCCCTATTTGATGTCCCCAGCAGCTCAGTAAACAGATAGAGCTGGTGGGGATGCTCTTAGAACAGTTGAATCTTCTTCTGGCTGCAGTTGATCGATCGAAGGTTGTCCCGAGGCTGTTGCTAATTGGGCGAAGCAGAACGGTGAGAAACCCAATCGATCAGTCGATCGCCTACTAATCTTTCGGGATGGATGTTGTGGTACCCTCCCGAATCATACTTGGTAATGACGACGTATTGAAAAAACCACTCTCTTGACGACTCTCGGATTAGCTCTGTTGTTGCCAATGGACTCTGCAACTGTCGTAAGAACGAAGGAAATGGCATTGCAGTATGTCTAGAGACTCGAATCGCAGCGAGTGGAAGATTTCAACTTTGAGAAAGAATACAACTAAGCTTCCTCTTGTCAGCTTCAGAGGCCTACCGATGGACTTTAGCAATTGTAACGTTACACGATCTTGGAATTGTTTTCTAAACAATGGCCATATTGGTTAAATTGAGAAAAAAATGGACACTTTGAGACTTGAGCCCTATTATTTGAAACCTCTATTTTAACAAATAAAAAAAATTTATGAACCTATCAACCTTTATAAAATCAAAGGTTTGTGAATGTGTTAACATATTGGAGTCTCAATTCATCAAAAAAATTCAATATCAAACACTTATTATCATCAAAATGTAAAGTCAAAGATAATATGAGACTACAAATTGTCTCATTTTAATGAATATGTAAATGATTGATAGTAATTAAAGACTATAGATTGCACTATTCCTAACACCGTTGTTGCATACTATGGATTGGCATGCCACTATTATGCATTTCAATGATCATCCCTCTCTCAACCTCACTCAATAGTCTAGTCTTCATAGCTCTAAAGCACACTTCACACCTATCCACCACTAAAGTCACTTGTTACAATCAAGGACACTTGCAATCTCACACAATCTATTTTCGTCTCTAGAAGTGCACCTACTCACCAACACACATACACACATACACACAAAACGTATCCACAAGCTACCACATTGCTTGGCCTAAGTATGTTTTGCAAAGAGAGGTTGTTGGACCTCCATATATGAAGCTCTAATTGACAAAAATCTTAATTGTGTTGGCACAAGGAGCGTTGGTGTTGCCTTAACAACATGGTAGTTGCTAACAAGATTTGAATGACAATCAAAGCAATTCGTTTTTTTCTACACACGTGTTTTCATTAGCATCTAAATGACATCTAGCATATAGTCAATTGGTTCTTCAATATACAAGTGGTAGTTTCATGAAATTTGGAGATTTGAAGTGGGAAATAGAATTAATTAAAGTTGCACTTCATTTTGAGTGGCACTTAGAGCTTAAAATTTTGAATGTAAATTTCTTGGTGGATATTGTACAAATGATCTTCAATCGACCTCTTACAACCTTTTTCAATTAGTAGAAAGCAAACCACTGAAGAACAAAAATGTTACTATTAGGGGAATGAATCCTAACAAGAAGTTGCAACCTATTTGTGTTTGTCTACAAAGATCTCTTAGTTTAGCAATGCAAATTGGATGATTTTCATCCATTAATTTTCTTGAAATTTAATTTTGATGGATATTCTATGTCATCATGTTAAATTTAGATCATTCATATGATTTTAGATTTTTTTTATGAGGACTTAACTCAAAATAATGGTTGAAAATGGATCATTGTGTAGTGTACTTTAGTAACTTCTAGTTCCTTGTTCATTTCAATTTAGTCTCTTTGAATTTTGGTCAACTAACAATCATATTTGGTTGAAAATTTTATTGCAATTAGAAGCTTGGACATCCTTTCATGCTAACTCTTGCATGCTTTATATAATTTTGTACAATATACAAGGTCTTCATTCCTCTTTTTTTTAAAACAAATATGAGAATGGTAAGTATTGAATTACAAACATTTTGAAGCTCACATACATTCACAAGTGCAAACACTTGTTGTAGTTATTAGTTAATATGTGGTAGATTAATACTAAAAATAATTCAATTGAAGATAGTTTGATTGAGGGAACTAACAAAGTGGTTCATGATGGAGCTCATATTTTCTCCAAAGTGGTAAATCAAATTTTTTCTATATTGGTGGTGAAAAAACGTTTGATGTGTCTTCTACCTTCCACCTCACTTTTAGATTTTTTACAAAACCTAGAGGGTGCACTTAGTTTTACTACAACAAACCACGTGCGCACAAGTGGTTTCTATTAAACTATAATTTTAACTTCAAATTTTGAGCATTGTTTACTAATGACTATAGGATTCTACTCCCAAAATTTCAAACTCAAATAAAATATGGAATGATTTCTAGAAGAGGTTAAAAATGCACTAAAATGGCATGTTCTTTTAACTCAAATATTTTTAGAGAACACATTTAGATGACCATTGCATCAATATTCAATTCAAAATGATCTTTCAATAGAGAGTTATTTTTAGGAATTTTTTGTTCATTTTTTAGACAAATTTTTCTTATATAATATAGGAGTGTGAAAGTTATTTTTCAATTCTACAATGTATCTTTTCACTTCAAAAATTTGTAGCTAATTATTATTAACAAATAAAAATATCAATAATTCAAAACATAAACTTTCAAAGTAAAAATATTTATTCATGTTTTTTTCATTTCATTTTATTTAAAATTCAAAAAGTATATAGAGGGTCCAAAGTTTTGTACATCAAAAAAAGGGGGAGTGCACCCCTTGAGATGTATATGCAAATAGATCTTCAAATTCAATTAGCACATAATCATGCAATTTTGTGTCAATGTAGGTACTATTTAGACACTACATTAAACACCATTTTTTTGGACAATTAGAAAATAGGAGAAAAATCTTGTTGGTAAACTTTGTTGTTTTTCACTAACATGAAAATGGAAATGGTCACCATGAACATTTATTATAGTAGGTGTAGGACTACCATGTAGTTATTTGCCGTTAAGTAAATGTGTTATTGGAATTGTATAAAGAATTAGTTTGCAATTGTAGAGTTAAGTATTGCAAAATATTAGACATATTGCAATGATTTGTATGTGTGCCCACAATGTGATTGATGAATGATAAGAAAATGATTACACATTTGTTTTTCTACAATCACCATGCAACTATACTGAAATCTTATATATGACTCCAATTATTGCAATGGTAGTATTATGACTAAGAAAGTGTTAAATAAATGACGAAGATGCAATTGCACCCAAAATAGTGATGAAATTATAGTGGAATTTTTTTTATTTGTGAGATAAATAGTAGCCAACTCTGATAAATTCATGTGGTGGTGAGTCAATAATAAAATGACTTGTAGTAGAAATGATTATCCTATCATATATTAGTCATAAATTAGTAGGCCTTCAAATTATACAATTAGCATTATCCTACCATATAGAAAAGAATTTGGTAGCAACAATGCTAATTGTATAGATCCAATCAATAGAAGGTAATACATCAACATCCACCTAAGAAAATTTGGTTGATGAAGTTCTATGCCATCTTTAGAATGAAAAACAATCCAAGTCTCCTAAATGACTACATTGTTTGGTATGACGGTGTCACAATGACATAAAATTTCAAACTCTGCATTGGTCATATGTGCCCTTCAACACTAAAAATGCAATCATAAATGCAGTCTTTGTTAGCCATTTCTCTACTAGTGTCATGTAGAAGGGGGAGAAACCTTGTAGCTATAAGCTCAAGTAGGCAAACAATTGACTCTTCAGCGGGGAGGACTTATAAACTTGTATAGGGCCTTGAAAAAGAATTCAATTGGACCTTTAGGCAAGGTCTTTAAATGGATGGATCCTAGTCTTATTCTCTCAATGTTAGTTGCCTTTTGAGGCAACAACTAGGTTTTAGCTTTTATAATTCAAAATTACAAGTTTATATTTTCAAATTTTTTTAACATATAAAGTACATATATAGGTTTGATATCATTGTTGAAATTATGCATTTTTTAAAATAGCTACAATCACAAAACAAACAAACAAATGCTAGTTTATTGCTAGAAAATTAGACATGAAAGCTTGCCCATAATTTTTAACGCATGCTACAATATCATATTACTTTGAAAATTGCCATACACATAAGTAAGATAATGCATGAACTACATTATCCTACCAACTCACAACTATTTGTTTATACAAATATTGGTCAAAATAGGTTGATCCTCCTAAGCAAGCCTTTCCCAAACTTCCAAAATATTTTCAAATGCTATAATCTTCTAATGCATATTGTTAAAGTTTCTAAAATTTTCACTATACATAAACATAGGAGTGTATTTTGAGATTGATTGGTTGAAAGGTTGAATTTTTATTTCCAATTGAGGTCTAAGCAACAAGAAATGGCAATTTCAGAGGGTATTTGTTAAAAAAACACCCATACACGCACCCATAGAAATTAAAGTATTAAGGGATTACTTGGTAGATGAAAAAATGTTTTGGAAATCCAAATTTTATATAATATATTTCCTTGAAGAAGAAGTATCCTTTTGTAATGAAGTCTAATTTCATATTTGGAAAACAAAATTTATAAGGGTGTAAACCATCCTAATTGTATTGATAAAGGAGAATGGAGCTTTATTTGTTTTATTTACAAATTACAAGTGCTAATATAGCAAAAAGTTTGGTTCCTTTCCTACCATGTGCTCCTACCTTTGCACCCTCCAAAGTATAGTAATGGAGGTTGTTTTGTTTTAGGGGAAGGTTTTTAAGTACTAAATGATTTTTTGAGGGTACTAATAGAAATTTTCCTATTTGTAATATTATTCAATAGTTTTGGAAATTTCTACAACATTGTTACTATGAGAGACCTATTTTTTTATGTATAGAATTAGATAGGTGGATATTGTGGGTGATGTCTACAGTTGTCAATGTTGTTGTCCAAAAAATTGCAACAACATCTAAAATGATGCCTTGATATTAGATGTTTTTGAATTAACGTCCATAGAAACATGATTTTTGATGGTGCTAAAATCTTGCCATATGGTTGCTACACAGACAAAAGATATGGGATAATTTGAAGATGGGAGCTTAATTGCTTTACATTAGGATGTTATTCCAGACATCTCGACTTTGTTTCAAACATATGAATATTGTTTCAAAAATTCTACTTTAAACACAATTCTTACTTTACATATTACTTAAATAGCTTCTAGTTTGTTTTAATTCCCACCACTCTAGTTGTATAAAGAGCTTCTCTTCTCATCCAAGTTCTCATCCATGATGTACATCCATTCATTTTTCTTTTCTTACAAAGCATGCCATGTGGCTGCCCTTCCCCTATATTTTTCACATTTGCACTAGACTAGTGTTTTACTGCAGTCCATGATAATTTTCATATGCTTATCCATAGCCAAGATGTATTTGCTTGTTGACATGGCAATACCGTGTTTTTTGAAAGTTAAAAAAAATCACTATATTTGCGATCATGTCAAATAAAACATAAATGCCAAAGATAGCATCAACTTATTTTTACAATAATTTGCTAGTGATTTATGTAACATCTATGAAAATTTACCTTTTAGGGCCATCCTTACTATAGCAATTTGTTGTTTTGTAGCACATTGATGTGTATGGTTAGGCATAAAAGAAAAGTTTCTTACTAGTGTGTAAAAAAAACATATTTTATTGTTGTCAAGTGTTGAAATTTCAACAAGTAAAAAGTAAAGAAGAAATTGACAATAACAAGTGAATGTAAGTACAAAAAATTAAAAGATAATTGACAAGGGTTTAAATATTGTTTTTTATAATGAAATATGAACAAATTTAAACTAATATTTTTGATATAGAATCAATACTAAACCACTACTCTAGTGTTGAATGATGCTATTCAAGTTATTTTCAAAAGTCTTTGGGTTTATATTATGAAATACAATTTTTTTCTTTTAAATTTAGATTTTTATTTCAAATCAATAATTTCTTTAATTAGAATCCTCCAATAAAATAAATTTCTTGATTTAGAACATAAAGTTGTCTTTCAATGCATCCTTGTTTCATAGGCATTACTTGAAGTTAATACAATTGTGTGCTTTTCATCCTTAAAGTTATTTACACTTTAATTTTTAAAGTTGAAAAATTGTCTATTTGGGATTGAAATTCTTAAATTTAAGAAAAATGAATAAATTGAAAATTTTAACCATGGGATCTTGTTCTTGTGTTTGTAGATTGTATGTACAATACCTATATGACAAGATACATGAAAATGGCACATAGTTAAAAATTTATAGAAAATTATTCAAAGCTCAAAATCGTGAGCAACTAATATACTCAGATTTGCAATAAAATAAGCCATTCAAAAAATCATGCATAAACAAAGTGTGTCAAAGTTAATTCACAAGAGTTGATCAAAAATTTTGAATTCCATTTTAAATTTTAAGAAAATTTTAAGGATTGAAAGTCAAACATTCTAAATTTGGATGCATTCAAAAATAAAAAATATTCAAAAATTCAAGCTATTGAATTTTTTAGACTTTTACAGTCAATAGAAAATAACTTGTCTTTTGAAAATAGTTTAGAGGAGATTAAATGGATTGATTTCAAGACAAAGTCAATGCAATTCATCTTATAAGACAATATGGGCAACAAGACCATTTAATCTTGAAGGCTTGAATGGTTGAATGTTTGCCTTTTAATTTCAAAGTTGAATATTATTTTGCTCAATCTTCTAATCTTGTTGATCTGCAAGGTCTTGTTCAAATAAAAATAAAATATATTTTAAAAAAAAGTTCATTAATTTATTTTTCAATTGAATTATATAGAAATGGATCTCATTCCTTTCTAAATACTTTCTATATACCTATTGCCATTATACTTCTTTAATAACAAATGAATAAGTACAAACTACATTTATAAAACAATTAATTCTCATTAACCTTTTATCATGTTAGAAGTACTCTCAAATTTGCACTATATGTATTTTAATATTAGTTGAATAAAATACAAACAATGATATTTGATACGTCAAATCTACTTGAAAACTTAGGTAAATACATGTGAATTTCAAAAATAATTTTATAAACTATATGTATGTATTTCAAAAGTATGAATGTGACATCATTGCACCCTAGTATTAAAAAGCACTTTAGTGTCTCGTAAGGTGTCATAAGAGATTTTGATAAAACTTTAAGATATGCTATTAGTAAATACAATGACAATGAGGTGAAAAGAGATGGTTGCAACTTAGATTTTGCCCTCCTTTCCTGCCTTGGAAATGCTGAGTCATCTAATTGATAAAAAAATTTAAACAACCCCTCCTATGTCATTGATATATCAATCGGGAATTGTAGGGGATTTGGACCACAATTTTTTTAAATCTAACAACAAAGAATTGTCAATCAGAACTAGGTCATTTAGAAAATCACTTAGTGTCAACTTGGTGATAGGATTTGTGTGATAGGATTTGGCACTCGCCCATGTTGCCCATGTCGCCTATGTTTGTGAACTCTGTATTTCTGAACTTCGTATTTTAGAAAAAAGGGAGTGAAAAGTTTGTGCTGGGAAGTGTTGGTTTACTGAAGTCTCCACAACAAAGGCAAAGCGGCAATCAAGGTGGAACATCGATAGAGGCATGAGTGGAACAAATGACCAACAACCCAAATTGCTTCCTAATCAAGTTTAGAATTTTGTTTTTGTTTTCACTACTTAAAGGAGTGAAGGTGCTAAGTTTAGTTACAATCTTTATAGGCTAGTACACATGTTTAGTTTGGTTTGGGATTGAGTGATTGAGTTTGGAGAAAGGTGGAAGATGTTTAGGATGTACAGTTTAGTAATGGTGTCTTTTCAAGTGTCTTTCATTTGATAGAGTTTGCGATGACAGTGCCTTTACAATTCAGAGTAGCAAACTTTGGAGTTCCAAGTTGTGGTTTTATTTTCATTTCATTTTCCAATTATTTGCTTCAAAATTGTTGTTGCTTTGTGGGATTGCTTGAAGTTTGATTGTTGTTGTCTCTTTAGAGTGCTTCAAGTTTTAAACAAGTTTTCAAATTGCTTTGTTTTTTTTTCTCCATTTGTTTCCTTAGTTTTGGACAAGTCTCAACTCATGAAAGGAATAGCTTGGAAAGGTAAGAAGTTGGAGACTTGTGCAAAATCTAAGAATGATGCACAAATTATCATTCCAATTGAAAATAAAGGACAAATGTTTGTATAGTAGCAAATGAAAAGAAAACATGCCAAAAAAAAGCCCCCTTCAAAAGTACAATGTACAAAACTGCCATTATAAGAATTTCAAAACGAACCTTTGTACAACCCAAAGAGGTGGACGTCAATGTCATGATATTAGTAGGTAGTGCTGATATTAACGTTGAGCTATTGGCAAAAGTTGATGAGTTCTTACAAAAGGAGTGCATTTTTTGCTTGATGGTATGCCGCCTAATGGTTACTTCTGCTGCCACTATCAACAAGTGTTTCAAAATGTATCTCGAATAGCAAGATGCTAGAAAAGGTCCCACTTGGACACCACATCCTTCAAAAGCCCTTCAAATTACCGGATTGCACACTTATATTGGAATGTTCAGTTATTGTACTAAAGATAAGGGTGAGGAAGACTTTCAATGTGTTCATAAGAATGTGACTTCTCAACAAATGAAGGAATTAAAGAGTACATCAAGTATAGAACACTGTTCACAAATAATAAAATTGTTTTGACATATAGAAACTTAATCGAGAGGGATGCAACATACTGTAGACTCAAACTAAGGAAGCAGTAGGAAAATATTTTTTCTGGTACTTTTTTGCCAATGTTGCATTCTAGACAATATATTCCCTCGACTTCTTGGATTTGTTTATCCGTCAAGGTGGCATGGAGTACACTAGGACAATAGCGCTCTAGAAATGCATGATGAATATGAATTCCATTGAAATGGAGGACGTAACTTAGATATTCCTTGAGCACATGAATTCCGGTTTGCACTTGGCTGGTTTATGCTGCCAACAACTTCCAACAGACTTGAGTAAGGCTCGAGAAGGTGCTACCCATGCAATTTTATGAATTTTGTTTTAATTACATGAATCTTCTTTTCTTTCAAACCGTGTTCATGTATTGAAGTCATTTTGTTAGTGTAGATGATGTTTCAATCTAGCCACAGCTACAACGAAACAACATCAATAGTGATCAATGACATTTCAAATGTAGCTATCTTGAAAGCAGAGATATCCGACACCAATGGTGATGTAGGACTTCATATGACAACTTATACTCGCCATTATACATCTTAGTTGTTTTGGAGATCGTGATGTACATGATGATTTGTCATTGTAGTTCGCAATTCGTGACTCGTAGCACATGATACTTTAATTTTGAACTTTTTGGATGTGAAAAGCAATTTTTAGCATTGTCATGTGCTTATGTTTGATAAATTCAAAATCTAAATTTTTGTTTTTAAAAAAAAAAATTGTACCCCTTTTGAAAAATTTAACAACCAATAGGATGTCACCACATGGACCTCCTATGAAATTCCATTTGTTTTGGATTCAAAGTGACATTTGCACACAATGTACTCAAAAGAGTCGGTTATTAATTCAACACCAACATTGAAGGCAAGATGGGAGAAAATTCAATCTTATTTATAGAAGTTTTGGACTTTTGTAACTAAGCTCGTCTTTGTACTTTGTTATATAATGTATGTTTATTGTAGCATTATTAGAGTTACCTATGAAGTAATATTGTACATTATTAATAAACCAAAGTATTTATTTTATTTCAAATCTATTTTACTTTCAGCATTGTTTTTTCTTCTTGACAATTAGTAAGAATTTAATCCATATTTTCTATTGTTTTATTATGGCTAGAAATCAAGTCATAGTTTGCATTAATGAAAAGTCATGTTTTCATTTGTATAATGTTATATGCATTGGTATAAAATAGGTGTTTAAGCACCAAAGAATAGTATTAGAATCATTCATATTATTAAAATCACAGTGACCTCTGTAATATCACATCTGCAAACTCTATGATATTACAGAAATGTGATCCTCTATAATATCACGTTTTCAAACTCTGCAATATTACAGGAATACAATGGCTGTTGAAGAGAGGTGATATTAGAGAGGACCAAAAGAGTGATATCATAGAAGTGTCATTTTGATTACTTTTTTTGCCTTCAAACTTCATTGCACTTTCTCAAATTAGGCTCTAAATAGGTTATACTATTACGATAAATTGAGACTCAAATAGAATAACCATAATAGTATAACCTATTTAGAGCCTAATTTGAGTCTCAATTTACGGTCTCAATTTACCTATACTATTACGGTTATTTTATATTTTTAACTATTTAAATTCTAATTAAATTTAGAATAAAACTATTTAAATTTTGAGTTTTGAACTACAAATTAAAAAAATTGAATTTGATATATAGCCAACATATCTTCTAATAAAATGCATGCCAATAAATACAAACATTCTAGAGAAACTTGAAAATTTTACCTACAAAACTAAACTCCAATGCTACAATTTTTCAATAACTTTTATGAAAAATGGGCAAAGTATGAAGGAAAAAATGGCCTTCAAAGAACAAACTCTTTTATTAGACTTCATAGTGGGGTTGCAATATTTTGTGGAGGATATTATATTATGAAAATATTTTTTTAACTTCATTATTCACAATTCATAGTTTTTTAAACTCAGTAGACTTTGGTGGTAATTTTAACATAGTAAAATAACTTATTTCAAAAACCTTTGAACTGAGAAAAGTTGTATAGTCAATCTAACTTTCAGCTCCAAAATTTGTTTTGAGATTTTGAGCCTTCAATCAAAAGTTACGGATAAAGTTCAAAGAAGGGTTGAATAGGAGATTTTTAAGGACATTTCCAAACATCCTCTTTGAATTTTGTTCATAACTTTTGATTGAAGGCTCAAATCTCAAATGGATTTTTGAAGATGAAATTTATCTTAACTATACAACTTTTCTAAATCCAATTTTTTTTGAAAAAATTTATTTTATTATGCCAAAATGGCCTTCAAAGTCTTCTGATTTTACAGAATAAACAAAAAAAAAATGAAAAGAAGCAATTCAATAAAATTTTACTTCTCATATGTACATGTGCATTTTAGGTGGTGCATTGGCAAGGTCTTTAGACCTCATCTATGAGGTCTAAGGATCAAACCTTAGTAATGGCAGCCACTTGTGTGGCAGGCTGCCCAATGGGCCCTACCTGTATGGCAGGTTTGACAGATTTTTAAAAAATTATTTTTTTAGGTTGCCCAAAAATTTGTGTAGACAAAAGAAATTAATATTTTGGGCATCCCATCCCATTTTGGGACAGAAATAAAAAATTATTATTTTTAATTATTATTTTTGGATTTGACCAAAACAACAGAACAAATCAATAAATTTGAGTGGAATTTAGACTAGAACAATGCAACCAAAACAAGAGACTTGGATAATAGTTTCTAGTTTTTTTTGTCGCCAATTTTTCTACTAATGATATCACCCTAGCCATAGACAAATAATTAGTTCAGATGCCATCTTTTAGAACCTATTCATCTCTCATGTTACCTAGATTATCGTCAGGAAATTCTTATCATGGCCTATTTTGTACGCTTGATTCTAATACTGCTAAGCAATGAACAATGCCACTATAGTATAGTGCAAAAATTATTTGAAAGATCAAAAATTGAGAACAATTACAAACATTGATAGTTTTGGTAGGGCTTGAAGGTAAGTATGGTTGGAGAAATACTCCAACATAAGCCACTTCTTCATTTAGGGAGCTTGCCACAAGTATTTCATTGTGCTAATTTTTCAAAGTAAGAGTGGGGATGTATGGAAGAAGGATAATGACGTATTTGAAAATTATCCATTTAATATAATAGGTTTGTTCCAAGGAAGACAATTAAATAGGAAATTTCTATGCTAATAAATTCATTCCTCAACTAGGTAACATAACTTAAAAATACACAAGCTTTCATTTGAAAATACTCAAGTAAGCACAATGATGGAATAATTGATATTCATTCACAAATTAAACCAATTGGGAATTATTTATAAGACAACATTTAGGCTAAACATTCCAACTTGAACTAATGTAAATCAATGGCACATTTTTCTCATGAATTAAATACAAATCATTCCTTCAAACATCCAAGCCTTTACTAGCACTAGACAACATTTTTTAATTTGAAACTATTCATTCTTCTAATCAAAATTCACTCATACAGCACAAATATTCTAACTTGGAAATCATCATTCACACTACAACAATACAATACACACAAATTAGAATTTAGCAATTGCAATTACTTATTTTCATAAATTTTTTAATTTATATTTACAGCTCATTCTTTCACTGCTTCAATCAATTTCACAACCACATGCATCCATATACATTACAAAAGGACCAATTAGGCTAAACATATCATTGTACTTAATTGAATTCATTTGACAAACAAATCACCATATTGCAATTTCCTCATTTACTTGATCAAAAGTTTGTCGCCACATAACACTTCCACTAACTAGTGTTTTCATCATTCCATATCCATCATCAATTCCTACACACTCATTCTCACACACTGACACACATCATATAATACAAAAAACCCAAAAAATTATACAATTGCTTGGAGTAGGGACTTGCACTTGCCATTCACAAAGTGGTTGCAAATCAAATGGAACTTCCCAAAGTGATAGGCACTCACAAGTGATTACCTACCAACTTTTCAAGTAGGCAACCTAACTACACACCAAAACTAGCTACCCAATTGGAACACACAAGTTGCCAACTAGAACTCCAATTTAGACCACTAACAATCCCAATTGGACTAATTGGCAACTCACCACACCAACACACTTACTCCGACTTGGTACTATATAGACAAAATTGCCTTACAAATAGTAAAATAACACATTAAATTAACAATTTGGACAAGAAAATAAGAACCAAGTTTCCAACTAACCAACAAAAAGCCATTCAAAATACACCAAAATTGACAAAATGGAATCCAACTAAAAACTTTACAGAATGCTATGAATCCAAGCTAAGCTATTATTATATTATACCATTTTCTAAAAAAATAAAATAAAATCTTGAGCTCACATTAAATTTTTAGTGTTGCTATTTTTTGCCCCCCACAAATATCTTCTATCATTAAATGATTATTGAGGCCTTTAAAAGATTGTGAGTTCCTAGAATATAGGGAACATAGGAACAATACCAAATCAATAGTCTCAAGGGTGGTGGAAGATGGCCAAGTTAAATAATAAAATTTAAATAAATATTTTTAAATATTTTAATTTTTTGACATTGACACTATATAAATATTTATTGCTAATATACAAAAATGCACTACTTTTGAATTAGATATTGTTGTAATAGGGATCCATGAACCTCCATTTGTACAAATGAAAAAGTTTGTAAAAGTATTTGTTGACATTGAACTTTTAATAAGGGGGGCTTTTAAAGTAACTTTCTTGGGGCAAGGTAATCTAATTTCACTATTTTGTGTAGAGGCCTCAAATTCCTTCTAGTAACCCACTAATAGGACAAATCAAAATACTCCCTTTGTCCCCAAATGATCTTCTTGCTAAACAAAATATTTTGGATTAAGGTTGAAAATAACATTTTAAAGGCCCATTTTGAACTATAAATAAAGTTCGATGCTCTTTTATCATAAATTTTTTAGTTTTGAATTAGTTCTCAAAATGTAGTTGTCAAGCAATAAAGAGTGAGATTTTTTGACCATTTTGAAGGAGCATCACTAACCAATGGTTCTTGAGTTCTTGTGTTGTGGGGTTGTGTCTTTTGTCTTTCTTTGGTGGCTTTGTAGACTATTCACTTTACGAAATCAATTAGCCTCTAAAAATCATGCTAAAGCGAGTGATTCCCATTTCATTTGCTTAAAACCCCTGCGAAAAGACTAGCCTAATTAGTGTAGACAAGTGATTAGGTAAAAATGTCTTTAGCTTGTTGGTGCGGACGTGGTGTATAGTGGGTGGTGCAAAATTATTGCCATAGCCATTGCATATGTAACTTCTTTGAAAATTTTCAATACTATTGTTCTTTTCACATTCAATGGCCTTTTTACCACATCACAATGGAAAGATCAATTTAGGATAGAAAATAAAAGGCAAGAAGATCATTTTGGAATGGAGAGAGTATTTGATGTTTGTATTGGGTGTGAACAATCAACTACCCTTCACTTTCAAAAGGATATGAAAGAAAAAAGGAAAGAAGAAAGAAAAAAGAGCAAAGAGAAAGAAAGGAAAGGGAAAAAGAAGTAGGAAAGTTAGAACCCAAAAGCGAGGGAGTCCAAAAAGCAACAGAGAAAGAAAAAGGAAGGCTAAAGAAATATCGAAGGAGAAAGGAAACGCAAAAGTAGAAAGGAAATGCAAGGAGAACGGAAAGCGAGAGCGGGCAAGGGTGGTCATCTTCCCCCTGGAGGATGTGTGTAAGCGTGTGGGCGTCGTGAGGAAGGAGTGTGTTCGCGCATCCAGCTGGTGGCCATCGCAATTGCCCACCCTGCTCGTGCTGTGAATTTGCATCGCCTTGGGAGGCTATGGCGACGTGCGTCGCCGCCTCTGCTCTCTGCCTCCGTTGCCCTACCGTCGCCCCGCCACAGCGTTTTCGTCACTCCTGCCGCACCTCCTACCTTACTGCGTCGCAACCATTCTCTGGTGCACACATTCGTGGATTCGACTCTCAGGCGGGTGTGCCGTCGTCATCTTCGTCTTCCGGATCGGTTGCAGAGGAGGAGAAGCTGTCCACGAGCTTCGGTAGTGAGGTGAGTGGGACTCTCTCTGCTCCTGCCAATTCGCGTCTGGAGTCGCGTCGTTAATGGCTTTTGCGAGGGTTCCCTCATTTCTAGGGTTTCACGCGCTTCTGTCAATGGGCCGTGTCTTGCAGTGGAATGTCGTTGCTGTTTTTGCATTACTAAGTCGCTAATTACTCCGTTCGTGGATTTTGATTTTCTCATGGGTAGCAGCTCTTGGTTAGTGTCTGAAATCCGGGATGATGAATGCTGGAATTTCGTTTCTCGCATTAGGTTTTGGTTCGGTGAAAACGAAGAAGCGGAATTTGTCACTGGGTGCGCTATGTTGATGTGTTGAAGTCGACGTTTATGGCTTTTGCGATGGTTCCCTCATTTCTAGGGTTTCACGCGCAATGGGCCACTTCTTGCAGTGGAAAATCTTTGCTGTTTATGCATTACTAAGGCGCTAATTACTCCGTTTGATGGATTTTGATATTCTCACGGGTAACAGCTCCTGGTTGGTGTCTGGTAAATCCGTCGTGAAGAATGCCGGAATTTCGATTCTCGCATTAGGGTTTAGTTCGGTGAACATGAAGGAGCGGATTTTGTCAATGGATAAGGACGTGCTATGACGACGGTGATTAAGTCGGCGTACTGGAATTGGTGCAATTCGAACTCGTTCTGACGGAGATGACAACGGGGTTATTTTGGCAGGGAAGTGCAGTAGGCGAAGCCGAAGCCGAGGTGTCGACCTCGCAGTCGAGCATCCGATCAGTCTCCCCAACGGCTTGCCAAGCATGCGGCAAGGAGGAGAAGGTCGGGGGTTGCAATGGGGAGGGTAGGATTCTCGGAGGGCTGGGCTCGGTGCCAGGATTCGGATGGTTCCCCATCAAGGCGTACAGGCCTTGTCCCGCGTTTGTGGAAGCCGGTGGGCGGTACAAAAGGCAAGGGCAGAGTTTAGAGGAAGTGGCGTTTGGACGAATGGGCAAACAAGACAGTCTGGACATTACGGAGAGATTGCAAGGCGGCGAGAAGCAGAAGTGATTTCTTATGTAGTGGTGTGGATGTGTTGATTGGTAGCTGCTTGCAGTAGCGACCCCAAATGAAGGGCCAGCTGCCAGACTCTGTATTTTATTCAATGGTTTTGCATTCTTTTCACTAGAATTTCCCGCATTAGTGAGGTTGTGCGTATCAACCCTCCCCTCAGCGATGTATTTTTGTGCTGATCTTCGTAATGCCTGTGGTGGGTTGCATTCTCCCTCAAAATGCTCGCTTGATTCGGTTACCGCTCACGTCGGTGAAATCCTCTTCGGGCCATAAGCACTTTGCTGATACATTCAATTGCAAGCCTCCGCATGTAAATTCATTTCGTCATCAAAGTTTGCAGAACCGTTACGATTGCCTCTGCTTGACACCATTCACCCATTCAACTAATTAGAAGACTCCACGAAAATAGAATCGTAACCCACACATAGACAATGAAGAACCTCTCGCAAACTGCCTTAAAATCACAGACAGAGCACAAACTTAATGGATGCCAATTCGGAGAATGCCAATTGAATTCGCGCCGACTTCTGCAATCATATCTACTTCATTGAGGTTATAGAAAAACAGAGAATATGGCACCGACTGACGGTAAGAAATCGTCAGTATTGTGCGGATGGTGGACCTCTCTGGCAAATGCTAAATTTATGCCAGCGGGAAATGAGCAAGGCGATGTTAAATCAAACGAAATGCGCACATCCAGAGGGAGTAACACAATAAGTCTCTGACAGAGCTAAGATAGCCGAAGAATAATGCAGGTCAAGGAGGCGAGCCCAAGTGGAAGCATGCACTAATGAGTTCGTATTCAAAAGAATTTGAAAATGCGCACTTGGGGGCTGTTCGTGGCGGAGTAATCAATGAGCAGTTCCTCATCGCCCCCAGTCTCTGACTGCCCTCCGTCTCCCTCCACGATGATTTTATGAGCCTGGGTCTTTAAGCTTACCATCACGGAAACTGGTATTGCGAAACGGCTCCATCAATGGCATTGATTTGGATGCACACAATTGAACGTGGGTGATCCTCAGGCATGCATTTCTTGAACTAAGTTCAGTGAAGTACTGGTATGTAATTGCAGCAGTCGATGGGAGCTTCAGGTGAAGCTGCTGGATGCTCCAATGCTGCTCCAATGTCTTGAAAGCCTGCACGTTGAATCGTTCTCGATGGAGAGGGACTTGGCCATGATCGCTTGGGCTGGGTGTCGGAGCGCAAATTTGGCAGCAACGTTGCCATCCCCTGTTGCCCAAATTCGTTAGGTCAAGCTTGCGCAAGGGTTCAGGGTTCAACCTCGGCGATGGGGGCTTGCAGATGCCGTCAATTTCATTGTTCGCGAGTGCAGGGCTGATGGCTTCTTCCCTCTAAGCCTCCTCTTGCCTCCAAGGAATGGAGAGATGGTGGCAATAGTTCTCGTTTTGCTCCAAGTGATCGGATCTGAATTGTAGCTGATGTTGGTGAGATTCTGTTTTTCTTTGTGTTTTCGACCATTTTGATTGCTCAAACCTAGCGAGCGATCGGTCTGAGGATGCTCCCTTTCCAGAATGGGCTGTCGCCTGTTCCTGGTACGTTTCTTTTCAGACACTTCTCCTCTGAGTTTAGTATTAGTTCATAGACCACACACTTCCTGCCGGGGGCCCCCCCAAAATGAATGGGATATAGCTTGAATGTGTGCTTCAGTCAATGAGGATGTGGCAACGTTGTAGCATATTCCTGAATGCCATTTTAGGTGAGGTCAAGTTACGGAGGTCTGAGTGCAGTGCTCAGGAATCTTTGTCTGTACTGATTGCGTGCTGCTAAACCCTACTGTACCGTCCCGTGCCGTTGTCTGTGAGCAACTTCATATTCCTTGTTGGGAAAAGAGGATGGCACGAAATTAGGGAGGCTCTTGTCTGGATGTTCTTACTCTTGAAATTGGCCCTAGTTGTCGTCTCTAGCAACTAGGGGTAAACCTTGCATGGCGTGCTCGACATCAACCTATTGTGTTTTGAATGGCGTGCTATTCGCAGATAAAAAGGGTGTTTTTCATGGACTTACTCTTCAATCTCGAGAAGAGCAACCTCACTGCCCGATGTTTCCGTCTCTGTCGGTGCCATCTACAAGGTAACGAATATCATTTGACAGTGAGCTAGTTCAATTCTGCAGGTGACCTCACTGAGTCACCTGTCGTTATGCTAAACCATCTGCAAATGAGATGTAAACTAGACGAGCTCATTGGCCATTTGAAGTTTGAAAATCAAGTTTTAAATGAGTTTTTTTTCCCAAGTTAGTCAACCGTGCTGCATCCATGTGGTATTTCCACTTGTCTGTGATCCATCACCTACTTCGATGATGATGGGAAGCTGATGAATGGAGTAATTCTCAGCAATACAGTCCTAAGTAGATCAAAAAAGAATAATAGGAATTAAAGAAGACAGAAATCACTTCCCAACCAGAAAGCAAAGCAACCACTAATCGTATATTAAGTACAAGCAAGCTCTAAAATAACATAATTAGAATAAAATTCAGTGTTATCAGTTTCTTTTAATATATGCGCTTTGTGAAATTAATTTATTTTGATACATCTGAAAATTGGATTCTGTACAAACCAGTGGATCGTGAAAAAGCCTTACCACTAGCAAATACCACCTCTGTTTCTGGAAGAGACCTGTGTTTTCTTTGTAAAACACAAAGGAAACACGGGTCTTTCTCTGAAACAAAGGGAGTACATTTTTTTGATGAGTTTTTTCGTTTGACACCCTTCTCCTTTATTCTTAATGAGCCGTCAAATAGCACCAGCTTCGTAGACGACTTGCAAGAGATACCTTGCTTTGATTTTATGCTGATGGACTTACTCTTCAAGTGTACACCTTGGGCAGGCTGACGCCACACTTTACCATGGAGACTCCGACTTTGGGGTCTCCCGCAAGTGTACATTTTGGGTCCGTGTCTGCGTCAATCATGGTTGCTTCTGCTAGCGAGCCAGCCCGGAAGGCAGTGCCTCGCCAGCTTGACTTCACTTCTGCTTATGGGAGTCCATTGTCTTCTTCGGAGTCTCCTCATCGTTCGAGCCAGCCAAGCATGTAGGACTTCTGCACATATGGGGTGACCTTCGCACCTCCCTTGGGCTTTTGTTTCCTATCGAGTTGTCGCCTCTTGGGAGGCTTTCAAGATTGTGTCTGATGTGCATGTGCGTGTAGAAGGTTAATTTGGTCACTGTTGATGACACACAATCGTTCATCACGTTTACGTGTTTTTTTTGACATTTTTGTTTTTATGTACGTGCGTGAAATACCAGAAAGCATAGTTCTCCTCGTAGACCAGTAGCACGCCCACGGCCAGTTTTAGAGGGCAAGGAAGGAACTCCGAAGAAGTGCAAGCAGTGCAACTGCAAGAATTCTCGATGTCTGAAACTGTGAGACGCTACGTTTCCCACGCATGTTGCCTATGGCTTTGGCTTTCCTGCTGTTATTCGTATGTGATGATGTGCCAGTGTAGGAAATATGGTGATTCTCAATTAAAACTTTGGGCTTGTTGGTTATGTGGCAGGTATTGCGAATGCTTTGCGTCAGGAACCTACTGCGATGGGTGTAACTGCTTGAACTGTTGGAACAACAGCGAGCATGAGGTGGTTAGGCAAGAAGCTGTAGAGTCGACGTTGGAGCGGAACCCGAATGCCTTCCGCCCGAAGATTGCTAACAGTCCTCGCATTTCAAAAGACGGGAAGGTGCGTGTGCACGCTTTCTTGGCATATATGAAGATTGTTTCTGGATCGCATCTGCTGTTGATTGGCCATTGTGACACTAGCTCTAGAAGTCGAGCTCTTTACTACGTGTAGAAACTTTGAAAATTGCTCGTGCAGAAGTGCAAGATTCTTCCAGAGTTAATTATATACTTTCTATTCTGCTTGGAAGGTTATGCATATTCTTCTTTTGGGGGTCATCGTGGGTGCCCTCCTAGTCTTTTATTTTGACTGTATCTGGCCTGAATTTACTGTAAACGCCACCATCTTGTTTGAATTGCCGAGTAGGAAGATGCTGGGGATGGCAATGGAAGTGCAGCAAAACATAACAAAGGTTGCCATTGCAAGAAGTCAGGATGCTTGAAGAAGTATTGTGAGTGCTATCAAGCCAACATACTATGCTCTGAGAATTGCAAATGTGTAGACTGCCGAAACTTCATTACGAGTAATGAGAGACGAGCGCTGTTTCCCAGCGATCCTGCTCTAGGGTTGAGCTTCGTGCAGCGACCTTCTGGATGTGGTGTTGCTGGGCACATGTCACCGTTGCCAAGGAAGCGGAAAACGCAAGATGTCGAGTACATCATGCCTGGATTACAGGCAATTAAGGTGAGGTAATTGTGACTATCTAGTTCTGAAGAAATCTGAGTCCATTTGGGTCAAAGTTGGAGTGATTTGAGATTATTCATAATCGTCCTGCATGTGTCCTTTTGGGGTGGATTAGATACCCTGTTAGTCCTTCCCTCGTGGTAATGAAACAGTCTGAGGCTTTATGTTTTGGGCAGAATTGTGTTTGGTTTACTAGTGAATTTTTTGGACTCAAAAAATGATTTTGCTCTAACCGCCTTGTTGCTTGCTTAGTCCGACTTCGTGAAGGTAGAAAACTATATTGCAACTACACCAATCGTGGCTGCACCAGCTAATAGTGTGGAGCCCAGAGCAGAGCCATTTGTGACATTTATTAACAGGTAGTATTTTGGCCCTCTAGTCTGATGTTTAACATTGCCTTTTATTGTAAAATAAAACCTATTTCTCCCTTCCCTGCAGTATGATCTTCCTCAGTCGTATAACCCGGGTTAAAGCTTAGTTTAATCTTAAGCATAAGTGCTGGACTCCATTTTGTGTCAGATCTTTGTTGGCGGATGTCTTGCACACAGACGTCATACACGAACTCTGCAAGCTTCTCGTTATTGCATCCGCGGACGTACAACGCGAAGTTTCAGGTTTGCCCATTCTCATTGTGCTGAACTCGTTAGAGCAGGATCCACGACGTCCACAAACAGATCTTTCGAGATTTAAAGCGCTCTCTCTCTCTCTGCTTTCTGAAACTCTCCCTGTATCATGCATTTTATTTCCTTGGATTTCTCTGTGGCAGGAACTTCAGCAGTGGACAATGGAGCATCTATGCCCGTGGCAATGAACTCACCCTACACAGAACTTCGTCCGTCCAACAATAAGCCATTTTCTGCACCTCGTGACAGATTGCAAGTTGACAGCATGGAAACAACAGAATATGCCAACCGAGCAAGCTCTCTAGTCATGGCTCCTAACTCTACTGCAGCAAATCAGGTCTCTGCAGGGGGAGAACTGTTGGGTGAAATCAGGTCCATGTCGCCTGGAACACTAGCATTGATGTGCGATGAGAAGGATCCCTTGCTCACTACTCCTTCCTCGCCAGCCTATGAAAACCAGCTCTATGTCGACCAAGAGCGAGTCATCTTGTCTGAATTTCGGGACTGCTTACAAAGGGTCATTTCATTCGGAAATAGGAGAGGTTAGCTTTAGCAGAATTATCCACTTCTTGCAGCTCTTTTAAGTTCGTTTCCTCTTTGATGGAGAGCTTGAGATTGGATGTGTAGTAAACCTAAACCCAGCTAAAGCTATCGCAATCGTCTGGTGCAGCAAATCAACTGTCAACCGAAGCTGAATGGATGTCTGCATCCAAGCACCCACCTGGTGGAAACTCCCCTGGGCTGACCCCTTCAGTGAGCATCACCGTACCAAGTCCTTCAAGTTTAGACTTGCAACTTCAACTTCAGTCATAAGGTGAGAGACCCTATTTGTGCCAGAATTCAGAAGCCATCCTGTTTGTGCCACTATCTGTCACTGATGTACATTTCAAACTTCAATGTACTCTACTAGGCATGGCACAAATAGGGTATCTTACCTTGTTCCAAGGAGAATCATTTCTGTATCTCTGTTGTGGTGGGTTCCAACAATACTGCTTCTCACCAAAACGTTGTATATTGTATGTGACCGACTTATTCACAGTCAGTAGAGCTTGTTTAGGTTAAATATTTGAACGAAAGGCTCATCGATGTGGATTCCTTGCCCTGTGTTCTTGTTTGGAGAGGATTGAAAGCCTCTATCCAACAAATGGGCGATGCAGTAGATATCAGAAGACAGTATATCTGCACTCCTTTTTCCTGGTCGTGTTTGCACAACAGATGTAAAAATTTTCACTTTCATACCGGATTTAAAACTGATGGAAGCCTTGGTATCATCATCTCGGTCATGTGGTCGATGCTTGGCTTTCATTAGCATCTTGAATGGGTTAGTTGTGAATGGTGTTCAAAATTTCTCTATGAGATGTTATTGACTTTTCCCCATTGTAAGATGGTTATTTGATAAGGTAAATCCACTATGGTACTTATGAAATAGTCCATTTAAGTCTTTAAAGAAATTGGGTTTGGGCTACAAGAGGGTAGTAGCCACAATCAATATCTAATGGTAACATTCTAATGGTAACCACTAGTAATTCACAATGGTAATAGAATTTCTACTTATTGTTTATTGTTAATCCAGTATAGAAAGTGACTTGTTTAACAAGTCTTCATGTTATGGCCATTTGGGGATTTAATTGTGATTGCTTTAGATGACCATTGTGGGTGCATGTTTTGATGGTTTGGGGTAGTCCAGAGATGCTTATGGGCTATTGGGCAGCTCACTTTACAAATTCATAACAGAATTTTACTTTGTCAAAATACATAATTTCTATTGCTCTTGTCTGATTTCATATTTATCTTACAGCAGAAAAAATTAAAAAATATCAACAATGTCATGATGGCAAGTTTGGCATTTTGTCTATAATGGGTTGGTTTATCATACATGGTTTTGCAATGCATTATGGCAACTTCTAGCCCCTTCCTCTTGTTCGTAGGGGCCTTAAGAATGATGTCTTCTAAATTTGAATTGAACTAATGATCTCTTCTTCTATTTGAAGTTTTAGAAAAGAGTCAGAAATTGAATACTATATTGTAATTTTGGATCTATATCACAATCCATTGACTTCAAATTATATAGGACATGGAAATAAAGTTCATACCTTGATGTTCTTCAAATATAATAAAGTTGTCAAATTGTAACACATTTGGATAATCTTATGATTTTCATTTTTTGTCATTTTTTTTCAACATTTAACATCAATTTCAACACTTAGCATAGAAAAAAATTGGGTTTATTATAGGACCACCCATAGGCAACCACTAAGCAAGTTTGCTAATGTTTTGGAATAGTAAAAAGCAATGTAAATTTATTGTCTTCTCG
This sequence comes from Climacium dendroides, assembly GCA_950106755.1. Classification (NCBI taxonomy): domain Eukaryota; kingdom Viridiplantae; phylum Streptophyta; class Bryopsida; order Hypnales; family Climaciaceae; genus Climacium; species Climacium dendroides. Next base: position 1,023,400 of record OX467092.1, read on the forward strand.
TAAAAAAAAATGATGGGCATAGCCAATTTTTTGTAATTTTCCCTTGAATTCAAATTACTAAGAATTTTAGAAGCTCAAAGTTGGTCTCAACTCATATCCAATACATACTCTTCAAGATAAGGACTTTATTAGTCCCTATCTTGTAAAGGAGAAAAAAAAATCACATTCCAAGCTTGGAAACAGCTACATTCTATTGGGTGGTATGGATCCTTGGTTTGCCTTTGAAGAATAGAATAAAAATAATTTCTACTTATATATAATAGTGAAATAGAGCATACAGCTCTAATGATGAATTTTGAATATGCGATTATAGGAGCCATCATTTGAAGGAAAAGGTAAGTATAGTTGATTGAGATTGATTAATTTTTAGTTGTCTATGAAATGCATTTATGGTAGAACAATGTGCATTTAACTAAATCTAGACTATTGTGCATGCAATTATGGACTATGTTTGCAAAACATTAGGAGATTTTTCTAAGTTGGAAGGATATAGACCTCCCTATATTTTGCATAGATCTTGTAATGATGTGAAAAAACAATTTATGTCAAAAATGGAAAGATTTTTTGGTTTCTTTTGTAAATTTTCATAGTTACTATTGATTTTAATTAATATTTTGGAACTTTGGATTGTTCTAATTTAATTTAATATGGCATAATTTTTTAATGCATATCTATTAATAAAATATATTATCTTCCATGTTTATTTACTCATCTTTAAAAGCATGTATTATTAGTATATATCATCCAAATATTGGTAAACTTAATATAACTTTTAGAGGAATTTGGTGATGTCATCCATATATTTATTCATACTTTTAGTATTAATGAAGGAAATGGATGATTGTTAGAAAGATCTATTTGGTACGTTTTGGTCCAATGCATATATTTTTTCTATGGAGAACTTCAAAATACATTTTTTTAAACAAAAATGATGTAGACAATGTTTAGTTACCTTAATATATTATATTCTATGTAGATTAAGTAGCTAACATAACAACAAATTAACGTGAAAACCAAAATATAATGATTGTTTTGCAACCAAAACTCTTGACAAAACAATTGCAAAACAATCAAAATTCCAACTTCGATGCTACTATTGAATGTACCTAAGCAAATAAACTCCAAATTGCTTATAAGAAATCACCTTAAGAAGTGTGGTGATAGATTGATCAAATGCTAGAAGTTACATCATATCAATGGTAAGGTATTGATCCAATGTGGATTCTTTTTTTACGAGGTTGGTCATAGGAAATTGTACTAAGGGCAGTGGTTTGGTGAAACAAGAATAGACAAAAATAGGTCTTGTTTGTTTAGTTAAACAATGATAAAAAAATCTTGCCAATTAGTTCTTTAAGTTGAGCCAACATTGTACCCTTGAGCATTACGTTGAAGATTCTTATGCCATTGTTCCTCCTACTAGAATAGCCAATATACAAGTAGGTTAATCTAAGAAATGCAAGACTTAAAAGTATCATCCACAAAGACAATGCATTTATGCAACAATGAAAAATTTATATTTAAAAGAGAATAAATGAAGGCAACTAAAAATATAAGTGAAGCAAATTTCATCAACTAACAACAATGTCACATGTGCTAATTATGCTCAATTCCACTATTGTTTATTTAATTTCAATCATAAGGCCTGTTTACTACAAAGAGACAACCATTTACTAAGTGAAATTCTCGAGTAGGGTTAGAGGTTGCATTGAACATGTTATGCTTGTGAAGCATTAGCAATTGAAAAAGAGTATTTTCACAAAATCTAGTAGACATCAGTCTTCACATGAGCAATGTTGCACATACTTAATTTCTTCAATGCTTGTTTGAATTTGACCAAGAAAATGGAAGGTTGCTTTCGAACTTTAATTTTCGGTTGTTCCATAGCTTTTCGGCATTTTGTGGTCTTGCGCTTCTTTTGCTCCCACTCCCAGTAAAGCACTAAAGCCAATATGACTATTGTTGAGGACATTGTAAACAAGAGCAAGAACAATAAGTCTTCACATGAGCAATGTTGCACATACTTAATTTCTTCAATGCTTGTTTGAATTTGACTAAGAAAATGGAAGGTTGCTTTCGAACTTTAATTTTTGGTTGTTCCATAGCTTTTTGGCATTTTGTGGTCTTGCGCTTCTCTTGCTCCCACTCCCAATAAAGCACTAAAGCCAATATGACTATTGTTAAGGACATTGTAAACAAGAGCAAGAACAATAAATATATTAAAAGCAAGAAGCTAGAATATCTAAAGCAAGAAACTAAAACCTAAAAGATGTGCTATCAAGACTAAGGATCTCTTTAGTCTTCACATCTTTATATACTACTACTTAACTTCTATTATTAATCTAAGAAGTTCTACTTCTAATCTAAGAAGTTATTCTAAAAACTTTCTTTTACTGTATGTCCTTGACGCCTACTATAATTATGGCCATTCTTATTGTATAGGATTAAACTACAATGAGCTTGGAGGGTTTATGGTTGGTCCAGAAAAGCACACAACTTTCTCACTATAGTAGATGTTTATGAACACTACTATTACTTTGCAATCTTCTTTCACCTACAATCCTAATCTTCTAATTCAATCCTTCATGCCTATCAAAAACAATAGTACTTGAAACCCACTTAAGTTTGCCTATTGCAACCTCTCAAGCTCTAAGTATTATTTTCACAAGAACCTGAAAAAATAGAAGCAACTCTTGTAAGAACACAAAAAGTAAAAAGAACTCTCAATGAAATAGAACTACAATATTCATGGTGGGTTTATACTATGCCTAAGGCCAGATGGAAGGCTGGTTGGATTTGCCTTCAATCCGGCCCAAATTTTTCCATCCGGCTCTAGTTAATATAAACCTCTTGGGACGGATTCTAGGACTGAATTTCCAATTTATGTACTCTTGAATTTTTTCAATGCTCCATTAAAAAAAATATAAGAAACATATGTTTACTTTTTCTTCCTTTTTTTTCTAATTAAAATTTTATTTATTTATTTATTTATATTATTATTATTCCTATTTATTCTATTTCAAAAATAAAAGAGAGTGTTTTTATTTTTTTTGAACCTTTTCCTTTCTCTCCCTATTTTTTCTACTTGGAAAAAAAGGAGTTTTTTTACTTCTAAACCTTTTCCTTTTGCTTGACATTGAAACTAGAGTTGAAGCCCTAGAGTAGTTGTCATTTATTTTTATGATAATTTCAAGAATTTCAAAAAATAAATAATTTTGATCTTGTCACTACAAGGGGTTGAAAATAATCACATAACTAAACACACAATTCAAAAAAACATCGCTTTTTATCGCTTTTTTAATTCTATATTTTTAATCTTAATTATTTATTTAAATACTAGCGGTTGGCGCTTGCTATGCTACGCATTCATCATTAAAATTTTATAAGGATTTTTATGTATTAGATAGAATGCAAAACAAAAATTTCAATAAATCTTCAAATAAAAATGACTAAAATCTTAGTATAATTATTTTTATAAATAAGCATATATTGAAATGTACAATAGAAATTTATTGAATGATGAATGAAACACATGCAATGATAAATACTATAAAAGATACACATACATTAGAATGCATTAGAAATTTGACTCCATTGTTACAAAAAATGGCAACCCAAATTGAAGAATTGAAAAGAAAAACTTATAAATCTCAAAAAGTTCATGAACAATTTAATTGTTGTAAAATCCAAAATCGCTTCAATTGAATAAATTTCTCAAAATCATTTGGTAGTAGCAATAGAAAAAGAAATCATGAAAGCTCAAAGCTCACAAATGCACAAAATCATAGAAGTGCAAAGAAGTGTAAAGCCAAGAGAAGCAATGGATTTGCTACCTTTATAATATCATCCTATGGATCCTCTTTAATATCAACTGAATTGCAACAACTATATTATTTCTATTATATCACCTTTTGTAAAAAGTGATATTACAGAAGTGATTGCAAACTGCTACTCTATTTCTGTAATATCACATTGTGTGAAAATATGATTTCTATGTATGCATGATTGGAAATATTTTTATAAAATAATTAAAATAATTATTTTAAAGACTTATTCATGCATTCTATTCAAATATATCAAATTTTTACTAATATGTGATACAATGAGTGTGTAGCATAGCAAGCACGAGCCCCTAGTATTAATGGTAGCATTTGTGATATTACAGAGGGAGTTATGATTTTAGTAGTATGATAGATTTTTTTATTATGAGAACTTGAATGAATTCAATAGGAAATGCAAATTAGGTTTTATCGTACATGTTGTTTCTAGTACCGTAATCTTTCTTTATCATCTACTTTTTTCAAGTATCTATTAGCAAAATTGATAAATTCACACATCTCACAAATGTTAGATTTTGTGGCATAACTTCAACAATGACTTTCATTTTCAAACTTGTGTTTGACAAAAAATGTACCAAAAAATTTCACCAAAAAAACATTGTTCTTAACCAAATAAACATCTCAAATAAATGGCAAAAATGAGTAAATAGAATGAAATTAACATCTCATGTTTAGACAAGCAAAAAAAAAAATCTATAAAAAAAAAATCATTATTATTTAAGCATGTATCAAATAAACATTTTATGTTATTGTAAGAACAATTATACAAAACAATAGCTTGTGATATAAATTTTTATTCTAATATTACACTATTAAAACTATTTATTGCAATAAAAAATTTATAACAAAAAATTTAAAGATATTCTGAAATGGAGAAATTTTTATTTTAACTGAAGCATATCAAATATTGGCAACACTTAATTTTAATTTTATAAAAATATATTTTAAATATTTAATTAACATAAATAAATAAATTACATTCAAATTGATGGTTAGAGGCAATTTTAAAACTGTAAATTGATTTTTATTAACAAAAGAAGTTCCTAAGTTGTAATTAAAGAAAAATGTTAACGTAAATTTGTAAAGTCATTCTATACAAAACATTCAAGAACTCTAGTGCTCCCAAAATATATACAAGTAGATGGGAGGAATTTTCTTGAGCTTACAATTAATACAATTTGGCCCCAAGTATAAGCTGGCCTTTAGTAAAAAATATATTTTTCCAAAATAAAAAGATAAGATAAGATAATAGGATGTAATCAATGAAGGGAGCCAAGCCTTTTAAGTACCCACATGAAGGATTCATGGCTACAAACAATATTAGACAAATATCCTGTCTTCCTACCAATGAATCAAACAGTCCCTAACCTATTACTATCACTCAACAAGCCTAACCACCTACTATTTGGAATCAACATAGATGTAGTAAAAAGCCTATCTTATAACTGATAAATGGTCCATATCATGATAACAACTTTGGCCCATATCATGATAACAACTTTAGCATAGAGGAACTGGAAGACATGCTAGCCAAATCTATCTATTGAGTTGGGTTGTCTAGCTTGACAAAAAAAATTAAAATTAAAATTGATCCTTTCAGATGTTGGGGTTGAAAGGTGATTTTCTAATAGACATCTAGATGTCGTGACATGATGTGACATTGAAAACCTTGCTATGAGCAAGGGGGGCATTTTACCTTGGTTGGATAAACCACGAGGCAATAAAGGGGTCAATTCACCCTAGCCTCTAATGTGAGGCTAGTGTCTAGCTATTTTTTTTTAAGTTTACAACACTGATTCTCTGAACATTTTACATCTTTACAATTAACTAGTCATTATATATGCATGGCATCAAAGTTCATAGCTTGAAGCTCACATCACTTATGGCATCAATATTCATTGCAATAAAGCATTATTTGATTGCTACTTTTACGACCAAAATTTCAATCATTGGCACCCCTCTTGCAGTTGTCTATACCAAATATAAGATGGATCAATGGGCATGGGTCAAAGTTATGAAAAGCAACTCATGTGCCAACAAAACTATAGAAAATGGTGTCATCAAACAAGAGATTGAGGAGGCAAACAAGACATGCGGAAGTTAAGGGGCATCTTGCTACATTTAACACACATATGACAACCTTAAAGAGTAAAAAAACAACACATGGCTCATGAGATCTAGCTTGATTATACATTGAACCAACTTATATTTTGCAATTGTTTCCAGAGTACTAGATAAGTATGTCGAGTTTACAAATCTACTTTACAATCATGTTTGCCTTCATCTTCTTTGAAGCAATGGAGGTTGTTAAAGTAATAAATAATAACCAATATCGAAATAGCTTTGTTTTGCTCTTGATATGTATTTATCTTGAAGCATCCACGACCCTATATGAACTTTGTCAATAAAAATGAAGATACCATATTCACTACTCATCTAAATGCCATTCTTATAGACTTTAAGGCCATTAACCTCTAAATATTTAAGGTCTTTTTTGTTCTTTAAAGAATTTTCTCTAAAGTGAACAGAAAGCCAACTTTTTGATAAGTTGTATCAATTTTTTTGAATTATAACCGTACAAATTCAAACTAGACAAGCTAGAGATCACATAGAAATAAAACACTATCACTATGGATTGAAAGGTTATAATGTTTGATCATGAGGATGCTAAAACTATGAAAGTGATTTGAAGTCTTTCAATCCTCTTTTCACATGTCAAATCTAAAATGTTGGTCACCAAAAAAATATGAGGATAAAGGATCCAACATACATAATCCCAATTAATTTATGGGTTTTCAAAATCTACTCTATAATTTTTTTAAATGAATTTCTAATGTGATTTTTTCTCCAAGATCTAGTGTATTTGAGGCTCATTTCCCAGAACCTTCAACACTACAGAAAGTCAAGATTACAATGGACACCCTTGCACAAAATCTTGAATAGAAAAATCATAACCAGTCATTTTCAAAATTGGATTTTTGATTTTAACTTCAAAGTATTGTCGACACCAAAATTTGGTGCCTTGAACATTCAAAGGTTAAACCTATAAAGACATGACCTCTAGAATAAAAAAGAGTCACCAAAGTTCTTGTATTATTTAAAATTTTCTATTTGAACATGACATGCTATTTGTGTTAGTTTATTATGATGTGTTAGTTTTGACGAGCTTGGACACATCTGGGTCACATTTGCATACAACCGCCTCCCTTCCCCCAATTAATCTAAGCATTGATGAGCTTTGTTAGACTTGTCTTTCATGTCCATCAAGATTGGCAATGTGTCTTTTGAGTTGGATGGCTTGTCCATCAAGATGGATGGCCTAAAAAATTATCAAGCCCTTTGGTCAAATGATGTTATCCATTCAAATCGCAACTACTTTCATTCACATTCTATCATAAAGGACATTGGAATTGAAGATTAATGTTATGATGGACATACTAACGTCGTGATGTGTCTTGATATAAACACCTTAGTATTACTGAACTAATAGGTGCATTCTTTTTTTTAAAAGTTAACTAGAGTGCCCTATGGTGTTGCCACAATCAAAACAAAAGTAAAAGTAATTTTCTAATTTTAAAAAAACAAAAAACAACTCAAAAATCCATAACTTTCTCATCGTGAGTCAGAATGTCACAAAACCAAGCTTGTGCACCCCTCCTTGCCGAGAGCTTTTCAATGGTACCAAAATTGTGACCAAAATATAAAAAATCTAATTTTTTTTGTTCATAAAAATACTTCAAAATTCAATAACTTTCACACTGTGAATCGGAACACCACAAAACAAAACCGGTGCACCCCTCCTCACCAAGGCCTTTCCGACAGTACCAAGATCGTGGCCAAAATATAAGTAAAAGTAATTTTCTAATTATTCAGAACCAAAAAGAACTTGAAAATGCACAACTTTCACACCATACATCCGAACACCACGAAACCAAGCCGGTGCACCCTTCCTTGCCGAGGGCTTTCCGATGGTACCAAGCACACGAGTGAGGGACGTACAATCCGGGAGATCTCAACGTGACAAACAAAACAAAACAAAATAAACAAATAAAACAAAACAAAACAAACATGCTGTCTTAATAGAAGAGATAGTGAAGTCATCCATTAGACCACTCTAGTCTATATAGTTCTAATAGGATTATATTTGATATGCATCATCTCCTGGACCCTACTTCACAAGATTGTTTTTGGTCACCTCTATAAAAGACATGTAGAAAAACTCTTTGATGACAATCATATGTGTACAAGTTAAACCATCTATAGTGTTGGTAGATATATAGATATCTTCTCAATTATGTAACAAATGTCCACTCAACCAACGCCATATAATATTAATTGAGACAAGCACTACAAATGTTAGTCACAAAGGTATGTTCATTTCATTAATCCTTTTAATTGCAATCCAAGAGGTATGTTGGCCAATAGATATAAGATTATTGAAGATAGGGGAGCCAAAATGAAAAAAACAAACAGATTAAATTAGAGAATGACTAATAGACAATGTTTGTATAAAAAATTAGGATGACCTATCATTGGTATTACAAAAATTTAGAGTATTTTTTTAGTGTATACAATTGACTCCAAGGTATGAAAAATGCATCAATACAACCATACAATACTAGCAAGCTCACAAAGATTCACTTCAAAGAACTTTGGATTCAATGGACATTGCTTTTATTATTCATAGAGAGCAAACAATATTGAAAAATAAACCTTCAATGAATAAAAATATATACTTAATAGAAGAAATACTTGACATGAACATATGCAAAATCTTCTACTCAAAATTGACATAAGTTTAAATGTGTTTTTTTCATAATTGATCAACACTTAATAAGGGTAGTTGAAGCCAATTTCTACAACAAAAAATGAAAAAAACCCCTCATAAAAGCACATTGATGATCCAATTATACTAAAAAGTATTGAAAGCTTTGCTATACACAATATATTTCTTTATGTTGACCTCCTTTCCAAAAGGTACCTTTCAATGATTATAAGAAACATTATACTATTTGTTGTGTTTTGTTTAGTACTCATGGTTTTTTTCTAGAATAATTTAAAATTAGAGAGAAAAACAATTTTAATTTTAAAAGTGTGTCTAATGAATATACTTGTAAGAAGGTATCTCAAGAAGGAAAAACATAAAAACTAATTTTCTAAGTAGGAGAACTAGAAAAGTTCTAACAATCAAAGTTAACTATAGAAATTTTTGAAAATATTTGAAAATTGAGCTCAAAACAAATCCTATACATTATATTTTAAAAAAGATACTCTTATTGTCTATAAAACAAGATGTTCTATAATTTTCACATCACAAATCCAAATGGAATGAATCAAAGCTTTTCCCATAGACAAAAATACAAACTATAAGAAATAAATTTTAAAAATTTGTATTTCAAGTTTTTGTGAATTCTTTTTCCTACTTGCCAAGTTCAATTTGGGACTTATTGTGGTACTCTGGGTATAACTTTTGCTACCAAGCACCAATTGAAATTAAAAAAAAATTATATTCCCCAAAAGCTAATAAATTTTTTTATCTTATGAGAAAGTTTCACCAAAAATGGAACTCACAGGGACCTATCTGAAATCCATTTTATCTCCCGTGAGGACAAATGGGACTTTAGGGGTTTTAGCCCTTTATACCTTCACTCTTTATTTAATCACTCGGTATCTTGAAGGTTAACGTGAATTTCTTATACCTTCAATGAACCTCATATTATAGTTTTCATTGTATGTATACAAAACAACTTAAGTTTAATCAAATTATACTTTTGATTGTATGTATAATTGTCACTGAACGAAATGCATGCCACATACAATCAAAACTATACAATTCGCTCGATTGTTGATTCTACTCTATCGTTCAGGTGAGCAAAAATAAAATGACTCATGGAGAACTTGGAGAGGAGAACCTCATGGCAGGGAAATTTGTACCTCCGAGGATGTATAAATTAAAGAGAAAAGGGAAAAGAATTAGCTTTAACATCACTCGTATTTACAAGTACCTTGAAATTGAGGTGCAATGTTTACAATACACTAATTGGGGAAGTAACGCCTTCAATATTAGGGGAAGATTCACCAGTTTCTTGAGCACACGAGATCATGTCCGTCTCCAACGTCTTCGGTTCCAAGTCAATGAACTCGTTTGACTTGCTCGCCAAGTGAGCAATGCTAACACGTCCAAGTCGCTTGATGTAATCTGCCACCGCCTTCATCTCCTCTGGCGAAATGTAAATGAATTTCCCTCTATCATCCATAACACCAGATATTCGCCCTGAAAGCATGCAGTGAAAATAATGAGAACGCTGCCTATTAAACAATTCAAGCATACCAACAAAACTACTTAAGGTTCACGTCCCATTCTGAAAGATACCTTGCAACCAGCAAAAATATTTAGACTTACTGACTTACCCATTTGTTCCAGTGCAACCACCCGATTTATGCACTCCTGCAACAAAAAATCATATTAATCTCACAAAAAAAGCGTTCCACAAGCAGTAACAGTAAATTGAAGGTCGGTTATACAATGATGAACAACCTTCTGCAACAGACATTGAAACTATGTCTTCTGATATCCAAGCCCAGCAAAAGAGTGATAGTCAACAATAACGCCAAAGTTGGTAGCTTGTTAGCAGCAAAGCACATGTTGCACGGCAAGAAGATGCACACTGACCTGGGTACGCAGGTTGAATTCCGCAGCGAGATCTTCCAAAGCCACACACTTATGTTTCTGGATCAGCACAAGAAAACAATATTTGTAGGGTTATTACTACAATCCAATCGAAATTATTTCACAAAGCACCGAGAATTAATGTCCACACAACGCAGTCGACTTGCTCCAATTATACGGCACACAGACCCAGCAGCGACCAATCCCACATGCTTGTGCATCCTCAAAAGTGAATACTGCTGGCCTGGATGACTACCTTGATATATTCTACGAAGTCGAAGAGCAGTCCTTGACTCTCTTCTTGAACATCGTTCTCCACTGTTCCCTCAGTATCAACAACGAAAGCTGACTTCCATTTGTCAAATTCTTCGTTGGCTGCTTGGTCCTCCTTGGCTTTCTGCTCCTGAGCAGCTTGCTCCTGGAAGAAAAGAGTGTGAATGGAAGTCAAATATTAAAAATGTAGAGTTCAGAGTGATTGACAAGTCTTTGGCCCGACCAGGGATGATTGCAACTCTACAACAAAAGCCACTCCAATTGACATTAGCTGGGCGTGACAAGTAACACTACATGTGGAAAACTACAAAGGCCATCTCAGTTGTGCAGAAACGTAATCAGACTAACCTTGCGTAGTTCCTCTTCCTCCCGCTCCTCGTCTTTCTTGCGCCGCATAGCGGCATTCCTGTCCTGTTTTTCGCTTTTCGCCTCTCTTGCTGCTATTTCAGCCTAAAGTCCTCAGGCAAAGGTCACGGTACAGACTTAGAATCTTGATCAAGTCGAACATGAAAAGCAGCTAGCAGTCGAGTTTACCACTGTTCTCTGCGGGGCACGATTTAAATTCTGCCGCTTGTGATACTTACAGCCAGAATATATTCTGGTTCTAGCACGTGCATATTGTAATTTCGGCTTGATCAAGTTGAGCGATTGACAGTGATGAGGGTTTGTTTTATCAGGATGTCGAAGCCCACTAATGCCAATGTCAAAGAAGGTAAGTCGAAACACCAAGAGAGTGAACAAAAACAAAGTCATCCTAAAAACGATCACGACGATAAAGTTAAATACAAATCAGAATTGCAAAAATTTACAGCAGACTGACCTCGCGGCGGGCCTCCTTCTCCTGCTTTTTAGTATCCTTCTTTCTGGGAGCTTTGGCAACGTAGTAGTCCACGGGTTCTTCAACCTCTTCATCGTCCTCGTCGGCTCCACCTGCCACCCAGCCCCGAACAATAAATCAACTCTTTCAACTTATAATTACTTTGACTACAAGGCATACTTCCGTTCAGAACATTAGACATTCACTTGCATTGTTTCAAGGAAGCAAGCGAGCTGAATGTTGACACAACAAACCTGCAGAAGAGGACGCGGCAGGAACAATCGCCGTCGGACGCCGTCTCATCCGACTACTTCTGCCGGTAGGGGCCCGGGGCTCTCCCGCTCGCGCTGGGGCAACTGCGACAGTTTCCCTGACGACATCCTGATAAACCAAACCCTCATCACTGTCAATCGCTCAATTTCTGAGTAATTCAGGAACAAGTACGCCAACCAAACGAATTTGAAGCTAACTGCGTACCTCTGTCAACTCTCGCTTCGCCTGAGCACGTCGCCATAGCAGCAAGGCAAGTACAGAAGGCAACAAAAGTAGACTAAAAAAGATCGCCACAAGGTCCATCGGAAACCAAAATTCCTGTCGAACGTCGCAATTGAACGGTTAAGTTACTGGATGCTCAGACTTGAGTGTCGTTCTTCAAAACCACTGTACAATGCTCAACTTGCAGAATCTCAGAGTCGCGTGGAAATCTGATCAATACACCTTCGCCTGGAACGTCGAAGCTCGTCGCAAGCTCTGTTCTGAAGTCTACGAAACCCTAATTTGTTGGCGCCGGAACCGAAGGGGATGAGGCTTTTGCGTTGACAAAAGTTACAATCCTAAACCAGACCTGCTTGACATTATTGAAAAACGTTTTTAAGACAGCATGTTTGTTTTGTTTTGTTTGTTTTGTTTTGTTTGTCACGTTGAGATCTCTCGGATCGTGCGTCCCCCACTCGCGTGCTTGGTACCATTAGAAAGCCCTCAGCGAGGAGAGGTGCATCGGCTTGGTTCCGTGGCCTTCCGACGTACGGTGTGAAAGTTGTGCATTTTTTAGTTACTTTTGGTTTTAGAAAATTAGAAAATTAGAAAATTACTTTTTCTTATATTTGGTTGCAATCTTTGTACCGTTGGAAAGCCCTCAACAAGGAAGGGTGCACATGCTTGGTTTTGTGGCATTCCGACTCACGGTGAGAAAGTTATGGATTTTTGAGTTGTTTTTGGTTTTAAGAAAATTAGAAAATTACTTTTACTTTTGTTTTGATTGTGGCAACGCCACAAGGCACTCTAGTATATAATAAAATGTGAGAGACCAATTGGAATTTTAATTTTTTGAAAAAATATGAATTTGTTATAAATTTTTGATGTATGTTGTCCAATTGACCCAAAATAGTATCAAAATTACCCCAAAACTACCAAAAAGTATATCCATAATGATCATCTTACCACCCAAAGCAATCACAATATTTCTTAATATTGCTACAACATTTTCTAACATGGCTACAATATAAAGGAATAAAAAAATCTCCTCTGGAGAGAAATTTACACTGATAAAGTAGAAGTTTCTAAAGTAATCACTAATAATTTCATCACCATCATCCAAGGCATTGATTTGGGCCACTAACTAACCTAATGAAGTCCTAATAAACCCTAAATCCTAAACCCTAAACTTTGTTAGTGGTTGATATAAGATTCTAATGGGTCATCTCTTAAATGTTTACATTAAGCAATTTGCTTGCAATAGGATGGTTTACCTATATGAGGAAGTTTTGGATAGAGTTTTATTGGAAAAGTCAATCCTAGAGTTTTAATAGTTTTGAGCTTTATTGATTTCATTTTTTAACCTATAATTCAATTTCTCCTATAATTATTTCTTAACACTTCGAGTTTAAAATTTTCCATTAAAGTTATATGAAGTTCATATGAATTGGTCAAAAAGAAATAAATGAATTTTATTCTTTAGAAGTCATATGAATGTCATGTATTTGACAATGATAAGGGATTACTTTTTAATGTTGGATACATTCACATCATAGGGGAAGAAAAAAAGGAATATAAATTTTAACCTTGTGGATTTATTAAATGAAGATTAAATATAATCCACGTGAACACAAATAAACCTCCAAAGATTGAGAGTTTGTTCATATAAAGGAGGCAAACTTATCCTTTTAATAATGAGCAAGGAACAAAAAGACTTCACTTTCTCTCTTTCTCTTACTATAATATTTCTTTGGCCATCATCTAATTATTTTGAAGATAATAATCACAAGAGGGCAAAATATAATCTTCAAGAGTTTAACTCTTAACCCCTAAAGGGCCATAGTCCCTTTGGGGGACAAATTGGATTTTAGGCAAGTATCTACAGTCTCAATTTTTATCATGGTTTTTTTTAACTTTTTTGAAAATAGAAAAAATGATTATCTTTATGAGGATGTTATTTTTTTTCAATTGGTGTTTGGGGACAAAAGTTATGCCCAAATAAGCTCAAAACAAGGGAGATTGGATAAGGAAAACAAATTGAACAAATTGAATGTTTTAATTTTTTTTTCTAATAGATTATATTTTTCTACATGGAAAGTTTGATTCATTTCATTTGGATAATCAATGTGAAAGTTATTGACAATCTTGTTTTTCAGGCAATCTAAGCATCTTTTAGAAAAAATAATTTATAGGATTCATTTCTAAATGCAATTTTTATAATTTAAAAAAAAAAAGTTTTACATGGTTTAGTTTACTCACTATAACAATCTCACAATTGGGATTAGTGCATTTTAATTTCATCCTAGAGATCTTAATAATTTAGATTTTCCTTCTATCTAGTACCTACTTCTATTTAACAATTTTTTTAAGAATGAAAATTAAATTTTTTTGAAATTTTTTTTTTTTTCCTAAACTCTCAACTCAAATCCCCACCATAAAGATTTAAACCACAAAACTTTATAGTGCAAAAAATTTAAGTTAAGAAGGTTTAAAGTCAAATAATCTAATCCCGCAATGTACCAAAAAAACTAGTTTTCTTCACTTTAAATGCATATATCTTGCAAATTGTACGGTTAAAATTTCTGAAATTTATTCCACACATTTTTATACTAATTAGGTGCAAGATCCTATAATTATGTGTGCAAAAAAAATCCTACTATTGTATGTTCAAATTTTTTTACTCTTTGCAATAGAAATGATAGTTTTGAATGTTTTTTGGCAAAAAAGAAAAGTTTTGATCCTTTAGGGGTTAAAGGACATTCTATATTTTTACTTAGTCAAACTTTGTTAGTTAAATTTTCTATATTAGAACACACCTTTCAGAATTTTTATATTTTCCTCATATAATGATGTATATTCTAAATTTATATTTTTATAAATAAAAATATTAAAAAGAATTTTATATCATTTAAAAAAATATTTCTTTACAAAAAGCATAGTAACTGAAAATTATTTTAAATAGCATAATTTTTTTAGAAAAAATAGAGTTGATAGTGATAAACATCTTCGTGTAAGGTAGCAACATCCATAACTGTGAATTTTAAGGTTTTGGACATGATGTCCATTAATAGACATCCAAAAAATTATTCGACCCTAATATCATGAGAAAATTAATTTATGTGCACTTCTAAATGTATTATTTAGACAATGTGAATATAAATTGTGAATTTTGATAAAATAAAAGATAAATGCGCCTAATATTGACACTAGGGTCTAATACTCAAGTGTAGTACATCCTTGTAATTACATCTATTCACTTACTAAGATTTTCTAAGATTTTTGAGGAGATGATTATAGGTACAATGAAGGTTATGAGTGTTACTACCTTAATAAGTGTACTCTTTCAGCTCACACTAAGAAAAAATTGATAGAAAAAATTCAAAAGTGGTGTATTGTAT
This sequence comes from Climacium dendroides, assembly GCA_950106755.1. NCBI lineage: Eukaryota > Viridiplantae > Streptophyta > Bryopsida > Hypnales > Climaciaceae > Climacium > Climacium dendroides. The sequence goes on from OX467092.1 coordinate 1,038,868, forward strand.
GCTAACTTCAAAGTGTTACAAAAATTATAATCTTCATAATTTTGAAAAAAATTTAAAATGATATAAAATATAAATTATTGGAGCTACATTTTTTTTTAATCAAACTTAAAGACATTTAAAATCATGCACTATGTAAAATTCAAGTTTGACTTTTCAAGTAGTTTAGGCTTGTTTTGTGTTTTAAGGTTTAAAATTTAACACACACCAATCCACATGTATGTTTCATCTAAAACTAGTATGAAGATGAACCCTTATTGGTGCAAGCCCCTATATTCAATTTGAAAACCTCCTAAATTTTATATTGTTCATCCTTCATGTAAATGCACTTTGTAGGTCCTTACATCCAAAACTACGTATACCATTGTCAACTCAATTATCTACAAATTAAGACAAGATGTTTGTTTTGTTTGTTTGTTTGTCATATTGAGATCTCTTGGACTATGCGTCCCCTAGTCGCGTGATTGCACTAGAAGAAACCAAAATTTTCGATGTCTAAGGGAACGGATTTTAGGTGACGTTGAAGAAAACAACCTATGTTTTTATGTCAACAATTATCTCCATTAATGTTCCATTGGACATCATTATTGACATGAAAAATACAGGTTGTTTTTTTCAACGTCACCTAAAATTCGTTCCCTTTGACGTCGGCTGTTTTTTTGAATGTCACCTAAAACAAGGTTTTCTTATAGTGTTGGTATCATCGGAAAGCCCTCGGCAAGGAGGGATGCACCGGCTTGGTTTCATGGCATCTCAACGTACGGTGTGAATGTTATGCATTTTTGAGTTATTTTTTATTCTAAAAAATTAAAAAATTATTTTTTCTTATATTTTGGTCACAATCTCAGTACCGTCAGAAAGCTCTTGGCGAGGAGGGGTGCATGAGCTTGGTTTCGTGGCATTCCGACTCATGGTGAGAAAGTTATGCATTTTTGAGTTATTTTTGGTTCTAAAAAAATTAGAAAATTACTTTTACTTTTGTTTTGACTATAGCAATGGCACAGGGCACACTAGTCTATACATTAAATCAAGATGTTTGTTATGTTTGTTTGTTTGTTTGTCACGTTGAGATCTCCCGGACCGTGCGTCCCCTGATTGCATGCTTGGTACCGTTAGAAAGCCCTTGGCCAAGAGGGGTGTACCGGCTTGGTTTCGTGGCGTTCAAACGTACGGTGTGAAAGTTTTTGAATTTTGAAGTATTTTTTGAATCTAAAAATTAGAAAATTACTTTTGCTTATATTTTGGTTACAATCTTAGCATAGTCAGAAAGCTCTCAGTGAGTAGGGGTGCACAGGCTTTGTTTCGTGACATTCCGACTCACAGTGAGAAAGTTATGCATTTTTGAGTTGTTTTTGGTTTTAAAAAAATTAGAAAATCACTTTTACTTTTGTTTTGATTGTGGCAATGACATGAGACATACTAGTAGTCTTTAAAATAACAAGATGTGTGGGCCCTAAAGAATCTTCTACAAAATTACATATTGAAGAAAATTAAATCTATTATAAAGATTATTATCTTTTAGTTATTAGACTTTATCTTAAAAAAACATTTAAATTAACTATTTAGGTGCAACAAATGATGTAGACTTCCTTTAAACTATTTGTAATGAGTGCCCAATGTTTAAATTTGTTTTCAAGGTGAGGTGGAATGTTTGCAATGTCTTCTTGTAGGTAGCTAGAGGTTGAAGTATTGGTCGTCTCTATCTTAGGTTTAGTTGTGGAATCCTTCATTAATTTTCTTGAATTAAAATTTGTGCCTATTCAAAAAATAGTTGGCATTCCATCCATTCTTACAATTGAAACAACAAACACCAGTTTTCACTTTTAATCAGCTTCACCAATTTTCAGTGTGCGGTTTCCGAATTGGACGAGAAAGAGGTTGTAGGAGTAGAGCTAAAACAGTCTCGAAAGGTGTGATTGTGTTTCCTATAGTTTTGTGATGCAGAAGTCGCTGCACAATCCTCAACATTGACACATCCAAATGTGCTGAGAAAAAGAGCAAGAAACAAGAAAGCAAAGGACAAACCAAATTGTAATGAAATTTAGATTATCGATGGGAATCAATGAGTGATGCAGGATCCCTTCGAGTGTAAGAAGGACTTTACCTAATGAATGTAAGGGATGTAAACTATGCTTTCTCCCTTCACTTCATTCTTGCACCTACCTTGAATGACAAAAATATAACAATTCATTTGGCGGAATGAATTCCCAGACTCAAATGACTGTCTACAAGCCTTCAAATCCTAGCTTCCAATTAAGAGTATGCATACACTGGAATCAGATTAACCATCGTTTCTTAAATGCTCGAAGAGCAGAGATTTAGGCTTTCAAGAAGAAAGCGCAAACTCATCACTTCGATGCCTTCATCAGGCGGGATATTCTCTATAGGTGGTAGTTTTGATTGTGCTGCTCTACTTTGGTTGTTTAGCTTGCACATCCAAGCTAAACTTCAAAGCCCTCTGGCAAAAGTCCATGATACAGAACACACAATTCGATCTTTGAGGAGATTCTCTGTAACAAGCAAGTACAGTGAAACAAGAGGAGCCGAACAGGAATTCTTTGCACTTGGTAGTAAGATCACAAAAATGAGATCTACAGCCACGCAAACATGCAATATCGTTTAACAAAATGCTACAATAGGGACGGTCCCAGACTTTTTTTGCAAGGAATCAAAGTTGCACACTACCTCTTTCAAAAGTCATATCATCATAGAGCATCTGCTTCCGCTTTAGCGTCTTGGGTTGACGCGCATTACTTCAGGCCTTGCACCCCATGACTCTTACGCCTTTCTTGTACACCCTGTGCTTGCAACAGAGTTTCTGGCCTCAAAATGGCCGCGGCTATCACTAACCCACTGCATTGTCGACGCACCCAGCGCGTGTGCATCGTTGCCAATGCTAACTGTGGAGGAAATGCGAATCAATATTATGTGCGGTAAGTAGCTAAGACGGTGATCAAACTTGATTCACGACAACCTTGCTTGAGCATTGATCTGCGAACAACAAAGATCAAATTCAGGTGAAGAAGAATACATGAATTTTAACTGAATCTGTGAGCTCGTCCTTGTGCAACTTTTGATTTGATATTTGAAAAACAGACCGCAACAAAGGTTGTCATGTATGCAGTACTTTAAGTGGTCAAATACACTAAATCTTGGAGAAAAAATCACATTAGAAATTCACTTAAACAAATTGTAGAATAAATTTAGTGTTAGTTCATATGGTGTCCACATCCATGCTAGAGTACTTTGGAGTCTTCTCTACTAGACAATAATTTATTAGTGTTTAGAGACCATGCTCAGATGCTTATTGAGACTACAGTATAAGTTAATGGGTGTAGTTTCTGTGAATTCCTCTTCTGAGTCCCTCTTCAAAAATCTTTCGTGAATCTTAGAGTGGGTCCTGCTACAAGGAGGGGAGGAACAGAATCGCTACGTTCTTGCTCGGTGTGAAGGAGCCTGGCTTCTTTGGCACGTTGGATTTGCACACCAAGACCTCGGCTCTGTATTGTCCGCGGCTGGATGAGGAGTATGCCGTGTGGCTAGGACACATTCAACCTCCTTCCTTTTTCAAAGCTTTGTAAGGAGTGGACGAGCTTGTGGAGGATTTGGCTTCGAAACAGTGAGAACCAGATTGGTCATTATATCTTCTACATGGCAAGAACACTAACAGTGATAGCTTCTCGCAGCCCGCTCAGTTTGAGGGCATGGAGAGTTTTTCCGTGGATCAAGAGGCGCTGTATCCTGTGCTCAGCGAATGCCGTGTCCACAAATGATCTCCACTTGAAAATGACTTAATGCGCTAAGTGTGCAAGGTACTCTGTTCGTCTTCGAATGAGTTGTAGGATTCATTTCATTCAGTGAATTTCTAGTGTTGATTTATTGCAATCATTGTCGCTGCGTAGAACTTATGATACCTGTAATTGGGATCCCAAGTTAGTTCTGCTGTCCCCACCCAAGTCATGTAGGAGTGCAATCCAGGCATGAAGGAATACGAGCTTGAAGCCATATTTCTTCACCATGTATATCGTTTTGGAGGATGCCGCCATTGCTCTTCCACTTGTATTCGTGCCACAGGGACCCAATAGCTCGGTTCTTCATTATGGGCATGCGTCTGCACCCAATGCACCTTGATGCTCCCACTACATGGAAGACTTCACAATCTTCCTTTGCTGAAATTGCAGCATCTAGGGGCAACGCAACGCCATCCCCACATCAGATGCTTCAAGTCACGATGAGTAGCCTTGTGCAATCTTTAAAACCCTATGAAATATTGAGTAAATTCCATTCCACAGAGAAAGGACCCAAAAATCATATGGTCTTCAAATGCAAACCTGAAAGCAGCCGAATCATCTCTCTCTGGTGGGATTATCTTGCTTTGTTCAATTTCTATTGCAATTCGAGCAAATAATGGTTTCGACGAGTTGAAATTCCCCACCACGTGTTCCAAAGCGCTGCCGAAGTTTCCCGTCAGGGGAACGTAAGCGTCTCCTGACAGGGCTCATTAATTTGATTTTAATAGAAAAACAAAACTTGTCAAATTTACATTATAATCCATTTTTCAAGTTTGATAAATTCAATGTATTATTGCAACTTTGTATGTCAAGGTCTGTATAACGTTGTGTGATTTTTTTTTGTCAATTTTTTTAAAAATAATTTAATAAATAAAATTATATTTCTTTTTTTAGATTATTTTTTAGATAAAAAATAAAAGTTTTTTTTAATATAATTGTAATTGATATGCTTTCCTTTACATAGTGTACTTTTAAACATCACAATAATTTTATTTTTCATCAATTTTTGAAAAAATTAAAATTTTTAGTAAAATATCATTATTGAAATAAGCCTAAAATAGATGTAATAATAATTATTTTTAATGAAAATAATAGCAACAAGTTTTTGGTTTGTAAAAATAAGATTGTTTAATTTACATGTTGTCCCTCTAGAATATATTTTGAATTAAGTAGGCCTTTCCTTACCATGGACTTTAAATTGCATTTTTCAATCATTTTTATTTATTTATTTTGCATTTATATATAATATTTTATTAAAATTGAAATTAACTTATAAGTCATATAAGATCCAAATGGTATTTTAAAATGGAGTTAGAATATGGAATTGGTATTCAATGACATGGTCATAGACATTCAAGCTAAATACAATGTCACGTATAGAATAAAAGACATAAATATGGAACAAGTCTTTATTGAATGGAAGATGGAGCCTATGACCATGTATTTAATTTGAATGTCTTCTGTTTTGTATGCCCTATCTTGCCTCTATTTATGAAAAAAAATTATTTTTATTATTTAAAAATAAATTGCAAAACCATATTCTATAAGTCATAAAATGTTCAAAAATCATGTGAACATATGAATTCATTTCAAATGTTTAATCAAGTTTGAAGAACAAAAAGCCAAAAATACTAAATTGCACTACATAGTATTTTGTTTAAAAAAATCTTCATAAAAAAATCTTCAAAAAGAAAACTTTTATAAAACTCTAAAACCATTCAAGATAAACTAAAGGATGTTTTGTTGACACTGGCCATCACCAAAAATGGCCCCTACCTCTCCCTTAACCTTTCTCTTTTACGACTCATTATTTTAAATAATATACTATTCATTTTCTATACAAAGTACATTGAGCTTGATATTTGGTACAATTTAAAGTGCAATTTTGCTTTTAGTTTGTCACATCCCTATCTCCTTGGGGTGACCGAAGTACCTTAGTGAGCAAAGAGGACCTCGGGGGTGACTCCTCAAACCATGTAAGAACTTAAAAAGGGAGAAATGGGTGACTTCTAAACAAACTAGGCACGATAGCGTCTTAGATTTGAAGGTCATGGTAGTGTATTATACATGCTTGGAAAACCCTCAAGAATACACATCCAATCATTTAAAAATGCATGATTTGGACTAGTAAGCTAAAAATTATGGCTGTTCAAAGTTGGTGGTGTCTTAGTGGTGCTGGGACACTTCAAGGTTAGAAATGAGAGGTTCCCAATGAATCCTTCATGAAAATATGGTATGTAGCATATCATTGGAAAACTAAGAATATAAGGAAACTAGAATGACAAGCATTATAAGGTTCTAAGCTATGAGTCCAAAGTTATGGCCAAGAGAAGGGTTGTGGTGAAGGTGTAACACTACTCCTAATAAATTTGAATCTTTGGAGGGTCATAAGTTTATGAGGACTTGTCTAAATGAGACAAGTGAGTAGTCCATCGACACTTACTTGTTGTGTGGTTGGAAGGTGTTATTTAGGTTGCAACAAAGTTATCTTACTACTTTTCAAATTTCAAATTTCATTTATGTAACAACAATTCTGGCATCGCTTTGCTATCACCTCCACTTGTCACTTAAAAATAAACAATTTGTTCATCATACTACTACACAAATCAATAAAAAAAAAATGAATTAAGTGTTCAATTCTTATAACTAAATGCATTTGGTACCCATTGTCATTATAAATATGAATTTTTTTGAACTTGCATGTGCAACACAATAACTTTGTGCATTATCAATGTATCACCACAAACAACTTGACAAATATAATACTAGATTTTGATTAGTATGGAATTAAAATTTCAAATTAATACATTTGGAAATGCATTAAAGATCATATGAAATAGACACAATATACTAATTTGATTTGAACTTTGGACAACGAAAATAGATGCCACTAAAAACAATCTAAAAGACAACAATTATAAAGTACCATGGCAAACCATGCTCAAGGAAAAAAATTCATGCAAGTGACCTAATACATTTGTAAGATTTGCATGAAAATATTCCAAATAATATACAATCAAATTAAATTGCTTTTTAACATGAGTATTTTAATTTTCAATTCTCTTTATAATTTTCAAATATAATAGTAGTAAGTTTATTATCCCACAATATTATATAGATGCCCATGATTTTTGAAGTACAACAAACAATTGTCAATTGTTCTAATATTCACGAGAATATTCATCACAAAAATCCTTTTTCCATTATCACAAACTTGCATGTAGAACTTTATTTGTTTTCTTCTTTTATGAATAGAAGATATTACAAATTTGTAATATTAGATGTTTTTTTAAGCCTTTAAGAGATTGTTTTTGGGATGATCCCCTTATTGTGAACCACGACATTACAGTCATATTATAAAATAATAAAAAATAAATAAAAAAATAAAAAATTCAAAAAAACATTATTAAAAACATTTAAAAATCCCGGTGCACTTAGTTCTACTACAACCACCACTACAACAAACCACATGTGAACAAAAGGTTTCTAATAAACTATAATTTTAACTTCAAATTTTGAGCATTGCTTACTAATGAATATAGGATTCTACTCCCCCAATTTCAAATTCAAATAAAATTTGGAATGATTTCTAGAAGAGATTAAAAATGCACTAAAATGGCAAGTTTTTTTAACTCAAATATTTTTAGAGAACACATTTAGATGACCATTACATCAATATTCAACTCAAAATTAGCTTTCAATAGAGAGATATTTTTTAGGAATTTTTATTTTTATTTTTTAAACAATTTTTTCTTATATAAAATGTAGGGATGTGAAAGTTATTTTTTAGTTCTACAGTGTATCTTTTTACTTTTAAAATTTATAACTAATTATTATTAATAAATAAAAATATCAATAATTCAAAATATATAATTTTAAAGTAGAAAAATCTATTCATATTTTTTCATTTAATTTTATTTAAAATTCAAAAAGTATATGGGGGGTCTAAAGTTTTGTTTGCATGCTGACATCAAAAAAAGGAGTTCACCCCCGAGTTAAAAATATTATATTTTTTTTTGAAAAAACATTTAAAAATTAAATTTTTACTATTATTCAACATGGCAATCACTCAACCACATCAAATTGTTGCTATGGTTGAGTTCTTACAGTCCAAGAATTCTAGGGAACTTGTGGTCTTATTGAGTAGGTGAAATCTTATCTAATATTTCCATCAATTAAAACACCTATACTCATGCTCCCAACAACTCTTTGAGGGCTTACATGAAAAAATGTAGAATTTGAATGAGCTTCATATATAAAAACCAGCCAAGGCTCATAACAATCAAGGGCCCGCACAACCACTCCATAGTGTTGATTTAGTGCATCTTTAACATTGTTTGGTCTTACAAGATGTTGATTTCTTGTTTCATAGCATTAAGAGTTATTAGGAAAGTTTCTTATGCCGTTGTGTAGATTAGGAAGGGTGAGGAAGGGAGGGTGACTAATGTAGACAAGCCTATTACCATACAAACCTGAAATATGAATATCTTGGGGCCAATCGACCAAAAGGAGTACATTTTTCCAGAGGTGTGCACTTGCTTCAAAAATCAAACCAAGTGGAATTATAATTTTGTAGTTAAAATTATGATTTTGTAATTAAAACTAAAATTATTTGATCAAAATTAAAATTATTTGATTAAAACTAAAATTATTTGATTAAAACTAAAATTATTTGATTAAAATTAAAATTATTTGATTATAATTATAATTATTTGATTAAAAACCTATTTTTTGTGATTTTTGAAGTAGTTTGCCTTAAAATTACAAAACCATTTATAAGGTGGAGTCATGAACAACCTATAAAACAACTCATTACTATTCTCCCATATATCCAATGGCACTTAAGTATTAATCATTAAAAGGGTTGGCAAGTTACCATATGTTGGCATTATTTAATGAAGTAATTTTTTCAGAAATTGAACAAATTTAGATGATTTTTTGGACAAAATTTGGGCCAAAAGTAGGATGACAAAATCAGATATAAATAAGGTTGGATTGATCTACTTTAACTACATCATAAATTGAGGGGTTACTTTTTCTTGAGTATAGATGCGTGTGCTCTTACTCCCAAACTTCAATTCTTACTACGGAACCAAGTTTTTGCATTTACATCAAATAGAATTTGGATTGTAGCCCATCATTTTTTCAATGGATAAAAATCCTTATTGAAATCCTACATGGCCAATGAAAGTAGATAGTGACTTCCTGGACCTAAGACGAGTATTTTAGAGGAAGGTCTTGAAGGTACCCAACCCCAAGGATCAGAAAAAATTTAGGAATTTTTTTCCAGACAACCATTTGTGTTTGTTTAATGCTTGTTTGTAGTCCATTTATGGTCTAAAATCATTTTTAAAAAATCACAATTAAAAAAAAATAGAACAAAACAACATACATACTGAGGAGGATCACTTAGAGTGTCCATTAAAAACCATGTGTGAACAAAACTTTGGACCCCTATATACATTTTGAATTTTAAATAAAATTAAATGAAAAAAATATGAATAGATTTTTCTACTTTAAAAGTTTGTGTTTTGAATTATTGATATTTTTATTTATTAATAATAATTAGTTACAAATTTTCAAAGTAAAAAGATACACTGTAGAACTAAAAAATAACTTTCACATCCCTATATAATATAAGAAAAAATTGTCTAAAAAATGAACAAAAAATTCCTAAAAATAACTCTATTTAAGTTGATTTTGAGTTGAATATTGATGCAATGGTCATCTAAATGTGTTCTTTAAAAATATTTGAGTTAAAAAAACTTGCCATTTTAGTGCATTTAAAACCTTTTGTAGAAATCATTTCAAATTTTATTTGAGTTTGAAATTTTGGGAGTAGAATCCTATAGTTATTAGTAAACAATGCTCAAAATTTGAAGTTAAAATTATAGTTTATTAGAAACCACTTGTTCACACATGGTTTATTGTAGTAGAACTAAATACACCCTCTGAGCATTCATATAGGGTATGACTACAAGAGGTTCTATGATTGTGGGATAAATCTAAAAAAGGCTTCTATGGATAAGTCTACTTTAAAAATTCAACCCAAGTGCACAATGGGCCATGATTCAATTCTTTTGTTTTTTACCAAATGTTTAAGCCACTACTTACTTATAAATCCTTTGTTTCAAGTATGGTACCCCACTTACAATGGTTTCATCCCTTGAACAAGGTATGACTTTCGTTTATGGGTTGGAGCCTAAGTTTTTTTGGTGTAAACATGCCCTAAATTACTTTGAGGCTAATCATGAAATCATTTGCATGTAAGGCCATTTTGGTCTTTTGGAGTTTCTTCGTTTTCCTAATTAACGAACTCCAGCTATTGGTGTTCTGAAAAAACCGGCGGCTAGTTCAAAGTTAGCCGAAGGAATTGGGAAAAAATCCAGTTGCAATTTGACAACATCGACAAAAAAACGGTAAAAAAATCTAATAAAATGAAATTAATTTTGGTAGAAAAATCTAGCATACAATAATTGGTGTGTTCTACAATAATTGAATTAATTTGTGTATGTTTTCATATGATTTTTAAAAATCAATTTTGCTAACTTTAGTTTGACCACTTATTAAACATTCACACCAAAAGAATGGAATATATAAATCTTAGGAGATTAAAATATCAAACTCAATTTAATAATTTGTACCAAATTGAAAAAATCTTCATACTACTATAATGTGGCACATGACATGTTGGATGTTTTTAATCTTAAATTCCTAAAGATTATAATTTACACCTATGGGATTATATTTTGAAGAAATCATTAAATGTTGAAAGATAATTAGGAGGGTATATAACCCTTACTAAGCATTTGTTTTGTTCCTTACTCACTTGGTGAGGATTATGTTCCTCTTTCATGTGAATTTACTCTCAACAATGGAATAGTTGCATTGGGAGATTCTTCAAGAACCACCACAAAGTATTGTGCAGTGAGTTTGGTGAGATCCCAGGTGAGATATCTCTACTTTTATCCTTTGTACTACATGTTATCTCTACATGTTATCTCTACATGTTATCTCTGCATATATTTGCACTTCATGCAAGCGTGAGGTAATTTTTGGAGCATACAACCTTGATGACTAAGGCATACAAAGCTTGTTTGCATTCTTGTAGGTTTTTGAAAGAAGATTGACAAATTTGTGTTTTTCATGGAGGCAAGATTGAACAGTTTTGTTGTTATGAGTTCATTTTATTTTGATTGTAAACAATGTTGATAAAGAAACATGGTTTTAAAACATTTTCATTGTTGAGAAATTTGATCTCAAGATTTTCAATTGAAAACTCATATAAATTGTCAAGGGCCATTAAAGTGTATGTAACTCTAAAATTCATGGTCATGGGGATTATTTTCTCCATGCTTGTAGATATTTAGTATGGAGGTCACAATATCATCAATATCAACACTTCGTAATTAGACAACAAATCCAAAGTATTGTAGTTTTTTTTATCCAGAGCAATACATAGCATAAAGAAATTGTGTAAGTCATGTCCCTCTTATTGAGAAGGATATTGTAAGGTGAGGTTTTGATAAGAGGCTTTAGCCCATGAGAGGATATAACCATAAATTTATACCTCACAATTAATCATTTACTACATTTGTTACCATTTTGCAACTATATATGAATAAAATATTTTACATTTATTTTTCAAAGATGAAATCACATAAATTCTAAGAGGCACAGAAAAATTTGGAATTTTTCTTTGAAATTATTGTTGATTCTTTAGAGAAAAAGTAAAAAAAATTCATATCAAATACAAAATCCCCTCAAACAATATGAAACTTTCACCATAGGAATATATTATGGTTTATAATATCATGATATAAACCAAAGTTACTATGTATTTAAAATAATATCACATCAACAAGCCATAATTATAGGTCCAAAGTTAAATTGTTATAAAATATTGAATCTAAAGAATCTAAAGAAAGTTCTAATTGGTGCACTGATAAACTTCATTTTATTAGTTATTCTGATTTCATCATTTTTATAGCTAAAACTCACATCAAGAATATAGAGCAAGAAGTAGCTAATATACACTACAAGTGTGATCCATGGATTAACCCCGAAGTGGTTTATACTACATCTCCTCTCTTGGCATGTACAAAGAAATGTAGATAATTTTAGTATACTTGAATGAAGTAAATTTTATTTATTGTATCTTCATGGTGCAATTCCACCGACCTTGTAAAATTTGTGTATTTTGAGGGCATTATTGTACATACTTTAAAATTACAAATATAAGTGCTTTGCTCCAAAAAGAAAGAACATGCCAAAATGGTGTGTATGTTAACTTGCATTCACATAATTGCTTGGAAAGTGATTAATTTTTTTGCTTTAGATTTGCACAAGATTCCTTCATGTGTTCATGCTTTTTGTTCTGCAACATCAATGGCTATTAAATTATTGAAAATTTATGCATCCTTCAAGCTTTGAGAATACCAATAATTGTAACCATACTTTGTGCAATTTATACTAAAGGTATAAAGGTACAAGGCTTGTGCTCAAGGTTTTCTTGGAGGGATATTTAAATTCCCTTTTGGACAAAACCATCACCTTCAAATAGCTATAAGACCTAGTATATAGGTAGAAGAATTAATGGATAAACTTGTGAAAACCAACCTATCTCATGCAAGGCCTTTTAATTTACTTATTCATTTCAACTGAAAAAACACCCTTAATTGCTTACAAATGTAGGCATCCATTGTATACAAATAAGAACTACATGATAGTAGACTCAAAATAAGACAAGCATTATTATAGAAAAAATAAGGGAGTTTGGTAGGTTGGAACTAAGTAGGAATGTTTCAATGTGAGCAACAACAATAGGCAATGAGCAATAAACGTTCATTCTTTATTTTTAAGGAATAATAAGAAAATTTTCAACAATAGATGCCAATGTTTGTGGGATTTATAAAACTTTATATCATTACATAAAAATGGTATCGGATGAAAAATGATAAATAAAAATGAAGGTGGATGGATGTGGATGGATACATTTGGATGATTTTTTTGATACATGAATGAAATGTATATGCGCTATTGGAGTTTAGGGCTTAGAGCCACTTTAACAAACATATTTGAAAGACAACACACTTTCATCTATTGTTTTCATTGTTAAAGGTGAGGGCAAAGGGAGGCAATTGGTGTCCAGAGCCTTGAATCAAATCATGTGCCAAAATGTCCATATTTAAACAATGAATTAAGTCCACAACATCAATTTTGTTAAATTGGGGGTATTTTATGTGCCAAAAATTGTGGCATATGTCTTCATTGAGGTTTAATTTAAGGCTATAAACTTAAACAAGTATAGATTTGGGTTTTGGGCCGTGCAGATTGAATCATGCCAAAAGATTGAACATTGCCAATTTAACAAAACTGACGTCCCATGTGTTTAGATTTGAATGCCTACAACAATGCAAATATAATATACATGACTACAACTAATGAAGACATCCATATTCAATCCAAAGAAATGACAAATTAATTAATTTATACTTTGGATTTTATAATATTTGTCATTTAGATCAGCCTTGAAACTAGTTGTAAATTATTGAGCATATATAACATCATGCATTAAATTTTGTAACACTAACTTGCAACTAAATGATCCAAAAAAAATGAGAAAACAACAAACATTTAAACTTTTGTAGAAGTTAATGGATCTTGTACCATTGTATTCATTCTTGTTATCCTATAATAATTATTCTTTTTTAAGCCCCAAAGCCTTGCGATGAGCTACTATTGTTATTCTTTTGTAATGTCAATGTGGGCTTAGTGCATTGAGGGAGTGGTTTTGTTTTCTTGAAAGTGCCAAACATTATTTTCTTTGGAATGAGCTAAGACACTTCACTATATGAGAAAACTACATCAAATTAATTTTGGCAAGTAGAAGACCAATTGAAAGTATCCTAAATGGTTAGACTGTTAGAGCTAGTAAGTCTAGTATGACTTCCCTCTAATGTCTTGTTGCAATATAAATTGGGAGAAAGTGGTCAAAATCTAGAGTTTAGTATATAGTCTAAAAAATCAATGTAGTAGAAGTTAGAATTGAATATGCTTACTCCATTTAAAATCAGATGAAGACTTTTGATATAAATGGATACCATGGGTATGATTTGGATCATTTCTAACAAATCTAAAAGTCCACTTCACTTAAAAGCTCCTTGAAATTTGTCAATTTTGATGACTCATAAGTGCTCATTTTCTGAAATATTGAATCAAATTAGTTTTGATGTAGGCACTTTTTGTAGATCTAGTAATTGTTAATGACAATAATCACAAAGATTAGTCCACTAAGCATGATATTTCAAACATCAAATAACTTCAAAAATATGAAATCAAATCAAATTTCAATTACGTATTGATGTCATTCATCATGTTTAGAAGCACACTAGTTGACACCTTAGTGACAAGATGAATCATCATTGTGCAAGTGATCAATATATGATTTCTAGGCTCAATACTAGTGATTGCCATCCCAGATAAAAACATGTCTCTAAACAACTTTGCTCAACCCTCGTGGTTGAGATGTTCATGCTTAAAGGCATTATTATTTAAAACCTAATGATGCCCCTATAAATCCTTGAGCTCATTTGAAACAAGCCTCCATTCTCCACAATTGTTGATTAAGGATACATAAAACATCCAATTTCCTTTATGAAAACCATAGACAAATTTGGCTTCCAACTTCCTAACATCAAACTATAGAGGATATACTACACTAAATAGTATATTTAGTGTTGGATTACATTTAGTGTAGTTACCACCCTACTCCACACAACACTAAATCTCAACTTTGGAGGAATTAATGTTATGCTAAACTTGACTGCGCCGCCTCCATCTTCTGTCATCTTCTTCCCTAGCCTTTTCTACTTTTGGTGGCGACAGCTCCCTCTTTAATGCGTTCTAACACTAAATGTAAACCTTTTTAGATTTCAAATTTTCTATAGAGTACATTTAGTGTTAGAAATTAGATTTAATGTTACTTACTTTAGTAGGATTAATGATATTTAGTGTCATGGTTCGTAAATAGTCTTGCTAACACTAAATATACTATTTAGTGTAGTGGGAGGGCAATCAAGAGACAAATAGGAATAGGAAACTCGCATGAACTCTTGGGCTTGAACCTCAAGTTGCAAAGTAAAATATTTGAGTCAAGCATTCCTTTAATTGTGAATGCATCCTCAATGTCTGCCATGGTCAATGGCTTCACTTGAATCTATTCCTTGCCAAAGGATCCTCCACTATCTTCCAACACAACCTATATTATTCAAAAACTAGTTCCAATAAAATGATCATAATCTTGAATATAAGACCCAAAACAATGTACTCCAATTACATGTAGGATTTGAATAAACAACTAACTTGCAAATACTTTTAGCTCATGCACACCCAATTTTTTAATTCAACTAGCTGGCTCAATAGCAAGGCCCATGTTGAAGCATTCTTGGATAGTAAATCACTAAACTATTAAATCAATCTTCAACATAATAAATCATGTGACACTTACAAATGCAAAGCCATTGGCAGCAAAGGACCAAATCACATACCACAAAATAGAGACACTTTGCATCAAAGGAACTAATAATCTACACAATAGGTTCATGAATGACAACATTATCCCAATGCAGTCACTCTAAAAAGAGCCTTGGCACTTTGGTAGTGTAGGTATGAATTTCTACCATAATTTTTTTTGATTGATCAATCTTAAATTTGGGTCTCAATAGTAAATACCCTCATTTTTAGTTGAAGCCAGTTGAGATTAATCTATATGAATATAGATTGGTAGCAAAACACCTAATCTATAAAGCATAACTTTTTTCATTGATCAAGATAAAAGATTGCCAGTTTTCATACTCATGTGATTTTTATTCATCAACATGAGACATGGTCTTGGTAGCGAGAGACCTAGCTAGTTCAAAACAACTAACAAATTTGAGTCATCTAGTATGAACAGGGCTTTAGTAGCAAGGGTTCTAATCTTCAGTTGAAATCATTTTTTATTCAACAATACTCAAAATACTCAATAGTGAGAGATCTCATTTTTGTCAATTCATTAATTCTATTAAGGGTACCTTGGAAGTGAGGGGCCCGATCAAATATGATTTTTCAAATGTCAAAATCATCCTTTTTAGTACTAAAGCACTCTTCATTATAGCCTCAAAACCTTGATCCCAAACTTATGGCCTATTTTGTTAACATTGGATCCTAAGTCCTATATAAACAATTCAAAGGTTCCAATGGATTCAAAATGTTCAAAGTTGACTAAAGTAAGCAAAATTAAGATCTAAAAAGTGAAATCAATTAGTTTTCAAGCAATTCAATGAGAATATAATCTACACCAAGGAATTTTAAAATGATTTTGTATTCAACATGACTACATTTGATTTATGATGCAATTAGGCCCATTCAATACTAAGAGTACAAAGTCACTTGGAGTAGAACCTCGCTTTTGATATTAATCCTTCCGACAATATTTGATATTCAAGCATCATTGTGACCCAAGAACTAGGTGTATTTGATTGAAGTTTGTGACCTTGTCACTTCTATGGTGCACTATAGTTTTACTCAAGTATAGTAGTTTGTAAGAATACTTATTCAATTCCCTTGTTGATGCTTACAAAATGTGAAATTGTAGGCCAATATATTTTTTAATTCACCCATAATTCAATTGCCACAAATGTTCACAATTTGTTGTTGGACATTTTTCTAACACACTATGGAAAGGGAATATTTGTAGTTTTTAAAGATTTTATAGACACATTGTGTCCATTGGACTACTTAGGGGTTAAACATTTTTTTCTTTTGCAAAATCAATAAGACAATAGTGAGGGAACATTCAATACTATTCACTTACCCTTAGAGGACGCTAACCTAGTGATGTGATTTTTGGACCAATATCTACATTCTTCAATTCTACAGTAATCTAAAAAATCATTCATTGGGGCTATTGTCAATTTTTTACATTGGTATGAGTTAGCTTGTTGAACAAAAGAATTTGACGAATAAAAGTTGACAACAATTTGGTAGGGCTAACCTTAGAAGGACATTGTAGACACTAAATATCTAATGGATGACTTCATCTAAAATTATAGGATGGAAAAAAGTTGTTTCATCCAATACATTAATTGGAAGTTGCTTCAATATATCTTGAATGAATAATATTGCTAATTCTCTCATTATGATATTATTGATTTTCCAAAGAAGATGCTTAATCCACAAATCCTCCTTGTAGTGTATTGTAGCTTTCTAGTAGCTTGGATACATTTCTATCTAATAATTAATTAAAGTGCAAAAAATATTTTGGTAGTTTAAAAAATAATTGATTAAAATTTTAAAAAACTAAAGAATATAATTAAATTAAATTAGATATTCATCTAGGTTGTTACATTTTTTGGATGGTTGCTACTATTTTCATCTAAGGTAACCACATTTATCTAAATCCTTATCTTGACCTCCAAGTCCTAAATTTTGTACCTTGTGCATCAGGGTTTTGTTAAGTATTAGGGTTTGTTCATGTGAGGAATATGATTTGTTTGTAAAAAATTATGCTTTAGAATGGTAAAAAGGATGAGGCAAAAAACTTTGCAAATACAAAATTGTGTGGAGTGAGTTGAATTTCTCTCTCTCTCTATTGACCAAACTATTAGGAAACTAAAAACTTTTGGTCATTTTTTGCTATTTACTCTTGATGTGAATTTTAGCCATGAAAACGGTGTTTTTTGAATTTGAGACCAACTAATGAAATGAAACTCATCAAGTGTAGTTTCAACTTCAATAAATTCTTTTGAGAAATTTATAAATTTCAATATTTTTAGCAACATGAACTTTGGATCTATATCCATGGTTTGTTGATTTTTTGATTTTAGAGTGATATAGTAAATTTGGTTTTATATCATGATGGAAATAGAGAGGCATGATATCAATAGTCATGACCTTGTCTTTCTAGGGTTAAAAATGCACTTAATCCTTCACCACCCAAAGGGATGAAAATTTTCCACTTTGAAGTAAGAAAGGAACCATAATTAAGTAACTATCCAACTATTCATTTTCAAATTTCGATGTTACTATGCAATGAAGCGAGTCACTTGTCCCAATTGTGAGGGCGTCAAAGTCCACCTCAATTTCTATGTGCGATACTATTTTTGAAGATTGTTGCACTCACAAGTCCAATACACCATGGGTGGTGGGGGTTAAGCAACTCCCCTCCAAATTTAGATGAAATTTTTTTTCCATGCCACAACAGCCACTCCTAAAATCATCCAAAGGACACAAAACGTCTTTAGAGCGTTGTTTCAGGGGGCCCACATAACATTCTGTACCAACGTTGGGAGGTATCCTTTTGCTTCCCTCCCAAGCAGGACCCCCCCATCGCAGTAACTTATTTTAAAAGGAATTATAAAAGGACCTGACACCCATCCCGAAAATTCAACACCCGCGTAGAAAAAGTTCGACGGGCCCTCTGCTACCGTTTTGTCCGTGCTGAAGAGGCCACAAAAACTGTCTCACACGTAGTCCAGAAATTCACCCAACCCACCAATCCCCAAGTCACCAATCCCCAAGTCTCCAATTCAACTAACTTCCCCTCCCAGGTATCTAGGGGAGAATTATCCCTCCAACTGGGAACTCAGGGCCTTTTAAGAATGTTATGCATTCCTCCGGGTTGGTTGAACTGGTTGGAATGTCCAGTTGGCAGACAATTGGACAGCTGGAGGGGCTCCACATCAGATGAGCCCGCCCAAGAGAAAGCCGCCCGTTCTTCAAGTTCGTTTTCGCCCTAAAATGCCAAGTCAGAGTCCTTTGATTAGAAAGACCATTCGGGAACTGCAGCTAGTGTTTGGATTTAGGGCGAAAACGGTCTGGTTAATTGCGGACCTTGCAGAGCTAAAGGGCCCATCGGCGTCGTTCCCACCAGGAGTCCAGGACGTGCAGAAAACGTGAGGATACCGGTATGGAGACTCTCCTGGTGGGGAGTCTCTGCAGTACTACTGTAATTAATCTTCAGTTCGTCTGCTTGCTCGCTCCATGCGGATGAATGTGCTCGGCTGTGGCGCGGACTGCTACTGCCCTGGCGCACTACAGTAGGCACGAAATCCTTATGCTCGTGTCAAACCAAGAAATCCAGAAGCTCATGCTGATCGTTTGTCCATCATCGGCCATTCGGGATTCAACATTCGCGGTTCATGCATGTCCGGATGCAATGAAAATGGTGGCACGCATCGTTGTCATCACTTCACGAAATTCCCGGTGAGGTTATATTAGGAAAGCGGCGCTCGGAACACTGTTGGAAATTCCAAGCATACTCATTGTCATTGAAGAGGAGACACAGATTTGACACTTCAGTTAGTTTTTAATGAAAGATATGCTGTGCATGTAGGTGAGTGAGACTCCGGCGATTCGGTAAGCATCGGGCATTATTGGTGTGTTTTCCTGATAAAACAGAGCTCTTCAAAATTCGAAAACGTCTGAGACAAGCGGTGGGGAACGAACACTGCGGGAATTACTGGATTGCAGATTCATTGATTGCAAGCAGACGAGAGCTTGGCATGCATTATTGTACTCGACACGGTGCTGCACGACGAGAATTGAGTTCGTACCTGCAGTACGTTATATGCTTTGTAATTAACCATAGCAAATTGGCTACAAAACCGTGTTCTACAATTCAACTGCTTCTCTCCCTCAAGTGGTGACACGAAAGCCAAGGAGAGACGAACCTGGACAGGAAAGAAATGGAAGTACGGAGAAGCGGCCTTGTACAGACAGAGAAAAGATCGGAAAGTGACAAATCGAGAGTGCGGCTTGATGAGAGCTAGGAAATTGAATCAGTTGCCTTGTAATCACGAGAGACTGATGAGATAATGAGCATTTGCAATACCAGATTACCTGTAGACAGTAGTTATGGCAGCGGACGGAATATGCTCCATGGCTATCGAATAGGTCTGCGTCAACGTCGAAAACTATCCATTAGCTGCAATTAAATTTTTACCATAGATCAAACGCCGAGGTTTGCCTCCCCTCTGCATGCTCGGATTTCCGTTTTTATTCAAGCACGCACTGACGCACCTCTGGAAAAGGACGATGCGCTGCGGAAAGCAACACCCTGTCTTTTTAACTACTTCTGCGGCGTGCGTATCGGAATCGCTCTGACACCGCCATTGAGTGATGGCAGTATTGAAGTGGAAAGTTCTCTGGGAGGAGGCAAGTAGACCAAGTAGGCAACGAAGTGCAATGGAGGCCACTCCTGGACAGAATGAGAGTTTAATAGGTTATGACGAGAATGATCCCCAATGCTGCGGAGTGCGGAAATGGAAGTCAAACCAGGTCGGGCGGTTCCATGCGCCTCTCATGATTACTATTCCGCCGGGCATAGCGGAATTAGATCGACTCCGGGAGTGGTGAACTTCTTCATCAGATTCGATTGTTCGATGGATTGAATTCTAATCTGAAATATAATTCTGCTGGATCATGCCTGTTCGAGTGTTCTACTGCTTCTCTTTTGTCCCTCTTCTGAAATCGGGAACTGAGGGACGAGGAGAATATTGACATCGGGGAGAAAGAAGGATATTCGAGACGATTGAGCAGGGCGATCTTTCAGAGAGAAGGATTTTTGAGAAGCGCTTGCTGCAAAGTTGTTTCTGACGAATTGTGAGTGAGCGGAGTTCGTTAGAACAGGCCCCGAAAGAGGAAAACATGGTGCATTGTGACGTGATAATGAACTGGAGCTAGGTTGATGCATTGGATATCTTGTGGGCGGGAGGTTTGCTCGGTAACTTTGCGAGACGGTTTTGGGGGTGAGAATGCGATCTTCAGTAGTTACTCTTAAGCGCGACGGCAGTATTTATTTTATTCTTCAAATACGCAGGACTCCGTGAATATCTGGTGAGTCTCCGGAAATGAGGAGTGCCTTTCATCTATAAGTCTAAGCCTTCTGCACATTAAATATTTTTTTTAGTCGGAGCAGGGTATTCGTCCTTTTCATATTTCTTAGATTTCCACAGTGAAGGAATCGTCACATCTTCTTTAAAACTTAAATGCTTTCTTAGTTCGTGAATTTCTCTTTCGGCAACTTCAACCATGACAAGAAAGTGTAGGCGTCATATTCGATGAAGTCCTATTTCCGAGGTTTGTAACTCAGCAGCTACCGATTGTTTAAAGAGACTGTAAGTACCTGCATTCTTTAGAATGCTCAGTGTCCTATTCCAGAGAAGCAATCTCTTATGAAATTCTTCAGTGCTCATCTGACTGAAAACTTGGCCTTCTTGCAGAAGATGTTTTCAGAACGAAGTCACCGGAGCCATTCTGATTTGGAAGTATCTCCGAACCTTATGGAACAACAAGTTTGTGGCCAGTAAGTCGATGTGGGTAACTCACGAGCGTCTGGCATCAGAGATCAGCGGATTTGATCAAATCAGGAACTGTACTTACTTGAAGGGAATATTTCCTGTCGACAGAGCTCCCAGCATGTGAGTACCAGCATTCTGTGTTTCTGTTAGGACTACTCCGAACACTTGAAAAACTGCTTTAAATTCTTGCACAAAAATCCCTGTTTAAATTTGACAATACAACTGGGGTTCAGGGAATCTACTAGCTTAAGTGAAATTCGATTAGAGACCTTCACTAATTCGGAATTATGGTCGTATATGGTCGTCCTACAGTCGAGCACACGACTGCAAGTATGGTATCATTATGAGACTGATGTGAGAATAGCAAGTCAATCGATTGAATAGATACCAAAGTAGGCTGGTTCTGCTCGGGGATAATGCTTTACTTGATGTGCGGCGCTGAGCGCTGAAGTTGAGGAGGAAGATATTGATCGTTGCATTTAATTACAACCCTAGTTCTCATCCTTGCGCTATTCTAGTCTTGAAATATGAAGTCACAAGCGAAGCTGTTCGACAGGCCCTTCTCTCCGGAGCAACTTTTCTATTTCATGCTGCCATCATAAAGCTTTTCAGTGTCATGGGAACAGGTAAGGCGGCAATCCTGTTTTCATTCTTATTCAGGGCTCAAATCAAATTCAGGGCTCTCAGCAATCATGATATACGATTCCTTAATTCTCGATTGGCTTACACTATATTTTCTGTGTCGACAATGCTTTACTAGTTTATGTCGGTAAAAAAGCTCTCAGCATTGTAGCACCGAACTCTACTAGTGTGCTCACGTATGGCTATTGTCTTGTGGGTTGCAATTACCCATGCATTGGCAGGATTCGAACTTCTCGTCTGGAATGCTTAAAGAGCAACAGTTACGCATGGCTCCGTTTACGCTGGGACGATGATAGTGCCACACGCATGGATGGAAAAGCAAGTAGGGCAGTGACAGGCATGGATCAAGCAAAGAAGAATCATCTGCACGAAGAACTGGCCCGCAAATTCAGCCGAGCTAATAGTTCAAAAGCGGGATGTTTTATTCCTAGTAACAGGAAAACACATCGAGGGAACATGAAGACCTTAGATGGCCAAGGAGTTGAGACCCATGCTCACGAACTTGGAGTACATCAGCTGAATCTCAAACCCAGTTTGATGGGAGTCCAAATTTACGACGATAGCGAGCATTTCTTCAGTAGACAATCCTCAACGGCGTCTATAGTTTCGGAGAAGTTTCAGTCAGGGGTGGACATACCGTGTTTCAGCAGACGAGAGCAAGGTGATGAACTTCAGACTAAGCGTGGACGATCAATTGTTGAAGGGAAGAGAGCACAGAGCGGCACTGATTTGGGTGATTCATACAGGAGTAGGCTTGGCAGGTGTCCTACAACGACCTCTTTCGAGAAAGCGAGAGCTGCTAGTGGAGTGCTCTACCCGCCATCCCCACAAGCTGGAGGCAATGCCAACAGCA
The DNA here is from genome assembly GCA_950106755.1 of Climacium dendroides. NCBI lineage: Eukaryota > Viridiplantae > Streptophyta > Bryopsida > Hypnales > Climaciaceae > Climacium > Climacium dendroides. Next base: position 1,061,493 of record OX467092.1, read on the forward strand.
GCATTCTCAATGCTGTGCATTTCACGTTTGGCGATGCCTGTACTACTGGGTCTGGTCACGAGACTGACAAAATTTATAAGCAGCTTTTAGAAAATGCAAGGTCGCACAAGTGTTCTCATGATGGAGGTTTAGAGATGACGCAAAAAAGCTCCCGCACGGCGCAGAGAAGCTCTAGTTCTGTTGCCAAACAGTCTTTCGGTAGCACAGTAGTCAGTTCCTGTGCATCGCTGACGTTTTCGGAGCGGTTGTTAGGGTACGAATTCTCAAGAGATTCTTTCCGGAGACACAGCCAGCAGCAGCCGGATGTCAAGAGTGCCCAAGCTTCCCTCAATAGGTCCACCCTTACCCCACAGCTCAGTTCTGGCCGTCAGAGTTACAGTTCAACGTCGATCCCTGCTGTGTCTGATTACGAGGACACCGATGACGATGATATCATTATTGAAGGCGACATTATCTTCGAAATCCCCAGCGGACCTCCGTTTCGTTGTTCTCATGATCGACAACACTATGCTGAACTGGTTATGGTAAGAGCCAAACCACGACCCAAATCCGAACGGTGGTCATCAAACAAAAATTCTTTTCATTTAAATTTGAAGCAACAGTCAATGAATGGAAGTAAGCGACAACAGCGCCGATCTACTACTGCTGATCCTGAAAATCGAGCTGTGAAGGCCAGAGAGAAGCTTGATGTGTCTCACCGTGACATCAGCTTGAGATCGATCTTTGATGGAGGATCACGAAGATTGAAGCAGCTCTCCTCGTTTCCATCAGAACGCAGTGGGTGGCTGGGATCTGAGTCCGACGCGGACGACTTTGTGCTGGATTCCGGCCGCTTGAAGATAGATGTGTCATACGAGCCAGGTCTGGATCAGACCTTTTTGGAACAAGTGGACAATAAGTTGCAACCCAGTGGTGGAGCGAAGATGGACGAAGCCGACTTCCCTTTTAACTCTCCAATTGCGTCCTCGTTTCTGTTCGAAGAGCCAAGCGGCAAGAAGCGCTCGGAGGTTGCACATCTCCCATCCATGGCGAGAACTGTGGTTCTAGAGATTATGGATTATGACAGTGAAGATTTAGATGTGAGTGATGATGCATTTCACGATCCGGAGGATGAGTCCATTTCCGACACTGATTCTTCGCTCACCACATTCTCGTTGGAAGGCGACAGCAGCTGCAGCATACAGGGTCAAATTGACCAGCACACCCAGTGGATTTCAACGAGAAGCTTCAATTACTTGAGGGAGGTAGTAGATCATAATAGTGGCTTCTTGAACATCGAGAGTCGATCGGGGAGGTTTAGCGTAGATTTGCGGCAGGAGAAGTGGTTGGGAAAGGTAGAGCATTCGCACAGCTTTCGTAGGCCAGGCGTGAGGGTGGTCAGTCGGAGGAGGTCGGCTCAGTCTAAGCTAGCTTCTTCCAAGCGGTCTCTTCTGGCTCCTTGCTTGGTATGTCTCTCTTGTATACATCAACGCCCAGCTCAAGCTGAACTTAGTTAGTCAGCCTGTTCTCTTCCCAGGTTCTTTCAGGTGCTGCAAACGTCAAGTTCGTTCAAATGGCGAAATTTCAGTGAGTTTGGCACTTTCTAGCCGCCCGCCTGGAACCTCAGATTTTTGCCAGTCCTAGTTTTTTTTAGTTTTTTTTATTAGTTTTTAGAGCTCTGAGCTCTTGAATGTCACAATTTGGCGCTCTGAATCACGCCAATGTAACGAATATGATCATTTCAGCTTCCGATTTCTTCCTATTTGTTTTCATTTTTAGAGCTCCTGCAGTCCTGCCTTCTGTCACATTTCACAAGCTTGTTATTTCCTGGTGTTGCGCAACTTGTTCTCTGAAGATTCAAGTCCAGTTTACGTGCGCAGGCTTTAACTAGAAACAATAGTCCAGGATAGTTGAATCTCGAGTTCACCCCCGAACTTGGTCCCCAACTCATTAGATATGATTCATAAATGATCAGATTGCTGAATTTAGGGTTTGTAAACCCTGTTTTTTATATTGTCACATACCTTTGCTAACATCGAAGTCTCACACAGGTCTTCATATCTGAGGTGGTGACTCCAGAAAGGGGAGACTATGGCCTTGAAGGTGCTTAGGTTACCCAATGCTTCTCTGATAGGTGGTGCAGGAACATCTTTGATAGCCAGCCTAAGTGGGTTCTCACTTCCCCTTTGCACTTTAGAAGGCGGGTGCATTGAGTTGGGTATCTGGAGGGCTTCCAATGGCGTCTCCCCACTAATATGCTCCCGTTTTACTTGTGTTCTGTTGAACCCTACTTGTTGACCTTATTCAGCTGAGTTTTGTTGTATTCTGTTTTACTCTTGCAATGAAATCTCTTCCATTACACTGTCAAAGACCAAACAGTTACATAAGTTAGGCCGTCAAGTCAAAGCTCCTGGACATATTCTTGAGCAATATGCATTCATGAGGTGAGGTCAATGCTCCATCATGGCCACTCCAATATCCCTACAGGTGTTTAGCCTTCGTCTCTTCGACATTAATTTTTAAGCTAAACATCTGCAGGTAACCCATACGAGATTACAAGTATGATGTTCAAGTGCCTTTGTACTTGGCATGCGAGTTTTTTTCCACTGAAACCTTGCGCTGGAGTATGCCATGGTTATGGTGCTTCGCTTGTCATTTTTACTAAGATGGCATATTGCACAATTTACCTCTTCAAACTGTTGGACCTGCGATTTCTTCTCCCAGGCACTGGGAGATCATGAATTTCCTGTTCCAAGAGTAGTAGACTGGAATCGGTAGTGTGTCCTCATGACCCTTGTCAAGGGATTTCCTATGCAAGTGCCTTCATTATGAAATATGCCGACTTTTCCCACTAAGGTCACATTTCGATGGTTGTGCTTACACGGAGAGTTCAATGCAGGTTTGCAAATTCCATTTATTTCTCTCGTGATATCGTCCCTATTCCATTGTGTTTCATATTTATATCTGGTTAAGATAGTGATGGAGCATTTATTTCCTGTCCTGTAATATTTACAACCTTACGTTGATCTTGTCATTGATTAGTCGAGTATTCCTGTTTTCCTGTTGGATTTGCACGTGAAGTAGCTTTTAATTCCTCCTCTCCAGGAATCCAATTTTCAAAGGGATCGGAGGCTGAAATTCTAGATGGTGAAGGAGAGGGCGATGAACGACCTGACTTCGAGGCAGTGGCTGGAGAAACAGAATCCTTTGAAAAGGACTCGCAGCAAGTGGATGCACTCACAAAGATCTAGAGTCCTTGTAAAAGGTCAGCAGTTTTCACAAGAGACAAGATCAACGTAAGGTTGTACTAAACGTCACTTGAATTTGCTTCCTTTCTGTGATTTGTTGAGTTTAATATGTTGCAATCACAGGAGCTGCTTCACTTGAGTGAGGTGGGTTAGGCAATTAATGATATGTGTGTGCATCGGGACCTACAATCAGACCATGTTTTTATCCCATGTGCTTGTTAGATGATTTTTCTTTTGCAGTGTATTGAGACAGTTGAAGGTGACGAAAAGCTCTGTGGGGACTGGGGAAGAAGAGCTTTCTGAGGATGAAGATGATTAGCAAATAGAAACCATTGACAAGGTTTCTGATGATATAGAGTCGTTTTACCCCCTAAATGCCCAAGCCCTGTTTTGAGCTTCTTCGAATTTGCTCTGAATTGTATCAATTTTGTTCAGTTGTATCAATTTTTTTGGAATTGTAATCATACAAATTCAAACTAGACATGTTAGAGATATCATAAGAAAAGAAAACACAACAATATTACTTATGGAGTGAAAGATTATAATGTTTGACTATGAGGGTGTTTAAAACTGCAAAAGTGATCAAAAGTCTTTCAATCCTCTTTTCACAAGTCAAATCTAAAAAGTTGGTGATCAAAAAAATATGAGGTTAAAGAAACTAATATGTATAACCCCAATCAATTTATGGCTTCTTAAAATCTACTCTATAATTTTTTTAAATGAATTTTGAATGCGACTTTTTCTTCAAGATCTAGTGTATTTGAGGCTCATTTCCAAGAGCTCTCAACACTACGGGAAGTCAAGATTACAATGGGTACCCTTGCACAAAATCTTGAATAGAAAAATCAGTATCATTTATTTTCAAGATCAGATTTTTGTTGCTGAAACTAGACCTCAAGAAGAACTTTCTAAAAATAAAAATTACTAAAAATAGAAGCCTAATTAGGTTATATTTAACTTCAAAGTTTTGTAAACACCAAATTTTGGTGCCTTGGGCATTTAGGGGTTAAAGCTTAACTTGATTAGGTTATATTTAACTTCAAAGTTTTGTAAACACAAAAATTTTGGTGCCTTGGGCATTTAGGGGTTAAAGCTTACAGTCAAAGCTATCCAAAAGCTATTCAGAATCATCATCACTACCATATGCCAACCCAAGGGAAGTCACAACACTATTGGATTGTGGATCATCCTCTTTGACTGCAACCTTGTGCACAACTGTAGCTCGATCACCAAGCGCATCATTGGGCAGCTGTTTTGTTGATGTTGAGAGAGAGCCTTTTTTAGGCTTGATGTTGAATGCCACCGGTTTCATTCTCACAGCGAAGGAAGGGGCCTGCGTACTACCATTGCTACCTGCAGATGAACCTACGAACAAGAGTTTAGTCGTCTTGCAAGATCACACACGCAGAAAAAATTGAAAGAACTATTGGTTACTATGCTATTTACACAAAGGAACATTGATTCTCTCCTCACCAAGTGATAAAGATTCCTTCCGGAGAAAATGAAGCCATCACAAAACTTTAAAACATAATATGCAGCAGATCAAAGATGCCTTATTTAGTGATCATGATACGAGTGGACAATACTGAGCTGTCACTGCAACAAATACCATAGATGCTCAACCAACCCTTCAGATGAATACCCTTACCTTTAGCTTCTGCTTCTGGCATCCCGGTGGCAAGCACTTCAGCCGCTTGTACTTGCCCTGTACCACTGCTGACAGGTAGCTCTGACTCAATCTTTCTCCTCTGTAAGACACAAACAAAGTCAACACTTCTAGTTAACACATGCATGGACGGTTCATGGAACGAAAACTCAAAAAACCCTTAAAACTCCACTAGTCACCTACAACTACACGAGATTCAATCTTGCAGAGAGCCTTGGCCATCAACGTGCCGCACCTCAATCCATCAATTCCTGTCGATCTGAGGACCATCAGGACAATTCCCCAGTAAATGTTCACTCCAGCTACGAAGGAAGGGTTGCACAAGCCGAGAACAATGCCCTCGTACCTTCAAGCACTAACGATATCTTCAAAATGAAAAAGGACAGTCTTGGATAATGGATTAAAAAAGGCATACCTTCGTAAGATCTCGACCCTCTGGTGTCTCAGAAGGACGAGGTGGACTTTCCTCGTCCGAATAATACTCTTCCAGCTCAGCATCATCGATACGTCGCACGAACTTGCTAGAATTCTGTCAAGGGTAAGCACGGTGTGAGCAAGAGAATTCGGTGATAAAGTAGCAAGCAGGGGAACAATAACTCCACATACAGTAATATGTCCAATCAACTCCACGAAATTGGACGATCATACAGCACAAGCAGTTCAAACGTAACAATGGAAACTCACCCACGTCAAGAACATAAAACAAGACTACCAGTAATTCATCAAAGAGCAGGCTCGGTACAACTGGTTGCAGCAAATACCTGAAATACTACTGATTTTAATATCGCTTCATCTTGCTCCTCCATTTCCTTCTCCTGAAATGCGAAGTTCAGAATAGTGCTGCTGAGAATGCAATGCAGAAATAAGGACGCATTACGAACCCATAGTTGTCAGAAACGATTTCAACTACAACTGAAACAATCCAAGAGCCGAAAAATGTCTTAGAACATATAATAGACAAATGACATGCAGAGCAAAGATCAAATGGTCGTGCTTTCACATCCTCGGGAACAACTCAAAAACCACTAGATAATGCGCAACAACATCCTGGTGAAGTAAATGCATGCTGAATACGACGCTCACAAAACGAGTTTAATTGACCAGGAAAATTACCCTCTCAGCGGCTGTGCGACGAAGAGCTGCCATCATGTCCTCCACACCAACATTTGCATGACGGGACTGCACCAATGGAAGAACAAAATATAAGCTACATGCAGAAATTCCCCAAACAGCACATAAACAAAGACACGCTCAAACTTCTTTCAAATTGTTCATGTAAGAGGATTCAGATGACAAGCTGCTTGCATATCAACGAACTTCCTTCGTTCAGAATTGCACGCTGCATTTGCAAACAGAAAATCTTGAACGCCTACAGAAATTAATTCAGCGGCCATCTTAGGTTGGAAGAGGTTATACAGATATCCAACAAAAGAGGCCAAAGAGCATACCCGCATAGATTTCATTTCGTCCAATGCAGCCATAATGTCCATCTCCTGCTTGGAATCCAAGGTCCGATTCTCCAGTGCCTTCATTGCGTCACCCAGCTCCTCTGTCTCTCTTTTTTTCACTGCCTCGTCTGTCGCCTGAACAAACACCACATAATGAGGTCAAGACGCCACCCTATTCACAGATGCTGATCGCGAAGAATACAGAAAACTGCACTGAGACGTTCACATATTGGCAACGACATACAAAGATGATACAACTCAAGGACAAACCTCATCTGTGGCTCGCCAAGGCTCATAATTACGAGACGCCCCAGCTTCCATGGTGTAGTCACTATTTTGCGGGTCGGTCTTCATAGTCAGTTCGGCTGAGCACTTGCTGCACTTGAAGTAAAACCGAAAGATTTGGATTCCCAAGTATGTCTGGAACAAAAAGACAAGAGGCCTTGTTAGGAAAATGCGCCATAATCTCCACAATCACGATTCATCAAAATTCCACACACCACTTTCTCAACTGCCCTAATATGCACTCTAATGGATGACTGAACCAAGAGATGATTACTGCCTCACCAATCAGGTCAGCCTGATTGGGTTCCCGATTATGAGCCCCATAACAGGCAGGCATAGATACAGCAAGGGCTTTGTGCTGACCTCTCCTTCGACGTCCTCCTTGCGGGAATTGAACTTGGTCCCCTTGTAGATATAATTCCCGCATGTATTGCATCGGATGCTCATGGGAAGCATCATGCGCACCTTAATCTGCAAATTTGTAGGCTGCCTCCGCCTAGGTATCTTCGCCGGATCAAAGTCCGGCGGATAATACTTGTTCAAAACCTTGCGTTCTCCCATCTTGCCCTCCGCCGCTCTCCCTCAATCCAACTGGCATGTATAAATCATTATTAGAATGGTGACCAGATTATTGAACCAGTTTCAGTAGATCAAATGATAGCTTCAATTCGAAATTTAGGTTTTCAGTGGTCGCTGGGGTTTGGGGAAGGAGATTCAGACAGGTTAAGTTGTTTAAATGATAACTTCGATGAGGCCATAATTTTGGGCTTGAAGACCTTCGATCCCCACAATTGAAACAATGAAGCATAATGAAAAAAATGCGACCTCAACAACTGCGACCTCATTCGAAGAAAAAAAAAGCTGCGTTACCTGAAAGCTGAGCGCCGGAAGTGCGCCTTGGAAGTGCGCCTGGAAGTGCGCCTTGGAAGTGCGCCTGGAAGTGCGCGAAGACAGCCTTGGGGAGAAGACGAGGAAGGAACCTCGCAGGAGTCGTCGGGTTGATAACCGGGAAGGGACACTAGTTTTTTGCAGTTTTTTATTTAAGAAAACAAAAAAAGTATATATTTCAAAATCTAATGATAGGATCTTATACTTTACTTATCCAATTTTATGATAAGAATTTCATGAAGTAAGAAAAAAAAGTTTTTTTTGAATGTTAGCCTACAATTTTAGATGACTTTGATCAACATTTGTGGGAAAATTTTGCACTGTAGACTTTGAATTGAAAGAAAAATTTATGTTGGAGAATTGAGTCAAAAGTCTTGGAATTTTTTTCAACAAAAAAAAACTTGATTGTCATTCTTTAAAAGGTTGTTAAGTAGAGTACTATGTCCAAGATTGAACAAAAATCTAAATCATCAAGACCTCTAAGATGGAATCGAAACACAATAATTCCAATAGTAAGATTGTTCTAGTGAGCAAACTTTATATTGTCAAAAAAATTTGAATTTAAAAAAATTTGCATTCCAAAATAAATCCTACAAATTATTTTTGCAAGAAGATGCTTAGATTTCTAGAAAAACAAGATTGTCCATAACTTTCTCATCCCTAGTCCAAATAGAATGAATCAATGTTTTATATATAGACAAAAATATTATATTTGAGGATAAGTTTCAAAAACTTATTTTGTTCTTTTGGAGATGTTTTTGTGTTGCATGCTAATCCTCATTTTTGGCTTAGGGTGGCAAAACGTTTGCTTTGGGGCACCAATTGAAAAAAACTTACATTTCCCAGAAGCTTATGTCTTTTTCTATCTTTAAGAAATTCAAAAAATCATAATGAAAATTGAGACTGTAGGAACCTATCTAAAATCCGTTTTGACCCCCAAAGGGACAATAAAAATTTAGAGGTTAATTGTCATAAAATCAAAATTTGGACATTTTTATTACATAAAAAAGTTGAATGTGCATTATTATTGTATATAAATTTGAAGATATTTGTATATAAGGTTAAAAATAAATAAATAAAGGTGAATGATAAAGCATTTTGCTTAGGCATAGGGGTACAAAATGCTTAGACATAAGAACTAAAGGTAAATTTTGTTATGACATAAGCAAACATTATTTTGAAGTTTAGCATGGCCTTTTAAATGCCCCTAAACTTTTACATAATCCAACCCACTTGAGTAAGATCAAGAGGTTAATACTAAGAAGGTAGAAGCCTAAGATAAACTATGACAATCATAGTAATCTATGAACAAATAAGCATAACTTTTGCAAGCACTTGCCATGGAAAAATGGTTCTTACACAACTAGTGTAGGTGGGGCACAATTTATGATATCCCAACTTTGATCCAACCTTTAAAAATGTTGTGGGCACATTAAAAGTACAAATCCCATCCCTAGAAAAAACATCCATCGACAACAACAAAGAGACAAAATAGGAGATTAAACAAGTGGTTTGAAAGGGACTTCATAGCTAGTTATGGCAAGAAAGCTCTAAAGTAATTTGGAAATTTAAAAAAAGACATAAGAAATTTGCTTAGGACATTTTTTTGAAATGTACCAATGAAAATATATTTTAATCTCAAGAGGACAAATAGTTTACAAATTGAGATCCAAAATAAATCATCTACATATAGGTTTATTCACTTCACTACAACCCACAAGCTTAAAGTGTAATAATTGATTTTTACATCTACAAAGTGCAACTTCAACCAAATAATTACCTAAAAATTCCATGAGAGACTACTTCTATAATATTCCAACTATTTTTGATTAATTTTCTTAATTCATGTAAAGTAGACTTCTTGGTGTTGAAATTCTACTGATGCGTTAATACATATATTGATGAAGAATTGATACAAAAGATTCATGTTTAATTATAATATTTCATTAAAAATACTTGATTTTATGTTATAAATATTATATAAACACATAAATATACAGATTTTTCCTCCAATATAAACAACAATGTTCAAACTAGAGCCTTGAACTTGTTTGTCGTTTTGCTAATTTATAGTTTGCCAACTCTATAATAGTAGTTTGTGGCAATTTGTAGTAGTGCATAGTATTGCATTGTTTTTTAAAATTAATTTTTAATAATTTTATTAATTTTTATATAATTTTTAAAAAAAAATCATGAATTAAACTACATTGTTTCTACAAAATACTTGTAGTATTGATAGTAGTGGTAGTCCTATGGCCCCCCAAAAGTTTTTGAGACAAAAACATTAAGTGTCTCTTGCGACATTTAAATTATGAATAAAATTTTTGAGCAATAGTGGAAAGAATGTTTTTTGGTGTTAGAAAGTGAAATTTCTTTATAGAATCATATAAAAAAGAACCATGAGTTTTTGAGATCTTATTGATTAAAAATAACAATATATGAAGTTATCAATCTATCACTTCACTTATTTCTACATGGATTTAATATTGTTTTGCATTTCACCTCAAAATGATCCAAATTTGTCATTTCTTAATAGTAGACTCAAATACCTACACTACAAAAAATTCAAGGTATAAATGACTGCAAAGAATAACTTTAAAATTGTCATTTTGGACAAAAATGACTAAGAAATGACTTGAAGCACTTAGTATGCCAATGTGACATATACATTGACTATCCTTGAGGGCTTGGCTTTTTCTTAAGCTACCCGGGAAAAAAAATCCTACATGGCATATGACTCCATTTAGTCATATTTTTGGCTGACGTGGAATGTGACTGTGGTGAGTCATATTTTGGTTGACAACTTGACGTGAAATATGACTGCGATAAGTCATATTTTGCTTGATGTGGAATATAACTGCAATGAGTCATATTTTTTGTTGATGTGGAATATGACTATGATGAGTCATTTCTTTTGTTGATATGAATTGTGGAATATCACTCTTGTAAGTCATATTTTTTGCTATGTGAAAAATAACTCTCGTGAGTCATATTTTTTGCTATGTGGAAAATAACTCTCATGAGTCATATTTTTGAATGATGTGGAATATGAATATGACTCTCGTGAATCATATTCTTTACTAATGTAAAATATGACTCTTGTGAGTCATATTTTTGGTTGACACAGTAGTTAATGTAAATGTCATTAGTAATTTTATGACTAATTGTAGTCATATTTTGAGCTGTGTAAGGTTACATTTTGACACATATAAGTATGAGCATTATATGACTATAACTAATTATATTTTGGTCAATATATATTGTGAAATGTAACTCAAGCAAGTGATATTTTGAATAATTGAGAGTCATATTTTTAAAATTTATGTGTAGTTTGTGATTGAGGTGATTGAGGTCCAAAATAGTTTTAATTACAAATTACAAGTACATTTTTCATGCATTTGATACATTGCAATTATACATCAAGATGATTTAACAAATGAAAAAAATCCTTCATGTAGTTAAAAACACATACACATTATTTTAAAGATATACATGAGACAATTATATTGGAGAGAGAGAATGCAAAAAGGAATGCAACTCTCTTCATTGACATTTATTAGCTAACAATATAAAACATATATATCACAATAAATCATTCACAAAATTCAATAGGGCTTATATTCCTTACAATAATGTGAAAATGTCTCTATTAAGTTGTAAATAGCCTCCAACAACTTTGCTTCAACTTTTGGTGCTTGCATATACAATTAAAGAAATGAGAGGTCAATTTTTAGTGAATGAACAGCAAAGCTCAACCTTTTAAGGTTTACAATAACACAAAATATGTAGCATAAATTTAAAATTAGAAGAATAAAAATAGTGATGAAGAAAAGAAAAAGAAAAAAAGTGGCAAGTGCTAAAAAATAACAACAAACAAAAGTTAAGATGCAACAAGAAATAACAACTAAGAGGCAATAAGAAACAAATGTTAAGAAGCAACAAAAAAATAAGAAGTAAGAAATAAAAAGCAAGAAATAAAAAGAAAAAAAAATTAAAATGCAAGAAAAAAAACAAGATTCATAAATTAAAAAGAAACAATCAAGAAGAAAAAAAAGTTAAAATGCAAGAAGAAAAAATAAGATTTATAAATTAAAAAGAAATAAGAAGAAAAAGCTAAGATGCAACAAGAACTAAAATGCAAAAAAAACCAACAACTAAGAAGCAAAAAAAAACAAGTAACAACAACTAAGAAGCAATAACTAAAAAGTAACAATAAGTAAGAACTAAGAGACAACAAAGGCAAGGAAGAAGAGCCAAGAAAAGTGGCGGTTAGAATTTTAAAACCCTAAAAAAATGATGGCTAGGGTTTCAAAACTCTAAAAAACTGGTGATTAGGTTTGAAAATCTAAAAAAAAATTGCCTAGGATTTCAAAATTTTAAACAATGACTTGTCCATGTTTTTTTTGGATTGCCCATATTTTTCTTAGGCTATCCAAAAATTAAAAAATGTCACCCCCATGAAAATATGATTAGAAATATGAGTCAATAATCCCCAAACATGTTCTCTACGTTCTCTATGAAATACTTTGGTATTCCCAATGAGCACATAATATACGCTTGTGAAGTACAAGGTCCAAAAATGACTAGTAGTCATATTTTGCAATCATATTTCTTCCCAAGGTGTTGGCATCCAAGAATATAATTGTGAGCAGTCACCAGTCATCCCTAGTCATATTTTTGCAGTAATAAAACATTTGTTATGACTCGGATTCCAAAGCGAGTATTCTGCTAATGCTTCCTGGCGGATTTCAAATCCGATTGCTACTTTCCAATTCAACCATCCCGAATTCATACTTCCCTCAACATAACCTAAACTAAGTAGGAATAAGAATATAGATGCGGTCAATCATGATGTGTCGAAACACAAGAACACATTCTTCCATTAGAAAACAATCATAGAATCAACACAAAGAGACATTGAAGCAAAGGACTCATCATTAGGAATAGTTCTTACATTAACGTATGTCAAGTGAGGGACATTGCTCCCCTTCCCGAGCTTAAGTTCAAGCTTTGGCCAACCAACCCTAAGTAACCGTCTCGTTCTCTACTAGTAAGGCCCGCTCCCTGTCCATCGTGGAACCTTGTCCCTTGGAACGACGTAGTCGTAATATTATCCCCCCCTTTCAAGGCGTATAACTCATGCATCGTCGAGTCGTTTGGTTTGGCCGCTTGTAGGTAATACCTAAGGAAGTTAGCTACTACATCAGGAGCATTGTGCAAATTTACAGCCGAGTCCCAGGAATTCTCTTTGGGCTTGTATCCTTCCCAAGCTACCAAGTATTGGAGTTTTCTCCATCTTCCTACTCGTTGGGAATTCAAAATTCTATACTTCCCACTCCATATCGCCTTCCGAAGTCACAATGGGCAGCGGTGGTCTCTGTCATCAACCCGAGATGGTATCAGGTCGATACCTCTCTAACATTGATACATGAAACACATTGTGTATACGAAGAGCCTTTGGTAGCCGAAGTCGATAAACCAAGTCAGAGAGTTTAGCAATAATGAGAAATGGCCCCCAAAACTTGGCTTCCAATTTTTTCGAGGGCGCCATTGTAGAGATGTTATCGTGTCGAAGTAAGACCTTGTCTCCTTCTGCAAATGATGGTTATAGCTGTACTTGTCGATCATAGTTGAGCTTGTCTTAGTCGCTTGCTATTTGGATCATAGTCTTTACCTCGTCATGTATTTCTTTTAGGAGTCTAATCATGTCCTCTGCCGCCGGAACACTTGAAGTTGTTGGTGTGCTAATGGATAATGTTGGGTGGTACCTATAGATGGCGTAAAATGGCGAAAGACCTGTTGTTGAATGAATTGCATTGTTGTAAACAAACTCTGCTATTGGAAGGAGGTCTGACCAGTCATCTTGTTGCCGGGTTATGAACATGCAAAGAAATTGCTCCAGAACTTGATTCACCCTTTTTGTTTGTTGTGGGTGGAAAGCCGTCATCGAAGCAGGTTGGATGCGAAGGAGTTTGTGTAAACGTTTCATAAATTTAGAAATGAATACCGGCCCACGGTCGGATATAATTTCTTCCGGAATGCCATGATGTTTCCACACGTGGTGGAGGTATAGATTGGCAGTTGCTAAAGAGTCCACTGTTTCAGTAGTCGGAATGAAATGTGCTAGTTTTGTGTTTTTGTCCACAACGACCAAAATGGAGTCGGATCCATTGCTATTAGGCAATTTGACAATGAAATCGGCTATGACCCGTTTCCATGGAGCCTTTGCCGTTGGAGTGGGTTGCAATAATCCATGTCGGGCATGATGAGTGGGCTTTGAGTGTTGGCACAAATCACACCCATCAACATACCGATGCACATATTTTCAAAATGTTGGCCAATAAAAAGTTCTTGACACCAAATCCATAGTTTTTGCTCTGCCTTGATGTCGTGCCGCGAGGGCATCATGTCGGGAGCGCAATATTTGTCGTTGTATCTCATCATCATCCAGTACATAAATTGCATCCTAAAAATAGAGTACCCCATCACTAATCTTGTAATCTTGAAACTGTCGACGAATATTCATCGAAGCGCGGTCAGGGTCATTCCACTAGAAGAAACCCGCGTTTTAGGTGACGTTTTGTAATTTTTTCAGACGGATTTTAGGTGACGTCGGAAAAAACAACTTGTGTTTTTTTGTGTCTAATATAACATCCAGATGTTATATTAGACACAAAAAAACACAAGTTGTTTTTTCCGACGTCACCTAAAATCCGTCTGAAAAAATTACAAAACGTCACCTAAAACGCGGGTTTCTTCTAGTGTTCATAAAGAATGCCAGTATTGGCTTAAGTGAAATATCCTCTCTTATAGCCCTTTTTATGTGTTGAATGATTTTAGCATCAATCCAAATGAGATCACATGCCTCCATTGTTGCTAATTTTAGAAGGGGCTTGGGTTCTTCCGATGACTCTACTAATATATCAGGACGTCTTGAAAGCATATCAGCACGGCCATTTAGTACCCCCGGCCGATGGTGGATTTCGCAGTTAAATGCCGAGAGTTGCTTGGACCACCATGCTTGTTGTCGGTTTAATTGTTTAGTTGTTAGGAAGTGTTCCAAATTTTTATAGTCCGAAATCACCCGAATTAGGTGTGGTGAACCTTCTAGGTAGACTTGCCATTCTTGAAATGCAAGTACAATACTGAGCAATTCTTTGTCATATGTGTCGTAGTTCTTCTTTGCCGGTTGCATTTTGGAGCTCCGATAGGCGCATGGATGTAGATGCCCATCCTCTACACGTTGCGATAAAATAGCTCCTATAGCGCTATTTGAGGCATCTATTTCTACGACAAAAAGAAGTTGAAAATTAGGATGAATTAATAGCGGGGCCTTAGTGAACTGAGACCTTAGCTCTTTGAATGCTTCATCCGTTGAAGAGGTCCATTCAAAACGTTGATCTTTTCGTGTCAATGAAGTAAGAGGCATAGTAATTCTGGAATAATCATGGATGAAGTGCCGGTAAAAATTAGCAAACCCAAGGAAAGATTGGACTTCTTTCACGGATTTAGGAATGGACCATTCCTGGATGGCTTTCACCTTATCATTGCACATTTCCAATCCCTTTTCCGAAACCATCATACCCAAGAATTCCACGCGACTTTGATGAAACTGGCACTTGGAAATTTTAGCATAAAGACCATGATGCAACAACTGTTGAAGTACTTCCCGCACAATTGCCCTGTGTTATACTAATGTTTTTGAGAAGATAAGAATATCATCCAAATAAATCACAACGAAAATATCTAACAAGTCATAAAAAATACCTTGCATGTGTGCTTGGAACTAGGCAAGGGCATTGGTTAACCCGAATGGCATGACTAAGTACTCGAATAATCCATAACGCATTTTAAACGCCGTTTTGAATTCATGGCCTTTTATCATTCTCACTCGATGATAAGCTTGTCTGATATCAGGCTTTATGAAAATTTTGGCTCTCGCCAATCGATCCGTTAAGTCAGGGATTAACGGAAGAGGGTACCGATTCCTTATCGTGACTTTGTTCAAGTTCCGATAATCCACACAAATATGGATGGATCCGTCTTTTTTCCGTGCAAATACAATAGGGGCCAAAACTAGAGACTTGGATCGGCAAATCCACCCTTTGCCTAGATTTTCTTCAAGGTATCATTGGAGTTCCTCGAGTTCCACTAGAGACATAGGTTGCAATCCTGTGTTACGGGGCTCTTGTCCCTCTTTGAATTCCACCTTCATATCCGACCCACTGTGATTGGATAAGTTGTTGGAGGCTTCTTCGCTAAACACCTCTTGTAAGTCTTGGTACTCTTTTGGGATTTAGGAATCTAATTTCCCCGCCATATTATTTATTTCCAATTCAGATACCTCCAAAATAAATAGATCAGCTTCCTTCGTTGAGAGACGAAATGCCAAGGCCAATACAAAAGAATGGCTTGGAATAGGTAATGATGATGTTGGCTTTTGAATCACTTGTCGAATTTTTTTATCTTGAGCGCTTGCCTCCAATCCACCTCCCTTTTCCCGAGTAGAAACAACTTTCGATCTTTTTTCATTTCTCTTTGTTGAATTTTCTATTATTTTGAACTTTTTTTAAAAAAGACCCTTTAGGCGGCTACCAATTAATTAGTCGGCTAGGGAGCTGAACCGACCTGCCGGGTTGGCGCTGCTTGGCGGGCTGGCCGGGGTTCCTGGCGGCCTACCTATCAGCCCGTAGGGCTCGGCATAGGTTGCCGGCCTACAGGACCCGGTACATGGGTTTGGCCTACAGGGGCCGGTACTGGCTGCCATGATTCCTCATTACGAATTTCTTCCTTTTTCTCCAAGTTTGCCTTCATGCAATGATGTTGACAATAATCTGAGTCGAAAATCACTTGATGTTGAGGCCAATGAATGGTGGGGTCATGGCGAATAAGCCAAGGTGTCTCCAAAATACAATGATATCGACCCGTATTTGTAAGATTCGCTACAATCATTTCTCGGTGATTTCCCACTTCCAATTCAAATGTTGCCTCATGGGTGATAAGCCTAGAGTTAATTACCCTCCCGTCTATAACTTGGACCTCCCGTGGAATCTTCTTATATTGTATTCTTGCTCCACAATTTTGAGCGAAATCTTGATGCATAAAGATGCCAGTAGCGCCCAAATCAATCAAAGTTGTTGTCGCAATCGAATTGACACAAGCATCCATAGTCAAATGCGCTCCCGGCTCCGTAGTGGCACGTAAATAATGTGGCGGTACAACTTCATCGGACCGTTGTGATCGTTGAAGTGTAGATTCATCGACCATGTCTCCTTTTGAGATTGTGCTTGCCGCCATTTGATGTGTATTTGGGTACTGAATAAAAGGCTTCAATCTCGGGCCCAGCCTTTTTCTAGCTCGGTTGATCCACCTTCTTCTTCCCCAACAACGGCAAGGGAGTAGGGTTTGGAAGGATTGGTGGGGCACCTAGCCTGCCCATGCCCATGCAACCCGCAACCCCAACACCTCCCTTGTTTCTAGTATTCCATACAATCAGCCGTAGTCTTTGCCAGGGTTGTCGATGCAGAAGTGGCATCAATCTCCATTGGTACTGGGCCTGAACTCCCTAAATTGGCTTGAAATCAACCTGACTGATCTTGTGGGTGTGAAACGGGAAGCGGTGTACATCGATTATGTCACCGGGACCATAAGCACTCATCAATCTAGGAGGCCATGGACATCCACTCCTGCAATTGGCGAGGTTGATTTTCTGCAGTAGCTACTGACTCAAGAATTTCTTCCTTTAATCCTCCACGAAATCTTGCCACCAAACTTGGCTCGTTCCAATCAACTTGTGCCACATATTTATTAAAAGTGGAAATATAAGCTACAATTAATCCCGTTTGTCGAATTTTTCCAAGCCGATCCTCTGCCGTGCCCTTGCGGTCAATATCTCCATACATAGCGATGACCGCTTCTCGGAAAGCATTATAATCCGCCAATAAATTGTGAGGTTGTCCTTCGTCCAACGCTTGAAGAATTGGCATTGCCCAGTTCTGCGCTACACCGCTCATACATGACAAAGCATATGCAACTTTATCTTCATCATAGCGATATGCACGTGGCTTACCTCAAAAGACTAAACGAAGTTGCGCGAACCATTTATACACTTCTCCGCCTTTCTTTCCAGAAAATTTATCCGATGTTGCAACCTTAAAGTCTCGTCCCTCGAAGTCCTCACCGTCACATCCTTCCGACCTCAACCATGTAGGATTAGATGTACATATTGAATCAAGTCGGCTCACCGCACGTTCCAAAATTTGTTGGACAATATGAAGAATGGCAGTTTCAAACACGACTTGCACTTGTTGTTGGATAAAATTCACCCATTCGGACCCAAGCCCTTCTGGCACCGATGGTGCCGCCTCCTCGTTGGACCTCTCTTGAGACATAACTAAAACAAAACGATCTTTTCCACAAAGTTCAACCACTTCTTCAAATTGATTGGCCTACCATTGTCAATCATGTTCAACCAGACACCTTCCACCATGGAAGCAGGGGCAGTCAAAGACTTAACATAATGTTATGACTCGGATTCCAAAGCGAGTATTCTGCTAATGCTTCCTGGCGGATTTCAAATCCGATTGCTACTTTCCAATTCAACCATCCCGAATTCATACTTCCCTCAACATAACCTAAACTAAGTAGGAATAAGAATATAGATGCGGTCAATCATGATGTGTCGAAACACAAGAACACATTCTTCCATTAGAAAACAATCATAGAATCAACACAAAGAGACATTGAAGCAAAGGACTCATCATTAGGAATAGTTCTTACATTAACGTATGTCAAGTGAGGGACATTGCTCCCCTTCCCGAGCTTAAGTTCAAGCTTTGGCCAACCAACCCTAAGTAACCGTCTTGTCCTCTACTAGTAAGACCCACTCCCCATCCATCATGGAACCTTGTCCCTTGGAACGATGTAGTCGTGACAACATTGCTTTTGTTGTAGTGATAACTAAATTATGAATAGCTCTAAGATGGAACTGTAAGTCAATAATCCTAATGGTGAGATTGTTCTAGTAAGTAAACTTAACCTTGTTTAACAATTTTTTTCTTAAATTGTTAAAATTGCATTAAAAAATGAAGTCTATAAGTTTAGTTTTTTTGGAGATGCTTAAATTGTCCGAAAAATAAAATTGTCTATAACTTTTTCATCATTATTCCAAATAGAATGAATTAAAGCTTCAAATATAGACAAAATATATAATCTTTGAGAAAAGTTAAAAATTAATAAAAATTCAACTTTTGTGATTTTTTTGGGCTATCCATCAAATTGCTTTTTAGACTTATAGTGGCATAACTTTTGTTTTGGGGCACCAATTGAAAAGAAATCATATTCCCCAAAAGCTAAGCTAATTTCCTATCTCCAAAAAAAATTTCAAAAAATCATGTAAAAAATTGAGATCATACAAACCATTGGGTATTTTTGAAAGCGCTAAAAATACAAATTTGAAAAAAACAAAACTCCAGTACTTGTTTGTTTGTGCAAACTGCAAAGTAAAGATTAGAACTCTCCAAGAATTTTAATTCTTTTCATCCCTATTATTCCTTTCATTGGAAAAATATTATGCCTACTTCATTATTTTGTATGACTAAATTTCTTAAATAAAGTTTTAAAACACTTTTCACATTGAAATTTTGAAAATAAAAAAATACAACAAGTCTATCAACTTGTTACTCTATAAGATTTTAGTTTAGAAAATGTTGAGATTTGTTTCACTCTATGGAGAATTTGCCATTGAAAATTTGAAGAAGACACATTGTATCCTCTTTATAACATTCAATAGCTTTCAACCTCAGAAGCTATCATTTCCTCTTTGAAGTCTTCATCCACAGAACTTGTTCACATCATTAATGTAAGCTTTGATACTACAATAGTAACAATATACTTATGGTATGCTCCATTTTTTTTGCTAATTTTAGGACAATCCATACAAGTCAACAAATAATTGTAAAAAAAGATGGTTTGCCAAAAATCCAAAGAAACCATTGAATAATACACCAATTCAATTTAACCATCTACAATCAAAACAAATTTAGATGGTAAAAAGAAAGGATAAACATAAATCATTAACATTTGTCAAAATGACAATAAGGTGAAGATGCCAACTTTGTATTGAAATTCATTGTCCATCATGACTCTTCAAAGGGTATGGGATAATTTGAAGATGAGAGCTTGACCACTCATTGTCAAAACATAAAAATTATCCCACATAGTTTGTTTTACCTCCTACCACCCTATATGTACATAAAGTGTAATTAAAACATATTGAAAGTGTAATTAAAACATATTGAAAGTGTAATTAAAACATATTGAAAGTGTAATTAAAACATATTGAAAGTGTAATTAAAACATATTGAAAGTGTAATTAAAACATATTTGTTTGTTTATTTGTTGCCCCTAGTTTGCAATTGCTATTTTATAGATTAATTAAGAAACACATATTTTTCTTTCTATTGTAGTTTGTAATTTCAACCCAATTATTTAGTGCAGCAAAGTTTTAGTTTGCAAGTAGTTATGGTTTTCAAAGACTCCATACCTACTAGCAAACTAAAACTCCTCATAACTTTCATCTCATTAATCAAAATGGAATGATTAAAAGCTTCCCACTAAAGAACCAATTCCAAATTTTTATTTTAAAAAAAATTAAATTTTAAACAAGTTTTTTGAGCTACTTGGACTGCCCTCCGAGTAATGAAAATGACATATCACGCAATAACTTTTTAACTATGTAGTTAAAAATTATGAAAATTGTCAGGTCTTGAAGCTACTCCTTGGAAAAATGTTCAGTGAAAATTTCGACATAAAGAAAAAAAAATCCATTTGTAGTGAGCTGCCCAAAATTGCTATATTGCCAAAAAAATATAGTTTAGTGCTTTAGGGACTAATTTATTTGAAGAGTGTTTTAAAAACACAAGTTCAATATTTTCAAAGTATCTAAAGAAAGGTAATACCACGTAAATTTGTTTGATGAGTGTTTTGATAACACAAGTTCAACACTTTGAAAGTGCCCAAAGAAGAGTAACTCTAGTCTGAAAAACCTGTGAAAATAGAGCACTTGTTGGGAATGGCTCAGCTATCTTAGCCTAGTAGACTTGGATGCTGAATTTCATCCTTGATGCAACATGCTCCTTCCCCTATAAATTCTCAAATTGCCATATGTCAACAATGTAGTTTTTGCACCCCCTATCATAGTAGGGTAGACTGTGGTGGTAATTGAGTATCCCACCAATGCCTAGGTTTGAACTCATGACCACCTCATTGGTGTGCCATGGCCAAAACCATTGAGCCACAATTGCAAGTGCACCAAAGGTACCTCATTTATTGGCTGAAGCTACAACTTGTTATGACAAGCATTTAATATTCACAATTAGATCTATCTAAACCAATATTTTCTGAACTACAAATAAATATCAACTTTAAACCATCTTTAAATAGATGTGAACTTGATGTCATTTTTTTGACAATAGCATTCAATTGCTTGCCCAATAAAAATGACTTATACATGTTGTGTGACTAACGGCATTGGGATCTTCTACCATGCTACAATCTAATATTTTTGGAAATCAAATGTTCAACAACATACTAAGTAGTATTGCAATTGATTTTGAGAACATTTACTTTAGCTAATTGTATGGCTTGAATAGCTTATATTATTATTAAAATAAACTTTTTAAATTTGATTGGCTTTGGACTATAAGGGAGAAGGCTTTGAATCAATAGAAGTTATTGTAAAAAAGTTTGAGTAGAACCTTACTCAAAAAGCAAGCCAATATTACAAAGATAAATCTTTACATAATGCAATAAGGTATCTGCTTGTTCCCGCAACAATGCAATAATAAAAATATAATCATGTCCATTGAATTCATCTAAATTAGTATTAGATTTTAATAGATAAATTTATCAAATCTAGTAGAAAGTCTTGTAGAAAATATGATTTATATTTCTAAAAACAAATTTATGATTAGCATCAAACAAATTATTATTACTAAAAAGAAATTGTATTGTTTTGAATCATATGATTTTTAATATGTTTTTTCAATTCATGCCAAAATTTTATATCTCATTTTTACAAAACCACCTCAGTCACTTTCATGTATGGCTCAACACAAATACATGTTTAATAATCCTTGAAGATCATTGCAAGCTCTATAGGCATTTTAAAAGTCAAAATTTGAGTTTTCACATAGTTCTTGATTTTAAATGTTTTAAAGCTTAACTAATACTCCGTAAACTATAGTTCCAATAATCTACTTATTACTTCATTTTATTTTTTTTCAAAATAGTTAAAATTACAATTTTTGTGATACTTTAAGATAGCATCTTAAAAGCTCAATATACACAATTTTTGAATTTTTTTCTATCAAATTTCTCTTGGTGTAAGCTTAAAGAATACATCAATTATACCATGATGTTTGTCACTATTGTTCCCATTTTTCTTCAAATTTTTATACTATTTAAAGCATTTTTCCATTAATTTTGTTGATTCATATGAAATACACTACTGACCAAATGAATAAAAACAAATTGATTGTACATTGATTAAAGACCTTTTTTCTTAATGATTCAACCTATTGAACAAAAGTAGTCATTAGAGGGGATTTGAAGGCATAGGAGGACTATTTTCAGGCCTATTTCCTTGGCTATGAACCAATCATAATATTTAAATACTAAAAATAAAAAATAAAATAAAAATTTATTTATTTATAAATATTAATTATATAATTATATAATAGTATCTGATTTGGCATGGTAGTGGCCATGTCAAATTGTTGGTTTGATAATGTTTCCATTGTTCTTTGCAATTGGGATCTCTTAAAAAACTTGAGATCTTGTTTTAGCCCCAAAATCCTTCTAATGGTTTCTTCTTCACCTTGTGAGTTTGATGCTTGGGCCCTGTAGCATTGTGATGTCCTTCTCTTTTGCAATGTACATACTACTTATTCTTTCAAAATAAGTTGTATCAATCAATGAAAATGAACACCTCTACTCTTTACTTAAAATTTTTTAGAATTAATATGTACATTTTCTCTAAATTGGAAGTGTATAGAACTAATATCAAGAAAATTTCCTTTTTAAAATTCAATATTGAATAAATATGGAGTATACTCTAGACTTAATATAAATTCAATAATGATGGAATTTTAACAACAATTCAATATTTGAATGTCTATTTTTCTCACTAAAAACTTGGTCTTAAAATTCTACTAATGTATTGATACAAAGCATCTTCTTTGATTGTAATATTTTATAAAATATAATATTTTATATTATAAGTATATTATAAGTCATATTGATTTTTCTTCCAATACAAATAGCAATATTAAAAAAAAAGCCTTGACTTTTCTTGTCTGACCTTAAACTCATAAGGTAAACTATACTTTAATTTGATCCTTATATAAGATTGATTTCAACTCTTAGATGAAAAAAGATTAAACAAAACATCCAAAATCCTAAGTAGAAGAAAGGCAACATGAAATGTGGAATTTAGGGTTATATTAGGTAATGAATAGGTTCACTTATTTTGGATGTGAAGGTTTTTTTTAATGAATAGTTTTGAATAAATATAATTTTGTATTATCCTCATGTTTGTCTAATTTTTGATACTATGTACTATCTTTGTCCCAAAACGACTCAGTCTTCCTATTGGACAAAATGTTTTAGATTAAGACTAAAAATAATATTAAATTTTTTTTATGCTATACGTAGAGTTTGGTGCACTCCTAGCATTCTAGATTCTTTGAGTTTTGGAGCCCTTTTCAAAGTGTAGTTCAAGAATATTGAAAAGTAAAAAATTTTGGACATTTTCAAAGATTTCTAGTGGTCAAATAATTGTTAGGTGCAAGGTTGTTATTGAGTAGGCATTCAGTATATGCCCAAGCTCATGTTTGGCCCTTTGTTCCCGCTTCCTAGAGCTTGATGACTTCATCTCCTTCAATTAGTCAATATTCAAAGAAAAACCAAAAAAATAAAAATGAATAGTGTTGATTGGCATCTTTAGTCATTTCAATTGCTTTTTTATTGATGATTGTATGGATGGAGGGAGAACCATTATTTGGATTTGTTTTACTGGTTTTTAATCCCTCATTGCCTAAGGGCTGTTTGAGTTCAAAAACATCATTGTTTTTGAATTTTTGTAGTTCAAAATGTCACTAAATTATAGAGATATCAAATGTACAATCTTGTAGTGTAAGTGTTGTAGATGACATGAATCAAATTTGAAGTCATTTGATTGCAAGATTATAATGTTTTAGTGTTGAAAAGGGATGTTGAAATTTTCTTAAAAAAAACACATTTGGAGGTGAAATTTGATTTCTAAATCTACTCAAATGAAAAACCCTTAAAACTGTAAAGTGATTTAAAACTAATATACAAACACATTGGTGAAAAAAATATCATGTAATTGACTCACTATGTTTGCAATATGGCTTTTGAATGTCAAAAATATAGCAAGAAAAGTTGCAAAAAATACATCTAAGGCTCAACCTCCTACTAAAGTGCTTCTCAGTCACTCATAACTTCTTTGTCATGAGAGATGTGTGGGCTTGGATTCCGCATCGGGCAGTGTTTGCGGAGTCGTGGAGGTGTCAAAGGAGGTTTGAAGCGCCTGAGACGCCAACGGTATCCTGACATCTCATTTGGGGACCTCAAAACCCTTGACCTCCACGTAGAGGTTTTGGAAACTCATCTTTCTCAAGTTGAGTCTCCCACATGATGGAGTGAGAGGTTTTGCCTTGTGAACTTCATCTACACATGCTATCATTCTTCAAGAGTGGCATGGCTCGACTTTGTAATTCTTTGTGAGGTTTTTCCAGTTTCTTTAGAAGCTTTTCTTTACATTTATTACTTGAGAAAGATATCACTATGTTTATAGGTGTATGCGTAGTGAAAATTAACACCTAAAGTAGTGGAAAACAAAGTTTTTGAGGGGTTTTGAGGTTTTTTTGTGTGCTGGAATTGCAAACAAAATTGGAGCTTTGGCACCATAACCATGGGTTTAGGGGGTTTTAGTCTTGAAAATAGGTCCTAAACCCATATTTGGAAGTTAGGTGCATTATTGACTTAGCTTTGGGGATTAGGATAAAAAAAGGGTGGGTTAGGAAGAAGCCACCTAAAAGTGTTTCAAAACTTTAGGGGAAAAAGTGTTTCTCTCTAAAACACTTATCTTGAAAAAGTCTCACCCTTATCAAAGAAACATTCGATTGAATGAAAAGTCAAACACCGTAGCATTCCAAGAATACAAACAAGACAAGATATAATTCATTATGCGGCATGGCGCCAATTATATTTAGAGATGGGTGGTAAGGAAAATGAACCTGACGATCCAGTGCATGTGATGGGCGTCAAGAGGCTTAGTTCTTTGTTTGAATTGGACTACTGGGAGGTATGTATTACGGTACAATAAGGATTATTCTAGAGGTAGGGTTTCCCACACCAGTGTTAGCTTAGACGTTCTTCCCTACACCCTAGGATGGACTGCATGTCTGCACCAACAAAAGTTTTGATGTTATCATGCATGTCTTTGGATGTGTCACACTGAAGAAAAGGCTTCAGTTTTGACTAAAATCTTCATCCTTAACTAAATGCAAATGGATGTATAAGTAAAACATAATCTCAAACATGTCCTGTGAAAGCCTGCACATGTCATACCGTGGTTTCTGAGATTAGTACTAACATCTTGTAATTCTTGATTTTGTAGCATTTGCTTGAAAGACATATTTTGGATCCAATGCATTGCAAGAAGAATTTATGCAAGAACATAGTGAAGACTTTGTGGGACATGAACAATAGTCCGTGAAGTAGAATTGATGCCCAAAAATTAGACATTCGTGAAGAGATTTGGCTTCCGGAACCACGCCGACAACAAGACGAGTACTACATGCCGCAGGCACCTTACATGTTCAAGCCCCATGAAAGAAAGGAGTTTATTGCTATAATTTCTAATATTCAGACCCCTTCTAACTTGTGGCACTCTAGTTAGAAAGAAGGATTACTTTATGACGAAAATCGAGTAAGGGGACCCATTACTAGCATATTTTTTTGGTTAGGATAAATTATTCAACCTTTAAAATGCTAGATTCAGACTTAAGGACCTTTGGAATTCCTTAAAATGATAAAGAAGTTAAAAAGGAAGATAGTCCATCTGGAATCGGAAACCGGATTATAGTCCTTTTCTAGGAAATTCAATTAAGACCAGAATTATTAGGAGTAATGGCAAAATAGACTTACGGGCTAATCCTATTGGAAGCCTATACGTAACGATAATCTCCTAGCGGGAATGATGGGTTGCCGGGGAAATCCTATCCGTTAGAAAAGTACCAACGGTAGGAACCTTAACGGACACTAGGACCGGAATTCGAGGAAAGGGAAAAAGGGAAATTCTTTTCCGTTTGTGATCATTCTGGGTTGTCAATTTTCTGTAATTCCGAAGTGAGCTCTGAGCAAGAGAGAGAGGGAATTCTATTCCGGATTCTCGAAAGAGAGACGTGGGGGTAATTTACTCGTCTTGGCCGGAGTAGAGTTGTATGTTTTTGGAGCAGTTGGAGGAATCGTTAGTCGCCATGAGTGATAGGGAGAGCTCTGAGGATATGAGCAGTGAGGAAGGAGTACTGTTAGCACTCCGGACGGTAGTTCCTATCATTCTGGAAGATGGGGTCTGAGGCCGGCAAAGATTCAACACCCGGATTGCACACCCGAAGTCACTCAAGGTTGGGCGAAAGTTTGGACTCTCCGGTCAGCAAGAAGCCAAGTCCGGTTCAGCCAAGCGCTACCAAGAAGAAGCAAACAACCAAGAAGGCAAGGTCACCAGACGTTATTCCGGTTTCAGACGAAGAAGAGGAGGATTCGCCCGAGATCAGTGACAAAGAAGGCAGCACAGCTGAGTCTTCAGAATCAGAGTCGCCTCCCAAGAAAGGTAAATTGAAAGGGGCCACTCTAGGGAAGGGCCAGACATCACCAGACATCACGAGGAAGGAAGACTGCGACCGGAAGGAAGCAACCAACCCGGAAAGGAGGGGCCAAGAATTTAGAAGACACCCCCAAGCGATTGAAGAAGTAGGAGCTTGGCATAAGAGTTAGTCAAGGCCAGAGTTGTTAAGTAGGAATAGTTAGGAAGGTACTTTCCAGTGCAGATGTATCCGGACTTCTTGATCCGGACTCTTAGGATCTAGATTCCTTCTTTTTGTTTCCTGTCTTTTAGTGAAAGTCAAGGATATGCTTTGGGATGGCACGTGTCATTCCCTTGTGGTTAGTTCGGATTCTCAGTTGGGGACCGTTGAGTCCCCGGGTTTGTTATTTAGGAGGTGACGATCAATTGTTTCCTCGGACAGTTTCCGGTTGTGAGAATTCCGTCTTGATTTGAAGTAAAAATCAGTATTTCCACTTCACAAGTTGATGTGTCTATTGTATTGTACTTGTGTTGGTATGCCTAGTGGTGATTTATCGTTGATCTATGCGGGTAGCTGAGGTTGCTGTGGTTGAGAGGAAGGAAAGAGGGAACAATCCCCGGATCCTAGCAGATCCGGTTCTATGAGTAAGGGTTGTACACTGAGGTACTGAGAGTGCGAGGAAGATAGGGAAAGATTGTTTGGAAATCATTCTCCATAGGCTTGAGTAGGGTGCAAGTATGAAAACTTAGTTAAGTGGCGGTAGTCGGGATCCTAATCCGGATATCTCCCTTGAGGAAGTGAGTAAATCTGAAACCATCCAGTGAGCAATATGGAGTATGTTAGAATGATTGAGTAACTGCTACTCCCTTTAAAGCTCTTGAGCATCCCCTTATAGAATTGAGTCGGTTTAGGATTTGTCATTGTAGTAAGTGAAGAGGGTAAGGCTTCTTGCGTGACTTGCAGATTTAGTGAACAACTGGATTAGCTGTGAGGAAGTCATTATCCAGATATTTCTTTGAGTTGTGTAGAGTATAAGTGTAGGTGAATGAGTGTTTTCTCCGAGTCCCTAAATACTCGGAGGGTAGGATTTACGTGTCCTCCCTTAAATCTAAGCACGGAACCCTCTTCTTTAAGAGGTTAAACTACTTTGTATAACTGAACTGGAATACGGACTAGGTACAGGTCTTGGTTGTTCTTTCTTAGATTCCGGATAACAGTGGAAGATATCTTGAAACTAAGGTAAGAGAGAGATTCAGTAGATTAAAGAGGAAAGAATGATAACCGGAATACCTTCCTAATCCGGATGTTTAAAGGAATTACAAACTAAATCCCTATGGAACGATACACGAGTCACTTAGTGGTGTTTTTACGCCATTAGGAGTAATTGTGCTTTCTTGTGCTACGACACAACTATGTGGGAAGCATTCACAAGCGCTTATAAGATGGGAAGCTGCAATAAATGAAAACCCATGATTACCATGTTCTCATGCAGCAAGTGCCTAGCAACTCTATTTCTTCCATGTCAAAGAAATTACTTTTGAAGACATTCGGATTGACGTGTGAATGTTCTTCTGTGCATACAACCCACTTAGGGCATGCTCCTTGTCATATCAACATGAATGTCATGGATAACAGAAAACAATTAGTACGCATCTGCAGCAACACAAATTCCAACAAGATTTTCTACTTTTTTTTGGATCATGACCCTGAACACATACTTCTTAAACTACAAGAAATAGATGTGTGAAGTTGAATTTTTTTCCCATTGACATCGTATTGTGAGATTTGCTTCATGGTAACATTTTGCTGAATTTTTTATGGCAGATCTTACTAGTGGCCATATGGAATTTACTCGATGAAAACGTGCGAGTGACCATCATCAAAATGAGTAGAGTTTTCCAAAAAATTTGTACTAAAGAAGTTCGGAAAATTGACCGCGACGACATGATGCGCGATGTTATAATGGCAACTTGCGTCTTGGAGAAGGAATTCCCCCCCCCCCTTTTCTTGAATATCATGTTACATCTTCCTGTACACTTGGTACAACAATTATTTGTGTGTGGGCCAGTGCATTGCCGTTGGATGTATCCGATAGAGCGGTACATGAAAACTTTAAAAGATTATGTCCGAACTTATGCACATCCTGAGGGTAGCATTGCAAAGGGCTATCAAATGGATGACACACTTGGATTTTGTACGGAGTACATGTGCCAGTACAAGGGGATGGTGCATCGCATATGGGACCCAAATGAAGATGCTACTATGACGGACGAGTTTCTTTGATTGAATTCCAAGGTTGTCACATTGGACGGACGGACCGTTCGTCCGTCCGTCCGTCCGGGACGTCCAATAGGAATGATGTCCGTCCGAAGTGGTCAATGGGCAACTGACTTTCTGTGAATGGAAAAAATTCGGATTACAAGAAAATTCAGCAACACTTGGATGTTAACGTAGAGGGTAGGGCGTGGATGGAAGAGAGTCTAGGTGGAAACAAGGTGTGGGCGGGAACGCAGACGAAATGGGGCGCCAACTCTATCAGGGCATGGACGGTTCGGGTGTAGGGGGGCGTGGACGTAGTTCAGGGCACAGATGGGAAAGAGGGGGCGCGGATGGGAAATGGTGGACATGGACGTCAGGGTGCAGTTCAGGGCGTGGACGTGGACGTGGATGAAGGACAAGAAAAAATGTTTGGGTGTTCTATCCCTTCAATTTAAAACCCTCACTACCCAAGGCATTAGATTTTGGTGTTTTAAAAGTTTGAAGGTAAATAAAATCCAACCAAATTGCTATTTTTAGTAGATTATATTTTTGGATAACTCTTTCTGAAGTTTTTTTTAGGTTCAAAAATCTGATCTGAAAAATGAATGACTATGATTTTTTTATTGAAGATTCTGTGCAAGGATACCCATTGCAATCTTGATTTCCCATAGTGTTGAGGGCTTTTGGAAATGAGCCTCAAATATACTAGACCTTGGAGAGAAATTCACATTAAAAATTCATTTTAAGGAATTGTAGAATTTTCTTGGAAAATCTATAAATTGATTGGGGTTATGCATGCTAGGCCCTACAACCTCATATTTTTTTGGTGACCAACTTTTTAGAGTTGACATGCTAAAGAAAATCGAAAATTTTTCATAGTTTTAACACCCTCATGATCAAACATTATAATCTTTCAATTTGTAAGAGATATTGTTATGTTTTCTTTTCTTGTGTGATCCCTAACATCTGTAGTTTGAGTTTGTATGGTTACCATTCAAAAGAAATTGTGACAACTTATCAAAATGTTGATTTTCTGTTCAATTTTGAGCAAATTCCAAGTATCTCAAAACAGGCCTTGGGCACGTAGGGGTTACAAAATTGGAATAAAATGTTTTGGTGCCCCCTCCCTTTCAAAGTTTGAAATTACAAACATTTTGTAAGGGAACATTTGGGGTCCCTTCTAGGTGT
Organism: Climacium dendroides; assembly: GCA_950106755.1. Taxonomy (NCBI): domain Eukaryota; kingdom Viridiplantae; phylum Streptophyta; class Bryopsida; order Hypnales; family Climaciaceae; genus Climacium; species Climacium dendroides. The sequence goes on from OX467092.1 coordinate 1,091,347, forward strand.
GAAACACTTGAGATTCGTGAGTGAATCTTTGGATGCCCACAAAATTCAATGCAACAATTCCATTCACCAATGTCTTGAACACGTCAATTTCATATACAACCCTTTTTCTCACAAATGTCAAATACACTTATTTGTGTTTGAAAGAAATGGGAACCCATTCTATTAGGAGAATAGAACAAAAAGGCCAAGCCAGAAGGTTGCACAATGCCTATTACACTTTTTTTTTTTGGAACATCACAAATTAATGATTTAACGGCATGTACTTTTTACATTGTCTATTACAACTGGCCTAACTACCATCCTCAAAACACAAAACAAGGCCTTCCTACCTATGATAACAACACTCAGACATACTCCAGCAATGTCGTTTTTGCTTCAAAGTCTCTACTACACCTGAGACTGTTGTCCTCTTATCCACATCTTCTTTGCGGAGGTTCTTTAGTTTCAAAGCCAAATTTGTGTACTGCTCCGGATTTTGTTTCGTGAAGTACACAGGATTTCAATCATGGTTCCAAATCCGTTGTGCTATTGAATCTGCTGCATAGGCTTCCGCTTCCATTGTATACAAATGCTTCTTCTACATGACTTGAAGTGAATTGATTGAAACCCTTTTGTCAAGGTTCACCTGAAAGCACTATAAAGATCCGCCATTCCACCAAAGGGTGTATCCTTCCGTTGTCTTTGGATGCAAGTACGAAAGTCTAATGATGCCCGGGTGCTTCACAAGACACGCTCCCGCCTCAATCATGATCTCACGGCGCTTCTCCTTCTGATTCTCAATTTTCAAGATCTTGCCAGCAAATTCCATCCATGTTGGGATGCTCCCAAGTTTAGTGAGACGCACTTTTCAAATGGTTCCATATGCTCCTTCTACTTTGAAGTCTGACATTGGTACCACTTTCATCAAACTTTCCAACCACTTGAATGACCCACTGGTGCTGTGGCTGTAAATTGCATTCTCTGCTGTTTCTTTCCACGGAGATTTCTTTCTATTACGTGAACTTGAGAAACTTTGGCACCAAGACTGTACCATTGACAATTGTCGCAGTACAAGGTAAGTGAAATTCTCTATTATGCTCACAAAAACCACTTAAAAGAATAACAAAATGACTCTAAAGATCGAACCCAAGAGACTCTGTGAAGTGTTTCGTGTTACTAGGTGATTTGGGGGTAAATATCAATACAAATACTTCTCTTTCTCTCCAGTTCTCCTTTCCCCCAAAACTGGACAACTCATCTGATCCTTGATTACTGATCCAGACTGTATTTCCACTCAAGTCAAACCAAGATCCGGTTAGCCAATAAACTCAAATCCTACCAGAATTATCAGATCCGTCGGGATTTCACTACCACACCCGAGGATCTCTTCTTGTTTTGCTTAACCTCTGTTGGCACTTCAGAGGGATCCACCACTTGGGTTTAGAGAGGTAGGCCCACCACTCCTTCCAGAACTTATAGTGACGGAAGTATCACTCGACTAACTCTAGTTCCCTATTCTAACAGGATCCGGTTTGATCTTTCACAACAAACCAGGAATGAATTCGGTTTGCAGGTCATACAAAAATCCCCCGTACGATCCTCTTCAACTACAACGACCTTAATGCTTCTTTGGACCCGTACAAAACTAAGGTGGTTACAAGTGTATCCGCCCGTACCAGCACAATCCAAAGTCCTTCTGTTTACTATTTCAGATGGCGAGACCTCTCAAACGATCGGACACTAATCCAAATATCCCATCTGGTAGCTCTAGCATAGTTGAAAATCCCCTCCCTAACTGCCTAGCCTAACACTGGCTATCTCACCCAGAATAATGGACTCTAAACCTACTGAGGTGCAATGACTCATTCCCAACGTTTACAACCCGTTCACATGCACATGTAATCACAAGAAGATGCTAAGGGGAGGAACTCCTTTCACAATCCGCTCGCCTGTATTCAATCTCTCATCTCCTCACCCGGCCATTCTTTGGGAAGACAAAAAAACAATAGAAAATACAAGAGGAGACAGCATATGCAAAAGAAAGGATTCTCCCCCGTCTTAGTCTTGAGACTTAAATTATATACAAAAATTTACAAAAAGTGTCCTCCGAAAATCCGGCACTAATCCGGCCGAGATTTTCGGATCTGAACTTTTCCTATTTTTCCGGGATAAGGTCCGGTCTAACAAAATTTCCTACTTCTAAATTCCTAACTACCTACTCTTCATATGGGGGTCCACCACTGTCTGGAGTAGCCATGAGCGAGAGTTCACTCAAGTTTTTACTCCTATTTCCCTCTTCCGGAATGCGTTCCGGTTCCACATGGAAGGTTGTCCCTGTTGTTGGCTCTGGAGCTTCTGACGCGGAAGCTACCCCTCCTACCTTCTCTTTGGAGACTGGGGTCTCAAACTTGCCGCCCTGGTCTCCTTCTGTAGGGACATGGTAATCTTTACCTACTCTTGGCTAGTCTCCAGATCCTTCCGGAAGACTTGTATCTCCCCTTGCAACCGGGTCGTCAGCTTGTCCATTTCTCGCAGGTGTATATTTTGCGTCAGCACCCAATCTTCTAACTCTCGGATCATGTTCGAGTTGCTGATGTAGTTTGCCACTGCTTCCGGAAGCGCACTATTTGGGGTATTTCCCACCAAGTCCGCCACTTCGTGGAGTGTAGTGGTCTTCACCTCCCAATCCGCTCTCACCGTACTGAGAATCCGGATTAGGTCGTTATACAGACCCGTTAGGTCCGTCAACTGGGTCATCGGAGCGGTCCTCGGCTTGCTCGCCTCCACTGGCTCCTCCTTCCTTGGAACGGCCGGTTCCTCTTTACCCACCAGTTCTGACTCCTTGTTCTTGGGAAGAACAGAAGGAGAACCCCTTAGGTTAGGAGTTCACTTGAACTTTCTTCTAGTGAGGGAGACTTCCTCTTCCTCCTCTTCCTCCAACTCTAGGGCCCTCTTCTTTGGGTTTTCACCCTTGTCTTCTGGCTCTGGACTATCCGGTTCGGTCTCGGATCCTTCCTCATCCGATCCTTTGAACTTCCGGTGAGCCATCTGCGCTCTCCATTTTTTGTTCTCCTCCGCAGTTAGGAGGCTCTGGTTCCGGTATAGGTGGAAAAGGTAGGGGCATACCGGAGTAGCCCTACTCTTGCCCACATTTGTCACCAGGCCATTCACTAGTTCCTGCACGAAGCTGGCTCAGTCCATCTTCTTCTCTCCGCTCAATGCTCCAAAGATGACGTTCCCGATCGTGGAAGTAACCCGCGTGGGCTTTTCCGGATGTAGGATCGGTACCACAAACTCCAACAATCGGTGGTGTCGCGAGTTGACGCAATCCTCGATGGCGAATCCGTCGTTGGGGTTGGTTGCTCCCTTGAACTTCCCCCGCACGAAATCTCCCTTCCGGGTTGCCTGCGCCATGTTGTCCTTCGTAAGTTCATACACTCCTCTCCAGATTTCCCACGTCCACATGGGCGGAACTGGCCGGATGGAGTTGTCGAATTGGTTAGGGGCTCCTTCTATGAGCTCCCTAACTATGACTTCGTTTCGAAAACCCCAGGGTTTCCCGTAAAATCCTACACACACCATGGCGGAGAGATCCTCTATCAACTCCGCTTTCTCCCGGTCGCTACTAGGCTCTAAAGACGCCACCTTTCTAACCTTCACTTCTACCTTGGATGCGCTCACCTATCCCTGATTTCTAGTGAACTTTAGTTGCGGCATCCGTCTCCTCACCAAAAGACTACCTCACTTCTCTCCTGGCCGAACGTCTCGTGTCGTATGCGTAGTTAGCCATAAGTATTCTTACAACAGCGAATTGTTGCAAGATGACACGAATTATCGTTTGAGGGAACTCTAGTATGATATCGTTTGAATTAGAGGTATCCGGATTGTGACTACACCCTTAATTCCCCTCGTTTCACTTCCCTACCTCGTTCTGGAAACTTAGTACATTCTGGAATCCGTTCCGGATCCGGACCACCTCCGAAATCTAGTTCCGTCTTTTCTAATTTACGATTTTTATTACCTCTGTTTTACCCTCAGAGGGTCAGCCCTTGGTCTAGAAAGGGGTGGGGACTCACCACTTGTGTAACTAACCCCTCTACACCCTAATCCTAATCAACTACACACCCAAGACAACGCGGTTGTAGGAGGAGGGAGGAGTATTCTCTCACAGTTTCCGGATTGGCCGATCCGGAAGTAGGTCACACAAAGAAATTCTCACACCTCTTTTACTACAACGACGGATCAGAACTTATAGATTCAAAGGAGTAGGTTTTCAAGAAGAAGACAACGTACTGAGGTGGAGGTTGGTAGACCTTCCGAGATCCTTTCTTTTGGCGGTCGCTTATCTCCGCACAGAACCTTCCTAGTTCTAGACTCGCAGAGACTTCTACCTCTCTATCCGGATCGCCGTTCCGGCAATTTAAAGGCACGTAACGCTCACACTCCCCTATTCAGCTTGCATCCCCTCCTAATTACCTTAACACCCAAGAGATCCGTAGCTCGAGATCCGGATTCCTCCTCTCCCTTCCCTCTCTTACTCCAATACAAAGATACAATACGAACGCATACGCCAGCTAAAACTCTGTAAGCAAAGTACAGCTAGAGGTATCTTGGCTGACTTAGATTAAGAAGGAAAATTGAAATACATACGTGAAAGTACTAAGATGGGATTGGAATGGAATGGAATACCACTAACTTGCCTATCATTTAAATACTAACTGAAAATCCAAAGTCAACTTTAAAAAGCCTGAAAAGGAAACCTGGAAATCCAGACAACCAATCATTGAACCCCTCCGAGATATCCGGAAAGGCCAATCACTGTTGTCCCGAGAAAGTCGGAAATTCCCAAACTACTTGCCTAAAATTCTGGAACTTGGGCCCACGCTCGGAAACCCGTTCTGGATCCGATACTACCCTTCTAAGAGTTCTAATGCCTTGGCCTTCGAGCCTTCACTACTAGAAAATTTTGTTTTTCTGTTGTTTTGGTCATGTTGATCCGGTCAAAATCTAACAGAAATCTATAGATTTCAATAGATTTCTGTCAGATTTTGACCGGATCAACATGACCAAAACAACAGAAAAACAAAATTTTCTAGTAGTGCTTCTTCAAGCGGCTACCTGCTTGACTGGTTGGCGTTCTCTTCACGCTTTTGGCCGGAGTTGTTTTCGTTGCTGCTTGAGTCTGGATGTGGCGCGTTGCTGGAGACGGATCACTATCCCCCTCCGTTCCAGAGGTGGAATGCGCACTTTCTTCTTCGGAATCTTCAATGACTTGAACTTCCTTCTCCTTCTCTAGCGGTGTCTCCTCCAATATTGCGGGTTTGCTTCTCTTTTCTGGTGTAGTCTATTACATGTGCGCGAACCCTTCCGGATTCATCCGGGCTGGATTGGTCATTCCACCAATCCAGTTGATGAGATCTCCTCTAACCTGCTGTCTTGGAACTTTGAACGATCCCCTCAAAAGGTTGGGTACCGTCTGCACCCTGGGGATTTCCGAAGTTGTGACTTTGGGTGGTACCGGAACCAATTTCACACTGGATTCATGTTCCGATTCTGAAGTTGGCCTCAAATTTAACTCCGTCATCTGTATCTTATTGGAAGTAGGCTCGGATGGAGTGAGTATCCCTCTCAGTCCCTCCATCCGAGTTGCTCGATCCGCTAATGGTCTCCCTGGAGTACTTGAGACAAAAGGGAATTCTGGAAAGCTTGAGAAATCCATTACCTGATTCGGATTGATGGCCGCCAGCAGCTATCGTAACTCTCCTAAAACCTGCTCTATCCTTGCAGTGAAGTCTACGAGGATGGTCACTATCTTGGTCCTAGTGATGTGGTCCTCCTGTATCATCTTCGAATCAAACAGAGCTGCTTTTGTGATGATGTCTGTTTTGATGTCGATTGCTTTGGATAGGTTCTTGACAAGAGAGAGGGCCTCCTTCTCTTTCTCCTTTGAAGCTGCCATCTCCCCTTCCGCCCAATTTAGTCGGGCTTGGAGTTGATTCCGATCCACTTCCAACTCCTGAATCCAGTCCTCCCTCTGCTTTAGGTCTTCTGGTTTGGGTAATCGTTTGACTGCTTCCACAATCTGATCCGCCTCTACCTTCAAAACTTCTGCCGTGTCTATTACCAGATCTGCCAGGCTATCATGGATCACCTTTGCTTCACGTATCCATTCAAACCTAGCATTGAAAAATGTTGATTCAGATTCTACTTCCAGATCTAGACTTGACTCTCCTTTTTCCATCACCAGTGGTTTGGCTCGTGACCCTGGATCTATTGACTTCCGCTTTTTGGTCCTTGGATCAGTCAGAGGTTCCTCGGGGCGCTCTTCCGGTTCCGACTCGACCGGATCTTCCGCTTCTTCCCCCAAAACAGCAAAAAGTCCGTATGACAAAATAGCCTTTCCGGTGTCGTACTTGATTATTTCTGCAGCGCTCAAAAGTTCCTGCTGGTGGTATAAATGGAATAGGTAGGTGCTAACTAGACTTGCCTTCGCGCGGGTTACATGCTCTGCTAGTTTAGAAACTAATCTGGCTATGACTCTATCCCAGTGCACGGCCCGATTTTCCATAGCCCCGAAAATTGTATTGGCCACCGTAACGGTGACCCGTGTAGGTTTTTTCGGGTACAGGATGGGGATGAGGAACTCTAAAACTCTTCTATGTCTCTCGTCCTTGCATTTACTAATAGCGAATCCGTCCTTAGGATTTGCAGACCCTGTGAACTTCTCGGCTACAAAACGGTCCGTCCTTGACGCTAACCCGTTTCCGCTCTTTCGGAACTCATACACATCCGCCCAGATGTCCTCCATCCACGTGACTGGCCGTCCTCTCAGAGTGAGCTCATACTGATTCGGAATTCCATGGAGTAGTTCCTGGATCATATCCTCACTCTTAAGGTTCCATGGTCGGTGTAACAAACCGACACACCCTAACTTGGTCAAATCCTCCTCTAACTGCTTGTGTAGTTCCGGATTGTCTGGAATAGCCGGAGAGATAATCCGGGCAGATACAACTATCTTCTGGACCACTCTTGATGCCATAAAGCTTAAGTAGAAACGAGAGAAGAGAAAAATAAACCTAATTCAATCGCTAACTCGCCACTCTTTCTCTCAACTACTCACATGGACAGTTTCAGAAAAACAAAACAGGAAGGTAGAGATGAAAACCCTCGGCAAACAGCTTAAATACTAAACTATCTCCCTACAGTAATCAGGATAACAGCTACAGGTCCGTTATACTAACGGTATCCTATTCCCATAGCTCCGGGGTCTATACGGTAGGTTCCTGCGTTCCGGGAAATTCCGGATTCCGGATCTGGATAAGTTCCGGTTACGGATTTTGTTGGAACGCCTATTTTCTAGTTTGGATTTTCTCACACAAAAATCACGTTCTAACTATAATTTTTTCGATTTTTTCTCTATTTTTCTCACCTAGCTCCCTTAATCTAGATCCGTCTCTGGATTTCGGATTCTCACATCCCGTTTCCTCACAATTCTCTCCTCGGTCTCAACCAAGTTACCACTTGCGCCAATCCTCACACAAACTCTCGCGGTGCTCACTTGATCTCAATCATCCGCACTCAGAGATGCGCAACCAATTCTTCTCCACAATCAACGCAAAGGGAACTAAAAACACACCCATAGAAAACAAACTCGCAGAAACTCCAATACAAACTCACAAACTCCAACACACTCTCACAGAAAGGAACAGTTGAGAGTGTGGCAAGTATGCAAGAGCTCTCAAGTGCAAATGACAGTCCAAATCCTAAAGGAGTCCTTTTTGTATACTAGAAAATCTAATCATTACCTTTTTCCGATTTTCCGGGTGGAGTTCTCGGATCCGATCTTCCGGCTGTAGATATAAACCGGATTCGTTTCCGATACTCGTTCTATTTTATTGTCCGTTTTGATCGTGGCTTGGTTCCCTAGTTATCCTATCTCTTTGTCTTTTCCTTCCTCCTGCACCAATCCGGATATACTTTTTCCGGATTCCGTGTCTTAGAACACGATAGAGGAAAAAAAATCAAAAAGTCGGGTTGCAACAACAATTTTGAAGCAAATTCCTTGTCCTCATTGTCCCAATCACTCTTATCTTCTTCTTTTTTGGCTACATTTAACCACATTGCTACAATATTGGTGGTCAAGGACTTCACCATGCCGTTGAGCCACTCCGAGGCTAACCAATATTCAATGAAATTGTTATATTTCTTCGATGCTTCCAACTTCACTTCAAGCTCGTACCGCATATCTTGAGTGAGTTGATGGTAACCATCTTCATTCTTGTTCACGTACGTTCTCTTCAATATTGAAAGACTTCGTACCCTGTAGAAGTCAATGCCAAAGGACCTTGCCTCCTTCATGTACTCTAGCGGAGGCCAATTGGCGATACAAGTACCACTTGTTGGAGAAGTCCCAACTCTGTGATCAATGGGGGTGGAAAAATGATCCAGATGCAGTTGTCAGAGTGTGCCACAACTTGATTAAAGGCACATCGGAAGCAAGCCAAGGAAAGAGGAATTTCTTCTTCCAATGCTTCAACGGGCATTGGGATGAAAATGAGAAGACATTCCGATTTGGACCCCACCCCCGGAATTGGCTCTGGGATAAAGATGGAGTACGTATTAACGAGCACGAGGTGGTGGATATTGAGAGCGACAACGACGACGGATATGACATGCCTGGCCCACGGGAAAGAGTCATGATGTCGGAATCCGAGTGGAAAAACCAATTCAAACTTGATGCAGTAGATTTTCTGTTGGACCAACATAGTCTGCAAACGCGTCAAGCGCTTGAAGAGCTCCAACAATCCCAAGTTTTGAGGGCCATATTAGAGGAGGATGGGCCAGCTAGGCGAACTCGGTCTGCAGTCCGGAGGCTTCGCTTGGGCTCTGATGAAGATCACATTCTCAAATGCGGTACACATGACGATGAAGCAGGTCCAAGTGGCACTGCTAGTAGTCCTATGGATGTGGACGAAGCCTAATTTTGAACAGTTGAGGCATAATAGGAAAAAAATAGATAGAACTACTTACAAATGTAGAGGCTTATAGCTTTTTTAATATTTATCATGTACGCCCATGTGTACAGCACAGCACATTGAGACTATTATAAAAATGCTATGTTGTGCAATTTTTCAATTTTGTTTTTTATGACATACATGAAATACATACAACTATTATCAGATATTGTATTGTTGTACTACTTCTATTTTGTATAAGTTCTACTTGTCAATTTCATATTTGCTTACATATTTCAATATTTGTCACTTCCTCAAAGCACAATTTCCCTTCACCCTAGCATCCCTAGCTCCATGTTCATTTGAACCCTTAAAGGACTTGATGTCTTGATCCATTCTAAAATAGTGAAACTTATAGTCTAAGCTAAATCCATCTTTTTAAATTGAACCATAGAAAAAAAAATTATATTTTAAATAGTTCAAACTATGAATTTCATATCATTGTAAGAAATTCTAATTTGTTTCATGAAAAATTGAAATTGTTATAATTTTTTATGAAAAAAATTAACATAAATAAATAAAAATAGAAAAAACAATCTAAATATCTTGAAATTTTTTCAATAGGTGTAAGGAGAAGAGAGATTAGTATGAAAAAATTTCAATTGAATGTCTTGTTTTTTATACCCAAAACAATAACAACAAAGATCTTGAAGTCAAATTCAATTGTTAAAGCAAATTTATCCTTTTATTTAATAAGTAGAAAGAATTTTGATAGTTTTTGCTAGTAGATGAATGCATTTTCTATTTTTCTATTCTTTTTCAATATTTTTTGTGGAAAAAGACCTATAATTTTTACCATAAATAAAAACAAAGATAAGAAACACAAACATGTAAATTATTTATAAATTAAATTAAAATTAAAATCAAATATGAATAGAAAACACTTTACATGGTGTTATTTGGATTTTAACACATGGAGCCTCTACTTGAAATAATTCTCTCAATTTTTGACACATTTCAAAATTTCAAATTAGAATACAAATAGAACTTATGAAGCTTTATTTTCTTAGTTTAAAATAAATTCGAAAAGTGGATATTCCAAAAGTTGCAATCAAGATTGCATCCACTTTTTAGATGCGTGGACATGTAAGGGTTAACTTGCACTTGGTTTTCAGTGTCTTCAACAAAATACAAGTAGTGGGCGTCCCGCGCCTGAACCCCAACGTCCACGCCCTAGCGTCCGCGCCTTGCACTCCCGAAAACAAAATTAGTACTTCTCAACTCCACCGTCCGCGCCCAGCGTCCACACCCGGACGTCCTGAAAAGCAAAGCACTAGCTTCTAATTCCCAACGTGCACGCCCTACAGTCCGCGCCTCAACGTCCACGCCCTGCACTCTCGAACAACAAAGCAATGGGAGTCCCCAATTCCCCCATAGTACTGTGTTCTGAAGTGTGGTCCGCGTCGTGATTCCCAAAATCCATTTGACTTTAGCAATAAATTCTATGTTCATACTCCTACTGGCTACTGTTTAATGTCTTGACACCATAAATGCACGTGATTTTAAAATTAATTTCGTCACAGGTATACCGGATTCAAAGCAATTGCTACTTGCACCACTTCTCTAATTCTGAGGGCTTGGAAGAAGCTCCAAACTTCTAACCCTTTCCTCCCTCCAATAGTGTCTCCGCTCAGACATCCCCGCCTTGTGACAGATGTCCCCGCCTTGTGACAAACGTCCCCACCCTTCCCTTCAAGTCCCCGCCCTTCAGGGTCCGTGTCCTAGTGTCATTTTTTGAACATGTGCTCCAAGACTACATAAGATAGGGAGGCAAGTTTTGAACGGTACAACCTATTGCAAAATAGAAACCTTCATTCTTGAACCGTAGAAATCCTAAACCCTATACCCTAAACCCTAAACTCCAAACCTGAAATCGTAGAACCTTGTAAAGTAAGAAGTATACTTAGGAATTTTTCTTTTTCGGAGGTACTTAAATCAAGAAATCAAGTGCCTCACACTTGGAATGAGGGTAGTGTAATGTGTATAATGTAGTTAATATTAGTTTACATGGTAACTATGTTGTATTTTTTTTTTAAAAATGGACAAAGCATTGTGGAGTAACAAATCTTCAACTGAAGGTACTTTCACAAAGAAGGATTTTTCGGAGTAAGCTGCAAAACATCTCCTCAATAATCCTTTATTTTCCAATTGAACAATTATGCATATCAATTACTATGAAGAAGTTATCATGTTGTTTATACGGATATTTGGAAATTGTAAGAATCAATTTTCCATACTAGTATACTATAAGCATTGTTTTATTTTTTGATCCAAGTGTAAACCATTGCCAACGCATACACGATCACATATAGATATAATGTATGCTCTCCGTGACTCCATGCTATGCTAAAGATCATATTCTCATGTAGATTTGTAGCATTTTTTGAATGTCATTTTTTATTTTGTCATTTCATATTACTACTGTTTTGTTTTTTTTACAATTTCAACATGATGACCATGTTTTGTGCTTCTATGGTGTTGTTTTTCCTTTTTTGGTTGAGTAGAATACTTGGCATAGAATTTATAAGATGCCAAGATTGCACATCTTTATTTATTATCAGCTGGAATTGTAACATGGTACTACTAGTATATATATCAAAAAAATGAGTTTCAATATAGGCCATTGATTTCATGGTTTAGGATGTATAGGTGCATGGCAAAATGACAAAATCAAAGACATAAGTTTTATATCCAAGATGGCCCAACTATGGAGATTGCTTGATCGACTTTATGGAAAATCATAGAGTATGAAAAATATGCCTCCAATACTTTTTCATGTAAAAATACAAGTTCTCCAAAATACAATAACGAAAAGAAATAGTCCCACATGAAATGTGGGACTTAACTTAGGTGTATAGTTGTATACCTTAAATTAAAAAGAGTAATCTCTACAAGCACGATTTTTTGTTGAACCATAGAATGACCTCGAGATTTCTTTAGCTTCAAGAAGTTTACTCTACATTGAATAAAATGCCAACATTTTGATAAGTTGTACCATTTTTTTAAATTATAACTGTACAAATTAAAACTAGACATATTAGGGAGTACATAAGAAAAGAAAATACAAAAATATCAATTGTAGATTGGAAGATCATAATGTTGGATCATGGGGATGTTAAAACTATACAAATGATTTGGGTAGGTTTTATTCGGCTTCTTAAAATGTTTGAGGACAAATTCTGTCCCCAAGGTCATTTTGAGGTTAACTCCACAAGTATTGAAGCAAGTGAATGAATTAAAGAATACATGGTTTTAATTGTGCAATATTTTTATATTTGATGTTGAAGTTGCATTTGTGTTTTGAAAAAATTTCAAGAAATTTCTTATCTTCAATTGTATTCTAAGGTAATCCAATGTGTATGTTAGAATTCTGTTCGTGGCCCATCCACACTTGCAAGACTACAAATTTTAAGGCCTATTGTCCAAAGGATTGGCTTTTCTTTGGCCTGTATACCAGGGAAATAGGTCAGACAATTATTGTTGTCTTTCTTTTCTTTAGTCCCTTAGGCTTCGACATTGTCTATTCCTTCAAAACAATTTTTGCTCCATGTGTTTGAACAACATCATTGGAAAAAGGGTGACAGTTATTATTTTCCATTCTTACCTTTTGGCAAGTAGACGGAAAATGACAATTTTCATGGAAAATGTGGGAACTTAAGTTGCAACTTAGGCTTTGAACGTAGCATAATTTTCCTTATAATGTACCAAAACATCAAAGGAGATGAAGTGCTTTATGAAAGACACTCCAAATTCGTCATGTCTCAGGGTTTTATGAGCTGTACAGCCACCACCTGTTAGCAAGTAGGTAGAAGTTGTAAACTTTGTTGCCTTGAAAATTAGAAAAAATTCACAGCCAAGGCACTATTGACTTCCTTGGAGGTCTGTGCCCTAGCATCTCCGCCCAGGAGGTCGACCTGTGGTCCAACGTCCTCGCCCGGACAGTACGTCTTCGTCCTAGCGTCCATGCCCAGACATTACTTTCGCGCCTCCCCTCAGCGTCCGCGCCTTGTCTTTGTGTTCGCGCCCCAACGTCTCCGCCCTACCCATTTCACTGAACCAGCACTTCCAGGGTTGGACGACTTGCCTGCAGCTTTAACTATAAATCTTGTTTTCCTTAAACGTCCTAAAGAGGGCTTGCCAAACTATGTTCAGGGCAGTTATGGAGGGCCACCTCTATCATTAATCCTTTAAGGACAACCCCTAAACTAATAATTCTAAACATGAATGTCCAATTCCCAATGAGTTTGTTTGTTGACCTTCCTAACCTTTATATGTATGGATTTTTGAATATTCATTTGTATGAGATGAAAGTATGTTTTGTGATGACCTCCCTATTTTTTTTAAATTTGAAGGGTGTTAGAACAGAGGGCCACCGAATCATACACTCCACAATTTTTTATTTTATTTGAAGGCTACATGAGCAAAGGGCCACCGAATCATGCACTCCACAATTTTTTATTTCATTTTAAGTGTACATGAGCAAAGGGCCACCAAATTACAAATATGCAATTCGTTTTAAGTAAAGGGCAAAAGTACATGTAAAAGCTATTTGGGCATCACAACGTTATGATCACTTCATAGAGAACATAAAAGTGTATTTACAATGACATGAATGAGAATTTCTACAACAATGTAATCCAAATATACAAAGTGTAATACAACAAATTGGACTTCTACATATATAGGGTCCCTGTAGTGGTGAAGGTTGGCTACTTGAAACTTATAGTGTTTTTCATGCATGTTTTGTGGGAATACTTTATCAATGTGGCACCAAACAATATATTTCTCAAACATTCATTTCATTCAAGGTTGTACTTCATTTTCCCAACCAAGGAAGGTAAGTTGTTCAGGATCAAATTGAATATGCCAACGCTTCTTTGAATTTTTACAATTCCGAGGCCTACCCTTATCTTGAACCTTTTGTTTCCGTGCAACTACATTGGCTTCAACACTGGGTTGCGATATTTTCTACGAATTAGTGTCCCAAATAGTATGTAAAGAAGTAATCATATTTTCCTCTTACCCAAAATAATGAATGAGAGAATAAGAGAAGTTGTGAACCTTGAGTTGTAAAGCCTATGTACTCCACCCCAACTTGGAGCTCAAATGTGAAGTCCAAGAACGCAGGGGGGGCACGGCAGAATTGTTAGGGGTGGTACTTATACCCCCGACAGAAGCATAGACAGTCAGGTTGGGGCGCAGATGGTTAGGGCGCGGTCGTTGAGCGCGGACGATAGCGTCCCCGCCCCTTACATTCCCGCATAGTCTAGAATTAGCGTCCCCACTTGGCCCTCCTGCGTCCACACTTGATCCATTGTTGCCTTCTTGTCCACAACGTCCCCGCCTCTACCTCGTTCGGGTATATAAAGAGCAGGCTACCGTTACGAGGCTACATTTTCAACCTGGCCTCATGATCTTGGACTTCTTTTGAGCTCTTTGCTTGGGTTCATTGGCTGAAAACGGCATTGGTTCATTGCAAAGGTGATGTTAAAGTCACTTCCAATAGTAGACGAGTGCTATCTTGATTTTGGTTACTAAGACTTTGTCGTGGAAAACATCTAATTGCCGGAGGCAGGGTTATTGAAAGTTGTTGTTTATCACGATGACTTCAAGGCGAAAACAAACAAAAGAATGGGAACCATGGTTCAATTTTTCTGATGATGGAAATAAGGTGACTTGTGTATATTGTGGCGGGACATTTAGCTACAAACGTGAGCGTGCTTTTGCCCACTACGGTTACCGGGCAAAGTCGGAGCAAGCAATATGCTCAAAACTACCTCGAGCAATAAGACACAAATTTGCCAATTGTGCAAACTTCGTACCACAACGGATGAATATACCCCCCCCGGATACAGAATCGGGTCCAAGTGAGCCATCTGTATCAGCTTCAAATGTTGGAGACGAAGGTTCCAATCAATTAGCCTAGAATGAAGCGGCACAGGAGGGACTCGTAGGTGTGGGCCATAGACGTGAAGTGTGAGTGCCCATTTGGTCACTCATGATTCGGAATTGTTTTTTTTGGATTTTATAAAGTTTTGAGTGTAGTTTTATATACAGAAAGCCCAAAAAAGAGTAAATAATCAAAACGGAGATGTCACATACCAATATGACCATTGGTCCTAATTGAGGCATTTCTTGTTATTTGTAACCAAATCCTGCGTGTAGATAGGGTAGAAACCCAGAAATTGTACAAAATAACCATGTTTAGTGGAAATTGCCCAACTTGTCTAAACCTGCCTTTCAGTGACAAATCCTAACCAAATTGGTCCAAGGGAACTATGTAAAAACCTTACTATAGATTCCCAAAGAGAGGTTTCAATTTTCCCATTTCATTGGCAAAATAGTAGAAACTCCAATTGTTAGCCTGCAGGTGAAGAAAACTCAA
The DNA here is from genome assembly GCA_950106755.1 of Climacium dendroides. Lineage (NCBI taxonomy): Eukaryota > Viridiplantae > Streptophyta > Bryopsida > Hypnales > Climaciaceae > Climacium > Climacium dendroides. The sequence continues at coordinate 1,106,725 of OX467092.1, forward strand.
GACGAATCATAGGAGGGCATCTACAACTTAAGTACGGTAGTTTGAAGTGGAAATCATGCTAAAAGTCCAACGGAGCAATCGGCTCGCCAAGATTCCCTTCTATTTGGAAGATTCTCTTTTTACCGGAAGTTAAAGGAGATAACAGGATTTGATTCTCCTTCCTTAGATGTATAAAACGGGAATATGGGTTTGCACATCCCTTGTGGAATTCCATGAGAGGTTCCATGAAAATTCTCGGTTTTTTCTGATCTTCAAAAGATCTTTTTTTGGGTAGTCAACCGTTGGAAGTAATGATGGGAAATTCCTAGAAATTACCCAAGCAGCGGTAAAATCTCACTAAAAATTAGGGTAGCTTCTTTTATGTTAATAACAAGCTCCAATAAGTTTCGTGGCATTCCGATAGTCAGAAGATGCAAAACCATCAAGATCCTCCAAAATTGGCAAATTTAAAGATTAATCATGGAGTTGATCGGCGTACGGGGAGCATACGGAATCGGATTAAGGTTGAAGCGGGGTCTTTTCTTACTCCCTTACACCTACTAAAGAGCCTAGGCTAGTTACTTTTCTTAGAAAAGTTGATCTCCAAAAGTTGGGTTTTTATCCAATTTTGGTTTTCTAGTTAGCGCTAGAAATCTTTGTGATTTTGACATAGGAAAAAGGGGTGAGGGGTTTCTTTAGACTAAAAATGACCTTCTGAAGCCAATGGCGCAATCCGTTTGTGATTTGGAGCATTTCTCCAAAAATTAGGAATTTGAACCAACGCAGAAGTGAAAATTGGGCAAATTAGATGAAAATCTTAATTGATAAGATTACCTTGTAGGAAAAGAGAGGAGAGGGTGCCCTTGGGAGAGTATATAAGGGCATCCATTCCCCTCTCAAAACACCCCTTAGGTTCATTTTGAACCGCCTTGTTTTCATTTGGGTCCATTTAGTTGGATTTTGGCCATTTAGGCCACGTTGCCAAATTTCCTTGTTTTTGGAGCATTTCAAGCTCCTTTGTTGTTGTTTTTGGAGCTCTCTTGAAGGACTTGGGATCCCTTCAAGCTTAGCTATCTTCTTGTGGCATTTCTTGTGGGTTTTTTGAAGCTTGGTGATGTTTTGTGGAGTTTTTGTATTTTGTTGACGTTTTGTAGGTGTTTTGAACTAACTTTGTACTAATTTTAGAGTCTCCTTTCCCTATGACTGGCGATGCCGCTTGGGGAAACTCTCTAGCGTCGTTTAAGTTATTTTAGCACTAACATTTGATAGCTTATTGTATACTAACAAATCATTTCCCTTGCGGTTGTCCGTATTCTCCTTGTTTCTTGTATCACGGCGAAGCTTTGACTTTGGTTGTTTGGAAGTTAGGAGAGTTCTATAGTATTCTCAAAACATACGGCGAAGCTATAGTTTTTTATGTTTAGAATTTTGGGTGTTAAAAAAAATACGGCAAAGCTATAGCTCTCAGTCTTAGAATTTAGGTGTATTTCAAAATCACGGCGAAGCTTTGGCTTCTTTACAATTAATTCTCAAGTCTAGTTCCCAAAATATTGGGAATTTTCTCAAAGTTTAGTCCCAAAACTTAATGCTCCAAGTGTCAATTTAGCATTCCAATTTAGTGTGCAATTAGTTGCCGAGAGAAAACGACTCTTGGTGTTCCAAATTCCTCCAAAAATTAGAAATCCGTGTTAAAAAACACGTTTAGTAGCCCGGGCCTTCAAGCAATCACTGGCTCAGGCTCCCCAGGTCCTCCAAACGAATAAGGGGCCTTTTGAGAACCCCCCAATTGACGGATATCAACCGGTCGTAGTAGAATATCAATCGGACATAGCAAGGGCCTTAACTAGACGTAGCAAGGGCATCAACCTGACTGCAACTGAATGAACCTGGTCGTAGACTGTACTGCCTAGCTTACGAGCTTGAACTGACTTGCTGCGAGCTGAACTGCTGCGACTGAACTTGGACGACTTGGTTGCTTGGTTGCATAATTTAATTTTATGACCGGTTAGAGTTCTAATTCATACAAATTCAAAACACTAGATAGGAGGCTAAGGGGAAACTAAATTTCATATTATAGTAGTGATTAACCAAATAACACAAATTGAAGAAAAATTAGAAATAAATTAGCACTGCAAAGAGTAGGAAGTGTCACAATTAGAAGGTAGGAAGTTGAGAAGTTCCCAATTAGCAACGTTTCCATTACTAATTGGGAGTCCTAACATAGAGAAATAGGAGTCAAATTAGAACCTCTCAAGTCAAGTAGAAGGAGTTCAAACAACCTCAAAGAACAAGTAAAGGAGATGAAGAGTTCATTGGGAAGTTAAGATGTCAATAGAAGTTGATAAGATTAGGCAGGAGATCTTAAAAAAGGAGTTTAGACCATTAGAAAAAGAAGATAGAATAATAATTGACTTTAGATCTTCAAGGGTCAATTATTATTTCAAAGTCAACCATTTGAATACAATAATGGAGTTTAAATAGTTCTTAAGGGAAAGAGAGAGGTGGGAAGAGAAAAATAGAGTAGTATCTTTGAAACCTTGAACTTGTATTTAACACCTCTTTTCAAGCCGTAGGCAAAATTATCCAACGAGTTTTGAAGATGGCGGATGATGGAGCATTCTAAGATGCCTACAATTACCTCAACAACGAACCCAACTTTGAGGTAAAACATTAATTTCTTCCCTTCCTTTTGAATTATTGAAAATAGGATAAAATACCATAGGGCCGAATTACAAATAGGATTCAGAGTATCAAGACAAAGTTTTTAGTTAAAGATAATTAGATTAGATGGTAGATCTTTCTTGGAGGTTTCCAAAAATATCTCACACTTAGAATTCCGACTTAAAACAAGAAAGTTAGGAACGGATGAAGTTTAGAGTCTAAATTGAATGAAATTTTGACAAAACCAAAAGTTTGGAACAAGTCAAATTAGTAAAACAGAGAATATTAATTAAAATCCAGCACCAAAGGAAAAACTTAATTTCAAATTGTAGATTAATAGATATTAATGGATGAAGTTTGAAGAACCATTTAAGTGGTCAAACTTCATCCATCGATAACATCTAGTAGAAAGATCTAATTAGCAAGTGTGAACCCAATCTAGAATCCTAGAATAGAGAACTACATTAAAAAGGGGTAAAATTTCTAAAATTAGTAAAGTAACAAGAGTCAGACCGGAACCAAGAAGAACAAGGAAGGCTAATTTAGAGCTTAAAATTGAGAGTAGAATGATAACTTAGAACCACAAGCTTGTAGAGGAGGATAATTAGGACCCATGGGAACTTCAAACTCAAGAAAAAACTAAAAACCCAACAAGATATTAAAGGATGAAGTTCTAGGCTGGGATTGGATGAAACTTCAATAAATGTGTCAACTTAAGACCAAACTTCAGAGTTAGGTAGTAAGAAGTGTTTTAAGTATATTTTCAAAACCCCAAGGTCTTTTGAATTAGGGAAACAAACTAAAACCGTGGATGAAGTTTTTGATGAACCATTTAGCAATCAAACTTCATCTACTCGTATCTTTTGCTAGGAGTGTCCGATTAGGGTGAATTTTATAGTTTTGGAAAGGGAAATTAATCATCTACAAGATGGAATACTTATTTTATATCTGAATCACCCTTTGCAAAATAACTTCAGCGGCTCATCAGAATTAGGAATTACCAAATAACTAATAGGATAAAACTTGGTTGGGTTGGGTTTTTGCATGCTTGAAACATACTTAGGAATTAGAAAAGATCCATTGCTTGGAAGGTACAATGGACCGACGTTAAAACACCCATAGGATAGGACCGATTTTAAGAACCTGGTTGTGTTTGCTGATTTACCAAGGGTGGGTAAATAAGCGTTCACATGAAGAACTGAATGTTCCACGAGGGTCCAGTGGTGTTGTGGCATCAAATTCCATTGGATTAGGGCCACTGTGTCAGCAGCGGATGGTGGATGCACTAAACATTGCAAAGAGGAAGGCATTGAATGAAAAATGAGGCAAATGTACCGTTCAATGTGGTGAGACATCCGACCTTCATTGAGGCAGTGAAGGCAACCTCGTTGGCATGATTTGAATATTCCCCATCCTCTTACCATCAACTCAAGACTCAAATTATTGAACCTAAGAAGATGCATATTGAAAATAAGATTAAAGAAAAAACAGCCTTTACAGTGCAGAATTACGGAGTCACAATATGCACTGATGGTTGGGATGATGTCAATCGACGTCCGTTGATGAATGTGATGATGTCCTGTCCAATAGGAGATGTCTTCCTTGGATCCATTGACACTACGAGTGAAAATAAAACCATGGTATACATAGCAGACCAATTGAAAGTCTTCATTAAGAGGGTGGGCCTGAACAACGTAACCCAGATTTGTACGGACAATGCAAAAAACATACTTGGAGCAATTGAGGACGTTATCGGGATATACCCACACATCTTTAAACAGGGTTGTGCGGCGCATGCATTGGATTTGTTGCTGGAAGATTGGTCTAAATTGCCATGTTTTGCAGAGTTATTGGCGAGGGCAAAGAGGGCTTGCCAATACATCAAAAAACACCACGCAACAATGGCTATTTTCCGCGGGTTGAGTCCAAAGTTGCAGTTGTTAGTCCCCAACGATACAAGATTTGGGACTCATTTCCTCATGATGCAGCGGTTGCTATCACTGAAGTACGTATTGGTCCAGCTGATAAGGCATCCACGTGTACCGAACTATGTTGCAACGCTACGCAGACAATACGCAGAGCTTGCTAAAGAGGTCATAGATACCATTGCAAACGTGAAATTTTGGCAACGATGTTCAAATTATGTACACATTGCGATAGATGCAGTGAAAGCGTTGCGCGTTTTTGATGGACGAGAACCAGCCATGGGCAAAGCGTGGCTGACAATGACGAACCTACGACAACATGTACATAGTTTGACGGACGCACCTTTTTTCCTCCCCAATGCTTTGGCGGCAAGCATCGAGTCTTCTTTTGAGGACAGATGGGATATGGTATTCACTGATCTTCACTATGCCAGTGCATTATTGAATCCATTTTTGGCAGATTATCCACGATTGAAGGCTGACGGAATAGCCCTTCGTGCATTGTATAGGGTTATTCATAAATTAGAAGGCGTGGTTCAGGTACGATATGATGATGTTATGCTTGAACTAACACAGTATGAAGAGCGCACAGGACTTTACAGTCCAACTGAAACCCCAAACATTCGAGACACCGAGTTACTTCCCCACCAATGGTGGAATAGGATAGGAGATCGAGCCCTATCTAAAATTGCGAAGCGTGTTCTTTCCCTCACATGTTCGGCATTGTCTTGCGAACAAAATTAGAGCATGTTTTCTTTTGTCCACAATAAAACCAGGAACCGCTTAGTAGTGGACAAGGCGGGGTCTCTGGTATATATATATACCAATAGCCGCGTCCTTCGACAAAGACAAGGTGCAGATCCGGTTCATTGGTATGATTTGAACAACTTGTCAGAGGATTCTGACTCAGATGCACTAGGCCCTATTCCAGTCCATGAAGCCAATCACGAATTTGACGCAATGCAAGCAGAAGATGCTGCAGAACACAAGGAGGAAGAAAATCATGCACCTCTAGTGTATGAAGCATTCCGAAATCTTTGGAGGGAGGGTGCCGACCACCTCCAAGAAGCACGAAACTACTATGGAGATGAAGATGGTTTGGAAGATGGCATAGATGCAAATCGTCGCGTTCGTCGTAGTTTTTCGCCCCCTCCAAACCGTCCAATCAAAGGCATAGTTCATCTTGACCCTTTTGCTTTTCCTCTAGACGATGACGAAGACGTATTTGGAAATCCTGATGACGATGATATTCCCTCGCATGATGACAACAATGACGACAGTTGGCGACCAAGAAATGGAGGCGGAAATGTCAATGTGCAAAATGCTGGAAGCGAGGGGAATGTAGTGAACCATGCAGCTCCGAACAATGAAGGGTCTGGTTGTAGCGGTGTTGCAAATAGAATTCGTCATGGGACAAATCGGGCAGCTACGCCCTTGGGAAACAATAGATTCCGACGAGAGTACTATGGTACAAACGGTGAAAATATTCAAACTTCGAATACTATAGCAAGAAATGAAGCCATTGTAGATGGCGAGAGACATGTTTGTGCTCCAGAAATTGAAGATGATGATGTCCTTGGTGCTTGGGTTCCTGCAGCACACCCCACTGCGACAGTGGCCCCTATTGTAGGATAGGGCCAAAGCATGCCAAGAGAACGTACACTGAACCGCACTATAGGTGTGAGTTTGAATGCAACGAGTAGACCTCGCCAAGAAGGGTTAGGCTCAGTGGGGAATGTTGAGGGCATAGACGTTAATGCATCCAATGCTCCTGTCAATGGTAAAACCCCACAACCCCTCAATGAACCTGTTGTGGGTGACTACAGGCATGCGCGACGAACCGTTCAAGGTGGTTAAGGAGGGAGGAACACTGGTAGAGCTTCATCTTCAAGGCCCCCCAATCGTGGTCTTTTGCGAGGAATTGGAGCAAGAAGACCAGCAGAGAAGGTACTTCCAGTTTTACGAACTCCAACACGTGTGGTTCATGGAAGTCGAAGAGGTCCTACTATCAATTCAGATGCGGAAGACCCCGCAACGAGGCGACATAAAAGATTGAGGAAGACTCATAGAGATGGAAGAAGAGTCATTGAACTTCGAAATGAGAACTCTGAATTTGAGGGTCACGGAATGGAAGAAGAAGAGGGTGGAAGCGAAGGCATGGAAGATGAAGAGGATGAAGAAGTCGACGATGAGGCGCGTGCTGATGAGGATGTATACATTCTACAAGCTTATGCAATTGGACCTTCTACAAGACGTGTCCGTAGATCTAGTCAATTGAGTAATATACCAGAAGTAATAGAAGAAAATGAAGAAGATTCTAGTTCTTCAAGAATGAGTGAGTAGTATAGAAAATTGTGGTAGGAAACCAGCGATGAAGTGGTAGGGCTTGGGAAACAATGGTCCATTGTATTGTTCTGGGTTTATATCAAAGTATGAAATGGAAAATTGTTTTTGATTTCTATCCTAAATTTTGGAACTTCGTAATTTATAATTTGTCATGCTCATGAACAAGTTTGCAAGAAGCATAATTTCAACTTGTCCATATTAAATGCTAGAGAAAGATGTATTCTAATAGGAGCAAATTCACCCATTGCATAAAGATTAAATGCGATAAAGTTTTTCCGCAAATAAAATTACCATCATTCCAATTACAATGAAAAAAAAGTCCCAAGTTCACTTTCTTCATCGTCCACTTTTGGTCTTTTTGAAACTAAAAACATTTTACAGTTGGGGTTGTGGGAGCAACCATTGTCCCACTATGTCTCCGCCCAACACATTGACACGTCCGCACCAGCGTCCCCGCCCCTTTGGAGACGCCCACGCCCAGGAAAGGGACGTCTCCACCAAATGACGTCCAAGCATTAGCGTCCACGCCCCAGTCCCAGAACATCTTCGCTCAAGTACGTCTATGCCCAGTCAACACTGTCCTCGCCTACACATGTGTGTCCACGCCCATGCGTTGTACGTCTCCGCCTAGAATTGTCCTCGCCCATGCAACTACGTCTCAGCATAGCCTACTCGTCCACACCCAACGGCTACACCCTCCCTGAAACATGGATGGCCACGTCAGGTACCTGCGGTTAGGTTTAAGAAAAATTTGGATTTGGGGCAGAATTTCCTGCCCGAATTCCGAAATGGGGTCCGGACCATCCGTCCATCCCGTCCGGTTTGTCCATCTGTCCGGGACATCCGATGACCCCAACCCGCCCGATGTGACAACCTAGATTGAATTCGCAACGGAAGCGGAAGATGTCAAATAAATTTAGAAACTTCATTTACGCCTTTGTACTAGACAATGCAGCGTGCTTGGAGGCTTGGCATCAATGAGTTTTTCAAACTCTTCTTCAATGTGCAAGTATATATTGCTTTGAATTTGGAGTCTAGAACTTTGTAGCTTATTGCATAGAGCTATGATAACTTACAGAACAAATCGTATCATAGACATGTAGGTCATTTGGCAGCTCTACATTCCTAGTACAATTGAACATATGCATGTATTATGAGACATCACACAGAACATAATCAGTGACATCGTTTATAACATCATTCATGATAGAGCTCAACGGACCGGCAAGGTCTGTCAGTCAGATGTGTTGTATGCTGCCTCATTTTTTCCACTAGAATTACATCCTGAAATCAAGCCTACTCTAAGTGCTCTTCAATCCAATGACATGCAGGGAGTATACAACAACAAGATGTGAACATTGGCAAGAAAGAGAGGCATTTCGGAGAACTTGTTGCCGACGCCATTTTTCCATGCCAGTGCAATATCCAATTGACCTTTATGACTTGCCACCTTTCACTTTGTGGTTGAGTGCACAGGTGAAGACACTTCTAGCAACAGGCCAACCTCTTGACAATGATATTGTACAATACGATAAACCTCCAAAGCAATTTGCTACATCACATCGTCAAATGTATAACTTTGGCATGCATCTCCGCATTCGCCGTGCAGAAACAAAACTTGCTACATGAGATTCCTGTGTGGTAGCCTCATTCACACACCAGCTTTGATGGGGGCTTTGCAATGGTTTCCCTATTGAGAGAACTCATGACTATGTGGGGTACGTTGAAGAGAATTTGGAGCTTGACTATCAAAATCATTGCACTATTGTGCTTGTGTGCGATTGGGTTTGAAAGAGCAATGGTGCTCGCTTTCCTCATGTCCAACGAGATTGCTATGGCTTTGCAATCGCTAATTTCAGCCATATAGATGGCTCGGTGCATGCGGATTCCTTTGCGTTTCCAATGCACTGCCAACAGGTTTTTTTTTTTTATAATCCTCATAAGTCTGGGTGGAAAGTCATATGTCGTACTAATGTGAGGGGTAGACGTGGAGAACTTGAAGACGATCTATCTGTACCTTTTATGATTCAAGTGGGAAATAATGAGGACTTTGTGGGGCTTGAACCTATTGCCTTGGAGGTAGAGCCACAGAGAAGCAGACACTGAAGGTGGTACATTCATTGCAGCAGCATCAGAGGCTCCTAGACAAGAAGTTGTTGATAGAACATAGTTGGAATGCCCCCTTTCACCAAACACAACACTATTGTTATAGAGCGCAGTGTTCATTTTGACATTAGCAACGTTGAATAACATGTCTCATTAAATCAGCTGCATATGTTGGAGAACATGTAGGTGAAGATATGAGCAATGACATCTATACAAATAGGTGTACAGCGCGTAGGAAGCTTCGTATGTGTTTATGTTGTGTTTCTTGCAAATCTAATATATTAATTTCCGTACTGCACATTTGTCATGCCTACAATTGAGCTTTTGGGGGGGCAAGCCAAAGGCAAAAGTCCCTTTTCTTTTTCAACCGACCTAAACCCTTAAAAAAAGAGTCGGAGTGCATGAATTTATTTGTGTTAAATGGATATGATCTAGCAATTAAAAAAAATTGCAGTGCATGCATGTTTTTTATGTTAGATGGGTATGATCTAATAATGAAAAAAAAATTGAAGTGCATGAATGTTTTTTGCGTTAGATGAATATAATCTAACAACTTTAAGGAATTCCAAATCCATGAATTTTTTTTGTTAGATGGATATGATCTAACAATTCAAAAAATTTGGAATTCATGTCTTTTTTTTTGGGTTCCATGGATATGATCTAACAATTTAAAAAAAATTTAGCATCATGAATGTTTTTTTGTGTTAGATGGAAATGATCTAACAATTTTAAGGAAATTTGAAATTCATGAATGTTTTTTGCATTAGATGGATATGATCTTACAATAAAAATAAAAATAAAAATCATGAATGTTATTTGTGCTAGATGGATGTGATCTAACAATATAAAAGAATTTGAAATTCATGAATGTTTTTTGTGTTAGATGGAAATGATCTAACAATTAAATAAAATTTGGAATTCATGAATGTTTTCTATGTTAGGTGGATATGATCCTAAACCCTAAAAAAAATTTGAAAATCATGAATGTTATTTGTGCTAGATGGATATGATATTACAATTCAAATCAAATTGAAATTCATGTCTATTTTCAATGTTAGATGGAAATGATCTAGAACAAATAAAATAAATATGAAATTCATGAATGTTTTTTGTGTTAGATGGATATGATCTAATAATTTAAAAAAATTTGGAGTTCATGAATGTTTTTTGTGTTACATAGATATGATCTAACAATTCAAAAATTTGGAATTCATGTCTTTTTTTTTGGGTTACATGGATATGATCTAACAAATTTAAATTTTTTTTGAATTGATGTCTGTTTTTTTTGTTAGATGGATATGATCTAACAATTTAAAAAAATTAGAATTCATGAATGTTTATGGTGTTAGCAGTATATGATCTAATAATTAAATGAAATTTGGAGTTCATTAATTTTTCCTGTGCTAGATGGATATGATGTAACAATTACTAAAAATTTTGAAATTGCAATTTCTTGCAATTTCCTATTTCCTAGAAAATTGCAGTACGTGCTCCCAATTGTATGATCTATTTATTTGGTGTCGCAGTATAGGATAAGTGAAATTCCCTATTATGCTCACAAAAACCACTTTAAAGCATAACAAAGTGATTCTAAAGATCGAACCCAAGAGACTTTGTGAAGTGTTTCGTGTTGCTAGATAGTTTGGGGATAAATATCAATACAAATCCTTTCCTTTCTCTCCGTCTTTCCTTTCCCCTAAAACTGGATAACTCCCTAGACCAATGATCCCTAATCTGAACTATATTTCTACCTAATCCAAACCGAGATCCGGTAACTTAATCAACTCAAGACCAACTAGACCCAATGCATCCGTTCGGATTTTGCTACTACGTTTGAAGATCTATTCTTCCTCAGTTTTCGTTCCTCTTCCTGTTCCTATTTTGCTTAACCTCTATTGGCACTTTAGAGGGGTCCGCCACTTGGTTTTAGAGAGGTAGGCCCACCACTTCTTCCGAAACTTATAGTGATGGAAGACTCACTTGGCTAATCTAATCTCCTATTCTAACAGGACCCGATTTGATCTTTCACAACGACCAAAAATAAATCCGGCCTACAGGTCACACAACACCTCCCCTGTATGATCCTCTCCAACTACAAGGACCTTAATACTTCTCCTAATCCATGCAAAACTGAGGTGGCTACAAATGTATCCGCCCGTACCAACGCAATCCAGACTTGGGGGGTGCACTACAAAGGAAGTTCATGGGTGAGGAGTGACCAAACCCTAATTATCCATTTCTATTTTTCCTAATTACTTTCCAATAAACTATAATTTCAACCTACAATTTTGAGCTTTGTTTAACAATGTCTATACGTTTCTATTGCTAAAAATTTCAATCCTAAATAACATGTGATATATTGTCTAGGAAGGATTGAAAAATGAATTAAAATGGCATGCTTTTCAACTAAAATATTTATAGAGATCACATAAAGATGACTATTGTATCAATATTTAGCCAAAATAAACTTTGAGTAGAAAGCTATTTTATAGAAGTTTTTTTCATCTTTCAAATTTTTTTTTTTATATAATATAGGGGTGTGAAAGTAATTTTTAGCTTTATAGTATATCTTTTTTCTTCTAAAATTTGTAACTAATTCTTATTAACATAAAAAAATACCAATAATTTAGAACATAAACTTTCAAAGTAGGAAAATCTATTTATATTTTTTTTTAGAAAAAAAATTAGGATATAACATAGGGGGTCCAAACTTTAGTCGCTCTTCACCCATGAACTTCCTTTGTAGTGCACCCCCCGAAAATCCAGAGTTCTTCCGTTACTATTTTAGATGGCGAGACCTCTCAAGCAATTAGACACTAAACCAGATATCCTATCTAGTAGCTCTAGCATAATTAAGAATCTCTTCCCTAACTACCTAGCCTAACACTGGCTATCTCACCCGGAATAATGAATCCTAAATCTATTAAGGTGCAATGACTCACTTCCAACGCTTACAACCCGTTCACATGCACATGCAATCAAACGAAAACACCAAGGGGGAGAAATTCCTCTCAAGATCCACTCATCTGTACTCAATCTCTCATTCACTCACCCAGCCACTCTTTGAGAAGGCAAGAAAACAATAGAAAATATAAGGATACACAAAATATGCAAGGGAAAAACTCTTGGTCTCAGTCTTGAGACTTGAATTATATACAAGATTTACAAAAAGTGATCTAGAAAATCCAGCACTAATTCGGCCGAGATTTTCAGATTTGACCTTTTCCTAATTTTCCGGTATAAGGTTTGGTCTAACAAAATTTCCTACTTCTAAATTCTTAACTACCTACTCAACCTATGGGGATCCACCACTATCTGGAGTAGCCAGTGGCGATAATTCACTAGAGTTCTTACTCTTGTCTCCCCCTTCCGGAATGCGTTCCGGTTCCACAGGAAAGTTTTGCCCTATTCTTGTCGTTGGAGCTCCTGATGTGGAAGTTCTCCCTCCTTCTTTTTCTTTTGAAACTGGAGTCTCAAACTTTCCCTTCAGGATCTCAAGGTCATCCAATTCATCCGGGATCGAAATCCCGGATAAGGAGATTGAATCACTCTGGATCTTCCGGATGCTCTCTTCTATTCCCTTGGCATCCTTCTAGAATTCCTTCATAGTGTCATCTATCTCCCCGGCGAAGTCAGCAAGAATGCGGGCAATCCGGGTTTCAGAAAGCTTCTGATCTTTCTGTACTCTCTCGTCAAATAACTTGGCCTTTGCCATCACATCGCTGGATGCTCCCACCACTAGAGTCATCCACTCGATTGTTGCCCTGGACTCCTCTTGTAGTGACCTTGCAGCTCTTATTTGCTCCCGGCTGGTCTCTAGATCCTTCCGGAAGCCTTGAATCTCTCCTCGCAACCGGAGTACTAACTCGTCCATCTCCCGCAAGTTAATGTTCTGCTTCAGCACCCGGTCCTCCAATTCTCAGATTACATTCGAGTTGTTAATGTAGTTCGCCACCGCTTTCGGTAGCGCATTGCTCACCTTTCTTCCCACCAAGTCCGCCACTTCACGGAGCGTGGTGTTCTTAACTTCCCAATCCGCTCTCATTGCACTGAGAATCTAGATCAGATCACTGAATGGACCCGTAAGGTCTGTTTATTGAGTCAACGGAGCCGCCTTCGGCTTGACTACTTCCACTCGCTCCACCTTCTTTGGAACAGCCAGTTTTGATCTAATAACCGGTTTCGGTTCCTTGTCTTTACTAGGTTCGGAAGGGGAGCCCCTTAGGTTGGGCATCCGCTTGCTCCTTCTTCTGCTGAGGGGAGCTTCCTCTTCCTCCTCCTCTTCCTCGTCCTTCCAGTCCCTCTTCCTCGGGTTTTCACCCTTGTCTTCTAGTTTGGGCTATCCGGTTTGGTCTCGGATCTCTCTTCATCCGAACCTCTGAACTTCCGGAGAGCCATCTGGGCTCTCCACTCCTTGTTCTCCTTTGCGGTCAAGAGACTTTGGTTCTTATATAGGTGGAAAAGGTAGGGGCATACCAGAGTAGCCCTACTCTTTCCCACGTTGGCCACCAAGGCGTTCACCAGTCCGTAGATGAAGCTTGCCCAATCCATCTTCTTCTCCTCACTCAAGGCTCTAAAGATGGCGTTCCCAATCATGAACGTAACCTGTGTGAATTTTTTCGGATGCAGAATCGACACCAAAAACTCCAGTAGTCGGCGGTGTCGCCCGTCAACGCAATCATCTATAGCGAATCCATCCTTGGAATTGGTCGTGCCCTTGAACTTCTCCTTCACGAAGTCCCTCTTCCGGCTGGCCTACGTCGCGCCTCTTTCTTCAAATTCGTACACCCCTCTCCAAATCTCCTGTGTTCACATGGGCAGAACTAGCCGGATGGTGTTATCGAATTGGTAAGGGACTCCTTCTATGAGCTCCCTAACTATAGCTTCATTTTTGAAGCCCCAGGGTTTCTCGTAGAAACCTGCGCACCCCATAGCAGAGATCCTCCATCAACTCCGATCTCTCTCGGTCCCCACTAGGCTCTAAAGGCGCCACCTTTCTGACCTTGATTTCTACCTTTGGTGTGCTCGCTTGTCCCTGAGATCTGGGACGCTTTAGCTGTGGCATCCGGTTCCTCACCAATTTGCTACCTCACTTCTCTCCTAGCCGCACGTCCCGTTCCTCACAATTTCTCCTCGGTCTCAACCGAGTTACTACCTGCGCCAATTCTCACACAGGCTCTTGCGACGCTTGCCCGATCTCAATCGGCCACATTTTCTTAGATGTACACAGCTAACTCTTCCCTTAATATAATCTCTACTCAGCACAAAGGAAACACAAACACACACACACGGAAGTGTTCAAACAGCTGAGAGCATGGGAGAAGGCTAGAGCTCTCAGATGCAAATGGGAGGTCCAAACCCTAAAGGAAGCTTTTTGTACACTAGAAACCTAATCATTACTTTTTTTCCGCTTTTCCGGACGTAGATCCCGGACCCGTTCCTTCGGCGTTGGATCTGGACCGGATTCGTTTCCGATATCCGTTCCATCTCTTTTTTGGTTGGTGATTGCTTGTTTCTCTAACCATTCTAATTTTTAATTCTTCTCTTCTTCCTGTACCAATCCGAGTATACTATTTCCGGATTCCGTGTTCTAAAATACGATAGAGAGAAAAAATCAAAAAGTCGGGTTGCGACACTTGGGCCCACAAAAAAGGCTTTTAAATAAATAAAAAAGGCCCACTTTCATGGAATAAGGCCCCCTGGCAATGGCCCCTACTTTATTTTGCATGAAAATGTTGTGGCCAAGCCCTCTACAGTACTTCACCATTTGTCATGTTTGCAATTCAATCCTTTTGTTGTGGAAGCCCAAGGTATTGGTCCTTTTCTCTATTTTAAAATAATAGCGTGGGCTAGAGGTGCTTCCAATTCAATCGCCTAATTTTTTGGGCCCAGAAGAATGGATTAAAAATATAAAAGGCCTACTCTGATGAAATTCCGAAGTTGAATATCACCTTTTCCTTGTCCTTCTTATTTACTATGTTCATCACTTCATGAGCGTCAAGATAATAAATGTATATTAATTTCATATGTAGAATATTTACCTCGATAATTTTAGAATGCAACAACCCATAGGAGCAATATTTAGTTCACCACTTGTCGTTAGAATGTGTCCACATTTTTTTAAAGCCTTATGAAAGCACCTACCCCTTCTTCAACATTTTTCCCTACTGGGCAACACCCTCCAACACTACCTAGTTGCTGCTAAAAGTGGCCCCAAACGAAGCTGTTGACATGGACAAACTGCTTTCTCGGTGACGTCACCAAAAAAACGTCTTATGTTGTATCAAACGTCACAGAGGACATGTGACGTTGCAAGTGACATTAAAATGTTCTTTGAATTTTGTTGCCCTGTTTTTGGTGACATCAACTGAAATCTCGTCAAAAAACCAACGTATTTTCGGAAACGTCGCATGTTTTCGAAAAACACGTAACATCTTCCTAGACATTATGTGTTTTTTGTAAAAACATGAGAAAAAACGTAGTTTTCTTATAGTGAGCCATGGGATTCTTGCACAAATAGGAGAAACTACAAGAGAAGACCAAGATGGCAAAGGCAAGCATTCCAACTTATACTAGAGACGCTAACATCACTTTCAATTGTGAGGGCGTTGGTCACAAGCAGTGAGATTGCAAAAAGACATCTCGCAAAGATACAATCAAAACTACTGCGTTTTGCTCTGGTTGCGGAATCGAGGGCCATGTGGAGGCCAATTGTAGGAAGGTTTATCCCAAACTCAAGCCTAAGAACACAAAGGAGGTGAAGAACAATGACTCAAAGGAGGTGAAGAACAATGACTCCAAGGAGGCTAAGTCCATAGGAGAAGACAAAAAGTCATGGAAGTTGCGTTTCAAAGAGTTGGAGGCTAAAATGGCAGCCATGAGTGCCACTACCGCCACAGGGGCAACTTCATTTTATGTAGAAGGGAGTGACCATATGTTGTGTGGCATGGCTGATGCTTAGATCACGCCATTAGATGTTTATGCATTGACTAGGAACAAGACCGTGGTGTACGATGCACCACGAGATGCAAGTTCAGGATTGGATCTACAAAAAGGTGAAGCCAACCGCCAAGCTAGGCTGTCGGAGTCATTCACACTTGAAGATACGGTGCCCACCTCCTCCATGGTACCATCACATCACAATTCGAGCAGTCAGTAGGTTGCTCAGGCTCTACATGGTAATGGACAAGGTACGAGTGTTCTTTTTAATGCAACAACCGTTGTTTGTCAAGCTCCTTTGTTAAAAGCATCCATGATTTTCCAAGCACAATTTAGTGCTATTATAGTGTTTCAGTTGGCGATTACCATGTGTAAGAACGGTGGCTCGGCATCGGTGAGCTCCATAGAAGCTGTATTTGAGCCACAAGTAGTGACTGGCACTAAGTGAATTGAAGCACAAGGATTTTTATCAGCCGTTGCTCGGGTCAATACTATGCCAGCACGTCCAGCAATATAGCGGTCCTCTATTACCCTAAAGGTAGTGGTATTGGACAACTCTCAAGATATTTTCCAATTAGTTGGGTCCAAAGGAAGAGTTTTTACGCCTCAACGGGTACTATTAGATTCCGGTATACAACCTTTAATGCTAGAAGGGTTAGCAATTGAAGGCTTGGATTTGACCAAGGATGTGTTGGAAACGTATTCGTAGACAATTAGTACTTCAATGGGAGGGACAAACCAAGCGAAGGGCATCACGAGGGACGAGTTGATACTATGGTTGCATCAAGATGATGTCAAGGACGTTAGCTTCATGAAGGTGAAGGCCATAGTCACAGAGGTTAAATCATATGATGTTTTGGTGGGGATGGTATTATACCCTATGGGATTCACCTTGGACTTCTGGGAAGAGACAACATACTATAGACCGGGATGGCAAGCGGGAGATGGACGCAAAGTTTAACTACCAACTCAATTTATACGAGTTCTTATCGATAATTTAGCTAATTTCTATTGTTTTGCTGGACTTGTGGACGAGGGTCAACTATGATTTGAAGAA
The DNA here is from genome assembly GCA_950106755.1 of Climacium dendroides. NCBI lineage: Eukaryota > Viridiplantae > Streptophyta > Bryopsida > Hypnales > Climaciaceae > Climacium > Climacium dendroides. Next base: position 1,123,738 of record OX467092.1, read on the forward strand.
GATTTTGGAGATCCTCTTATTGCCGCTTTGTTGGATGTCATTGAGCACCATGATTATCGCGATCCAAATGACACCTAACAGCTTCCAGTAGCTCCCTAGGTTCACCTCAACCCACTAACAACGTCACTTGGTTACCAACTGCCTAATACTGCACATGCCAAGCACCCACAGTGTTAGTCCCCATTTCCAACTCATTTGCCAAGTCCTAGTCACCGGGACTACTAGCACACACTCCCATCGTGACACCGGGCATGTCACTTAGTAACATGGGGCGGAACTTCCACCTTAATGTGCAAGGACCCATGGTGGCACTACTCACCACGGTCTTAACCGCCCTTGAGTATCACCCCACTCCATGCTAGCCCATTTTGTATTTGCTACTCATCTACTAGAGGTAACCAACGCTCACAACTCGGGACACATCCAAGGAGGCCTAGCAAGGAGTGGGACTCCACCCAACCGATGCTACAGGACACACACAAGTGTCCCATGGTGCCTTGAAGTGGTGGTGAAGTCACCACCACCAACCATGAGTCACCGGGACTCACCAAGGCTTCAAGAGGAAGTGAGAAGGGAGACCAACCCCTCCTATAGTACTCTCTGTGGTATTTGGCAAACCCCCCCGTCCTAGGTCGAAGGAAGTCCTTGGATAACCTTGGGTTGTGGAAGACCACCTACTTCCAACCGAAATCACCAAGTTATGTCACCGTTTGAACTCCCGAACTTCCAACCGGCGTAACTTTGCGCTCCGAGCTCTAAATCCAACATGTGAGCCCATTTTAGACATCAAGCAACAAGTAGATGCCGATGGACTGCTCACTCGTCTCATTTGGACAAGTTCTCGCAAAGTTATGGCCCTCTAAAGATTCGGATGCACCAGGGGAGGCGTCACGCCTTCACCACGGCTCTTCTTTTGGCCATAATTTTTGACTCATGTCTTAAAACCTCGTAATGCTTGTCATTCTAGGTTCCTTGTGTTCATAGCTTTCCAATGATATGCCACATGCCATACTTTCTTGTGGGATTCATTGGGAACCCCTCACACCTAGCCCTCAAGTGTCCCGGCGCCCCTAGGACACAGTCCACTTTGAGCGGCCATAACTTTTAACTCACAACTCCAAATTGCGCGTTCTTTGCGCCATTAGAAGCGTATTGTCAAGAGCTTTCCAAGAATACATGACACTCTCATGTCCTCTTCAAAACTAGAGCGCCATTGCGCCCTGTTTAATCGGGAGTCTCTCCATTCTCCCTACCTAGTCTATTGCAAGGCTTGGGAAGTCATTCCTAAGGTCCCCCCTTGCGCACTAAGGTTCGTTGGGCACCCCAAGTAGATAGGGGCGTGACAATGATCATCATGATGGTGAGGACACTGGAGGCGACATGTTGTACCGGCCCGGTGAGAAAGCGGCATGGTATAGTACCACAAGACTGCAAGAAGCAGCCAACAAAGTTATCCAAGAGGTGTAGCAACAATCATTGTTACCACAAAAGAACAAAGTGGTTGAAGGTAAAGACAACAATGGTTCTCGTTTGGACACTTCAATAATCTGGTAGAAACCACCAAAAGAAGGTATAATTCTTTTGAAGTTGTTTAGTAGCATTGGCACAGAGTTGGCGGTTGTATTGTAGGCGGGTATAAAGGTGAAGCATTATATTTATGTCAATAATGATGATATGACACGGCAGGTGGCCAAACGCCATGTCCGATGTTTATGTTGAGCATTTCCAACTTTATTACACACACTTACTATTACAACTATGTTTTCTACATTGTCAAGCGATATATCACTCATCTCACTTCAAGACATTGTCTAGTTGGGGTCGGTAGACTTGATTATTGTAGGATGGCTATGCCAAGGTATGTCTATGGCTGGCAAACAAAATGGATTGAAGGACAACCGTTCTTCAAAATTCTATGACATGGTGAAAATACTTCGGTATATTCAGACTTCTCAACGGCAGCCTCCAGGGTACATCATTGAGAATGTACCAGTAGTTGGTATATCATGAACCTACACGTTTAACAATCTTCATCATGTGCACAAAGCTCTTAGTATTCCAATATTATTGGATGCCGCGGCGATGGGTTCTAGAGCCTATAGGCCACGACTTTGGTGGACTAATTTGGCTCCACCAGAATTCTTGCATGCAGCAATACAACATATTTATCGACCTGATGTATATGTGAAGGACATCTTAGACCTTCATCGGTCACCACAGCGGGTTTACTATGATGATTAAGCACCACTTGTAGTGGTGAACCGTAAGGGTGAGCCATGGAGAGCTTTACTAACATTGGTGAGTTTTTCTAGGTCCTATCCATTCAAGGACAATGATCCTGGGTTGGTGTAGGATGTCCATACCAAAGAGATGATTGAGTCCAACACTAATGAGCGGGAACAGGCCATGGGGTTTCAAATGGGAATCACCCAAGCTCTTGACATTACTGAGTTTCAAAGGTGATATCTCATTGGCCAGGCCATGGATTTAAATTGCCTCTTATAGATTGTGTCACTTGTAAAGGCTGAATAGAAGCATTTAGCTTCAATGTTGGATGGCCACTTGGGATTCTATGAGCTGCAAGCGGCTATAAAACCATTAAGTTTTGGAATATCACACTTGATGGTTGGGGGCAAAGACACTTTTACAGGTCATCTATGGAGCATGTGGAAACCGTTAGTAGGCCTGAAAGATGAAACAGAGGAGAAATAGGAACAAGAATTCCTCAAGAGTCATGTGAATTGCTTTGCTTTTAGTTTAAAGGACTTGAGAATTCTTAAGGGACAAGAAGTATGTATTAACTTGATTGATGACACAACGATTTACCGCAAGCTATAGTGAGGTAGAACACAAAATGATTCAAGACCGAATGAAGGAGTTGTTGGAGGCCAGAGTAGTAGAATTAGCGACGGTCATGCCATCTAAGAAGGATATTTTTGGTAATTGGACTGAAAAGAGGATGTGTGGAGATTATTGGAGAATTAATAAATTCACGAAGTCCGACCGTTATGCAATGCTGACACCGAAGGAGAACTTTAACACCATCGTCCATGCTAAAGTATTTAGTACTTTGGATCTCTAGTTAGGTTATCACTAACGTGATATTTGAGAAGGTAATAAGGGAAAAATAATGTTTTGGAGAATCGTTGAGGATAAGAAGGAACAACTTTATCAATGGAGGTTTCTATCATTTGGCTTGAAAAATGCCCTTGCTGAGTTTCAAAAGGTTATAGACAATATCTTTTCAGGTTTGAATTTTGTGAAATGCTACATTAATGACATTATTGTCTATAGTACAAATCTAAATTAATACAAAGCTCACTTGAAGGAGGTTTTTGCTAAACTGAGACTTCATGGCTTGAAATTGCATCCAAACAAATGCAAATTTTATTATGACCGTGTGGAGTACTTGAGCCACATGATATATCCTAGTGGATTGGATGTGGTAGCTAGCAAAGTGGAAGTGATGATTTCTATACCAAGACCGAATGATGTGAGTAGATTGTAGGCATTTTTGGGATTGTGCAATTACTATCTGAAGTTCGTGAAGACATTTAGTACCATTGCAAAGCCATTAATCATACTAATAAGGAATGATCAACCTTGGATGTGGGAAGATGAGCAAGAGGCTGCCTTCACACAATTGAAGGAGCGTTTATCATTGGCACCCATTTTGAGGAGGTTGATTTTTGGTAGAACGTATCAATTGCACATGCATTGAAGCTCACTGGGAATTGGCGCGGTGTTGACTCAAATGGACGACGATAGAAAACGCCGCCCGATGCAGAATCCAATCCACAATGTGTTTGTACATGTAAGATGAGTTGTAGTTCCAAGTATAAAGGCCTTGGGTTGGATTTGGAGAAATTGAACAATCCTATTGGTTCAAACTTGGAGAGTTCCTCAACCGCCCTCAATCCGGCCCCAAGTATAAACTGGCCCTAATAATAATTCAATATAACTAAATTAAATACAAAAGCAGTCCATGGCACAAGGCACCCACCCCACTACAATTTGTCCCCAAGTCATTTGTGAACCTCATTGGAACGCTGAAGGATCAGCGTTCAGGAGAAAGGGGACACGTTCTTCACATAGAGAACGCGAACTAGAATGCTTTTAGAACGCCACAAAACTAGGGCTGTTCGAACGCAGGCTCGGAAATCCGAACCTACGAATTGAGACCGAGAAGGTCGGAAACGGTAGGTTCGTGGAGCCGTTGGTCCGAGGCTGCACAGGGCTTCGTTTTCCTGTGGCCGTTCTCTGTTCTGGAGCTCACAGCGCCCATTGACGGTACCGTTGTTTGTCTCCTCGATTGCCGTGTTAGATCGCATTGTAGACGGAGTTGAGGTTGAGGTGTGTTTTCGGCGATTCAGAGAGTCATTACGCACATTATTTCTGACGATATTTGCGCATTGTTTGGTCGTTTGAGGACGCTGGCGAGAATTCTGGAGACTTCTGGATAGTTCGATCGGGGGCGCTTTTTATTGATTTTCCGAACACCGGGAGTGCTATTGAATGGAATATCGTTTCATCTAAATTCCGACGTTACTGGTAGGACTTCACCATCTTAATTTCCATCTGGAATCGTAGGAAACGACGGTGCATTTCCGTGCTATTCATCTCTTGGATTTCTTTGTTTGGTTCTGGTAGTTGATGACTCACAAACTTCGAGATTGAGACTTGAGAGAGTCGGAGGTTCTGTGAAACAGTACTTCCTCACGTTGGGATTGGATAATTTCTGTCGTAAGTCTTAAGATTACAGAAGTTAAGGCTTCAATTGTGTTGCTTAAGTCCGCTATGGTTCTTTTAAAAACGCAAGAAAGGAGTTCGCAACAGGTGGACAAGTGATTGATGTCTGTTGTAAGCATTGCTCATGCAGCCTGGTACATTTGTGTGACATTTATGCTGGATTTTCTCATATGCTGCTCGGCATAGATTGACCTCGAATTCGATCCTCGTAGTTTAGCATGGTAGTCATTTACCTTAAATTCCATCTCAACTTTTGCAAAATTGTCTGTGCGTTATTGCGTCTGCAGAGTTCCTGGAACGAGCATGCTGTTATCTATTAGAACTGAGCAGAAAATTTCTCGAAGAAACCCGTCTAGGAATTTAGATTTAACTGTTTGTATCCTACATTTACGGTTAATTTCAGCTTACTGCTTCGTTAGGAAGTAATTCTTAGTTGAGTTGTAAACTCTCTTAGCTTGTCAGGCATTTCCCTTCTAGCCGTTGGTCATTCCTCTTGATCACCAATGTATAGATTCCACCTACGTCGTCTTGTGGATCTTCTCTGGTGATTCGCTCGTACATCAGACACGTGAAGCTGCTTTGAACAAATGTGTATGCGATACACCAAGGCTACTTGTGCGACAGGGTAGAACAAACAGAAGCTTGTAGCGCGTTTATCGCAGAGTTGTAGGCGATTTTGAAGAAAATGGCCTCAGAGTTTCGGACAGGGAGAAGGACTTTGGGAGCAACCCCGTCCCATAGGCGCCGTCTGTCAAATATCACCAACCTCGTCAATGTCGGCGGGTGGTCGAACGAGAATGAGCTTGTTAAGAGCATATACAACAGTGGTGATTCGCAACTTCAGCAGGTGACGAACGCCGTTTCCCACCTACTCTATGTTACGGTTGTAAAGGACACTTAGGCTTGCTTTATGTCTTAGGCTTGCTGTGTGCCTGGTGCATCCGTAGAACCATGTAAGATAACGGCACCAGGATAGTTTGTGATTTTGCTGCTGTGACCTTGTACTGACACTGACTTGAGGCAAGTAGATGATTGTTCTTAGTTCTTGAGGAGACCCGCATCTTCTTGTGGAAACCTCCTTACATGTGTTGTATTGCGAGACCGGCAGCTGATTATGATAGCCTGCAGTCCTACGGCATTCGCAAGTGTTAATTTTCTCATATTTTTGCGTAAGATCGACCTTAGTCATGTATTTTCGTGAATTGTAGACATTAAATGACCGACCGAAATCCAACTTTCTCAAGCTTATGCCGGGTCTGTGGATGGTTATGGAGCTAATTCTCAGTTCCACTGTTAACAGGAGATCAAGAAGCTCGAACAGAGCAACGCTGAGAAAGATGTGATCATTGCTGAGAAAGAGTATCCACTCAAGGTTAATTGAAGTTACTTGTATTTATCCTAAATTCTTCTCTAGCCTATTTACGCACAAAATCCAATTCAATTCAATTGACGAATCGGTGCGTTTGACTGATCCACCTACAAGGACAAGTTAATCTGTAGTGTCTACGTTTCGGTGTTTAGTCTCAATTCTAATGCAACTGCGAACAGCTCGTTTAGAGTGTTCATTACTGTGTCGATTTAGGTTGTAACTTTCGAACAAGAGATCGTTATCTATGCCCCTTTTCCTGCGTTATGAGTGGATTTCGAATTATCTTTATACAGTTGTTGCAAGTTTGTCGTACCTTTAACCTTAACCACGGTACACAGTCAGGAGATAGAATCGCAGAAGCTCTTCATGCAAAAAATGCAGAGAGTTTTCAATACCAACATTTGCAAGCTATCTCAGCAGAATGAGGAAATCATCAGCTTCAATACCCGCCTTTCCAAGGTTGATTCCGGAGCCCTTTCTCTCCACTTAACTTCTGCTATAGGAAGGGTTTATCTGCTTCTCTGGCCTGAGTAATTTTTTATTGAGCCCGGTGTGTAAACCGGTAGTGTGATTAGGCTCCCTGTATGTTTCCTGTGGGATTTACACTCTAAACGAGTTTGTCCCGAAAAGGGTTTTTGTGAGTTGGTCCCTCTGAAATAGGTTGAGATACTGAACTGTTTTAAGGGAAGGGTTGAAGTCTTTTGGCATAAATTACAGGATATCTCAATCTCATGTTTCGTGTTGCTGTGCATCTTTCTGGCAGGAGCTGAGCTTCCATCGTGAACAAGTAAGTACTCTGTCTTCTATGCCACACTGAATTACATCCTTCCTGTCCGTTATCTATATTCTTGTTGCCAACTCTTCCATGCGATATTCCCCTAGCTGTTTAATGAAGATTCTGTATCTAGCCCACTCATTTAACCCACTGTGCAGCTCAAATTGTTTCATCATGAGTACACCCAAATGGCACTGGTCTACAAAGTCAATGAGCAGGAGCTACAGGTATTAAATGCGATTCCATTGTCGTTTGTCCTCTCTTCAAGGATGATTTCCCCAAAACAAAAATCTGATCTTTGTTCGTCTATAAACATCAACAATTGTTTGAAACAGCCCTACACTCTATTCTGTAACAAAAATGTTGCCGAACGCCAAAGAACAGCAGATGGTCTTAGTGAATGATAAAGCTCTTATCCACGAAATTTCGGCTGTCACCGTTTCCGCAGACCAGACTAGCAGACGCACAAGAGCACTTGAAGCGCGTTTTTGACGAGAAGAAAAAGAAGGTAATCGCTTTAGAGATTGCAAGTCTTATGTTTAGAAATGTTATGTATTATTAGATGTTTCGCCACATCTTATTAAAGTTGTGCTCTGATAGCTTGCATATTGACTATGACTCTCATGAAGTACGGCCAGAAATTTCACCAAAAGAAAGGTTTATTCGATAAATCTTTACACTTGTCATTGTAGAGTATGATTGATTCGTTTACTGGACATTCAGGGCTCCAATGATGTGGTGAATGTTGACGAAATTCCGACTAATGTCACAAGACGAACTCGAACTAGTTCTGCTCGAAGGCACTCAATGATTGGAGGTAGTTTTCTCTTCTTGGCGTCGATCAGTCTGTCACCAACATTGGGTTGCATCTCCGGTCACGCTCCTTATATCTTGAAGCTTATACTCCTTTAGTGAGAAACCGATTTGTCTTTTCAGTATCCGCTAGTACTAAACGCAAATGATGATCGCTTGCAGTAGGACTTGATTCAGAAACCTGGAATCCCTCCACGAATACGCATTCAATAAGCTGCCTTGACACAGCTAGCGTCACCACGAGGTTACACTCGAGCTCGCATGCCTGTGATTAGGATTGATTATGCTGTTACTTTTAGAATACATTTCATGAATAAGAAATAAATGAGTTTCAAATCCCTTGAAATTGAGCTTGTGCTGCTGGTCTCCGGGCATTGTATCATATCATAATATATCACTTGGATGTAATGTGTTCATGGTTTTGATTTGTGGCGCTTCACTGCAGAGGGGGGGTGCGATCCAAAGCGACTGGATCGTCTCAAAAAGAGAGCTCCTTAAAGTCAAAGATTCGCCAACATGAATGCGCAGCCATGCCTATTATAGGTAATTGCCCTGCCATACTCTGGATAACATAAACCACTAGAAATCTCTTAGTCAGCCAGGCCTGAATGCTTTTATGTTCCAGGGCTGATAATGAGTAAATTATTATTACATGTTTTGAAGTCCTATGAACCTCTACAGCCAGTAAAGCGTTCATATCGTTTGGGTTATTCAGCGTGTCCTCAAAAGGTAAAGCATACTCAAACAGCTATTGCATCCTAGTTCACTGAGTTATTGATGTGGATTTGCTCCGCATTTACGGAGACCAAACCTCTTTTGTGCTCACAGAACCATATTTTCCTACTTCAGTTCCTGCTTGCCCAACAAAGCGGTTCAACAACCGATACGGTCACCTCAACAACTTGGAACCCATGCAAGAAGTCGAGGAGTCTGAGCCCCAAGTATCAGGCAGCACATCCTCTCGTCGTTGTCAAGGCAATCCATCCTTGCAATACTTGTCCAGTGAAACTGCGGAGAGCGATTATTTCGTAAGTCAATCGAATAGCAGTGAGCAACGTGCTGGCCAGGTCGCTTCCACGAGTGAATCAAGTAATGGAGGTGGAGTATCCAAGTCTTCAGAGCCAAGACTAGCACTCAAAGTGCAGAAAAATCACTACGATAAGAACCCCCCTCCAGCTCGACCCAACAGCCCTCTGCTAAGAGCATGCTCTCAACCAACAACCCCTCGCAAAAGAACTGAAGCTCATATTGCATTACAGGTATGCCTGCATATTTTAATCATTTCTATCTCATCCTAGGAAGAAACTTCATAAGCTTTTCACTAAATATATTAGCTGCGTTCTATGAAAGCTATTTCTGATTATGGATTGGTGAAGTTGCAGAAAAAACCTGCCTCTCAGCCTGGTACGCCTGTTTCCTCTTCTCCAGTTCGCCACACCGATTCGCTTCTACAGTCGAGATCCTCTTTAAGTAGAACTCCTTGTATGCACAAAGACTTGGAGCAAACTCAACCTTCGTCAAGAATGTCTGTAGGAGGAAGACCTTCAAGACGAGCGTCAGAGGTCGTGATTTCTTACAAGGAACCCTCCCTGATCACAAAAATGCGGAGACCTCGCTAAGTGCCCCCCACCCCCACCCCCTTACTATTTCAATGGTCCTCCCTACATGAGAGCGCTTTCTGCCGTCATAATTTGCATCCTGCGCAATTTCGGTGGACAGTGTAAGCAACAGGTAGGTGCACTACAGTATGCACTCTTGGCTATGTGAAATTGCCGTATTTACAACTCACAGATGTTAATATATATCCCCCGAGAAGCCGCACTCCTTCGGTCAGGGCCTGCCAATGGGCAATTGTTGACTTTGTAGCATAAGAGAGTATTGAGCGAAAGATGTCGAGCCCCTCTAGTACTGTTGACCGTCTATTGACCGTCAAGCGTAATCCGACCAGAAACATGCATCACAAGGAACGTACGGGCGGCTTTACCTAGACTGAAATTTAACGTCAAAGGTGATCGAGGTGTCTGAAGTAGGATGGTGCCAGTGATCTTCAGCTCTTGTAAACCAAGGATATCTGTGACTGAAATGTGAAAGTGTTGCACCAAATTGGGCAGCACATTTTTCTCTCGTGATATGCAGACTGTCTTTCCCAGTTCCTTGGCTTTGAGGGACCGGTAAGGCTACTACTTGGTGCAGCAGATGTCTTGTTTGTTAAGATTCTGAAATCGTGAGGATGGGCTTCGTCCGTGCCATAGCCAACTCTGTTTCAACGACTGTACGCGACAATACCCTCGCACTGCATTAACTTGGTGCAATTCTATTGTCATGTGACCCGTACAACTTAGTTTCTTGTATGCACTGTACGTTGCAGAACTCTGCCCAACTGTAGTTCAGATATTCCAGTCACTTTGCTCTCTGAGCCGCTTCGTTTTATTCTCGATTGTGCAATCCTAGGAGACTTTTGGTTTTGAATGATGATGGACGCACTCCGTTTCAAAAGACCTTGTTAGCCAGACTCTAAATCTTCATTAGCGTATTTGTTATATTGATAGTCAAATAATTGGAAACTAAATGGAACTCAGGAACCAAAAAGTCTACGCAAAGTGCCTTCCAATGCTACCAAAATAGAGGGGCAGCATGAATCACACATCTAATAGAGAAGTAAACAAGAATGAAAACCAATTGAGTAGCGGGCACTCCACTTTCTTTGCATTTCCGATTTCGGAAGGGATTAGGCATTGACCATGATGTTAGCCTTTGCGTTGGGCATCTGACATACCCACCTTGTATGACTGGCTATCGCACAAAGAGTTCGTACGTACATGAAAAGGTACCTAAAAGAAATTACTACACAAGACCATACTTTTCGAGGTTCCGCCATTTGTCCTTGATGTCGACTTCAGTACGTCCTTGAAGCGCTTCTTTGTTCATTTGTAGAATCATCTTCCAGCGGCCTTTCCCATACTTCTGAACCTCCCGCTTCAAAGTCTCCACCTCTTCCTCGGACCACTTCTTCTTCTGCCGTCTTTGTTTCATACCTGCGAACTGTATTGCCACTGGAGACGCAACTGGCCTATGATTGGGACTTTGAAGGGGTGGCAGGCGAATACGTTTCGATGCAGAAGGAGTCAATGGGGAAGCACTCTCTTCGATCTCGTCTTCTTCGTCCCAGCCCTGGGCTTCGGCCGATGTGTGAGGATCCAGAAGTCTGCGTTTTACAACCCCTGGAAAGGACAAAGGACTCACGATTTTATATTAAAATGATCCAATTGTGAAAATAATATTGTAGAACATAGCATGCGTTCGCCACGGAGTAATGATATTGGACAACAGAAAGACTCCACATGACCTACTAAAAAACACATTAAGCCCAATTTGGGATACCAATAGCCTTACCTGGGACTCCACCATCTGCTTTCCTCAAAAGCTCGGCAGTGCTGTTGGGCAACGCTGGTATTGCCCTGTCCAAGACTTCGTTTCTTCCGTTGACAGCATTTTGAAGCTCCACAACAGAGTCTTCGTTACTAGTCTTGGCTCCACTGTCGTCCATTGCAACAACATTCTCTGCAAGTGGCAGAGGTATTGAAACCCCTTGTGGCTTGTATTTTCCATTGATGACAGCGGCTTCCACTCTCTCCAAATACACGGGGCCAAACAAAGCCCAAGTGTTTTTTGTTAAAGCTGACAATTTACTCTCAATGCCAGTGACATTTTGAACATCTGCTTCCTCACTAAGCAACTTCCGCAGCTCCTCCCTCAGTTCTAATGTTGGCTGACGAAGTTCTTTCCATACAGACCCATCCTCATTCGCTACAGAACTTGATGGCTTGAATCGCTTTGATAGAGCCACATCTTCTGACTCTTCAAGATGGGGGTCTTCAAAGGACTGCTGGAGGGCTTCAAGAAGGTCCAGGGTCTTCTGAATGTCGAGATCCTTGGAAACTTGAAAAGAGAGCTCTTTAATCAGTATCATCTGTTTCAAGCGCGGAATGTCTTTCGGAAAAGGTATCGACTCCGTCAATTCCCTGATGAGGCTCACATCCGACGTGCACTTTAAAACGTACTCCCATACCCAAAACCCTATCCGCTTCTCCTTAGCCGTATCCACCAACTTCCGACAGGCTGCGGACACACCTCCCGAGCTCCTATCCTGCACCATTGCTAATCTCCTCCGACGCCAACTCGATTGCACATGCCTACACGTGACAAGAAAATTGTCAAAGGTCTTGAACAATGGACTCAGAAACGCACAGACCATTAGATTACTTCAGTATAAAGAGTCCCTCATCATCGAATCTGCTTAGTGCGTGCTTGCATATGCATACCTTTTGTACCCGAGGACGTTTCCTCGCACATACAACCTGTCCAAACATCACAAAACCTCACTCGTCAGAAAGCAACAAAGACACTACCTCCGAAACCACAACCACAACTTTGCTCAGTCCCGGAGGAGACTGCTACATGATTCCGAAACCACGCCTTCTTCAGGAAAGCTCTAAAAGGTTCCATTGCCTTAAGGGCTACATTGCACCAATCCTTGCGAGCAAGAGGTCGTTGGAAACAACCTGACGCGCTCACCCTGTTTTTTGGAAATGAATCTTAGCATGGCATTTAATAGTCATGCCAAGTTTCAGAGCATGCAAGTTTTTAGAATATTGTAGAGAAGGATTTGAATTTGTCTGTGCGGTGATTGGCAAGTTTACTCAACATAAAGAGAGTCCCTCATCATCAAAAAAATTCATTCATCCCTGCCCTGCAATTCAAGACCTTCCATTGAAGCCAATTCTCCGATTAAAATTTTAAAAATACAAGCAATCCAATAATTCTGAAGCCTAGATCTAAATGTGACCTACCATACACGCCGTACTCATTTCCAAGATAAGAGCAATCTAAACAATCGATCTCTACTAAAATTCCACAATTCAAATTTCACAGGAACAATGTCTACTCCGAATTAAGTCCACGTTCTGCTACAATCGCATTTCCTTCTTCCTTCCTCATCCCGTGTAATGAAAAGAGAAATTAGAAAACGAACACAAAGCACGAAACCCTAACATGATCTGGAAACATACATACAATGCAAAGTAAGTCTTTTGCAAACTGAGACCTAAAGTGCCAATCTCTCAGCTCTTGTTTCCATTCTATTCAAACACTGATGCATTCTCCCAACGTAAGTTAAAATTGGAAATCCGAACCAAAACCGACGAGCTTTCGTGCAAAAAGACTGCATTTTCAACAGTAAGAGCGTTTCCGATGGGACCTGGGAATTGCAAGGAGAAAAGGAAAAGAGCGCCACGTACCGGCATCACTGGTAGAATATGAAGCACGGGTGATCGAGCTCCAAATCCCATTAACACCAGGTTCATCGCGAGCAGGAAAACGAACTGAAGCTCGTAGAGAAAGTTTCTCCTTTAGTTTCCGCGAGCAGGGAGACGAACTGAAGCTTTGCACTGTAGATAGTTTCTCCTTTTGTTTCCGTGAACAATGCTACGGTTTCATTTATGTCTCATCCATCCATTCGAACGTTTTTCATCCTTTATATTTTCTTGTGCTTCTACCAGGTAGCATACCTGGTAGTCAGGGTCGGCAAAAATATTTCTAAAAATTAATGCCAGAAAATGATTGGATTATTTTTCCAGAAAAAAATAATTGTAAAACAAAGAAACCAATCTCTTTATTTTTAAGCAAATCTTAAAATAAATTATATAGGAAAGAAATTTTTTATTTTTACACAAGTCACAAAATAAATTATAAAGGAAAGAAACTTTTTATTCTTAAACAAATAGGTGTATAACTTCATTAATGTAGCAAATAGTTAGGTGTTAATTTATTAGAATTTAATAGTATTTTTTAGTATTTTAATCAAATTATGTACATCTTTGAAATAGATTCATTGTGCTAAATTCATTCTTTATACAAAGTATAGTTATACTTATAGTGTTATGATTATTGTTGTCAATTTAAAAAATGATTAATAAAATAAAATATGTACTTTCCAAATCATTACTTAAAATGAATGTATTCTACACATTTTGGAGTGACAATTTTAGACCATGTAGTTGCCATACATATATTACGGTATATATATTTTACTCTACAAAGAGTTGCTTAGATTTTACTTATAAGTTTCATTTTTTACCGATATCCTTTTATAGGTTTGGATAAGATGTCCTAATACTTGTCTAAATTTCTTTAAATGATATCAATTTCTCAATTAGTTGTAGTAATAACTTATTCTTCCAATCTTGATATCAAAGTATTGAATTTTGACTTTAACATCATGAAATACCAAAGCACAATTAGACCTTCTTGAATATCCTACAATTACTTGGATAAATTTTATTAAAAAAATTAAAAGAAAAAACTCTTTTCATGCTAACCCTTAAAACCCCAAAGCTCCCTTAGAGGACTCTTGGGATTTTGGATAGGCTTATATGACCTCAATTTTTGACATAATTTTCTAAAACTTGTTTTAAAGATAAGAAATTACATTATATCTCTAAGAATATAATTTTTATTTCAATTGTAGTCTGGGAAGAAAAGTAATGCCTTCCAAGTCCAAAAAATAGTTCATAGAATAGTACAACAAAATTTTCAAAAAATTGAATTTGAAAATTATTATATTTTTCTCTCAAAGATTATATTTTTGTTTATATGTGAAGCTTTGATTTATGATTCCATTTGGATTAGTGATGTGAAAGTTCTAGAATTTTTTGTTTTACAAGCAATCATTTTCTTAGGATGATGCAATGACTTATAGGATTCATTTCTAAACTCAATTTTTACAATTTAAAAAAAAAATGTTTCACATGGTTGATTTTGCTTGCTAGAATAATTCACCACAAACATTAGTATATTTCATTTCCATCTTAGAATTATTAACAAATTTTTAGTTTTTCCTATCCCATGCCTAGTATTTCTATTTAGTAATTTTTTTCAAATGAAAATCAAGTGCATTTCTTTTTAAAATTTTGCAATTCTCAATTCAATTATTCAACATAAAAAATTCAAAATTCAAAATTAGTAGTGCAAAAATTTTAAGTTAAGAAGATTCAAAGCCAAAAATTCTAATCGACTAAAGTGCAAAAAAAATTGTCTTTTTACTTTAAATGCAAAAATCTTGCAATCTATGTGTTTAAAGTTCCTTCCGCACATTCTTATAATATTTTAGTGCAAGATCCCACAAGTAGATATGAACAAAAAATAATGCTCAAATTCTTTTGCTCTTTGCAATAAAAATGACAATTTCAAGTGCTTTTTTGATGAAAAAAGACCTTGAAACTTTAGGGATCAAGATACATACTTGAAAACAAGTTCTATGAAGTTATCCAAATCTTCATTCAAAACACACTTATTTTGCAATTTGAGGTCCTATAGTAGGACCATCCATTCCCAACCAAGGTTCCATATACACCCTATAAAGTGGAGCTATTTCCAACCTAGATTGGAATAGATTTTGAACCAAAGCTTGGAGTGTGATTTTTTCTCCTTTCAAGGTTGGGACTAGTATGTCATGACCAGGGCTTTTTATTTCTGGCAAAATTTCACCAGATTGTCAAAAATCTGACCTCTCTGGTTTCATCCCTCCAAAAACTAGCCTTTGTAGTGAGGACAACAGGGGGACACTGGTCCAGAAAAAAGCCCTAGTCATGACATATGTCCAAATGTAGTGAGCAAGTAGGAAGTAGGAAAGTAGTTCTGGATTGATCAGAATTGGAAGAGTATATATTGGGTATGTGTTGAGGCCAACTTTTGGCTTCCAAAATTCTTAGAAATTTGAATTCAAGGTAAAAAATCATGAAAAATTGACAATGCCTGTCATTTCTATCTTTCATAAAAGTAAATTTACATTGCCCTCTACTGCTGCAAAACATGTGTGGAATTGCTTAAGTGATAAACTATGGGTGGTTCTACTACCATACTACCATATGGATGGTCATCATGACTCCAAACAGACATAAATCCTTCAAAATAAAAACATTTTTTGGAGAAACCAACGTAGGCTTGATATAGCCCTTCAAAGTTCCAAAGCGGAGATTTGGAGGTGGTGAGGCTCACGACGAGTTTTGGTTCAGGCAAAGTTTGTAAGCCAGACCAGAGAATTCTAAGGCCTAATGAATAACAAAAATATTGGATTACCTACATGATATTCTACATACATTGAATCATGAGGCTTGAAGCTCTTACTGTAAATATAATCGAGAGACGCTATGGAGCAACAAAAAAGAGAAGGTTTTGGATGTCCGAAAATAGCCGGATTGAGAGTAACATAAAAGACTGGAGACCTTGCAAGAATTCCTCTTGTAGCTCAAAGGTGGGTGGATAGCGTGACTTCCAACTCAAAGGAAAGCCTGGAGATGAGCGAGAAGCCTCCGATGCAGTCAATAAATGAATGGCAAAAGACATACGCTTAACCTGAAAATCAAGCACGGAGTTCAGTTAAATGGGAAAAACTGAAGGCGTCTAAGTCCATGACAAACCAGTCTTCAATGAATATATATGGCCAGAGTTGACAAGAATCTGAAAAGATTACAATACAAGGATTCAGGGCGAAATACAGTAGGATGCAGAAAGAGGATTTACCGTAAATAATGTTACATTTGGTAAAATACCGGGTTTTGAGAATAAGCTATTGGCCCATCTGCCTAGTACACTGGTCCATCTGTTTCACAACCATGATAATCAGGAGTCAGAAAAAAACAATAGAATCATAGGTCTATGATTGTACAAGTTGACAATGGACGAGAAATCTGCTTACTAAACATTTGGTCAGTTTCAGGAAACCCAGGATATTAAAAATGAAGGTGCATACCATCATCTCCACCGTCGTCCACCTCATAATCTTCATCATCGTCGAATCCAAAGGGCTGAAGCACAATACAAAACCGGAGAGTTGGCAATAGATGGATATTGACGATTCTGCAATGACCCTTGCCTAGGGTCCGTGCCCTAGAGAGACATCTGGAACTAAAAAGAATGCTACAATGAGAAAAATGCCATCGATCAAAGAAATCCAATATGCTAGGAAGGACACTGAACCTGGGCATAGTCATCGTCTCCAAGCTCTTCTTCCTCGTCCTCGAGCTCTTCATTCTCGCCATCGGCGTCCTCACCTTCTCCAGGTTTCTTCTCTTCACCATCTTTCTCACCTTTTTCCTATAATAAAGCAAATGATTAAAAAAGCTACTAACTGATTAGAATCTCTGGTGCTCAAACAATAGAATTTCGAAAAATCCAATTACCAAAACGTCATAGTTGATACTCTTTATAAATCACGATGTGGAATGTGATATGCTCCATTCTAAGATGTCAGTACAACAACTGCTATTAGTTACCTCGTCTTTCAGGCGTTTTTGCTCCAATGATGCAAGCTGATCCAGTCTATGTAAATCTGCAATTCAAATGCACACTTCTCCATCAAATGCAGTTGTTTCGGGGAATTGTACTACTTATCCATTGCTTCGTTAGGAATTAAAATTGGCCATAACTTGTCGAAGAATTGGTAAGAAAAAAACTCACGGCAGCAGAAGAGAATCAGAGACTAACCGGTTTTTGCCAAACTTGTCTGTAACAGCCACGGAGTGGAACCCGGAGGCAAGATCCCTCTTCCCCGGCCACGACCTGCAATGCTGATCACCACTATCAGAAAATACGAAGTGCACACATGTTCGAAGACATCGACAAATAGCACTTTGAAATAACGAAAAAATGAAGCAGGTGTAAGTAATCGAAAACGAATACGACCTTGACCCAAAAGCTCGACTGGAAATGAAGCACCGGTTAATTTCAGCACAGAACTCAGCGGCACACGGTTTGCTCTTTTGTTAGTTCGATATCGATCTGAGTAGCGATCGATTTCGGCCACAATACCTTCTGCAAAACCGGCGTCATTGTGTTTTCCGACGGTCAAATAAACATCGCAGGTCCCAAGAGAAGCCAACTAACTTACAATCAAACCAAACGAGCGTAGGAGTAAGCACATGCACACGATATACATTATTATTAACCAAAAAAATCTCTCCAGAGACATACCCGCCTTTGCTTTGGTCTTTTCAACGTAATACGGAGAACACTCCCATGCCTTTTGCAGGTGATGTCGCCGAGCCACCAACATTTCGTCTCTCTTGGATACGGTGGGCAAGTCGGGAAGACGTTCGATTTTCTGTGTCAGTTGAAAACCCTAATTTTCATGTTTGCAATAGAATTTTCTTCAAGTTTTTAAAGCAAATGTTTCTGGCCAAAACAGAAAGATCTGCGACAAAATTCATCAAGGACGGGACTAAAATTCAAGCTACAAACAAAGTTCTGCGTGCTCACAGGGAAAAGAGGGGGCGGTCCGTCCTGCTTCTTATTGAATACGATATTGCCATCGTCATCGCGAGGCAGAAACTGAGCGCCTGGTCCTCCGCCGCGGCCTCTACCACGCCCACGCCCTCGAGCGGCCATATTCCTCCAAATTCAACGTGCGGTCTGAATCAGCGAGCGGCATCAATAACAAAATTCGAGCAACTCAATGGGCACAGAACTCCAGAATGTCCGAAATCCCTGCCTCACATCGTCACGGCTCGTCACTTGAAACATGAGGCACCTACAACACATGTGATCGGACAGAAAAATTGCACTGGAATTGCAATGGAGAGTTGAACGAACACACAAGCACTGATTGATGTTCGGCAACGAGAATTCGCTAAAGCTGGCTCGCACAGAGTTTCATTGCCAAGGGGGTAGGGTTTAAGAGCGCGGGTGCCGGAGCTGCCTGGGCCCGGCCCGTCTTAGATCAAAATGATACCCGCTTGATATCTGGTTCTCGGTGTGCGTCCGTCAGTTGCGGGTATTGGTTCAGTGGGCAGGATGCTCATAGTTGGGCTTCGCTGAGTGCGGGTATCACTTATTAAACGGGTCTGGTAGGATCTATTATATACTCCCTCTGTTTCTAAATAATACTCCCAAAATAAGTCCGGGGTTTCCAAATATACTTGTCCCAAATTAAATTCGAGATTTATTCTCCACAACTTAATGGACAAGGACTAAAGTTACTTTGAACACCCAAAAGCAAAAAAATCTGCAAATACCACATTCCATAGACTTTATAGCAATTCAATCCTTACAAAGTGAATCAAAATGCAACCTCTAACCAACCAAAGGTAAAGAATTCAACCCACAACTATACAAAAGATGCTACTAACAAATCTTTTGTTGAGAATTTTTTGGACTTAATTCACAAGACATTGTTAGAATTGAATATAAAGGACATCAATGGACATCACTACACCAACATTGCTTGGACAATGATCAAAATTAATACCATTACAATTTGAAAAAGGGAAAAAAATTGTCAATTTTGTTGCCTATTTTAAACATGTGGTGCTTCATTGTTGACTTCCACTCTTTTACACCTAGTGGGGTTTAGTAGAAGCTACAATAACTACAAAATCCTTTGAAAATAGGAACTACTGTCACAGGAACCCCTGGATTTATTTCAGGACGATGGTACTACCATTGTTTTCTTTGTAAAACACTTAGGAAACACTAGACCTAGTATTATTTAGAAAATATATAGACAAAATATCAAAGAGCTTAGTAAGGTGGATGGAAGGTGGACCATGGACCATTCCAACTAGAACTTCCAATCAAAGTTCTCTTAAAAAAATCAACTCAAACAAATTCTAGAATATGAATAATGTTTTTACAAATGGAAATTCAACACTTAGGATCATTTAAATTTCTTTGTTGCTTCATTTACCCATCTACTTTAATGGAGACAAACAATAAATGAATCTTATCTAGGATTACAACTAAAATAAAGTTGCTTCAAAGTAGAGTCAAATATGGAAAGCTTGAATGGTTTTACTAGAGTATTAAATCATCAATTCTCCACATTAGGAAGTTACCAAAATGCCATGAACAAAGTGAACAAACCCCCTTACTTGTCCCTGGTTTGATCCCTCGAGTTTTGTCCACATTTTTATCGTTAGGAAAAATACAAAAAATATTTATTTGCCACGCATCATTAAATTTGGAAATTTGGAATTCATATTTACAATCAAAGACCCCACATTAGCTAGAACTAGTGTAAGAAGTAACTTAATCAAGTACAAAATAGGAGGACCTTTTCTAACATGCATCCCTAGGAAAAAAACCAAGGACTTAGAGAAGACGAGTGAAGGGGTCGATCCATCCTTGCCAATGCCACCATCCATATAAACCATAGCAAATGATGTTGACCATCTAAGATCATTAATTAACCCTTGAACGTCACAGGGGATGAAAAACGTCCTCACAGTCTAAAAGTCAAATTCAAAGGGCTGTAACTTTTGCATCCAATGTCTAAATTCAATAAAACTTGTTGGAGAAGTTGTGCATACTAGTCTAGTTTGTGTGATAGAATTTTCAGATCAATTCAAGATGTATAATAGTTTTGGGAGCCAATCAAAGTTCACAGGTTCAATTTGAGCTCACCAAATTGCATTTGATAGCTGCAATTTTGGGGGCTTGTATCTTTCTAATATAATGTTTGTTCTCAATAAAAATTTGTTGGATTTTGTTTCCACTGAAGTCTAATTATTGTGGTAAAGTTTTAATGTCAATCCAAGTTGTTTCAAATGATTGGGAGCAATTCAAAGTTCAAAATCCAGACATTAGTAGATTCGTGTGAAATTTGGTGGCCTATAACTTCTTCATACAATGTCCAAATCCAATAATACTTGTTGTTAAAGTTGTGCATACTAGTCTAGTTTGTGTGGTTAAAATTTCATAGCAATTCAAGAAGTTATGAGTGACTAAGAAGCATTTTAGTAGGAGGTTTAGTCATAGATGGGTTTTTTGTTACTTTTTTCATTGTTTTGTGACATTTCAAATCCATTTTGCAGACACAATGATTCACTTGAATGATATTTTTTTCACCAAAGTGTATATACTCTGGTTTTGAATCACTTTGTAGCTTAAAGTTTTTTCATTTGAGTAGGTTTAGAAATCAAATTTCACCTCCAAATGTGTTTTTTAGAAAATTTCAACACCTTTTTTCAACAATAAAACATTATAATCTTTCAATCCATATGGTCAAATGACCCCATATTTGTTTCACACCATCTACAACATGCACACTACAATATTGTATGGTTGAGATCTTCATACCTTACTCTAAATGCTATCAAAATGAATACATGTATTTGGGAGGAATAAAACTTGAATTATTTAACTTAATTGATGTGTTTGGAGATCCAATCAACCCGTAGCAAAATTTCTAGAATTTATTCTTTATAATGGATGAGTATTTAGAGTCTATATTTGGATGCAAAGATCCCTAATTAGTCTAGAAGACTATGAAATACAAAATTAGCCTACAAAACACTTAGATAGTTGTTTCATACTTTGGAGACTTCAATAAGTTTCTAAGATTGAATCAATTGAATGTTTGTTAATTAGTTGTTTTTGGCAATTTATCTCCAAAAATTGACTTGGCCCAAATGGTACCAATAGAAAATTTTGGGTGTTCTAGGAATAGCATTTTGTCAATTCTATTAAAGTAAAAACATTCTCACAACAGTAAATTAAATACAATGTAGAGCATATATTCTAAAAGTCCAAAAGCGGGTGAAATGCATAGACAAGGAAGTTTTAGTTTAATTGAATTACATTAACTTTTTCTATTTGTACATGTGACACTAATTTATCAAAATCACACAATTTATAAAACAGTTTAATAAATGGAAATTGAAATATTGTACCTTTTCACAAAAAGTAAATGTTGTAGTGATATTAATTGTCTTGGTGAAGCTCATCTCTACTCTATCTAATGGGATAAATTAATATAATAGTAGAGGTGGACAATTGAAAATGGAAAGAATGATTTGTATACAAATGGTAGAGACAAATTGATAGGGAATTTTGTATGCATTGATATGCATAGTGATTTCATGTAACAAAAATGATTGTTAATTAGAATAGTGTTAAGAAAAATTCAGGCCTCAAAAAGGCTACGAGGTCTACATCCCTATGATACAATTACAAAAAATAATAATTTGATTTTTATTTTTCGAATTTGATGTGGCACTATTGGTGCATCAGTACCATATTTAATTGACTATTTTTAATATTTTCAAATTTTTTTCAATTTTTTTTCAATTTTTTTTCAGTTTTTTCAATTTTTTTTCTTGTAATTGCACCATTGGGGGGTCGAAAATCAGAAACTAGTGGCCTTTTTAGGCTTGAATTTTTTCTTAATGTTTTAATGTCAAATTTGCAATAACACTTGTGAGTCACCACATTGGCTTACAAATTAGAATTAGGAAAATTTGGACAATTTAGATGAAATTGCAAATTAAAAATGATTAGTTGAATGAATTGAGCTATAATTATAAATTAGTGGATTTTCCAATTAAAATTCTATAATAATGGTGTGAGCTTTGGGAATTGTGATTATGTGAAAATGATTTGAAAATTTGGACAAAAAGTAGAAATCGTAAATTAAAAAGACATTTGAAGTTGTCTTTTTTTTCTTTCAACTTTTGTGTGCGGATGTTTTGAGAGGATTTTTGTGGCTTATGGGTGTTCTAAGTAAGAATTGTTGAAAATTAGGGTAAGAAAAAAATAGAACTAGATCAAATAGAAAGCTAATTTAGAAGTGATGATAGAAAGTTAGGGTTTGGGGGAAGTTGATAAGAGAATTACAAGGTTTGAAGGGATAATTACAAGCTACAATTCTGGAGGGATAAATCAAAAAGCCTATGAAGATTTTGGATTTGAAAATTGATGAGATGGTGCATTTCCAAGTTGGCTTTTCAACAAGCCTAGGCTTGCCCCAAATGGAGCGAGGATGAGGCAGTAGTGGCCAATTGTGTGGTGGAAGAACTATTGTCGTGCGAAACTAAGAGCTACAACTTTGGAGGGATAGATCATGAAGACTATGAGGATTTTGGAGCTGAAAATTGATAAATTGATGCATTTCCAAGTTGGCTTTTCAACAAGCCTAGGCTTGACCCAATTGGAGCAAGGACAAGGTAGTTGTGGCCAATTGTGTAGCGGAAGATCTATTGCCATGTGGAACTAGGAGCTACAATTTTGGAGGGCTAGATCGGAAAGACCATGAGGATTTTAGAGCTAAAAATTGGTGAAATGGTGCATTTCTAAGGCTTTCCAACAAGCCCACGCTCAACCTAATTGGAGCAAGGATGAGGTGATGGCAGACATTTTTAGGGAGAAAGGTCTATTGCCATTAGGAAAAACAATGACTTGAGGATTTTTTGTTTCAATCTTTGCATTTGTAGTTGTGAGAATTGCAATTTTCATTGCACTTTGTTATTGAAAAGTGTAGATTTGCTTACATGGAATTGCTTAGGATGCACAATGATATATGAGCTCTATGATTCATTGTTTGTAGTGAGGTAGTCAATGTATGTGTGAAGTTTAATATTGGTGTGGATGATCACAAGCTATGATTAGTTTTCAAGGCTACTTTTGGCCCATTTAGGATCCAAATTCAAAGTTTTTGATGGCATTTTGGTCTAGGAGGCTATCCTATCTTCATGGAAGAGAGGTTAGGATGATTTGAGGATGATAGGACATCCATTTGGATGATGCAAGGGTGTTGCCCTTTTGTCATTTAAACTCATTTAATTAAAAATTTACTAAAATTATTGTGAAGTCTATTGCTTAAAGGCTTTTAGGTCCTATACACTTCCCAACGGCCAACTCTAGGTTTTTTTGGCCATCATGGTGAAAAACTCTCATAACATTTGTAACAATACATTTGAAATGAGAATAGGACTTGATAAAATTGTCATTTTTTTTAATTTTTAATTTTTTCAAATTCAAAAAATCTTTTTTTCTACAGGAATACTATATATGCAATGGATGAAATAACTTTTAACTACAAGAATAACCCTAATTTTATAGATTCTTAGCTTATTATTTTGCATATGATAACCTTTGACCTTAAAATTACTTTTTATGCATAGAACAATTTTTTTACTATTTCTAGAATTTTCATACTTAGATGATCATTTTTATCATATATAAAGGAAAACTTTCATCTACATGATCATTTTTTAACTTGTCTATTGGAAGACATTCTTTTACTTGGATTGTAATATCCTTAACAAGGAAAAACATTTAAACTAAAGGCAATAATAAAAAACATTCATTGAGAAGGAACACTTTAAACTACTAATTATTGGTGTCTAGTAGAAGTATAAGTTACATCAATTCATCCTATCAATCTTTGTAAAAATTGAGTAGTACTAGTAAAGTTTCATTGCTCATTCTATTTTTGCAAATAAATCTATTTTTTGTCCCTATTTTTATTTTTATAGAGGCATATACACATACATAAACAATTACATATCCCATATCTTTTCTTTAAGCTACACACGAATTTAAGTATTGCACCCCTATAATTATTTAGAAAAAATAAATCCAATAGTTTGAAGAAATTAACTTTGAGTGGTGTTTTTGAGTATATGATTGAGCAACTAATAGTAGTATATGCTCAAAAACACCACACAAACAATGTACTTCTACAACAGGTTCTATAAAATTATTTCAATATTATTTTAGTTTAAGAATAATTTAGTTTAAGAATAATAATTTCTTAGATTAGTAGGGTATGGGATGTGTTAATGGGGGTATGGGTATTGGCATTGTAGAGAGGTCGTGCGAACAATGATAGATTAAGAAGGTAGAAAAGTGAGTGCTCTTGATGGTTGCTTATTTCGGTGTGTATTTTTATGGAGCAAATGTTAGGGTGGATCACTGGTAAATGAATGAGGTTTGCTGTTTTTGGTTTTGAAACAAATGAAACGAAATTTCATTACCAAGATCTTGGTTGGTTGTTTTCAATTTCACCTACAATTGTTTTTCTGCATTGGATTTCCCTTTGACACTTTCTGATTCCGACTGTCTGTTTGACGGACGGAGCTGAACAGAGAAAATCACCAGTGCGTCTGAACAGAGAAAGTCTGTGAACTTAAATAGTGAAAGTCTTAACAGAGAAAGTCAAAGGGCTTAAACATTGTTCAGTACAGTGCCAAGTTAATAAGCTTGCATAGTGTTCAAAGAGATTCCCCTTGAAAGTTGAAAACAAACAGAGAGTCTTCAGTTGTACGTCATTTACATTCAACGTCACACTTCTCCGCTCCAGAGATGCCTGCATAGACGGACAAAAATTCGGAAAACTCCGAAGTCCGGATTCCCGAGGATAAAAAACTCAGGTTGCCATTAGTAGTAATCAAGTAAGTTGGAATCCAAACAAGCAATGAATCTATTATTGTCATATCGATCACAGCCACAGTCAGCACCGACCAGTAGTTAAGTTAAATGGCGATGTGGGCCACGAGAATCCGAGTCCAGCATTTCAGCAACCGGCAACAGGTGTCACCCTCTTACTCCATAATCAGATGTAAAGAAAAAATTATCAAGTGCATAATTTCACGCCATGCCAGCTCACGTCACGGAAGGTTTTGACCCCATCAGCACTACACTAATGATGATAAATAGTGTTACCCATACTAACTGTTTTACAAATGCTATAAGTTTTTACTCTTCATAGATATTTTTACAATCCTAGTGTCATTCTAAGTGGGAAAACTCTACATCCATAGTTGGTAAAAATATTCATCAAGAGTAAAAACTTATGGCTTTTTAAAATAAATTAGTCTAGGTAACACTATTTATCATCATTTTTATGTAATGGGCAAAAAACAACTTAACTTATGCGACAGGGAGGGAAATGCCGTCTTCGGTACATTACATGACATTACATTACATGACACATCGACGACATTACTCTGATCCGACAAGTTAAGTTATTATTACCCGTCCACCAGCTCCCTCCCAGCATGTTAAACCAACTGTCAGGGTTCGTCGTCGTACACATCATTTCCTTCGTGCCGTTAAATACTACTGCAAAAGCTTCCACCCACTTTGATTTAAAAACGGGAAGGAAAACAAACGAACTTCAGGGGAAACGCTCAAGCTTCGGAGGCAGCTACAAGTCCTCAACAACACTTAGAATCTTCCATTGCCCAGTTGTAAGTTTGAATCCCAATTCCCGAAACGCTTGCAGATTCACATGTGATATAAGTTCTATGTATTAATTGATGGTTCTCTCCGTCCTCGCTCGTGGAAGCTTGTTTCTGGAACTGTAGACTGTGTAGAGCTTGTTTTCTGGAGAGATCGATACTGCACACACGCAGCCGTTGCGAGTATTATTAGCATTATTGTCAAAGCCCAAACATGGTGTGTGTGGAGTCGTCGTCACACATTGGTCTTTCCTGGAAACCCTGGTGGCAAGACCAATCTGAGATCAGCTGAATCCCATGTAGATCCCTGGATTCGGGTGTAGCAAGCAAGTGCCGACGACTAACTGACTAACCGACAGAGGTGAAACTAGCTGCGAAGGTGAAGGTAGCTGGGGAGAACACGGGCGTGAGACCAGGTGGGCGCTTCCAAGCAGCCAAGCGCGACTCGCTTGCCGATACTATTCTACTGTCGCCCCTGCTTGCAGCTTATATAGCAAAGTCCTCGTCAAACACTTCTACCTAGATCAGTCGTAGTAGTCTCGGGACAACCGTGAGCTTAGAGTTTTGTTTTCATGAGGCGTTTTAGTTCTGTGCGATGGTGATGAGGGTGAAAGATAATTTTATAACCATGCCGTGCAGTTTGTGTGCGCCATTACCCTCGCAGCGATCCCTTGCACCAGGTCTGTCTGGCAACATCCCCAAAGGTCACCCCAAGCGGCAGTGACGGCGCCATACCTACGATTGTTCAGTTTCTAGAGGTAGTCTGACTGTGAGCACCAGGTTGATAGATTTTGTAGACTGTGATCGATTTAGTGCAGGATGTTGGAATTCAAGCAGGAAACAGGTTCTACGACGTTTGGGAATCCGTCACTGCCACGGAGAGCTCACTCTCGTTCAAGTTCCTTGAGCTCCTCTCCGAGAATTTCCTGCTCAAAAGGGTCCCCAGTGCCGTCGGATGGGTTCGAGCCGCAAGCAGACGTGGTGCTCCGTCCCTCGGCGCTTCACTTGGCGGAGAGGATTTTCACGCGCCTGATGAAACTGCGCAAGAAGGCACTTCTGGCGTCGTCGTGCTTCCCACTCGAGTCATCGGGAGCTTTTAGGGAGGACGCGCGTTCCTACTCTTTGGATTCTGTGGTGGACTTGGAGCGAGGGTATGATTCTGATGAGCATTTGGGGTTTGTGGGCGTGGAAACACCGACGTCGTTGTCGTCGTCGTCGTCATCGAGCAGAGGCTCCTCGTCGTTTGAATCCCAGGCGAAGTCTCCACATAAGCCTGGCTCGCAGATGATGGCTAACATGCTGCTGTCCTTGTTGAAGGACGAGGCTAGTCGCTTCACTGTTTTCGAGGACGAGGACGAGCACCAGTTCAATGGGCCGCGAGAAAGCGCATGGCACCAACCGGAGGACGAGATTCTCACCGACCAGGAGTGGCGTATGATGCGTTACGGGCATTTGCAAGCAAAGCCTGCTGTGACGAAGAAGCTGCAAAGCTCGTGTTCTAAGTACTTGGCCATGGGGGAATTTTCGACCTCCAAGCTGCAACCGACCATGGCTGCTTCACTGAACAAAAGCTCGTCCTCCGCTAGGTCTAAGCGGGAAACATCGAAGCACATGTAGTTGTACATATTACTTTCCCAGTAGGATGGTGAATGATTCTTTCGCCCTGCAGGACTTCTTTTTGTAGAGTAAATTTCAATGGCAGTGTACCAGTAGTAGTATAGAAAGAGGTAGCGACCCGGCCACGTAGTGTACCTTAAACTGTGTGCTTATTCAATTCACACAACGGCAAAGTCTGGACATAGGATATGGATACGTGCTTTCGCATGAATGGCTTGTAATTTGGATGTTTTATCTAATGAAACAGAATGTGGGAACTGGATTGAGAGGGTTACTTTTTGAATTATTCTTCGATTCCAAGCTTCCAAACTTCCTACTCGAATGTAGGTTTCCAAGTGCTCGTTCATGGTGACTTAATTAAGAGTGGAAGGTTAATTTCTTTTTTGTTGAATGATTGTACTCGAGTTTGGGAGTCGTCAGCATGTCAGCATGCAAGGATTAGTATGTGAGACACTGAGTGTTCTATTTCGATCTGTAGTCTTAAGTCAATCCAGAAGAGTACTCAGTCTGTGCTCTGTACCTAGGTCGGTCACAAGTGGGACAAATTGTGAACTCCTCAATTTGCTTGTGGTCTGACATATGGGAAAGAGTAGATAGAAAAGTCTGACTGCAGGAGTGGGCAGTGGCGTACTTAGATTTACGGTCTTGTTCGTTAGAATCATGCACTTATCTTACTAAGGTAGACCTAATTGTTTGCTTTCGAGTTTGTTACTGCGAGCAGAATTAAAATTCTTGCACTGTTTTACTCACCCTCAGTCAGTCTCAAGTACATTGTTCATTTGTGAGGGTGCCGTTCTGCAACCTCATGAAGCCTGCTCACATATTCCTGACCATGTTCGTCGTTTCCTTGTGTGACTGTTGCTCCCACTTCATGTGATTCCTGATAAGGTACCTGGTAGGAAACAGAACCAGATTCTGTCCACCCACCAATTCTTTCAAGTAACTTCGGGTTATGATGACGCTAGTGTCACCCTGCCGGCGTTTCTTTGGATTCGTACATGGCAAATCGGCACTCACTGCACTGGCGCAAATTTGGAAGGGATAAAGTCACACAAGCCAAAACCTGAGTGAGAGTGAGAGAGAGAGATCACCTAAAAAACAAAACGCTGGTGTTCTGATTGTGACCATGGATTTGGAAAGGTGACCAAGACGTTTGCTTAATTGCGTCCTTTTTGACAACTGGAAATAAGGTGAAAACACCCCAAACTGTTGTGGCACCAACTCATGAGAAGTAAGGTAGTCTGCTGTAAAAGTGAGCGGCCTCTTCAAATCGCCCCTATATTTCGGTCTGAAATGGCTAGTAGGTGGTCCTTAAATGAACCTCTCAAACCATTGAGAGAATCGAGAGAAAAGCATTATTTATTGCAAGAGCCAATTGTTGGTCTTCATTTACTCAAATCACTTTAGAAGTTGCAAGTGGCCGGATTTTGGAAGACCTAGGGTCACAAATAGGTGCCTACAACAGTTTTAAAAAAAAATTCATAAGTAATTCAAAAATGATTTAAAAAATATGAAACCACTTCTGTAACGTTCCACATCCATTTTTCTTTCTTTGAAAAATGATCTGAAAATATTTCTATTCATGGAAACCTTTGAAAAAGGGGTAAATGGTTGCTTTATGGTCATACTACCTTAGACTTCCATAAAATCTTGTCCTCCAAAGTGCCATTAAACATAAAATTTGACTGTGTTTGATTCATTCTACGGTTCTTGCTCATAGGATAGAATCCTCCATTATTTGGAACAAAAAGGGCCCTTCTCTTTGTTTGTTTTAGTATTTTTTCAGGCTTTTGTTAGTCCTTGCTCTTATCTCTTCATTGTTCAATTGTTGGACTTGGTTGATGCTCTCGGTGTTTTTTTTTAATGCAAAGGTTTGTTCCATTTGTTCAAAAAAGAAAAGAAAGTGCAATAAAACCATCTGGATATTTAACTATGATTGGTTGAGTGTTTATTTCTCTAAATTTTGGTTAGTCTTATCCATTTTTTTTTAAATTCATGATTTTCAATTGCTAATAGTACCAAAACAAAATTTTCTAGAAAAGATGTCTCCAACTATATTAAATTGCTTGATTTGCTTCTTTTGATGGTTCATTAGGGAGAAATTGAATCCATTACAAGGGTTTGAATTTATTTTACTAATTTTAGTACTAATTGAGGTGAGTATGAGGGTGAACCACTATGTAAGAATACTAAAGGTTGGTGGTGGCTACTTGGCAAATAGATACTTGTGGGAGGCATGTCATTCAGGGTTTTCATAGTGGACGGACGTCTAGTTCACCCGTCCGTCTGATTTGTCTGACAAGGCGTGGACGGGATCGTCAGGGCGTGGACATTGGGGTGTAGATGGGATCGTCAGGGCACGGTCACGGCGCAGACGGGATCGTCAAGGTGCAAAACTCTCAAAATTAAAGCCATTTGGACCGTCTGTCCGTCCAGTCCGATTCGCCTGTTATGACAACCCTGATGTTATTTATGAGATCATGGAGATGAATTGGGTAATCATGAAGAATTTTTGAGCCCATCATGCAATTCTTAGTTTAATTAGTGAGTTGAAAGGTTCTTTCCCACCCAAACTTTTGCATTCCGAAGTAGCCTCTTTTTGGATTTAATTTTCTTCTAATGTAAGGTATTTTCATGTTAATCCTAGTAGACAAGGAATTGCATTCTTTCATCCAATTTTTGGTATACAACTTCATTGAATTTTAGTTAGACTTTAATTTTTTTAAATTTTTTTAATATCTTATTCAAAAAAATAGAATATCCATATAGTATATTATTAGTATCCAAAAATGTTTGTATCTTCTAGGTACATAGTGAGAAAATGTGAAATTCAAAGAAAAACATTGAAAGGGGTACAAATCATTTTTAAAAGGGTACAAGTGGCATTCCATTGAAATTTTCCAAAAAATATAAAGGGGGGTACACATGTCACATTGCCATTAGCTGAAGTGCCTATGACATATCTCACCAACCCCATACTTGTATTTTTGTGACATGTGCTTCCCTTGTAAACAATATGGGACAATGCATGGCCGTATCTATGTGGTTGTATATATAAGTGTATATCTCATACATATCTTGTGTGTATTCCATGCATATTTCATATGCTATATATATTTTGTATTTCATATCTCTTATGTTGCCATATTCATATCTTAGAGTATTTATGTTTGTATTATTTATTTTTCAAGATCAACAATGTTGAAGGAAAGGGGAGGTTGTTTATGAGATCAAAGGCTCTTGATTGTTATGAAGAAGGGGGGTGGGTTAATTGCAATGTGAACTTCTACTTGCATCTTATGGGTACAAAGTCTTGCGAGAAGAATAGCACCTTTCAGTTTCATTACAAAGCCTATTTAAGTTAAAAGCACCTTATGCACATTCTTTCTTTTACAAAAGCATTTAATTTGGCAAAATTAGCTCTGAGATGCAAAATTAGCTCTAGGATGTAGAATTGGTCCTACTTGCAAATTCTTCATTTTAGAACCAATTTTGCCAATTTCAAATGCCTTGCACATACGGCATACAAATGGTTAGAATACAATTAAGGTGCTTTTAACGCTAGGGAATGGGCTGTACGTAGGGTAGATTTTGCCTTTTGCACGATTGTAGGCCTTGCCTTACAACTGCTTACGGGACAAAGATTTCGTAGTACAAAATGTTCATCCATCATGGCTAGTAGCAACTAAAGTTGAAGATTTACAGCTCTTGCCACCTAGGACAACCAATTGCTTGGAAAGTGACGACTTACTTTTGGAAATCCTACTATTTAAGCCTAATTCATGATCTAAATTATATATCCTTGACTGTGGTTTAGCTAACATTAACCTTTAAATGTCAAGGTGGAAGTTTGGTGTCTAATGGATGACAAAGAATCTTATAGTATAAGATAAAAGTGCAACTATTCATCTTAAAAGTTTTTTTTGTAAAAAGGTAAAATCTTCTACAATACTTTGACTTCCAATAAGTGTTTTTGGATTTTTTTAGATCAATGATTCCCGTGCTTTCAAATTGATGATTTCCATGGTTACCAATCCATCATTTAAGGGATAATGCCTTGCATCTCAATCAATTTGCAATATGCTCTTGCTCAATAGAGTTCAATGTGCTCAAGCTCAATTGTGTTCAATGTACTCCTACTCAAGCTCAATTAAGTTCAACATGCTCCCTGCTACCATCCTAAACAAAATGACAATACACTTCTCCAATTCAAGTGCATGTGATTTCCTCAATAATGTGTATCCTCAATTGATGAAATATTGCCATCCCTCCTTGAAAATAATCTAAAATTAAAAAAATGGCATGAAGAGGCAATATGTCTCTTTTCTTTAACAAAATTAAAATAATTAAAGTACATAATATAGAGCAAGATAGGTAGACATGTGCCTAGCCCTCCCATCATGAAAATTACAAAAATATAGAACATGGTGCAATGAGAAATAGGAACATGCCTTTTCTTCAGACAAATATTATCCAAAATATGAAACATGGTTGTTGTAGAAGAAGATTGATAATCAATTTTGGAAATTCAATCCTTTATAGTATTTAATTTTTTGGGGGAGACAATTCAATAGGCTGCTAATATAATTTCAATTAAGTCTAAATACCAAACCATGGAATATTCTTCAAAATAGGATATTTGATCATTCCTCACACGATATGCTAATTATCAGATTTATTCTCTCCATTGTTAAAGGCCATAAAGGATTAGATTCTCCCTAATTGCACTCTCAAATCTTTTATCTTTATTATCTTCAACTTTTCTCCAACTTTATCTTTTTCTATTTTTTCCTTTATTTCTTTTTATTTTATTTATCTTTCTCCAAATAGCACTCAATTTTAACAACTCCCAACTTTTGTTGTGAATTGGTCTTCATAGTATACAATTGGATTACCATATTGATCTTAACTAGATGCATAACACATTCCAAATTTAATTTAATTTTTTTATTTTGATGTTATATATTTATCATTCAAACTGGATTTGGATCCTTTAGTGGCACAAACTACTTAAAAATGATAATCTTTGAAATCAAATTGTTACAAGCTCAAGCTTCACTTAATTCCAACTCTCAACATATAAACTTCAAGGACAACATTCAAACTTTAAGTAATCATAATTGCTCTAAAATCATTTGTGATACACCGCAATATTATCAAATAAGAACCTTGATAAGAACATACACTAAACCAATTAGGCTCACACAAACTATCTCTATTTAACTTGACATAATTCAATTAGGCAATATTAACCTCCTCACATATCAGATCATAACTCAAATGGGTACTGACTCAAATACACTAGCAAAACTTCTAGCATAGGTGATAACACAATTACACAACATTCAAGCAATACACTACATGCAGATATACAACAATTACACCCAATTAGGCTAATGGGAACAAACACACAACAACATCCAAATTATCATAATAATTTAATAACTCTCCAATTAGAAAAATAACATTAATATAAACATTCAACACATTAGCTCTAATTAGATACTATACAATTTAAATCACATTGCAACACATTCACAATTCTTAATACGTCCAATTTGATTGATATTAAATTCATTACATATTCACATGGTAATTCACAAATTAAACATTCAACACAATTCCATCAGGTCTCAAGTTTTCTGACAACAACTAATCTTCAATTAGATCAAAAAATTATTCATTATTCACTTCACATAACTCCACTTCTCATCCAATTTGCACTGAAACTTTCATACACTCAATCACTTGCAATCACAAACTCAACATCAACATAAAACAAACATAGAAATCAAGGAAGAAACACAACCAAATTGGGTTGAAGTCGCACTAGCACTAGTAGAAAAACAATGACCACCATAACAAAAAATTAACAAAAAAGTGTTGATGTCATTTGCATCCTCAATCGCATTGTCTTGAACAATACCTAACAAAAAAACTATTGTTCATTTTGTTCTGGTGGTCAAGTCAAAAATATAATAATATTAATTCATTTTAAAATTTGCTCAATGAATGACCACCATTTGGCAAATCAAAAATTGTCCTAGTACAAATCGCCGCATAGGCAAAAAATGACACATAGATAGAATTATAAAGTAGACTTTATAATTTAATTAGAAAAAAATTCAATTTTATAATTTATTAAGAAGAAATAACTTGACGATTGATGATAGAAGAGAAGTAGTTTTGGTGATAAAAGAAAAACGAAGAGAAGACAAGCTCTTTATACAAATGGGGTGAGAAAAAGTCAATCAAACCATATGGGATATGTGAATCACTCATAGTCTTAATTCACATATCCCATATGGTTTGTTCTACTTTCTACCACCCCGTTTGTATAAAGAACTCTATTATATATTTGAAAATGGGAATGGTTTGACAAACATACTATTGGATAGTTTTGCCCCAAACCCCCACCTCCAATCTCAAAATTTTCAAGAAAAAGTATCTAATAAAATGTAAAGAAAAAAAATGAAAATTGACTATGGGGTGTTCTATTTAATTTAGGTAGTGCCAATTCTTCAAGCGCATCCAACCAAACCAAAAGTTAAGGAAATTAGTGCCTAAATTAATAAAAGCACATCATCAATGTAGAAATAAGGTCATCTAATTATATTCAAAGATTAATTTTTTATTCAAAGATGACGTACAACTAGACCATTTCAATGGATGCCATGTATACAAACAAGTTCTATTGCAAGCTTTCAATTTTCATATCTATTTGAAACTTTCATATCCTCACAAATATATAATTCTAATCTTTTGAATATAGATATAGATATATAGTTCACTATTGTTACAACATTAAAAAATGCATACATCTAATGTCATAGAAATATTTTCCATCCATGAATCATAAAATGAATTTATACAACATTCATTGCAATAATGTACTTGATTTCACAAATGCAACCAATTTCCTACACAATTATACAATTTTCAATAGACAATTCATATGCTACATGCATATTTAACAAAACCAATGTTTTAGACTATTCTTTATTTTTTAAGTCAAAAGATGGTAAAATGAACCAAAGCAATACATAATGTCCACGAGACAAATTGAAGATAACACTAGCTTCTAAATCTTGCAATCTAAAACACTATCAAATTTGATTGAATGAAATTGCTTACTTGCTTGACTCATGCAACGTACTCTAAGCAAGGCATTGTTTTCAGGGATTGTTTTTCATTGTATAAGTCACAAAATGCCTTGTTGATGTCAGGCCACTACAAGCTTAAGTCGATTCTCTGGCAGTGATGTATGGAATTGAATGAGATCATTGCACATTTTTTTGGATTCAACCACGTGTAGCGCACAA
Source organism: Climacium dendroides (assembly GCA_950106755.1). Classification (NCBI taxonomy): domain Eukaryota; kingdom Viridiplantae; phylum Streptophyta; class Bryopsida; order Hypnales; family Climaciaceae; genus Climacium; species Climacium dendroides. Next base: position 1,158,397 of record OX467092.1, read on the forward strand.
AATGTCATTGTAGTTGCCCTTGCATAGTATGCCATAAGATATGGAATATTCTTATATATCCAATGCAATTTCGAAATCAATTCTTCTTTTGGATCACCAACAGTTGAAGGGCCTTTCTCTTCCCCTCTCCTCAAAGCATAGGACTGGAAACCAAACCTAACAACCTTATCAGCTCTTGTTCCACTAATATTCCCTTCACCAGACTCGTTTCGCTTTGCTAGCCAAGGGCCATCAAAGAAAAACTTAAGTGGTTTCTTAATAATTGTGTCCCAAAAGTGGTGAAAAGAATCTTTTGTATCAGTTGTGTGTGGCGGCATTGGAGGGTTCACAACAGCAAGCAGAAGGGGAACAATTTAAAAACACTCCTCATTAGGTCTAGCTAGTTTGAACAACTTGCCCTTGTTCGGCGCAAAGCGTTCCACATATCCAAAGTGACAGGAAATCGTAAGCCATCCTCCAATTCAATTTTCAACAACCCGGGCAGCTCATCCACGTTGCAAAGACGCACACACTGCTGAACTATATCCTTCTGAATGGATGAAGTATTGTCATTTTTGGAGGTACCTGACGAAAGACTCAATTAGAAGACAAGTTGCTCATTGACAATTTAGATCATACATTGTGAGGATTTAGGGTTCGAGGTGATCGGTGTAATTGACCACAGAAAAGGTAGAACCTTAAAGTGTAGGATGTAGACCATCAGCAAGAGATATGTTGATGTCTTTGGTTGGCCAAAGGCCAACAATTGATCTCTGAGAAAAACCCGCATGTGTGTGAATGCTATTCCCGACATCGACCGCAATCGCGCTGCCCCATGCTAACACAACAATTATGTGTAGGTGTCGTTTTACCCCACCTAAAAATATATCTATTTTTAGCAAAAGGCTAAAGCACCACCTTTTAGATCCTTGTTAGGGCTTTCTAGAAACGGCATCTTCTTTATCATTTAATATTTCTATCAACGGCAATTGATGGATGAAGTTTGCTTGAATCAAACTTCATCTTTTAATATCTCGTGCATAGAATGTCCTTTTGCAAAGTGCCAAGTCGTTTTAGACTCTTATGACAATGACCCCTAAAGTGTTCCAATCCAATTGAAAATCCAAATAACTATCCAAAAGTCAACATATCCTAAAATATCACTAAGAGTCCAAAATTAAATTTACTATTTTTAGTCCAATAAGACATTGATGAGAAACTCTCCTCAAGCCCATTCCAATAAGTGTGAATGTACATTTGTGATTCTACAAGCCAAATTGTACTAGAGAATGGTCTTCCTTAAATGAATGCCTCTCTTACTTGAATTATTCAATCATCATTTAGTTCAATGTCAAACCATACAACTCAACTTCTTTATCTTTTTTGTACCTACTCTCATTCTTGTCCCTTCAAGAAAAAGAAACCCACACCACTAAGCTACAATGGTAAGGTGCCTAAAAACTCTGGTTGGCCTTCAATGCTCCAAACATAAACCACCCAAGTTGCTTCACCTTCGGTTAGAATGTTTTCACTAATATTCCACAAAACATCTTTATGCCCTTTATTTTTGTGGGTTGACTTGCTCTCTCTAAGTCAATGGACTCAATTGGATGCTTTGTAGTTTCAATGCAACTAGATTGAATATGGTGAATAACACAAATGATTGTAAACCACAAATTCTAAATTCTAGCAACTTTGAAGTCCAAATTCCCAAGCCACAACAAGAGATGCATCATACAACATAAAACCCAAAAATTTAATAAGGTGAAGCCAAAGCAATGTATTGTCTACAATTCTAAATCACTCTTGGGGTATTGTAGCCACTCAAATCCTAAATTACAATAAAACTATTCAGCATTCAAGTGCAATCACATTGCATTAACATTAGTCTAAATGTCTAAGTCCTTCCTCATAACTCACAACCTATTGCACTTTGTTCCTCATCAATTGTAGCAACATTGGTTTCAAAATGAAAATATTTAGAAGATATTACAACACCTGGTAAGCTAATTAACTACACCTTAAATTGCATGTTTTATAAAACTACATAGGCTAGATTCTTGCCTAAAATGTACTTCCACTATTTATAAGAGTCTATGGTTGGTTACCCTAAATCCTACTTTAAGCACTTAAAAAATTCGTAGCTTATTCATATGGTGTCCCAAAAATGCATTCTTAGAGAATCTAGAATCCCCTTCTACCAACAAGATCCTACTATAAGTTTTTGAATATAATAATGGCAACCATGTTGAATTGTTTATTTGTGAGATCTTAGGTATAATTACTTTATGAGGTGCAATAATACTTCTACACATATGGGGGCTACTATGAATAGGTTTAGGGTTCAACAATTACTAGTTAAATTGTTAGTTTTTTCATACCTTATTGATATTGAATATTCATACCTAATGAAAACCAACACTCATTAATACTATTTCTAGCCCCCCAAAACAAATTTAGAGCTGAATATTTGGAAGGGATGGTCCTTTAGTAGACTAGTAGCTATGGTTTGAAGGAATTTTAAAAATAAATAATTCTATATTCTATATAAGTTCACAAAATTAACTTTTTTTTACTTGCATTTTGAAACATGTAAAATATTATGTTTGTGGTTCTTTTGTTGAATGACCATCTCTATAGATTTGTTCCTAGTAGCCAATATTTTTTATTTTTAAAAAAATCCTAATTTTTACAAACTAAAACATCAAAATACCTATAATCTTAAGATTTTGCATTTTTTTAGTTCTTCTATGCAGAGAATTTTTCTACGCTTTATCTTTGTAGGGATACAATCTTTTAAGAGGTGTGTACTTTGGCCATGTTTTCTAGATTAATTTTTTTTTCTAATTTTAAGTACCCTAAAAAAATTCAAGAATATTGTGAAAACACTACAAAATCAACAAGTGTTTCTTACAATCACCTTAGTTAAAGCATTTCTTTCATCTAGATAGGGACCATCATAAGGACTTTCAACAACAACAAAATCCCTAAACTCAAACTCAAATAAATGTTCCGCAGATTGAAAGTCATAAGCAGTAGTGGATGTATTCTCACCAATAGCTAAAGTGGCAAGAACTGGGAAATTATAATTATACTAGCCTTATAAAACAGAATATATTTCCTTTCAACCATTAAAACCTAAAGCATTGCATAGCTCTTTCATAGATGTACTTCCAAGAACTTATTAGCATCTCCATACTACTGAAGTCACACTAAAAGGTTTATAGTTTTGTCCACCAATGCTCCATTTCTAGATTTTAAAAATCATGATAATTTGCATCCATGTTGTCTTAACCTCTTTAAGCCACCTGTATGGTCATACCAAGCATAATTGTTGTACTATTGTATGTTGCAAGAAATTTGGATTTGGAGGGACTAGTAATGGTTTGAATCACATTTGAAGGTTTGTACCTTAGCTACAAACATTTGAGGAATCAAAGTTGCATGGCAACTCTACTTTGTAAAATCAACATTGATGCTATAGGTATCTTTCATTCAACTAATCCACAGACTTACTAATAGTAATAGCATCAATATTAGTTTTAGCCTTATACTACACTATGATAGTAATGGGATTCATTATTGCTTGCAAGAATAGGTGACTATAAGAAGGAAATTTTGGCACATAACTAATAAGCTCTCTATAGATGGAAGCAAGATTTGGATTAAAAGAATACACTAGATCTTTAAAGTATTCCATCTAGTTTTTTTTGCATATCTACCTTATAAATTTTGCTTTGCATTTCCACAAACCTATACAAGAAATAAATACAATCAGATCAAATACGTAAACAAATCTAAGCAACAAGTTTTAGATCTAAATCAATAATATTACATCTAAGCAATCACCAAAACATCAAATTTGAACAAGCAATAAAGTAGATCCAAACATGGAGCAAAAAAAATCTAATCAAGGACCAAAACAAATCACAAGAACTCTCAAAATTTCACATGCCATAAGTTTGACCTCAAAAAGAAATTTTAAGGTGGAGATATCAATTGTCTTCTTAGGCTAGTTGGCACCTTCACTAACAGATTCTTTCATGGTACTTGTATAGTATGTAGACCATTGTTCTTGCAAACAAAAAATGTATCCTTACATTCAATCTAAGTTCATGATGTAGAGATGGTAATCTACCATCTAAAGATGTTTTATCATGTACTTTTAACACAAATTTATAGCACTAACAAATGTTCACATGCATTCAACAATTCCATTGTAAATCCTATACGATAGCAAGCACCACCCTTTTTAAGTGGAGGCACTTGAAGAAACAAGGCAAGAAGTCATTTCCTAACTCATGTCACAAATATTGACACACAATCATAAAAAAACACCCATTCACATGATATAACCATTCGTTGAATCTATTTCAAAAACACCAAATCCATAGCTCTATTAGCAATAGTATCCAACTCTCACCATCACCTATATAAGGGATACTAGTACAAATGCAAGTCAAAAATTGTAGAGAACCGTATCATTAGATGACATTCATCTGCTCAACAAGGTTGTAAGTTTCCTAGAATTTTCAGACTATGGCAACTCAACTATAGTAGTAGTTTGACGTGGCAAAGCGATTGTCACTTTGGATAATGATAATTAATTATTTTTAAAATTTTAAAATTAAAAATAATAATTAAAACTTCTCTATTTTTTTTTTCTTCTTTATTTTGGCCAATAGTGTTTGGTTCATAAAATGTAGAACAAGCCTAAAATGGCACTCTAAAATCATCCACCTCTTCAAATGTACATTGTTTGTACATAATTCTTTTTTGTAGCTTTCAACAATGTACAAACAATGTACATTTTAGGAGGTGGACAATTTTAGAGCCCTAAACCATTTCAACTTCAAAATTTCATAACTAATTTTATAATGTTTAAAAAAATATGGAATGACTTGGATTAAATGCCAATTTCACTTCTCATTCAAGGAAAGTTTACTCTTAAATGGGCAATTTATGGACCTCCTACCTTACCAAGAATTGATTGCTTGAATGTAGTGTTTTTTTTATGCATGATTTTTTTGCTAATTGGCTACTGTCATTGGTTGTTTTAGTAAAGGAAATTTTCATTGTAAAAGGTCAAAATAACCGAATTATTGCTATTATAATATTTTAGGACCAATAGCCAAAATTTACCTAAGTATCACCTAGTTTTCATGCAAATATCACCAAGTATCACCCAAGTATCACAAGAGTATTAAACAAACAACTGACTCCTTCTCCAAAATGAAAAAAAAAATTGCTTGAGGACTAAGATGTGAATAATGAATAATAGGAATAAGATAAAAGTTTATAATGGATGAAAGTTGTTCAAAATTCAAATGGATGAAAATGGATTATTGGATGAAAATCAAGTGGATGAAAGTTACTATGAAAGTTGTTTAGATGAAATCCTGTCAATTTGGATGAATTCTAAGATTTCATCCAAAAATAAAACAATTTTATATGTACAAATATTTAGCACAAATAACCAATTTGCACAAACTTTGTACATCAAAATTTGTCTACAATGCTTTTGCTAAAAAAATTTACATGAATTTTTGTGTGAGTTTTTGCACCCAAATTTTTAAGTGAAAATTCATGCAAAAATGTATAATAATTTCCAATTTCTTTGCCATTTTTTTACTAATTGGTTGCCAATGATTTACAAGGTTTTTTTGCCAATTAGTTGCTAATTAAAATCTACTAGATGAAAAGTTGTTGCACAAAATCAAGCTAGATGAAAGTGTGAATTTTTGATGATATATGTTGCAGTAAATTTCAAGATAATTTAACAATACCATTTTATTTGCTTACAATTAGTATAATGTTTTGCGTGAATTTTTATACCTAACTTTTTCAATGATTGCCAATTTAATAACCAATGTTTTGTCAATTTCTTTCCAATTTATTACCAATTTATTGCTAATATTTTTCTAATTTTTTCCAATTTTTCACACAAATTTTTACTCTCATTTTAGCATGAATTATTCAAAAAAGTTTACATATATTAAATTTCTTGGCAAATTAGATATTTGGCCACTTACATGTAGAGATACAATGATTGTTTAACTGTCTTGCTACTACTACTAAGGTTGACCACCTTTAGGTTGGTAGATAATAGTCAAAAATAGTAGGCACTAGTATGTTGAAAGTACTTCCACCATTCCAAAATGATTTTTTTGTTGGCCTTAATTTTTTTTTCTAAATGATCTTCCTGTTGGAGGAAGAGAATTGGTGGACAATTTTCACATGCACTATAGTAACTATAGTGGTTAAATCTATGAAAATAGAAAGCAATTCTATTTCTATACCAATTGATTCATCCATTGCTGCAATTTTCTAGTCAATAATCCCGGGTATATGGGTTAAGTGAATTTATTGTTCCAATGGGAGGGGGATTAAAAAAGCAAGGCAACATTATATAGCTCATTGCCGCAACTTCCACCTCTTGGGTCTACAATATGCTTCCACCTTAAGGGCCAACCTTGAGCTTATGTATCTACAATGAGCAAGTGAGTGACTATAAGATGAGCAATTGAGTGGCCATTAGTGATCCTTAGAAATGGTTCAAAAATCCAACTTTTAAGTACTTTGAAACTACACTTTGAAAAAGATTTCAAAAAAGTTTCAACATGATAGGAGTGCATTGAACTTTACTTACAACTTGAAACAAGTTGAAAAATGTTATTTTTAGCCTTAACCCCAAACCTTTTGTTAAACAATAAGATCATTTTGGAAAGGAAAAAGTAGTACATATTAGTCATAAAAACTTTTGAATTCAAAGTCCAATGATGATTTACAACCTATGAGATTGCTCAAATCAAGGTTTGCCCTTACAAGGATGCCTCACAATGATCCCTATAAATATAACTTGCCAAGCACCGTATTTAGGCTACATAGTGAAAATACTATTCACTATTCACTTTTGCATGCTTTCACCAAACAAATTTTGAACAAACAACAAAGACCTATGATTTGCTTCAAGGAGATTTTTATTGTCCCTAAAGTTGCTTACTAGACAAGGGAATGTCATTTAAAGATTAAAAAGCTACACAAATCTCTATGAAGAATTTGTTAAAATTGAAGTAAATAATATATAGCAATAAAGATATAAGCAAAGATATACATAAATTCAAGAAAGGATTTAGGCACTCAAGAATTAAAATTTTTAACTTCACAAAAAGTGGTAGATAAGTACCTCCTCCACTCTCACAAATAATGGTGGTCAGTTCCCTTATTTCTTGTGGCATCTAGCCCTCCCTACCATATGTGGGCATTAGAGTTGGTAAGGGAGATTGATCAATTGGGTATCACATGTGGCACTGATTGAGAAAAAACTAGGAATTAGACTTTGATGCCCCTTCTAAATCCCTAAAGGATTTTGACTATGTTTTCACCCAAACTGCTCCAAAATTGCCATCTCTAATACAAGTATCAAATTTTTGAATTTTTTTGATACATCTAACCGTAGGATCTTATATTAATTTGGTTTGAGAATATGTAAAAAAAATTCAGAATTTTTCACCATGTAGATTGCAAGATATTAGCGTTTGAAGTAACAAAGATCTTTTTTTTGTCCTTGAAAAAACCCGGGCAACTGCACTTCTTAAGGTTAGATCATTATGAAAAAATGTCCAAAATGGTGGTTACCCTTTGGATTCATTTTCCAAGGCAAGGTGGCTACATGCTTGAAAATTTTCAAATCATTTGGAATTGTACAACATATAGGAAAAAAATAGAAAGTAGAAAGAAGTAGAAAATGATTCAAAATACAAAATTGTTAACGATTTATTAATGAAATTGAAAAATTCTGATCCCAGTGGTTGTAATGTTTTAATAAACAAACTACACCCAATTCTTTTATTTTTTTCCAAAAATATTAAAAATTGAGTTAAACAAAGGACTTCAAAGTTTATTTTAGAGTAGAGATTCTATAACTACCTTTAAACTATCGACAACTAAAACTCCTCATAACTTTCATCTCATTAATCAAAGTAGAATGATTCGAAGTTTTTCATATGTAAATAAATCTAGAGAACCAATTTCAAATTTTTATTTTTTACAAAAGTGATTTTTCAAGAAGTTTTTTTGTTGCCCGAATTGCCTGTAGAATAAAGAAAAATTACATATCATACAATAACTTTTTAACCATGTAGTCAAAAGTTATAAAAATTGTTGGGCCTTAAAGCTACTCCTCGGACACATGTTGTGTGAAAATTTCAGTGAATAAAAATGAAAATTCCATTCATAGTGAGCTACCCAAAATTGCTATATTGCCAAAAAACGCCGTTTGGTCCTTTAGGGTTAACCTACCTTAACATCTTCAAATACAAAGAGTCTCAATCCTAAGCCTCATAAATATATTCTCAAAATTCTAGAGATTCTCAAATTCAACCTCTAAAGTAGAATTTTCAAAAAATTTAAAAGCTTAGCAATGTAGATGATTGCCCTTAAAAGTAGGGCTTCTTTTTTGAAACCTCTTCAACTCTTGAACTCCCAACTTTTAACTTATCTATCTCGTAAGTTTCTGTTTTTGCCACATTTCCCATGGCGTTGCAGAGTGACGGAGAAGCTCGCAAGCTCTCGTGGCCGCGCCTCCTCTTCACTGTTTCCCTCCTCTTTTCGTTTTCCCCAATTGCAACAGCCAACGACTCCCTCTCCTCTCCGCGCACTTTCAAGCTGCGCGCTTTGAATTTGTTTCCGGAGAGTTTCGACTGGGACCCCACTCACAGTCGCCTCCTGCTCTCCTCCGCAGCGCACGGCAGCATCTGGGCGTTCCACCCCGACAAGGACAAAGGCTCCTCCTCCTCCGTCCAAGAGATTGTGCGTGATGAGGAGTTCGCGGGGAAGGTGGGGTTCTTGGGAGTGATCGTCGACAGGGGGAGAGGAAGAGTCGTGGTGGCGGTGCAGGATTTCGGGGGGAATTTTGGAGCGCTCGCGGCGTTCGATTTGGTCACGGGGAAGAGAATGTTCTTGGCGAGGTTGGACGATGTTGGAGTCGGGGAAGGTACTGGGAATAAACCATTCTCGCATTGAGGGATCATTTCTGTTATCAAAGTGACTGATTATTGTGGGTCTTGTGGTTCTCCCCATTTTAAAGAGGATTGGAACGCTCTAAAATGTGGTTTGTTTGGAATTGGAATGAATGTGTCACGAATTTGGGCAGTTTTGTTCATAGGGTGAGGAAACAGTGTGACCATATTTTTGAGGGTCTTGCAGTAGGACCCGTTTGAAGAGTATTCCAATGCATTAAAACGTGTTCTGTTTGGTTTGCGTATGAGTATGTTTATGAATTTTTGCAATTTTGCTCAGGGGGATGAGTAAATAGCTTGACTAGATTTTTTGTGGGTCTAATGGTAGTCCGCATTTTCAAGAGGATTCCAACACTCTAAAATGTGTTTTGTTTGGATTTTGTATGAATGTGTTATGGATTTTTGCAGTTTTTGATCGCAGGGTGAGTAAACGGTGTGACTAAATTTCTTGTGGGTCTTGCGGCAGTCACCGCTTGTAGAGAATTCCAATGCGCTGAAATGTGTTTGGTTTGGACTTCGTGTGAATATGTTATGGATTTTTGTAGTTTTGCTCATAGGGTGAGTGTAACAGAGGGTAGATTTTACTCTTCAGCTGCTAAATATTTTCATGATCGCTAGATTCTGTACTTTTACTCGTGAGTAACCTTTACTGAACTTCAGGCTTCTCAAGACTCGTGAATGGGGAGCCTACCTGACTGAGACTTTACTGATAGCGCATTTGATCATTTGTTGAATTCCCTATTCCAATAACTTTGATTCGTTTGATTTATTACGATTATTGCTTTCAATATTCTCTACAACCCCGATTCTGTTACCCTAATACAAGATTTCCTTTCGAATTTCCTGAAGAAAGATGAACAAGGCGTTCAACTTAGTACGAGGTTTAGGGTTTAGGATACAGGAGTATTCTATCGTGCAGGAATGCTTGTCGTAAGCATTCATGTACTTGCTTGTTCGTATTAAAGTCGTGGTAGGATTCTTTTCATAGATCATTACCATGCAAGCTCGAATGTGGCCTCGGACATAAATTGTATAGGGGACATCGTGTCAACGATGTGGCTGTGGAGGATTAATGAAGATTAATGTGGGAATTGGTAATGAAGTGTCTTCTTCTAGTTCTCCATGTGGGAATCGTATTGGCTCAAGAGTAGGAAGCTTTGCATTGACAATAGCTACCTGTGAGGGAGTTTGAGTAGGACCTTACTTTAAAAGCTAGTCAAAACTATTTATACAGGGACAGAGCCTCTTTTAGGGTACTGCTACATGTTTGATCATCTATAAGGAACTGCCCTATGATAAAACACAAGTCATTGACATGCAACCTGGACCTTGAAATTGCAGGGGAGAAATCATGTGCGAACGACGTGGCAGTCGACTTCAAAACAGGCACCGCGTACGTCACCAATTGCATTGGCAATTTTCTGTGGCAGGTGACCAAAGAAGGTCTGCCCTCCGTCTTCGTGAAGCACGAGCTTTTCACCTCTCAGCCTTCCCTGTTCTCTGAAGCTCCCTGGTGTGGTTTCAACGGAATCGTCTACGACCAACGAAGACACCTCTTGGCAGTGCAAACGAACTCCGGGGCACTCTTTCGAATCAACGTGGGTGACCACAGCGTCCACTTGGTGCGCATGGATGAGAATCTTGTTGGAGCGGATGGGATGGTGTTTCGTGACGACGGCGCTCTCGTCGTCGTCTCCCAGGAGAAGCTCTGGCTTGTGCGCACCAGCAGCGACTGGATGACTGCCAATGTCGTCGACACTGTGAAACTAAATAGTTCGAATTATGCAACAGGCGCGGCCAATGTGAGAGGAACGACGTTTTTTGTGAATGCGCATCTTCCGGACCTGTTTGCGAATCGATCAAGGGAAGAATTCGAGGTGGTAGAAGTCGAGTTTCCGAGTGAGGTGAATGATCTGCATCCTATTTGGTTGCTTGCTTTTGTGGTGGTGGCCGTTGGGGGCGTTGCCCTGTGGAGGGTGAAGATGGGCCAGTTCTACCAGCGCAAGCGAGTTTGATCTTGGATCGCCTTCTGATTTGACTTTCAAATCTTCATCATGTTTGTAGTAATGATCTTGCCGGCTTGGCTTTGCCAAACGTGATGGTTGTGTCATTATAGAATCATTTTAATTGATTGGGAGCGTCGTGCTTGTTGATTAATGTGCATGTAGAATTACGTTGCCATTTGAAATTATCGTCATGCGTACAGTGCAATAGTTAGTCTCAGTGTGAGTCTGAAATGAATGAGCTCTCGCCTTGCCTTATATTGCCTTCTTTTATGGAGAAGTATATATGTGGAGTATTTGATAGCAATGTTATTGATATTTTGTAGTATTTTCTTAATGTCAATTGTTGAAATGTGGAATTGTTCTTTTAGTTGTATTATAGATGGGGGATTCAGTTTCAGGTGTGCTAGCTATGAGCACAATGGTCACATATCCCAACCATAAGTGGCGATGTCTTGAAGAAGTGGTTGGTATTTGTTGGTTTTAATGTGGCAAGGTTGTTTGAGAAGCAATCATTGTAGTATGTGAACTTGGGAATTTGGATTTTATGATGTTTGGAGGGGATTGTGGGCGGTGTATATTGGTGAGATATGTTGCATATGCAAAGTATGTATGGGCTTAATTTAGCTATACAAGTATAGATGGTAATATTTATAAATGAATATGGGAGTGGCTATGGAGGTATAGTTTGTTTTTGTTGGTTATCATACGCTTAGGTTAGTTTTGGCACTTTGGTGCTAAATTAGTTTAATTTTGGAATTTGGATAGTTTAGCAACTTGATTTGTTTTTTTGGCTTTCAACACTTTGTCCTTACTACTTTTTCAACACTTCCAATTTTGGATTGATTTTTTCTATTCATGTGCAAATGTATTTTTTTTTCTAATTTTTGGATATTTAGAATTAGTGACAATGAAATTTTCCAAATTTTCAGAATTAGTTGTACAATTTTTAAAATTTCAAATATGATCCAAATTTTCCCTACATGTATAGTATTGTTGACGTTTTTGGCATTTGATAGGATATAGTATTGTGAATATGTATGAAGTAGGAGTAGTTTTTAAATTTCATGTATAGATTTTTGGTGTTGTTGAATATAGAGGGCTTTTTGTATGGCTCAATATACCAAAGTAGTACATATAGCCATGTATTTATTTGGTTTAAGTTGCAAAGAGGCCATATTCGTTAAAATGAGGCAATCTATAGTCTTATATTATCTTTGACTTTACATTTGATATTGAATTTTTTTGGTGAATTGAGACTTCAATATGTTAATACATTCACAAAGCTTCGATTTTACAAAGGTTGATATGTTCATAAATTTTTTATTTGTTAGGATAGAGTTGTTGAATAATAAGGCTAAAGTCTCAAAATGTCCATTTTGTCCCGTGATTTTGTCTCAATTTAACGAAATGGGGTTGTTTATCCATTTTTGAATGCTTTGGAAGTGAAGAACTTGTTCAATATTATCTTCATTTTCTTTCTTGGTGAGGTAGGATTTAAAGGATTGAACGAGGCCTCTATATGGAATGATAAGGGGTGAAAACCAATCATATTTCTGGAAGTAGAAGGGGAATGGTTGTGCATGTTTAGAGTCATCTTACAAACAATAACATTCTTTTTGGTTGCGAACTATTGCTATCAAATAGAAAATGTTTCATTTCCTTTGATGTTGGCATGTGCTTGAACCTTTGGATGGTGAGGAAGGTTGTTAACTTTGTATTTGTAGCATGTTGACAATGGATGCAAGTATGGTTTTGTTGAGGTGGTTGTTTAGAGATGTTGGATGTTTAATTTGATTGAGTTTTCAAAAATTGTTTTGCAATCTTGATAATTTATAAGATAATTTTATTTTTCCGATAAGGTTGTATATTCCATAAGTTGTAATTTCAGCAATCCAATTATTGGAGTAGGGTGAATTTTCTTGTAGTAGGATAATGATCCATTTGTGGTGGGATGAATTAGATCTATCCATGTAGTAGGAGAACAATGGAGGGAATTTAAATTAGGGTAGTGTATTATGTAGAATTGTGGTTGGTATTTGAGTAGGGTGATATTAAATTGACGTAAGTTTTTTTCTATTTGTAGTTTAATAGATGATTGGATTATGTGTATAAGAGTGTTTTGGTTTCTAGTAAATAATTTGTAGTATACTTAGTGTATTTGAAAGGCATCTTTTTCTTTAAGTTTTTTTTTTTTGAATTTTGTAGTTTATTGGGTTCATCATATATTATAGTGTCAAATTTGAAGTAGATTAGTGTATGAGTGCCTTGGAATGGAATTTGGTTGAATGTTGTAGAAATTAGCCAATTGGGATTTTTGAAAATGAATTGTGTGAGGTTATTGGTGTTTGTTTGGGCTACAAGTTGTACCCAATGTATGATTTGGGAGTTAGTGAGTGTATTCTACAAGTGTGCTAGTTTGTTTCTTGATCATTAGTGGGAGAAAGCTTTTCCTAATCATCCAAATAGAATGTCCTTTTTGTGTGGTGAGTAGAATTTTTTAATTGGATGGGGCATGTGATTGGAGATGAGAGGTTTGAGTTAAGTGATTTTGAAATGTGATAGAAGATGTACTAGTACATTATTAAGTAATTGGGGATTTTAGAGTGGGTTGTTTTTTTGGTAATTTGTATTTATATCTTTGGCAGAGTTAGAGTTTTTTTTGTTTCAAAATTGGGAGAGGTGGTTCAAAGAGTGTAGTAGAATGTTTGTTATTTTATATTATTTGTTGAAGCCACTATACTCCAGTCTTGAAAATAGTGATTAGAAAAATTCCATATTCATCAAAGATTTGGATAATGTTGTGTTGAATGTATATCATGGACATTGTAGTATCATGGACAATGTCACTTTGTTAGGGTTACATTTTAAAGAGGATATTTGAATAAGTGGCATTGTAGGACAATGTATTATGAATGTTGTATCTGAAGTATCTATTGATATTGGTTGCATTGTTATTTTTTCTATTGTAATATTTAGGAAATGTTGATTTTGCCTATTCTTTTGAAATATTGGTGTAACAAAAAATAAGTTGTGGTTACGTATGATTTGCGTTATGGAAATGTTGATTTTGTCCATTCTTTTGTAATATTGGTATAGCAAAAAATAAGTTGTGGTTACATATATGGTTTGTGTTTAGAGTGGGAATAGGGAAATGACGACCTATCCTAGTTCAGAAAGTTGCAAGAAATCATCAACGCATGCTCCAAGGATTAGAAACAAATGCAAGCCTTTCAACATGTTTAACTTTAGAACACCAATACCATTTTACAATGTGTAGATGACAATCCAGTGTGTTGGAAAGAGTTTGAAAGCATTTTTTCATCCGTATTTTTCTTGTCAACGTATTCTTTCATGTTGGGTTATGGAGAATATCCAATTAAATTTTAGTGTTGCTAGTGCTTGTCTTTACATAAATGAGAAGTTAGTAAAAAAATGAATCACAAAGATGGATCATTGGAAGAAATATTGTCCACTTTCTATAGCGTTTCAGTACATAAGTACTATGAGTATTGGAAGTACTACATGGTGGAACAATCTCAACTATTGATAGGAAAAATCAATAGCTAAAAGTATTATTGCAAATATTGTGGACTACTTATCAATATTGAAACAAGTTTGTGGGAGAAAAAAAGACAGATTGCCACAAAAAAATTTAAAAGTGATTATAAATTAATACTACCTCTATCCCAAAATGATCTTCGTGTTGGACAAAATGTTCCAGATTAAGGTTAAAGATAACATTTTTAAAACCAATTTTGCGCTATAAGTAGAGTTTGGTGCATTCTTACCATTTAAAAAACTTTGAGTTTTGGAGCTCTTTTAAAATTATAGTTTTAGATATTGAAAAGTAGATTTGGGGGGGGGGGCATTTCAAAGGGCACCAACGGTCAATTAATTGTTTAGTGAGATGTTGTCATTTTATAGGTATTTAGTGTATGCCCAAAACTAGGTGGGGCCTTTTGTTTTGCTTTCTAGAGCCTCATCCCCTTCAATAGGGCAATATTCAATTAAATAAATAAAATAAGAATGAACAATGTTAATTGACCTCTTTAGTCATTTTGTTTGTCTTTTGATTAATGATTGCATGGATGGAAGGAGAACGACTACTTGGAGTTGTTTTGTTGGTCTCAAGTAGCAATCAAAAACCAAATTTGACCAATTTGCAATGTCACAAAATGTAACAAGAAGATTATTTTAGGACAAAAAATTAAGGCCAACAAAAAGATCATTTTGGGACAGAGGTAGTATATTTTTAGATGCCCTTACATAAGCATATGCCACCTAATGTGGGAATAGACCACCAAAATTTCAACTCTAGATCATTCAATATGAGTACTCCGAATGTAGTGAAAACCCCTCAAATGTGACAAATTAACAAAATTGAATTTTAAATATAAAATATTTTTTAATTTCTAAAAAATAAGGGATTGATGACCATCAAGTTAGACATGTCTAATAGAAATTTTATATTCTTAGGACTTGGGATTCAAAACTTATACTGGAAGATAACATCATGACTCCAATTAAAAATGAAGAATAGAACTAGTATTTCTTGCAATGATCCAAATATACTACTGTAGTGTATTTTAGGAAGTCGTTGCTCCTTGTTCTAAATTTGACAAAGGGGGGTCACTTAGAGTGTCCATTAAAAATCATGTGCAAACAAAACTTTGGACCCCCTATTTACTTTTTGAATTTTGAATTAAATTAAATGAAAAATATGAATAGATTTTTCTACTTTGAAAGTTTATATTTTGAATTATTGATATTTTTATTTGTTAATAATAATTAGTTACAAATTTTTGAAGTAAAAAGATACAATGTAGAACTGAAAAATAACTTTCACACCCTTATATTATATAAGAAAAAATTGTCTAAAAAATGAACAAAAAATTTCTAAAAATAACTCTCTATTGAAAGCTCATTTTGAATTAAATATTGACACAATGGTCATCTAAATGTGTTCTCTAAAAATATGTGAGTTAAAAAAACATGCCATTTTAGTGCATTTTTAACCTCTTCTAGAAATTATTCATATTTTATTTGAGTTTGAAATTTTGAGAGTAGAATCCTATAGTCATTAGTAAACAATGCTCAAAATTTGAAGTTAAAATTATAGTTTATTAGAAACCACTTGTGCGCACGTGGTTTGTTGTAGTAGAACTAAGTGCACCCCTTGAGAAATCTAAAATTTCTCCACAAAAATTAAATTTCTTGAGTTTGAGTCAAAACTCAAGAAATTTAACTTGAGTTTGATGACCTAACAAAATGAAGGTCATCTATCTAGTTTCTACTGTAGAATTTTGAAAATTTCTAATATTAAATATTTTATTGCAATTTGAACTTTGCATGTATTTTGAATGTATATTGAATTCTAATTATGGAATGACATAGAAGTTGAGTTTCCACTGTGATGTTCTTCATTGCAATATACATGTGGTGAAATTTTCAAAGTTTTTGAAGTAATTTTCTATTTGATGTGATTTTTCTCTACTTTTTCTTCATAAATTCTCAAAAAAAACAATTTTTGACAAAAAAGAATCTAAATTTTTTGTGAAATAAGAAGACATGTAATTTCATCTCTGAAAAATAAATATAAAATTTTCATATATATAATTGCAAAATGATAGTAAACTGTGCCATAAATAGTAAGGCTTGAAATCAATGGTCATAGGTTCATCCTTTAAGGATTAAAGTTGTTGATTCGAGACTTGCATTCCACAAGAGGAAGCGATTCTCTCAGTGACACTAGGATGTGAGCATGTAAGTATAAGCCTAAGAGCAGTGAGCGGAGATTGTATGAGCCTAGAGCTTAGAAATTTAAAATATGATGTAATTTCTAAATTTTTTTGGTTAATAAATTAAAAGACTAATGTTTTTTTAAAAAAAATTATTGTATTTAGAAAATATAACCTATTACCATGGGACCCATGACCATATATTTTAGAATTAAAAGTTGGACAAGTTGATGTTATTGCATGTTTTGAAATTTATATCACATTCTAAAAGGCTTAAAGGCTATCTCATGGTGGGTTGATCAAGTGAAAATATAAATAATTTAAAGGCAATTCCAAAAATGAGAAGAAGACAATTGCAATAAAATTATGATAGGATGTAGAACATTGTATATATAGCAAGAAATGCATCCTATATAACAAGAAATGCATATAAAGGATGATATATATATATACAATGCATATAAAGGATGATATATAAAGGATGTATTTCTTGCTATAAAGGATGCATATCTTTGTAGCAAATGATATATAAAGGATGCTATAAATGATATATAAAAAATGCATCCTTTATATGCATCCTTTATATATCATCCTTTATAGCAAGATATTTATATATATATACAATGCATATAAAATGCATCCTTTATAGCAAGAAATGCATATTAGAATATGAATATAATATTTTGCTACTAGAATTTTAAAATTTTGAAGATAACATATCGGTACTATATACATATCTACTTCATATCATGCTAATATCTATCAATTAACTTGCTCATTTGCATGTCTTGATGATTCTAGCAGTAGCAAGTACTTGCTTTACTTCATCTAAGTTAAAGATAAGAGTGTAAATAAACGTGTATGTTGTAATCCAATTTGCAAAACAACAAAAGTAATAAAAGATGTAAGAAAAAGGAATTTGCAATTTATATATATGTTATACTTTCCTATGGAAGTCCCATTCATGTGTCTATAATGAGGACAAATATAAGATAGAAAATTGCAAAGTGTGATGTTATAAACATTTTAGTTAGGGTCAATCTTGGACAAAAGCATAATAGTACCAAGTTCAAGGCAAAGAAGGAAGTTCACACCCCAATAATACTTGCGGTAACATTCCTTGCATTTTTCCACTAATTGTGATGATTTTCAGTGGGGGTCTTACTGATCACAAACTTGCTTGTCATTTAAAATGAAAGGGATTTTTTCAACATATGGTAGTCGAGGATGAGTCCACAATACAAGCTCAAATACTTTACACAAGGTAAATAGGCATCAAAGTGACATTGGCTTAGTAGATAGGAGGTGGAACCAAACTTCTTCAAGCTCAATGATTTTGGTAAATATAAAAATGGTATCAATAAAAACAGATTAGATCATAAAGATCTCATATTGAGTAAGAGCTTGCAAATGCTTAGGTCCCATGATGCATTGTACAATTTGATTTGTACAAAACCAAAAATCCTCTAGTTGAATTGTCATGCCTTTATACTCACAATTTTGCCTTTTTTAAGTAGAGACAATAATAGATTTTCCATACCAAATAGTCAAAAGCTTGCATTGACTTATGTATGCTTTTGAATGGTACGTGTGATACTATTTCATTGACTTGTATGAAAGTCTCATTGTCTACCATTCCAATGTATTGCTATCAATTTCCACCACATATCGGGTATGAGGCATGACCTTGTTGAACTCTTCAACTATAATCCTAAGTTGTACTTTAGCAGTGGTTAATCTAGTTTGAACTAAAGGATGAGAGAGGTTAACCTTGTTGAGATGATGAGAATCACCTTCAAAATTGATTAAAAAATATAATTTCTTTTTGTTAGACTCAAATACCTTTTCCCCCTCCAAGTGCGGAATTTGAGTACATATGTCTTTTACTTAAGGCATCTTACTAAGTGTGTACAATTTTCATTCCATCTTTATATGCTATTAGTTCTCTTCAATTTCAAATTTTCTTTAAAGAGGCTTTTCTCAAAACGACCTCTGTAGAAGTAAGCCCTAGAGTTGGTCATCTACATAAAGTTGGCTCAAATCTTATCATCACAAGTGGCAACAAACAAATCAAACCCACATTTCCTAAAAGCTTGCTTGTTCATTTTTTGAACATTGTTTTTTCTAAGTTGTACATTGGATTGTATGCTTGTTCTTCTATTGTCAGCTTCTACAAAAATGATGAATGAAGTCACTACAACAAAAACAATGTTTTATGACTGCAAAATATGACTGCAGTGAGTCGTAAAATCAAAAAATATGATTCATGCAGAAATCACTGTAGATGACTTGGGATATGACTGACTCCATTCGTTTAGAAGCAGTCGTTTCAAACATCAGTCATATTGGCAGTCATATAAATTGAAGGGTATAAATACCCATATTTAGCCATAGTATGCCAACATGGCGTATATTTTGACTCTCCTAAGGGGATTTTGACTTTTTGTTGAATTGCCCAGGCAAAAAAAAATCCTACGTGGAATATGACTGTGGTGAGTCATGTTTTTTGATGACGTAGAATATGACTGGAGTGAGTCGTATTTTTTGATGACATGGAATATGACTACAGTGAGTCATATTTTTTGATGACATGGAATATGACTATAGTGAGTCATATTTTGTAGTGATGTGGAATATGACTGTAATGAGTCATATTTTGTAGTGATGTGGAATATGACTGTAATGAGACATATTTTGCAATGATGTGAAATATGACTTATTACAGTCATATTTTGCAGTGATGTGGAATATGACTGTAGTGAGACATATTTTGCAGTGATGTGAAATATGACTTTTTTAAGTCATATTTTATAGTGATGTAGAATATAACTGCGGTAAGTCATATTTTTTTATGACACGGAATATGACTACAGTGAATCATATTTTCCCAGGCATATTTTTTAATGATGTGTAAAACAATTCTTTTCAGTTATATTTTTTGATGATTTGGAAAACGACTATGTGTAGTCATACATCAACATACTTAAGTAGTGAAGTAAGAAAATCCATTTAATTAAAAATGAATACATATGATTTCTTAAATGGAAAAAATTAATCACATTAAAAATTCAAATACAAGAAAAAATGTGATTTTTTTCAATAATATTTGTTAGTTACTAATACAAAACATATCACAATGGCTCTTTATATATATATATATATATATATATATATATATATATATATATATATATATATATTTACATACTTGTGGAATCTATATTCCAACAAAAATGTAAAGATGTTACCTCTATTATATTGCAAGTAGTCTTCAATAACTTCATTTCAACCTCCAATGCCTACATGTATAAACAAGAAGGTTAGTTTTCAATAAATGAACAATATAATTCAAACTTCAAAGATTTAAAGCACTACAAAATATGTAGACATGTTTAAGATAAAAAAAAAGTTATAATCATTATATATTCAAAAATTATAAATAACCAAAAAAAATAACAATGATGATAGAGGGACTAAGAAGCAAAAAGTAGCAAAAACTAAGTGACATTATGATTGCAAAATATGACTGCAAAATATGACTAGGAGGCAAGAAGAAGAAAAACCTAAGATGAAAAAAGAAATAAAAGTTAAAAGGCAAGAGGAAGTGAAATCTAAGATGGAAGAAGAAGTAAAACCTAAGATGGAAGAAGAAGCAAAAGTTAGGAGGCAAGAAGAAGCAAAATCTAAGAAGGAAGAAGGAGCAAAAGCTAAGTAGGAAGAAGAGCAAAACCTAAAAAGCAAGAAGTAAGAAGGAGCAAGAGAAGTAAGAAGAAGCAAAAAGAAGAAAAAACTACAAGGCAAGAAGAAACAAAACTTAAGAAGCAACAAAAAGAAAGAAGAAAGAATAAAAAAAAAAAAAGTAAAAGCTAAGTAAGAAGAAGAAGCAAAACCTAAGAAGCAAGAAGAAGTAAGAAGAAGCAAGAAGAAGAAAAACCTAAGAAACAACAAGAAACAAAACTTAAGAAGGAACAAAAAAAAAGGGGCAAAAAGAGGAGTGGCTACAAAAAGTGGTGGCTAGGGTTTCAAACCCCTAATTTAGTGGCAGCTAGGGTTTCAAAACCCTAAATTAGTGGCAACTACAAAAAAGTGACTTTCAAAAAATATGACTACAAAAAATCTTATGTGGAAAAATATGACTAGGTACTTTCTAAACATATTCCCTACCCAAATTGTTTTTGGGCCGCCCTAAAAAAAAATCTTACTATCATGGAGATGCGATTGCAAAATATGACTAAAGAAAAAATACAACTAGAAAATATGACTGGGTGTTCCCAAAATATGTTCCCTACCGTTCTCTATGAAGTATTTTGGTATTTCCTATGGCCATATACTATACGGCCATGATGTATAAGGCTAAAATATGACTTGCAGTCATATTTTTTTTACCTTCAAAAATATGACTACAAGTAGTCGCCAGTCATCCTCAATCATAATTCTGCAATCATAAAACACTACCATTGTTGTAGTGAGTTATTATTTAAATGGTTTGCAATTAGGGGTTTAGCTAAAGTAATAAATAGAAAAAAATAAGATTAAAGGTATTACCATTTTCTTTCAGAATCTATCCCAGTGACAGTATCAAAAATACCAAATGCAATTCAATCCTCTAATTCACAAATTGTCAGTTTTAATGCAACTTAAAAGGACTAAAGGAGTACCACCAAGCTTTGGTTTCTAAATAAATCTTGTTTGCTTCAAATATCAATGTTGCATTTTTGTATTGCTTATAGAGTCAAATATGGTTGTTTAAAATTCTTTGACGATTAACTTCTTTGTATACTTGTACATGTTTGCTACCCAGTGGAATAAATAAGTTCTTTTATGGTCTACCATTGGAACAGATGGATTTCCTAATTTAAATACAATGTGAAATGCATTAAAATTGACTCAAGTGAGCAATATCACACATAAATCCCTTGAACGTTGGATCCATCCACCCCATTTTCCAATATGATTTTATTCAAACAATGCCAAAAATGAAGTGGCCTTCAATGCCCTCAATCTGCATATCATAGATAGCAATTGTCATAACTTTGCAATAAGTAGAGTCATAGACGTGATAAGCAGTAGTTTGTTCATGAGTTCACCCTCTTTACAAGATCAAATATGATAACAGGTCACTACTTGGTTGCATCCATTGTACAAGATTGACTCCACTCCTAAAGTTATTCCATCCATAAACATTTTGAATAAATATCACAATCGGATAACAAGTTTGGCTTAAATGACATAAAAAAAATACCTATTTTTTTTGCTAATTCTAGGACCAAACAACCAAATCTACAAAAAAAAATATAAAGATAAATGCTAAAAAATTCAAGGAAGTAAAAATAATTCATTGAATCTAATATCAACTATCATTTGACCATCTACCATCAAGAAAAAATTTGATTGTGAAATGACAAAACTACTTCATACATTTAGTGGGATGGTTGAGAGGTCATTTTTATAATGAAATTCATTTTCTACCATGAATCCTCAAAGGATATGGGACAGTTCAAAGATGAGAGCTTGACTGCTCATTATGAAAATGCAGGAATTTTATTAAATGTAGAACTTTAGACCTTATTTTGACATAGTAGAATAATTTTTTTCAAAAAATTTGAACTATGAAAAGTTGTTAAATCAAAATAAAATTTATCTCCAAAAATACGTTTGTAATTTTTAGCTTCCAAAAAAATTTAGAGACGATGTTTGAAAATGTTCCAAAAAAATGTCCCTTCCAACCCCTTTCTAAATTTTGTTCATAACTTTTGATTGAAGGCTTTAAATCCCAAATAGGTTTCTAGAAATGAAATTTAACTTGATT
Source organism: Climacium dendroides (assembly GCA_950106755.1). Lineage (NCBI taxonomy): Eukaryota > Viridiplantae > Streptophyta > Bryopsida > Hypnales > Climaciaceae > Climacium > Climacium dendroides. Next base: position 1,180,949 of record OX467092.1, read on the forward strand.
TCTTAACTTTTCTTATTTAAAATTTTCTTACAAAAGTGTAAATGACCTATTTGAATTTTTTTTTGTTATTTTGAGTGTTATTTTTTGTGTGTTTTTGCATGCTTTTGTTTATTTTTTTGAGTAAATGACGTTCCAAATTGGTAATTTTGAGTGTATATTAACCTATTTGAGGGTCAATTTTTGAAGTTAATTTCCAAGTCGGGAGCAGTGGTAGATGCTGCTAGGAGGTGCGGTGTTTTAGTCGTAATTCAAGATCCAAGTTGGAATTGTAGACTGGTGTATTCCAAGTGGAATGGTCTGGGTTAATTTCCAAGTCGGAGTTGGCTTGTGCGTAATAGTTGTATTCCGATTTGGTCTGTGGTGTGCAGTTAGGGTTGTTTATGATCCGAGTTGGTTGTGTAGGGAGAGAGTGCCAATTTGGGAGTTATGTTTTTGAGTGTGATGGGCGGTTGTTGTTCGAGGTTCCTATTTGGCAGTTCGTGAATTTTGAGGTGGTGTCCAAGTTGGTTGGGAAACTGCCTGGCTCGGGGTTAAACTGAAGATTTCCAAATTGGAAGGCACCTAGTGTTGAGAGAGTCCACTGCGAGTCCCAGCCAAGTTGGTGTTGTGTATTTTCATTTGTTTGTGTGAGTCAAAATAGGTGCTTGAATTTCTGTTTGAATGTGTGTAATTGAGCTTGTGTATTTTCCAATTGGGGAGTATTGTGATTATGTCTGTGTAAGTCCAAGTCGGAAGATGCAGATGAAGGCCAGTCCTAGTGCTTCTCGTGGAGAGAAGAGAAAGAAGATCTAATTTGGAAATTTGCAGTGAAGTTGTGGAATTTTATGAGCTGAGAGTTAGATTTCATACTAAGTTGGAAGTTGAACTATTCGTGTGATGGCACGAGCTTGTGCAGTAGTGGTTAAGTCCAATTTGGGGAAGATGAAGTATAGTATGGACTAGAATATTCCAAGTAGATTTAAATTTGCTGTGAGAGCAGATTGGAATTCTAGTCGACATAATGAAGTAAAGTTGGAATTTTAGATTCCAAATTGGTTAAATGCCAAATGTTGAGGAAGGAAGAGTGTAGAAATTTCTCGTGGAGAGAGAAGAAAATATCCAAATCAGAGTGAATCTGAGAGCTAATTGGAGATGTTATAAAATAAGATAAAAATGTGTGTAAACTCACCAATTTGGCTTAATGAAGTGTATAATTCAAGCAAATTGATGTCTGTTGTAAATGGAATGGAAATGTCTGTTTAATTTGAAATCTTTGTATGATTGTATGCATGTGGTTCCAATTTGAGAATTGGAGTAAGTGCTGAATTGGCCGAGTTGAGAGATGGCAATAGTTGTTAAAATTCAAATTGGACTGAGATTTTATTGAAGTTATGGGTATGAGTAAATTGAGAAGTCTCTCTATGTGGATGCATGGTGTCATGAGTGTTTATCTAAGTTGGTTTCATAAAGTCTGAATGTTGTCTAAGTTACGATCCCGAGTTGGTCTGTTAAGCCGAAGCAACATGTCTCAAATTTGAGAGTTTCCGAATGGGTGTGAGAAATTAATTTATCCAATTAGGAAAGCAGCGTAGTATGAGAGAGAAAGCTGAGAATAAAACTAAAAATTCCAAGTTAGTAAGGGAGAGGGTAAATTCTGCAAGTGCGAGAGTCACATAAAGTGTAAGAAGGAGGTAAAACAATCCAAGTTGGAGATCATGGTTGTATACCAAGCTGGAGACAAAGACCAACGGAAGAGTGACATGTCCTAATTGGAGAAAGACAGGGAGCTGAGTTAAGCCGAGTTGGAAGATCGTTGCTGAACCTGTACCAGGCGATTCTGATTTGGTGAAAGATGAAGGAGTCCAATTTAAAGAATAAAGATCAAGCCTAATTGGGTGATACTTAACCTTGGTGGTTATAAGAGTGGAGAGTAAAAAGGATATAATAAAATAAATAAATAAAAGAATTAAACAATTAATCATGTAATAGTGAGGTAATTAAATTAATTCTAGTTGGAAGTATGACTTATTTGGGTATTTTGTTTCCTTATTAGTTGTCTTGTTGTTGTTGTAGAAGTAATCCTATTAAAATTGCCTCCCTAGGAACGAACATAACTATTAGTTGGATAAATCCGAATAGGTTCCAACGCAATCTACAAAAAGTTATTCTACTATGTTAAAATGAGGTCCAAAGTTCTACATTGAATACAATTTTTGCTTTTGATTTAACTAGGTATGAGCGGTTGAGCTCCTAATAATCTTAGTTTACATATCCCACATTGGTTGTTTTACCTCCTACCACCTCACTTGTATAAAGAGCTTGTCTTCTCTTTAAGGTACACTTGAAGTGAGTGGTGAATGAATCTATGTAAGGTATTTGTCCAATATAAATAATTTAATTTGAATATATTATTAAATTATATATATATTTGGAGTGTTGAAGTTTACTTTGGCCTTTCTTAACCCCAATTGTTAATGGCCATGCTTTTTCAAGACTAAAATTTCCTTCTATTATATGCTAGGAATTAGTCAAAATAATGCTGAAATTTTTTTACCTTCCTAGACCCCATCCGTTAACGGCTATACTTTTTAAGATTTAAATTTCCTTCTATTATATATTGAGAATTAGTCAAATGCTGAAATTTTCTTGCCTTCCTAAACCCAGTCATTAATGGTCATGCTTTTTAGGACTTAAATTTCCTTCTATTATATGCTAGGAATTTGTCAATTATAAAAATTTTCTTAGCATCCTAGAGTCCAACCATTAATGAACATGTTTTTTTGGTTTCCGATTTCCTTGCACCATATGCTAAATTTGGACAAATGTTGTAATTTATTTTGCTTTACCTAATCAATAGCCATTAATGGCCACACTTTTTTGAATTCAAGTTTGTTCCCAAGATATACTAGGAATTTAATCAAATGCTTTTATTTTTTTTCATTCCCAATGCACAATTGTTAACAACCACATTTTTTTGGATGCTAGTTTACTTTCAATATATGCTAGGAATTAATCAAATGATGCAATCTTGGGGGTCTTCCTAAGGGCCAGCCATTAATGGTTATGCTTTTTTGGACTCGAGTTTATTTGCATCATATGCTAAGATTTAGTAAAAAATAATGCTACAATTTATTTTGCCTTCCTAGTGGACAACCGTTAAAGGCTAAGTTTTTTTGTATTTAGGTTTATTTCCAACATGTATTATGGATTTGGTCGAATGCTGTTATTTTTTGGCCTTTTTAGTGCACAATTGTTAATGACCACTTATTTAGGATTGCCCTAGTATATGCTAAAAATGATCAAATGTTGCAATTTGGAGTCTTTCTAATGGACAATTGTTAATGGCCACATTTTTTTGGATTCAGTTTACTTGCACCATATGCTAAGATTTGATAAATTTGGCAATTTCTTTGTTCTTCTTGATTATACACTACAAGAGAAAGGGGTGTTTTAAGTAGTATCCTAGACATCACGTCTTTTAAGTAATGTCTTTTAAGTAAGTTTTTAAGTAAACTTTTACTAAAAAAACAGTCTTTTTAGTAAAAGTTTACTTAAAAACTTACTTAAAAGATGTTACTTAAAAGACATGATGTTTAGGACACTACTTAAAACACCCCTTTCTCTTGTAGTGATAGATAGTCGTTAATGGCTATCATGTTGAATTACATATTGTATAATACATATATACAAACAAGAACTTTTTTTATTCTCAATTTAGATTAGAAGAAATTTATCTTTTAGGGTTTAGGTATCAAGTGCTAGATCTTTATGTTTGCCTTAAGACTCTAAAGAAGTTTGGCCAATATAAATTTCTTGTTACTGTTGTTTAGCTATTAATAGCCAAGCTATTGTATAGCCTCATCAAATACAAATAGAGTTGTTTGAATTAGATGTGATTCACATTTTATATTTAGATTACAATATTACATTAGTCATTTTTCTTAATTTATTACAATTGATTACATTTGAACATCAACTTAGAGATGTTGACTTAAAGGGAGCCACAAGCATGGAGATTAAATGTTGCACTTCAACCTTTTTCCTCAAGGTCAGTTGGAGTTACAATTGGCTTTTTGAAGAAGAAAATTGTAAACACTTCTTCTGGTCTTTAGTAGTTTAGATATCAACTGGGGGCAGAATAAAAAATTAGTATTCTTCTATGTCATATGATTTCTTTGCTAGTTATAAAACTATTTATTGAAGAATGATTTCATGAATTTAGGAGCATACTTTGTTACTTGTAGTTACACGGAAGGAAATAGAGTTTTCTATGTAGCCTTGACACTACAAGAGAAAGGGGTGTTTTAAGTAGTGTCCTAGATATCATGTCTTTTAAGTAACATCTTTTAAGTAAGTTTTTAAGTAAACTTTTACTAAAAAGACTGTCTTTTTAGTAAAAGTTTACTTAAAAACTTACTTAAAAGATGTTACTTAAAAGACATGATATCTAGGACACTACTTAAAACACCCCTTTCTCTTGTAGTGTGAAGAATAATGAGGGGAAGACAATAGATGTTACAAATAATATTATTAAATTGTAGAATGCCAATTGAGTGTGAGAAAATGTTGCATTTCATAAAGAATTATTAGAGCAATTATACTTATTTTGTTAAATTATTCAATTTATGCAATAAGAGTTTGGTGAAAATAACTCTCCACTCAAAATTGAAGAAGTAGCTTATCAATACAAATCCTAAGTACACTATGACCTTTTTAAAGAAAATAAAGTGTCACTATGAAACTCATGATGAAATTCTAGAGATGATTCAAGAGAAACTTTGAATGTTGACAACTTCAATAAAGAACACTTTTATGAAAATTCATTTTTATTTAAAATCATAATTATAAAAATAAAATAAAATGGATGAACCATTTTCATCATTTAAATTTACATAAAGGCCCATGATGAAGACTACATTGATCACTTAATCATTCAAAAGCAATGTTCAATTTTTCATAAATTAGTGATTATAATGTTTACATCGCTTGTCATTAAATTTATGTCCGACCTTTTTAGCCTACTTTTGTTGCTCTTTCTATTTGAAACTTCATAAATGTCACCTATGTAATTGTTATGATGTATTGCAATTTTACATTTATGTGCTTTACAATGAAATATTTTAAACCACTACACCTATTTTCATTGTATGTTTGCATATATATACTATCATTAATGAATATTTTTTAATTTTTAGAAGTATATTTGTTCAATTTTTGGTACAAAATTGCATAGCAATATATTAATTTGTTGTTCATTTGGACTGTAGATCCTTACATCTAATTCCATGGTTATGGTCTTCAACAAATTCACAAACCCTGAATGGAAAAAAAATAGAGGCTCACAAGCTCGTAGGCTCATACTCACAAGCTCACATATTAGCACCTCTGCAATTTTGAAATGCAACTTAATTTATAGATTGGAAAAACAAAGTTGCTAAAACTCATCCTGTACCCTACATCATTACCATCATCTATCATGCTGGGGTTATTGTAGGTCTTAGAAAAAAAGACTTTGTAGATATGGTGTATGTTTTGCAAGATCATTGGGCATAATTAAAGAATATTTGTACACTTGTATATAGAAATTGAGACATTCAAATTTCACATGTACTAGTATGCTCTATGTTGTTCCCATAGTAAAAAAATAATTTTTAAATTATTAATTAATTCATAAAAAACTCAAAATTAAATAAATTTGATACCTTATGTCCAAATACCACAAAACAAAGTCCGTGCACCATTCCTTGATGAGGATTTTCAATGGTACTAAGAATGTGACTAGAACAAAATTCGGGAGATCTCACTATATGTGACTAAACAAAATAAAACACACAAACAACCTAACTTAACAATCATACTAGTGTACCTTGTGTCATTGCTACATCCCTAAATTTTTTTTTTTAAATTATCTAAAAAAAACTCAAAAATCCATAACTTCCACACTGTAAGCCCTAACACCACAAAACAAAGCCCATGCACCCGTCCTTGCCAAGGGCTTTTTGATGGTACCAAGCATGCAATCAAGGAATGCATGTCCAAGAGATCTCACAATAACAAACAAAACAAAACACACAAACAAACAACCTAACTTAACAACCATACTATTGATACTAGTGTGTCTTGTATTGTTGCCACATCCCAAAAAATATATTTAAAAAAAATTTAACTAAAAAAACCTCAAAATCTATAACTTCCACACTGTATGCCCCAACGCCACGAAACAAAGCCTGTGCACCCATCCTCGCCAAGCGGGCAAGGGCTTTCCAATGATACCAAGCACGCAACCAAGAAATGCACAATCCAAAATATCTCACCATAACAAACAAAACAAAACACACAAACAAACAAATAGCCTAACTTAACAACCATATTAGTGTACCTTGTATCATTGCCACATCCCCAAAAAATATTTTGAAAAAAATTAACTAAAAAAACTCAAAAATCCATAACTTCCACACCGTATGCCCCAATGCCACGAAACAAAGCCCATGCACCTATCCTCGCCAAGGACTTTTTGATGGTACTAAGCACGCAACCAAAAAATGCACAGCCCAAGAGATCTCACCATAACAAACAAAATAAAACATACAAACAAACAACCTAACTTAAGGTAAGGACTAGAGTGCCTTGTGGCGTTGCCACAATCAAAACAAAAATAAAAGTAATTTTCTAATTTTTTTAGAACCAAAAACAATTCAAAAATCCATAACTTTCTCACCATTAGTTGGAATGCCACGAAACCAAGTCTGTGCACCCCTCCTTGCCGAGAACTTTCCGACGATACCAAAATTGTGACCAAAATTAGAAAAAGTGATTTTCTAATTTTTAGAACCAAAAATAACTCAAAAATGCATAACTTTCATGCTGTACTTCCAAACACCATGAAACCAAGCCAATGCACCCCTCCTCACCGAGGGCTTTCCGACAGTACCAAGTATGTGTGTCTTGTGCCATTGCCATAGTCAAAACAAAAGTAAAAATAATTTTCTAATTTTTTAGAACCAAAAACAGCTTGAAAATGCATAATTTTCTCACCATGAGTCGGAATGCCATGAAACAAAGCTCATGCACCCCTCTTCACCAAGGGCTTTCCGACAGTAGTGTAACCTATGCCGTTTCCACAATCAAAACAAAAATAAAAATAATTGTTTAATTTTTTAATTCATAAACATACTTCAAAATTTAATAACTTTCACACCCTAAGTCAGGATGCCACGAAACTAAGTCGGTGCACCCCTCCTCATCGAGGACTTTCCGACGGTACCAAAATCACGACCAAAATATAAGTAAAAGTAATTTTCTAATTTTCTAGAACCAAAAATAACTCAAAAATGCACAACTTTCACACCGTACGTAGGAAGGCCACGGAACCAAGCCGGTGCACCCCTCCTCGCCGAGGGCTTTCCGATGGTACCAAGCACGCGACCGGGGACGCACAGTCCAGGAGATCTCAACGTGACAAACAAACAAACAAAACAAACAAAACAAACATGCTGTCTTAATAGAAAGAGATATCTAACCAACATAGATAATCATTCTCCACCCTTGCACTCCAAATCTGTCCCTGCGTACATACTGGACCACTCACAAGACAAGTAGATATAGTAGACTAAAACTTAATTTTGAATTTGAAGGGTTATTGCTGCACACGTCGGACTGAGCCAGGTCTTGATACGGAATTATGCATATGCCCACTCAGCCACTGCCACCCTCTCCAGTAACTTAAGATGCTTCTTTCAGTAGCCAATGAAAGATTGCGTGTCAAACAATTGGTATGATTCAGTAACTGCAACTGTTCCAAGCACCAATCATCTTCCAGCTTCCGAAACAAGAGTATTCCCTCCACATCACGTCATGGAATTCAACGACACATTTGGAAACTTCTAAACTTTGCCAGAATGGTGTCTAGGGTCCCGTGCTGAACAACTACCTTACACCAGGCACAAAACTCACATTATCATTCTATCCATTCATTCTCAGTGCATTCCTTTCACCCAGACGGTGACAAAATCAAAATGTCCCACCAGGCACGCTCTCGGGATGACGGAGATGAAGGTCAGACAAGCCAGTCTATCGTCGTGAGTCCCGCCCCGGGCTGGTGGTGTCGGTTCACTCGGTTGTGTGGGCTTGTTTTTCGCCGTTGAAATAAAACTTCAGTGTGTGCCAAAAAAGAAAAAACATGCCCTACCACAAGGTTAAATTAATCTCGACCCCAGGTAGATCCATGGTCATGCACGAGCGCTGCAAGCTGGCAAAGCGAACAACTTGTGAACCGGAGGTCCCTCAGTATAAAATCCACATGTATAGATATACCTCACTCACTCCAAATATCAAGCTTCCAGGAGCTGACACGGAAATATCCAACCAATCCGTCAGTCATCACACAAAGATGCTATCCACCGAAAATTAACTCAAAAAAAAATACTCCGTACTAACCACAAAAGCTTCAAAAGTAAGTCGTTAGGCTTCACTTTCAGCCTATATCAGAATATTAAAATCTTTATCGTATACAGTAGCCCGCTGCAAGTGAGGGGATAACTTATAAGATCGTAATGTAGATTGCTAGCTAGGGTAGTACTGCAATGCAAGACAGTTTATCAACGCACGACTGAACTTAATTCCGCATCGTCCATATAGTCACAGACGTTACTTTGTAGCTGATCCTGTGAAATGGATCGAGCTTAATTGTGTCCAACCATGCCTAATTAACCTGCTGAGTGGCACGGACCATTCATGGGTTTAATACTAAATAAACTAGATTAGATGAGAGCTGATTCGATCAGTCTAGTCTTCACAGTCTGCACCGGTCTGTGTCGAAGTATATATAAGTGGAAAGATCGACTCAAGCTGAGAGGGTAGCTAAAGCACCAAGATTGAATATATTCGGACTTGAGCATGGGGCGCCATTAATTGGGGTGGCCATGGTGGTTGTGTGGTGGAGGTGGGTGAGGAACCGGCGTGTTCACCACCACTGGCGGCGGGGGGTTCCGAGGAGGCGGCTGGTTGGGGTTGGTGTAGCAGCGCAGGCCTCTGGAGGAAGCCGCCTCGGTGGAGGCTATTCGCACCATCGCCAGTTGCAACGAAAGTCTCTTGATTGATTCGGGGAGAAAAAGTCAGACAGTCTGTCGAAATGGAAGCACAATGTGTAACAAATCAGAGCAGACACCACAAATGACGCAATTATGATTTTGAAGAAATATACCATATCAGTTTGTGGACAGAGATCGAAGCACAGTTTATTTAAGGACCTTGGTCGATCTGCCTAGATTAGAGAGAAGAATCAATCCTACCACAAATGACACTCTTATGGTTTTGAAGAAATATACCAGTCTGTGGACAGAGAAGCTAGCACAGTTTGTATAAGGACCTTGGTCGATCTGTCTAGAATAAAGAGAAGAATCGATTCCACCCGATTCTAACCGACCACAATATAATATCTGACAGACTGGAAATATCTGACCGACCAGATCGAGCTCAAATCTGTCACTCGCTGCCATGCATGGCTATGTAGAATGATTTTCTCTCGAGGAGGCTAGCTAGAGACAATATTCAAGTTCCTTGCATATGTCCAGATCGATCAAAGTAGTACCACCGCGATTACCACAGTTCTAAGCAGACACGATCTACACAAGCGGACTCCAGACTGAAATGAATCAATATATGTAATTCTGAGATCTTCTATTCTTCTTCTAAACTAAATTTGTCTACACTGAAATGTATACAGATGCAGCTTAATTAGAACGTGCTTTCTAGCAGAATTAGAGCACAAGGGAGGCAACTTTAGAACTTCGACGCTGACTGCAAGCGTCAACAATGAAACACACGCTAATTCCAACTTGCAATTGACAGACGCTCTCAAGCTAGACAGCTAGCCCGGTAAGACACAAATATATCCATATATATTCAGACAGTCTGATAGTCCTTCATGCAATCATCCCTAGACTTGCGAAGTCATTGAATTGAAAAAGCAAGATACAGATTGAGCAGGGAATCGAATTAAGCGTGTATAGTACACGATCCATGCATGCATGCTCGCCTCAAACCAGACCGCCGCAGAGGCAACAAAATCACAGACTTACTAGCTCTATGAAACGCGGGATGGACGCACCATAGACAGTACCTGAGATTTTGTAGCTGCAACCAAACGAGGACAGCCACAGCTGGGTTTAGAGCGAACTAAGGAAACGCTCAACAAGTGATGGAAATATCTCGGATTCGGCAGAGTGTGCAAGGCACGGAAGCTAGAGTGCATTAACAAACCAACTGGGGCTACCAAGTGAAGCAAACTAGCTTGGAGATGGGGTTGTTGTGGTCCATGCTGCAAGCAGAGCTCGGGTTTTATAAGACACGGTAACTTGATGTGTAACGGACTTGGTTAGTAGAGCTAGTCTGGGCATGCTGGCATCTCAGTCTGTTGCTTTGTGACGTACGAGGCTACTTGCACTGTGCTGCAAGTTCAAGGCTCTTTTCTGCTCCGTCGCTGCTAATGTTCGGCTTCCGTAGATTTCACTGTGGGAGTGGCTGTCAACAGTGAGACAGAGCATTGCCCCATCTCACTCTTGCATTTAAGTAAGGGAAGTGCACCTTTAATCCTGGATGGACGCAGCTCCCAATGACCAAGGTAGTCACCAAAATAATCCTATTATTGGATCAATTATTATTGCATTTTTTTCTTTCAACCATTTACAGATTTACAACGAAGTCATCCATCAGACCTTTTTGGTCCATAGCATCCTTACAAGGTTCACTCTTGTAGGATGTTGAGGCCAAAAAAGTGGTTGACAGATGATTTTATTGTTCTTTGTAGAAACAAAGATGCACCTATTGGCAATTGCCTTGGTTATAGAGGGCTACATCTTTTTAGGATTAACCCTAAAAAGATGCCACGGACACTTAAATGTTTGATGGATGACAAAGAATCTTTTCATATAGGACAAAAGTGGAGAAGTTCATCCTTAGAATTTTGTGTGAAAAGGGAAAATCTTGCACATTGATTTAACCTTCAATGAGAGCTCTTGGGTTTCTTTAAGCGAATGATTCACACTATATCCAAAAGGATGATTTCCATAGTAACCATGTTGTCATGCTAAGCTTAACCTCTAAAAGCCCACATACCCCAAAAGTGGTTGCGCTTTAGTTAACCTTGATTGAAACTTTCAAAATAACCATTTTTGGTGTTTGATTTAAATTAAGAAAATGCAACTTCACAAATTTCTTTATATTCTCCATCTTAAGATTTTGAATTTTTGAAAATCAAAATAATCATTGCAATTACAAGCTTTAAGTGTTAGAATCCAAATTATACTATATTGTGTGTATTTTTTTAAATGATTTTTAAAATTTAACCCCTAAAGGTTTTGACTATATTTTCATCAAAAACACTCCAAAACTGCCATCTCTAGTACAAGTACCAAATTTTTGAAAAAAAATATATTTTTGGACATATGTAACCCGAGATGTAACCATAGGTTCTTATGGTACTATGGTTTGAGAAGATGTGGAAAATTTTTCAGAAAGTTATACCATGTAGATTACATGATATTAGCCTTTTAAGTGACAAAAATCATTTTTTTTTACCTTGCAAAAAACTGGGCATTTACACTTTACAAAGTCACATTTTTATGAAAAATTGTCCAAAATGAAGGTCACTCTTTGGAAAGTCAAATTGGCTACATGCTTGAAAATTTTCAAATCATTTGGAATTGTACAACATATATGAAAAAAATAATACGTAGAAAGAAGTAGAAAATGATTCAAAATACTAAATTGTTAACCATTTATTTATGGGATTGAAAAATGACAATCCCAATGGTTGAAATGTTGTAATAAAAAATTTGCACCTAACTTTTTTATTTTTTCCAAAAAAATTGAAAATTGAGTTAGATAAAGGACTTTAAAGTTTATTTTAGAGTAGAGATTCAATAACTACCCACAAATTATCCATAACTAAAACTCCTCATAACTTTCATCTCATTAATCAAAATCGAATGATTCAGAGCTTTCCATATATAAATAAATAGATCTAGAGAACCAATTTCAAATTTTTATTTTTTTAAAAAGTGATTTTTAAATTTTTTTTTTGCTACCCAGACTACCTGCCAAATGTTGAAAATTACATACTATATAATAACTTTTGAACCATGCAGTCAAAAGTTATCAAAATTGTTGGGCCTTAAAGCTCCTCCTTGGGCATATGTTGTGTGAAAATTTCAAAGAAAAAAATAAAAACTTCATACATAGTGAGTTGCCCAAAATTGCTATGTTGCCAAAAAATGTCATTTGATCTTTTAGCGGTTAAACTACAAAATATGTTTTTCATTCTATCCTTCATTTATAGTAAAAATTTTAATCATTTTAATATATTTTATAGTTGATACAAGTTTATTTTCATTTATTATTTTAGAAAATTACAATTATCTGAACTTTCATCAAAATTTTGGAAAAAATCAATATGAATAGAAAATACACTCATTCACAACTAAAAATAATCAAAATTTTATACATCAATTGTATAAAAGGATAAATCTAACTTAACAATCACATTTAACTTGAAGGTCATTGGCAAGGGTGTTTTGGGTGTAAAATATTAAACAAGTAATTGATAAATCTACAAAAAAAATCTCTATTATTACTTGTATCTATTGAAAAAAATCAAAATAATTGGATTATTTTTGCTATATTTATTCATTTCTATTCACTTTTGCTATTCAATCATAATAATTAAATAATTTCACAAAACAATTTGAATTCTTTTTACAATTGTAGACAATTCAAAATATAACGTATTGAAAATATAAGATTAATATTTGAACACAATTTAAAAGGTTAAATTTAGCTCAATCATGATGTTTGATCATTTCACAATGGATCTAATCCTTTAGAGGTTAGTTGATACTTATAAAAATTAAATGTACTTACTATTAGTAAATGTAAATTACATTTATTGGATCATATTGACAAGTGAAAGAAAATTTCAACGCACTTCAACACACATATATCTCAAGTATACCTAAAACATCAAAAATAACAATGCAAATGTTTTCAAAGTGGGACATTGAGCAAATTGAGGGTCATTGAGTGCATCCATCAAATCAACCAACCTAGATATATAGATGGTTTGGAAAAGTATGGGATTTTAAGGCTTTGTAAAAGAATTAAATGTTATTTAAGTTTTACTAGTATCATGATTGTGCCTTTCTAATTGTTGGAATTTCGACTCCAACTTGAGGATATGTGCGCTAATGGGTAGAACTTATAGGTATAAACAAATGTATATAGTCACCAACATGTTTGCCAATGTGTAGGGAGTGGATATATTTTGTGGTTGAATGCAAATTAAGTATGTGCCCATACACATAACCCGTTAGTGCCCTACAATAAGCTCTATATGTGTATGGATTATCCTATTCAATAATCAACATGTTGACTACATTGTGTGGATGTGGTTGTCAAACAAACCAATTGGACTTGTAGACAACTTCACAAATATTGTGTCCCAAACCAACATTATGTATTGTTGGTGTATACTTGAAGCCCTAAATGTAGCCATTTATGATCAATAGTGTTAATTTTTTTTTATAGTTGTGGATTGTGGCATGGATGTTTGATTTCATCCTTAAACTCAAACTTAAAGTATTCCAGTAGGATCGGCTATGCTAAAGAAAGATGTCAAAAAAAACAAATCATCTTCAATGATTTGTTTCTTCTTTGAAGTAAGGTAAACATGCCTATTCCCAAGCAGATTTGCTATCTACTTACCTTGGAGAAGCGATTTGTCAACTCACATATTTTTCATAGAATTGATTGAGAATTTTGAGAGAAGCCATTTGCAAGTAGAATCAAACCGCATTCCGACAAAAAGAAAAAATTGAATGATTTTTTTTTGTGATTTTCCAAAGCTTGTTGGAGCTAAATTGGTAAAGCGTGAGTAGACTCGCCCATGCTAAACCCCACCCGCACTGACGTGTCCCCTCTCCAAGTGCATTGTCATGATGCTAAAAGCCGATTGAAGTTGCTTAAGATTGTGGTGGTAACTTAATGGGTAGGTGAGTGGCGGGCGTTGAATGAAATGGGAGGGTCCAACAGATGTTGGAATTTCAGCACCTCACAGCATTGGGTTGTTTCTACCTTTAGTGAGGACCAAGGTGGTCGGTCAGATTGTCGGAATAGGGTGACTGATGGCATTGGGTTGTTCTACCTTAGGACCAAGGTGGTCGGTCGGACTGCCACTGGTCTCCACTCCCTTCCTGTAGATCAATGAAGTATCAGTCATGTGGAATTTCCATTTCCATTTCAGTTTCAGTTTCAGTTTGTTTCCCCAATTTTGAAAGGAATTTTTTTAAAAAGGAGAAACTGAAAGGAACAGTCCCGCTGGCTAGTTCTGGGATTAGTTCATTGATTTCATTCTCCAAAAAGTGGCTTAAAGACATTCTTGTCCATTGTCACTTCTACCAGCGTACTGCAAGACACGTCACCAAGTACATAAGTTAACTGAGATCCTCTGAGATCCTCTGCTGCCAGACTGACACCTGTACCTAACTGGGAAAATTGGGAGGCTTCAGTTTCTGCGACCGAGGCGGACAGGCACCTCAAATTATGAAAAACAGATTCTCACAATGAAAATGGGCTTTTTTTGGACGGGGAGGTCTCCTGCACCCGAAGAGCATCCCCACCCGCCCTGCAAAAATGGGGCGGGCAATAGGACAGGCCTTGCATTTGGCAGGCGGGGGGCAACAACCAACCTCACTGCTTGCAGGCCGGGAGGCCAACCAATGAGGTGATGTGTGGTTAAATTCTTGTTTTTTGTAGTGGTCATTTGTAGTTTTGAAAATATTAAAAGTTCTTATGATGGGGTGAGAGGTTTCGGGAAGGAAGACCACTTCTTGTCCTTTTGTTGTTTTGCAAGCCGGTGGGTGGCTTGCGAAATGGCCCCAATATGCAAGCCCCCCATCTTAAGAAGTCATCCGTTTTGAAAAACAGGTGGGACACTTTTGCAAGTCACTCTTAAAAAGTCATCCATTTTGCAAGATGGGTGGGGATGCTCTAAGTCCCCCAATTGCGTCCTTGGTACCGTTGCCAACGGTTGTCATATCGGACAGAATCTTACTGTTCACGGACGAATCGAACGAATCAGGGTTGGCTGATGCAGGTCAGTCAACAGTAAGATTCTGTCCGATATGACAACCGTGTCCGTTGGAAAACTCTTTGCGAGGAGAAGTGCATGGGTTTTGTTTTGTGGTGCTTGGACTTATGGTGTGAAAGATATTGAATATTGAAATTTTTACGAAATTTAAAAATGTTAAAAATTATTTTTATTCTTATATTAGATGTAGCAACAATACAAGGTATACGACTAATGTATTAAAAAAATATTGAGTTTTATATTTTATGAATAATTTTTTTTGAATTTCTAGCCTCCTTTGGTCTGAAAATGGATTCTTCAAATTTTAGAGAGGTCAAGAATTGAATGTACATCAAATTTGCAAGGTTGCAACACTGATTTGTCCTATTAATATTGAGGGGGCAAAATTATGGACTCCTACCAAATTAGTGCAATGGCAAAATCTAACCACATATGATTATGAATTTTAGGTTGTATTTTACAACATTTTGATCAAATGTTAAATTGTCATTGTAAGTTATAATTAAGGATACATCATCCTACATATTTTTGGAAATTTGTACTACCCCAAGGTCCTTTATAAGTTAGTCATTGGTTTATTTTTTAAAAATTGGGTCCTGTATATGGCCTATAATTATGAGACTTTCTTTTATCCAATAAATTTTTTTTTTAAATTTTAATTTAATATCTATATAACACTTGAAATTATTGATGAAGGTTGGTTTTTTGTAACTTGGTAGACATATTTCAATCTAAAAAATTAGAAAAAAATTCCATGATTTAAATTTGCCATGTCTTATCCAAAACCAAAGTTTATCAAATTGATGTGCAATTAGTGTATTTTTAGTAAATCAACTATAGCTTTTTAGATTGTATTTTATTTGTAATGATATTTGAAGAGTTGTTATTTTAACCACAGTAATGCATTCAACAATTTTCATCTCAAAGTGATACTAAATGTTTTAAATTAGACTTTGAAAAATAGATTTTTCATTTTGAAAGTCAATGAAACTATTCTCAAATTCTCACTTTCAAATTTGTGTATGTTTACAGGAATGAGTTTGAATTTTTGCATGCTTTGTCTTTTAGCCCTTATATTTTCTTATTCTATTATTTTAATGTTTAATTTGATTGAAGATTTGAATTTTTAGAATTGGAATTAGCCTAATCAAGAAAAATGTATTACAATTTTTGTTCAAATACACTTTTTCTAAGAATTGAAAGGAAACATAAAAAGTCAGAAGTAAAATGTGACTTTAATATATTCAATAAAGTATAAAGTTCTCATTAATAAAAAGAAAGAGGTAGAGTTCCATATACTTTTTAGATGAGCATTTAACAAAAGATACTATATTTTTCATCATTAATTATTTTTTCCATGTTAGTGAAAAAGTTACTTTTCTTTGGTATGAATCCTACATCATACACTCAAGGAGCATATGTAATAAATGAGCGCTTGATATAAGATACAATAATTTTCTTCATCTCTACATTAGCAAATAAATCACATTTCTTTAAATAATAATTTATAACCATAGAGACAATGATATACCATTATTAAATAACCTTATAAGTAATTGCATATTATGATATAGAAAGTGCCATCATACACCATAGGTATATAGATGAAGGCTTAATTGCAATAGTCTCCATGAAAATTTTGATAATTGTACCCAAAATTGCACTTGCATATCCACTAATTTCTATAAATAATAATTCATAACCTTCAACAAAAATTTAGAACATAGTCAAATTCAAAAATTCAAAAAATTATAAATAATAAAATAATAAAAATATAATCTTTACAACTATAAAGGCCTATATTTAAAAATATTGAAAATAAACTTAATAGTTTTCAATGAGATTTTTAAATATATAAGCCCCCAAACGTTGCATAAGCCAAAAAAAACTTCCAAGATTAGTGTAGAAATGAAGACTGCACCTAATGGTCCATAAATCAAATTGTTTTTGGCGAAGTATCTTGGTAATAGGTCTTCTCCTTCTAAGGCTAGTGTGCAAACACCCTCACCCGTAACTCCAATAAGTTGGGCCCTTTGCAATGCATTATTGATCCAAACTATCATCTTCACTTTATGTATACCTTCAAAATCAATTGTGTGCCTAGGTAAGTGTTTTAGAACCAAACTTTGTTTGTTCATAACTTTTGCATACGACATCCAAATGCCACATTCTTTGGTGCATTAAAACCTCCATTCAAGTACCAACAAGGAGATATGAAAATTTAAACCAGTCTAACACTATTAACTAGGCGCAGGAAAAAAAAAAGTGGCGGTTTCGGAGGTACCCACCTTTTAACTAGGACCTTCTGTCTGAAATGTTGAAACTGCGCACTCCTTCGATCAAAGGATATTTTGAGAATGTCAGTTTCGACTTTACAGATCGAAGCTCCGTCTGATAGAGTGTATCACTGTAGCTTAAAAGGTGCAGATTCTTTGTCGTCCCCCCCCCGCCCCCTCCCAAAGAAGTGGGATAAACGGGGAGTCCAAGACCAGCATTGGAGGCCCCCCAAATCTTTTCAGTGATCTTTCGCCTGCGTTGGGAATGAGAAACACCTCGAGAACGGTGTGGATTGAAACATTATACTAAAGCTGTCATGCTTCTTGTGCATACTGCCTAGATCATGGCGCCTCCGGTAGCCACACAACATCATGGAGCTCCAATCTCTATCTTGTCAATTAATTGGAGCGCCCTGTTCGATCGATTCTATCTGTAATACTGTACAATGTACATCTGGAATCAGGCGGAAGCTTTGCGTACTAAATTAAACTCGACGGAGTTCGCAACTAGACCACACAATATAAATATATAAATATATATATGTATGTATATGTATATGGGGCACGAAGTTACCTTTGTCGATTGGGACCTTTTGTTTGATTTGCAGTAGACGGAGCGTTTGCTGCATAAAAAATCTGGAGCTCTCAAGCCGACGCTGACTTGGAATCCGGGTGTTGCAAACAGGTGCCTGTCGATCTTACGTCGTGACTGAATTTCTAGGGAATGCAAACATGATCGATCCAGACTTGCAGTTACTGTTTCTTGGGTTTTCCAAGCTTGAAGCAATTGATTGTTGGAGTTGGTTGCTTGCCTATTCAATTTAGCTTTCGAAGCAGGTGACAGCTGCTTATGGCAACAATTTGTAGGTGGCATCAACATGGGTAGTGTCTTATTGGTATGGACCAGTGTTCGGGGAAAGTCGGTTGCTAGTTCAAACTTCAAAGTTACCCGGTGGAATTGGGAAAAAAATCAGTTGGAATTTGGAAACACTAGGGAAAAAAATAGAGTAAATAACTGGTTTAGGGATTTTCTGAATCGTTCTTTGGAGGAAGAATATGACACATTTCCATACAATCACACTAAAGGACGAACTCATGGTTTTCAGCCATATTATGGTGTGAAATATCTTCAAAAGATATAGATATCTTTAGTTTGTGAGGATTCTTAACATATAAAGAGCAAAAATCTTTACAATTAGAATTATGGCTCAAAGTAGTTTATCTTGAAAATGGTGATTTGAAAACTATTGTGGGCTTACGAGTTTCGTGGCAAAAAATGATTGTTTACAATAAATGTCTCTCAAATGTAATCTACAAAGTTGGAATATCTAAGAAGAATCAATCAAATATGTAAATCCTCTAATAGAAATTGTGATTGAAACCTTTGTTGAAACAATCAAGTCCACTATATTTTTAATATAATCCTAATATATATGAGTCTACTAAGGTAAAGTCAAAATCCAATGAATTTCAATCTTGATACTTTTGGTGGAAAATTTATATTTTGAATAATAATATTTATAATGTGAATGTTTATATTTATAATAAATCATAATATTATAGAAATCTCAATAAACATTAGAAGTTCTTACAACTTTATGATAAATAAAGGTTTAAAAATTCAAATCAATCGTATAAATCTATTAAAATAATCCAACTTTCACCATGTATATAGATTGTAATAAAGTCATGGATATACAAAATTATTTAGTTTTATGTTCACCATAGTATTTGATTATTTTATAGGTCATGCTTATACCTCAAAGGGGTTCACAGCTTGAATAACTATTTGGGAACTAGGAAAGTTGAAGGGATAATTTGGGGGCTATCAAGTAGAAGAAGGTACATAATAGAAGGAAAAAACTAAATCATTGATAGTTGTAAGATGAAATTAAAACGCATTGATCCCAGTGGTAAGATTTTCTTAACAATCAAAGTGAAACCTATGAAAGTAATGGAACTTTTTGATTCAAAAAATGTAAAAAGATGCTTTGATTGCTTGCAAAACAAGATGATCTCTAACTTTCACATTATAAATCAAAATGGAATGAATCAAAGCTTTCCATGTAAACAAACATACAATGTATGAAAAACAAATTTTTAAAATTTTTATTTCAAATTTTTTGTGGATTTTTTTTCATGCTTGTTGATTTCCCTTTTGAACTTATTATGATAGGTATAACTTTTGTTCATGGACACCAATTGATATTTTTAAAATTACATTTATGAAAAGCTAATGAGTTTCTCTATCTTAAGAGAAAGTTTCACCTAAAATTGAGCTCATGAGAAGCTGCCCAAAATCCATTTTGTCTCCCAAGGGGACAATGGGACTTTAGGGGTTATTATTTAAGTTTAATCCGTATTTTGCATGTTTCATCCGGGCATATATTAAGATGTAAATAACTGCATCCATCACTCCAACAAAAATCTCTAAAGTAGTTGTCAGTACTGCTTTACATAAAGAAGGATTCATAGAAGATTAGAAGTGCTGGTACCCTTGATGCCTTATGTCGGAAGTACACCCTGTGATACTGTACAGGCAAGCAACACTGACAGGGAACAATAAATTTCTAATCACCTTGATCAAAGAAAAAAACGAATGAGGGAATCGGACCTATGACCATGAGAGCAATGGACCGGTCCACACGGTACGGACCTATGACCGTACCCATCACGCAGAGAAGGAATGGACCCTTCTAATTCTTGCATTTATGAATGATATGAAGCTAGTGATGTTTGCAAATAAGAACGATCCAACCAAAATAATGTATGCACACATGTTGAGAATTAGTTTTGAATTTTTTTTCATTTGGAATGCTCCCAAGAGCAATGGAACCACTGGCAACCAAACTGAAGTTCTTTTGGACGTTTTTTTTTTCCATTTGTACTGACTGAACTTAGTTATGAGTTTTTTTGAGTCACTCAACTGTTGTGGCTGTCTCCAAACTATACTTACCATATTTTGACCATGTGGAAGCCGTGCATGACTTGGTGAAAACCAAGGCACTTTCCGCAATTGGAACCTTCGCATGCATGCGGTAGTTGTCATTGGTGGAACCCTGAAAGGTCGAGCCCTATCACCCAAGCACTTTGCCAAAAATGAGCCGATTTTTGGACTTTTTAGATGCATTCTTTGTTTCTGCAATAATCTTGAAAGTCATCCATCGGCCACTGTGTGGCTTCTAGTCCTTCCAGGGCTTGCTAAACTGTAGATTTGTGGGCTAAGTTCAGCTGCTGGGGTGCCAAGCTGGGCCAAATTGGGACACGTACCTTCATTTGATCAGATCAATGTTGAATGACTACATTACTTATATGGGGAATTTCGTTAAAATGGCGGCATTCCATGTGTCATTTTTCAGACCGCCCGTTCTGAATTGTAAAAGTGACATCTAGGACAGGTATAGTTTTCAAGAATCTTGGTTGTTTATAGATTTAAGAAATTTATGAATACTATAGATTTCACATTGCACGATCTGAATTGTAAAAGTGAAATCTAACACAGTTATAGATTTCAAAAATCTAAGAGTGATATAGATTTAAGATATCTATGATGTTTGTACACTTCAGAACGCTCGCTCTGAACTGTAAAAACTGCCAAAGTAGAGGAATTTCGCCATTTTAACGAAATTGCCCATTTATTATTCTGTCCTTCTCTAACGCCTTGAAGCAGGTCTATAATAAGAAGGCTAACTTCAAACCAAGGCACTTTTTATGGACTGGCCCGGGTCATAGCATGTGAGAATTTTCATTGGTTCAAAGGCTAGGCTGCTGCTTGCAATTGATTGCATCCAGCACAATCATAGATGTAGTAAGTATGGTTCAAGGATTTGAAACATCCACCTGTCTGAGATGTTGAACGACACGCTTCCAGCTGACCAGCTTCGTTCGGGATATTTTTTGAGTTTGACCAGCTCTTTTCCTTTAATTCACAGATTAAACCGGTTTTTTCAACTTGTACTGATCGAGTCCAGGTTTTTCTCTGTTTTTTCTACTCCACGTAGAAATGTTTACACATTTTTTCACATATTTCTTTCCGATGAGTTCAAATTGCACGCATGGTCGAGCAATGATCGAACTAACCGACGATTCTCGATCTACGAACATTGTGCCAGACCTAACTGGATCGATCGCATGAAGACAGAGACTAGCTGACTGTGCACAAGGCTGTCCGGTCCTTGTATTGCAGCAGACACCTCGATCCTGCCCTTTGCCAGAGTGACGAGATGGCATGCACGTACAGTACACTGGGAATTGAAGGTTTCAAGGTTCGTCCATACCCTGCAAGGCTGCAACGCCGGCGGGGACAAGCTAGACAACGTCCTTTGACAGACGGATGGAAAATGCTCCACCAAACTGCAGTGGAAACGAGACGATTTTCATCCAGCTTCACTTGTGTGTGTAGACTGTATACCGGTAGCATGCACAGGGCTTGTCCACTAATCTCGAATGGAAATCTTCTCTTTTTGTGGGGAGTCATGGAATCTCTGAAACGGTGAAGAAGGGGACAGGAGCTGCGGTGGAATGGCTCCACAACTAAAACTTTCAAAGCGGTCAAGTTTCTTCTTCAATTTTTTTTCATTTCCTGATCGATGTCTTCGTCACGGTCGATGTCTTCCGTCACTGTAGATGTCCGTCACTGGTGCAGTTTGACATGCCTGAGGCTGACGGTGAGCCTGCATTTTCTTTGTTAACTTATTAGTACATTCTGAATTTTGTATGAGTGACTGGCAGATGAATCTCATGCAATGATATCTTTATCCCCACTTGTTCTATTAACAGATCTGTGTCAGGCACCGCATTATTGTACGTGGAGAGGTGCTCTGCCAAAATTCCACTTGGTGACGGATATTAGGTAGTAAGCATTTTGCAAAATCCTATTCCTCATTGAACTAAGAGCCTCGCCACCATGGGGCAACCAAATCCCATGGCAAAGGCGTGATGGCGAGCTCTGTGAACCTGGCGGGCACTACAACTCTGACCCCCAGCGTGGGCTGGGCAACCCAGACTGATCGGTACAGTAACTCCCTAACGAGCATTGACAACTTGCATGTGCATTGAAACTTTTAAAAAAACTCTAATTCAAACAGCAACTATAGGGACGACCTCCATGTGAAGAGCTCTGTGTGATGACCTTCGTGTGACGACCTCTATATGAGGAGCTCTGACAAACAGAAAAGCACGAAAAATATTGCTAAAACAGTCAATTCTTTGGCTCTGCAAAAATTTCACTACGCATGGAAAGCTAGGGAGGAAGAACACTTGGTGCGCCCGCTGCTTGAAAATCATTTTAGCTCGCTATGGTGGGAGTGATTAGATTCCCAGTTCATGACCTTGTATACAGGGCAGGGGTGGCAATGCTCTAAGGTTGAGGCACTAATTGTCAATCAGTCTCGGTAGCGAACCGGTAGTAGTGCAGTATTTTCAAGCAAGGCTGGAACAGACTTCCAACTGAAGCTTGGAATCTATTTTTTTTTGGTTTCATTTACAAGGTTGGGACTTGTAAGATTATGATACATATCCTAAAGTAGTGAGCAAGAAAGTAGGAAATAGTGCGCGGGAAAGTAGTTTTTGAATGCTAAGAATTGAAAATCTAAACATTAATTATTGGTGAAGTGCACTTTCTGACTCCCAAAATTCACAGTAATTTCAATTTGGAGAATAAAATTTTGAAAATTTTGCTATCCCCATATTTCCTATCTTCCTACATTGGAAAAATTTCCACCACTTCGTATTGTGCACAATTTGCTCCAAAACTGTTTAAATGATGCCTCAACCTTAATCCACTTTCCTTTATTTACAATAATTTTTTCATTGAAATTTTCACACAACATGTGTCCAAGGAGTAGCTTTGAGGCCCAACAATTTTCATAACTTTTGACTACATGGTTAAAAAGTTATTGTATGATATATAATTTTCAACATTTAGCGGGCAATTTGGGCAACAAAAAAACTTCTTTAAAAATTGCTTTTAAAAAAAGAAATTGAAATTGGTTCTCTAAATTTATTTATACATGAAAAGCTTTGAATCATTCCATTTTTATTAATGAAATGAAAGTTATGAGGGGTTTCAGTCGTGAGTAGTTTGTGGGTAGTTCTCGGGTAGTTATGAAATCTATATTCTAAAATATACTTTGAAGTCCTTTATTTAATCTAATTTTCAATATTTTTGGAATTTAAAAAAAAATTAGGCATAGATGGTTTATTACAACATTACAACCATTCGGATTGTTATTTTTTAATTTTATAAATAAATTGTTAACAATTTAGTATTTTGAATCATTCTCTATGTCTTTCTACTTTCTATTTTTTTCCTACAAGTTATACAATTCTAAATGATTTGAAATTTTTCAAGCATGTAGCCAACTAGCGTTGAAGAATGAATTCAAAGAGTGACCACCATTTTGGATATTTTTTCATAATGATCTAACCTTGTGAAGTGCAGTTGCTTGGTTAATTGTAGGGACAAAAAAAAAAATTTTGTTACTTCAAATGCTAATATCTTGCAATTTACACAGTGAAAATTTTTGAAATTTTTTTCACATCTTTTCAAACCACAATACTGTAAGATTCTATGGTTAGATGTATCCAAACATGTTTTTTTTTCAAAAATTTGGTACTTGTATTAGAGACAGCAATTTTGGAGCATTTTTGGTGAAAACATAGTCAAACATACTTTCAGGGTTAAACCACCTCACTTCTTTGGTACTCACCTTGGGACTTATTTGTTGGGACTCAACGTTATAGCTTAGTATGCAGCAGACACCATCCAACTTGTGTCAAAGAATGCCCAAGGGCATCTCATGATATCATGAAGGTAGTAGTGAGATTCCATTACCAACCAACCTCACCACTTGTGACCACTTTGGCGCACCACAGTACCATTCAAGATTGAGGAGGGAAACCAACCCTCCTCCTTGTACTCTTTATAGGATTTGGTAGACCCCTTAGTCGTGTAGATCATTGAGACATCTAAGACACACCTTTCCCTGGAGAAGGTATCCAATTGGCAATGCTTTAAGAGGAGGGGATTAAAAAAAAATGCCAACAAGGAGGGCAGAGTTGAATGAGGAGGCACTTTTTTTCTTTCTTTTCTTTTAACAGAATTTCTGACAACGAGCGCCGTGCCCCAAAGCGGGACAAAGGCAAAATTGCAAAAAACAACAATTTCGTCACTCAGCTGTTGTTCAAGGGAAATTGAGGTAAAAGTGTATTTATACAGATATACTTAGTGTTGATAAATGATATGGGATGCATATGCTTCATAAACACTGATATCCCCTTCTAGTTTGGATTTATTTGGAGGCTCTACGAATGTAGTCACAAGCTCATGTGTGTTTTGCAAGCTCTTTGCAGTGTATTTGTAGGATTTGCAGCCGGCAAATGCAGTCACAAAGTCTGCAAATTGTTGCACAATTGCAATGTCTTTGGAGGCTTTAATTTGCAAATGAAGTCACATGCTCAGGTGCATTTTGCAAGCTCTTTGCAGAATAGTTGGATCATTTTGCAGTGTGCAAATGTACTCAGAGTCCGCAAGTGCTGCACATTTGCAAGCTCTTTGGAGGCTCTGTAAATGTGGTAACAAGGCCAACTGTAATTTTGCAATCTCTTTGCACTCAGTGTATTTGCAGCGTACGTGCAAATATGCATTTTGCTAGCTCTTTTTTCAGCACATTTGTAGCCTACGAGTGCAGTCGCAGGCTCTGCATATGCTGTACATTTGCTAGCACATTTGGAAGTTGAGATTCCTTGTCCATATGATCAGCTCAGTTTTCTGTATGCCCTTGAGGAATCGATCATTGTATGTGAAGTTTAGGAGAAGGTTGAGTGCTATTTGTGACTCAATTAGAATAAGCATGCTTTGGTTGTGAATTTATGTGATGATATGAAAAGAAGCATGCTACAGTGTATTGGTAGCTAAAATTCTATCCGCCCAATTGTTGGAATTGCTATTATGATGTAGTAAAACTTCTCTAAAGTAATAGCTTCAGGACCAGACTCAAGAATCTTAAAGAACTTCTTTGATGTGTATGTCTGAGATTGGGCCTAGTGTGGGACGGGGCAATCAATACTCTATCATTTTAGAGAAGCTATTGCCTTACAGAAGTTCTCTAAGTTCTACTTTATATGAACACCCGTGTCACTTAAACGCCCATGTCCCAATAATCTCCTCAAAACCCTGGGCGAGTGATGGAGACTACAACGTGGATCACTACGATTTCATTGAAAAGTACGCCTACATTTGCAACCAAGAACTAATCATTCCTAACAGTTCCTGATCACTGCAGCTTCGTGAATGCTGCTTTTGTCCGAGCTTCTGATGAAATTATATATGGATGCTACCAAACTTCGACAGCCACATCCAAATGTTGCCTCAGTCTCTTCAAGACTCAGTCATTGTCACAAACACTTCCCCGGCTTCTCACAAAGAGCAAGGGTTGTTGCGATCAAATGGCAACAATTGTCACCAACTAAAGCTCCAAGGATTCACCTGGATAATAGACTTCACACAAACAATTAGGGTTTGCATTCCCAGCAATGTGGCTCAACTTGAAAATCTTGGATGATAAAGAGGTGATAAAGATGTGAAATAAACAAAATTATACAACAATCTAGGATGAACATAACGATTTCAGATGAAACTAAGACGATTGATGCTTGATTACGTGGGACAAAATCGCACAATTGGGCAATGAAACCCTAATTACAGTGCAGAATCCTCCCAGGGAATGAATTGGGAATTTCCTAGTACTGGTTTACAAAAAAGAATATGCCTCTCCTCATCCTTGGGATCAGAGATTATCATCTATCCTAAAATGGTCTCCATTGAGGTTATGAATTGGATGACGGATGTTGGTGACAACGGTCACCAAGGTAAAAGGTCCACAAAGATTTAGGATTCTTAAAGCATCTACCTCTACAAATGTATGCTATTTGTACATTTTCTTTCTCATTGCACTAGTGATGTACAAATAATATACATTTGAGGCAATTGTTTTTAGTGAATACTCCATTTTAACTTCAGAAATTCATAACTAATTCTACAAAGCTCTAAAACAAATATGAAATGATTTGGGTTAGATGCCAATTCTATTTGTCTTTCAAGAAAAATTTACTAAAAATATTTCAAGAAGTCTAACCTCCACAAACTAGTTATTTGCTTCCAAATGAATGCTTTATAGAGATCCTACCATATAGGAGATGGGATTAAGTCACTAACTGTCTTCATACCTTCTACTTGTGACCACAACTTGCATTTGTCTTGATATGTGTAGTCTAACTAAAGGTGGTTTTAACCCCTAAAGGACTGAGGGTGTTTTTAAAGAGAAATTGTCAAAAATTGTCATTTTTAGTGCATTGTCCAAAATTAAAAATAGTTTTAAACTTCAACCATATAAAAAATAGTAGATGATGACAATGTGTTAAAATTTTTGAAGCCCACATGGATTGAAAGATTAGAATATTTGAGGTGATTGAGAAACAAATTATTTTTTCTGATACTTGTGAAATGGAATCAACAAACTTTGAACCCTTGAAGTGAAAATTTTACTCTCGATGACCTTAAGACCCTCTACCATTGAATTTTAACTCTTTCTAGATACAATTATTCAAAACTTCAAAAAAAAATATAGAATTCAGCTTACTCTAAATCATCATGCAATGCAGAGAGGTTAAATGAATCGGCCACACTAGACATTTCTTGATGAATTATTGTGCAATGAAGAAATTTTTATTTGAAATCCAAAACAATAGGAAAAATTAGAGACAAACTTTTGGAATATGTAAGAAAAATTATAAGGATTTTGACTTCACAAATTGCAAGATAATAGGCCTTGAAGTTTAGAAAAAAATGTGGGTTTTTTTCCAAAACCACCCTAGATAGCTAATAAAGTTTGACTACTTTAGAATGTGATTTGTGAACTAAAATTTGTTTTTTTGAACAATATTGTTCCATATTTAATGAATTGCATGTAAGACAAATTTCAAAAGTCAATGAAAGTTTTAGCAAAAGATGCTGCAAAGATACTCCAAATTTTTTCAACAATCATAACTTTTGATCTAGGTAGGTAATTGGAAAAAAAATATTCCCACTAGGGGGAGATACATTCACACCTTGTGGCAAGATTTCATAATCATCCAACCGAAATTGACTTTGTATGATCCTACCCAAGTTTTCAAATGTCTATTGAATAGACACTTGGTCCTTTTGGGGTTACAATAGATAATATTAACCTTTAGTGCCATGTATAAAATCACCTTTCATTTGGATTCCATTTGCAAATGGTGAAATGACATTCACCAAACTTAGCTTGTTGAAACCGGTAGATCCTTTCAACATGGAGCTCTAGGGAAAATATTGAAACATTTGACTTGTACTAATTAAGAACTTATAACGGACAACGAGGAGTTGACATTGTATGGGAGGCCAAAATTTTGGGAGGTCATGCACTATCTTGGAATTATGTCCTAAAGTTTTGCTAAAGCTTTACGTAAAGGAAGCATCAAATAGTCTTCCAATTCTGAGAATTTTTTGTCAATTGTAGACCGCTCAATTAGAATGCCATATTTAACTACTTTTGGACTTTGCAAAGTCCAAAATTGGTAAAGGGACATCTAAGACAGTTGTAGATTTTGATTTCTATAGATTTTAGGAATCTAGATATGATATAGATTTTGGACTAGGTGGTTTGAAAAATGTACAACAAGTTTAGATTTTAGATATTTATGACAACCAAAGATCTCCCGTTGGTTAAAGTCCAAAATTCCCTGAAAAGTCCAAAAGTAGTTAAATATGGCATTAGAGTATGAATCAACACAATTGTAGGAAAAGTACACCAGGAATAGTATTGGGTGATTGTTGCCTTAGGCCTCAACCATGGACTCATGAATTTGGCTAGCTAGCTAGACACAGATTCAGAGTGACAGAGTCTTACAATTCCTGGCACACGTCTAACTTAGTTTACAGATTTTAGTGCTCTATCAGTGCTAGATTGATTGTGCCACCGAGAAGTTGGCCATGTACTATACAATTGGGTCCAGTTCATTTACAAACTGCCTCTTTGAGGCATTCAAATTTTCTTTTACAATGTAGAGTATAATTGATAGATTTTGGAAGAGATAACTATCATTGCATCCTTACACAATTGCACTCAAGCCTATGAAATTTCAACTTCAAACAACCAAATCTCCATTTTTGGTGAATTTTTAAAGTTAATTTTCATGGTTTTACAAGATATTTTATTGCAAGCAATTGGTGGTGAATTTTTAAAGTTTGATTGTGGATATATGTAGGGAGCATCCATACACACATCTTACCCTAAGCACGTTTCTCCAAGGGTGGAAGCACACTACACCCCCCTAAAAAGTACGTCAGAAAAGTACTTTCGGGGGAGGTACTGAAGTTTGAGTACTTTTTCAGATTGAAGAATTAAACAATTTTGGCTTGTAATCATATGAATTGGATGAGTTACCTTGTGAAGTTTTGTAATCAATGGCCATCACAGATAGAAAATGGTTTTCCAGAGCTACCGAAAGTACTTTTTGAGAATTAAAAGTACGTCAGATTTGTCAAAAAAATGGAAAGTACTTTGTCTAGGATAATCAAATGATGAACTTCAAGTGTTTTTTATATACTTCAATATATAATTTGTTGTGCGAGGAATTCCTGGTCATGCATAGAGCGTAGTTGCGTTTTATGCTGCAATTCTGGAGCTTATGTGGCATTCCCTTCTACATTAAAAAACAGATAGAAAATGAAGTGTTTATGCTTATTCTGTGGTTCTGGAAGCAGCATTCCCATGCACCCTAGGATGGCTAACGGTATAATCCCTGAAAATAGGTGTTTAGGAGAAGATATAAAATTCCCCGCCGCTACAGATAAAAGTATTATAATGTATTGTAAGTACATGGAGTACATTCTAAGTTAATCTCTGCCGTTCATTCCATAGTTCTCTTAGATCTGCACTATGACCGGTGGTTGTACGTGTCTTGATTGTGATTGGGCCATCTCGATCTGCAGATAGCATGGCGTGCAGTATTGAAATCGACGGCTGACATTGAACGATGACATGTACAGTTTGTACATTTAACAAAAAATGTACACTTCAAGTACTTCAAATTTTTGCCTAAAGTGCACCTAGTGTAGTGTGCTTCCACCCCCAAAAAAGTTTTACAATTCCTTCTATAGAGTTTTAAGTGTTAGAATGACAATGTCCAAATTTTGTAAGAATAGATATTTCTTTGTTATAATTAGATTTTTCTATTTGCCACTCATGTGGTAACTAATTTGGTACATTTGAGCATGATGGTACAATTCCTTTGCCAAAATCTAATTCAAAATATAGAGATATCTATTTCACAAAGTTTGGTCATATGACGCCTCAATTGAGCCCTTACTAGGAGCTTATATTTTTGTTACTTAATGGGGTGTTTTTTAATATGAAAGATGTGCTTATGGATGTTCCTTACACATTTATGCAATCAAATTAAGAAAATTCATCACCAATTATTTTCAATAAAATATTATGTAAAACTATGAATATTGACTTCAAAAAATGGAATTTGCTTTTTTCACCAAAAATGGAATTTGCTTTTTTTTAGCTGAAAATTGGTAGGCTTGAATGGGATTGTGTGAGAATTGAGTGTAAATAATGCAAGATGAAAAATTCCAAATCTCTTCCACACTATGTAAGGAAATGTACATAGCAGAAATAGCCAATTTGTAAATGAACTAGACTCGACTGTTCAGGAATGAAATGGAGGAACACATCAAAGCCATTCAATGGTCTTTAAGGTAGAAACATCCAATTTCGTCTAATCCTTGTTCCATAGAGTGTCCTTAAAGTGTCCCTAGAGTTTCATTAATGTATCTTACACATGTTTAGCTTTGATTTGTTCATGCACTTGAAGGACACATACTGAATTTTGATTTGCTGACAGCTGATTTTTGCGCAGTTCAGTTTTTGATGCACCTATGGGACAACTTCAACGGTCTAGACAGCCAACACTTTGAAAAATCATAAAAATACATACAATGTTTAAAAAATCTTTTTTTTTTAATATTCATGATTTTCACTTGCATATATTACAAAAATATTATTTTTAGAAAAATATGCCTCCAACTATGTTGAATTGCTTAAAGTAACGATTTTGGATGTTTCTACTTTAATTTGAAGTATTTTGATGTTGTGAGTTCTTAGAGATAGTAGCTAACCATTCAAGGATAATACTACCTCTATTTTTGAGAAAGACCTATGTTGTGTGGTTGCAAGAAAGATCAACTAGTTTTTGTAGTGTTTTGTCAAAACTAAAGTTTCTATACTTAATACTAAGAGTACTATGAAATAGAATAATCTTAGCTATAAATTCAAAAATTCAATGGCTAGCAAAAAGTATTGTTACAAGTACTATAACTACTTGCAAGTACATAAACAATACTATTTGAAAATAAGTTTGTTACAAAAAGAATAAATACAATGATTAAGGTATGAATTACTAATAAATAGAAAATCAGGAACAAAAGAAAACTAAAAATTGACAATTTGTGAGGATTTGATGATGATTAGATTTCACCAATAAAATGAAGTTGAAAACATATGTGTATACAAGGGAGCCCTCTGGCACAAATATAAAGGGCTAGCCATAAAATAATATATTTTAAAATTCTTCCCCAATTATGAGAATAGACCACAAAATTTGAGCTCAAGATCGTTAATTTGGGATGTTCCCTAGTACTAAAAAACCCTTAACCTCAAACTATGACAAATTGTCAAAACAAACTTTTAATTACAAAATGATTAAAAAAAATACTAAAAATTTCAATCTCATTGAGTTCTACCGTGAAAAGATTTAGCAGAAAACAACTCCATCACTTTGAATGCAATACTAATAAAGAATTCAACCCACAACTATACAAAAGCTGCTAGTCCGAGAAATTCTCAACAAAAGATTTGTTAGTAGCAACTTTTGTATAGTTGTGGTTTGAATTCTTCACCTTTAGTTGGTTAGAGGTTGCATTTTGATCCCCTTTGCAGGGATTGAATTGCTATAAAGTCTATGGAATGTGATATCTGCAAATTTTTTTGCTTTTGGGTGTTTGAATTAGCTTTAGTTGTTGTCCATTAAGTTGTGGAGAGCAAATCTTGAATTTAATTTGGGACAAGTACATTTGGAAACCCTAGATTTATTTCGGGACGAAGGTAGTACAAAATAGTATTAGTCTTTCTTACAATCACCTTATTTTCTTTAAAAAACACAAAGAAAACATGAGTCTTTTCCAAAAACAGAGGGAGTATTTTCTTTCACTCCAGAGGTCTAGTTCAGTGTTAGTAGGACTGGAACGTAAGACTCGACATACTCAGAATTGAGCTGGTAACTGCCTCAAGCCATTTGATGCCAAACTAGTACTGTCAGTACAACACTGTGGTAGATCAGTTTCAGGATCTGCGCTTCTTCACAAGCCATGAAGCTGTAGAGTACGTACATCTCCTCGTCAAAGTCTGGCAACTCAAATTCCCATCAACAATTTTGGAGAGGCTTCAATAGATTTTACACTCCGCAATTCATATCTCAAACAATAGTAAGCTTAGTAGCTAGTGTCGATTTCAATTTCGATTTAATTCTCTCGAAACGACTTCAGCACTTGCACACAGTCAAGCTGTCTGTCACTACTTGTGTTCTAGCTAGCCACATTCCTATTTAATACGTGCAAAAAAAGCTTTCGTAAATTTGCAACTGATTGGATTTCTCGAGTTGCATGTCGAGTCCACATTCAGAGGCGGAGTTTTGGGCAACCTAGCCTGTCAAACTCTAGAATACACTGTTGAGATATGGAGGACGATTCATACCCGATTATTTTCAGTGTTCTGGCCAGGATGGAATTTGAGGAGTTCTAATCATTTCAGAGCTGTGGTTCGTATCTTCGTTGTTGACATTCTTTGTGAGATTGAGCATGCTCCAAATATATCTGGTCAAATCGCAATCTTGCTTCCTCTCTCAGGACCATTTGAATGGGTGGGGTCCCCCAGATTCATCACATTTAGTAATTCTGAAAACATGCCCTACAATCGACTATTCTATGCTTCTGGCAGACCGCGGGAGTCTGAAGCTAGTTTGTTAGGATTGTAATTGGCTGATCAGTAGATACGCTTGATTCCTCAGTTCTCTGCCTATTGAAGTGTGATTAAAGAGTATAATATGCTCTATTACAAATTCCCTGAACAATCATGTGCTACACATTCATGAACAAGCAAGAGCATGCTGAGAGACACTGAAGACAGACATGTTACTTCTGGGTGCCTTAGCGAGCAGGCAAAATATAGCATTACTGCACTCTAAGTAAGTTGCTTGAGATAATTTCCTTTAACCCTTAAACGCCTTCATCCTTTTTCAATTTTGGCACATTTTGGCTTATATCTTTGTACAGAAATATCATTTATTGCAATTTCATGAAATTGGTCAATCAAGAAGGTTGTCTTTCCAACATTCAAGCATTACTAACATTGGATGAAAGAGGAGTGAGTTGGGCTAAATAGTGCCTACAAGCCTTCCATTTATTGTCCAAAATATGGACATCAAAGTGCTTAACCTCTAAAAGACTATTGTCCCTTTGGAGAATAAATGGAACTGCAGGCAAGTACCTATGGGCTAAATTTTTGTCATGATTTTTTGAAACTTTTTTTGAAGATAGTAAAACTAATTAGCTTCATGGGAAAATAAATTTTTTTCAATCAATGCTTGGAAACAAAAGTTATGCCCAAATAAGCTCAAAACATGGGAGAGGGAGCCGTTAAAAAAAATTTGAATTTGAATTTGAATTTTGAATTCTTTTCTCATATATTATATTTTTGTCTATATGGAAAGCTTTGATTCATTCCATTTGTATTTGTTATGAGAAAGTTATGGACAATCTTCTTTTTTGGACAATTAGAACATTTTTTCAAAAATATAACTTATAGGATTCATTTTTGAATGCAATTTTTACAATTTAAAAAAAAAGTTCCACAAAATTTAGTTTTCTTCTTAGAAGAATCTTACCATTAGAATTAGTGCATTTTAATTCCATTTTAGAGATATTAATATTTTAGATTTTCCTTCTATCTCATACCTACTTCAACCTAACAATTTTTTTAAGAATGAAAATTAAATTCTTTTGAAATTCTTTTTTTTTCTAGACTCTCAACTCAATTCTCCACCATAAAGATTTAAACCTCAAAACTTTGTAGTGCAAAAAATTTAAGTTAAGAAGGTTTAGATTCAGAAAATCTAGTCCTACAAGGCTGCAATGTGCTAAAAAGCTTGTTTTTTCAATTTAAACGCAAATATCTTGCAAATTGTGCTATCAAAATTTTTGGAATTTTTCCATACATTCTCATAATAGTTAGGTGTATGATCCTACAATTAGATGTGCAGAAAAATCAATTTTCAAAATTTTTTACTCTTTGGTATAGGAATGGCAATTTTGAAAGTTTTTTGGCCAAAAAAGGCCTTTGTCCTTTACAAGTTAAGCAACAAAGCTAGTATACGAGCATAAAGCAGGAGCGTAGAGCGTAGAGCGTGGAATTGGAATTGTGAAGCATGGATTTAGTGCCTTTTTCTATAATTTGATGCGGTAGAAAGTGAAAAAATTAGTTTTTTTTGGCAAGGTTGGGTGATTATTCACAGAAAGTGGTTGTAAATTTTGGGCCCATTTTTGATAAATTGTCATATTTTAGGCAATGAAAAAACTAGGTCTAAAAATGATTGGGTTTCAAAACTCAAACACCAAAATTTCTGCTAGATCACTATTTGAACGTGTGCATAAATTTTTTTGTAAGCTTTCACCACATAGAATGAAGGATTCTAATGTTCATAATCTGAAGAATTTATTTGTTTATGGCCTTGTCTAATAATAACAACAACATTGAACTCCTCCTACAATGGGATTATTAAGGTACCATTTTTGTTGAGTTTTGCAATTTTATTTTATAGGTTTAGGATCTATACATGTGCCAAATCTTACTTAGGATATAGGACATCTACTAAAGCTGTCCAAAAAAAAGAATTGGGGTACTTTAATTTTCAATGTGGGCAATTGTTTGGGAATATTTTTGAATTCCTACGAAGGATGTTTGGTTGTACATTGCATGTGAATATCCTTAAACCTTTAGTAATACATGAGTTTAGGCTTATGTACCTAAAAATTGAAATAATTTTTGATTGAACAATTGTCCTTCAAAATTTTAGACTTGATTTTGTTTGAATTTCTAGGAAGTGTAATACAAGAATCCTATGTTTATATACCTATGACTGTGGTAGTAGCCCTATCACCGTGTGTCCAAGACTACAGACTTGAGGTTTCATTGTAAACATAGGGTATGGATGGTACCTATGATCATAATCCCAAGACCAAAAATATATCCTTTTACCGTGGATTAAGGGGGGTCATTAACCTATGACCGTGGTTCCAAGATCAAAATCATATCTTGTCACCATGGATTTAGGGTGTGATCATAAACCTATAACCATTATCTAATACCACGATATACTTATGAATCCTTTTAGGATTAAACAAGGGCATAAAATTAGGGTTGCAAGGAAATGTGGTATTGAACATTGTCTATTGACTTTGGTTTGTATTTAGTACATCCTTTAAAATTTTTAGGATTCAAGATTTAGGGTGTAGGATTTTGAGTTTAAGCTTCATAGAAACTACTTATTGTTGGATGTACATCTTCATATTCTATTATACACTGACGTGCTTATACTGAAGTACTTCAATGGTCACTTGAACGTTGGAGCTCTAATTGCTGAACAATTATAATTGCAATGTGTAGGATTAGCTTAACATTTTTATGCAATAGAGTGAGAATATATGAGGGAGGCAATCCATTTCTGACCACTTAAGTACTTTAGCATATAAAAAATGTTGATATATTGGCTGAACAAATTTTCACATGCACAAAAATAGTATTTAGGATGATTCCATATTCATTTTAAATTTTATTTCTTAAAACAAAATTACCACTTCTTCTGTACTTTATGCACCATAGCAAGTTTTGGTCAATTCACAAATTTAGTAAACCATTCAGTGCATAGTTCTTTGATCCTTGAGTTGCTTCTCGGTACCAAGAAGCAACTTTTTGGTGGTCACCTTATGCATCATTTTCTTCCATTGTCCTACTATCCTTGTTATAAAAATTGAATATGGTCAAGGTCAATTGAATTGAACAAGGTTTAGGGTAAGGTCACTATTAAATTTCTGACATTCATTCATTAACAATATCAAGGGCACTATATGAACATTCAATGGTGAGAGATATACATGAATCATTCTAGAGGATTGAAGACGAGCAAGAACACTTGCTAGTACAACATGAATGGAACAAATTGAAATTGAAATTGAATAATGGCCCTTTTAGTCTCACTACACTTTTTAAATAAAATCCTATTGGAACACATTACCCGAAGATGTTTAGCTCTATGTTAGTGCCTACAATTTAGAACTATGTTCATGTCCTAATTGGATTTGAGCTTCAAGATACCACTCTAAAGAAGACGTTTCACTTCGTTAAAGTTAAAGCTTGGAGCATGAATAAAAAGATCTACTTTTGCATCTAATTGGTAGATGCCAACAAACAAAAAGTACAAGTGCTTTCAATTTGCCCATTGCCCTTTCTTTCCTAGAGCCTTTGTTGACATCTCCTTGAAATACAAGCAAGTGCATTTTAGGAAATGAGCCTATAGTGACAATATACTATTCAATGGCAGGTGGTGTACCTGAGTCAAGCATGATGATGCACCCAAAGCCAAGGTGCAGTACTATAGTTACCTAACAAACTATTGCCTTCAATGTTAAGTTTGAAGCACAATAGTTAGCTTGTTTTGTTGTAGGTGTTTAGGATTCTTTTGAATCTTCTTGCATGACCGCATATTAGGATATTCCACGGGAGACTACGGAATTTGAATCCCTGAAACATCAACTAGTAGATCATGGTTTCCAAATAGCATGTGGGAAGATATTTCAACACGCTGTAGAAGACAGAACTCCACATTTTGAAGATCCAAAATCTCTTTTGGCGTTAAACTAATTCCAACTTTCATTGGCCAAATTTTTGGCACTTTTGGTTTAGAGAGAATTCATTTTTGTCGTGAACCTTTCATGCAATGCAAAATGTCGTTGTTGTAGAAGAAAAATTGCATCTTCTCAATTCTATTCTTCCTATAATTGTCCATGCTTTTGGTGTATGTAGGTGCAGCGGTAGCTCTATTGCCTTGCACTATCTTTGCAATGCACTTCTTCCTTATAACAGCCTACAATGCAAAACATGCCTTAGAAGATGTCTTATTCAACCGGGCAATATGCCATTGAAACTCGTCACAATTAGTTTCTTGAACATTTCTCACTTGAGAGGCTGGAATTGTTGTATCAACTGACATTGGGTTACATGACTCCAACAACTATGTATTGTTTTCATCTGCGGATGGCCACACTTCTTCGACAATTTTGTCCAAGCAAATAACTGATGCAAGTGTTGTAGTGGCCCTTTTTCCTATATGGAGTTAGGAGAAATTCACTTTGTCAGGGTGGTGTAAATCATGCTCAGAACTAGGTGGAAGGTTGAGCGTTCGCTTCTCAGATCCAAAAACTTCTTTGCCTTCAAAATGAGGCCCTCTAATACAATACTCTTTGAAACTTGATATAGATGCCATGACATCATTCAATTCTTTTGGATTACCTGTATGTTTTACATACTTTGCGCTATATAAAGTAGTAGTTCTTCTTTTCCTGGACCATTTTTTTGGTTCTCACCTTTCAAAAACTAGTAATATCTAACCATCAACATGAAAGCACGAATGTAGTCATCTACAATGGCCACGTACAAATCAGACCCTCACTTTCCAAACTGTTGCATCCACTTATTATGGACCATCTCAGCAAGGTTGCAAGTAGGAACCTGCGTGAGTTTATCTTCAGACAGTCCTTATTCCGTAGAGCACAGGTCAAGATTATTGAAAAAAAGAAGTACCAAAGTTTTAGTGGTTGACAATTTAGACTTAGAGTTCCTACATGAGGAACTCATCAAATTGAAGAGAACAAATATTTCTGAAATGCATGATTAATAAGGCTAAAAGAAACAATAAAAGCATGAAATGTAGTTTCAGAAATAGAAGGTACTAACTACACATAGGGGATTCAAGAATCTTATAGTGTCCATAAATGCTCCCCACTATCTGTATTGAAAGTGCCAAAATGCTAACCATAACTCCAAGTACCTAAGACCCTCCTCAATTGTAGCTTCAGAAGAATGCTACCACGTTTGAATTACATGAAACCTAATTTCTGACTCTGCTAAAGAATTAACACCTTTATATTGCTTGTACAACTTTCAATGCTGATCTTGAAGGTCACTACAAATGTCTACTTTTGTGTGTTTTTCCATCAACTGAGTCTAGTGAAATAAACATGTGCATTCTCGATTGGGCATGGGATTGACTGGGTCACCATTTTCATTAACCATTTGTACCGCATTCCAATTTGTTTGTGTCGAATCACCCATGAAGCCCTTAAAGTAAGGCAATATAAGTCTACATCTACCCATCACAACGTTTAAGTTTTTTCAGAAATTGCATTGGGTAACTACATCTTCTGATTGCATATCACATACGCAATAGTCATCCAAACATCTTCTAGGTCACCACCAGGTTGCATGCGCGTTACCAAGTCCACGCCATTATTAAGACCAATCTCCGACATTTTGAAGACAAACACTTTGTTAGAATCAGATCCTTGTCTAGGGAATTTGTTTTCCAGTACAAAAGACCAATTGCTACAACTATAGAGCTTTGTGATTCTATTCCATAACTCCGAAATGGCAAAAGTACTTGAATATTGTGACTTCATTTTGAATATTTGGTGAGCTGATGAATTTGCATTTCTTGAGAACTGGCATGAGTTCATGTACTCCTAATTGGATAACTAGCATGAGTTTATGTACTCCTAATTGGATACACTATAAGAAAACCTTGTTTTAGGTGACATTCAAAAAAACAGCCGACGTCAAAGGGAACGAATTTTAGGTGACGTTGAAAAAAACAACCTGTATTTTTCATGTCAATAATGATGTCCAATGGAACATTAATGGAGATAATTGTTGATAGAAAAACATAGGTTGTTTTCTTCAACGTCACCTAAAATCCGTTCCCTTAGACATCGAAAATTTTGGTTTCTTCTAGTGATAGGCGGTGCTCCTTCAGGTCGAAAAAGCATCCTTCTAGTCTCCAATGAACTCTTTGCATGCTTCCAAGACGATAGCAAAATTTGTTTTAGATGGATTCTACTCAACTTGGTCCAAAATAAAAAACCAAGTTCTTTTTTTGGATGCCCAATAGTCTCCATCTTTCACAGGGTGATTGTAAGTACCGAAATGATTACAAGCTCGAGTCATGTCCTTGGACCCAACTACATAGTAGATTTTGGCAAAACAACTACTAATACAAGATGGAACAATATAGCACATCTTGCACGCGATAGTTGAACCAAGTGCAGGATTAGCTCGAACCTCGAATGGAATAGGATAATAGACATCCCATTTAGTCTCGTTGATGGGGGCTACATGGTGTTGATGAGTGAGATAGTCACAAGTTGGGTTGTCACAGTGAAGATGCCTCATGCAAAATGACAAACAAAATTTAAACCATCTCCATTCTTGATATTTGTTGTGTGAAGACTTGACCAAATGTGACCATTGTAGTGTTTCTTCATTCTAGTGAAAAGCTTAGCTTAATAGCGAGAAACCGAGTGATCTTCAAGTGGAGGTAATTCAAAAATCACGTCACCATTATACGAAGGGGGAACAAATTGCACCACACAAATTCTAATTAAATCCCAGTCAACCTTCTTAAATAGGTTCCTAGAGCCCTTAGTATAGCACAACTTTTGTAAATATGGAACAATAGAGGACATGCGAAAAGATGAGGATGGTGTCACTAAGGCTGGAGAAGGCGAGAAGGATGTGGAAGGCCTTTGAATTGGAGGACACAAAGTAGGTTTCAAAAGTTTGTATGGTAGTGAAGAAACATCACTTTCAATGGCAAAGACCCCTATACTAGGCTCGATTTTCTCAGTATTGAGCAACGTTGTCTAGAAAGTACTAGTGCTAGATATTCTAGTGATACCTTCTAGAGTAGATGTTCCTACATTGGATTGAGGTAAACCATATGCTAAATACCTATCTACACACAGATGCCATTGCCTAATAAGGCCCAAGACAATAGGATCTTGACCTACTATATGCATCAAGTCACTACTTGAATTGTCAAATACTTCTTCATCAATATCTAACAAGTTTTCTGTAAGAAGAAAACAAGCACTCAATCAAGATGAATTCACAACAGCATATTCCAAGTCACCAACTGAAAATGAAATTGGAACCTGTTCTCCAACTGCTCTCACAATTGCCATCGAAGTGATTGTCATGCTAACACTCCATGCACTCCTCTGCATAAGCACAATAATACATCACTAATGCACCTCTTGAGCTAAGACAATCCAAATTAATGGAAGAAACTAAATCAAGTGACAATGTTCTTAAAGTCTAAATATCGTGCTAAACTATATTAAAGACATACTATTTGGTTTGGAACCGAATTGACACCATGAACAATGCAATGAATGCAATCCCTCTAAATGTTACCAAAATGAATAGAACACAATTCACTAATTACTATCCATTACTATATGTGTACATCATATACTTAGGTTGGCGCTCTAAAAAGTAAAGAATAGTATAAGTACATTCTTCATTTATGATCAATGAATTCTAGAACCATACTTAATACAAGTCCGATCGGACTTGTACATCCATGGTGGGATGACGGTGACAATCAGTAATGATTGATAGTAATAGCAAATATAATCCTAATGGCATACTAAATACAATCCTGCATATGATATTTGCTCATCAAAATATATACCACAAATACATAAGTACGGATTGGTTTCTAATTTTTGAATAGTTGAATGCCCTCTAGAAACATTTCAGAACATTGAAGCCAAATCCTTGATATCTTCTAGATGTATTCCTAATGAAATAAGTGCCTCACAATTACACTAGCCTAGGACACGTTCTAACTCTTACAAATTGCTACAACATTACTAAGAAAAAATTAGTCTTAATGTCACCAAACAAAGTTATTTTCTCAAAATTATTTGTAGCCACCTCATCTTGACTTTACATACACTCCATATATCTGATAGAAGTCCATCACTTTACAATCACTCTCATCAAACTGCCACAAGATCAAACTTGTATAAATCTCTGGGAAACAAGTGCCAAAGAATCGTTTCAAGCCTCGAGGGGTGCACTTAGTTCTATTACAACAAACCACGTGTGAACAAGTGGTTTTTAAGTGACCATAATTTTAACTTCAAATTTTGAGCATTGTTTACTAATGACTATAGGATTCTACTCCCAAAATCTCAAACTCAAATAAAATATAGAATGATTTCTAGAAGAGGTTAAAAATGCACTAAAATGGCATGTTTTTCTAACTCAAATATTTTGAGAGAACACATTTAGATTACCATTGCATCAATATTCAACTCAAAATGAGCTTTCAATAGAGAGTTTTTTTAGAATTTTTTTGTTCATTTTTTAGGCAATTTTTTCTTATATAATATAAAGGTGTGAAAGTTATTTTTCAGTTCTACAGTGTATCTTTTTACTTCAAAAATTTGTAGCTAATTATTATTAACAAATAAAAATATCAATAATTCAAAACATAAACTTTCAAAGTAGAAAAATCTATTCATATTTTTTCATTTAATTTTGTTTAAAATTCTAAAAGTATATAGGGGGTCCAAAGTTTTGTTTGCATGTGGTTTTTAATAGACACTCTAAGTACCCCCCTCCCCAAGTTTCAAGCTCTATTCTAAACATACGATAGTCGATAGCTGGCAGTCCCTAATGCATTTGTAGAATTTCTAAACCAAATAATCCTTTGTAGATATTATTTCAATACAATACTACATAATCTCAAGCCAACCCAAATTGCTTGGGATAGTCTACAACATTTTAGCCATTTTGTTAGCTAATTCCATGTACTTTACAAGTTATACAACACCCCTTGCTACTGTCAGTTGATTCAAAACTAAAAATTATAGTAGCAGTTTAGTTAAAATCGGAAATACACTTTAATTGATCCTTAAACCTTAATGTAAGAGGCTTCAAAGTTGGCCTAATGACTACTAACATTGGATTTCTCAGCTCTTATTAGACGTATCTTTACATTTCAGTACACTTTTAAAGCTTTTGCATCAAAAGCACCTTCACAAAGTTGCAGATCACCACAACAATATATAAAAAGCTAATGTCGGAAAGTGCAAAGGCCGTTGTTTTTCCAAAGGCCTCTTGGGCCCGAGAGGCTTCTTCCCAACAAACAATCTTGGGACAGTAACCTAACAAAGAATGCCCCTTCTAACGTTTCCTAAGTGCCATCACTAGAATGAACACTTCAGAGATGATAGGTACATTCTACTCTACACTCAAAAACCACATCAAAAGCCATCCATGGATTGGGTTGTGGAAAGCAAGTACTAGGCCGTCCATTGGATATAACAGGTTGAGGAAGCTAGACTTCAATGTCAAAAATTTGATGTAAATGCTTGCTTCAAGATTCCAGTCTTCAACTTCAGTTAGGTATCTTTCCAACTGGCTTGCAAATTGCCAGATCTCAAAATGCTTACATTAATAGCAGAACAAAACTCTAAATCGACAACAATTGCACCACGAAAGTAAGGAAAAGGAACACTAAAATAGGAAATTGGAAACACAATGCATGTTGGAATGGGATAAACAACAAGACCAAAACAAAAAAAGACGAAAACTCAATCCAGCAAATACGAAATGAGAGCAAGTTTCCTTGTGACATTCAACTCTCATGAACTAGACTACACCAGAAGCACCCTTGATGAATAGGAGACAAATATGGGTCAAGAAATTGAAAATACCTTCTATGAAAAAAAGAGCTCGCTGTGACATTTAACATTTGGAATTTCCATCAAACTCTTCTTCGTATTGAAGGCTTGCATTTACCTTCCATCGCCAATTCACTGGTTTAGTCTGTTGATGTATCAATGAGGCAAAAAACAAAAATGCATCCAAATTGCCAGAAGACATTGGATACCACAAAAACACCACGACATAGAAGTCTAAAATCTATACTATTCTAATTGGGAGGTATGCATCTACATACAATGCATTAGTGATTGAAATTGTTATCCCTCCTTTGAATTGAATGATCTTATTCCACTTTGCCTACTCAAAACACAGATATATCAATTTTCAATTTCATATGTGCTTTACTATTCTATCATTATGACTATAATTGCAAAGCTTTTCATGCAATTGATACTTTCACTTCTATCCTGAACTCAATCACACCTTAACTCTTTTTAGATTCCACGGCTATAGATTATAGTGAGATAATTCACGGCTATGAATTTGAAGTATATATTCAAAATTCCAACCCCCAATTATAGGCTTTCACATACTCCTACGGTCATAGGACCCTATATTTCTTTGGGTCATGGTCTTGTAGTACAAAAGATACCAAGTTCAATTCAACAATGAGAATATCTTGAACTTTGACCAATTTTCATCTATTTCATCATATATTTTCATCCAAATTTCCACCCACATTCATCCACTTTCATCCACATTCATCCATTTTTGGAATCCACTTTCATTCATTTTTTCATCCACTATTACATTTTTATAATCCTATTTTTTTTTAACCATTCTTTTTTCTTCCAATATTACCGCTCCCCGCTCACTAATCCCCACTTGCCGCTCATTGCCCCCCGCTCACATATCAGCATTCCCAAATAGGAATCAACTCCCTGTCTCCCCCCTCCAATATATATGAAGTGGCCATTACTTGGCATTAGGGCACTTAGTCCCCTAACATCATGCATATAGTGTATGTGTAATTTGTGAATTTTCATTTAACCCTTTAACACCAAAGAAGGCCAAAAATGACAAGCATACAATATTCTTTGAGGTTTAATATTGTGTAGCCTATTCTAAGGAAAGACTCTCATCCAAATGAAAACTTTCACATCTTTGTCTAACTTCTTTGCCTTCAAATAGACAGTTCCCTTTCCTTTACTTGAAGCTGCATCCCAAAGATTTTCTTGGCATTAATTTAACTTACTCCACCTATACTAGCTCGTGCCATTAACATTCCAATCAATCATTAAAGCTCCGTTTATAATAATCATTTGTTTCAATATTGTCTCAATCTTGTCTTAGTCTTGTTAAAGCTCAAGCATATTGTATGTAGATTATTTTGTATTGTAAAATTGTAGACCAATTTTGGATGTTACAAGATTAAACCAAGACACCTCATTAGAGAAGCAATTGTAAACCACCAAATCTCAACAACAATCGAGATCATGAACTTTCAATGTTTCAAATCATAAACAATGCCTTAAACCATGAACTTAAAGTGCTCCACATCATAAAATAAAAGCGTCTTTTTCTTCTTTTCCTATAGAAATGGCAACCTCTTGTTTTGAAATGATTGATGAGATTTTCGTAGTCTTAAGACTCAATCTTATATGTCCAACATTCTATTAGTGCCAGATTCAAATGAACCCCATAATCATTGAAATTTTTAAAATGGCCTCCA
Organism: Climacium dendroides; assembly: GCA_950106755.1. NCBI lineage: Eukaryota > Viridiplantae > Streptophyta > Bryopsida > Hypnales > Climaciaceae > Climacium > Climacium dendroides. The sequence continues at coordinate 1,225,013 of OX467092.1, forward strand.
TATATACGTCAATGCATAAATCTAAAGGTAGTTATAATAATTATTCCTATAAAACTAAATAGTTTTAAGTAAATAGCAAAATTCATTTGTGAATTTTTTCTTATTATCACATTACATTTGGACACTCTAGAAGAGTAGATATGATATTCTAACACTCACAAAGTTACATTTTGATGATTTTGGAAGAGTCTGCAATGATTGCAAATTTGCAATGGTAGTTCTATTGATGTGTTATATGTATTCTTTAATTGATTGTTTTGAATTTGAATTCAAAATACAACAAAAATGAAGTGAAGGCTTGTATTTCTAAAATAGAATATTTGAATGCATTTTAAATTTTTAGGTCAAACTTTTAACATTATTACTAGTGGAGGTTTTCCTATTCAATCTTTGAACCTAAGTCTCACAAGTTTAATGTTTTTAATATACTTAAATAGAATTGTTGCAACTTGCAAGAACCATAAAATATTAATGAAAACTTTCATATTTTCTATCTTTGCCTTGAATAAAGAGTGTTTTTTAGGTTGCAACTTTTATATTATTATTCCTCTAATGGATCAAAGATTCATAATAAAGGTTTGTGGCTTGTAGGGCATTGCTCAAGATTAGTTTTTACAATGAGTAAATTTTTTCATTTTTCAAGAATGATGCATTATATAAGAATTATGCTTATTATATGTCTACTATTGCAATTTTGAAGATTTTAAATATTAGTTAAAACACAAATTTAGAATTTTTACAACCAAAATTTTGAAAAGAATGTTCTTATTTTAGATTTTTGCAATAAATTCCAAAAAATATTGATTATAAAACAATAGAAGTTATTTTATAAAAAATATCCTTTAAAAGATCAAAATTTAAAGGGTCAATGATGATTGCAAGAAAATCCAATTTTGTTACAATTGAGGTAGTATGGAGAATTAAAAGAACAATTGGAAAAAATATTCAAAAATAAAATAAAATAAAATAAAATTCTAAGTCACTTTCAAAAAATATATTTTAGAAAATTCAAGTCAAAAAACAAATCTCAACAAGTTATGGACAAAAATTATTGAATGAAATTTTTTTTTAAATATATAAATATTTTGACGTTTATGTTTATAAAAAATAATTAAAAAATTAAAAAGATTTTTTTTCAATTTAAAAGGATTTCTATTCTACTATTTACATCCTTTTAAATTGAAAAAAATTCTACCCATTTTGTTCTTTGAATTAAAAATTGTATAAAAAATATACCATCTTGGCAAGTGTGACATTTAATTGGAGGTTGTTTATAAATATAATACATTAGAGGAAATTTAGTTGGTCTATAGGGCCACGAGTTCCCTCAAATTCCTATGCTTTGGCTAAGTTCCCTAAACTATAGAAATTTAGCTAAAGCGACAATCTAGCATGGCAGAGCGATTGCCACGTCAAACAATACTTAAAAATAATTATATTTTAAAATTTTAAAAATAATATTATAAATTATAATTTTTTAAAATATTTTATTCTAGCAAGCATTGGTTGCTTCACAACATTGAGAACAAGCCTAAAATGGCCTTCCAATGCCCCCCAAAACATCTAATGCATTCATTAAAAATATGAAAAATTACAAAAATAAAAATAGTCATGAATACTAGTATCTTATGTATATATCTTTAGTCCTTTGGTGTTATAATGCAATCATTATTAGTTAAGGCAAATTATTCAACTACTACAAATTTATAATATAAAATAGTATAAGTTATTTTTGCCATCATCCTTCTTTAAATCTTAAAATAGGTCTCCTAGAGAAAACTTACATAAGTTTTTGGGTGTTATTTTGAGCTTATAAAAATCCACATGATAAATACAAATATGTATACAAATAATGTAAGTATATAATATTGATGTAACAATTATTAATTTAATTTATTTTTTTAAGAGTCAAACTTTATTCAAGAGAAGTTTTATATACACATATATTATTAGTAAATTTGGTGTCTTTAGCTAAGATATACGATTAGATATTTCAGTGCAAAATTCTATTTATTTAACAAACAAAATCCAACAATTTTTCATACTTTTATATGATGCAAATTTGATTATAACTGATGAAGGTTTTCAATTTGGGGATGCATGGGTACATGCCTATAATATATGAGTAGCCTACCTAAAATCAATCATTGTATATTGTGAAATATTTATTAATATTTATTAAAAAAAATTAAACTAATGTCAATTTTTTCCATTTAGAAAATCTACCTCCAAAGCTAATTTAGATTTGAGCATGGAGACTAGAGACTACCTTTAAGGATTTTAAAATATCAATAATGGATATTTATATTTAAATGAAGTCTAACTTTTGATCCTTTTCATAATTATTTTAAAAATATCAAATTCAAAGTATAATTGGTCAATGTACAATTATATATTTAAGATCTAAATTTTCTTGACTAAAGTGCACCCTTGATATCTATTACCCTGATAAGTGTTAAAATCACATATGTATTAAGGAAAATTTTGCTCCCTTAAAAGATTCCAAAAAATAAACTAGTAAGTGTTAACTGTTAATTGTTAAGAAAATTTATAAAAATTATGCTCTCTTCTTCAAAGAATTCAACTCGATAAGTGTTAATTTGGATAAAAGTGAGGCTATGAAAATTTACAACTTAGATGAAATTTAATTATGTCCATAATGTACAATATAGATCATGTCGTGGTTGGCATTAATAATATTGTACATAGCTAGCAGTATCTTCATACATTGTCCATTCCACATCATGTAGACAATATTGGCCATAAACTCCATCAACCTCTTGGTATTCTAGTGTTATACCATTTTAGGATTTAGCAATGTTATGATGTTGTGACAAATTCATGATTTGATGGTTTAAAGAAGCTAGGAGTTTAGGTCTATAATGAGAAAGCAAGTTTTGAATTTACTTTGGTACAAAGAAAGAGATCCTTTAGTATCATTATAAGTGTGCACAAGAATTTCATCAAACTATTTTAGATTTGTTCTTCCATTATGCTTAGATGTATGATGATATTTGTATCTTTTTTATTTTCATCCTTCATTTATAAGTGTTAGTGTTTTTAATTTCAAAGTCAATAAATATTATTCATGTAAGCATTGCAAATTATCTACGCTACCTTTGATAAGTATTAAAGTATTAACACTACATAAGTGTTATAAATTTCCTTGCTTTGAAGTGTTAACGGGTATTGAAGGTGGTGCAAGAAACACTTGTCTTTTTTTTTGTTCTTTTGACCTTGGATTATTTTTTTGCTCATAACTTTTGTGTCATATGAGTCAAAGGATGCTCAAAGGGACCATTGGGATTACTTTACTAGAACAGCACTTGAATCCTTTTCTAAATTTCAAAGCTATAAATTACTTTGATGTTGTTTATCTTTTTTATACTTTATAGATGAATATTAGTGCAATGGATCCCTTTAATAAGTAGGAGAAATTTTTTTGAGGGAAAAATCCTTAAAAAGATGTAAATCATCAATTTTAAGGCTAAATTTAGTGTCTTTTTAACAATATAGCACTTTAAATGGATATTTTTATCCAAATTTTTTATACATATTAAGAATAAAACTATTAAAAAGTATTTTATGTCATTAAATCTTAAATCTTAAATCTTAAATAATTTTTTTTTTAATAAATTAATAAATTATTGACAAACTACTAATTTGTTCTAAAATCAAGCTTACAGCATTAATTTTCAAAAATAGCTTATATAGTGCTCTTGATGTAAATAACATATATATTTTTTGTTTTAACACAATCATTATTTATATTATTTTATATATTGATAAGGACATTTACATGTTTTTTACTTTTGAATATTATAGGAAATTGTTTAAAATACAAATTGTATAAAAAAATCCCTTTTCTATTCTATTATATGATTATCATACTACTAAAATCATAAGTCCCTCTGTAATATCACAAATGCTACCATTAATACTAGGGGCTCGTGCTTGCTATGTTACGCATTCATTGTATCACATATTAGTAAAAATTTGATATATTTGAATAGAATGTATGATAATGATTTGGATAAGTCTTTAAAATAATTATTTTGATTATTTTATAAAAATATTTTCAATCATGCATACATAGAAATCATATTTTCACACAATGTGATATTACAGAAATAGAGTAGTAGTTCACAATCATCTCTGTAATATCACTTTTTACAAAGGGTGATATTATAAAAATAATATAATCATTGCAATTGAGGTGATATTAAAGAGGATCAATATGGTGATATTATAAAGGTAGCAATTCCATGGCTTTTCTTGGCTTTATATTTCTTTTGCATTTCTATGATTTTGTGCTTTTTGTGAGCTTTGAATTAAATTGTTCACAAAGCTTTTCAGATTTACAAGTTTTTCCTTTAAATTCTTCTATTTGGGTTGCCATTGTTTGTAACAATTAAGTTAAATTTCTAATGCATTCTAATGTATATGTATCTTTTACCATATTTATCATTGCATATATTTCATTCATCATTCATTAAATTTTTATTGTTTATTTCAGTATATGCTTATTTATTAAAAAAATTATATGAAGATTTTAGTAATTTTTATATGAAGATTTATTGAAATTCTTGCTCTGCATTCTATCTAATACATAAAAATTCTAATGAAATTCTAATGGTGAATGCATAGCATAGCAAGCACCAACCGCTAGTATATACATAAGATTTTCTTGTATTCAATCACATTATTATTCATTAGAAATTAGACTCCTTTTGCCCATTGAAAAAACTGACAAGCTAGTAATTAAACTGCAATTGAAAGTTTAGTAAAAGAAATTTGTTTACTAGGTTAATTACAACATATTAGTATTAACATGACTTGAAGTTCTAATAAAAAAGGAATAAATTACCTATAATTAATAGCTTAGTATTAGAAAACAATAAATAGAAAGAAGGTACATAGGAGATTTTAGTGCGTTTGACCCCTTTTTTGATCCATTTGAGTGTGATTTGACCCATATGTCTGTTTTCTATGAAATTTGAAATGAAATTACATTGGTAGTTGTAGATAGTGAGTAATTTTTTCAATAAAAAAATTTAGTTTATTATTTTTGAATTGCCCCAATTGGATGTCCATTGTGGTCATTTGGAGAGGGGGTAGTAGTATTTTTAACCTAAAAATGTGAATTTGTAGGTCAAAATTGAGATACAAAGTTATGCAAGCCTATAAAGAGATTCTTTAAAAATAATAAAGTGTCTACTTCAAGGCTTTTGTTCTAGAAAAATAGTGCTAGATTGTAGATTGAAAAAATAGCTTGGCTAAAAAAGGACAACAAACCTTAAGCTTTTTGCTAGAAAATTTCCAATTAAAAAATTCTTAAATGAAATCTCCAGATTGTAGTTGAATTCTTTTTTATGGATGTCGAGTGATATGTGTTACCATAATATTTTCTATCCAACATGTGGATGAATGTTGAATTTTGAAACATCGTTACAGCATTTTATATCACCACTTTGAAAATTTATAAAAAATGAATAAAAAACCTTGATCTATCCTCCTCTTGTGCTCTAAGTGGACTATCTTTGCACATTTGCAAAGAACACAATTTTTAAAAAATACAAATGATTGAGAAAAAGCATCTAAGCATTTTTAAGTTAGGAAAAATTAGATTCTTCTAGTTTATTTTTTTGAATTTTTTTTACTAATATGGGGAATTTCATTAAAATGGCAATATTCCACATGCCATTTACGTGAGTCAAGAGCACATACAACATTGCTTCTTGGCATGTCAACCTAATAGATGTGTCAATTCTGTCTCAAACAAGTCCAAATTGTAATACAACTCCAATGTTTCTTCACCCTTTGCCATCTTTTTATGATTTTTTCCATTTTGCAGTCCCTCTTTGTATCATTTTCACATAATAATTGCCATTTTAATGAAATTCTCCATTATTTCAAAAAATCAAGTTCCAAAGTATCTATTTTATCATATTTTCCATTACTCTTTTTTTATGCATAACTTTTAGAGATAAATTTTGACTTCATGGTTTGAAAGTTATTGTATGCCACATTGTTTTGTTTTGTTTTTTCTGAATATGGGTAGTACCATCTTTTAGTAGTATGATTCTATAGCTATAGCTATCAAGATGAAAGTTATGAAAACTTTAGTTTGTGGATAGCTATAGAATCATACTACTAAAATCATAACTCCCTTTGTAATATCATAAATGCTACTATTAATACTAGGGGCTTATGCTTGCTATACTATGCATTTATTGTATCACATATTAGTAAAATTTTGATATATTTGAATAGAATGTATGATAATGATTTCAATAAATCTTTAAAATAATTATTTTAAATATTTTGTAAAAATATTTTCAATCATGCATACATAGAAATCGTATTTTCACACAATGTGATATTACAGAAATAGAGTAGTAGTTTGCAATCATTTATGTAATATCACTTTTTACAAAGGGTGATATTATAGAAATAATATAGTTGTTGCAATTAAGGTGATATTAAAGAGGATCCATAGGGTGATATTATAGAGGTAGCAATTCCATTGCTTCTCTTGGCTTTTTACTTCTTTGCACTTCTATGATTTTGTGTGCTTTTGTAAGCTTTGAGCTTTCGTGATTTCAATTTTCTATTGCTACTACCAAATGATTTTGAGAAATTTATTTAATTGAAGCGATTTTGGATTTCACAACAATCAAGTTGTTCACAAAGTTTTTGAGATTTATAAGTTTTTCTTTTCAATTTTTCAATTTGGGTTGCTATTTTTTGTAACAATAGAGTCGAATTTCTAATACATTCTAATGTATGTGTATCTTTTATAGTATTTACCATTGCATATGTTTCATTCATGATTCAATAAATTTCTATTCATTTGTACATTTCAATATATGCTTATTTATAAGAAAATTATACAAAGATTTTAGTCATTTTTATGTGAAGATTTATTGAAATTTGTGTTTTGCATTCTATCTAATACATAAAAATTCTTATAAAATTTTAATGATGAATGCGTAGCATAGCAAGCGCCAACCGCTAGTTTCTACTAAGAAATAAATCTTGAAAGACCTTTTTTGAACTCAATTTCCAATGATCTTGAAAAAGAATAAAAATATAGGATATAAGTTGTTAATTACAAGAGTGACTATGTCAATTGGGACCACTTAGAAATTTTCAATTCCATAGCTAAATTTTTAAAAATTTAGTAATTCTAATTATATATTTTTTTTTCTACTAACTATTTTTTTCCTCTAAAGAAATATATTGCTAAATTTGGCAATATAGCAATTTTGGGTAGGTATGAGTGATTGGAAATTTTCAAGTTTTTGGCCCAAAATTTAATAGAAGGTGTGAACAAAGAATATCTATCATATGCACTAAAATTTTGAACATTTAGAAATATGAGTAAAAAATTATGGCCTAATATGTTATTTTTTTCGTAAATTAGGCCATATTAGGCCAATATTGGCCTAATATTGGCCTAATATTGGCCATAACCCAGTCCAAGTAAATTAGAAAAAATCACTTTTTAAAAAAATAAAAATTTGAAATTGATTTTCTAGATTTATATATAAATGGAATGATGGAAAGCTTTGAATTATTTTATTTTGATCAATGAATCAATAGTTAATATGAGGAGTTTAATTTGCTGGCAGTTATTGATTCTCTATTCTAAAATAAATTTTGAAGTCCTTCATTTTACTTAATTTTCAATATTTTTTGGAAAAAAATTATAAGATATAAATTGTTTATTACTACATTGCACTTGTTGGAATTGACATTTTTCAATTTCATATCTAAATTCTTAACAATTTTGTACTTTAAATCATTTTCTACTTCTTTGTACTTATTTTTATTTTCCTATATGTTATACAATTCCAAATTATCTGAAATTTTTCAAGAATGTAGCCAACTTGCCTTGAAGAATGAATCCAAAGAAGTACCACCAATTTTGACATTTTTTCATACAAATGTCAGCTTGTGAAGTTCACCTACTAGGTTTTTCTTAGGGCCCCCAAAAGGATTTTTGTCAATTTGAAAGCTCATATCTTGCAATCCATGAGGTGAAAATTTCTGAAATTTTTTCCACATGTCATTAAGTCAACATACTATAAAATCCTATGGGCAGGTTATATATGTTTAAAAACATTTTTGTCCAAAATTTGATACTTGTACTAGAAATGATATTTTTGAAGTGTTTTTGGTGAAAACATAGTCAAGGATTAAGGGGTTAAACATGAGTATAGTTTTTATTTATATTTTAATGCACATTTTCAACTTACTTTTTCAACATATTTTTGAGAGTTGAAATTTTAGGGCATATATATTTTGGAATTAAAGTTTGAAAGATGGAATTTAATTAAAAGGGAAGAGTTGAAAATACTTTATTTTGAAATTCAACCATTATAATCTTGCAATTGGTAACAAACTAATAGTGGTAATGTTCTTCACTTTGAAATTTTACCTAGTAGTTGAATTTTAGCAAGTTAATTTATAGATCCTATATTCAAATTCACTGATATACAAAAAAAGCTATGATTTTAGCATATTTTAGAAAAATGTGTTTTGGTACAACTTTTGACCAAAATGTATCAAAACACTTTAGTTCCTAAAGTGTCTCAAGAATAAAAGTCACAAACAATGATTGTAACTATATAAATATCTTTACTTACTAGCCCATACAAGTCCATATTATAGAGTTATACTACATTGGTACTCATCAAAGATAGTACTTGCTACTTGTATAATTGAGTTTATGTTGCACATCACTAAAAACTACCTCTAACAAATTCTTTATTTACATTAATCTTTAGACTAATTAAAGTAGAAAATTGACAAAATTCTTCTCCTTTTTATAAATCCTAAGTGTTCAACCATCTACTTTAGATGTGAAATCAATGATTAATATTATACTTGTTGCCAAAAAAAATCATCAAAAATGATTAATACAATAGTATATTAAAGGAATGAAAAAGACTACTCTAATCCTTATGAATCAAATAAATAACAAAAATCATTTTTTTTTGTTAAATTGGCTATATTTGAAATTAAAAAACTCTGATACAATTCAAGCCACATGTTTGGACCTAAAATTTATATAGTTTGTGGTGCATGGAATAGCATTAATTTCATGGAATTGACATTTGATTGACATAGAAAATCTAATTTGTTAAATTGACAATATTCCATAACTAAAGCCAAAAATTATACTCCCTCTGTTTCATGGTTGTCATACAAGTACATTTGATGAATAGTAACTTGTCCTACAGGACGAAAAATGAATAGTAACTTGTTTAGTATGACAACCATGCTTGAGAAGTACATTTGATGAATAATAACTTGTCCAGTATGACAAACATGCTTTGTTTCATAATCTTCCTTTTGACCTTGTTTTTTGTCCCAAAATGATCTTTTTGTTGTACTTTGTGATGTTGAAATTGATCAAGTTTGGCTTGTGATTGTTGTTTGGGATTACAAAAACAATTCTAAGTAGTAGTTCCCCTTCTATCCATGCAGTCATCAAGTAAAAGACAAATAAAATGATTGAAGGGATCAATGAACATGGTTTTTTCTTATTTTTTGCATCTCTTTGAGTATTCTTCAATTGAAGTAGATTAAGCTTTAGGAGGCAAAACAAAGTTCTATACTTGATTTTAGCCATATGTTAAATGCTTACAAAATGACACCTTGACACTCAACAATTAGGTGCTCTAAAAATGCCCAAAATTTTTCACTTTTCAATATTCTAAAACTACACTTTAAAAAGGGTTCTAAAACTCAAATTTTTTAGGATGGGAAGAGATCATCAAAATCTACTTATTGTGCAAAATAAGTCTTTAAAAAGTTATTTTTAGCCTTAATCCGAAAGATTTTGTGATTTTGTCCAACAAGAAGATCATTTTGGAACGGAGGTAGTAACATATATCTTTATAAAGGAACAAATTTCAAACCACAAACTAGGACACATATAGATTTTGGGTTCAGACAGTGCAATTTGAACCATGCTAAAGTAATGAAAAATTGACATTATTTATGGGTATTTTGGAGTAGTTACAAAGTCTCATTAATTCCAACCTCTTTAAAATTGGAATTACTGTCGAATTTCAGCGCTAGGGTGCAAGACATCAAATGTGATAGCAAGTAGAATAATTGAAAATGTGGAAAAACTAATGATCTATTAAATGTTTGGATCCAAACAAACTAATCTAGTCATTCCAACTCCAAGCCTGACACAATATGGTGAATGGAGACATTCAGTGCAGCAATGCTGCTGCTTACTACATACTAAATTAATCTCATTCCCAAGTCGCAACATCAACCAGTTCAACAGGAAACGTGGGTAAGTAAGTAAGACAGTAAAACTCTGCCATTAATTGAAGCAAGCAGGAACTTAATCTAGCTGCAGCTAGTCCAGGAGTCCAGGACTAAGCCCAAATCCAGACCCAAGTCTGCTACCAATATAATTAAACGCAAATCTGAAGAAACACAAACACAAATCCTAGCACGCCAAAGAAGGTAGATCGATCACTTGAACGAAAAGCCTGTTACCTAGAGATAGACAGATAGTTCTTCTAATGAGCGTGATATATACTGTATATCATGTATACATATGGAAATAGTTAACAATTAAGTGCATGCTAGCTAACCCTACTGTAATGGCTTAGCGCTTCCGGAGGAAGTTAAGACTTTATATATATGTGACATATTCAAACGTAACACTACATAGGGTCGACCAGACCGAGAATATTATTGATCACAAACAGGTCTAGCTAATAGGCCACTTTTTGATTGATGTCTACAACAGTACGTGCTTCTTGAGATTGGGAACGGCCGCAATTAACTAATACATCTGGTCCATGTATGGCATGAATTCCAAACGGATTGCATGTACTGTTAACTAAGCGTCGACGTCCATGCAGTCGTACGAACCGGGTGCTATGGTGGTGGTGGTGATCGACGATCCTGCAGGGGAGTCTGTCGAACGTCGTAGAAGGACGTTGGCGTTGCAATTGTTGTTGATGTTGTTGTTGCCCTGTGGCTGGAACTGCGCGGCTACAAGCGCGTCGTCTGCACACAACTTGGACTCGTCCAGAGTGGCCTCCACAATTTCCTGACGCTTGCGCAGAAGCTCCAGCTCCTCGTCCAGCCCCTCCAGCATGTTGCAAAGGTCGCTGCTGTTGCCTTGCAAACTGGCGCCTCGGCTCAATACATTCGTCACGTACTGCTCCCTGCATGCAAGTTCAACTTCAGTTTCGTTAAATTGGCGAATGGAATTCCATTGAAATGGAGCTGTGGACACACCACCATCAAGGAAGGAGGGACACGCAATGGTTTGCAAAGTGGGTTTACGGAGAGTAACCACTGGAAACTTTGGATCGTCTAGCCCGGAGGGCTAGACAGCTGTGGGGGGAGGGCTAGACAGCTGTGGGGGGCTAGAGCTTTGAATTTCAGCCCCCATGACTCGCATTGACTTCAACAAGAAGCGATTCAGCCCCAACTAGACATCGCTAGTTGTACAAAAGTGGGGCTAGTGGTACAAAAATTCTAGCCCCCTCGCCCATTTCACACAATGCTAAGGAGGGCTAGATGGGGGCTAGACCACCCCATTGTAGCCCTGGTTATGACGTCTAAATAAGAAAATTTTGGGGGGTATAGTTACATACCCCCCAAAAACACCCCCCCGGTATCGCCCTCCCGGTCTTCCTGTGGTGAATCGGGTAAAAATCTTCGCTCAGTGGTGGAAAACGATTTGCAAGTTAATTATTTGAATCTACGGCCAGCAAGAGTTTTTAGTTTGTGGAATATCTCCAATTCAACGAAATGAACATGAAGGTCTGAAATCCAGGAGAGGTATGGATTTACGTTTCATAAATGCACCAATGGAACACTGGCAGTTCAACGAAATTGACGTTCTGACAGTAATATGGAGCAGACCGATGCTCGTCAACGAGGATTCGTTACAACAGCTGGCCATGGAGACTACCTGGACAGTGTAAGAGTTGGGAATATATATACAGTTACATGCATTAATGTTTTATTAGAGCCGTTACTACCTGACTTCCATAATGTCTGTCCCAGCGTTCCGATCGAACTGAATGCGCGATGGAGTCTCTTGGTAGAGCAGCACGGCCTGCAGAACAAACCAGTTGGTGTTGAAAACTACCGTGGAATCAAGATGTCAATTACTGATATCGATCGGCAGAAAAATAATCAAGTATTGAAATGAGTGGACTTAATTAATTACGGCCCTAGCCTGGAAGTTGGAAACCTTAAGGTAGTTGGTGTTGTCGAGGGTGAAGCGGTGGTACATTCCTTTGGGCAGTACAATGAGAACTCCTTGTGTGATGTGGATGCGAATCCAGTGGCCATCGAAGTCTCTGATGTCCTCGTAGCCTGCAGAACCTTGCAAATTTGTATAGATTAATTCTAAATTGTTTCCCTGTGTAGTTAACCAAATCTAGGAACTGTCAGCCAGGCTAATTAGTGCAGTTTCATATAATTAAATACTTATTACTTACTCCGTATTACTAACCAAGTGCACTTACCGCCGCCTTCTAGAATCAAGCGGATCTCCTCGTGCTCATGCAAATGCTCTTTGAAGAAATCTTTCTTCTTCTGCTCGTAATTGGCCAATCTGCCTGGTGCCACGGTCACCACCTCCTGCATGCCAGAGTCAGTGTGAAGAATTATGCACAGCTGCCCTTCATAATCAGTGATTAGTAATTAATCTGGAAAAATTTATGAGAGGTCCACGGAATTAGCGAGTCAGACCTCATAATTGTAGCCACGTTCATTCTTGACCTGCTCAAAAAACTGGTTTTTCTTGTAGTTGATGGTCTGCAGAGATGTCCACACCAGCACTCCCAATGCTGTGCATGCATACAAGCCCCAAGTCAACAACGAACTTGTGTGTCAAGCCCTCGCAATTGTAATACAGAGAACGTCGGTTCCGTCAAATTGGCGCAATTCTAGCGTCAATTGGCTATGACATATGTCTTCATCAGGGTCTAATTTCAGTATTGAAACTAGGACAGGTATGGATTTCTGTTTCAGGCCACACGTCCTGAAACATGGTCAATTTCGTTAAATGGGAGATATTCCACAAGTCAGAAATTGTGACACGTAGAAGGTCTCATTTCAGGCCAAAATCTAAGATAGATTTTGGTTTCTGGCCGCCAGGCCTGAACCGTGCCAAAGTCGTGAAATTCCGCCACTTTAACGAAATAGACGTGAAACATGCATGCCAAAGTAATGGCACGATTCCAATTTATGGAAATTGACGTTAATGCCTCTACTATCAAGCTTCTCATATAGAAATAATGTGTATCATGATGCTTGATACAAATACTAACTGAGAAACATCCTCAGGCTACGAATTTGGCGAAATGAAAGAGTGAGAACATGCATGCAAAATGCAAATGCACTGGTTAGATTGTTAGTACTCTCGAGATGCTCTTGAGGGACTTGTTGGTCCGGGTGGAAATGGTGTGGCAGAGTTGGGTCTTTCTCCTCGGGATCTTCTTCCGAATTGGGATTGTAGTACCATGCCTGCACAGGCATACGGTTTCCCTACCACAACACCACAAGTTGCATATTGATCATACATGGATGGCTGAAGTAATAGAATAGCTCCAATTATGCTAGTTAATTCTGGAATCTAGAGTGATTAGCCTAAGTCACTCTGACTTGTTTGAGAGCGCAGATCTCTTAAATAATAGAGCTCATACTTATGACACAATTAAAGCAATGAAAGAAATAAACACGCTGTGTATGAACATAAGATGCCCTCATGCCCTCAACAATATGGTCACAGTTACGACTTGGCATCGAGTTTCTGGATGAAAAATTGACAAGTAAATATATTGTGTCTCATCAATGTCGCATTGAGAGTTGAACTGTCTTTTTGCATTAGTACAGGTCACAGTACCGTAACGGCTGTACCTCCAACTAGCTAACAACCTTGGTTTACATCCGGATCAATTGCCGCAGAAATTTAACAATTACACTTACAGGCCTATTTTGAGCATTATATCTACATAATGAGTTTGAGAGGATTGGCATTACTTCTGTGAATGAGCTCATGGTATTGCGGGCATTCCGGGGTCCTGAACGACCTTTACTGGCGGATTTCTTGAGACGAGACTGTCCCGGATCACTCTGTGCCTGCTGAATTCCTGCAACTTGGGCAGCCTGCAAATCTCAAATGTTGACAACTTTACCATCGAAAGCTCAAAGTTTACAAGTTCAACGAGTTAATATATACACTGATCAGCACGAGTCACTTCTTGATTACAACTTACAACGCTCTCCAATCTCATTATGAACTTATAATAGCAGAAATTTACGGCATTGGAACTTCTCAATTCATTCCAAGTACCCTGAAACTAAAATCTTAAAATCCCACCAATCCTAGTTTCTAGACTTTTGTAAAGTTGAAGATCTTAAATTTTGGCTCTCTGAATGGTTGCCCTTGTAAGGTAAAACTAATGTTCCGCAGTACAGTTGTACGAGGATCGTGAGTTAGTGAGTAGCATGCAGTCAATCAACATACACAGGTACCTACAGTCCTAACTGATGCAATTTATAGCAGGCTTTGAAACATCTAGTACATGACTAGAAACAAGCATGGGTGCTCAAAGTTTGTGTGTACTATACCTTCAGTGGTGATTTGGGTGGCGCGGTGGTTTGGATGGTTGCAGTTGGTCCCATTGTGGAAGCACTACTGTAGAGACATGGAGGTGTCGCTGTTACTATTAAACTGTCTGAATTTGACATGGTGACAAAGTAACAATCTTGACACAAAACTCGGGAGTACCAGTACTACAGAAGCAACGGAATTCAGGAGCACGTCAAGGCGGTCAAGCTTGCCAGAATTGAAACGTAGTTAGCAATAGATCGAGCATGGCAGGCGCTATGATTTATACTTAATACCCAGACAGTATGAAGCTGGGACGCACTGGCCCAAGAAAAGAATTGTTAGAAATTAAATCATTAATTTCGAAAGAAGGGAAAGGTGGAGAGGGAAGCCACGGACGCTTGTCGTTGATGTTTAATGTTGTATAGTTACCAGATGTCAACATTTGTCAAGGTACGGCTCTAAGACATTCATGCAGCTTAAGTTGGAAGCTAAAGAATAATCCAACTAAGTGACTTTCGATGGTGGGCGCTGATTGACCAGCTACTTTTCTTCTTGTTTTTTTACACAAGAGGAACAATTTTATTCCAAAGCGATGAAAACCTCACAACAATATGCCAACAACCAGTGCAACAACCAGCTCCTTTCCATTTCACAATGAATGGCTTGACAAGTTTGGAAAGCCGGAGGGGATCGAGTCGCGCACACAATGCCAGTTTGTTACAATCAACAGATTCGTTAAAGCCGCAAATTAAGTTAACTTTCAAGATATTGCTACTAACAGACTTGTCCAATTAACTGCCTTTTGGGAACCTCAAATTGATACCGCTATCTTAGTTTGTAGAGAGCTCCGAATGTCACAACGTCGAGCACACCAATTAACTTTGATGCTCTGAATTCAGTCGAGCACACCAATTTTATTTCGTTAAATTCGTGTTATTCCACGTCTTACTTCAATGGCATTTTCAAGATGTGGCCCGGCCTGAAATGCAATGTATACCACCATCAATTTCATCCAACTGGCGAAAATCCACAAACCAAAAATTGTGGCATACATCTTCACAGCTTAGGTCTCATTTCAGGCCACAAACTAAGACATGCATAGATTTTGGTTTCATGCTACACGGCTTGAACTGCGCCAAAGTAGTGGAATATTGCCAAAACTTTGTTACATAAATCTCTAATAAAAGAATGATTAGATATGATCATTTAAATTTCGTTAAATTGCGCCGAAGTAATGGAATATCGCCAATTCAACGAAATTTAAATGACCGTTTCTAATCATTCCTTTATTAGAGATTTGTGAAGATTTATGTAACAAAGTTTTGGCCTTGGATATGTGCCAATTTAACAGAATTGATGACAGATGCTCTGACAGCAGTGTTGTAGGTCTACCCGTAAATCTAAATCTTTTCGATGTATTTTTTATTATTGAATGCTAGCTCATGCACATGGCGTGCCCATGGTGGATCCATTTGTCCTTTGTATGGGATCTTGCTTGCTCAGGGTCCACTCCATGTGCATGCTGATTGAATTCTAGATCATTCAGGTGTTAAATAGGTTGAGTAAGATTTCAATATTCTAGAGTCAATATCCAGAAGTTGATCCTTGTGATATAAGCCGGTAGACCAACCTGTTAACTATCTCCTAAAAAGATGTGACGCATCTTGCAGAGAAAAAATGTCCCAACACCACCACGAAAAAATCAGCAACCGTTTAATCTAGGTCCCCATTTGTCGTTGATCTTGAAAAATAAGATATATATGGATATGGATATGGATACAATATGGATACAGAATATGGATACGGGCTCATATATCCCATATTGTTTACAACTCCTTCCCAGCTCTCAAAATTACAAATAGGAGGGGCGGTAAAATGTAAGAAAAATTTAATCACAAATACATCTTGTAAAGTTGGGCAAGGGAATTAATACATCTAAAAATTTAAACCATGGGGGGGTTGAGTGAATGGGGGGTCTTTTGAGTGGACAAGGAAGGGGGTGTATTAACCCTTCACCGTCTAGGGCCTAACCATGTCAAAAAACGACCTTGCTTTTCGAGTGTTGTAAGTCTAAATGCGAGTAAGTTATGAAAATCTCAACCGTACAATCTTGTAGTGTGCATGTTGTAGACGGTGTAAATCAAATTTGGGATCATTTCTAAAGGCCATTTCTTTTCCTGACCAGTCTAATCTCATCATCTTATTGCTTTTTCATAAGGTAGGTACACCCCAAACCGCCACTTTTTGCTACTGAGAGCCTATTTTCTATTATTAGACTAATCAAATTTTCATATGTTCTTGTTGGCAAGTGAAAGGAGGTTCCAGCGCACCAGAGAACGTGGCATTTGGATACTGTATGCAAAAGTTAGTAAGGAACCAAGTTGGATTCTGAAAGCGTTTCTTCCACATAGGTACAGAACTGATTTTGGAGATGTACATACAGTATAGATGACGGTTTAAGGTCAGTGGCACATTTGGGTGTACCTACCTTAATCCCCCCCAAATTGCAGGTGGTTGCAAGAAACCAACACTTGTTGTGCACTATTTTTAAATTTTTTTGGGGGTTCCTTCTGTTCCAAGCTCACAGCAACTTTTGGATCATCCTAGCATGATTCATGACCAAGGTAAACATGCTGTTTTTGGAGCATTTGGCATGGATAGAGATTTTTGCAAAAAGAAAAGTGGATTTACTATGTGGGAAAAAAGATGCTCACCTGCACGTAGTGTACTTTTTAACTTTCAGAGTTTTATTCTACTAAGGTAGGGACACCCAAATGTGCCACTGACCTTAACCCCTCACCGCCGAAGGCCTAACCATGTCAAAAAATAACCTTACTTTTCGAGTGTTATAAGTTTAAATGTGAGTAAGTTATGAAAATCTCAATCATACAATCTTGTAGTGTGCATGTTGTAGGTGGTGTAAATCAAATTTGGGGTCATTTGACCATATAGATTGAAAGGTTATGATGTTTTAGTGTTGACAAAAGATGCTGAAATTTTCCTAAAAACACATTTGGAGGTGAAATTCGATTTTTAAACCTACTCAAATGAAAAAAGTGTAAACTACAAAGTGATTTAAATTCAAAAGACAAATACTTTTGTGGAAAAAAAATCATTCAATTGATTCATTGCATTTGCAAAATTGTTTTGAAATGTCAAAAAATAGTGACAAAAGTAGCAAAAAATCACATCTATGGCTGAACCTACCTCTACTAAAATGCTTCTCAGACAATCATAACTTCTTGGATTTATATGAAATTTTTACCACAAGAACTAGACTAGTATGCAAAACTTTTCCAACAAAAATTATTGAAAACAAACCGTGTCTAAAGAAGTTATAAACCGCCGAAGTTCACTGTAATGCAAAATTGTCTGGATTTTGAACTTCGAATTGCTCCCAAGCATTCAAAACAACTTGGATTGACATGAAAATTTTATCACAATAAGTAGACTTTATGGGGAACAAAACCCAACAAATTTTTATTGAAAACTAACATTTAAGGAAAAAAATACAAGCCATCTCATTGCAGCCATCTCATTGCAGCCATCTCATTGCAGTGTGGTGAACTCAAATTGAACCTGCAAACTTTGAATGGCTTTCAAAAACTCATTACATCTTGGATAGATCTGAAAATTTTACCACAAAAAACAGACTATTATGCACAACTTTCCCAACAAGTTTTATTGAATTTGGACATTGGATGAAAAAGTTACAGTACTTTGAAGTTGACTGCTAGACTGTGTGAGGACATTTTTGGTCCCCTTGGGCGGTGAGGGGTTAATAGAAATGTACCTGTCCCTCACTATCCACTCAAAAGATAGGATCTCCCATTGTCTAAATACCCACACTTCTAAAGGAAGGCACAAAAAATTGTCTGATAATTGAGGAAGTTGCTGAGAGAAGTCATTGAACATGTCACTAAAGACATAGGGCTACATGACTGCCAATTCAATTCAAGGCTCAAACTTTTAATTGCACGGCTTAAAACTATTTCAGTTTAAGTGAAGTGACTCCAAAGTGAACTGAGTAGTTCCTTGTTGAAGGCCTTCAATGTGGGTCCTTGCAAAAAACAAACTACTGGTATTGATTCTGTGCCAAAATGCAAGTTCAGGACAAAGAACTTCAAGTTGCAACCACTAAGCTAAGCAGCTCAAGAAATCCAACAACTATTCCTCAGTTTTTGTAGGATTTCATGTGTAATGGCCATGTATCCAATGAAATTTTATTTCTAAACTTTGCAAACCCACTTTTTAATTTCAATGTCCAGTGGGGCAGTTCATTTACAAATTGAATTGCCTGTATGATTTCTTGCTTGTTCTTCACCCATTGCAAAAAATCTTGACTATCTTCCAAAGGTTCTCTATGAAATGGTAGATAATATATAAAAGGAATTCAAATTGTTGTATGATTTCAAATTATTCATTTTTGACTTGTTATGAAGTTGAAGTACACTTCTTTGCAATTTCAATGCAATTTGCGGTTTCAAAATTAGTTCATTTTTTTAGCATACTAGAGCTTCCTAAAGTTGTTGAATGTTTTAGTGAAAACTGATTGAAAAATTTGTAATTGAAAAACTCGTAATTGAACTGTACCAAGTCCTCCATTGTACACATGGGTCCAATTCATTTACAAACTGCCTATTTGAGGCATTCAAATTTCTTTTTACAATGTAGAGTATAATTGATAGAATTTGGAAGAGATAACTATCATCGCATCCTTACGCAATTGCACTCAAGCCTACAAAATTTCAACTTCAAAAAAACAAATCTCCATTTTGGGTGAATTTTTTAAGTTAATTTTCATGGCTTTACAAGATATTTTATTGTAAGAAATTGGTGGTGAATTTTTGAGGTTTAACTGTGGATATATGTAGGGAGAACCCATACATACATCTTACCCTAAGCAAGTTTCTCCAAAAAAGTTTTACAATTCCTTCTATAGAGTTTTAAGTGTTAGAATGACAATGTCCAAATTTTGTAAGAATAGATATTTCTTTGTTATAATTAGATTTTTCTATTTGCCACTCATGTGGTAACTAATTTGGTACATTTGAGCATGATGTACAATTCTTTTGCCAAAATCTAATTCAAAATATAGAGATATCTATTTCACAAAGTTTTGGTCATATGACGCCTCAATTGAGCCCTTACTAGGAGCTTATATTTTTGTTACTTAATGGTGTGTTTTTTAATATGAAAGATGTGCTTATGGATGTTCCTTACACATTTATGCAATCAAATTAAGAAAATTCATCACCAATTATTTTCAATAAAATATTATGTAAAACTATGAATATTGACTTCAAAAATTCACCAAAAATGGAATTTGCTTTTCTTTAGCTGAAAATTGGTAGGCTTGAGTGGAATTGTGTGAGAATTGAGTGTAAATAATACAAGATGAAAAATTCCAAATCTCTTCCATGTTAAGCAAAGAAATGTGTACAGCTCAAACAGGTAGTTCATAAATGAACTAGACCTGACTGTACAACCCACATCCACAAGTGTAATTCTTTTATTTCTGAAAGAGTCAATTGCAACTGCCAGCCCCAATTCTCGGCATTAGCTTCTCAATATCAAGTGTTCTACTGATAAGGTAGGTACACTCAAAACCGCCACTTTTTGCTATTGAACCTATTTTCTATTATTAGATTGAATAAATTTTCATGTGTTCTTGTTGGCAAGTGAAAGGAGGTTCCAATGCACCAAAGAACATGGCATTTGGATACTATATGCAAAAGTTATTAAGGAACAAAGTTTGGTTTTGAAAGCATTTCTTCCACACAGGTACATAACTTATTTTGGAGATGTAGATATGGTATACATGGCGGTTTAACACCCTCACTGCCCAAGGGGACCAAAAGTGTCCTCACACAGTCTAGCAGTCAACTTCAAAGTGCTGTAACTTTTGCATCCAATGTCCGAATTCAATAAAACTTGTTGATAAAGTTGCTCATAATAGTCTATTCTTTGTGGTAAAATTTTCAGATCTATCCAAGATGTAATGAGTTTTTGAAACCCATTCAAAGTTCGCAGGTTCAATTTGAGTTCACCACACTGCAATGAGATGGCTGCAACTTTGGGGGCTTGTATCTTTTTCATCAAATGTTAGTTTTCAATAAAATTTGTTGGGTTTTGTTCCCCATAAAGTCTACTTATTGTGATAAAATTTTCATTTCAATCCAAGAAGTTATGATTGACTGAAAAGCATTTTAGTAGAGGTAGGTTCAATCATAGATGTGATTTTTTGTTACATTTTTCACTATTTTTTGACATTTCAAAACAATTTTGCAAATGCAATGAGTCAATTGAATGATTTTTTTTCCACAAAAGTGTTTGTCTTTTGATTTTAAATCACTTTGTAGTTTAAACTTTTTTCATTTGAGTAGGTTTAAAAATCGAATTTCACCTCCAAATGTGCTTTTAGGAAAATTTCAGCATCTTTTGTCAACACTAAAACATCATAACCTTTCAATCTATATGGTCAAATGACCCCAAATTTGATTTACACCACCTACAACATGCACACTACAAGATTGTACGATTGAGATTTTCATAACTTACTCACATTTAAACTTATAACACTCGAAAAGCAAGGTTATTTTCTGACATGGTTAGGCCTTCGGCGGTGAGGGGTTAAGGTCAGTGGCACATTTGGGTGTCCCTACCTTAGTAGAATAAAACTCTGAAAGTTAAAAAGTACACTATGTGCAGGTGAGCATCTTTTTTCCCACATAGTAAATCCACTTTTCTTTTTGCAAAAATCTCTATCCATGCCAAATGCTCCAAAAACAGCATGTTTACCTTGGTCATGAATCATGCTAGGATGATCCAAAAGTTGCTGTGAGCTTGGAACAGAAGGAACCCCAAAAAAAATTTAAAAATAGTGCACAACAAGTGTTGGTTTCTTGCAACCACCTGCAATTTTGGGGGGATTAAGGTAGGTACAACCAAATGTGCCACTGACCTTAAACCACCATCTATACTGTATGTACATCTCCAAAATCAGTTCTGTACCTATGTGGAAGAAACGCTTTCAGAACCCAACTTGGTTCCTTACTAACTTTTGCATACAGTATCCAAATGCCACGTTCTCTGGTGCGTTGGAACCTCCTTTCACTTGCCAACAAGAACATATGAAAATTTGATTAGTCTAATAATAGAAAATAGGCTCAGTAGCAAAAAGTGGCGGTTTTGGGTGTACCTACCTTATGAAAAAGCAATATGATGATGAGATCAGACTGGTCAGGAGAAGAAACAAAAGAAATGGCCTTCAGTACTTCTGTACTTCAGTTACAGCCCTCAGCTGATGAATGATAAAAATTTCAAGCCTGATTGATATTAATTGAATATATATAAACTACTCCAACATTACCAATTTCTGTGTCAATAAGCAAGCATGACTAGGATCCCTTTTGACTATAATTTATCAAGATAAATGTTAAAAAGTTCGAAAAAAAGGGGAAGCCGTTACAATTTGTTAGAGGTTTTATATTGACATAAGTTACATATGAAGAAGAAGTTTGAGTAGGACTTTATTCCAAGAGAGAATCTTAGTACATGACAACTATAAGCATTAGGTTATGACATTTGAAACAAGCAACTATCTTTTGAACAATCTCTGAATATTGGAGCAACACCTTTTGAACATGAAAGTCTTGGATTGATCTTGGGTATTGTGTGCTTCATAATCATCACTTTGAACATTTATGGTTTATTCATGGAGGATCCAAAAGATTTGGATTCTATAAATATAAATCAATTCCTTTCCTATACCTCACAATAATTTTGAAACTATGAGAAATTTGTGAAGGACAACAATATTGTAGTTCGAAGTATTTTAGGTCAATTCAATCCTATGCAAGTCACACTATTTTCATGCTATCTCAAATAGTGTGATTTTCATACTATCTCAAAATAGTGTGGTTTTCATTTAAAAGTTTGAACTAATAAGATCACATTCGTTGAAAATATAAGATGTGGGTCATCTGTAGTTGTGGATCATTACTTTAGAACAATGTCTTTATAACTACAATCATCATTAAGAGACTATCCATAGCTTAAGTTAAATTGTTTGTTTTGTTTGTTACAATGAGATCTTTGAAATCATACATCCCCAACCATATTCTTGGTACCATTGGAAAGTTCTCTATAAGGAGAGATGCACGAGCATTGTTTCATAACATTGGATATATGGTGTGAAAGTTATTGAATTTTAAAATTTTAAAATTAATTAATTTTTTAAAAATTGAATAAAAAAAATTTATAAATAGTTTTACTTTATTTTAGCAGTGGCAATGGCACAAGGCACCCTAATTGCTAATGATTGTAAGAATATGTACTGTAGTTATGTAATGCACCTTGAACTGAATGCAGAACGTACGAAGCACGCGGTGGACCAACTGAAGCATATTAATTTTTTTGGCAGTAGAATGGACCTTACTTGGAAAACTGACCTTGTCTCAATGATGATTTGTGTGTTATGTTCAGGCTTGGTTGTCCTCTTTCTGTTCATTATTTTACACCCAAACCAAACAAAAATAAAAACACTCAAAACTGCCATTTCTGTTGCAAAAAGCAAAAATCTTTGAAAATTGATTTTTTCCCCCTTCCCGTTAAGCACCTTCAGGCTCCTTCCTTTAATAAAAGGTCCTGGATTATGAAGCATAAAGCACTCCTAATAGTGCCTGGCACTATTACCAGTTTGTAATAGTGCCAAACAATATTACACATGCTTAACGCAGTGGGAGTCCCCTCACACTCGGGTCTCTCATCGTGTAAGAGCCCAGCCCCTCGGGTTCGGGCTCCTACCCTTGACTTCAAGGCATGGCCCTCACACAATGGGAAGCCCTTGTGTAAGGGCCTCCCACTATACATTCATATCTCATTATAGGATCTTGCATTAGACTAGTGTAAAATTTGTGGAAGATATTTCAGAAACTTTGGTCACATAGGTTGGAAGATACATTGCGTTTAAAGTGAAGAAAACAATTTGTTTTTTTCCACCTTGCATGCCTAAATTATTTGATCTTTGAATGGCCAGAAAGACCATTGCAGATGTATGGTATTTGATCAAAAAAACCTTGACCTAATACTTTTCAGTACAAAATAAATTAATGATCATAATAGTATGTGAATAACAATGTATCACAATTCATCTATTAAACTATGCTAGAAGAGTTATAAAACTAAATACGGATCATGTAGAGAGATCCTAAGGGCCTTTTGAGGATTAACTTCATTTTTTTGCACTATCAAGTTTGAATTAAAAAAATGATCATGAAAAATTGAGTTGAAAATTTGGACAAAACAAAATTTAGTTATAAAAAAAATTGTTAAATAGAAGTAGATATGAGATAGAAAGGAAAAGCTAAATTCTTAATAGCTTTAAGATGGAATCAAAAAAATACTATTCCTAGTGGTGAGATTGTCCTAGCAAGCAACCTTAACCTTGTAGAACTTTTTGTTATTTTAATTGTAAAAATTGGATTCAAAAACAAATCCAATACATTATTTTATCAAGAAAATGCTATGACTACACAAAAATAGGATGCCCATAACCAATTGCCAAAAATTACATTGACCTTCATAAAAATTGGCAATTTTTTTACAATATTGATGATGATAATTTACTTTAAAAAAAATTTATTGGATCAATTATGTGCATTATGAATTCTAATCTTTTGACAAAAAGATTGAAATTTAAAATATATAATATGTTTGTAGAATATAAATTAAATGCATTGCTCAATTCAACAAATGTTTCAAATTAAGATGTAATAATGGTTCACATTTAAACCTATACTCTCTCTACAATGGCTAATGCTATCTCGTGCTCCCAATTCCAAAATAAATTCAAGTATTATGAGAACCAACATTATTTGCATGTTTGTCAAATTATTGTTATTTTAAATTCTATAAATGTTACTTCCCTTCAATTTTTGTATACAACAATTTGGAATGATGTATACCAACATGCCAAGGTACAAAAAGTTTTTTTAGAGTTCTAAGAAAAAATTGGAAAAGATAAAGAAATTCCAAATCATGTTGAACAAAACTGAATTTTTAACATGGCTAACTTTGAAATTGATTTTCTTTCAAATTGCAACTAATTTTTCATCAAACTTCCATAGTGAAATGAAATATGTTGCACACTCCAACTTTCATACATCTACTTTTGGACTTTGTCCATTGTTTAAATGAAAACGTTTCAAAATTTTACTCAGTTTCGTCAGTCACTGTAATACATTTTTGTTTCCATGTAATATGTATATTTTAAATATAAAAAAAACAGCAACACCAAACAAATATTGAAGCATATCAAATGAAAAATTCTGGGCAGGGCCCCTCGTATAATGCCCGATAGCTCGTTCACATCCAGTACGCCGTCTAAAAATCATGAATTTACGAACTGCTCAAGCATTGACTAGCCAAAAAATGGAGCATGTTACTGTACATTGCAAATCCATTGCTGACAGCTGCAGAATATTACTGCAGGTGTGCGGAATTAGAAAAATGTGCACACCTCAGCAAAATTTAACACTTAACCCTTCGAATCTGGGAACTCTGGATTAAATGAAAGACAGAAGGTGGACCTCAAAACTGCAAATATAATCATGATAAGTTACAGAGTTTTAAGATATTTTCCGCTGTGGATGTACAGCTTAAAATTTGTAAAATCAACACAAATGAAAATTCATAACTGACAGAGCAATACCCAAAACAAAATGCCTCTTATCCTTAACGTGATTTAGAGGTACTGTCGGGGGCCCATTTGATGCTGCATCCAATGCTGCAAAAGCACCAATTAAAGATGTCATTCAAAGATGAAACTCCATCATTAACTCATGAGTTTCTGCTTCCATGTTCTCTACTATATGAAATGGCTAGTAGACAAAGAGACCGCTTATAACACTTAATTGTCGAAATTTCAAACAAAAAGAAATCTGGGACATATTTCCTTTTCAGACTTGCATTCCTCAAGTATGATGGCATCCAGTTATGAAATGAATATGTCAAGAAACTAGTGATTATAATATGGTGGAGCCATCCTGACGAATTACATTAGGAAAGCCTGAACTCAGTATTGAAATTGGCATTGAAATTCATCTTGAATGAGATGTAAATTCATCGAGTTTATATCTCATTTCCGATAACTGCAAACTTAATATTGAACTATATACTACTGATTCCAAATTGATTGTGATGGAGGCCAAATATTTAGATTGGACTCCATATTTTCCAATTAAATATTGTTTCAAGATTGAACTCAAATACTTGGAGACTTTCTTAATTGCAAACTTCTGTAAAAACAGTTACTATATCTGCTTCGCGAATAAAAAAGGAAAAGCCTTGGGACGGTTAAGTGATTCAGTTAGATAGTACCTTGGCCTTTGCGGAACAGTAACCGGCCTTGCTGATAGAACACAATCAATTGCCTCTCGAATGTCCCTGAGCCAACAAAACAGAAATCTGTGAGTAACATGGAGAAAACCCAACAATGAAATTAAAAAAATCCATGGCGTCCTACGGAAGTTACGACCAGTTTTCAAATGGTCCTCGTTTCAGTGCTATCGATCTTTACAACTACACACATGATGAAATGCTCACCTGCCGGTAACTGGAACGTTACTGCGAGGCCGGGACTCATCAAATCGACCATGATAGGCTAATTCAAAGGGTCTCCGCCCATCCTGATCATAAGTGGCACCCATCATTCAGTTGAAGCTGAAATGCATTACTAAATTGATATGCCTCACTAAAATGACTGCACAGGTGTACAATGAAATGCCTGGCCTACACATATTAAGCCAAGGGCTCATCCACAACGATTAAGAGACATACACATTCCCAAACGTTGAATGCACCTACAAAAGTCCTCCGTGTAAACATGAGTGACGAGACACATTGAGAACTCTTAATTTATCAGGCGCATATCCACCAGACCGTTCAAAACCTTCAGACTCCCATCCAGGTCTGAGGGAAACACAATTAAAGCCGTTGCCATAATATGACTTCTTACTCTTAGCTCTAAATTAAAAAATGCTCATCATAAGAAAATGCGGGGCAGTATACCTTTTTGTACAGATAGAATTCAGGTGTACAAACAGCTCCATACGACTTCGCAACTTCTTGGGTCTGAAATTCAAAGTTCACCATGTCACAAAGGTAATATCTTGAAACATCACGGAGGCAATATCTTCCTTTTTACGATTCAGAATCATCCCAGAGAAAAAAACTGCAAAATCTAAAATTCTATACATGACCATAAATTGCAAAGCCAACAGTATTACCTCATCATATAAATATGGAAACGGATATCCATAGGTTTTAGCCTCCTCGGCCATAAATTGAGGGCCATCCTGCGCTTTCCACATATAAATCAGGCAAGGGGCACTACGTTATCATCAAACGTTCCTTACAGACTGGCAGACAAGCTAGTTGACAGACTTACACGCTCCTTCGCAAATGGAGTCTCTGATCCATGTAGTATCTACAGGCACCTACCTCTGGATGTGTAACAACAGAATTTGAAGATATAGCCACCATTGCGAGCCCTTTCTGCAAACAAAATCACATCAGAAACACATCAAATGAGTTGTGAGAACTGAGGCCAACATGCTGATCCACGTTTAAAGAATCATGAACAGGTAAGAAGAAAGCAGATAGAAAAGGGGAAGAGAAATAATAAAAGTCAAACTATATACACCAAATAAAAATCATCGCATGATAAAAATCTTATGCAAGGAATTCTACCGGCATATAGTTGGCTGCGAGCTTCACAATATCTTCCTTAAGGTGGATCACGAATGGGCAATGGTTGCAGATGAACATCACCTAAATAAAAAAAAACGTTCACATAAGCATCAAGTCCATTCCAAAAGTTAATTTCTCAATCCAAAAATGAGTAGCACTAATCGAGAGACGAAGATTGCACAAGGAAGTAATCCTGATAAGTGCCTGTCATGAGGTTCTCATAAGAAAAGACAAAAGTCAACATCTCACAGAAAAGTAAACTTCAAATTACCAACAGAGCTGGATAAGGCTCAAATTCTTCCAATTCCCATGTTTTTCCAGTTAAAGGCTCCACTAGCTGCAGCAGCACAGATAATCCATCCAACACTAACACAAGGGTTAGTTTATCCATCCAGAAATTCCAATGCTTCTCTTGCAAAACAGAAATACTAGAAGTCCCCTTATCGTTCCAAAACTCAATAAGGTCACAAAATATTGAAGCAAACTGACCGATCTCTAATCGCCATATGCCAAGAACGTTTCAATTAAAATTTTATTTCATGTACGAGAATATACGCATTGGACAGAAATTTCGATTTCTGAAGGTCAAATTATGGATTAAAACTTTGCATTATCTCTACGTAGTCCATTATCACAGTCTCAAATGCAAAATTTTGATATCGCTCACAAGTCAACTGGTCTCAATCATATGTCAAAACATCCAGTGCAATAATTCCAGCAAAGAAATCTACAAAACGTTAAGTAAGCAGCAATACTAGATGTGCGAAACTTCAGGGAACCCTAAGTGCGACCGTCATAAGTCAAGATGAACGTCATAGACAGGATCATTAACACATGATAGTCCTCTATCACACCATGACAGCAATGAAACAATCTTCAACCAATGCCCGCTGTAACACCTCCGACAGTGGACACAATCTCATCTAATTCCTCAAAACGTCGAGTCCCTAAGATCGAACTTCTCAACATGAGGTCAACAATACAATAATTTCAATTTCTGCTTTCAAATTTCTTTAAAATTACGACGTAATAAAAACACAAAGCCTCAGCAGACGGCATTTGACTGTCTCGTACTGAAATCGATTAATCGAAGCTTAGAAATGATTGTATACACCATCACGTACCTTGAAATCAGGAGCGCGAGTAGTAACCGTTTCTGACGACGCCATTCGTTTCGCCTGGACAACCCCGACGAGCTTCCGCCTCGAAACGCGCCTCGTGACAGCGCCGCGGAAAGCAAATTGGCGAGCCAAAGAATCACTCAAAAACGAAGAAGATGCTGTAAACTTCGATTGCAATGAGTGTGTCG
Source organism: Climacium dendroides (assembly GCA_950106755.1). Classification (NCBI taxonomy): domain Eukaryota; kingdom Viridiplantae; phylum Streptophyta; class Bryopsida; order Hypnales; family Climaciaceae; genus Climacium; species Climacium dendroides. The sequence goes on from OX467092.1 coordinate 1,253,692, forward strand.
GTGTCCGAGAAACATGAGGAGCGCTGCAGATTGTGTTTCGGCAGAGTGGAAATGAACGGGAGAAGGGCTGAGCAAGTGTGGTCGCCATAGCTGCCATACCCAGCCATGGCCGTATCTCCCAATTTGTGGTGAATGAACCACTGCAAATCTTCGGGATGAGGGAGATGTTGCTATCTTGGAATTCCGAAGATAAAACCAGCAACTGTATCTAGGAAAGAACCAGATGTGAGGATCATGACTTGTTGGTCAGGAAGGACTCCACTTGTCAGTCTGTAGGAAAAATTGACCCCCGGACTCCCTTTTGAAATTGCTATGTTCAGTTCAGGCTAGTTCAAAGTTAACCGGTGGAATTGGGAAAAAAATTGGTTGTAATTTGAAAACATTGTTGAAAAAATTTATAAAAAAAAGAATTGGAATTAAAAATAAATATTAAAATGAACGACTCTATACTTGGAAAACAGGTTAAATTGGGGAATAGAAGGAAAATAGTCAGCAAAATTCAAAAAAACTTCTCAAACAATATCCCACTGGAGTTATAAAAATGGACACACACAACTATCATGACATTGCTTACTCATAATACCTTTCCAATATGGCGGAGGACCATTGCCTAGTTTATTCAATGTTAGGAGTAAACAAGATCCAAAGCCTAGAATTTGACCTCTAAACTCCCTCACACTATTGTAATAAGCTATGAGCCTTCATGGAAAATAGGGAGAACAAAAAATTCAATTCCTAATTTTTGCCAATTAAAATATATAGGAACTCATTGGTTTCCATAGAATATGAAAATTTGGGGATTTGGAATTTGTATTTGAAATCAGAGATTCTGAAATGGATAAAGGAAGTCATAAAATACAAAAATTATAGGACCAAAATAAAAGGTAGTTTTTTTCATACTTTTGTTCTCTTAAATATATTTTATGTTTTTTCAATTCATAAAGATACGGATTTTTGTTTATAGGATTTTTATTCTTGACCAAGTTCATCCCTAACACCTACAACATACTTCTCTTCATTAGTGTACCCACAACCTCTCCAAGCATCAACTACCATCCTACAAAGAACACCTTTTGCAGTTATGGCAAAAGAAGAGAGGCATGTATCGACTTTGACAAATGTCAATGGCCTCCCAAATAGATGCCAAATTTGGTAGCAACAAGACACCTTGATTGCAGCCAAAGAATCCATTAGCAGGTAGTGAACAAATACTTCAAGGTCAATAATACGTCATGAAGATAAGGGAAACAAGGACCTCCATTACTTGTTTTCTAGAGACCTGTCCCTTATTTTACATTCACAATAAAGTGTACTTCTAGTGGTCTTGGTATATAAGTGGTTGACATATGTCCCTCATTTTTGTGCCATTGTAAATAGCCTCTAGTCTGTTAGTGAGCAGTTTTGGATGACTCTAAGCATTGGCCATGGGTCAATATAAACTTTGGCCTTCTAAAATTCATAATAATTTCACTTTGAGTGCAAAAATTGCCATCCTTTTGGCAATCGCCATTATTCTTGTTACTGCACCTCCTACAATATTTGCTTTACTTTGCACTACTTCTTATCATATCAAAAATTCCTTATTTGATCAATTATGGGTGCCTTCACTATATATAGAGACACTTTGGTACACTAGGATTCATGCCATTTGTGATTTTGCTAGTAGCATGCGAAGGGAGATTTCCAAAATGTCTCACAAACTAACTGAACAAAAAATGTAGAAGATCTTAGTAGAGTTGAGGAGCAATGATTTTTTTTAAATTGGAGAGAATTTTTATGCAAGCAAAGAGTAGACACATCACTACAATTCAACAATTGAGATGATGGCATTGAAGTTTTTTGGCATGAAGAATACTGATACGGAAAAGAAAACCATAGCATCTATATACAAGAAAAACATGTGTCCATGTCTATATACCGAATAAAAGCATGTCCACCCATCTTGAAAAATAGATGACTTCTTGCATATGACTTGAAAAACTTACTCCACTTGGCCTAAAAAGTGGTTGATAGGTTGGCCTCCAAAAGGCAACCAAGCTTGAAAACAAAGTTTATTTTATAGGCATGTGCTTGGTCTAAAAACAAGAACACTAGGTTGAATGTTTGGTTGATTTTTCAATTGATATTTTAGTTCCTTTGTCATCTAATTTTTAGGCTTCCCTTGCCAAGTCTAGTAATGATGCTCTAAGTCATGGGCATGAGGGTCTTATAGGAAATAAAAGGCCTTGTCTAAAAGTTTGACGGACAAGGCTACTTATTTCCTACAAAAAAACCATGCCCGTACTTTACCCTATACCAGAACCATTAAATGAAAGAAATCATAGTTGGCATATCATATTTGAAATAAATCCCATGAAGCTTGCATTGATTTCCTAATGGTACTATTGACTAGAAGGTGCTCTTGCATTTGTACAAGCATAGAGAGACTATACCCAAAACTGATTTGGCCACATAATTTCTTTTTTCCTCCTTTTCCATTCTCTATTAATGCAATTTAAGTGAAGAACAATCTAATATATAGATTAGAGTTGCATTTTGGTCAATCATAGAAAACTTCAAATGCTATATATAGAGAAAGAGCTTTTGAAGGATTTTTTAAGTTAATTCTTGAAAATTAATTTGAAAAAAATTTATAAATGCTTTTCCAAAATATAACATATAAATAGTCAATGATCTTAGTGCTTAACAATGTACCCAAAAGAGACAACCATGCCTGGGTTGGTGAAAATTGTTGCGAAGGAAGCAGAGCATAGACACAGAAAATATATAATGCAATAAGAAGTTCTCAAAGTAATCACCCATTAGGGTTACATGATCATACATATATAGGAAGTATCACTAGTAGTGTCACTAGTAGTGAGATCTACTTTTACCTTATCCTAAGTCTCACTTAACCTAAGTTAACTGGGATCGTTATCTTATCTCAACACTCCTCCTCAATCCAGGGTTACCTCATTAAAAAACTTAACTGTGACAAAAAACTTTATAAGGAAAATTCACAAAAAGAAAAAGAGCGTAACCTAATGTGTAACTAGATCTTGAAGAGATCTCATGCCAGCTTCTTGAACCAATCGTCTGTGAGTGTAAGCAGGGAGTGCCTTTGTAAGTATGTCAGCAATGTTGTTGGAGGATTGAACTTTCTTCACTTCAATTTCTCTTGATTCAATAAGGTCTTGGATAAATCCAAAGATTTGTGGATTGATGTACTTCGTTCGATCAACCTTGATGAATCCACCTGTAACTTGCGCCATGCATGCTGCATTATCTTCAAAAATCGTTGTCGGTTGTGTACTGTGGCTAAGTTCACATTGATCTGAAATGATCTTGTCAATTGTCCGCAACCAAACTACTTCTCTTGTCGCTTCATGGAATGCAATTAACTCCGCATGGTTGGTTGATGTTGCAGTCACTGTCTGCTTCACAGACTTCCATAATATGGGTGCGTTGTTACGTAGGAAGATATAACCTGTCTGGGACTTGCTCGTGTTTTCATCCGACTTGAAACCAGCATCTGCATATCCAACTAAATTTGATGGTCCAGTCTTTGTATAATGAAGTCCTAAGTCTTCTATTCCGTGAAGATATCTAAACAAATGCTTGACTCCATTCCAATGTCGCATCGTGGACTTCTGACTATGCTGAGCTAACACGCTTGTTGCAAATGATATATCTGGCCGAGTATATGTAGATAAATATAACAAAGCTCCGACTGCTGTGAGGTACCGTTTGCTATCATATGCCTCCTCCTCTTCCTCGCAAGGTCAGTATGGGTCATCATTTGTCTTGCTTCGACCGATCATGGGAGCAGATAAAGGATTTGCTTGGTCCATCTTGAAATTCTTGAGCAACCGTTGAGTATACGCAGTTTGGTGAAGAAATATACTTCCATTGGGCAGATGTGTAATCTCTAAACCAAGACAAAAAGAAGTGCGGCCAAGTAGTTTCATTTCAAAATGAGTTGTTAGTAATGTTACTGTTTGGCGGCAAATTGAGGGCGTACCTGTAAGGTTGAGATCATCAACATAAATGGCAATTATCACAAATCCGTGAGCATCCTTCAAAGTAAATATACACGGAAGGGTAGGGTCGTGCCGGAACTTGTGGTATAGCAAAAAATCTTTCAAATGTTTATACCACATGCGACCTGCTTGCTTTAATCCATAAAGAGCTCGTTGTAGCTTGAGGCCAGAATACTTGCCCGAATAATCAGCCGAAGAGGGCGTAGGCAAGAAATCAGAAGGAGGCCTTATATAAATTGTGGCATCTAAATTTCCATAAAGGTAGGCTGTCACAACATCTAGAAGCGTGGTTTCCAAAGAATGTTGTACAGCTAGGCCAAGTAGATATCTAAAGGTAGTGGCATCCATAACAGGGGAATAAGTAAAGGTAAAATCAATGCCAGGACGTTGATTGAATCCTTGAGCCACTAATCGCACCTTAAATCGGACTATTTGTCCTTGGGTATTACATTTCTGAGTAAAAATCAACTTGTATCCTATGGGTTTAGTAGGAAGGTTGGTCAACAAAGGACCAAAGACTTCATGTTTTCTAAAAGAAGAATATTTGACAGCAAGTGCAACTTGCCATTTTGGCCAGTCAGGGCTAGATTTTGCTTCATCTAACGTGAGTGGATCAGGATCATCACTAAGTATCCGAGTAATGAAGGCGGTCACGGATGAACCATCTTCAGGGAAAGAAGAAAATTGTGAATTATCATCAGGTGAGAAAAGTGCATCACTATGTAAGGTGACATGATGAGGGCGAGGTTTCTTAGATATAGAAGCAGTAGGGTCAATCGTACGCTTAGAAGGAATGACACTAATGGGGATAAGTCATGTGCCAGGGAGAGGATTTCGAGTAATTCGGGGACCATCACTAAAGCCATCTGGTAGCTTGTCTGCAAGGGACTATAAATGAATAAGTTTCTTGACCTCAGACTCAGCTAAGGCTGTGCAGGGGTCAGGGTTTTGAATGATGGTTTCGGGTGCCCAAAAATCTAAAGCAGGGGACTTGACATTGGGTAGAGAAGGGAAACTATACTCTTCAAAATGACAATTGGAAAATCTAGCACGTAGTAGAGTGCCTGATGAAGGTGAAACATACCGAATGATGCTAGGGGAATCAAAACCAACATAGATCCCTTCTTGATGGTGACTACCTATCGTTTTCCTATGAGGTTCAGAAACTGGAATCCATACTCTACAGCCAAATACACGAAAATGGAAAACATTGGGGACGCGTCCGGATATTAACTCGAAAGAAGACTGAGTATTGAGCAAGGTAGGACGAAACCTGAGTAATGTAGCTGCATGTAGAACTTCATGTCCCCACATTGTAGGAGGCAACTTGGCATGGATCAATAAAGGCCGAGTGATGAGTTGAATCTTCTTGATATATGCCTCCGCCAATCCATTTTGTGAATGTTCATATGGTACAGAGTATGTAAGTGAAATCCCATTAGCAGTACAATAATCCTCAAAGGCATGAGAGCAAAATTCTTGGACATTGTCCATCTTCAAACTCTTCACAGGATACTCCGGATGATGAGTCTGAAACTTAATAATCATAGCCAAAAGCTTTGAAAATACCATGTTTCGGGTGCTAAGCAGGGACACCTCCGAGTGTTTGCCTGAAGCATCAACAAGCACAAGAAAATATCGAAATGGTCCAGAAGATGGAGTAATTGGTCCGCATACATCACCTTGTAGACGCTGTAACATAGGAGGGAGTTCCGTTGGTAGCTTCCAATGTGAAGGGCGCTTAATAAGCTTTCCTTGTGAACATGCCGCGCAACTCCCAACCTTGTCAACATCACTAGTGCACAAATTATGTCCTTCCAACAAAGGTAACATCCTCCTCAACATAGTGGTGCCTAGATGGCCCAACCGACTATGCCACAGTCCAGTCTTAGCTGTAGAGGGGGGTATCAAAGTAGAGTTGCTCTCACATACTAGTCCATCGACTCCTGCTTTCGCAGTGGTAAGGGACTGTCGGCCTTGCCTGAGTTCCCGGTACTCTTCATCATCTCCTACCGAAGTAGAGAAGTGGAAAGTTGATTCCTTAGGAGGGCTTATCAATAACTCATATAGGCTAGTAACTCCTGCGTTAGCGGTGGCAAGGAGTTGCTGATCTTGCTTGAGTTCCAATACTTCTTTATGGTCATTCAATGCAGTGGAGACATCCATCCTATTAGCCCGTAAATCACGGTAGCTGATCAGGCTTCGGGGGGCATTAGGGACATACATTGCTTTTTCACACAGGAGGGGGGTCCCCCCAGGTAATATTATAGTTGCCTGGCCCTCTCGGAACCGAAAGTTCCGACTTCCAGCAATTGTAACGATATCACAAGTTTGCCAAATTCTATCATGGCTAGCAAACGTAAAATATTTTGGATCTCTAAAAATTGTATGCGTCGTGGCACTATCTATAAGAGCTACATCTGTAGGAGCTAACTCTTTGGAGATATGCACCATGTAATTTTCAATATTTACATTGGAAGAGGAAGGAGCGTCGAGCGAATGAGCCTCCCTCTTTTCATTTCTAAATTTCTCTAACTCTTTGTACATACTAACGTAGTACTCAGGAGTGCGGCAGTATCGAGCGATATGCCCTTTACGGCCACACTTGTGACAAGTACGATCGTCACGTGAAAATGATGACTTCCTATCGAAGGTTCTATCAAAAGATCTATCGTTCAATTGAGAAGAGCGATAATCACGATTAGAAAAACGATCTGAGTATCGAGAGACTCTATCAGAGGAGGGTCTATAAGAGTTTGACTTATCTCTAGGGTGTTGCCGATTTGGCAACCGTTGTTGTTGTTTCCTTGTTCCTCGTGACTGCTGTCTCGAGATTTCAGAAGTGTGAGCCTCTCAAGCGGGTTTTGCTTCTGCATTTTTAAGTAGAAGCTGGTGTTGTTTTTCAGCAAGCAAGAGATAAGACATTAGTTCGGAATGTGTCGTAAACTTCATATTCCTATACTGCTGAGCTAGGAGGGCAGAAGCAAGAGGAAAAGTGGATAGGGTTTTATCTATGAGTTCCCTATCTGTAATCCTATCTCCACAAAGACGAAGTTGAGCAGTAACACGATGCAATTCAGCATTGAAAGAAAGGAAATCAGGGAAATCAAGGACACGAAGAGCAATCCAATCATTTCGAGCTTGGGAAAGTAAGATAGTGCGCTCATGATAAAACCGAGCGTGAAGTTGACACCATAGCTCCGCCGGGTTGTCAACTTGGATGTATTGCTGTCGAAGAGAGGTGTGAAGGTGGCGGCAAAGAACAAGCAAAGCTTTCCACTTGGATGACATTGAAAAATCCTCCTCTGGTTCATCATCGATCGCATCGTCCAACTCCTCCGAATAAAAATACGCTTTCACATCTATACTCCACTCCATGTAATTGCTACCATCTGCTTCAAGAACATCAAACAAAAGTGATTGTACCCAGGAGCTATTCTCCCGTGGTGACTTCTTATCTGCCATAGCTATCGTAGCTAAAGACAATAGTGGAAAAGAAAATAGAAAAAGAGAATAGCAAAACGAGAGACAAATCGTGTTGATAACGTGTTGCGAAGGAAGCAGAGCATAGACACAGAAAATATATAATGCAATAAGAAGTTCTCAAAGTAATCATCCATTAGGGTTACATGATCATACATATATAGGAGGTATCACTAGTAGTGTCACTAGTAGTGAGATCTACTTTTACCTTATCCTAAGTCTCACTTAACCTAAGTTAACTGGGATCGTTATCTTATCTCAACAAAAATCGACCTCCTACTATCTGAAAATTTTGAGAACTGTTGATTTGTTTTAAAAAAAAAATCCTCTCTCTCCCCCATGCCGTTGATCTTGAAAAATAACTTTGGATACGTATATGAGTATGATATGGATACAAGTATGGATATGGTATAGATATGGATACGGATGTCAATACAATATAAATATGATATAGATACGACATGGGTACAAGATACAATATGGATAAAAAATACAAGATATGAAATACGGGAGGGATATCCTATATTGAATGCCACCCCCACCTGAAAACTACAAAGGAGTGGGATGGGGGCTACATAAAATTTTAATTTAATATTTTTTTGAGCTTACTGGGGGTATTGAAAAATTCGTTTTTATTTTTTATTTTTTTGAGCTCACTATGATTATTTGTTACAATGAGCTCAAAAATTAATCTTAGTGCTTAACATTCTCACTTTGATGTAAACTTCAAAAAACCCATGGAACTTGTATTTTATAATGCATTTTCATTTTGTCCAAAATCACATATCTTTCAAAATTAACCCCTAATGGACTAGCCTACAAAATTTGGCAACATAACAATTTTGGGTAGGAACATGTGATTAGAGATTTCCATGTTTTTGGTTCAAACTACTATAGAAGATGTGGACGAGGAATATCTTTCATATGCATTAAAATTCAAGACATTTGGAAATATGAGTCAAAAGTTATGGCCTAATATGTTACTTTTTTTTTGTAAATAGGCAAACTGATAGATTAAAAAAATCACTTTTTTCGTAAACAAAAATTTGAAATTGATTTTCTAGATTTATATACATGTGAATAACTTTGAATCATTCTATTTTGATCAATGAGTCAAAAGTTATGAGGAGTTTTAGTTTGCGGGTAGTTATGGATTCTCTACTCTAAAACAAACTTTGAAGTCCTTTGTTTTACTCAATTTTCAATATTTTTGGAAAAAAAAAATTTTAAAAGTATAGATTGTTTATGAAAACATTACAACCATTGAGATTTTTGATAAAAAAGAAAAACATAATCAAAGGAACTTTAGGGGTTAAAGAGCTAAAGCAACAATTTTAAGGCAATAAATATTTAGTTAGTTCTGGTCCTCCAAAATTCCCTTTTTCTTCCTATTGTTCATAATACCAAGTGCTAAAGATGCCCCAATCAAAAGTTCATTGTTCAATAAGGTAATTGCACCTAGTTGTGACCCCTTTTTAAAACCACCCCTTAACCCTTAAAGGAGGATGGGGTGATTTTGAAAATCATCAATTTTTATAACCATGTGAAGCATTGGCTTAAAAAATTGTAAAAGCACTCATTGCGAGACAAACTATTGTAGAAGACCTCCCCTTTTCTTGCAAAATTCCAAGGATGAATAGTTGCACTTCTGTCCTATAGAAAGAAATCATTTGTCATCCATTGAATGCAAAATGTCCGCCTCAACGTTTAAGAGTTAAAGGTTATTTGCCTAAAATATAATCCTTTTATTTATGAAAGCTTAGGATCCCTTTAGGATTTATCAATGATAATTTGAAGATAAAAAAAATGTATATAAAGAAAATCTAAAATATTCTTCGGACTTCACGAGATGCAACAAAAGGTAAGGAAATTGAATTATAGACGATTGCTTATAGACCGTTCTGAACTAGGGTTTGAACCAGGGTTTAGGGTTTTTCAGGAAGGAATATTTGTGCGAGGGCGTGAGGTCTAGGATTTTCCGTCGCTTCCTACATGTGACGTTTTGGGGAGTGGGACTGAGCGAGCGAGGAAGCTCCATTGTCCCTCGTTGTTAGGCCTCCATTATGCTATTTTCTTCCTTCCCTTCTTCGATTCACGGCGCACAACTCATCAGCATTGATTGCGAACCAGCTTGTGTAAAGAACTTTTAGGGTTTTGTTCTCATTTGCCTTGCTGATTGTTTTTTGTGCTGTATCCGTTAGTGCTCTTGACTATTAGGACTTTCTCTCATTTCGGAGCGAGGAGCTATGGCTCTGGGCATTCTCACTCAATTTTTACGCGGTGGGCGTGCCGTCCCTCGCACCGGAATTAAGATCCTCACTTCGAAGCGCGGTCCGCGCAACTACTACAAGGGAAAGGGCTGCAAGTCTACAGGTCGTCATACCAGCAAAGGTATGAATCCTTTCCACTCAAAAGTCTGATTGTACAAGAGGTTCTCAATATTCAAAGCGCACATTCTGTGTGGATTCTTATAAAACGTTGCATACTTGTGGGATTGTGCACAGGTAGTTACGTGTTGATGGACGAGAAGCTTCCAAAGTACGTAGTTCCTGATTTGACCAATTGCAAGGTAAAGACTCTCTTCGCTTCCATGCTTGAATGCAAGCTGCGCTCATTCGGTTCCATGTAAAGGACCCTAGTTTGTTTTCAAACCTTGATGGACGAAGAAGCCCGCATTGGTCCTCATATTTTTAGAGTAGTTTGAAGAGTTTATAAGGAAATTTCTGTCTGTTCGATTTTTTTTTTTTTGAACTAACATATGCTATATTCTTCACTCAATCTAATGATCTAAAGATTTTCTCCATTTAGGTTATACTTCCATAATATGATCAACCGAAATGATAATTTTGAAATCATGAATCCTTCGTTCGTAAAGGGTTGATAAGCAGATGTCAATGACATCAAGCCGGAGGGTTCGCATAATTCGGACAGCCTGCACACATAGCCTAAATCACGAATCATCATCACTGTGCTTCGTGGGGTTTTTGATTTAAGAGGGTCTTCAAAGCCGGATCGGATTCTCATCTGCAAGGTGTCTTGAAAGCATCGGGACTGTAGGAAGAAACGTTATGTTATCCTGGGTTTCCTCTTCCCAGTCCTCGACAGTACAAACTACCTGCAGCTTCTTTGTTAGAGTTTGGAAAGGGCTAGCGTTTGTCCTATAATTCCTTGCTTATACTGATAGTTAGTCGGTTACTTTTCTTCTTCCCATAGTTGGGATCATCACGGTTAGTGACGGATCGGTTCTGGTGCCTTGAATTGCAGTTTCTTCCGTACGTCGCGCATGATACTCCCAATTTGGCTGTTGCAAAGGAGAAAGCTGGCTCATGATCTCTGAGACGTGAACATGATCTGACTTTACCCCATTGGCATTTGCTGTAATTAAGACGAGGTAATGGGCTGCTCCTTGGGCACGTCGGACATCACCAGTTTCTGCCTCAAAAACTTCCAGAACCATTCTATGATTTGAGTCTCTTCTTTTCACTAGTTCAATTCTCTTGTGAGTAGTTGCTTTCGGATTAAGCTTGAGAAGAGCGGGCTAGACACTAGTAGCATGAGCTAGGCGGCAAATCCATGATGCCGTCTGCAGCAACAAGGGAGCCCTGATTGTAGAATCTGGACCTGTTGGTATAAGTAACTTGTGTGGATTCACATGTTCTTCCGAGTTTCAATCCATTCATGCATGTTGGAAAGTGTATTTGTGAGAAGGGGAGGATTGCACAGAAATGGTTACGTAGTGGCCAAACCCGCAGCGCTGAACCATGAACCCCTGCCTCTGGACAGCTAGTCCAGCGATTCAATATGAAGTGGTCAAATTTCAATACCTGCAATCTAAGAATGGAGGTGATTTTGGAATCACAAACATGAAATGTGTACGAGAGGGGGGTAGTTCGATTTAAGGGTTTAAAATGTATATATACTGCTTGAGTCAGTTGTGTGGCCATTCGACAAGATCCTCGTGGTACTGACTTGAAACACGTCTTCTCTGTTGCAGAGTCTGTTATTACTGGTGCCCATAATAAGGTAGGACCACCCATTTCTGACCATAGCCACATACCCAACCTGTAGGGAGTAGTTATTTCCAACCAAGGTTGCAACAAATTTCCAACCCAAGCTTGAAATGTTATTGTTTTTCTCCTTTTCAAGGTTGGGACTAGTAAGGTCATGACACATGTCTTGAAGTAGTGAGGCAAGAAAGTAGTTCTTGAATGATGAAAATTGAAAGATTTTAGATATTGAACATGGGGCTAGATTAACTTTGGGCTTGGGCTTCCAAAACTCATAGTAATTTCAGTTCAAGCGATAAAATTATCAAATTTTTGGCAATCTTCATCATTTCTATCTTTGCACCTTCAAAAATATTTGCTTTGCCTTATACTACTCCAAATCATGTCCACAATTATTTATTTGATTGATTGTGGGTGACTCTTCTACAATGGGAATCTTTTGAGTTGCCTTTACAGATTATAGAGTAATTTAACTTTGTAATAACATACTAGCCTAAATGTGTCTGATTGATGATAGGGAATTTTTTTATTTATAGAAATGTGTCTGATTGATGATAGGGAATTTTTTTATTTAAAGAAATGTGTCTGATTGATGATAGGGAATTTTTTTATTTAAAAGAAAAGTATAGTGGAAATGTTCATTTTTGGAATTTGTGTGAAAAGGGGAGGTTTGATCTTCAATGAATGCTCTTGGATTTTTTAAATAAATGATTTACATGATACCAAAGAGGATGATTCCCATGGTGACCAACCTAGTGATTCAAGGTTAAGCCCCATGGTGCTAGAGAGTGGTTATGAGAGTTGAATGCTGGCACTACTATAGACTTTCTCATATATGGTGGTATAGAGCACCTGGTGTGATGTGGAATATGAGGTGGCACCTTTTAGCATTCTAAATGTTATGTAGATAGTGGGAGTGTTAAGATAGTGGAACAATTTGAGAGAACGAAGATTGTGGAAAAGGTTGGGTAGGTTAGAGGCCTTTATTAAGGTGTCAAAAGAAAGTATATGATACAAATTCTATAAAGGTTAGAAACTTTGAAATTGCACAAGCTCTAAAATTGCCCACATCTTCAAATGTACACTATATATATGTTGTTTTTTCATAGCTTTTTGCAATGTATGAACAATGTACATTTTAGGAGGTGGACAATTTTAGAGCCATATGCCATTTCAACTTCAAAATTTTAAAACTAATTCCACAAAGTTCAAAAAAATATGAAATGACTAAGGTTAAATGTCAATTCTACTTGTCTTGCAAGGAAAATTTACTAAAAATATTTCAAGAAGTTTTACCTCTCCAAAATCCAGTTTCAACTTTTAAGTGGATGATTTCTGGACATGTTACTTTATATTCATTCTAAACAATTGTTTTCCTATATTTTTACTATTTGAAATAATACTTTCAGTCACATAGAACTACATATATATCCGATGTCATGATGTGGGCCGTATAGTAGTTGAAATGACGTCTTTATCTATTAACAAAAATACATTTAGTATTTTTAGTTGTTTGGTATTAAAAATTTGGTGTTAAAAGTTTGATGTTAGTAGTTTGGTGTTGATCTTGTGTTAGTTAGCTTAGTAGAAGCCAGTTGATAACTGGTTGATTAGTAGTTGATACTTGGTTCAATGGGGTTAGGGTTAGGATTAATTGGTGGCTAACTGTCTTGGGGTTTGGATTGCTACTTGAGGCAAGGGTTGGTCCCTTGTCTCTCTCTCTCTCTTATTTTTGGTGTGTGAAAGTGTATGGAAGGCACTTTGAGTACTAGTTGTGTACTTGTAGTTTTATGTTGAAAAGAGCATTGGTTTGAGGGAAATTTGTGTTGTATTTTGAATAAGTGTTGAATGGATACAAACTTTTGGATTTGAGTTTTGAATACTTAATGCACTACAATGTCAAGTTTTGGATTTAGATCTATTATGAAGAAAAAGTTATGAAGCTTTGAAGTGGAGGTGTTTGCATTTAAAGGTAACCAAGAAGGGCGTTTTGAAGAGTTTCATTCTTATTGAAAAATTGTGCAATGAAAACAAAATTTTGAGGATGCCTTTTTTAATCTTATCTTCTATTTTTTATCAAAATTTTAGTCTCAATGAATTTAGGATTTCAAAGTTAAGACCAAAATACAACTGGGTTGAAGAGGCAGTGAAAGATTAAGAAATCAATAGTAGAAAAAGGTCCACCAAAGTTGGATAGTACCTTATAATGTGATGAAATCTAATGAGTGAATAATTGGATAGTTGGTCTACATTTTGAAAAAGTTTCAAGCTGTTTGGAACTAATGTCCAAAAGTTGTGCTAAATCAAAATTAACTATGGCAATTTCTAGAATATAGTAGAAATTGTAGGATAGGGATTTGGAAAAAGGGGAGTTTTAAGGTAGGTTTATTATTATTTAGGATGTTTACAGGTATTGGACACTATTTACAAAGCATTACCACAACAAAAGCTCCTTGCTATTCTGAACCTAATAGCAAAAAAATTTGACACCGAAAAAATGATCTAATTGAATTTTTTGGGTGCATAAGGTAGGAGATCCATAAATCTTCCATCTAAGAATTGGAACTAAATTTTGGAGAGTGAAGCTTTTTGAAAAGTATTTCAAGAAATTTTTTGAGAAGTTTTTTTGAAAGACAAGTGGAATTATCATCTAAACCAAGTTGTTTCATATTTTTTGGAGCTTTGTGGATTTTGTTATGAAATTTTAAAGTTTAAATGGCGTGGGGCTCTAAAATCACCAACCTTCTAAAATGTATACTGGTAGTATATTACTAAAGGCTATATATCTAATTCATTATTTCTTTTTGTATAAATTATTTTTTTTGCAATTTTGTAGCGCTATCCATTTTGGGAAGAAGATTATATATAGTGGATTAGCACCAATGCCATCAATCACCCAATTTTGACATCTATAAAAACCCTCCTATTTGTGCCAGTTGCCCATTTAATTCCACAAAGTGTAAAAGTCATTTTCTTTGGACAAACAATTGGGTTCTATTGTCAGAGAATGACATTAAGTTCACATTTATTTTAGATAGATCAAGGTTGATATTTATTTGTGGTTCAATAAATGTTGATTTACATGAGTTCAATTGTGAATAAATGCTTGTCATAACAAATTGTAGCTTTGTCCAATAAATGAGGTGCTTTCAAAATGTTGAACTTGTGCTTTTAAAACACATCAATACAAATTAAGGTAATGAATTTTTGATTTCAAACCTTTCTAAGATGATCATGACCCCCATCTACTAACGTTTTTATATTTTTGCACCAAAAGTATTTGAAAATTCATATCAATTTCATTTCTTATCAGATTGAAATGATTCTACTTGTATTTCAATCAATTCAATCGATTCTTTCTTTGAAAAATACATACAAGAATGAATACATTGCACAAGATACTGAGATTGTTAATATGTGTAGTCATAGACTATTCTATCATAGCACTAAGCTTATGTGGGGAAGATGCTTAACCCATAAATGACATTGCGATTTTTTTGTATTTGATGAATGACAAAGAATCCTTCTAAATAGGACTAAAGTACAAAATTATTCATTTTTTTCTTTTTGAAACATATGGACAAATTTTTGTTGTGAAAAGAAGTCTTTTACAATAGTTTGACTTCAATGATTGAGTGTTTTTGCATTTTTTTTTAATTAATGATTCCTATAGTATCCAAAGGGATGATTTCTATAATCACCAATCCATCATTTAGCCCTGTAACACAAGCAAAGCCATTTTGTAGCTTTTGGATGACAACAAGTTGATTTGTATAGATATTAGAAGCATTTTTTCATTTGCTTATTTCTTGTTGGCCTTTCATGGTGGGTTATGAAGAGTATCCAATTGAGTTTGCAGTCTTGCTAGTGTTTGTCTTCACACAAATGAGAAGTTAGTAAAAAAATGGATTACAAAATATGCTAATTTAGTGTATTTTTGGAAGTTGTTGTTCCTTATTTTAAGTCTGAAATTTCCCCACAAATTGAATTTCCATGTCATTCTACAATTATAGAACTCTAATTTCAGAATGATACAATTGTTCATCATTGTAATATACACACATGATTAAATTTTTCTATTTTTTGAAATAATTTTCTATTTGATGTGATTTTTCTTCACTTTTTCTTTATTTCAAAAATTCTCAAAAGAAAATTTCAACAAAATTTTATTTTTAAATTTGTGAAGTAAATTTGTGAAGAAGACATGTAATTCCATCTCTGCAAAATTAATATAAAATTTTTTCATTCATATCTAGTTGCAAAATGGTAGCAAACTAAGTGATGGTCATTGAAGCTTGAAATCAGTGGTCATGGGATGTCCTTTAAGGGTTAATCCGTAAACAACACTACAACCATTTTTTGTTCTGTCAATGAATGAAAGAGAATCCTTGTGTGTAGGACAATAGAGCAACTATTCATCCTAGAATTCTACATGAAAAGGAAAGGTCTCCTTGTTTAGTAGTTTGACTTCCAATGAGTACTTTAAGATTTATTAAAACCAACTATTTACACAATACCAAAACAGATGATTTCTACAACCACAAACCTGTCTTTTAAGGGTTGAAGGTTTACTTATTTAGCTTCAATTCACAAGTTTTTGCCAATTGCTGCCCTACTCCAATGTTCAAGAAAAATTGACGGCTAGTTCAAAGTTAGCTTAGTAGAATTGGGAAAAACGCTGGTTGCAATTTGAAATCACCAGCCAAAAAAATAGTAAGAAAATCTGTAAATTTTCTGTTTTGAGTAAAACATGAAGTAAACAACCAGACCATATGCTTGGGGAATTGAAAGAAAATTGTTGGTAAAAGTTTCAGTCGGGTTCGTGGGCTAAATCGAGCTCTTTGTGGCAGTGTGGCTCCGAGACCGAGGTCCACGCAGTTTCTACGGTAGTCTAGTGCTGGAAGTTAACTTAGTTGTCACTGCTCCAGTAAGCTTGCTGCTATGTGCTCGTGCCCCGTGGGAAGAAAAATCTGCCCTGCCTGGACGGACGGAAGGACGGAAGGACGGACGGAAGGACGGAAGGACGGACGGAAGGACGGAAGGACGGAAGGTTCTAGAAATACACGTGCCCTCCGACCTTTTTCAATCTGGACCCTCCGTCTCTTCAACGACATTTTCTGGAATATCTTCCCACTTGCCATAAATATCATATGGACTGGAGACACACTTGTCTTATCACATCTACTAAGGTCGGTACACCTAAAAGCGTCACAAATTGGTATGTGCCTCTTGTGAAGGCTGAATGGTGACTAATTCATGTAGAAAATCAAAGAGATGTGTTCATGAGGAAGAGATGCACAATTAATTTAGTCATTGTGGCATCTATGAGAGTACAGTAGGCTTGCAAAGTTTTGCATGTAGGGTGACTTAAAGAGCTCATAGATTACATTAGAAAAGAGCATAGCCATGCTCAATATGGCCATTACAGGATGTAAGAAGGAACACAAATGTTCAGCCATTGTGCCATTAAAAAAGAAAAAAAAAATAAAGAAGTTTGGGGAATAAAGAAGTAGCAGAAGAAACTACCAAAGTGTTAACACCATCCTCTCATCAGTGACATTTAACTCATCATCCTCTAAAATGCTTTAGCTGTCACTTAAAGAATCTTAATGATATTCGTAATTTGACATGAACTCTCTCATAAACAACTTCTAAAATTGCCTATGTAAATGAATGACCATTCTTTGTATATGCCAAAGCTATTTTAGTGCCTTTTCTAGCTGGCGCTTTTACACACAGGGTGATTTTGGGTGTACCCACCTTAGTGTACCCTGTGCCGTTGCCACAGTCAAAATAGAAGTAAAACTAATTTTTTAAATTTTTTTAGAAACAAAAAAGGAACTCAAAAATGCATAACTTTCTCGCCATGAGTCGGGATGCCATGAAACAAAGCTCGTGCACCCCTCCTCGCCAAGAGCTTTCCGATGGTACTACGATTGTGCCCAAAATATAAATAAAAATAGTTTTCTAATTTTTTAGAACCAAAAAGAAATAAAAAATGCATAACTTTCACACTGTATGTCTGAACATCACAAACCAAGTTGGTGCATCCCTCCTTGCCGAGGGCTTTTTGATGGTACCAAGCATACAACCAGGGGATGCACAGTCCAGAAGATTTCAACGTGACAAACAAACAAAACAAAACATCTTGAACGCCATGAAAATAAACATACTAAATTTCTAATTTCTAATTACTTTTACTTATATTTTGGGCACAATCTTGGTACCGTCGGAAAACTCTCGGCAAGGAGGGGGGCACAAGCTTTGTTTCATGGCATTTTGACCCACAATAGAAAAGTTATGGATTTTTGAGTTATTTTTTGTTCTAAAAAAATTAGAAATTTAATTTAATTTTTGTTTTGACTGTGGCAACGGCATAGGACACACTAACTTTGTGCATGAGCTTTGCAGGAAGGGTGCACAAGCTTTGTTTCGTGGCATTCCAATTCACGATGAGAAAGCTATGCATTTTGAGTTGTTTTTGGTTCTAAAAAATTAAAAAACTAGTTTTATTTTTGTTTTGACTGTGACAATGGCACAAGGTAAACTAGTCTATACCTTAAGATAGGTTGAATGTTTTGTTTGTTTGTCACGTTGAGATCTCTCAGACCGTATGTCCCCCAATCGCGTACTTGGTACCATTGAAAAGCTTTCGGCAAGGAGGGGTGCATCGGCTTATTTACGTATTGTTCAGACGTACGGTATAAAAGTTATTGAATTTTGAAGTTATTATGAACTAAAAAACTAGAAAATTACTTTCACTTTTATTTTGACTATGGCAACGACACAGGGCACACTAGTGTATACCTTAAGTTTGGTTGTTTGTTTTGTTTGTTTGTCACATTGAGATCTCCTGAACCGTGTGTCCCCTAGTTGCGTGCTTGGTACCATTGGAAAGCCCTTGGCAAGGAGGGGTGCACCAGTTTGGTTTTGTAGTGTTTGGACGTATGGTGTGAAAGTTATTGAATTTTGAAGTTTTTATGAACTAAATTATTAGAAAATTACTTTTATTTTTGTTTTGACTATGGTAATGACATAGGACACACTAGTCTATACCTTAAGTTTGGCTATTTGTTTTGTTTTTTCGTCACATTGAGATCTCTTGGATTGTGCGTCCCTCAATTGTGTTTTGGATACTGTTGGAAAGCTCTTGGCAAAGAAGGTTGTTCAAGCTTTGTTTCGTGGCATTCCAACTCACAATGAGAAAGTTATGCATTTTTTAGTTATTTTTGGTTCTAAAAAATTAGAAAAATACTTTTACTTTTGTTTTGACTATGGCAACGACACAAGGTTCACTAGTCCATTATTAAATTATGTTTTGTTTGTTTGTCAGATTGAGATCTCTCGAACTGTGTGTCCTCCAGTTGCGTTCTTGGTACCATTGGAAAGCTCTTGGCAAAGAGAGGTGTATGGGCTTTGTTTCATGGCATTCCAACTCATGGTCGGAAAGTTATTGAATTTCAAAGTTTTTAAGAATAAAAAAATTAGAAAAATACTTTTATTTTAATTTTAATTGTGGCAACAACACAGGGCATATTAATCCATTATTAAATTAGGTTGTTTGCTTGTTTTGTTTGTTACGTTGAGATCTCCCATATTATGTATTGCTTAGTGGCATGCTTGGTATTGCTGAAATGCCATTGGCAAGGAAGGGTGTGTGGGCTTTGTTACATGGCATTTCAACATATTGTATGAAAGTTATAGATTTTTGAGTTATTTTTGTTTTTAAAAATTTTAAAATTGCTTTTATTTTTCTTTTGACTATGGCAACGCTACAAGGCAAACTAAAGTAGAAGTATTTGTTTTAGACAACCCAATGTTAGGGCTTTTTAAAGCACACAATAGTTGGGCAGAACACTAAATCTTACCCACAAAGTAGGCTCAATAGGGTAATTTGGGATTCCCTAGGGGATAAAAATAAAAAACATGCCCCCAATTTTGAGCCGTGTCTTTAGACCTCCCTAAGCTAATTCGGGACTCTAATTGCAAATATGAATTCAAAATTTGCAAAAAATAAATTATGTGAAAAATAAAAAAATTCTTGTGCTTTCCTCCAAGATAAATCTAGCTTGTTGTATCCATTTTGTGGGCAAGGTTTAACATCCCTTAATAGTTAGATGTGCTATTCGTTGAGAAAGAATATCTATTTATACCTTCTTGTTCATTAATATTTCTTCCCTCTTTGCTTGGGGAGAAGTACCAAAGCTAACTAGAATTGACAAATCTATGAGACTAAAATGGGTTCTAAAAAAGAATCCACATTTATATTGAATAAAATATTCATTCTTGGGAAAAAAAATTTTTTTTTCCATTCTTCTTCATCCTTATCTTTGCATACATTGAGCTTAGTTCCTCAACAAGTTTCCTATAGTGTATAGGTTGAAATGCTTAAATTATTAGGAATAGGTACTACATTATTCAACCTTTATTAGGACTATCTTCTAAGTACATATATAATTTTTGTAATTTAAATATTAAAAAATCATATTAAAAATCAAACATACACATAATATAATTATGTAATTTGGATTCTAATCCAAGCAATTTGCAATTGCAATTTTTAGATTTTTTCTAAAATTTTAAAATAAAATATAATCGAAACTTGTCAATCTTCATTTTCTAAATTTAAATCAAATATCCAAAATGGTCATTTTTGAAAGTTACAATCAAGGTTGACCAAAGTTCATCCACTACTTGGATGCATGGACCTTTAGGGATTAAAGGAGTTAGAGTGTAGTCTTTACTCTACTTAGTCTACTCTATTGCATGTGAGTTTTACCCACAAATTCAAGGATCTTTTCATGGACTTGAGGTACATTTAAGTTGTGAGAATCTCCACCAAATTTTTTTCAACAAAAGGTACATCACTTATATAAACCAATGGCTCATTTAGTTTCTAATTATTAGTATTAACTTTCAACTTATTGCAAGTCTTTTGGAGTGTACAAAAGCAAAAACAATCTTCATCATTCATTTTACAAAAGTACTGTCAATTGTAAAAGAAGTAGTATTTAGTATTCATAGTTGCCAACCCAACAACTATACAATTTTTGTCATGATAAAGAGAATCTTAAGGCAAATTCAATATGAATTGCTCACTTTTCATTCAAAATTTATAGTTGCCTAGGGTTTTCAAGTATATTTGGCTATACACTCAAACAAGAAGAAGTCATAGTAAACAAATATAAAAATTAAAAATTAAAATCATGGTTAAAAGGCTTCAAAAGTTATTTCAAATAAACATCAATCTACCACCAATTTAATACTATTCCATTTTCAATTTATAAGATCCTCATTTGATTTGAGGCACTTTCAAATTCTAAAAAACAGTTTAAAGCTAAAACAATGTTGGTAGATGTTGACGAGTATGGCAAATTCTTTAGAAATTATAGGTGCGAAATTGTGCTTTGGAGGTGGAGAAGGGATGATAGGACAATTGTCTACACTTCAAATTATAATATAGTTTTTTCCTCTTTCTTAGCTTTCAAAATACAAAGCTATAGGAGACAACCTATTCATGATCATCCTTCCATTTTGGCAATCTAGGCTACTTCCTTTCCGTGCAAGAAGACATAAACAATGACAAATTATGGGATAGTTCCCAATGCAGTTGTGGCTACAAGACTCTCAAAATAGCAACCACCCTTGGGTGAATTTTGCAACGAGCCCTTGGTCAAAAATAGGAAGGGCTATATGACCAATATGGATTGAATAGAATCTACAATTAAAAAATTCATGGTAATTATATTTTGGAAAATTACAGAGATCTTCTTAACTCTATTTTTGCACAAGGAAAAATTTCCCCATTAAAGAAACCAACCATGTGGTCAGAAATGGGTTGCCTCCCTTAGTTTTAAATTTGGTGGAGAATTGACTCCATGGGAAAGGTCCAAATTGAGGAATGGACTTTTTAGGAAACCTCCCCTTCCCAACTTTCAGCCATCATGGCCCGAAACTCCAACCGTTCGTCTTTAAAATTCAAACAGCGCTCCACGAGGCTTGGAATTTCTTCCTGAATATTGGCCACACACAATTTGAATAAATGAACGGCCCCCAGGCAGCTGTGATTTCCGAGGCGGGTGTGCGATCCGACGGCGGGCCTTCATCGGACGGTGCTGGGAGCTCCTCAGTTTCTCCGTGCAGAAGATCTTCCCGCCTTTGTATGCTAAACCTCCTACTCCGCCAGTCAAAGCTTCGTGTTTGCGACGGCGGTGGAGCCCGAGCTCCTGGCGGAGCGTCGCAGGTTTTCATGTGTGTTGCAGAAGAAACCCTAAAGCGAGTTTCGCGGATTGAAACGGTGGAACTTGGTGGATAGGATCTGAAATTCCTATTAATGGCATTTTCCTAGGGTTTCGCGGATCGTCCGGGAGTTTTTTGAGCGTAGGAGACGAAGTGAATTGGAATTGGAAGCAGGTCAACTGTCTTTTCTTTTCGTTGATGATTCGGGAGCTGCTATGGCGGAATTTGTGGATCGCATG
Source organism: Climacium dendroides (assembly GCA_950106755.1). Classification (NCBI taxonomy): domain Eukaryota; kingdom Viridiplantae; phylum Streptophyta; class Bryopsida; order Hypnales; family Climaciaceae; genus Climacium; species Climacium dendroides. Next base: position 1,275,679 of record OX467092.1, read on the forward strand.
TGTAGGTTAGGGTTTTGAGGATTTGTGTCGTCAAGGATTTTTTTTCGCTGTGTTTTGGAGGGAGAAGTGTCTGAGAAGGGTTTGGAGTGGACATGGCAGCAGTGGGTGTGTCTGGAGCTGTCGTTACCGGGTCGCCGAGACATTCTTTTGCTTTAGCATTGAGTCCGGGTGAGGGGGAATGTCAACCCTCGTCTAATTCGAATTCGGTTTCCCTGTTCTTTGGTCAAAAGTGTGGGGGATTCGTGTTGTCTGGTGAATTGCGACGTCGAAGAAGACTTGGTGCGACATTCGCGTCGTGGGCGTATGCCACTGACGCAGACCACGTCCGGGAGAATTTCACCGCAAGCAATTCAGAGCACATCAGTGGTAAAACTTTGTACGATTATCTCGGGGTGAGCCAACTTGCGACGCCGGAGCAGATTAAGATGGCGTACCGAAGTAAGGCGCTGAAGGTGCATCCGGACGTGGTGCCCGAGGAGCAAAGAGAAGAGGCCACCAACGCATTTCTTGAGCTGAAAATGGCGTACATGATCCTTCATGACCGACAACAGAGAGCTGCGTATGATTTGAAGCTGAGGTTTCGAGAAAGGGGGTCAATGCCGGTAACGCCCTCACAATGGGGATTCATTTCGGTACCTCCTAGCCCTGATGATCCTTCCGGCGCTATTAAATTTAGGGGAAGGAAAAATTATGAATCGGACTTTTTTTCGTAGATTGGTAGATTGGCGCATTTGGGGAACTCAGAGACGCCCTTGCAATGTACAAAACCATGTATCATATTGTTGTAAATGCCAAGAGGTTGTAGGTATAGCAGGTTCAACACTGCGGATGAGTGTTACTTCTTAACCATCCCTTAGAATGTAGTCTTAGGATTCATGATCCCTTATCAGTTGTAAATGCCTCACAGTCACTCGACTTCTTGCAGTAGCGGATTGAGAGAATTCTTGCTTTCTTTTCAACACCTTGTATCTTGTGATCCCAGCTATTCACTATTCTTCATTCTAGTTTCCAACATGTGCCTCAGTCTGCATGCTTGTTTTCATCAATTGCTCCGAGGGAATGGAACTCCGAAGCTCATGTATTCAACATCTGTAAACCATTGATTGCGTTCCGAGAATCATCATGGTGTTGCAGGAATGGATTGGGAGGCGAAATTGATTGGGAAGATGATATTGCTGCACATCTGCAGGTTAAGTAGTACGTTATTCTCAGTTTCGCAGGTCTGTTCTCTGTCGGTTATTGTTTGTGGAATTTTCTATTTATGTATGTTGAACTGCAGGAAGCTGACTCACTTGTCTGGTTGCTCTGTGTCAGATTCTTGAACACTTTGAACTTTGGATACGTCAGACTATCATGTCGCTTATATCGGTCTTTGTTGATTCAAGTTGAGCATTCTGGATTGAGTCATTGCTATACCTCAAACTCCAATGTATTTGATAAGGGAAACTATGCTGATTATTGGAGATAAGATTCATGAGTTCTGAAACAGGCTGGAGCGCTAAGGTAATATTCTGTAAGATAACATCTTTAGTTGATATGGGAAGCCGGACTGGCAAATAAAATAACTTCTGAACAATTGATGTGGAATTAGAACTTGAAAGCAATATAATTGGAAGCATGACAATAAAATCCTTTGAAATAGATACAAAACAAATGGACTTGGACAGTGGATGACTGAAACATTTCCCATCAGAAGCAAGCTCGATTTGCATAATTTTCCTTTTTCAAGTAGGATTGGCTGGGGTCTCTTTTACTAAAGTCTCAAGGCCATTTTTCTGTCTAAAAGCACTCAAAACAACCATTTTTGTTGCCTTTGCCCAAGAAATAACTTTTTTAGAATCTAATAATTATAGGATCTTTGACTTTGGCCTGTAATTTCAAATGATTTTGACCTCCATTTGTGGAATTTTTTTGACCTATACACTTTGAATTAAAAAAAATTGTAGGTTGGAAAATTGAGTTGAAAGTCTAGGAATTTGAAAAATAAAATATAATATAATTGATTTTTATTATTTAAAAAATTGTTGAGTAGAAGTAGGTTTAAGATTGAAAGAGAAACCAAATTATTAATAGTTATGATAGAATCTTGATGGTGAGATTCTTTTAGCAAGCATACTTAACCTTGTCAAACAATTTTTTTTGAAAAGATGTGAAAATTGCATTAAAAAATGGATCCCATAAATTATTTTTTGAAAAAAGATGTTTAGATTGCTTGAAAAATAAGATCGTCCATAACTCTCTCATTCCTAGTTCAAATAGAATGAATTAAAGCTTCACATGTAAACAAAAATATAAATATTTAAAAAAAAAAAATTAATTTTGACCTTTCGTGATTATTTTGTGCTGCCTTCTAACCTTTTAGAAAAGTTTAAGAAAACTACAATAAATATTGAGTTTATTTGAGCCTATCCAAGTTGCATTTTAGTCCCTGTAGGGCCAATAGAACTTTAGAATTTTTTTTTTTCCTTTTAGCTTGTTCCTAATGGGGTCTATTTTAGTCATTCAATTTCAAGATTTGAATTTCAGTTTGTTGTGATCAATCTTGTTACACAATTACAGCTCAGGCATGTATTCAAAGTAGCTTGGAGATTGAATATGTTCTATATTGAATTACTAGTGGTTGAATTCTTTAGGAATTGAAATGCAATTTCTATTTTTAGCATTTGAACAATTCTATGGTTTGTCAAAATTTCAATTTCAATTGGTTTATGAAAAAAAACATAGAATTTAATGATGTAAACATCAACACTTTTTCCATGTAGCAAACTTTCTTACACTAAACAAATATTAAACACTTTGTGCTATTTTTTTATATTTTTTGTTTGACAATAGCAATATATATAAAAGAATTGATTAGGTCTTTGGAGGTTAAGGGTTATAGATTTTTAAAGTACAGTGGTAAACCAACCAAGAGTGGCTTGGTATGACCTTCAAAGTTTTTTCAAATGTATATTTTATTGAATTTGAATGACATCTGTTGTAATTGTAAAGTTTAAAGTCTTCAAAGATCAATGTGTTTTTCAAGAGAAATTGTCAAAAACTACCATTGTTTTAGTGCATTGATCAAAATTGAAAATGATAACTTTTATTTTAAACTTTACCTGTACAAAATTGCAATAGACTATTATAGAAATGTGTGGAAAATATTTCAACCCATTTAACTATTGGAAGATTGAAAGATTTTTAATTTAGGAGTGAAAAAAATTCTTTTGTTTTTTTTAAGATAGGATGACCAAACTTCAAGTTTGTTTATACAAGAGCTACATTAATTTGTCCTAATAGTTCTTATGACACTAATTTACCAAAGTCACAATATTCTGAATATAGTGCAAGTTGGATTACTATTTTATAATTTCCACAAGAATAAATTTGTGATGACACTAATTTTTTGAGGACAAATTAGTGTCTATAGTGTAAAAATTAAAGCTCAAGTTCAATTGTGAGAATAAAAACTATATAAGGTAGGAGGCCCATAAATCACCCATTTAAAAGCTAAAACTAAATTTTGAGTTAAAATTGAATATTGAAATATTTTTTAGTAAATTTTCCAAGTTGTTTCATATTTTTTTGGAGCTTTGTAGAATTAGTTATAAAATTTTGAAGTTGAAATGGCATAGGGCTCTAAAATTGCCCACCTCCTAAAATGTACAGTGTTTGAACTTTGTTGAAGGCTATGAAAAATAATATGTACAAACATTGACATTTGAAGAAGTGGGCAATTTTAGAATATGCGCTTTTAGAACCTTTTACCTTATATTGGTTGCACAATTGATGCACATACTTAATCCTTAAAGACGGACTAGTGCCCGTAGAAATCATCCATTTTGGTATCATGTTAGTCATTGGTTTAAATAAAATTCAAAAGTGCTCATTGGAAGTCAAACTATTGTAGAAGACTTCCCCTTTTATACAAAATTTGAAGGATGAATAGTTGCACTTATGTCCTACATAGAAGGATTTTTTTATCATTCAATTATCCAAAAAACGTCTGCATCATCGTTTCTAAGTTTAATTGCCTGACTTCAACACTATCATAGAAACAAAGCCTATTTTCTAGTAAAGAAATTGATGGATATCATATGTAGAGTAGTTAATTTTGGTATCCAAAAAATTACATGATGGACTTGTTATAACCTCAATATTTGCAATATTCCATTACTTTGGTATGGTTCAAGCTTATCATAAAAAATACTTGTCCTAGTTTGGGACCTAAAATTACATCTTCGTAAAGTTAGAAGTCACAATTTTTGATTGGTGGAATATCTCCAATTTAACAAAATTGACATTTTGTGCTCTTACAAGCTAAAATCACCACAAAATTGATGGGTACTAGCTTCTAAATGAATTCATAAGCTTAATTAATGAATTTATTCATGCAATATTGAGTAATTGAATAGCTTAGTTAACTCCTAAAGGTTTTTGACTATGTTTTCATCAAAAATGCTCTAAAACTGCCATTTCTAGTATGAGTACCAAATTTTAGAAAAAAATTATTTTTGGACACATGTAACCGTAGGATCTTGTAGTACAATGGTTTATGAAGAAGTGGTAAAAATTTCAGAAATTTCCGTCACATAGATTGCAAGGTATTGGCATTTGAAGTGACAAAAGCCTTTCTTTTGTCCTTGTGAAAAACTGGGCAATTGCACTTTACAAGGTCACATTTTTATGAAAAAATGTCCAAAATGGTGGTTACTCTTTGGATTCATTCTTCAAGGCAAGTTGTCTACATGCTTGAAAAATTTCAGATTATTTGGAGTTGTACAACATATAGGAAAAAAATAGTAAGTAGAAAGAAGTAGATAATGATTCAAAACACTAAATTGTTAACAATTAATTTATGGAATTGAAAAATGTCAATTCCAATGGTTGTAATGTTGTAATAAACAATCTACACCTAATTTTTTTTTCTTTCAAAAATATTTAAAATTGAGTAAGAAAAAGGACTTCAAAGTTTATTTGAGAGTAGAAAATCTATAACTACCCGCAAACTACCCCAAAGTAAAACTCCTCATAACTTTCATCTCATTAATTGTAATGGAATGATTTAAAGCTTTCCAAGTATATATAAATCTAGAGAACCAATTTCAAAATTTTTTTTTTCTTAAAAAAGTGATTTTAAAGAAGTTTTTTTTGCTGCCTGGGTTGCCCACTGAATGCAAAAAATGACATATCATACAATAACTTTTAGACCATGTAGTCAAAAGTAATGAAAATTGTTGGGCCTTAAAGCTACTCTTTGGGCACATGTTGTGTGAAAATTTGAAAGAAAAATAAAATAAAAACACCATTCGTAGTGAGTTGCCCAAAATCACTATGTTGCCAAAAAAACATTGTTTGGTCCTTTAGGGGTTAATGAATTTATAAGCTTAGATTGATTAATCTCAAAGGTTCTTCTGCAATGATTAAAAAAACTACATGATAAGAAATTGATAATCAATGGCTACTAACATCACTACAACTACCTATTCAAGTGGCGTTGGGTTGAGATTTGAGCAATGAATATCATGGTTTCATTCAATTTTTGATATATTATTCTGTTGTAACTAGCTACACAGAATAGTGAAATTAGGTTGCCTTAAAAATTAGATTGCGTTACCCAAAAAAATTACCTCATGATTCATTGCTTATCTAAGTGGAGGCGCATGCAATTATCTAAATCAGGGTCCAAATTAGTGCACCAACCTATGCCACAAGCATGGTTGATGATGAAGTACCACATCCTTGTATGATAATAATAAACATTTATATAGTGTAAAATATCAAGAAATTAGTTAGGGACAACCTAGTTTCACTATTCAATGTAGCTTTGTCCATATGTACTAAAAATTAAGTTTTTTTTAAACAAGTGTGTTGAATAATACATTGCAAGGATTTCCATCAAGTAGAGAGGCTAATTTTATGCTAAATTTACCACCTATCATTGCCAGGTATTGAACTTGCAACCACTCCATTTGGTTTGGGAAAATTAAGTATTTTTGGGTTGAAAAGAATAGGCATTATAAAAATAGCGCAAATAGAAGATTGACATGAAGTAGAGATGCCTATTCCTTAGCAAATTTGCTATCTAGGTACATTGGAGAAGCTATTTGTCAACTAAAATAATTTTTGGAGAATAAAAAGTTTGAGAGAAGTCATTTGGAAACAAAATGAATTTATTCTATTAAGAAATGAATTTTTTATGACTTTAAAATTTTTTGGGGACTAAATTAGTGAAGTATGGGTAAATCCATGCTAAATCATACTTTGATGTGTCTCCTCCTCGAGAACATTGTCATGATGTTACGACTGCATTGATTCTGTATTTCCCAAGCCTCGACGAAGCTCTTCGGATCCTCTTGGCTCTCGCCTCATGCCTGCTGTGCTGTGTTGCCGTTAGGGCGTCCGCAATTTTTTCATGGATGCTCTTCCGCCTAGCTCTGGTCCGGACGTTCGGTGTTGTTCTTGAGTCAAGCGAGGAGGCAGGCAGGGGGAATTCGCGGGGAAGACGAGGGTGCACTTCGGGAGAATTGGACGCGGCGAGGAAAGGCGGGGAGGTATATGCAATACTCACCATCGGCTGGTGGTTCTACGCGAGTAGGAACTCGCACGTCCTCCGCCGCTGCTGTGCACGACAAGTACGTGCTCAATCTTCCCATCCGCATTGCTTCGTCGCTTGGCCTGAGCGTGTTCGTGGACTCACAGTTTCAAGATTACGAGTTTGGTGTTCGTTGGACTTTGGTTCTTGCCTGTGTGGTGGTGCGGTTGTTCTGCTCTGGGGCCAATATTCGTTATATGTTGCGTGCTTGCACCTCGTAAACGCAGATAGAATTAGGTCGCATTACGATGTGCTCAGAGGAGTGTGTGTGTTCCGATCAACCACATCCATGTCCAATTCTGGTTTTCAAAAGGTCGCTTTCGTTTGCTTCTTTACCAATCCTGCTACTTCAGCAGTCATGCGTGACACTTTCAGTTTTTCATAGGGTTTAGGGTTCGAAATATTTGCAGCGTGGCATCAGATGGAGGCTTGAAACATTACATGATCGCAGTAAATTAAGTTTCTCCTTCGTTCTCCAGTGTTGACGGTAGTGCAATTGAGTATAAAATGACTGATCCCCGGGTCCTGCCCTCCCTCTCTGTCTAGAACAAATTTCGTGTGCAAATTTAGGACAGGTTTGGAGATTAGTTCGTGCCAGCTGCTTGTCATGGAGGTAAACCTCAAGATTAGGGTCTGACTTAAATTCTCGTGTGAGACTCAGAGACTCGTTCGGGTTAATGCAGCACGAATCTCTATCGTTGCCGTGTTCCCAACTCCATCAGGAAAGATGCGGGAGATCCTCCGTTTTGTATTTTATTTGTACATTAGGTTGTGCGTCTCACAATGATGGAACCACTTCCCAATTAATGTGCAGATATCCGTCGGAACTGCTTGCGGAAAGACAAAATTTAGGTCCATTTATGCAAGTTCTTCCCAACTTTAGTCGATTATTTGATCAAGGCCTTGATCAATTCCGGGACAAGTGATTCAGTTTCTGAGTGAAGTAGTTTGTAATTGGCGAAATTACTATATGATCATCAACTCCATGTTTGAATTATTGTAACTTAGGATCAAATCTGGTCCCCAAAACACTTGTCCTTGCATGAGGTGTTCATGTTTTATAATAGATTTGTCTCTAAGTATCTTGAATCTTGCAAAACAAATTAAATTTCAATTGATTTCATGTTGAAAGAATGTTTTGACAATGTTAAGGTTTCTTGGCGTTTGCAAGTATCCTAGGATTTGAGTGCACTTGTTGGTGCTATTGAGTTCCACAGGAGAGATCTATTAGTTGTTATGTTACTCCCTGGGATGTGAATTTGGTGAGCCTCCAAATTTGGTTTGTTTGCGACTTTTTATATCATTTTCATGATGTCTGTTAGTTATCATGTTTTGTTGTAGAGACCTAGACTCAGAGCATGGAATTATTTTAATGCTCAACGTGTGGAATTTTCATCATAATCAATTTCTATAATTTTTTGTCAGCAGGATATGGCATTAACTACGAGAGAGCTAGCAGCTGCTGCATTTCCTGAGCTTCCATTAAGGTTGTCTCAACGTCGGTCAAGCAGTCGAACTCAACCGGTGACTCCACGGACTTTCTCAGATTTAGTTGCTTGGCCAAATTTTTTGGTGGAAGTGAGGCAATGCAGCGTTGGATTGGATGATCAAAGGAACGTCCATTTAAATCCTATGGATTGTTTTGGACCATTGGATGTGTGCAGTGATGAAGTGGGTGTGAGAGGGGCCTTGGAGAATCTTTTATTTCCCACAATTTCAAAAGTGGTTGCCGAATTGGGATGTCCTTTAAAGTACAGATCTGGAGGGAGTGGACGGAGCTACAGTTTTACAGACATGGTCATATTGAACATGTCTATTCCTCAAGCTACGGGAGATAGAAGGAGATTGTCTGAAAGGGTTTTTGGGAATGGGGAAGCGAAGGGACCATGGCAATGGTTGTTGCCTACATCGCAGCAATTGGATGAGGCGATTGCAAATTCACCTAAACCACACATGTTTATTGAGCCGATTCAGCAGTTGTATGGAGACATGATCCTGGATGAATCCCGCTATGGATTCATTTCAAATTACAATCAGACAGTCTTTTTCAGAAGAGCCAGAGTAGTGACAGATAAGACTCTTGAGTTTTCACCTGTCATCTTAGTTGGCGAAGCTCCCGTTGAGGCATTCTTATATGTCCTTATTCAAGCTTACAATGATGTAGGAGTGAAGAGTTTGCTTCCAAGGGAACGTGTTCCCTATTCTCCAAATCAAGGCTACAATTTGAGGTGGTTTTCATAGTTCCCAATTCTTCCTGCATTTTTCCATGCAATTTTGTTGTAGTGTAGCATGAAAAGAAGCAGCCATGATTTTTGCATTAATTAGTTGAGAAACTTTGTGTGTAAGGACTAGTTTCTTGTGATGATTTTGGTACATGCATGTATCTTGCTTTCACTAATCAACTACAAATAGATTGTTTTACACCATATCTAACAGAATTAACGAATTATGCTTGAATTAACGAATTATGCTTGCTTGATACGTACTTTACTGTACCTGCAATTTGTATTTGTTGTTCGTACTTTACAATTTGTTGTTCGTACTTTACTATACCTGCAATTTGTTGTTGTTCAGTATATGGTTATATGTTTTTCAAATTTTTAGAGATTATATCCAAGTTTAATTTTAGCTTCTCTTTTCTCATCTTAAGTTAAAGTTTTGTACTTTTGCCCAGGTTTGCTGTTCAGTATATGGTTATATGTTTTTCAAATTTTTAGAGATTATATCCAAGTTTGATTTTAGCTTCTCTTTTCTCATCTTAAGTTAAAGTTTTGTACTTTTGCCCAGGTTTGCTGTTCATGGTTATATGTTTTTCAAATTTTTAGAGATTATATCCAAGTTTAATTTTAGCTTCTCTTTTTTCATCTTAAGTTAAAGTTTTGTACTTTTGCCCAGGTTTGCTGTTCAATATATGGTTATATGTTTTTCAAATTTTTAGAGATTATATCCAAGTTTAATTTTAGCTTCTCTTTTCTCATCTTAAGTTAAAGTTTTGTAAAAACTTTTGCCCAGGTTGCCTTCAGTATATATGTTTTTCAAATTTTTAGAGATTATATCCAAGTTTAATTTTAGCTTCTCTTTTCTCATCTTAAGTTAAAGTTTTGTAAAAACTTTTACCCAGGTTGCCTCCAGTAGCGAGGGTTAGTTCTTTTGGTCGAGCAATCAAGAAGGCATCACGGAAAGTGATAACTGTGAAAGCTAAACGTGGTGGAGGTGGACGAGCTGGACGAGCTGCAGCTTTGGAGGTTGGTGGAGGTGGACGAGCTGCAGCTTTGGAGGTTGGAGAGAGAACACCTTTGGAGGTCGATCTCTCATCCTTTTCTGTTCCTGTGGTTGAAAACTTTGTCGATTTGCCTCAGTATGACTTGATCGATATTGGTGCATCTGATCAAGTCCTTGGCATGGGTAAGTTCGGGAACGTGGTGGAGGGGAGATTTTCGAATGGTATACCCTTGGCACTGAAGTTTTTTGATCTGCGAGTGTTGGATGCCTCTCGAGCATTTTTGCAAGAGCAAGTGATGTACAAGAAGCTGGAGACTTTGCAAGGGCACTGCATCCCTGTGTTGTATGCTGTGGGCCGTGTACCACATTGCAATGTTGTGTACCTGGCGTTGTCAGATGAAGGAAACCATGAGCTTGGGTCATCATCGATTACAAGGATGGTAAGGACCAAGATTTTAGGTGCTTTGGAGCAAATCCATAATCTAGGAATCGTGCACAACGATATCAAGCTTTCACATGTTTTACTTCATGATGGGAGTCCGAAATTCATCGACTTTGAGGAGAGTTTTGTGGCAGCTGATGAGGAACTCTTCAGAAGTGAGGTGCAGTCCATGGAAGAACTCTTGGAAGTCTTGACATGAGTTAGAGAATGGCACTAAGGTAAGGTAAATAACTTTTTAGTCTAATCCACTTGTTCTTTTGTATTCCTTGCATAAAATTTTGTGCTTCATTCTTAAGCTATACTAGTTGGCTAATTATTAGTTCATTCATTCTCAGGTTTAAAGAATATTGGCAACAGTTTTTGATTGGTGAGGGATGCTGTAGGTGCCTGGTCCAATGGCAACATCGGCAACTCGAATCTGCATGTGGAGATGGGAATGGAGAACATTAGTAAAGACCTAAAGCTTCCAAAGGCAGTGCGTAGTTGTGTCTTGGTCGAGAAATTTTCCTAGGCGCTGTGAGTTACCTCATTGCTGAGCAGATTGCCGCCAAAAACTGGTCTTTGGCTCGTCACTGGACATCTTTCGTTCGTGGAAGAGGGAATTATTTTGATGACCGGTCAAAGTTGTTGATGACTCTAGTATTTTGAATGCTCACGTCTACAACTCGGTGCGAACAGACCCTACGTTCAATGCATTTATAAATTGGGCTCCACTGAATTAGCAAGTGGATCAATTTGACAACTGAGTGAAACTGCCGCCTGCAAGTGCCGGTTAGTACATCCAGCTAGTTCATCCAATAAGCTGGCTTGGTGGCAGCAAGCGAAAACAGTAATTGATCTGTTACAAAATACCGATAAATTAGTTCACTCATTCATGCCATACTCGATGAAAAGTATCTCCATCACCAATAAATTAACATTGCCATGCCGTCACTCTGTACGAAATGGAAGAAGAACCATCCAGCACATGCCAACTCATTCCCTTCAATGGACATGCGTGTATTAGATAATAAATTCTCATTTACGGTACAGAAAGATTTCTAGCGAGCTAGCTCCAGCAATACTGTATATCCTTATTAACGTAAGCTTAGCTTGAATAATTAACCGTCATTCCTTAAGGAAGAGAAATTTTAAATGCTTGCCTGGAAACGTAGAGCTACACCTAACTTTGTAGAGTTTTGAGCACACCTTTGGCGTTCTGAAGTTACGAAAGTAAGCTAAGTTAGCATGGCGAAGCTGGAACGATTGACGTTCTGAGAACCTTGATGAGGTTGTGGTCATGCAGTGGAATTCAGTAGCCAACAGACACATTTAAGCTAATTCCCAGTCAGCGTTACTGATTGCTCATCGTTATCTGTCAGGCAGCTTTAGTTGGAGCTCTCTCGTTCTTTACATTTACACATTCCGATCCGAGTGACCCAGGGGAACCATCTTACATTTCAGACTGTACGCTTGTACATCACGAGCATTTGAGATCATGGAGAAGAACTCAAACAACACTGCCTCCTGCAGTCTGGAAGAGACCTTGAACGTAAACGAAGGCACCACGTTTCCGGCCAGCTTATTCCGCAGCAAGAAATCGGGACAAGTGCTGTACTTGGAGGCGGGCAAGGACTTCGTGGACGTGCTTCTCAGCTTCCTGCTTCTGCCCCTCGGCACGGTCCACCGCATGCTCACGACAGGTGGAGAATTCCAACCCCGGCCCTTGCTCCTTGCAAAGCTTCGCTATTGCAACAAGTAATTATTTTTCATTACGTTCATTTGCAATATCTTTGATGAAAATTCATCTCCTCAATTTTCGCTTTAGCAGAAACTGTTCCAATATTTTGATTTTAGCTAGTTGTAGACGTTTATGGTTTTAGATGAGCCAGTTCACACTACTAGAATATGGGCCATTTGCAATACTATTACCTTATTTTTGCAATATTTTTGCAATAGATCGAAACAAGTGACTTAGTCAAAGGAACTTTCAATTGAGAAAATTTTATTACAAAACTTTTGTCGCAGGGTTCAAAAACTAATGCATAAATATATAGTCTAGACGTAGTTGAAATTTGCCAAAAAGTGAATATCGCAAAACCATTGCAAATAAGCATTAGAAAAAATTGCACATTATCATTACTAGACCATAGGAAAACTATTTCGAATGCTTGGTATTCAGAAACATTGAAATACTGTTGCAAAACATTATTTTGCAATATGCTGTCAAAATACCATTACAAATGAATGACAGTAAACCATTGCAAAGACCATTGCAAATGGCCCGTTCCCTAGTACTGTCAGAAGGACTTCGATCGAGCAACGATTAGATTATTCAGTTGGTTTGTATTAATTGTGACTTTCTAGTCTTGGGTCCCATCGTGACACAAAATGTTTCTAGTACCAACTGAAGATAGATAGATAGATAGATATTCCGATGCTTCTCAGATCTGATGAAATGGAATGGGACCTTGCACGTGGACAGGCATCCAAGTGAAGTCTGCTGTGGGTGGAGTCTCGAGTATTTTCGAGAGCGTGCAGAACTTCACTGCTTCGGATCTGCAAGTGGCCAAGGAACAACTTACACAACCAAGACCTGCAACCATCGGCTGCAGGTGCTGGTCGAGGGGTCCGCCAATGCTGTCAACCCTGGAAAAAGCAAACATATTGCCGAGGCGTAAGATCGTGTTTGTGAAAGAAGATCCCCCCAGTGGTTTCGTGAACGCAAATACCACTTTTATCGTCACCGACAACCTGGAGATCATGCCCCTGACGACGAATAAAAGTGTGAAAGTGCTGAGCAAACTGAATGTTGAATCATTAGCCAACCTGGAGGGCAACGACACCACCGTCAGCTTAACTCAGGTAACGGATTCTCAAGTTCTTACTTGTAGGCTCTTAATAAATGCAACGTTTGCAGGGCTATTTCCTACCCCCAATTTTTTTTCAAACCAATCTATCGCTGAATTTGACTGGAAAGGTAAATTGCAGTGTTTCTAAACGTAGCGTTTAGATCAAAGGAAATCATGTTTATTAGTTTATTTAAAGACATTGTATTTTTACGCTTTCCAACCATTTGGAGTTCACTTATCTGTTATCTGTTGTTGCATTTTCAAAGGAGAAAGCATATGGTTTACTGATTATGTAAAACTGCTGTACTTAATTTACTCGTGGCTTGCTCTAATAGCAAGTTAATGATTTATCCATGCTGCTCTCAGATCCTTCAGTTACTCCATTCGGCTCTGACTTCAAACACTTGCCTCAATGAAGTCTTCGGAAAGAGCATGGTAAATAAAGTCAGTGGCATCCGTCCCCTTCAGTCACGAAAATGATGAAGCTGAAAATTCGAAGAGATGCTTTTCACTGTCTATTGGAAATTGCGGATGTGATAGTGTACAGCGCGGCAATGGCCGAAGTGGTGTATGCCATTTTGTAATGGTTTAGAACAAATGTAAATGACGAAAGGGTTGTACTATTCAAGTTTTAGAACATGTAGCGTACCATGCTCAGGCTAGCTCCAGGTGAGCAATTTTGTAACACTGGAATATTAATCACTGCCACATGATTGACTGCGGTATTAACACTTCGAGCAGAATGATATCGAACATTCCACAGGACAAACTCTTTAAAATACAAAACGGCGCTCTATACACGATGAATGTTAATACCTGATTAGTCCAACTCTTTACCACCTGCAATATCAAAACATCAGTTATTATTCTACAATCTGTTCAGCTGCGCAAATCCAAGAATTAAAACAGTATATTGCAATTGAGTCCCGAACATTAGGTATCATACTTCACATTCATAATACAAATTTATCAATAACTCTGTCCTGTCATCAGAATATTTCTAGCACATTCCCCTCTTCCACGAAAGAAAGATGTCTAGTCACTTCACAACCCATCACAACGACGTGACAAAGTCCAATATTTGGAGCAGTCTGCTTCGCAATAGCCTTTAACACCACGGGCATCCTCATGTCGCACATGCAGTGTCAACCTTCACACCCGGGAAACAAACCCAAAAAGGTCAGCAGATGGAAAGAATCGTCAATTGTTACAACTTTATAACGCACCAGTTTAGTCAACTTTGAAGAGCCAAAAATCGAATTTAAAACAGAATGATGCTCGCTCCGAGAGATGAATTCGAACCAAATTGTGAAATTGGGGAGAATGGCATGGCAGAGAAAATTTCACATCAAACAGAAAAGCTCCAAACATCAAACAAATCTCAATACGGTAGGGACACCTAAATCCAGAAGCATCTGATATTCAGCTGGTGCACATCTCTTTCATCAAAGTAAATCTATTCTTGAAGCATCAATATTTCACACCTATCGTTGAAGAAGCGCTTTCACAACATCCACCAAAGAACAGCATTCTTTGGTGCCATGAAATCCTCTCCAATTCACCAACAAAAAAATCAACAAACAGTCGACGATACAAATACCGGCAGTAGGAGCTACGCTCAATGGCGATTTCGGGTGACCATACCCTAACCCTAATCCCCAGCGACAGAAGCAAAACGAGTCTGCGTTCGCAAACCTCTCGCCAAGCAAAAAGTGTCACTGACCTCAATAACTGAAAGGAATAGACAATCCGGAACACAAAAACGATATTGAGGAGAAAGAAAAAGCAATGAACTCTCCAGGTCATGCAATTCGACAAGAAAACGATGTAAGAAAATTACGGGGGTCTATTGGGGGTCTATTGGGGGATCTTAGCGGCCAAATCAGGCGGAAGCTCTACACCGGGCCAGCTCTTGCACAAGCAGAGATCCTTCTCCTTGTCGACGATGGTGTCGTACACTGCGGGCACGTGCTTACCGCACCCACCCCATGACATTTTCCCGCATCTCCTGCATCTCACTGAATAACACATGATCCTAGAACTTGGTCCTGCTGAATAATGCCTGTCTCGCAACCAACGACGTCCGTCACAAGAAAATCACCGCAACATACTTGCGAAATTGGGAAACCCGGCTTGTAAAGTACCCTCGAACCTCGCAAACCTCGGAAACCCGCACACGCAGAGTGCGCGACTGACTCGGCGTGGGTTTTCGCTTCACGAGTCGAGTCAGTCGCGCACACTGCGTTTGCGCGAGCTAGTTCCAGAAGCTGACTCGGCAAGCTTTTACTTTTTGAGAAAGTGATGGCGATCACTTAATTCTACTTTCGTCCAAAAAAACTCTTTTCAATGATATTCATGCACTCCATCGTCCCAATTTGGCAACTTCATCCACATTTTAATTAACAATGAAACATTTTAAATAGCAATGAAAATTATTTGGCAAAAAAAAGATTATTTTATTTTATTTTGGTGAAAAGTAGAGATCTATTTTGAAATGTTGCAATCTGGCCCCATGATGCCCTCCAAAAAAGGATTGGTTAAATGTATGGAAATGCATAGAACATGACAAATATGGATGGAATTTTACTCATCAAAGCATATGTATCCTACAATTTTGTAATACATAACATTCTTGAATGGAAAGTGCTGCAACTCCATTTGCAAGAGCGAGCGTGGCTTGACTGATTGAGGCGTGGACCCGGGTGCGAGGTGGAGGAAATGAAAAGGGCGGGAGAGAAGCTATGGAATACTAAATGCACTCCAACCTCCTATTCCGACGTCGACTTCGTCCTAGTACAGGACGAATTAAACCCAGAGTACTAAATGCACTCCAACCTCCTATTCCGACGTTGACTTCGTCCTAGTGCAGGACGAATTAAACCCAGAGTACTAAATGCACTCCAACCTCCTATTCCGACGTCGACTTCGTCCTAGTGCAGGACGAATTAAACCCAGAGTACATCAACGGAAACCTATGGCACTGCGACAAAAACCTACAGTACTGTACATGGATAAAAACTGATTGGACAATGACGCAAACGTCCTTCCAATACAAGGACATAGGGATTTTGACGCCAATTTTGGTTTACGTTGACGTCCTTCAAACTTGAACAACTTCCTAGAGTGTGACATTGCACTACCCATGAGTTAAAAATTTTTTTTTGGGCAGTACTCAAAATAACTTGGGTTGTCCAAACCCAATTCCGAACCAGAAAAAAGCCTTTCCAATTGGGTATGACTTGTCTATACATTAAGACAGGATGTTTTTTGTTTGTTTGTTTTGTTTGTTTGTTTATCACATTGAGATCTCCCGGACCATGTGTTCTCCGGTCGCATGCTTGGTACCATCGGAAAGCCCTCCGCGAGGAGGGGTGCAGCGGCTTGGTTCCATGGCGTTCAAACGTACGATGTGAAAGTTATGCATTTTCAAGTTGTTTTTTTGTTCTTAAGAATTAGAAAATTACTTTTACTTATATTTTGGTCACAATCTTGGTATTGTCGAAAAGCTCTGAGCAAGAAGGGGTGCACGAGCTTGGTTTCGTGGCATTCTAATTCACGGTGAAAAAGTTATGCATTTTTGAGTTGTTTTTGGTTCTAAAAAATTAAAAAATTACTTTTACTTACATATTGGTTACAATCTTGGTACTATCGGAAAGCTCTCGGCAAGGAAAGGTGCATGGGCTTCTTTTTGTGGCATTTCGATTCATAGTAAAAAAATTATGCATTTTTGAGTTATTTTTTGTTCTAAAAAATTAGAAAATTAGTATTACTTTTGTTTTGACTGTGGCAAGGTCTACTAGTGTGCCTTGTGTTGTTGCCACAATCAAAATAAAAGTAAAAGTAATTTCTTAATTTTTAAATCCAAAAAATACTTCAAAATTCAATAACTTTCTCACCGTAGGTCCAAGCACCACAAAACCAAGCTTGTGCATCCCTCCTTGCCGAGGGCTATCCGATGGTACAATTACCAAACACGTGACTGGGAGACCCATGGTCCAGAAGATCTAAACTTGACAACAAAACAAAACAGCCAAACTTAAGGTATAGATATCTTGTAATCATGGAAGGTCTACAATATAAGCTTACAATATAAGAGTCTATAATATAAAAGTTTAGGCTCTTGGGCTTGAGATCCTAGGCTCACATGCTAGCAATTGTGCCTCCCAATCCTTCACTATGTTTACTACCATTTTGTCATATTTAGCATCATATATACTAGTATAACCCTGTATCATTGCTACAGTCAAAACAAAAGTAAAAGTAATTTTCTAATTTTTTTGTTCACAAAAACTTCAAAATTCAATAACTTGCACATTGTACGTCCGAATGCCACAAAACCAAGCCGGTGCACCCCTCCTCACCGAGGGCTTTCCAACAATATCAAGCACACGACCAAGGGACGCATGGTCCAGGAAATCTCAACGTGATAAACAAAACAAAACAAACAACCTAATTTAAGGTATAGACTAGTGTATCCTGTACCTTTGCCACAATCAAAATTCAAATAAAAATAATTTTCTAATTATTTAGTTAAAAAAAATTCAAAATTCAATAACTTTTACATCATACATCCAAATGCCACAAAACCAAGCTGGTGCACCCCTCCTCACCAAGGGCTTTCCAACAGTACCAAGCACGCGATTGGGGGACGCATGGTCCAGGAGATCTCAACGTGACAAACAAACAATCAAAACAAAACAAAATGAAACAAACAACCTAATTTAAGGTACAGATAGCTATAATTCATCATTTTTATAGCTATAATTCATAGTAAGAGTATTGAGTATGAAGTGGCCAAAATACTCCAAGGTGAAAGTACCAAAAAACATCAAAATAATTTGGCAAAGTTAGAGGCACTTTTTTCAAGAGTCTTTTTTTTTTATAATAGACTATTAGCAATTGAAAATCATGAATTAAAGAGAAAATAGAATTTTTTGATAAGACATGCAAATACTATGAATTTTCAAAGTGAAAACTCTTCAAACCATTGAAACTTTCACATAACTTGTCATGAAATCCAAATCTAAAAAAACAACAAGTAACCAATCACAATTAAGTATGAAAATTTAGGTATATTTTTAGGGAGACCTTCTAAAAAAAGTCTACTTGTCAAAAATAGCTTTACAAATAGTGTTGGATGATTTCACCTTACAAAGCACCTTCTTCTCCTATCTTCTCCTAAAAAATTAATAATACAATAATGAGGAAATATTCAATATTATTCACTTGAAATGCACTCAAACAACTTTCTAAGTTATTTTTGGAGAGTTGTTCATGAACATTATCACAAACCTTGTTTATCATCATTCAAGAATTGGAATTGCATACCCTTGAAAATGAATTTAGGCAAGAAAAAATTAAAAATTAAAAATATATTAAGGACACTATATTTTGATATTAACTAAACTTTGAAGCTAATTGAAATTTTATCAAAATATAGTATTATTTTTGATAAATTATATTTTTGTTGAATATCCTATAAAGCATATTTTCAAAATCAATAATCCAATTTTTAAAAAAAATATATATTTATGAATTTTTTATTGAAAACTGTCTACAAGGATGTCCATTTGAAATCTTGATTTTTTAGTGACAAGAGGCTCTTGGAGACAAGTCTCAAATATACTAAAACTTTGGGGAAAATGAAATTAAAAATTCATTTAAATAAATTGTAGATCACATTTTCAGAAGCCATAAATTGATTATGGTTATGTCCTTTAACCTCATTTATTTCATGACTTCAATTGTAGATTTGACATGAAATAGGGAATACAAAGACTTCAAATCACTTTCATAGTTTTTAACACTCACTTGATCAAACATTATAATGATTCAATCCATAAGTGATATTGATGAGCTTTCATTTCAGCTATGAGGTCTACAACACACCTAGTTTGAATTCATATGGTTACAATTTAAAAAAAAACTGGTCAAACTTATCAAAATTAGATCTTTTTGTTCAGTTTTGAACAAACTCCATGAAGCTCAAAAAGGGCCTCTGGCATTTAGATGAAACAAGATTATTGTTGCTCGTCATCAAAGAAAACTAAATACATCCAAAGAGAACCCCTCCTGATTGCTGTAAGATGAAGAAGAGAGCGCAATGATTTTTCAAAAACACTCTCATGGGGCCAGCCTCTGTGGATCACGGGGAAACAAGGATGTCTTCCGGATATTGTTCAGAGCGCAAAAGAGCATGACGACACGCTCCAGCCCTACACCGGCGCCACCATGTGGTGGTGCACCATATCTGCAACAAAAGTAAAACAACAATTTTGGATTAAAACCAAACTATAAGGCACTCAACAATAAAATAAATCATATATGATGCCATCATCCAATGCAAATCGCCGATAGTAAACATATTGATTCGGAAGTGGCAAAATGGCCCACATTAGCTACTTCCCTATCTACAGGAATTGCAACAAATCATTTGGGAAGATAGCAAAATGCACCCACAGAAAGCAAAAATCATATCAATACTTTCACAATAGAATAGGATTTGAATATTAACTTCGTAAGTAGTCTTCAGTTAGCAGTTTGAGCACTTTGGGGTCAACAATCAAAAGCTCCGACCATCTTTAATGAGAACAATTAAACCCAAAACACCAACCGACAATAATTCACTACCTGAAAGAGTCGATATATGTGGAGAGGGACTTCACATCAATGCCACACTCAGTTGCTCGCTTGGTTAGCAAGTCTGGGTCGTGGACACGTTGAGCTCCTGAAATAATTTCCTCTCCTGGAAACATCACAATAGCAAGGTTAAGCCCAGTGTTTAGTTCCAATGCAAGAACCACTTAAGACTTCTTTCTAATTTTCTTCTGCATTCCTAATAATTGCTATATTTATTCTAATGCTTCTGAATGCCAGTGAAAACATGAAAAATTTATCGCACCTCGGATAAAGACATCAAAAGAATTGCTATATCTTTTATCGTCCCAACAAGGCATCGTGTAAAAGGGCCTGATAGCTGCAGGGTACCGATGTAGTACATAGAAGTCAGTCTTGTACCTGTCAAAGACACAAGGAACACGACACAAATTAAACATGCTTGAATATAAGTAAACCAATATGAAAAGTCTAGAAGCAAAACGCTTTCAAAGAGTCAAATGTCCGAGCTACGAGATTATCTCTTCAATCTGTTGATTCGTGAAACTCAAGAACACATTCAAACAATTGATGCGTTCCCAGATCAAGAGAGCAGTCTTACTTTTGTTTCACAAGTTTCCCAAGGGTTTTCTCTGTTTCGGTGTTGAAGTCAGCCATAGGGTCTACCTCCACGCCCGCTTCCTATACCATCCGATCTTATAAGTCACAATATATCATCTAACATCATCTCTCCACTGCTGTGATTCAAGTTTGTGAACAACACACCAACGTTGTGCAACGCGATGATGGAACGAGAATTACCTTAAGAATTGCTACACCCTCAGCGAATGTGAGCCTCAATGTCTTTCGCCGATACTGCACAAGCATATCATGTAGAAGATCAGTGGGAGCAATCACGCAATACCACGGGATCTTACAATAAATTGATTGTCTGAGCAAAAATACTCTTGGCCAAGACAAAATTCAACACCAAAAAATTGTAACAAGTCAAATTCTATCTGTGTGACAAACAAACCTGAAGCGGCTCAAATGGATACTGTTCGTTAATAGCCGATAGCTGCTTCGCACACTTCTCATTTAAACCGTCAAAAATGGTGAGAAACACTTTCTCAAGCACATCCAACACCTGCGAACAGACCAGCTCCACATTTGAGAGCGACTTCTTGCCCTACTTATGCTGCATTCTAAGAAAACAAGAATTATAAGAGAAGACTCATTAAATGGAATTCATTCCTAAGGTTGTACCAGCATTAAAGCTCCGCAACTCATGATTTGTCCATAAAATAAACAATGCAAGGGTTCCAAACCTACCTCAAAGTAGTGCTCTTTGATCTCCATCTCAAAGTCGAGGCCCGTAAATTCACACAAATGTCGATGAGTAAAAGAATCCTCCGCACGAAATACTGGTCCAATCTCAAAAACACGCCCAAAGTCTGCGCAAATAGCCATTTGCTTGTGCAGCTGTGGAGATTGGGCAAGACATGCAGGCTGTCCCTTGTAGTCCAGCTTGAAAACTGATGAACCTCCCTCACTGGCTCCCGCAATTAACTTGGGAGTATGTAATTCCACAAAATCCTCGTCAAGAAGAGCTTGTCTGAATAGCTGCAAAATTCCAGACAAATATTCAATATCATTGAAGGACCACATGCCTGAAACAGTTCACTACACGTTAACAAACTGTCTAGAAAACTGACATAGCTTACAGTATCACAGGTGCATCCGTCTCTAATGCACATATTCATCAGCTATGCATAAGATATGAGACAGTAAACAAAGCAGAGAGAAGAGTACAAAGACTAATATAAGCACTTTTGCTCACACCCTAATGACAATGACACGACATACAATTGCAACAATGGCCATGAATACTAACCGTTGAAACCTGGCACTGGATACGGAAAATAGCCTGATTGGCAGGCGTGCGTAAATCAATAACGCGGTTGTTTAGTCTCGTGTCTTGTCCTACCCTCACATACTGAATACCTTCCTGTTTGAACCCAAATCCAATACTCTGTCAGCGAAAGCAGACATCAAAAGCACCTAGACTACCAAAACACTGTAGACGAGCCTACAGCAGTTCTTCGGAACACTTTTCACTCATGACCCTGCTCAGAAAATTCTTAGGCAAACTTCTCCATGGCGCTGTTGCAGAATTGAGCCCACAAAAAGAAAATGACTGTATACAATAATTGCATTAGATCCAAAACCTGTTCGCCTTTCTGAAAGTCGACTTCACTTCTAGCAGCATCTTCAAGGTTAATAGGGAGCTGAACCGCAGCTTTGCTGATGCAGTGGATCTTTGTAACATGAAGCTCAACCTGCAATGAGAATTTACGATATCTTTCCTATTCAGAAAATGTGGGGTACAAGATACTAAAACCATGAGGGACCTGATCCCGTCTCCTGCACTGACCTCTGTTACCAATAGCAATTCATCTATTCAAGCACTAGGTTGAAAGTATTAGCAGGTGGTGTTTGGCTGCATGGTCACTAATCTTTAAATAGAAATGGCGTTTGCTGTCCCTTCAACAGTGGTCTACAACCTCCCACTCTGAATCCCACTGTGAATGCTTGCGAACGAAATTTATACATAGTGATGAACATCTGATCGCAATAGCTTCGGCTTTTCCACCTCAAGTGACCTCTCCACATCTCTATACTGATCTCCCCCAAATCCCACTCCCACACATTATTCAAAATGCTTAACCGCAAAAGGACCAATTTTGGCCTCATGTATTTTTGAGTCAGCTTGAGTAGGTCATTTGTGGACTTTTTTGTGTTCGATTTAGTTTTTTTGTTGAACAACAAGTATAATGCCCTTCACTGATTCTAATGACATAAAACATGACCTCATTTGAATAATACATTCTACAATATGATCAATTGAAATGACCCTTTCCAAACCCAAAATCCTTTGTCCTTAAGCGCTAAAAGTATCGGAAAGAGTATCCTGCAAATTACTTGAACCAGCAAGATTCACAATTCATATACCCAAAACGAAAACAGTACACTTTGAAAGCTTGATAAAAGGCTCAAAACATACCGGTTGGGACGTCCCCTCCACGGGATTCGTCGGCACCATCACCACACCTTCAACATCCACAATACTCTCTTTGTTCAGCTTCGTCACAAACTTGACCATACCCTTGCTCACCACGTTGTCCTTGACCAACACAACACACTGCACAGTATGCCCCGCCTCTCGCACAACCAGAAAGCCCAAACTCCCCTTCCCACGAACAGTATGCACTCTTCCTCGCACCAGCACCGTCTGTCCCGCCTGATCTCCAGATAAATCACCAACCTGGAACCACACTCTCACACTCTTCTCTTTACTCTGCAAATTCTCCAAAGCAACGTCACCATAGTTTCCTGCCAATGGATCCACCTCCTCCTCTGTGTTCAATTGAAGTGCTTCCATCTTCTTGGCCTCATTCTTCTTCTCCAGTTTCGCCAGTTTGGCTTTCTCCTTCTTGCTCATCGGAGGAGCCTCCATCTGAGCAGTCGTGACGAATTGGTCACAGAACCCAAAATTCGCAAGAAAGGACTTCAAGCAGAAAGTGGAAACCGAATTGTAAAGGACGGAATGCAAGAAATTGTACGCCAGAGTCTGAAGCAAGCTAAACCCTAAGTATGGAAAGCTTGTGTCCCACGGTGAGGGTTTAGAGAGCAGGCAAGCAGTCGAACGTACCTGTTGCGCGCTGTCGAGCTCCATGTTCACAGCCTGCTCTACGAAATCCAACACTCGCTGTGCAAGAGATCACCAGCAATCTGGTCTCTCTGATCAGTGTCCGAGGAGAGACCCTCAAACCCCTTCTATGATTTATACACAAAGTCCCAGTTCAATGGATTGTAGAAAGGGGAACAAAAAATGTTATAAACATATTACGGAGTATTACTTATTATGTGTTGTGGGATTGGAGTGGGGGCCAACAACCGCTAAGCAGGCCGCAAACTGCCGCTATCACCCGCAAACGGCAGTTTGCGGCAAATGGTGGCAAATGGCGGCTGAGGCACTTCCGAACGTCATATCCACAAGAGAGATGGCGTTGCAGCGACCTTGACCTTGAATGTCCAACAATTAGAATTCCTCTGGTTTTTGTGCCTTTTTTTTTAGTGTTTTGATGGAGGTGATTGCAAGATCATGATACTGAGCTCAGGATAGTATCGAGCCTTTTCTTAAGTTTTCTACATTGATCAGTGGAAGAAACCATGTCGCTTTCTGTAGCGCAGAATTTAGGAGAGTCATCCTTTTTCCTCCCGCACCTCCCAAAGCGTTTTCATTCATGGAGTGGAGTCTCCTCGTCACTGAGGGTGAGCATAAGAAGCTCTGCAGTGCGAGGCAAACCAGACAACAAGAGGAGGTTCTACGACTCCGTGGAGCGGGCGTACGCGAAGAAAGGAAGCTATTTCAGGCGGAAAGACGATTCTGCGAGGGAAGGAGGGATGAGTGGGAGTGTGAATCGGAACCAGACGCAGATGAAGAGTGCGGGATACTTTCGAATTTACCGAGTGGAGGTCTTGCTGGAGAGCGATTTGGGAAAAGACTATTTCGAGGTGTCGGAGGCTGTGTTGGAGTCCACTGCTGCAGCTCTTGGTTGCCAGGTGAACTTGGATTCGTCTCACTTGATTCAGAAGGAGAATGCTTTGTTTATGAATTTGGAATTTCGGTGCAGGGTTTAGGGTTTAAGCTGTGGACACGATGAATAGGAAACGATACTGAACAGAATTGAGTGAAATTTGTACTGTCCTGTGGGATTGCAGCCTGAATTGCTGCCGCGTTCTGGCCTTATGGTCCTTCGCAAGTCGTTCGACGCTCGCAAGGTACTCAGTTGTGTACCTTAACCCTAATGTACCAAGGATTCATTGTTTTGAAATGTCCAATTCGATTGATCATATTGCGAAAATAGTAAAATTCTGATGTGGCCAAATTTTCCATCACCAGATTCACTCAAGAACAGTGCATGTGTTGGTCAAAGAATAAATAGAATTAGACTAAGGAAACTACTTCCCCACATGACCTACTCAAAACTGCTAAAAGGAATATACGGCTCTATTTGGGCTTCTTGGTCCTTGAAGGGTTACAACTCTGAAATTCTGATGAGCCTCATGTTTCTGGACAGTCATAAATCTTGATGCCATTTGGTTACATGTTGCTGTCATTTTTCTAATGGTTTATATCCTTTGCACCTAGGTTTGCGAAGTCAGGAATTAACGCCGTGTCGAGTGAGTGTAGGAACCGAAGTTCGTGTACACAGTAGAGCTGGACATAGAGGAGTGTCTGAAGCAGAATCCTGGAATCAATTCATTCTTGTCCAAGCTACGAGCCAAGCCTGCTAGGCTTGAGTTCTCCAAAACGCCTTGGGCACCGTTAGACGTCATTTCTGTTCTGGCTCGTGGAGGAGAGTCTCTATCAATAGTTAAATCTGATGGTCATTTGCAAGATCCTGATGTAGAACAAAGGGGAGCTTCAAAGGCCTCAACTACTGGGCGTAGGCTTGGTACGTTTATGCTTCCATGTATGAAAAAACCTTCATGCTAAGATTTTTTTTTCCATGTCATATCTATTTAGGGACTGGATACTCTTTCCAGTCACTTTTAGCATTTTTACCAACATGCAGGAGTGGGCTTTTATGGGGAGATCACTATGGAGCTCACCGGAGAGATCACTTTGGTTAAAACAGCCAAATTCTCTTGAGATCAAATTTTTATCACTATTTATACATTCCTTATGCAATTTCAAAATGAGAGGTTGTTGACCGCTATAAGTGACACTAATCGACCTCATTCGAATGTCAGTGGCCATAGACATTCAGCCTAGTCATGCTTGCACCACTTGCTAATTGAAGGCCAAGCAAGTTTGCGAAAAGATGAGTTGCTATTGATAACAGGGGTCTGTTAATAGGAAATGGGATGAGGTCTCTAACGGTTTCAGTATCCTCTACCTTATTATATGCTAATTCGGCCATGCTATTTTCTTCGTGAATTTGAGACATTGTGAGAAGTCCAGCTTAATGTGATTTGTCTTGTAGGTCATGAAGAGGCGAATGTGGTGGTGGTGGGAAGCGGGCCAGCAGGATTGTTTGCTGCTCTGGTGCTTGCTGAGACTGGAGCGAAGGTTACGATCGTGGAGAGGGGGCAACCTGTGGAAGGTCGGGGCAAAGACATTGGGGCTCTCATGGTTCGTCGTTTGTTGAATGCAGAGAGCAATCTTTGCTATGGAGAGGTTGGTGGTCATGAACATGTACTCTCATTTTGGAGTTCTCTTTTGCTTTGAAATCGTAGGTTAGGTTCATGCTCAATGTCCTTCAGGGTCCCGATAAGCTCAATGTCTGATTTTTTATCCTTTACATGCTGTAGGGAGGAGCAGGGACTTGGAGTGACGGAAAGTTGACGACTCGCATTGGAAAAAATGGCGGCAGTGTGCAAGCTGTTAGTCCATGTCATCACATTCTGTTATTGCTAGGAATTGTACATGTCGTAGTATTGTATTTCACGACCGTCCTCTTGATGGTCTGATCTCACAATTCTGCCTTTGCATACTCCCATCTTGAGACTGACTGGTGCTTTACTCTTATTGTAACTCGTGAGGTTAGATTTTGAAGATCACAGCTTGCTCTATCGTTTTTTTCAGTTTTGAAGC
The DNA here is from genome assembly GCA_950106755.1 of Climacium dendroides. Lineage (NCBI taxonomy): Eukaryota > Viridiplantae > Streptophyta > Bryopsida > Hypnales > Climaciaceae > Climacium > Climacium dendroides. The sequence goes on from OX467092.1 coordinate 1,302,009, forward strand.
GAACTTCTTGCAAGCTATTCCATTGTTCTATACCATAGGAGTTGTAGTCAAGAGTTTGTAAGACATGAGCCATTTTTATCTTATAGGTTTTAGCGACTCTGGTCCGCTTTGGAGCTCCTGTCAGCATATTGATGGATGGGAAGCCACATGTTGGGACGGACCGGCTTATTCATATTCTACGGGCCTTACGTCAGCACTTACTCTCTCTTGGTGTAGTGGCTTTTCCCCTGACCTAATCTATATCATTTGCGTTCTAGAACATGAAAGCGGATGCTGGTTGTCTTCTTTTGTGTCTTTCAAGCATCGCGTTGAAAGTGTCTGATTGTATTTTGAAGTGTCTTGAATTCTTTCGTACGTACACATTCCTCTGCTTTCAAGTGCTTTGTACCACGTACCATTATGGTAGGAGCCCACAGTTGCCACAATCTTTAATTTAATCTACTTCTGAGTTGTATGGTAGGGTAGCAATCTGAGATTCTTTTGATATCGACATTTCAATTTCATGGTGAGGTTTTTAGCTTTGAAATTATTGGATGGCAGCATGACGTTTTGACACTGTGAATGTTGCAGGTAACACTTCTCTTTGGAACAAGAATGGATGACCTTGTTGTGCGTGACGGGCGCTTAGTGGGTATTCAAGTATCCCCTGTTACTGAAAATTCAGATAGTGCTTGTCCAACGACTCTCGAAACTGATGCCGTTGTCCTTGGTGTGGGCCACTCCGCACGTGATGTTTACGAGAATCTTCATAGTCACAATGTGCTCATGACTCCAAAGGACTTTGCTGTAAGCTTCCGATTCTCCCCTCCTTGTTCGTGTATTAGATTGGCTCCAGATGGAACAGCACCCCAACTTATTGGATGGTTCAGTATGCAATATTGTCATAACAAATCAGAGGCTACAGAGATTGTTCTTTGTTTCTGATGGTGAATGATTATATATTACAGGTGGGATTCCGTGTTGAACATCCGCAGGAGCTTATAAATGAGATGCAGGTAAAGCTTAAACGCTCTTGCTTGAGCGTAATGATTGTTCGTCTCACACATCAGTTTTGAAGAGGGTATCAGACATGGCTGGGATATACCTAGCTATTGTTTATTTACTTGCTGTCTTTAGAGCTCTTACAATAAGCAACATCTTGCGTAATGTTCCCCTACCTGAACGACATTTTCTGACACCTGTACAATTCTAAGTTCCGAATGTGGTTGATTCTATTGTTATTTTACTCTACCTTCTTGCAGTACCACAAATGGGCGTCCGAAGTGCAACGCGGGAAAGGGAAAGTCCCTGTTGCTGACTATAGAGTGGCCACGAACATAAATGCTGGCAAGTCGAAAGATGAGGTTCTCTCGCGTGGGTGTTACTCTTTTTGCATGTGCCCGGGTGGCCAGGTTCGTGCTCTATAACTAATCAACAACTATTTGTTTCTGCGCTGCGTGCACTTAGTTTAAATATTCTATTTCCCCTACTTGCTGATTCATTTTGGGATTTATCTTGAACACTTCAAACTTTCATACTTTTCTTTATGTTATGTTTCCTTTTCCTTTTTGTCAGATAGTGCCGACTAGTACAAATGAGTCGGAGCTGTGTATCAACGGTATGTCCTTCTCCAAGCGCTCATCATTGTGGGCTAACGCTGCTCTTGTAGTCTCTGTACCATCCGAGGACTTTGAACCTTTGATCAGCAAACACGGTCCACTTGCAGGCATTGCCTTCCAGGTACGGTATAAATAAGCTCGACATTGTATCCCCCGAGTGCTGCTCTACTTTTGAATCATGCAAACTGTGGGCACGTTTACTGCATTTTCTCCCAACTTCCCTTCTGGAATCAGATGCCCGGTCAGGTCTAGGATAGTCCGCTTCAGAATCTGGGGCAGTGATATGTTCACTCTATTTGCAAGACAGTGTCTTGAGAGGTCACGTTTCTTTATGCTGTTCAGAGAGCGCTTGAGAAGGATGCAGCAGTTCTTGGAGGTGGCAAGCTTGTAGCGCCTGCACAGACTATCCCAGATTTCTTGGAGGACAAGTTATCAGGTTTGATTTGCTTTATGTCAATTACTTGGCTTCTCTTGTAAGGTTTTTGGAGAGAGTACTTGTCCCATTTTTAGTACTGTGACTGACATTTTAGCTGCACGCCTCCTTCACCCTAGAGCCTCTGAACGCAATACAGAAACATCACCATACTTAATGGAAGGTTGTTCTCAAGTTTTTCTTTCCTTTCTTTTCATTGATTTCCATTATAGCTTGTTGTGTTCGATTTGTCAGGAGATGAGTTGCCATCTTCCAGCTACCGACTTGGTGTTCGATCTGCTGCTTTGCACGAGCTGTTACCATCGCACCTGACTCTTGCCTTGAAAGAAGCTTTGGTTGCCTTTGATGGTCAAGTAAGCAATTTTCTTTTTACTATGTTGAATATTCTAGTTGTTTGTTTGGTTCCATCTCTGACTGGGTTTAATATAAGTATCTGAATACATGATAGTGGCCACATTCAATCTGTCATATGGCACCTGGAATTAAGGACACTGGACTTTCAGAGATTGTTGCATGATGAGTATTTTCTTGGCTTTGTTCAGTTACCTGGATTCATAAGTGAGCGTGGGCTGCTTCATGGAATTGAGGTAAATCTCATGTTTCCCTGGATTATGATTTGCGTAGAAGCTAACTGGTTCGGCAGTTCGTGGAATTGAACGAACCAACCTTTTTTATTTTAGGATTCTCTAGTTCTTTAGCTACTACGTTGTTCTGGGACAATCTGAGAAACGGTTTTACCTCTTTTTGATGCAGACAAGGACGAGCTCCCCAGTGCGAATTGAACGCAACAAAGAGACCTTCGAGAGTGTGTCATTACCGGGACTTTTTCCTGTTGGTGAAGGAGCTGGATACGCTGGCGGCATAGTGAGTGCTGCTGTTGATGGAATGCATGTTGGCTTTGCTCTTGCCAAGCAATTCAATCCTGCGTTCCAAGCTGCTCCATCAGACTTTGGACTAAAAGACTAGTCCCTTAATCCAATCCACTTTGTTTGAAACTGGGCTCAGGTTGCCAACCGCAAGTGTCTCTTTCTCAACTAGAAACAGGTCGGAAATGTTGGAAATATCTAGTGTTTGATCTTCTTGCCTTTTCAAAAGAGCTATTCTTATGAGATGTTTTACAGCTTCTCAAAAATTCTCAGTCAGTCAGTTTTGGTGCTTCAGGGGCTGTATATGCTTGAGTCGCATTGCCATCAATGCATTCCATCAACAGCAGCTGACTGAGACTCTGTTTTCTTTTAGAATTTTTGAGTAGGTCATAGGGGGCTTTCTATAGTTCAATTTCATTATTTTTTATCACATGTAAGATTCTGATCATCTGATATAAAATTTGACCCTTGTGATCAATTGACTTGGTTAACTTAAAATTATGAATCGTTGGTGTATATGCGGTTGAGTACAAGCATATTCAAATTCTTGACTCTTGATATAATTCTTTATACTTTTTTTACATTGAGGATCATGTTAGCTTGAATGACTATTTACAAGTCTATCATAATCAAAGTGTTTGTTGCAAATTTATTGAGCTTAACTTTGAACAAGTTTTTACCACTCCTCCATCACCAAAGTGTCTTGAAGCACAATTTTGTTGATGAAGTTATTGATGTGTTGATAACAAGACATTTTTATATTGAGTAATGTATAAATGGTCTTTCTTCTTTGAAAAGCAAAGGAATAGTTTTGAATATATACTTGTCCATGAACATACAAATTCATATTTATACAAGTATACATAGTTACCAAATACTAACAATTATGTATCCAAATACTTTGAAACTTATAAACATCCCATGCTTTAAACCACATACAATTATATTTTTTCAAAAACATATAAATGGTACTAACTTTCATTTATAAAAGTTGGTACATAGTCTCCCTTCTAACATAGGCTAAATGTGGGACCCAAGATGAAAGATGGAGTGAATATTAAACTTAGTACACTTGTTTTTTGCACTAATTTGTCCACATAATATACATGACACTAATTAATCAAAGTCACACTGAATTATTGAGCTCAATAAGTCGCATTGAATTAATCAAAGTCATACTATTGTGAATTGAACCAATTTTCACAAAAATAAAATTTTATAATAGCACTAATTTTCAAAGTAACACTAGTCTCCTTTTACTATAGGGCAAATCAATAGAGTGATATTAGTAACTGTAATATTTAGTAGCCAATTTGATATCATCCTAGGTAATCACGTTCAATATCCTTTGCCACATAATTAATTGAAGCTAACAAATGTGATTTAAGAAATGCTTTTAAATTGAAAGCTTTATTTTTTCCATACAATTAAAAATAATAATAATATCCCAAAAAAATTTAGATTTTTTTATTAGAAATATTCTTTACCAACTCCAATGGAAGTAGTGGAGGTGGTAATAATGAAGATGATTTTAAAGAGGTAACTATAGAGTTTTTGAAGAAAAGAGCAGCAATCTTAGGAGAGCTTGAACAAGAATGGTGAGTGTGGATCTTCACATTTGTATGTCTCACTTATATTGATAGGGTGTATAAATTTTTTTGGTTGGATTACTAGTTGACATAAAGTCTACCTTAGAAAGGAAGTGGTAAAGGTAGTCTAGTCTCCCCTTGCCTTAGAGGCTTGGCTAAAGTAGACCAACCTGTTTATACCAATTGCCTAATACCATTATTGATTTCTACTTTTAGCCCCAATTCTACTACAAAACTCATCCAAATCCGTTCATCTTCTTGGTTATTCTTATTCTTACTCTTAGGGCATGTTCACACTTGATGTTAGGATTGATTTTTGCAATGTGAATCTCATTCAAAAATAGGTCTAAATTCATTCCTAAGACCCTCAATAAACAACACTCTTTTAACAGTAAGTAAGAATATATCTTAAAAATTACTTTTACTCTTACTCTTCCTACTATTATTATGATAGTATATAAGTTTTCTCACCTCTTTCAAAAAAATCGTTAGATTCTTACTGTTTCGGGGGTGCTTCACGTAGCTTCATCCAAAACCTTTTTTTTTCACTGAAGTAGGACTTCAAAATCCAACCTCCTCCCCTTTCTTTTCCACTTTGGTGATGAGGCTGAAATTTGTGGAAGCAAAATGAGATGGTGGCTCCCTTGATTCTGAAGGTCGTGGCCTTCTCGCTGGCCAAGAAGATTGTCGTCTACCTCGTCGCCAGGGTACACCCTAAACCCTAAACCCTAAACCCTTTCTTGTTTCACTTTTCGGTACACACTTTAATGCTTGTCGATTTTGAACTCCATTATGATGTTTAGGGTTCAGTCAGGACATTACTGAAGTCTTTCGAAATCAGTGACATCTGAAAGAATAGTTCCTATGACAAGAATGGCCCTATTTTTCTTTGGTCTTGTTGGTGAATGTGCCAAGGAATTTGCAATTCCAATGCCCCAAGGAATTTGCGATTTGGATACCATATGCAAAGATATGAAAAGTATAAAGTAGTCTTCACGACATGTATATCAGCTAAATATCTTATCAAGTGGTGCTTTAGGGTCTTTGATGTCCCAATCATAATTCTTTTCTTTCAAACGGGAGTGTGATATAGGGTTAGGGTTTAGTGGTGCACTGCATTGGACGGCATTTCATGCAATTTCGTGGGTGCTCATCCCTCACTCATTAAATTATAGAATGCGAATTGCGGGTGCTATTTGGTACTTGAAAGAGTGATGAAATATGAGAATATGATATTAAGGGGCCATGTGATGTTTAAGTGACATGTGACATTTGTGGACACTCAAAACAAAGTTGCATGTGATTTGTGGGTGCAGCAATATGGATTCCGAAGGCTTTATCGGCGCATATCCAAGTTCAACCACTCCATGAATCGTGAAAGTCCAATCTTGAGAACGAGGGTGCATAACCAGTTGCAATTTGCGTTTCAGTTGCCGGGTGAAGTTTACAAATTGTACCAAAGGGTGTAACGCTGGAGAGGAGTGAAAGTGCCTCCATCTGCTCTTCCTGGTTCATCAATTGGCACCATTCACAGCAGAAACAAGTCGAACCCTAGGTTAACATTGATTCAATTTGTCTTGATACACATCGGAGAGAATATGAGTCGTTCCCCTCATTTGAACAATCATCTTCATGCCAATAGTGGTGCCACAAGTAGGACAAAGTTTCACAACTTGTATCATGTAAGCGTAGTAATGTAATTGTTTAGTGAAATCGTATCATTGTTGAGTGGAATAGTTGCACTGTTGAGAAGAGTAATGTCACCGTTCATGAAACGTGTGGGGACTCATATCAAACACAGTTTTCCTCTAATGTTCCTTGTTGAGATACTTAGTCATTGTATTCTACTCTGTGCACAGGTTCGTGAAATCTACACAAGATCAACCGCATTACAAGTTTCAAGCCTGAATGTTCTAAATCCAACTTCAAGTGGATTTGGTTCCGTCAGTCAGTCACCACAGACGCATCTGTTGGCACGTAGAGGAGTTGGAAATCAAATCTCAAGATTTAATAGGCCATTCTCATCTTCTCTTCTTCCCTTGGGCATCTCCTCACTGGTTTCACCGAGCAAAGCATTGCAGGCAAGCTGTGGGCATTTTGTAATTAGTCCTACTGGTCATGGTGTTCTGATCAAACCAGATTCTCGGTCAGATCCTGTTAGGACGGCCTCAGATATTGAACATTTCTTTCAAAGTTGTGGTTTACTAGGAGCATCAAAGCACGCTTTCAGGAGTGAGACAATGATTGATGAGTCTAGAAACTCGGTCCAAAAGAGAGAAGGCCTGTCCCTTGTTTTGTGAGGATGCATAATTTCAACCCGTAAGTGCCCATCTAAAATTAAAAGTCCACTTTGGAATTTAATAGCTCATTTTAGTGATTTTTGAACATACAAATCTCACCTCATCAACTGGCTGCTACGTGCAAGCAAAGTCTTGAGCTCTTCTTTGTTGTCCATCACATGAAGACCTAAAATAATATGAAAACTATTCTTTTTCCAAACATACTACTCTCTCTAAAACTATGCAACTCAATAGATGAAGATGTAAACTCCATCCTCATTAAAGACAGAATTTCAACTCACGACATGCCATAGGCTAACCTAAAACAAACTCTATAATCTCATCAATTAGCAACGTAGTCATGTGCAGATGGCGCCACCTGTTTCAATGGAAACAAGATTAGCACACTTCATCAAAACTGTCCCACTTGCACCAGCAAGGTCCCAGTCTGAATTCCAGTGCACTCACAAGAAGAAGAATGAAGACAAAACACGTAAGTAAGAATCCACATACTTTAATACACTTCACCAAAACAAGAATTTACTCATAAACAACAAAAATTTAATCATAAACATACCTTTGGGTTTTTGGATAGGCTTGTCTAATTCCGTCCTTATAATATGGACTCCAAATTATCTCTTTGAAGAAGGTTTCTAAACATTTATAAGAACTACTCTCCAATATCGGCGAAGCAACACGTACCGCAACTCATAATTGCTTGCGCTCCAGCAACAAGAATAGTACAGGTTCAAAATACACAACTCATTTCTAGTCTCGGTTTGAATAATGCCTAACAACAGACTCTGATTCATAAGCTGCAGGTTCGGTAAGGCCTTTTATCCAAGAAAATTCAAATCACTATTGAAGTATGAACTAGTAAAAAAAATTCCAGTAAATTTAAAGTATTCATAGAATTTTCAGTAAAATTACTGGGCTCTCCAAGTAGTCAAAGCAAGCCTAGAGAACTGAATTCGATTCTTTGTCAATGCGATGGAGGGGGTAGGAATGGTGCAGGAATCCAAAGTGGTGGTGGTGACTTGGGCAGCACGTTCTCGGGATTTGCATATGCTCTCCGAGCAGACCCAGACAACATTTACACATTCTACGACTGGCCCATGCAAGCAAAGGGTGGAGGGTTGCGCTACTACAAGACACTAACCTGTTTGTTGTACGCCGATGCCAGCGATCCTAGTGGTGACGGCCCCTTCGAGCGGCGGGAGTAGGGATGGCTAGCTTTGTCCAGTACAAGTCCAACGCTGCAGATTCGACTTCAGATGCTTCAATGTCGCAGGCCATGGACGTGCTTTCGCTGTCTGGTGAAAGGAAGAAGCCTTCGGGTTTGCATTATTTTGTGAAGCTGTTCAAGCTCTATCTGGCCACGAGCGGGAGGTCCTCCACAAGCATCTCAACCCTAAGAAACTACTCACAATGCAAAAGAGCAGCTCACCTAAAACCCTGAAACACAAGCGGTAATTACAGCAAGCCTCGCAAACATTGCTCCACAAACAGATTAAATACAGAGAATTGCGGAGTGCGGCCTTATCAGAGTCTCGCTTTCGAGTGACCGCGCTTCGTTGGTTGCCGGAGAGTGGAATGAAGTATATCAAGTCCTCACGCTCCTGCACGATACTATCTTCCTCCGTGAAATTGAAACTCCTTTTCAATTTTTTTCCTTCAGTAAAGAAGATGGATGATGGCAAACCACAGTGTTCATGATGAATAACATACCTTGTCTCTTCTCACTCTCTTCAGAGGACGAGAGAAGGATTTTCTAGTGCCCTTATCCAATGCAACGGAACAGCGTTCAAGAAAGGAGAGCAAGCAGAGACAGGAATAAATAATATACAACAAAAATAATCCCAGAATCCATGTTTGATCATTCTGATTGACATCATTCAACTCAGGTTCAAGCCTAATATCACATCGAGTGACTATGAACAGCGTTTCTACAGGCAGAGTAAAACAAATTGGTCAAACTGTTCCAAACTGTTCAAACTCAACTACAGTATTGGTCTTTCACTACAAGAGGCTGCAATAAAAATGTGCCCCTCCAACTTCAAGTGCGTCCACAAACCAAAGCTCAACTTGCAACACATCGAGCCAAGAAAAAATGAGAAAGACGGAACACATTGGCTACCTTATGTCATAGCATTCTTGAAAGGAGCTTCTAAGACCACAGGCCCCCATCTCCTAATTCAAGGGAAAATCTGGACAAGATTCTCCAATACTCTACAATCTAATTATTAACACACATCTAATTGTTAAGCATACCTTGTTTAGTCAAAAAAAACGTCGTAAATCTCTCGAGTAAGTTTCCAACTGTTGTGCAGTGAAAACAATCTCTGTTCTAAAATTAGGGGGGACAATGTCCCAGATCTTGCTTGTAGGAATGCGAAACGGAGTACCGGTGGCTAGTCCAGCTGGAGGAAGTATCACGGTCTGCATGAGAGTAGGAATAACCATTGTTGCTGAAGCTAGAGTCTGACTTTGAAGTACCATCTGCCTTCCAATTGCCGGTGCAACAGCTGGCGCATTCTCCCACCGCATTCTCCCACCGCTCCCATGTCACCACTTCGGTAGAGAAAGATAAAGAAATCAAAATCACTACAAAAACCTGTCCACCACTGTCAGTCAGCCAATACCGGGCATCCTCCCACAACTTTGGCAAACTCTCGGAAACTCCAATCTCTACCACAACAGTCGGCCAATCCTTATTAGAAATGCGGTTTTCCGGTATATATGCTTTGATCAGCCTCCTTCTGCCTCCTAGAAATTTCACCACACCTGGCTGCCCCAAGCCCAAAAATCCCTAGGGAGGATGGAACCTGCGCAATAAACAATTCTCGAAAAAGATCAACTGCTGCTTCGTGAGGCCTTCATGGCATGAGCTTCACAATAAGCAGCCTCTCATCTTTATCGTGCAAAATCCTCATCTGCGGAAGGTATGAACACCTGCGAAGGTAGTCCACCACTTTTATTTTAACCTAAGTCTCACTTAACCTAAGTTGACTGGGATCGTCATTTCAACACTCCTCCTCAATCCCGGGTTACCTCATTAAAAAACTTAATTGTGACAAAAAAAACTTTATAAGGAAAATTCACAGAAAGAAAAAGAATATAGCCTATTGTGGAACTAAATCTTGAAGAGATCGCATGTCAGCTTCTTGAACCAATCGTCTAAGAATGTAGACAGGGAGTGTCTTCGTAAGCATGTCAGCAATGTTGTGGGAGGATTGAACTTTCTTCACTTTAATTTGTCCTAACTCAATAAGGTCTTGGGTAAATCCAAAGATTTGTAGACTGATGTGCTTTGTTCGATCAGCCTTGATGAATCCGTTAATTACTTGTACAACGTATGCTGCATTATCTTCAAAAATCACTGTTGACTATGTACCATGGTCGAATTCGCATTGACCTAAAATGATCTTATTAATTATTCGCAACCAAACTACTTCTCTTGTCGCTTCGTGAAATACTATTAACTCCGCATGATTGGTTGATATCGCGGTCACTGACTGCTTGATGAACTTCTATGATATTGGTGCGTTGTTTCATAAAAAGATATAACATGTTTAAGACTTGCCAGTGTTTTCGTCTGACTTGAAACTGGCATCTACATATTCGACTAAATCTAATGCTCCATTTTTAGTATAATATAGTCCTAAGTCTTTTAATCCACAGAGATATCTAAAAAGATGTTTGACTCCATTCCAATATCACATTATAGGCTTCTGACTATGCCAAGCTAACACGCTTGTTGCAAATGATATATCCACTCAAGTATAAGTAGATAAGTATAATAAAGCTCCAACCACTGTGAGGTATCGTTGCTTGTTGTCATATTCCTCCTCCTCGCAAAGTCGGTACGGGTCATCGTAAGTCTTGCTGCGACCAATCGTGGGAGCAGACAAAGAACTTACTTGATTCATGTTAAAATTCTTAAACAACCGTTGAATATATGCAGTTTGATGAAGAAATATACTCCCATTGGGGAGGTATGTGATCTACTAACCAAGACAAAAAGAGGTGCAGCCGAGTAGTTTCATCTCAAACTAGTTCATTAGTAAATTCACCGTGTGGCGGCAAGTTGAGAGCGTATCTACTAGGTTGAGATCATCAACATACACAACAACTATCACAAATCCTTGAGCTTCCTTCAGAGTAAATATACATGGAAGGGTAGGGTCGTGCCGAAACTTGTGGTGTAGCAAAAAGACTCTCAAATCTTGATACCACATACAGCCTGCTTGTTTTAATCCATAAAAGATCCATTGCAACTTAAGGTTAGAATATTTGTCCGGAGTATCAGCCTGAGGAGGCGTAAAGAAGAAATCAGGAGAAGGCCTAATATAAATTGTGGTACCCAATTGTTCATAAAGGTAGGTTGTCACAACATCTAGAAGCGTGGTTTCCACAAAATGTTGTACAACTAGGCCAAATAGATATCTAAAGGTAGTAGCATCCATAACTAGAGAATAAGTAAAGGCAAAATCAATGCCGAAACGTTGCATGAATCCTTGAGCCACTAATTGTACCTTGAACCGGACTACCTATCTTTGAATATTTCGTTCCGGGTAAAAATTAACTTGCACCCTATGGACTTAGCAGGGAGATTGGTCAATAAAGGACCAAAGACTTGATGTTTTCTAAGAGAAGAATACTCAATTGTGAGAGCAACCTGCCATTGTAGCCAATCGGGACTGACTTTCGCTTCATCTAACGTAAGTAGGTCAGGATTAGCACTAAGTATCCGGATAATGAAGGCAGTTACAGATGGACCATTTTCAAGAGAACAAGAAAGCTATGAATCAGCATCAGGTGGGAAAGGCACATCACTATGTAGGCTGACATGATTAAGGCATGGGTGTTTGGGTATAGAAGTAGGAGGGTCAGACCTACGCTTAGAAGAAATGATACTAATGGGGGTAAATTCTGTACTAAGGATAGGGTTTCTAGTAATCCAAGATCCATCACTAAAGCCGTCTGGTAGCTTGTTTGTGAAAGACTATAAATGAATAAGTTTATTGATCTCAAATTCAGATAAGGCTGTGTGGAGGTCAGAGTTTTGAATGATGGTTTCGGGTGCTCAAAAATCTAAAGCAGGGAACTAGATATTTGGCAAGGAAGGAAAACTATTCTCTTTAAAATGGCAGTTGGCAAACCAAGCACGAAGTAGAATGCCTGACGAGGGTGAAACATACCAAATGATGCTAGGGGAATTGAAACCAACATAGATCCCTTTCTGACGGTGACCATTCATTGTTTTCCTATAAGGTTCAGCAACTGAAATCCATACTCTACAATCAAATACACGAAGGTGGGAAACATTGGAGACTCGTTCAGATATTAACTCAAAAAAATGAGTATTGAATAGGGTAGGACGGAACCTAAGTAATGTAGTTGTATATAGAACTGTATGCTCCCACATCGTAGTGGGCAACATTGCGTGGATCAATAAAGGTTGAGTGATGAGTTGGATCTTCTTGATATACGCTTCCACCAATCTATTTTGCGAATGCTCATACGGTACAGAGTATATAAGTGAAATTCCGGTAGCAACACATTAATCCTCAAAGATTTGAGATCGAAATTCCTGGGCGTTGTCCATCTTTAAACTCTTCACGGGATAGTTCGGATGATGAATCCGAAACTTAATAAGCATGGTCAAAAGCTTAGGAAATACCATGTTTTGGGTGCTGAGTAGGGACACCTTCGAATGTTTGCTTGAAGCATCAACAAGCACAAGAAAATATCAAAATGATCCAAAAAATGGAGTAATAGGTCCGCATACATCACCTTATAGACGTTGTAACATAGAGGGGAGTTCCGTTGGTAGTTTCCAATGTGAAGGGTGCTTAATAAACTTTCCTTGTGAACATGCCGCACAGTTCCCGACCTTGTTAGCATCACTAGTACACAAATTGTGTCCTTCCAACAAAGGTACCATCCTCCAACATAGTGGTGCAAGGATGGCCCAACCCACTATGCCACAATTCAATCTTAACTAGAAAAAGGAGTATCAAAGCAGAGCCCCGTAGGTTGTTATCATATAGTGCATTGACTTCTGCTTTCGCAACGGTGAGGGACTGTCGGCCTTGCCTAAGTTCCCGGTACTCTTCATCATCTCCTACCGAAGTAAAGAAGTGGAAAGTTGATTCCTTAGAAGGGCTTATCAATATCTCGTATAGGCTAGTGACTCATGCTTTCGCAGTGGGAAGATGTCGTTGACCTTGCTTGAGTTCCAATACTTCTTCCTGGTCATCCAATGCAGTGAAGACATCCATCCCATTGGCCCGTAAGTCACGGTAGCTAATTAGGCTCCGGGGGCATTAGGAGCATACATTGCTTTTTCACACATGAGGGAGGTCTCCTTAGGCAATACTATAGTTGTCTGGCCCACTCGGAACCGAAAGTTCCGACTTCCCACTACAACAAAAGCAGTGTTTTATGACTGCAAAATATGACTGCAGTGAGTCGTAAAATCAAAAAATATGACTCATGCAGAAATCACTATAGATGATTCGGAATATGACTGACTCCAGTTGTTTAGAAGCAGTCGCTTCAGACATCAGTCATATTGGTAGTCATATGCGTTGAGGGGTATAAATATCCATTTTAATTATAGTATGCCAACTAGGCGTATACTTTGACTATCCTAGGATTTTTTTGACTTTTTCTTGGATTGCCCGGGCAAATAAAAAAATCCTACAAATGGAATACGACTGTGTCGAGTCATATTTTTTGATGACGTGGAATATGACTGCGATGAGTCATATTTTTTGATGACGTAGAATATGACTGTGGTGAGTCATATTTTGCAGTAACATGGAATATGACTGCGGTGAGTCATATTTTATAGTGATGTGGAATATGACTGCGGTGAGTCCTATTTTATAGTGATGTGGAATATGACTGCGGTGAGTCCTATTTTGCAGTAATGTGGAATATGACTGCGGTGAGTCATATTTTGCAGTGATGTGGAATATGTCTGCGGTGAGTCATATTTTGCAGTGATGTGGAATATGTCTGCGGTGAGTCATATTTTGCAGTAACATGGAATATGACTGCAGTGAGTCATATTTTGCAGTGATGTGAAATATGACTATAGTAAGTCATATTTTGCAGTGATGTGAAATATGACTGCAGTAAGTCATTTTTTGCAGTGATATGGAATATGACTGCGGTCAGTCATATTTTGTAGTAACATGAAATATGACTGCAATAAGTCATATTTTTTTGTTACATGAAATATAACTAGGGTGAGTCATATTTTGCAATAATGTGGAATATGACTATGGTGAGTCATATTCTTGTTAATGTGAAAAATGATTCTCATGAATCATATTTTTGAATGACGTAGAATACGACTCTCGTTAGTCATATTACTAACTACAATCACATTTTTAATGCATTTTAAATAGACATAATATATAACTATCATACATCAAGATGATTTGACAATTGAATAAAAAGCCTTATGCAATTAAAAATAAATACATAATATATGATTTTAGAGATGTATGAGAGATAATCATATTAAAGAAGGAGAATGCAAAAACAAATACAATTATCTTCATTGACATTTATTAGTCACTAATACAAAATATATATATCACAATGAATCATTCACACAATCCAATAAGGCCTACAATCCTTATAATAATGTGAAGATGGCTTCATTGGGTTGTAAGTAGCCTCCAATGTCTTTGTTTCAACTTTTGGTGCATGTATATACAATTAAAGAAATGAGAGGTTAATTTTTAGTGATTGAACAACAAAGCTCAACTTTCAAAGGCTTATAACAACACAAAATATGTAGCTCAAGTTTATGATAAGAAGAATAAGATTGATGATGGAGGAAACAAGAAAAAAAAAGATAAGTATTAAGAAATAACAAGAAATAAAAGTTAAGATGCAACAAGAAATAATAAACAACAACTAAGACACAACTAAGACACAACAAGAAACAAGAAGCAACAACTAAGACACAACTAAGACACAACAAGAAACAAGAAGCAACAACTAAGACACAACAAGAAACAAGAAGCAACAACTAAGACACAATAAGAAACAAGAAATAACAACTAAGACACAACAAGAAACAAGAAATAATAACTAAAACGCAAGAAAAAACACAAAACAAGAAACAACAACTAAAACACAACATGAAGTAACAATTAAGACACAAGAGAAAATAAGAAGCAACAACTAAGACACAAGAAGAAACAAAAAGCACTAACTAAGACATAACAAGAAACAACAAGAAATGAGAGTGTAGATGCAACAAGAAGAAATAAAAAGTAAGAACTACAAAATAAGAACTAAAATGAAGAAAAAGTTCAAATGCAAGAGAAAAAAAGAATTTAGATGCAACAATAAGAAGTAAGAAACAAAAAGCACTAACTAAGACATAACAAAAAACAACAAGAAATGAGAGTGTAGATGCAACAAGAAGAAATAAAAAGTAAGAACTACAAAACAAGAACTAAAATGAAGAAAAAGTTCAAATGCAAGAGAAAAAAAGAATTTAGATGCAACAATAAGAAGTAAGAAACATAAAGTAAAGAGTAACAAGAAATAAGAGTTGAGATGCAATAAAAAGCAACAACAAATTAAA
This sequence comes from Climacium dendroides, assembly GCA_950106755.1. NCBI lineage: Eukaryota > Viridiplantae > Streptophyta > Bryopsida > Hypnales > Climaciaceae > Climacium > Climacium dendroides. The sequence continues at coordinate 1,317,391 of OX467092.1, forward strand.
GCTAAGAGACAATAGAAGGTAAGGAAGAAGAACCACAAGAAGTGATAGCTAGGGTTTCAAAACCCTAAAAAGTGGCGGCTAGGGTTCTAAAATCCTAAAAAAATAATGGCTAGGGTCTCAAAACACCAAAAAAGTGGTGACTAGGATTCAAAATCCGAAAAAATAGGTAACTAGGATTTCAAAATTTTAAATGATGGCATATTTATATTTTTTTAGAATTGCCCATATTTTTCTTGAATTGCCCAAAAAAAAATTCACTACTATGAAAATATAATTGATAATATGACTCAACGTTCCCAAACATGTTCCCTACGTTCCCTACGTTCCCTATGAAGTATTTTGGTATTCGTAATGACCGTATAGTATACACTTGTGAAGTACAAGGCGTAAAAATGACTAGTAGTCATATTTTACAGTCATATTTCTCCCCAAAGTGTTGGCCTTCAAGAATATGACTGCAAGCAGTTGCCAGTCATCCTCAGTCATAATTCTGCAGTCATAAAACACTGCCATTGTTGTAGTGTCTAGTTATTGTGATGATGTCACAAGTTCGCCAAGCGGCTACATCATGTCCAGTAAATGCGAAGTATTTTATATCTCTTAGAATCATATGCATCGTAGCACTATCTATAAAAGCTACATCTACGGGGGTTAACTCTTCGGAGATGTGTACCATATAGTTTTCAATATTTATATCGGAAGAGAAGGGGGCTTTTAATATATGAGCCTCCCTCTTTTCATTTCTAAGCTTCTCGAGCTCTTCATACATACTAACAAAGTACGTAGGAGTGCGGTAGCATTGGATGATATACCCTTGACGGCCGCACTTGTAACAAGTACGCTTGTCGCAAGGAAAAAATGACTTTTATCAAAAGTTCTATCGGAAGTTTCATCAAACAAGCAAAAAGAGTGAGAATCACGATTAGATGAGCGATCTGAGAATCGAGAGGACCATGAGACTATATCAGAGAAGGGTTTAGAAGAGTTTGACTTATCTCTCGGATTTTGCCGATTCGGCAACTGCTGCTACTGCTGCTACCTTATACCTCGCGCCTTCTCTCTCAAGATTTCCGAAGTGTGAGTCTCCCAAGGGGATTTAGCCTCCGCGTTCTTAAGTAGAAGTTGGTGCTGTTTTTCAGCAAGTAAGAGATAAGACATTAGTTGGGAATGTTTCTTGAACTTCATATTTCTATATTGTTGGACTAAGAGGACAGAAGTAGGAGGAAAAGTAGATAGTGTTTTGTCTATCAATTCTTTATCGATAACTTTGTCACCACAAAGATGTAGCTGAATAGTAATGCGATGCAATTCGGCATTGAATGAAAGAAAATCAAGAACACGAAGAGTAATCCAATCATTGCAAGCTTGAGGAAGGAAGATGGTTTGCTCATGATGAAATCGAGCATGAAGTTGGCTCCACAAGTCCGCTGGATTGTCAACTTGAATGTATTGTTGTCAAAGAGAGATGTCAAGGTGATGACGAAGAATGAGCAATGCTTTCTACCTTGACAATGCCGGAAAGTCCTTCATAGGTGCAAGATTCAGCGCGTCGTCTAATTCCTCTGCGTAAAAATATGACTTGACATCAACGCTCCACTCCATAAAGTTGCTACCATCCGCCTCCAAAGCGTCAAACAAAAGAGGTTGTACTCAAGAACTAGTTTTCCGAGGATGCTTTGCATTTGGTGTGGCCATTGCAACTAAAAGCAAATAGAAAACGGAATAACAAAAAGAAAATAGAGTAGAGAGACAATCATGTTAATAACGTGTTGTCATGGAGAGATAGGGCAAAGATTAGAAGTATATATTGCAAAAAAAACTCACAAATATATTATGAAGGTTACATGATCACATATATATAGGAGAGGATCATAGCCTCAGTACTATAATTACTAGCAGTGGGAGTACCACTTTTACTTTAACCTAAGTCTCACTTAACCTAAGTTAACTGGGATCGTCATCTCAACACTTTCAAAACCCCATCCTCAACTTCACGTCACGTCCTCACAAACACATGCCAAACTCGCCATCCGCCTGAACACGTTGCGGGGTGTGAGTGTCTGGACAAGTGTTGGCTTCGTCGACGGAGGCTCCTTTGCGCACATATTCAGTTCTACCACGACCTACCATGCCACGCCATGAGTGAATTCATAGGACGTCCAAAGCCTACAAGCTTTATAAATTGTTCTCTCACAAATTGTTTAGGATCAACTTCATCTTCTCATGAGTTTTAATTTTATTTTTAGGTATTCTTTCATTGTAGTCAAGAGATTGTACCTCTCATGAGTTTGTTTTTTTCTTTTATTTTTAGTTTTTTTTTTTAATTGTGGCCAAGAGATTGCACCTCTCATGAGCTTGAATTTGTATGGTTATGGTAAAGAAAAGTTGAGAATCTATATCTTAAATTAGGTTGTTGTTTGTTTTATTTTGTTTGATACGTTTAAACATCCAACAACTTTGTTTTGTGGCATTTGGACCTACAGTATGAAAGTTGTTGAATTTCAAAGTTTTTATGAATCAAAAACTGAATTAAATTATCTTATATTTTGAAAAATTCACAACTTTTGTATTGTGTGTCCAAATGCCACAAAACACATCCGTTGCACCCCTTTGTGCATGAAGCTTTGTATTTGTACCAAGAATGCAACCTCTCACACTACAATGTGAAAGTTTTTTGAATTTCAAGGTTTAAAAGAATTAATAAATGATAAAATTACTTTTAGTTTTATGTTGACTATAGCAACAACATAAGGCACAATAGAGTTCTCTATGACAAAGCACCCCTTGGTTGGATTCTTAATACAATAAAAAAGCTCTTTATGAGGAGGGGTGCAAGGGCTTTGTTTCATGGTGTTGGAAACTAGGGTGTGAAAGATATTGAATTTCAAAGTTTTTCAAAATTAAAAAATTAGGAAATTTATTTTATTTTATTTTGGTTGGGGCAATAGCAAGAACACACTAGTGGAGGTAAAAATGTTGGCTTTGTGTTCAATTTAGAGTATTTTCTTTAGTGATCAAAATTGACCTAACACATCAACGGATTAAATAACCACTACATTTCAACTTCAAAAAATAATTTGTAACTAATTCCATAAAGGTCCAAGAAAATATGAGACAATTTGGTGGACATGCCAATTCCATTTTGTTTCTTAAAAAAATTTACTAAAAATAGTTGCAAAGAGTTTAAACTTCTCTAAAAAGGCAATCAATTCTTAAGTGGTTGCTTCATTCAAAAGGTAAGTAAATTAGTCTTTAATATATTTCTTAACCATTCTACAATATAAAAGAGCACAAAAAAGAAACAACATTTCACACCAACTTTAGTAATTCTCAAACATCAACTATATCAATTTTTCCATTTCATTCACACATTTCATTGTCTACAAAGCATTATAAAAAGTTTTATATACATTACTAAATTACCAAGCATTTCTGGTGCAATTAATGACACTCATATTCCCTTGATGTGTCAACCAAGTACACGGTACACTCCCATGCCTCAAGATTTTTTTAATAGAAAAAAATTTCATAGCATTGTTTTACAAAGAGTGTGTGACACAAATAGAATGTTATGGAATGTTTGTGCAAGAGGTATGCAAGGTTTGATGCTAGACAATTTGTTGTGTCTTCTTTTGTTGCACAATTGAGCATAAGGCAAATTCTAGCAACACTAGTCATTTGCTTGAGTGGATTGAACATTAGGCCATACTTAATTGGTGATTCAACTTACCCTAGTAGATCATACATGCTAAGGAACTTCAAGCTAGATAATGCAATAATGGTAGATCAAATTAGGATGTTTCTTTTTATTATTCATTCATTTTATAGTTTCAAATGTCTTCAAATTTTATATTTCATATTTACGTATTTTTTTAAATATTTTGTAGTTTGTTTAAGTTCGACTCCTTTGTCAAAAGTAGTAGAGTAGTTATATAACAGACATTTAGAGCTTTAAAGAATCGTTGGTGAATTCTTAAAGGATTGAATATGTCTGTGGATGAGGCAGTCATAGTTACTTTAGCTTGTTGTGTTCTAGACAACTATTGTGAATTGAAGAGGCAATGAGTGCCTGTGTGTGTAGATATTAGACTCTAAAAAATGTTCCTTCTGTTGGATTTCATGTGGGATGGATGCAACTTCCTTGTGAAGGTTTAGCAACAAAAGTGGCAAGGAGAAACCATGAGAGATGCTTTAATTGCCTCTTGGTTGGAACGTAATCCTGAGTGAAATTCAAAGTAATTAGTATAAAATTTCTCATTCTCCATATTCTACTTGTGTATTAGTAGAAACTAGAGCAATTTCTAATTTTACAATGTTCATTTCAATAAAATTATTAAATGTTGTGAAATAACATATTTTAGATCATTATCGAGCTATTGGATTGGTGTTTGTATTGAATTATAATATGGACATGCAATATGTGCTAATTTAATTTTTTGCATCTATTGTGTGGAAACAAGTCACAATTAGGAGCACCATTGAATCTTTTTGGATGGCTTACTTGGCACTCATTAAAAAAAATGGGAAAAAGCTTGCTTCATACATGGATACATACTAAGATTGAAGGTCCCTAAATTGACCATTTAATAATTGGAACTGAATTTTGGGCAGGTGAAACTTCTCTAAATATTTTTCAGTACATTTTCCTTCAAAGACAAGAAGAATTGGCATCTAACTCAAGTTGTTTCATATTTTTTGGATTATTTTTGAAATAGTTATGAATTTTCAAACAAGAGTAGACACCCTAAATTCTAAATGAAACGATTAAAAACCTTGAAGCAAACAAAACTACAACCTATGCTGGATGAACATCGGAGGAGATGAAGTAGTACCCAAGAATTACCGTGTAGATTAAAAAAATCAAAAAAATTACCTGGATGCTAGGATTTACCTAGCGCAGGCACTAGCAGGTCTCAATTCCACCAGGTTGAGTTCCGCCATGGTGCCAAGCAGAACCCGCCAACACCCGCTAGCACCCACCATATTTTGGAACATGTACGTGGACTGACTATCACTGTTCCTGTCGCCGTCTCGAAGTTCCCCCGCAGGGAGTGTCACCCTTTACAATGAGGGCATTAGGGCGCGCTTACATGCTGGATCGGTGGGCAGAATTGGCACTATAGTCCAAGCTGCCAACCCACCCACCAGCATGTAAGCGCACCTTAACACACCGCTCGGGGAACGTGTGGATACCGATGAATCGGCAAAAGAAATTCTTCCATTCTCGCTTACCGATAGTGGGCAATCATTTTGATTGGTTGAATAACTTATAATTAGCTGGCAACTTGTTGTGGACGGTCGTTGTGAATGAGGTCAACTTGCTTTTGCAGGTTAATGGAGACTATTAATGAAAACTCTTGAGGATTAGTTCTTTCTTTTGGGCTACTGTACTGTACCATCCAGTGACTTGGGCAGGTGACTTGTGCCCACCGGGCTTGTCCATAAAAGTGATTTTCAGGTGGGTGGGCAGAGGATTCCCCACTGGGTGTGGGCAATGCACTGTTCCACTTTGCCCACCCACCGGAGCATGTAAACAGGCCCTTAGTAACAAAACGTGTGCCCCTCGGGAATCACCCTCAAAAACATATATTAAAAAATTTTGAATCTGTTATAAAGATTATTATTATTTATTTGTAGTCTTTATCCTTAAAACCAACACTAAGAAAAACTATATAGGTGTACATGAAAATCAACATTTTCACTAGCATGGGCATATGCCATCACTAGACTTAAAGCTCAAGGTGCTACTGTTGCCTCAAAAGTAATCATTGATATTTGTGACGCTTTCCTCATGATCAAACATTACAATCTCTCAATCCATAAGTGATATTGTTGTGTTTTCTTTTCCTATGTGATCTTTAACATATTTAGTTCAAATGTACACTATTAGAACTTTTTTTTCAAATTGATGCAACTTATCAAAATGTTGTCTTTTTGTTCAATTTAGAGCAAATTCCTAGAAGCTTCAAAAAAAGGCCTTGAACACTTAGGGGTTAACGTCTGAGTGCCAAGACTGTATTTGCCAAAATTTAGACCCTTCTCAATTCATTCCAATCAAACTATCATGTAAAATGAAATCCACATAAATTGACTGTACCGATTGATAGTAGAGATAGGGCCGGAGCTATAGGAAGAAGGACACGTCCTTTTACCATACCATTAAAAAGATTATAATGGTCAAACAAGGAGATCTTTGAGTTTTGAGAGGCCATATTAGAGATAGGGCCGGAGCTATAGGGAAAAGGACATGTCCTTTTACCATACCATTAAAAAGATTATAATGGTCAAACAAGGAGATCTTTGAGTTTTGAGAGGCCATATTTGAGGCATTGGGGCGCTCAAGGGTTAAAAGTTAAAGGTATGAAATAAGGTCCCTCTTCTTTCCATTGTAAGATTTCTTCTAGGTAATAAATGACTCCCATGATTTTAGTTGTCCGAATTGGCCATAATTACCCAGAGAAAAGAGCCTTGGAAAATCTGAAAGAGCTGAGGAATCACTGAGGACCCATGCCCCCAATTGAAACCTTTTTTTTAATTTTTTTAAGAGACTTCAATTTTCAACCCGAAACGCAGCCCCAAATCTTGGACTTGAAAAGTCCACTGCCAAGACTCCTTTGGTCTTGAACAAGCCCTTTGGGGCTTTCCGTCTACTGTAGGGGCGGTGACAACTGGCAGGAGGCCTAGGCGCATGGGCTGACTGACACGTGTCGGGGTACGATTGGCTTCTTGCGGAGGATTGGGACCTGGACAGCTTGTTTTGGGACTTGGACTCAGACCTCGCCGGCCTGCTCACATTATTCTTTCTTGACTTTTTCCATATTTTGGCTCATTACCTTTTTTTAAAAGTATGTTGTATACAGTACCTCCATTTCAAAAGTCAAGTGTTGGTTTGGATGAATGAGGATTTTTAGGGTTCAGAAAGTCTAGGGAACTTCTCTGTTTCACCTTAAAGGATGATGGGGTGACTTTTGGAAATCATCAGTTTTTAGGACCGTGTGAAGCATTGGCTTAAAAAATTGTAAAAGCACTCATTGCAAGGCAAACTACTAAAGAAGACCTCCCCTCTTCTTGCGAAATCTTGAGGATGAATAATTGCACTTGTGTCCTATATAAAGAGATCTTTTGGCAACCATCGGATGCAAAATGTTTGCTTTGGCGTTTAAGGATTAATTCCTATTGTCTAGAATTGGGATGTTGGAGCGTTAAGTGGGGGCAAACCTCCGCTCCTTCAAACTAGCCAACAAACCGAATGGAGTGGTTGTAGGTTCAACATCTCGCACTAATAGGTGGTTTATCTAGTGTGAAGTCAACCTCTCTACCTGATGGAACCCTTTACAGTGTGTTGTTCAACACGCTTGTTAAAAAATGGTCCTTTCTACACAATTAAGTCTTGTAATTAGGTGAGAGTTGAGTTTGCTCTTCGAGTCAACAACCATTGGCTAGCGTCTTTGTAAGGTAATGGCACCAAAAAGCAACACTATTTTTTTTAGTCCCACTATTTTAAACATCAAATGATGAAATTGTGAAGAAAGCTCAAGAGAAATGGAATTCAATTGATTTCATAATTTTTTTGTTGTAAGTTTTCAAAGTTGAGAATATAGAGTAGTCTATACAGTTTTTAAAGACTCACCCTTGAATGGACACCGTTGAAGAACAAAATGTCTCAACTTTCATTGGTTGTTTCAAAAAACTCCTCACCTTTGTAGAAAATCATCATTTGTAGAAAATCATTATTTGTAGAAAATCCTAAATTGAAGCTTATCCATAAATTGAGCGAGGGCCATTATAAAAGGCAATATTTATAAAAATCCTTTGACCTCCTCATTTGAGAATGTTATGATTCAAAGAATCACACTTGCAAGATCAAAGTCTAAAAGAATGTAAAAAGTGTCATGCCCTAATTTGCCTTTTGGTGTTGTTTCTTTCTAAAGTGGAGCCACCCATAACCAATAATTTAAGTCAAAGCAGATATGATATGATCAGCAATTGTATTTGGCAAAACAAATATTTACAAAAGTTCAAAGATAAAAATAGCATGGATAGTAAAAATTTTGATGAATTTTTAGCTTGAATTGAAATTATTATAAATTATGAAAGCTTGAAATTGGGCTCAACCCATGTCCAATGTCTAAAGTCTTACAAAATTGATCATTTGTAGGTAACTTTGGCACATGATAGGAGGCACAAATTTTGTGGTAGTGTCGAGACCACATTGGTTACATACCTCAATTTCTTTAAATTCAAAATTAATGCAAATGAGTCCCACTAATTGCCTAGAGGGCAATGGTTGGTAATGGGTGGATTCGCCTTTGAAAATAGAGTCCAATATTCCCCCAGTTAAAAACAAAAAAACAAAAACAAAACAAATTAAAAAATGCAAACCGAGGAAAAAAAGAAAAAAAGAATGGGGACCAATGCCCGTCCGCCTTCTCTGGAAGTCTCCCACGTCCCTGCTTCACTGTCGCCCATGCACTGTCTCAGCATTTCTGTCAGTTCAGCTTTCCGCCCGTCGACGCCATCGCAGCAAACACTGTACTAATTTCTCACACACCAGCTGCCATCACCACCCAATGCAGGCGCAGAATCAGCTTTTTTTCGATTCTTCAGCACCCACTTGCACTTCCTTGACACTTTCTTACATTCAAGTTCAAGTTCTCCTCGCTGCACTGCATCCCCTGCTTGCACATACCTGAAGGAATGTGCTTGTGAGTGATGGTGCTGACGGTTCTGGGATTAGGTTTTGGAGTGCATTAGGGTTTCTGATGGGCTATTGAGGAGTAATGGAGCTATGGTGACAAGGTTTTGAATGGATGGAGATTAGGAGCTTGGAAAGATAGGTCACCATGAGCTTTGACTACCGAAGAAGGATGCTACGGAAGCTGCGCATTACGCGCGTTTTGTTCGGGGTAGCATTGAGTGCTCTGGCGATGGTCGTTTGGTTGCGCATGGGTATGACACAATTGTGGCCTAAGCTTCTTCATGTGGACGCGGTCCCAAACTCGGTGCTGCCGATTTCCGAGTCTGATCCTGTGGTGAATTTATCCGGGTTGAGGTCTATGGCGAATATTTCGGACTCGCATTCGGATTTTCGTTGTTTGAGTCGATCGCGCCAATACAGATACAGAAAACAAGAATACGAGTTTCCATTATCTGAGTCTCTGACCGTCGCGCTCGCGGACTACACACGGATGTTTTCGCGTTGTGGTGGTTATGGCGAACACGAAGTGGATCCACGATGCCAGTACGTCGTTTACCACGAAGGCTGGGAAGGGCTAGGCAACCGGTTGCTTTCTTTAGTCACAGCTTTCACCTACGCATTAGTCACGAATCGCGCGTTGCTCACCGTCGCAAACCGAGGTCACCTCGGGGCGCTTCTCTGTGAGCCATTCTCAACTGCAACATGGATTCTCCCTTCCCCTGTCACGAACTCCGTTCTTTCACAAGCCGTAAGCCTGGACGACGCCATAGCATCTCACTTCGTAAACATCTCGGGAGTGTGGGTGAATCTCCGCCACTCGCAATCCGCAGAGGTCGGCGCGTTTTTCTCCAGTGAAGCGCAGCAAGGGTTGCGAAACGTGACTTGGGTGATCTGGGAGAGCAACCAGTACTACATCCCGCGCTTGTTCATGCTCTCCAACTTCTGGTCCACATTGAGCAACTGGTTCCCAGACGTCTCTCACGTCTTCACACAACTGGGGCGCGTGCTTTGTGTCCCAAGAAACGAAGTGTGGGAGACGATTCAAAAGCTTCAAGACTCGGAGATGATGCAGGTCGGGATCCAATTGCGTCGCCATGGGGTTAGCGACGACGCAGAATTCTCTGAGACTGTGTACGATCGAATCATGAAGTGCGTGGAGGACTTGGTGCCCAAGCAGGGTGTTAGAACTTCTGTGCTGGTAACTTCCTTGCAAAGTGTGTACTGGGAGAAGATGCGAGAGAGATGGAATGGGGGTCCCGAGGTGAAGTTTGTGATGGTGAGCCATGAAGGGAGTGAGCAATACTCGTATGAGCAAGCGCGGAAGGCGCTGGTGGAGATTTGGTTGTTGAGTTTTTGTAATACTGCGTTGGCGACGAGCGGGTGGTCTACGTTTGGGTATGTGTCGCAAGGGTTGGCGGGGATGCGGCCGCGTATTCTTAACATTCGTGGTGGGGAGTATGTGGAGTGGGAGCCGGCTTGCAGTGATGGGCAGTCGCCTGAGCCGTGCCTGCATTACCCCTTTGTGAATGCAGCAATTCCTTTGAGTCCTTCCATCAGCAGTGAGGCTTCAGCTCCTTCCATCAGCAGCGAGGCTCCAGCTCCTTCCATCAACAGGAAGGCTCCAGCTCCTTCCATCAACAGGGAGGCTCCAGTTCCTTCCATCAACAGGGAGGCTCCAGCTCCTTCCAACAACAGTGAGGCTCCAGCTCCTTTTAAGACGGAACATGAGGTGTGGATGGCTCGACATATCCTGGGGTGTCAGGACGAAATGAATGGCTTGCAACTCGTTTCGCTTTAGGTCGGTCTTTCTTTACTCACTTCTGTAGGGACACTCGTAATCGCTACTGTGAACGTTTGTCCTATTACGAAGTTGGCCTTCTTATCATTATATGTTGTTCTTAGCAAATGAAAGAGGATTCTACTGCATCCAAGGCTACATGATTTGGATACGTGATGCAAAAGTTAATCTAGTTTTGTTCGTAGAAAACTTCATACTGACTGAAAAGAGAATTAAGGATGCGCACTTATAATTCGACACAGATTACAGTTGAGCAAAGTTACTACTATTAATCGATTACTTTTATTGGATCCTATTGGCAAATGAAAGAGGATTCCAACGCACTCTAGCATGCATCATTTGGACACCATATGAATAAGTTATGAATTTTCAAAGTAATGTCTCTAGTTGTACCCAAAACCAACATTAGGCTTTCACAGACGTGTTTTTGGTTGTGTTCATCTTGTGTAATCCATATCTAGGTTCTTGTGATGCATGTTGTTCCAAATGTGAATGTTGCATTTTAAGTTAGGTAGTGTTCATGATAGGTGTATATAGCTTAGGTGGTCTGTATTCTCTAAATCCATATATATCCATTGTCCAAGATTTGTGGGGTTGAATTTGGATCAGTGACAACTATAGGTGTCCCTTTCTTGTTTCTCACTCTGACATAGTGTAAAGGTGCCTTCAATATTCATTTTCACTGACAGGATATCTGATTTGGTATTGAACAGGACGCATGGCAACTTGGCAAGATACGAGACTGAACAATCGTGTTATCGATTTTTGCACAACTGCCTGTCAGTCCGTATCCTGTGCCAGGTTTCAGCGGTAAGTGCTCGTTGGCTATTGATTTTAGTTTCAACCAATGCTCAGGTTATCAGGTACGTTACCTATCGTCAGTGGCGTTTGCAGAAACGCTCATATTTGGTCCTGTGCTCCTTGTTCTGTTTTTGTCCTCTCTTACGTGGCTTCTCAAAGAATCCCGTATTAGATTAACAAGTCATTAATCGTAAGCTAATGTTAATTTAATGGAATACATTAGATTAACATTAAGATCGTGTTAACTTTTTGTTAACATAATAGTTGTAAATTTAATATAAATTTAATGCCAATGACGATTATAGCATTCAGTTAACGCCATTTGCGTTACACTAACAATAACTTGTCTCAACATGCGGACTAGATGAATCTGATGCCTATTACCAAGAACTTCGCCAATCTCATGAGCAGGGTCTTTTATAATGCATGTTATGTTGTGATGAACAGATGAATATGTGCATAATGTTATCATAGAGACGGATGCTCCTGCTGAGTTCCACAATGCTGGTCAGGATGATATATCAGTTTCGTAGGCAATTCGTTAATGTACAGTGAGGTGTTTCAGCATGTGTTTCTGCAACTGTATTGAGTATTACAGTATAGTATTTGCGTCTATTACATTGCAGCTCTTCTTGCGTGGAATTACGCACACCCAGGTTGATCGCTGCATCCAGATTTTGCAACCAGGTTTGTCCTGCTGATATAATCCTGTACTAAGTGCTCTTGGCACAGCAAGTGGCGATTTGGTCTGGATGGAGTGCTCATTTATTCAATGTAATGGATGGAAGGCCTCAGCGTATTGCACCAGTGTTATATTCTGTTTACTGCACTTTGGAGGGACTCTGTTGCTAGCATGTTAAGTCTTGCTGTTGTGATGTTTACAGGGAGGAGATTATTTCAGGAGCTCTGCATTGCCCTCCAAACTTCTCCCACTTTGTGTAATTTTAATATCAGCATTATATGAATTCCTGATGTATATTTATGTTGGTTGGTTAGCGACTGTTTGCCTTTTAGTTGTCCATGACCAAAGATTCATCACTACTTCCAAGCTGCACCGGAAAAACTTAAAAAGATATCATACAATCTATATTTAGATGTTGTGATTGCAAATTTGGGTCCATGGAGCCTGAATTAGTTTCAAATGATGCACATGATATCATTTGATAGTCAATCAGCCACCCTGTACATGGGTGATAAATGTGACAAGTCACAGTTTGCTGTTGAGTGTTCCTTATTTTCAAGGAACTTTTGGCATTGTTTCTACTACACCATTTCTTTGATAGCTTCCCACATTGATACGAAATGCTCACACTCATTTCAGTCATGATCATGGGCTCCACTTGAGGCTATGGTATATGACAACCTTGATTCGAAGCCATGACTGTTTGGTCATTTTTTTGGTAAATCCTTTCATCTACAATGTGTTGGCACTCCGTCACTTTGATTTAGAACGTGTTACAGTGGTAGCCACTTGAATTTTGTTGCATATCAATATGAGAACATTTTGAAAATTCAATCTTCAGAGTCTCCAAAGTTCAAAATTTTAAGTGGGTTGTTATTGGTTTAAGAACTGTGGAACCTTGTAAGATTAAGTGACGTTCTGAGTTATGTGTAGTACTAATTTGACACTCCACGCAACATGTAAGGAGAATTAGAAATATCAAAATATACATTGAAAAATACGTAATCGAAGTATTGATTTTCTGGACATGGTAAAGTGATTTATTTGTCTTTTACTTCAGGCAATTTTTGACTTGATGTGAGCTTTTTTATTTTGTTTTTTTTGGGTATAAGATGGACCAATTCCTTTCCGGAACCGTCACCCGGGTTCCATGAATCCCAGCGGGTCCCCGCCCCCGCCCGCCCCCGCTCGCCCCGCCCCGCCCCGCCCCGCGATTGACAAGCCCTTCCTCCTTTGGTTGCGTACCCCGCTGTTTTCGCTGGAAAACCAAAGAGCTCCGTCGCTCCTTTGCTTGCATTCAAAGAGTCCATCGCAATTCCATGTTTGCACTCCATTTACAAGGCTTTCCTCCACTCTCGCGTTCATCCATCTCCCTCGTTACACACCCTGCGAAATTCCGGTTGTTTTGAGCCGTCTCTCACTCCCTTTTGTGAATTTTAGGTCCTTCTCCAGGGCAACGCCCCGTCGCCTCTCTCTTCGAATCTCCCTTCCAGAATCTTCCTTCTCAGGATTTAGCGGCCTTGTTTCATCCATTTGTCGTTCGAGATCGCTGAATTTTCTATGCAGCCGAGAGTACGGGCGGAGCGATAGAGGAGTAGTGGTGGCGCTTGTTCCTTTTGTTCTCTGACGACAATGGTGCGGTTGCTTCTGTAGGACGTTTTCTGTTAAGGACTGGAGTGGAGTGGAGTGGAGTGGAGTGCAGACGATCTTCTTAGGTTTTGCCGAGTGGATGTAGGTTATCGACTTTTGAAGTGCCGTTCTTCTCAGAGATATCGCAGATAAGGCCGTCAATGGTGTGTTTACCTAGCCCTGCTTGCAATGACGAGAATCACTTGTTCTGAATGGATGACTGCTTGGAAGCTGGGTGTACGATTTTCTTGCATTGTGTCTCGTGCCATTGGTTTTGACCTAATACTGTATACTAATCGCAATCCGCAGTCCCTGTGACGATCGTTGTGCGCAATGTGATCCGTTGCTTTTAGTACCTACACGTTTGTGTGACTTGGCTTTCTGTTGCCTTGGAGACGATTGCTCGTTGTGTCAATTTTTCGGAGCTGTTTTTGTCTGCGAAATCGTTGTGCTTAGCAGCGAATTTGTGACGGACGGAAAGATCTAAGTCCGCTTTCTGTTGCATCTCGAGCCAGTGAAATTGCGGTTGTCGGTAGTGCCAGAGGTGAAATTTAGGAGGGAAAAGAGGGGATAAGTTCGCCGTCCATCTTCTTCTAGCCATGGGAAAAGGCGAGGTATGGCGTCCATTCCTTCCCTCCTCTTGTTACCTGCTGGCTCTGTCGATGCCATGCATTATATAATCTTGTCCTACGAGCACTCGACTGGTCGATCTTATTGTACGCTTTTATTCTTCCGGACGTAGTCAACTTCATGGAGTAGAGGCAACCTGAATGGCTCTTTGTTTAAATGTGATGTCGGCATGAGCACCGAATGCCTCTGATATTATCGAATTGATAAATAGTTGTTTTTTAAAACCTTTCCTCTCGCATGAGGTCATTGTTTGCTTTCCTTCAACTAATGCTAGATCCGAAGGATGGGCTTGCGGTCTTTGAGGAGTAATCCCTGTTAGGCTGCGTATCGTCACGAAAACTAACCATCGAATCCTGGGATTTATTGTCTGCACGAGGATGCGAAAATCTTGTTCTACCTATTCCTTATGTTTCGTTTCAGACATTGCAGTAATAAATGCTGCAAGGCCTGTCTATTTCGCTAAGTTCGTCTGAAGGACTTGCGTATCACGCAGCATAGGACTCTTTTGGTCCGTGGCGTTCTCCATAGTGGCCAATTGTGTTCTCTTTTGTGCGACATTACATGAGTCTTCTCATAGAGACGCTATTAAGAGATTGCGAAGTTCATATTCTCAATACTGTCTATCCACTGTAAAATTCTGAGGGCTGTGTGCTAAGATTTTTACTGTTCTTTTTCAGTGTTGTGTTTCTCCTCGGCAAGACTACAACTGAACCCTAATATGTTGCAAAAGTCTAGGGATAATTTGATTGGAAGTTCTTTGACCTAAGTTTTCAATGGATCGGTAATGCTACCTCAAGTTGTGTAGTACGCTGTAATCAAGTGGGCATGACATGTTGGTATGATGCAGTCATCCTCAAAGAAGGTGATAACCAAGGAAGAATGGGAAAAGAAGCTGAGCGAGGTCAAGATTCGGAAAGAAGATATGAACAGGCTGGTGATGAATTTTCTGGTCACTGAAGGCTATGTCGAAGCAGCTGAGAAATTCCAGCGCGAGTCTGGGACTCAACGTATCCTCTGATATATTACTATTGCCTCCCTTCACCATGGCAAATGGTCGTTAGCGGTGTGGTCTTGTCCTTCTAGTGTTTGGTGTTTCTCAATTTACAGTAGTTGCACATATGTTGAGGGCAAGTAGCTAGTGGTAGTTGATGAGGAAGAGAAACTATCGGTCCTGCATGAATCAGTAAGGTACTGTTATGTTGACGTAAATTTTTAGAATGGTATGAATCTATCAAGCGAGGAATCCAAAGTTCTCTGTTCATTAATCTTTAATATTTGGAACGAACTGATGTATTTCCTCAGCGAGGAACAGCAGACATAGATCTTGGAACTATCACTGATCGCATGGCTGTTCGAAAGGCTGTGCAATGTGGGCAGGTGGAAGATGCTATCGAGAAAGTCAACGACTTAAATCCGGAGGTCAGTTCACATATTTCTGACCTCAACTTTCTTTCGATTTGGTTAGTAGTCTAGTAATCGAAGTGGATCTCAGGAGTATTTCTTAAATCATAGATTTTTTCGTACGCATTTGAGGTTGTTGTGGGAAGATTTTGGGAGCACGAGAGTGTGAATTGTTCATACAAGCTCATTTAACTTCTCCACTTCACGTAATAATAAAGTTATCAAATAGTGTCAATAGTAGAAATAGCCTTTCGTGAGAATACTGATACCAATGCGATATGCATGCTGACTTTTGATTTTGTGGTTGGAATAACAGATTCTCGACACAAATCCTCAGCTATTTTTTCATCTGCAGCAGCAGCGGCTTATTGAGTTGATTCGTGCCGGCAAAGTTGAAGAGGCTCTAGAGTTCGCGCAAGAAGAGCTGGCTCCACGGGGCGAAGAAAATGTACGTCAGTCCAATAAATTATTCCTTTGCTTATGTTAGAACTGATGTGAGGTAACGTTATGTTCTTAATCTAGCGCAAGAAGGGACTTGGCAGGCTCCTTGATCAATAGCTTCTCAATTGCTTACCATGATATGCAACGTTTTTCTGCGACTCTTGCAGTGACCTGTCAGGCCCGTTTTGAAACTTCTGGGTTTTGTAGATTCGGTTGGCAGCTAATCTTAAAAATTGCAATGAATTTCTATCTCTTCTTATACCTTTACTTCAAGAAGGATTCTGTAGACCTGCAAGTACCTCGCCAGTGGTCATAATGTTGACCTACTTCTGTTATTTTCTTAAGATGAAGATTTTGCTGATTGAGCTGTTGATGATCTTATAATCAGCACGCTTTTTTGGAAGAGCTGGAACGCACTGTTGCTCTTTTAGCTTTCGATGACGCTTCGACTTGCCCAGTGAAAGAGGTGAAAGAGCTTCTTGACAACGCACAGCGCCAAAAAACAGCTAGTGAATTAAACGCTGCTATCCTTACGAGCCAAAGTCATGAAAAAGGTATGCCATCTACAGTATTGAGATGTCATTATGTTCTGGTTTATAGACAATCTGGTGTTTTCCAAGTATCTATTCATTGGGTGCGCTGGCAGGTGTTATTGATGAAGCTTGGTATAGGTTTGGTTGTTCTTATTCCTTTTAATTTGAATTCTTTCCAGTTATTAGGTTGGAGTGAATCCATACAATAAAAATCTTTCAATTTATTTCATGGTGCATGCAGATCCAAAATTGCCGAGTTTGCTGAAGATGTTGATTTGGGCGCAAATCCAGCTTGATGAGAAGGCTTCTTACCCTCGAATCAACGATCTTGTGAATGCTACTCTTGAGGAGCCTGTGACTTAACTTACAGCTGGTTCCAGCTTCTTTCTATGAATCTCAAGATTGCGATCGCACTCTTTGATAGTGCTCTTTTTAGGTTCTACCCAATTTGATACCTGAGTACGGTCACTTTCACGCTTTAATTTTTGATTTTTTTAGTAAAGGAATTGTTCTTAACAGCCTTATTGCCATTGAGCTGATTAGGAGGGTCAGGGAAAATGTGCCCCGTCCTAGTGTTCTGTCGCTTTTCATGATACTTTGTGGAGTGTATGTAAATGTTTTCATGAAATTGATACACAGCCTCTCCTGGTCTGCTTTTGTACAACTATGCTTTAAACCAGGACATATGCCATCTCAATACTACAACAGTGCCGCAATTTCGGTATTCAGATGATTGAATTCAACTTGCTCCTGATGAGTGGGGTCTGAAATGTGTGCTTACTGGTGGTTGTATGTTGTTCTGCTGATCAACGAAGAATGGTACGAGGAATGGAAAGAAGCCTTTTGCAGGGAAAACCTGGTGACTTCTAAAGCATAGGTGCTAGTCTCGAGTTTCTGGGTTGTGTGGCTACATCGTTTGAGGACAGAACTGGTAATTCTAGTCTATTTTTTGTCGATGGACTAAGTATTGCTGGGTAAGGGTCATCAACAGCTATCGCAGACTTGCACGTCGTCGATCCGAGACGTTAGTGCTTTTGGACGACTCAAGATTCGTCCCATCGCAGAGCATTAACTTCCAGATCAGGTATTTGAACCTTTAACCATCATTAGCAACGCCGTAAAGTTAGTCATCTCCCAGGTCGGTAGCCTTTTTGAAAATGAGAGATGGAGACAAGCCAATGGTCCAGCTGATCAGATTTCCTCCTCGGCCACTCCGAAGTCTGATTCCCACTGTTGCATAAACAAACCTTGACTGCAAGAATGACTTCAGAAGCTGCAGGCAAACTATCCTTGGGTGTGCTGTACTGGTCCTATGTAACAGAACAGTCTTCTCCTCCCGTAGAGCTGCCCTGATCCCCTGCAATTGAATGGCTGGCCCACCCTTGGACAGTATCAGGTATATACCCTTAGAAGTCCAATTTCACTGATTATTAGGGTGAAGCCTCGATTCAGGAACTTTTATGCAAACTTCCTTGAGACTAGATGTGAAAACGGTGCCAGTCGAGAAGAATGCCACCCATGAAAAGTGTAACAAGTCGATTGAAAAAGATGAGGAGAGGGGTGCAACCGGTTGATTTTCTTATTGATATTACTCCTTGTTGATGAACAGAAAGTTTGATCATGTGTAAGTGATTAAGGGAATGATGAATCCAGGTGGGAGCAAGAGGTGGTCTGTCGAACAGTCTCTGCATGTGGAACACGTCATGTGGCACGAAACGTAATGAAGTCGGTGCTGGGAGAATTGAATTTTCGAAGGCTTTAATCTTTGAATCTTTCAAGGATGCAAGTCACAGAGACGTTCTTTCAGAGATGATTTCTACTCCTTGAACTGTCAGGCATGCGGTACTGATTTGAATATGGAACAGGTGCTAAGTTGGGCAGGACTTGGGAATCAATGACGGTGTTTTCTTGGAGATCACGGTTATCGTTTACGATATGCCAACAGTGCAGAGACTTCGGTAGACTAGGGCTTAGGAATCTGTTCACACTAAAGCAAAGATGGGTTAAATTGGCCCCACCCAAACTTGCATGATGTCTGTAACTGGAGAGCTGAGGCTTCTCGACCTGGCTCCCATGATTCGTCCTAGCTTCGCCTCTTGACCGCTTCTGCCATGCACTGTTTGGAGACCATCACTCAAGACACATGGGCCACGCAGGGAGCGACACGTCGCCACGCTGACAGGGCCGGGATGCTACCATCATGCATACAGCCAACAAGTGTCGAGACTCGCAGCCTCCAGGACCTCAAGACTCGGCCAACTGGCCCGAACTCCTCTCTATATCAAACTCTCCTCCTTCTCTGTTTCGCCAATCCTATCTGCTCCATCACCAGTCGAAGAACCCTCAATCTCATCCCATTTTTTTCACGTGCAGATTATTGCTTAGAGTTTTTTGTTTCCATCAGTAGCAGCGTTTAGCGATGGCGTCGTCCCGTTCCTTGATTGCGGTTTTGTTGCTGGGCACTCTCCTCGTCTGTGCGAGCGCGGGCGTTGCTGATGTATTCGGGAGCAAGGACACTGACAGTGCCGCTGCTGCAAAGGATTCAGCGCAGTCGTGGACCGAGGCCGCCAAGGAGAAGTTGAACCTGTTCGCTGGGGAGACGCAAGAGAAGACAGGGGAGGCTGTTGGGACTGCGAAGGATACGAGTGCTGACAGCGCTGCTGCCGGTAAGTCGTACTTGGATCAGGCCAAGGAGAAGTTGAACCTCGCTGCCGGGGAGACGCAAGCGAAGACAGGGGAGACTGTTGGGGCTGCGAAGGAGAAGAGTGCGGAAGGAGCGGCTACCGCGCAGGGAACGGGGAAGTCGTACCTGGAAATGGCCAAAGAGAAGCTCAACGCCTTCTCCAAGTATGTTTCCAAGTCATCCAAGTCAGCATCCCACCTTTATACTCTCGGGCATGTCTGTTGAATACATGAAATTGAGCTCTTAGAAAGTACAAATAATGCCTTCCTTGTGTTTGCTCATTGCCTCTGATCAAATTCAGTCATGATTTTGTTGTATATTGATTATATAATCTTTATCGAAGAAAGGGTCAAGTGTAAATTTTTTTGTGACCATTCAAAAAGTGCAATCAATGCGGAGATCGAGATGGTTCGGATCATTTACTTTGTCTTCTTATTTTGTCTTAATTGATTTCCTCAGTGCTGACTTGGGATACAAATGGTTGTAAATTAGGAGCACCGGTGAGACAGCAGATAGCGCCAAGGGCTCTGCCACCGATGCTGCAAACACAGCAGGAAGCAAGGCGAAGGCCGGAAAGGAAACTGCTTCAGACACTGCATCAGGTGAGATTTTTGAGGAACCTTTCTATCTTAATTAGAGATTCAACATAAGTTGTTGGGGATTAGGTCATGAAAAGTCGTCATAGTATTTTGAACTTTTGAACATGTCCATGACAATTGAAAAAACACATCAATCTGAGTTAAGCTGTGATCATCAACATGATATGAGCTTGTGAGCTATGTGCCCAAAATTGTTCTTTTCAGATGCATTATTCAATCGGTGGTTAATTATGCATTGGTTAAGTTGCAAGGTTGCTACAGATATTTAAAGTGGGATTTTCCTTGCAGATGCGGCATCCAAGGCCTCGGAGACTGCCGACAGTGCGACTGGGAAGGTGAAGGACACAGCTGCAGGTGCTGCTGACAAGACTCAGGGTGCGTATGAGGCATCCAAGGAGAAAGTGGGATCTAAGCACGAAGAGTTGTGAATATTGAACGTCTTGAACGGAGAGAATACAATATACAATTGAGGCTGTTTTAAAATGTTGTTAGAATCTAAAGTTAACCAGGTATTGGTTCGATGTAGCTAACTGTCTCGGATACCAACTTATCATGTATGTATGTTTGTACTGGCGTAGAGTTTTTGTTAAGAGAGTTTCCTCGCTCATGAGCTGAAATTGTTGCCTACAAATGAAATGTAATTAAACAGATTGTTGAGGATCTTTTTCGTTTGTGTATGGGGAGTTCAAGTATTATGGGCACTGTATGAATGGCTTAATTATGGTTATGCAAGATCTGCAAGTAATGGACATCTGAAATATGTGGGAATGGAAATGTAGGAATTTTATACCGATTTCGTAGCCATAATAAAATTATGTACTTATTGAGCTCTTAAAACCATCAAAAAAATGTGATCATTGAACAAATATTGTATCTATTTTATGCAAATAATATTATTTGTGGGGTATGTTCATTATTGATCTCAGCATATAGGACCGTTGAATATCTCAAATATTGTTTAACATACAGTGGTTGTCACAAGTATTTACATACTTCAAAAATTGCCATTACTCAATGAAAAATTAAGTGTTTTCAACAAATTTTTGGACATGTTGAAGTATAAAGTAGACATATATATGAAAAAACTTATCATTTTTCAAAAGAATTTAAATAATTTTTCAATTATTTATAAGTCAATCAAATCTATTGGTGAAAAAAAAAACTTTCAATAAATAATTTTTTTTCTGTTGTATAGCAAAAACGAAGTTAAACATTTTTTTATAAGAATTTCACAAATTTTGAAATTTTATTGACTAAAATAAGATAAAACAACTCATTGTGGTCATAATTGTGGAATTTGACCTTATATTGTTGAAATTTTGTGGAATTTGACCTTATAATGTTGAAATTTTTCAATTGTTTTCTATCATAAAGAGAAATGAGAATAATTATAATTATTATTTTTTGAATAAAGTATGAATTTGCTATAAATTATTAAAATATTCAATGCATCATAGTTTTAAAAAGTCTATAGACTATCCCAAAATCAACAAAATCTAAATCCATGATGCTCATCATATTTACCTAAAGCAATCATAATTTTTTCTAACATAAACCCCTAAAAAGTCATTTCATCCAATAAATTCACAGTAAAAGCTAGAAGTTCCTAATGAGGTTATGAATCAATGTCATGTAAGACATTGATTGTAGTCAAAACCTCACATAAAAGAAAATCACAACATCATCATTTCCTAGCTGTATCATTTGATCATAATGGATTGCTTTACTTTATTGGTAATTAAAATATAACTCCAAATATTTAAGGTTCTTACAATTCATTCCAAGAATCTCCAAAGTTTTTTTAATAAATAGTACATAAATACTTTATAATTTCAAAATTTTTACAATTCTTTTGGAGATTTTTGGCATTAATTTTAAAAATCATAAATACTTGGAGTTATATTTTAATCAATTGAATAATATTTCACGCAAATCAAAATTTTAAAAATCAAGAAATTCTCACAATAATATTCTGGAAAGTATTCCACTTACTCAAAGAAGTTTTATTTGTATTAATAATTTTTTTCATTAATAAATTTGATAAAATTATTTAAATATTGAAAAAATTAAATTATTTTAATGGAATTATGTTATTTGTACGACAATATGTCCAAACTTTGTTTTAAATCTCTAATTCTTCAAATAGCTATACCAATTTACTTTGATTCAAAATAGATTTAGAGTTCTTCTCTTCTTTCCTCTTCTTCTTCCTTCTGCTTTCTATCATAAAATTTATTGTTTGGATTTCCATCTAAAGCTTCCAAACATGTTCAATTCAAAAACTGTCAATGCTAGGATTAGTCCATGAAGTAATGGAATTAACTTCTAAAGTCTCAAGGCCTTTTTTCCATCAAAAATCATTCAAAATTGTCATTTCTATTGCAAAGAGAAAATAATAATAATAATTTTCTTTTATATATCTAAATTTAAGATCTTGTATTACACTAGTATAAAAACACATGAAAAAAATTCAAAAATTTTGACAGCATAGATTGTAAGATATTTGTATTTAAAGTGAAGAAAAGAAGTTTTTTTACACCTTGCTTCACTAGATTTTGTGGCTTTAAACCTTCTTAAATTAAAATTTTTGAACTATTGATTTTGATTTTCTAATTTCTTATGTTCAAGACTTGAGTTGAAAATCTAGAAAAAATATCAACAAAATAACACTTAATTTTCACTCATTAAAAAATTATTAAGTAGAAGTATGTTCAAGATTGAAGGTAAAACTAAACCATTAATAGCTATAAGATGGAATTGAAAAATACAAATCCCCATGTTGATATTGGTCTAGCAAGAAAAACTAACCTTGCCGAATGATTTGTTTTGAATAATTGTAGAAATTGCATTCAAAAATGAATTCTATAAGTTAATTTTTTGAAAAGATGCTTAGATTGCTTGCAAAATAAGATTGTCCATAATTTTCTCATCATTAGTCCAAATAGAAAGAATTAAAGATTCAAATGTAGAGAAAAGTATGATCTTTGGAAAAAAAATTATAAATTATAAAAATCCAACTTTTTATAATTTTTTTTGGGCTACCCTTCAAGCTATTTTTGTAATTTAAGATGGCATAACTTTTTCTCTCAAACACTAATTGAAATAAAAATTATATTCCCACAAAGCTAATATAATTTCCTACCTTCAAAAAAAGGTTCAAAAAATAAAGTAAAAAATTGAGACCAAACAAGTCTACCTAAAATCCCAAGAATCCCCCACAATGACATCAAGACTTTAGAGGTTAAAGTAGAAGTATCTATTCTTAATAGCTTAAGCATTTCAACCTGTACAAAGAGGGAAATTCATTTAGAAACTGAGCTTAATCTATGCAAACATGAGGATGAAAAAAAATATTAAAGAAAACAAAAAAAGCAATTTTTTTTCAAGAATGAATATTATATTCAATATAAATGTGGATTTTTCATTGGGACCCATTCTAGTTTCATAGATTCATCTATTGTGGTTAGCTTTGGCACTTCTCCCCAAGTAAGGAGGGAAGAGAGATGAGTGGATGAGAAGGTGCAAACAAATAATTTTTCTCAATGAATAGTGCATCCAAACATTGCCCACAATAGGTGAATCTAAAAAACCATGATAGGAGGCTATTCAAATAGGTACTTCTACCATATTAGCTGTAAAAGGATGGGCCTATGCCCATTTTTTCAAACTTCAAGCTCTTCTATATGTATGCTCCCACATTACAAATAAGAATGATTGGAATTTTTGTATTATTTTTCAAAGATGTAATTACATTACTTCTATAAATTAAAACAAATTCAATTTTTTTTAATCAAAAATTAAAATTATGAAAAAATTCATGTCAAATATGAAATGTGCTTAAAAATCTAATTTTTTTCTATGCATGTATACTATTGCGTAGAACATTATAGTGCAAATGAATTTATCAT
Source organism: Climacium dendroides (assembly GCA_950106755.1). Lineage (NCBI taxonomy): Eukaryota > Viridiplantae > Streptophyta > Bryopsida > Hypnales > Climaciaceae > Climacium > Climacium dendroides. Next base: position 1,341,194 of record OX467092.1, read on the forward strand.
GTCATTCTAATATTAGAAAATCACCATTACATGGTTATGGGTTCAAAGTTCAAATTGCAATAAGATATCAAATTTTATAAATTCTTCAAAATTTAGAATTGGAGTTGAAATTAGTCTTTATAAGCTTCATTTCATTAATTAAACTTGGATTCAAAAAATAATTATTTTTATAATATATATAGTCCTTATCAGGATGATACGAGGGATGACAACCTAATTCCAACCTGAGTTCCAACCACTTACACAATTCAACCTATTTAAGGCATGGTAAAGGTTGAGGAAAAAAATTTCCTATATAGGAAAATAGAATTAAGAAGGATTTCATATTTTTTTACATTTTTTCCCTCAAAGACAAAATTATCATGGATTTATTTGTAAAGATTTTTTATTTGTCCCATTCTCAATCTGTAGGCAAACTAATTTTCAACCGTAGGCTACCTACAAAACCTATACAGGTGGTTGATCATTGTGGCTTTTAATGTACATGATGTCATCACTTTATGCTTTCAATGCATACCTCCCAAACATTTCTATTGCTCCTATTGGCTATGCTATGCATGAACTATCACCTACAATAGAGCTAATTAGAAATGGAGGAATCTAAGTTGTGAGAATAGAATGACAATTGAACACGGGTCAACTCCTCTAGAGACTATTACAAAATATGCAAGAATTAATAAACAAGTATCCATTCTATGAAGAATTCAAGCATAAACTATTGGTCCAAGGAATTCTTCTTTAATCCCCAGTTGAATATTTTTTTATTATTGGTCCAAGGAATTCTTCTTTAATCCCCAAGTTGAATATTTTTTTATTATTGGTTCAAAGAATTCTTATGTAATCCCTAGTTGACTACTAGTATTTAACAATTTCATTTGCTATAATGAAGTTGTTAAAAACTTTAGATCAACTAGCTCAACTTGAAAGAAGAAAAAAACTTGCTAAATGTGTTGCTAATGATTGCAATACATGTTAAAAATTGCTAATAATTTGATAACTACATCTAAATGTGAATAATCAATTTATAATTTGGAATTTGAATGTTCCTATTATTAAATTGCCTAATTTTTTGTTGGATCTTATTGGAAGTCAAAAGAGTATTCTAACTTCCCTTCATACAATCTTATGCAATTTTAGGACATTCTATGATTAAACTATAATTTTCAAAGTACTAAAAATAGATGTATTCAAATATCGCCTTAGGCTCTCATGAATATAAGTTGTATAGGTAGATTTAATAATCTTAAAAACTACCGATTTCTTAATTCAATTTTTTTTGCAAATTATAGAATACAATTGGCATTTTTTTGTGTACAGAATTAACATTTAGTTCTTATGCAATCCCAATCAAGCACACTAATTTTCAAATGCAATAAAGAAATCCCAATCAAACACACTAATTTTCAAATGCAATAAAGAAATCCCAATCAAGCACACTAATTTTCAGATGTAATAAAAAACACTCTGTTTTGAGCAAATTGTTTCATGATTCATCCAAAATAATAATAATAATAATAATGGTTCACCATAATACTCATGGTTTTACATTATAATTGATTATGAATTTTTAATTATATTGCATAAATATGTAAGAAAAATCCATATACACATCTTTTCTTCAACAAGCATCTCCAAAAAAGTTTCAGAATTCCCTCTATAGAGATTTCAATGTTTGGAGACAATGTCCAAATTTTGTAAAATAGATCCCTCTTTATTTTAATTAAATTTTGGCAGAGTAATTGTGCCATCATACTCGAATGTTCAAAATTAGTTATTATGTGAGGATCAAATAGCAAAGTCTAATTACTATAAAGAGATATCTATTTTACAAAATTTGGGCATTGCGACTCCAACATTGAAATCTCTACAAAGGAAATTTTGAAACTTTTTTGGAGATTCTTATTGATGGAAAGATATGTGTATGGATGTTTCCTATACATCTTTGCAATTGAATTTAGAAATTCATTCACAATGTTTTTCAATGAATTATAATGTAAATCTTGAATATTAAATGAAGCAATTTGCCAAAGATGAGGTAGTTGGTATACTTGATTAAAATTGCGTAAGATTTGAATGTTAATTATGCAAAACAAAAGTGATGCCAATTGTATTCTATATTATGCAAAAAAAGAAGTTAAATGGCACAATAGGCAATTTGTAAGATTATTGGATATAACTATATATGTAGGGGTGGTTTTAGAAATGGTCACATTTGGATGTCATTACCTTAAACAAAAGTTTGTAGGGATAAAAAAATTTAGATGAATTACATTAGATGAAGAATTGTTGCAATGTTTGCATAGACAACCTTGTTGCATAAAAAATATTAATAGTATTTTCTTTAATCCTTGAAGGACAAGTTTGAGGCCAAAATGTGGTCGATGGATGACTTCACTGCCAAAATAAAGAATATATCTATTGGTCCAATTATTGAAGCATTTTGGTGACTAACTTGGTCATAGAAGGCCACGTCTTTAACCCCTAAGTGTCCTAGGTGACCAAAAGTGTTCCTACATGGTTTAGAAGTCCAACTTAAAGTGTTTTAATTTTTATATCAAATGTCTGAATTTAATCAAACTTAATTGTTGGAAAATTTGCACTCTCTTTTAGTTTGTGTGGCAAAATTTTCAAATCAATCCAAGATGCACTAATGTTTTGGGAGCCATTTGAAGTTCACTAGTTCAATTTGAATTCACTAAACCACATTTTGATGGCTATAACTTTAGGGCTTGCATCTCCTTCATCTTATTTTTTGTTTTCAATAAAATTTATTGGGTCAAATTTTCCTTGAAGTCTAGTTATTGATTTATTGTAGTAATATTTCATGTCAATCGAAGTTTTTTTGACTATTTGGAAGCCATTTAAAGTTCAAAATCTAAACATTTTTGGATTACAATAAACTTTGGCGGATTTTTCTTCTTCATACAGTGTCAATTTCCAATAAAAGTTTGGAAAAGTTGTATGTACTAGTTTAGTTTATATGTTTAAAATTTCATATCAATCCAAGCAGTTATGAGTGGTTGAGAAACATTTTTTTCTATTTTTTTACATTTTAAAGCCACTAGCGGTTTGTGCTTGCTATGCTACGCAGTCATCATTAGAATTTCATCCAAATTTTTATGTATTAGATAGAATGCAAAGCAAGAATTTCAATAAATATTTAGATAAAAATTACGAAAATGTTCATATAATTTTTGTAATAAACAAGCATATATTGAAATAAAGAATAGAAATTTAAAGAATGATGAATGAAATACATGCAATGATGACACTATAAGAACCCCCCGTCAATAGTGACATTGTGAGAAAACAGATGGTGTTGCAGAAAACGTGGATGCTTTTATTTTATTTCTATAGGGAAGTCCATTTTTTTGTGATGCCGTTCATTGCATGGGGTTTTTTGTAATGAAACAATGGGATGTTTCATTTGATGTCCATGTTCCATGAGTCATCAGTAATAACATTATGATGTTTTTTAGTGATGCCTAAGTGAATGTTTGATTGCCTCGTCATCCAAAGCTTGGAAATGATTAAATTGAATTACAAAACTTCGCTAATTGGGCTAAAGTAAAAGGCTGACCGCTCTTGAAAAAAAACTACAACTTTCCTACCTAGATAATGGCCGTCGAAGTCATCTAAAGCTGCAATCCAGTGTTCAAAAAACTCTTTTTTTTCAACTTTGAATGCTAATAACTTTCAATCTACACGGTCAAACTTCATGAAATTTTTACCATATGATCTCAGGCAAGTAAAGTATAAGATCCTATGGTTAGATTCTAATTTTTGTTTGATTGTTTGTTTCCTTAGATGAGTGTAGCAGAAAGGGCAGTTTTGGGTGATTTTCGACAGAAATAACCTTGGTCCTTTAGGGGTTAAAAGAAAAAATTATTTGGAAAGAGGAACATACCCAAATCACTAATACCTTGACATGGAATTATGAATATTTTTCTAACTATGAAAATTTTTGCGTTTGTAAAAAAATCCTATGGTTCTGTTTTTATTTCCCAATATTGAAAATTAAGTTCCAAAAGAACTTCATATGTTTATTTTTGAATGTACCAACAATGGCAACAAATGAACAAAACAAAGTCCTGTACAACTTTCATCTTGTTAATTGGAATACAACGATTCAGAACTTTGTGCATACATATGAAACTATCCATTTCGATCCTATTCAATTAATTAAGTTTCAAAAGGAAGGAATTTTGTAGCATTCTGTTTTGAAATTTATAACATTAAGTTTTAAAAAGACTTTTCTATTGTACTGACAAAATGGTATGAAACGACATGATTATTTAATAATTAAAAAATAATAAGATTCCATTAAAATTAATATTAAATTTATAATTTTTTTATAAAATAATAATTAAAAATTTTAAATAGTAAAATTAATTCAATAATATTATTTGACATGGAAATACTAATGCTAGATCCCATGTCCACTATGGCAAAGTTTCCATTCATTTCAATATAACCCTTAAGCACTTTGATGTCCAATTTCTAAATGATGAACAAATTCAAGTCCTTATTTTTTTTTCATTACTTCTTGAAAGAAAATCATCTGAATTTATGGAAATACTTTATCAAGTTGTCTTATCTTTGGGGATACAACTCTTGTATTATATGTAGGATTTGTTGGCATTAAAATGGCTTAGAAAATGGCTTCTGTAAAAATTATATTAAAATTAAGAAGACTAGAAACTTAAGTGAGGACCAAATTATATAAAATGAGATTTAGAAAATGTTGGGTTGTAAATTTATTTTTTTTAAATTCATAATATATATGAAAAATTGCAACACTTATATATAATTTTAAAAACTCATACAAGAAGTTTTCTCCAATGAAAATTAAAATTCATTCATAGTATTTTATTTATAATGAAAAAATATTAAATTTTTATTAAAAAAGCCCCCAAATTTGGGTAGCTTGTCCCACAATATACGTATTAAAAAATCATGTAATTAGGTCTTTAATGCTAATATTTTTTCCAAAAATATTCATTTCATGTAAATAATTACATTTTTGGATTCCTTGTTAAAAGTGCTACAAGAGTTTTTTGCATTAATTCAAATTAAAACCCTTAAAATTAGACCGAAATGCATTATAAATAATTTCTAATCACGGCCATATAGTATGGCACTTGGGTACCCAAGGTCCTATCTAATGGTTGGCTTTGGTGTTGCTAAAGTACATATTGTTTTTAAAATTATAAATGTAGAAGTATGTCAAGTGGTTGACCAAGCCAAAATTGCATAGACTAAAGTTCAAAACTAGATTTGCAAAAATGAGGTCATAGATGTAAAGAGTGCAAAAAATTCAAAAAATTACCACATCAAAAGAACCTCATTTCAAATCCATTCCAACAAGTTTTATTCAAAAAATGATAATATTTTTCTTGGAATAGAATTTTGAATAAATTTCAAAATTTCTCTTTCAAAATTGATAAAAAAAATACTGGTGATAACAATAGTGAATCTACCATATGGATGGAATCTACAATTCAAAATCTACAACTTTTATTTTCATATCAATTCCAAAATATTCTTCCCAATTGTATGTACATTACAATGATTTTTCCCAAATCGTCAATTCTAAAGACAACTCTGGACATTCAGGGTTTAAGGTAGGTGGCTCCAATTCTGACCCGCTTCTAAAATCGATCTGGTACATTTTACTTCTGAAATGTACCAACTGCGTACATTTCAAAAGGGGGTTGGTTTTAGAAACCACTGTTTTTCAACTTCAAAAATTTGTAACTAATTCTACAAAGGTCCAAAAAATATGAAACGACTTGGATTAGATGCCAATTCCATTTTTCTTCCTGCCAAAATTCACTGAAAATTGTTTCAAGATGTTTAGCTTTCCAAAAAATGCAATCAGCTCTTAAAGGGTCGGTTTATGAACCCACTACACTAAAAATGATATTTAGTGTTGCTAATACTAATTACGAACCATGACACTAAATATCATTAAGCCTACTAAAGTAAGTAACACTAAATCTAATTTCCAACACTAAATGTACTCTATGGTAAATCTAAAATATGAAGAGCAGACGTTTTCCGTCCTCTCCTAAAATGCTGGAGCTTCAAAGAGTTGTAACTTTTGCATCAAAGGTCCAAATTTCATAAAATTTGTTGGGAAAGTTGAGCCTTGTCTTCTAGTTTGTGCGGTAAAATTTTTAGATCAATCCAAAATGTAATGAGTTTTGGGTAGCCAATCAAAGTTTGCAGGTTCTAATTGAATTCAGAAACTGCACTTTAGGGCTGCAACTTTGGGGGCTTGTATCTCTTTCATCCAAGGTCCAAATTCAATAAAAATTTGTTAAATTTTCTTCCCCTTGAAGTCTAGTTACTGTGGTAAAATTTTCATGTCAATCCAAGTTGTTATGAGTTTTTGGGAGCAATTCAAAGTTCAGAATCCTGCCATTTTTGAAGAATAGTAAACTTCAGCGACTTGTATCTTCTTCATACAAAGTCCATTTTCAATCATTTTTGTTGAACCACTTGCATATAATAGTCTAGTTTGTGTGGTTAAAATATCATATCAATCAAAGAAGTTATGAGTGACTGAGAAGTATTCTAGTAGACAGAGTTTCAGCCATTTTGAAGTGAAACCCAACACTAATTCCTGTAAAGTTCAGATTTAGTGTTATGGCTGGTAGGGTGGTAAAAACACTAAATGTCATCCAACACTAAATATCATTTTTAGTGTACCTTAAGAGGATAACTTCTGTAATACAGCCTGGGCCCGCTCACTCCGACGCAGGGCATCAATTTCCGAGTCAAATTGTTGGTGCGTAGGGTTGTTTGCTTTGGTTTCGAGTTTTGAGTTTCTCCGCCATCGCCAGCTAAAGATTTTCGCGTAAGGGCTGTGACTGAGGTACTCTATTGCGCTTGCCTTGTTTCCTGGCTGCTAATGGATCGACGCTCTCCTTTCGGCTTTGGATTGAGTTGGGAAGCGCGGTAGGTGATTTCATGGTCTGAAACCTGGTCTGATCCGGGTATCACATGTAAACCTGACCCACCCTAGACCCAGTTGAGGACTTCAGATAAGATTAGGAGGCCGAAACCCTAACCTAGTCTTCTGTGCCCACTTTCGCCTTTGCAAGGTCTCCTGCGACTCTGCGAGCTCATCCTGGATGGCAATGGTGTCACTTCTCAGCTTTTGGCGGATGGTCCCACTAGGAAGGCGGAAGGCTTAGACTGGAGATTGCCCACTTGGTTTGAAACGACTGGACCCATGTTGTGAAGCTCTGACGGGAGTTGATCTCTGCTGCTGCAAACCAGCTCTACTAGTTGTAAATAATGAGTTAGTTTGAACAATTGAGTTACTTTAGATTTCCTCTGTTTATGTGGAGAAGGTCATCTCATTCTGGATGTGCGTGTTGTTGATTGTACTGGATTCTATTGTAGCTTCTCATCTCACATTGCCCTAGCTTACTCAAAATTTTGAATTCTTAGAATTTCATTGTTTGTTGGATTGTGGTTAGTCTCAGGTAGTTTTGAGAAGACTGTTTGGCTAGTGTGGTGTTCCTTTAGTTCATATTATTGAAGCTCTGGGAAGTACTCAATGCTTTAGTGTAGGTGTATGAGTGACTGTGTTAGAAACATACGTCAATAAACAAGGCATGACAAAATGTGTTATCCATATTTTTCTCTTCTATATGTTCCCACTTGGTGTTAAAAGCATTGTTACAGACTGAGGGTCTTAGGAAAGAATTTAGACATAGTTCTAAATTGGGGTTAGATTGCAAACAATTCTTGTAACATCAAGTGGGAACAAACCCCAAGTCTTGAAAACTCTTAGAGAAAGTATATTGTCTATAATTATTTGTACTTACCTTTCTCTGGAGTTTACTGTAGAGGCTGTCTCTAGAAGTTTATAGAACTGTGATATTAGACTAAATTCCAGTACTGCGATTTTTAATTGCTGTGTTGGTGAATATGTTTTAGCAAAAAAATGTTATAAAAAAGAATCCGCAAATGGATTCGAGGTTGCAGACCACATGCCATAACGAACGAGTATAAATACACTATTCTCATTTTAATTCATTTTAATTCATTTTAAATAATATAAATGTATTTTTTATTCCATTGTTTGACATGGCCGATCTTCGGCCACCTAAGATATTATTAATGATTAATTTAATTTAAGAAAAAGCTTCTTTATACTCGTTTTTTATGGCATTCAATTTAGGAGCTCAAATCTTCAGTTGAATTCTCCAAAAAGAAAGTTTGGTATTTCAAAAAATTCAGCAAGATTGTGAGTTCTCAAAGTCAAGGCTGTCTTTAGGTCTCATTCTTTTCCTACTGTGTGCTAATTGTGTGAGTCTTGATGGTGCATGATGTAGGTTTGGACAAGTACATGAAAGTGCCAACTTTGAAGCAGTGGGAGAGAATTCTTGTGGACAGTGAGTTTAGGTTGGTGTCCTTGCAAAGTAGGACTAATTTGTATGTCTAGAGTTGGCATCCTTGTATGATGTGGCAATTGCCAAGTCAAATGATTATTGCCAATTTTCCAGGTGACATTACCTAATGGGTGTCACAACAACTAACTTGCACTAGTCCTAATATATATGGTAGTATATTTTGATAATAAGATATTGTTACTAGTTGTGTATGTATCTTAGTGATGTTAGATCTTCATTGGACGGGGTTCTAATTTTGTTATATTGGAAAGTGTATGAGCTGTAGACCTACCTTTGTTGACAACATGTACTTAATTAAGATATATTTGTGGTTGCTTTTTTCTTGAAGTTCCAATTATCATTTGGTTTTATGCCCATTTTTATTAATAGTCACTTGAAACAATTAGGATCTTATGTAAGGAGTACTACAAATAATGGGGAGTGAAGTGGCGCCGGTAGGTACAAAAGGTTAGAAGCTTCTAAATCTATTTTCACAAAGAATGAGAACATGGTCATGGATTGGTCCAGCCCCTATTCCTATAGCTTATTCTTCTTCTTAGGTATATGTGCATGTTCTTATTTTTGCTTTCCATATATAAAGTCAATAAATCATGGTTCTCTTGGAAATAGTGTGGATATTTTTATGGTATTCTTACTATTTTCTTGGGATACTTTCTTTCTCAATGAAGTTGTCCACATCTATGTGGTTACCTTCATTTTGTTAGAAAGCCCATGAAATTTATTTGGTATAGAATTATAGTAGAAGTTATAGAAATTTAAAATGAAGTTATCTTTATATTATTTATAATAATTTCTAATACTTTTTGTTTTATATTTTAGGCTTAAAAGTATGGAACAAATCTATTGTGGAATTTGCAATGTTCTATGTCCCACAATTTCTAAGTTTTATGAACACAACACGACTAGGAAGCATGAGAATAAATTAAAGAAGTACAAGCTATTTCCTCCAAAGGAAGAAGACGAGTTTCTAATCTTCAATATTCCAAAACCAAAGTCCTCATTGAAAGAACAAGGTAAAACTTCAGACCATACTCTTTATTTTATTTTGAAATTTTGAAATTTTAAAACAAAAACTCCAATTTCTTCTTATTATAGTTTTATTAATATTAAAAGAAATCTAAATTTTTGAATTGTTGTATTTTGCATAGATCAAAACAGGTTCGAGAAAGATGCAAGATTATGGTGCTCCTTATGTTCTTTACCATCTAATGATTACAAGAGTTTTCTTGATCATAACCATGGTAAGAAACATAGAAGTAAACTTCAAGAATTGAATTTATCCATGAATCATGGAGAGCAAGACTACCAAGAAGATTATGTGCAGATTCCATTGTATCTCTCTGAGTATGGAGGTAAATTATTTTGATGCTTATATTTAATTTATTTTTTTAACTTTTAAAATTGAAGTAACCATTATCTTCTTAGAAGTTTTAAATATTTTTTAGGCATTCTTAGCAAAGACATCAAAATTTAATATAGGAATATCACTTTATTTATAATGAATGTCAAGAAATTTTTAAAGAAAATTATGTTGTATTAGGTTCTAATATTATGATGTGGTATACTTACAGCACCAAATCCACTACATTATGAGCTTCCATTGATTGGATTTGAAATTATAGAATCTTACCGAGCAAAAGAGATCTCTATTCCATCTGTAGTGCGTAAGGTTTTAAAGGTAAAAAAAATATGTGACTCGAGGTACAAAGAAGACCAAATGGCCTATGACAAAGATAAAGTAATTTTAGCATTGAGTGAGATTCATCATTTAGTGTTATTACTTGATGAGAAGGAGATTATTGGAATCTTCATTTTTAATGAAATTCCTAAAGCTCAATGCCTTGAGATTGGAAAAATAAGCCAAGGCCTTTTTGCCACTGGTGGATTAGTACATCGTGGGGATACAAAAGAGTCAGCTTGAATGGTGATGTGTGGTTGGAGGCGTGACCGTATTAAATCATCTACAGATATTGAGGCATTTGGAAGGTTAGTATTTCATTAAGTTTTACTTTTAAAATAATTTATAATTTGTTGTGATTATTAATTTTTTAATTTTTTATAACACATTTTAACTTTAAATTTGTATGTCATGTTTGACAGATATGTACATGGCATAAGAAGAGAAGACCAAAAAGCAAGTATCACAGCAACAGAGATTGAAGAAATTAGAGACTATCTAACAAGCGTATTATTAACTCCACATTTCAAGTGACTTTTTCCATCATTCTTGGAGTACTTAAATTGTTCATTGACAAAGGGAGATTGTTCTTTGTTATTTGGGACTATTGGAGGCCAATATTTAACGACATTGGGAATCACACATAACTACTTTGTCCACCCTCACTTTGATTTACAAGATGAGGGCTATGCTTTCCTTACTTGGTTTGTTAAAGGTATAATATTCATTACATTTATCTTCATAAATTTTAAATGTTATGTATAGATTTGAGATTCATAAATTATATATCTTATTCATATCAATACTAACTTAAAAAATTATATGTTTGTGTAGATTGGCCAGGACCTCAAATGAAAAAAAGAGGAGGAGAATTTATCTTAGCTGAATATGGGGTTTTTGTTATGCCAACGGATGGATTAATCTTAGCTTTATGTATTAGAAGTGTGAGTCATTGTACTCGACTTGCAGTTCGCTTTGATGTGATTGGCATGTCAATGGAAATTCAATTGGGGTTTTGTAGATTTTGATTTGTATAGGCCTCTTACCTATTATTGAATGCGGTGATGCTCTATTCTGCACACTCCTCTATGAAGTCTCTTAGGGGTGCATGGGTTTTATCATTTGTGTCATGTAGTGATGATGACAACAAAGGAAACTTCAATGGCTATTCCAACCAATGGTACAACAACCCAGAGTTCTGCATGTACATCAAACCAATGGATCTATTATGGTAAGTAATCTCAAATGGAATAAAAAAAACATGTTGAAAATCCATTTCTTAGGTATTTTAATATTAATAGAAGTCAACTCTAATGTATTGAAAGATAATTTCTAAGATCCTACATTTGACCAAGTATTAGAATCCAAATTATTACAAAAGTAGGAGACCGGTTCAGTGGGGTGGTAGTATGAACTTTTATGAGTCTATAAGTGAATTGAGATCATTTTTTTCTGTAACCTCAAGTGTTGGTTGTTGAGGATGTACCCTGTAGAAGAAGGTTTTTGTCCCCTAAATAGCATTGTTTCAAATGCCTACAACTTTGAAAACACTATTAAGAAATTTGTGAAATGGTCTATTTTTCTTTTTCTTCACGTAGCTGATTCTAGAGTATGAGTGTGTAGATGCGTGACTTGGCAAACTCCTTTGTCAACCTCCTTTATTAATACACTTGAGTGTGGGGGTTTGAATATCCTTGTAGGTATTTTATTTTGTATTTGGAGTTGGTGATCCAAATGAAGGTTTTGAGGAGGTTTGATGGAGAGCTGTAAGTCTTTGTTTTTCATATCCCTTGCTTTGTAATGCTTGATCCTTATTTCCTTGATAAGGAATCATATATACAATTGATGCCTCATTCAATGGTCCAATGAGCATACTATCTGATTTTGGTGGACAGGCTAAATAGATAATTCTCTAATTATAAATCCTTCTACAATTTTTTCTAATATAAAGTTCTATTTTTTAATTTTTTAATTGGCAAATTGGAGACATGATATCTAGCAAGGGAGGTGTGGTCTCTATAGAGGAACTTGCACCATATTTGCATGTACTTGCATACAGTGAGGATGCTAAGGCAAGCTTCATTTCAATTTTTTTTTTAATCAAGGTAGGTGTTCATACTCTTGTATGACTTTATAAGTAGCAGTAGCATTAGCTATTTCATATTGTCAACTATAATACTTTTTGTGGTGTAGGCATCAAATACATAAGTTCTGCCAGTCCTACTACATTTTCATGGTCATTTTGAAGTAGACAAATAGGTAAGCATCTTCATCATAAGTGCTCTATATAATATGTTCTGTATCTCAAGCATGTATTCAAACTCTCACCTACACTAAAATTTGAAATCCACTAAATATGAAGAAACCTTACAAAATATGAAGATTTAGCAATATATAAAATATCAGATGCTCACTATTTGCACATTTGTACATTTTGGTCTTTTTAGGTTAGAGGTTGAATGACTTTTTGAGAGGGCATTTGTTTGTGAAATTTTGCACGTACATTGTGGTTTCAAGTATGTTGTGACATTTCAATTTGGGTGTCAACTTTCTGGGCTTTGACCTATGACATACCATGTTACTAAATGTGGAAGTTACTATCTATGTGAACTGTTGTGTAGGAATACATTCTTTAGGGCTTTTACTCACTATAGTAGATAGCCATGGATGGACCATCATTTTGCGATGGATTATGTATCCAAAATGAGTAAAAGTTGTCAAACTATAAAGGTGAACTAACTATGGTAAGCAATGCTATGCACAATTATACTAGTGATAGTAGACTGTGAATTGGAAGTATTTAATGTCTAATTTGAGTAAAGTACTTGCAGTTGTTCAATAAATCCGAGTTGATGTCTTTTGTAGATTTAAGTATTCCAACACTATAAAGAATCTAAAGTCCAATTTAAATTGCAAAAATGTCAGCAGATGTGATTTATGTCAAAAACCTCTACTTACATTTACTCTTGTAATCTATGCTGAACTACTTGCTAACCAATGCTTACATTGACTCTTTGCAAACCGTCTCTTACGTCTTTGGAATGCCGTCTAGTATGGCTCAACATGACATAGAAGGCTTCATCTTATGCAGCAAATGGAATGCGACCACAGGTGATGCAAAGCAGTGATTGGCTCATTATAGGCACATACATTTGTTGTTGACATGTCATCTTATAGGTAGAAAATATTCTTGCCATTCATAATATGTTGTTCGTCAAGTCCGTTATAGTCTTCTCACCTATAGAGTAGTTCTGTATTAGAGATACTGAATGTACTAAGTTTAAGACAGTGCGAATGTTTGTCGTTGCTTTTGTTAAAAAAATGGACATACTAAGTGGAATGACCATCCAGCTTCTAGGATACATATTTGAACTAACTTCTTTGGGGATGTTTGTGATGAAGGTACATCAGCGTTTGTACAATTATGTTGGGAACCATTGTCATGGTAGGGAACCTATACATATGTAGCAAGCATTTCCATTCTAATTTGTGATGATTTTGGTATACATAATGAGTCATTTATTTATTTGACTATCATTGCGGAATGTGAGCAGGTTTAGGGTGAAGAAGAAGCACATGGAGTCTCAAATCCAAGGAAGCAATGAAAGCAGTTAGTAATTGAAAGTTGGAGCTAACAAAAGTGGACAAGGTGATTGGTCTTGCAAGAACATGGAAACTATAATCAGGTATCACTTTTTTGATGTGCACAATGAGCCTGGAGGACTTACTAGCAATATTTACTTCATGTAGCAATATGAATGCTAAATTTTCCTAATATGTGAAGGACCATAAGGATCTGGAATATGGTGAATGATTCTACATTGCAAATAAATAAATGAAGCTTCTTGCCTTGGTCAAGTAGTTCTTTCTAAAAACTATATGTTTCTATGAGTAAGGTAGTCTTGTATTCTATGCATAATGCTTGGATGCCTTTCAATAACTCATTGAAGATTAGTGGATGCTGACTACATATGAGATTAGTGATATCAGTCAATGCAATTGAGTTAGCATGAAGTTCAGTGCAATAGCCCTCCATTTCATTGCATGTCAAGTTGTTTTAGATTTTCAGCTTCAATCATGGCTTAACCGTAATATATAGGAGCATTGTAAAAATTGTGAGCTTCATGAGAATGATTGTGAAGCCATGTACACTTAGCAAGGTAGGCATAATGACTAGTGATGCTATGCTTTTGCTATAGGTTAGACTTTGCTACTTGAGCAATGGCACTAGAGTTTGTAAAGTTCTTAACCATTGGTAGTTGCTGGTAGAGTGGTGCTCTCATCCAGGATTCCATGAATTCATGGAATATGATGTGAATCTCTTCTAGCAGTTTTGAGTCGCTAAAAATTCACTGGGGTCCAAGTTAGGCTTTTGCTCCCTTCTAACATTAGAGAGAAGAGATAATTTGATCATAAGCTCTAGCCTAAGCAATGACATCCTATGCACTACACTGCATGACCTATGGTCTAGAACTTTCTCACGGATATGCCAAAATTCAAACGTTTAGTCTTGTTGAATGTCATCACGTGAGCGTTTGAGAAGTTTCAATTCAACGTCTATGAGGATGTGGTATGACATTGAAGACAATGTCCACAACACAGTAATTCCAGACATTCCACTGACTACAAAGCAACATTAGTGGGACTGTGTCTGAAGTCAAGCATGACCATTCTATAGAATGAGACAACCACACATAGTTGTGTAGTGCACACGATGACCAAATGGACCTCAACATAGGTTTACAATATTTCTTGTTTCAACCTATGTACAATTTGATGCTGACTTGCGCTTAGGTAAAATTGTAGCATTCCAAAGTGTCACCTAGATGCATACCAGTGTCATCACTGAATAACTTCTAAGAGACGTTGACACCAATTCTTAGGCTACATTGAACATAAAAGAAACACCCATGCTTTCAAGCTCATGGCTTCTTATAGTCAATTGGAACATCTACTAACACTACATGTTGCCGACAATGAGGCTTGTTGTGCTGCACCACTACTATTATCCAATAGACCAATGTCAGCAAAAAAATACATTCAAGCATGCAAAACATTTGAAAATGAAACCGTGAACCCCTAAACAATGTACACATGTGGTGCTCCGCACAAGCAACGATGTCAGCGGAGATAGACACGGGAATGTTATTGGCACCATTGCACATCATTGGTTTATCAAATTGTAGAAGCCACGTCACTTGCCACGTCACTTGCCATGAACTCCAGGGCAGGGCAGAAAATTTGCTGACTTGTCAATGACTAGCTGAAGTGCGTTGACGTGGATGCCATGTGGCGCTCATTTGAGGCTTCTTGCTGGCATGTTATAGCAAGTGTTTGAAGCTGGCATCTCTAATTCAAGGCTTGTTAGTCTAGATTTCAGTCCGTTTTTGCCCTGTCAATAGGAACGGATTTTAGGTGACGTTGCATCCAACACCTTCTTTGTCCACCAAAACGTATTTTCTCGTTTTCAAAAACATTACTTTGGACGCGGTCTTCTTCTAGCATGAATACGGTAAAAGATACACATACATTAGAATGCATTAGAAATTAGACTCAATTATTACAAACAATGGCAACCCAAATAGAAGAATTTAAAGGAAAAATTCAAAAATCTCAAAAGCTTCATGCACAATTGAATTCAAAGCTCATAAAAGCACAAAATCATAGGAATGCAAAAGAAGTATGAAGCCAAGAAAAGCAATGGAATTTCTACCTTTTTAATATCACCATATTGATCCTCTTTAATATCACCTCAATTGCAACAACTATATTATTTTTATAATATCACCCTTTATAAAAAGTGATATTATAGAGGTGATTATGAATTGCTACTCTAATTTAGTAATATCACATTGTGTGAAAATATGATTTCTATGTATGGATGATTGGAAATATTTTTATAGAATAATTAAAATAATTATTTTAAAGACTTATTGAAATCAGTATCATACATTCTATTCAAATTTGTCAAATTTTTAGTAAAAATTAGTAATACTAATATGTGATACAATGAATGCGTACCATAGCAAGCACGAGACCCTAGTATTAATGGTAGCATTTGTGATATTACAGAGGGAGTTATGATTTTAGTAGTATGATTTGGCAAACACATTGAACCAATTGAATGATATTTTGTTCATTAATGTGTTTTTGTGTTGGTTTTATAGTTCAATGTTTTTTCATTTTAGTAGGTTTAGGAATCAAATTCCACCTTAATATGACTTTTATATGTTGTCAGGAAAGTTTTAGCATTTTTTTTCAACACTAAAACATTATGATCTTGCAATCTATATGACTTTGAATTTGATTCATGTCATTTGCAACTTGTAGGGTTGAGATTTCCATACCCTAGTGACATTTAGACTTGTAACATTTCAAAAGCAATGATATTTGTAAACCCCTAAATGCTACAAACTCTTAGGGATTAATCTAATTAATGTGCAAGAATCCAATTTTTTTTTTAATTGATTAAAAATTGTAAGGATGGTTTCTTACTATCCAAATGGATTATATTATGATATTGTGCACTTAGTTTTATAGATTAAACAATCTATACAAAAACTATTTTTAGAAATTCTAGAATTTGGAGGTAAGTAGATCTTCCTAGGATCATGTGAACCATCTAATAAGACTCTCTCATTTATATCTAAACACAACAAACATTAGAAAAAAAATGTACTCTTTAGAAGGATGACTGGATGTGATAAGTAAAGCTATTTCAAGAAACCCTATAAGTCCTACTCAAAATACATCTCTACTTGTTCATGTCTTGTGTGAGCCCATGGGATGGATGAGCTAGGAGGTATGCTACAAAACTAGTATTCTATCTTGTAGGGTACCTTCGTTCTCGACAAATAAGGTAGGAAGCATACTACATAATCAATATTCTATTCTAGGGGAGGACACTCCCCGCGCTTTACAAAGTGACCTGCGGCGAAAAATAGGGTGGATTTAATTCATCATAGGTAAAATTTATAAAGATTTTACATTTAAAGAAGGGGACTTAAAAAGTGACATGTCTTTTATAAGTAAAATAGATACCCGAAAATTATGGTCCATTAATTATTTTTTAAATGTAAAATAGGGGCCAAAGAATAGGATCCAAGGAATTCTATTTACTAGGTTCAGTTATGGTTATGCTACAGTACTAGTAAGATACAGGTACTACACAAATCTGAAGTATAACTACAACATATCTTGTAGTCAGTCGATGAATGGGGTAGTTTCCATCTGTTCTGTCTGTTAAGTTTAACGACTACTGCTAGGGTTTAGGCGCGAACGATAATTTCGAGGTTGGGAGGGAGGCGCGGCAGCGTGTGTTCACGAATTTGTTTGCAAATCTGGGTGCGGTTGAGGGTTAATCACGCGATGAGTTCTCCAGCTTCTTGAGTGACGGCAGCGTGTGTTCACGAATTTGTTTGCAATCTGGGTGCGGTTGAGGGTTAATCGCGCGATCAGGGGGGCAGCTTGTTGAGGGACGGCAGCGTGTGTTCACGAATTTGTTTGCAATCTGGGTGCGGTTTAGGGTTAATCGCGCGATGAGTTCTGCTGCTTGTTGAGGGACGGCAGCGTGGAGATGGTGTTTCCGATTCGCGCGATCAGTTCTTCGGCTGAACCGTGGAGGCTGCTCTTGGGGATGGCATGCGCTTGGTTGTGGGTGCGCGATCAGATTGGTGGTGGGCTTAGGGTGAGGAGGTGAACGAAGGGGTCGGCGATTCCTTGTGCGGGGGCGCTTGCTTGTGTGTGCGCGATCAGTTGTTTGTGCCCGATCAGTTGTTTGTGCGCGACCAATTGTTTGTGCGCAATCAGTTGTGGAATTCTGTTTTGGGGTCAACGGCGTGACAAAGGTGTTTCCGATTCCTGGTGCGGGGTTTGCTTTTGAGGGGTGCGCGATCACCGATTCCTGGCGCGGGGTTTGCTTTTGCGGGGTGCGCAATCACCGATTCCTGGTGCGGGGTTTTGCTTTTGCGGGGTGCGCGATCAGTTCTGCCTGGTGCGGGGTTTTGCTTTTGCGGTGTGCGCGATCAGTTCTACCTGGTGCGGGGTTTGCTCTTGCGGTGTGCGCGATCAGTTCTGTCTGGTGCGGGGTTTGCTTTTGCGGGGTGCGCGATCAGTTCTGCTGGGGTGTGCAAGGTTCACCAGCGTGGAGGATGGTGTTCGGGATTGTTTTAGCTTGCTTGTTTGTGCGCGATCAATTGTGGTGGTGTGTTCAGGTCAGCGGCGTCACGGAGTGCGGGTGTTGTTCGTGTGTTCGTTTGTGCGGGTGTGTTTGTTTGTGCGGGTGTGTTTTCTGCTAGTGTGTTCACGACGGTGCTGGGGAATCTTCGGGCGGGGGTTCTGTATGCCTGCGATTTGTTCTGGACTCGTGTTCACGGCACGGCAGCGTGACGAAGGTGTTTGCTCTTGCTTGTGGAGGGGTTGTTTGGGTTTAGGGTTGTTTGCAGCGGTACTTGTTGAACGAGATGGCGACTTGTATCAAGCTATGGACGATGGAGGAAGACTTCGGTGTTGCAACTCTGTACAGCAAGGTGAAGGTTTCAGCCGATGAAACCTACGCGTCTTTGAGGCTGCGTCTGGAGGACAAAGCGGCGCTCGAATGGCCATTCGAATTCTGGGACAACGATGATCAAATCAGAGTTCCACAGAGGATGGAATCCTTCAGCGACATGCCTGGACATGTTTATGTGCTGCCCCTGCGTGCTGCGGGCGAAGACAGATCTTCCAAGCGACAGCGCGTGGATGATGCCGATGCGGGTATCGACGCGCTCCCTGAAGACGGAAACTGCGTGGACATCCGCGAAGAATCTGAAGAACTTGCTGTCCCAGATGTGGATCCTACTGGGAACTCGAGGGCTACTGTGACATCGGGAGTCACTGAGTCTTTGGAGCACCAGCTAAATTCTACTCTTATTGGCGAGGACATTTGGAAGCGGTATCTCGAACAGCTGGAGAGGACGAAGCGGGAATTGCAGAGCGCCTCCTTAGAAGACAATCGGTGGTTTTTGAGGACCATTGACATCAAAATGTGGCAGTGTGGATGATGCACAAGTGAAGGAGGAGTTGTGGAGGATCGCATGAATTGCATGGACCGTGAGGATTGGTGGAGTCGCTGAACATGGCTGTGGGCACAAACCAGTTGAAGTGCTTCTTCAAGTGCAACCGGTTGGCCCTAAACCAAATGCTATTCCTTATGCAATTTTTTTGAATGCATGTGCACATCTTGGGGCCTTGTAGAGCTGAAAGTAGAGCTGAAAGGAGGACTTCAGTCACATTTGTGTGAGGGATGCACTTGTTCACATATATTGGAAGTGTGGCATCTTTTTTGATGCATGACTATTTTCTGAGAGGCTGCTGGTTTTGTCAATCAGACTTGTGACTTGTGATTTATGGGGTGCAGTGTAATCACTTGGAATGTGATGATTGGTGGATTTGCAGAACATGGTTGTAGGAGTGAAGGAGCTGATCACTTCTCCAATTGGTTTGGGGTGACTATGAGTCTCATGTACAAGTAGACATTTGTGTCATAGACTCTAAATTTTTTTTCACATGTGTTGGATGGCTTAGAACTGCAGCTTGTTGCCGTAGTTCTTGTAAATGATTTGTAATGTTTGTGTTTTTTAACACCTTTAGTACATTAAACTCTTTCATTACTTTTTCATTTGTAATGTTTGTGTTTTTTAACACATTTTGTACATTAAACTCTTTCATTACTTTGTCATTTGTAATGTCTTGCTTTTATTTAGCATTTGTGCATGTATTTGTCTTCAAGTATGCATTCTAATGTAAACACATCCATTTTTTGCCTTAAAGTTGAATCTTGTGGGTGTATAGGGCATATCTTGTCACTTTAATTCTCATTACTTGTTAAATTAGTTTTGTTCTTTATAAAGAAAATAGCCTCCAATAAATTCAGCCTATGTACGTATTATAAGTAAAGATAGGCATGATAATATGGGCTCTAGGGGGGTTTATAAGTAATTATAGGGGCCTGAAAATTCAAAAAAATAAATAAATATCCCCCCTAAAAATACCCCAGCGCCGCACGTGGTACCCAGAAAATACGAAGAGTGTCCTCCCCGGGATTCTATTCCATAGGGTACCTTTGTTCTCTTTATTTACCTTAACCCTTAAACAATGCTGAGGCCCCACAGCGGCTAATGGATAATTTCATTGTTCATGCTAGAAACAAAGAATACATGTATTGGCATAATAATTCAAACATTTTGGTAATTACCTTGGTTAGGGGGGTCGTGTCCTTTAACCCTTAAAGGATGACAAGGTGACTTTGGAAATCATTAGTTTTTATGACCGTGTGAAACACTGGCTTAAAAAATTGTAGAAGCACTCATTGCAAGACAAACTACTATGGAAGGCCTCCCCTTTTTCTTGCAAAATTCTGAGGATGAATAGTTGCACTTCTATCCTACATAGAGAGATCTTTTGTCATCCATTGAACACAAAACGTCCACCTCAATGTTTATTAAGGGTTAAAGGCCTCCTTACATGTATTGGTCATCGGGGGAATTGCACAGCAAGTGCTACAGGAAAAAATAAGCATTGCATTTTTCATGTGGACGCACTACAAGAGAAAGTGTCCTAATTGACAGAAAATTGACAAAAAATTGACAAGTTTTTGTCACTTTGGACAAAAAAGTGTCCGAATTGACAGAAAATTGTCCAAATTGACAAAAACTTGTCAATTTTTTGTCAATTAGGACTAGCTGATTTAGGCCAGTTTCTATCAATTTGGACACTTTCTCTTGTAGTGACGTGGTGGGGGCACGGGGGGGACACTCCCCGTGTTTTAGAAACCTACGTGCGGCGGAAAATATAATACATGTAATACATCCTAAAATTTAATTTTTTTTTTCCAAAAAGAAATTATGAATAGATTGTGCTACTTTAAAAGTTTATGTTTTGAATTATTGATACTTTTTTATGCTAATAGTAATTAGTTGTAAATTTTTAAAGAAAAAAGATACACTGTAAAGTTGAAAATAACTTTCACACCCCTATATTATATAAGAAAAAAAAATTGAAAAATGAAAAAAAAATTCTATAGAATAGCTTTCTATTGAAAGTTTATTTTGGTTGAATATTGATGTAATAGTCATCGTCATGTGATCTCTATAAATATTTTAGTTGAAAACCATGTCATTTTAGTTCATTTTTCAACCTTTTCTAGACAACATATTAGGATGAAATTATAGTTTATTCCAAAGTAAATAGAAGGTCAAAAAATCACTTCACCGTACGTGGGTACCCCAAATGTAATGAGAGTGTCCTCCCCGTGGGTGGGGGAGGAAAACAATAAAAAAATTTCACACATATTAGATTCACTAATCTCCACCAATGAGGTTGCTCCACTGGTATTGGTGAAACTTCAGCTCCTCCTTTCCCGCTTGCCCACCTTTCCTGGTAAGACAATCGGTGGAGTTGCTTTTGTCTTCTTGCTTGAACTAGCTGTATACTTGCCTACCAGGTGAGAGAGAGCATGTAAGGAGGCCCTTACGGGTTACTATGGGATGTATGAAGCTACTACAACGCTACTATTTTATCTTGCGTAGTACCTTAGTTTGTTTGTTTTTCCTTGCCATGTGAGTCATGATTGAGTACCCAAGAAGTGATTCGTGAAACAAGGTCCCAATACACTGAACAACGATTAAGAGAATCATTGCATGGTCGTTCATCTCGCAGGAGCCGGAGCAGCAGCCCAATGGGATGAGGACACGTGCCACACCGCAATCATCACACCTGCCTACAAAAAGCGAGCGGAAATAGGGGATAAGGACAACATAAAAATATGAGCCCCCGAAATAGGGGAGAGAGTTTCTTCGCAGCCTCCCGAGAGAGTCCGTTGTCTCTCTAACGATGATGCTTCCCGTTGTTGAAATTCCTCACGCTGCCCTTCTCAAGTCACCCTTTTCTGTCAAACGTCACTCGACCTTTCGCAAAGGGAACTCACCACGAACTCACAGGGAATGCGTTGTGGAGCTAGGGTAAACGTGGAGATGCAAGTTCTCCGACACCTACCAGGCGCAGCGTACACTGGACGCGCTTTCCATTCAAACACCGACGTGCCATAGCTAGCTAGCACACGTTCACATATGGAGGCGTTGAAAGGCGTCTGATGGCAGCAGTCGCGTTCGACGGTGCAACTTCGACTGCGTTACTGCTCCTATAAAGCGGATTCGCTTTCTCTCTCTGTTTATCAATTCGTCCCTTGCATTAGATGTTTGCTTACCAACCGCTCTCGATTGATCACTGCGCGCTTCTTTATTGCACCCGACACCGAATAGCTGCCTTATCGCTTTCACTAGTATTTCTGTCTCCTGCAGCACATTGTGCTCTCACGTCGTTTGAACTGTTTAGTTGAGTGAAGTCCTCTTAATTAGGGGAATTCCTGTGAATTCTGTGGACCATTTTTCTGTCACTAGAAGGCGGACAATCAGGTTTGGTTGTTCAAAAATATCAAAGCGTGAAGGCTTGCGGCATTCTGCGGATCGACTTGAGGCGCTTGGAGAATTTCGCAAGAATGTTGATGGTGAAGGGCATGCAGTCTTTCTCCTCCGTCCTGACGCTTTTCTGTCTTTGCTTGTCGATGGATATGCAAGCGGTGAACGCGGTTTGGAGGAGTTTGGCGGGAATATTTGAACGACCTGCTCGGGAGACTCTAGCATTCAATTAGTAGCGAAATCGCATGAGGCAAATACTCAAAACTTCAATTATGTAGTTAATTAACTTCTGATATAGAGTTGCCGAAATTCATCTGCTTGCTGCAGAAGAATTTACGTTGTACATAAATTTTGCCATGATATGCAGGAGCTGCGCTAACGGTCTTCTCTGATGCTGAGTGACTCAGCTGGAAAGATCGAATGCGAGCCTTGACTTCCTAGTTGCTGATATGTTGATTCACTTCTTCACAATGCACTTGTGCATTTCGTGTCTGCAAATTGTCATCATTGGATGTCTCTACTCATTTTGTCCGTTATCCTTCTGCGACTCGGAATGCATGCTTAATAATTTTTAGTCTCTAAGTCATGATTCATTCTTGTATTGCCTGGAATTTAAATTTAAGTTTCCGACGAAGACTTGCATTTGTCTAAGCTGAGACGCTTTCAAAATCTAGCAGTGCAATAATAGCTGTACCAATGGTACTTCAGGATTGAAATTCTTGATCATAATGCATGATCTGTGTGTGACCAGTCCAATGGACCCGTCTTATTTGCTTTCTTTAATTCCAATGTCCTCTGCTGGAACAGGCTTTCACTAGCTGTCTCCTTTCAAAAAAGGCTCGCGATGACGTTGTGTTCTTTTTTGGAAGCTGTTCCTCAAGAAACTAGCTCAACCATCAATGTAACCTCTACACAACGCTCTCCTCTGTTTTAAGAGGAATACTTTGCCAATGCAGTGATTCCTAAGAATGGTTAAAAAGTGACCGGAAGCCAGGTAAACATTTTCTTGTTTTGATGCTGGAGGATGACCTTCGATTCTGATTAAAACTACAAAGAACAAGTTGACAATGGATTAACGTTCACTTGAAAATTCGTCACCGTCTTCCTCCCATATCACTTTCCAACCTACGAGCATCAAAGAATATGCTCGAATTTCGTGAGGTTTAGTACCGAATTCCTCGGCTTGGTGAGTTAAATTCACTCTCTACTACAGTTTTGCACATTATGAGCTAGGTACTATTTGTAACTTGCGGTTAGTGTGTGAAGCGCGTCACTCACGACGGTAGGGTTTACGAATTATCCTGCTCTGAATTGGAATCCATTTCTTCACCATCCTAAGGACATGATTCTAATACAGTTGAACTGCACTGGCACTTGCGACGTGCAGATTTCCAGAGTCAAAGACAGTGTTCCGGAAATTTGAAAGAAACCGTCACTTGGATCTGAAACGGTCTCAATGGTGACGCAATTACTGGAGCGGCAAGTGGCAAGTGGCAAGACAGCATAGAAGACAAAACTACGTGCTTGAGAAGAAGGCATGGATAATAATGGTCTATCACAAGGTACGAATGAGCCTGTTGGGTCCCGTTGCAATTGCATGGACCACACTTCAAGATCACATCAGCAGCCATCGTAAGGTTGCCCCCTGTGAAACAATGATTAGTTCCGCTGCTAAATTACAGAGGAGAAGCAATAATCTCACTTGACAACCTGAAAACAAAGTTGGGTTGTTGGAATGTGTGTTCTCGTTTTCTTACAGTTTTTCGATTTCGATTTCGGTTCTGTTTTTAACTCTCTAACTTCACTGCAGACACTCCAATGGATGCCATTCCATATGAGGCAGAAGTGCAGATGTTCATCCTTGGACTTTGGTGCCTAAAACGGGAGGTTTTTCAAAATGCTTTTTTTTTGGTAAGGTAGGAAGTCCGTAAATCGCCCATTTAAGCCTACCTTCCTCATCAATGATAGTAGTAGATATATTTCAAGGAGCATGTCACTCACTCCTAGATAGAGGACACATTTAGTACCTAGTTGATTTAAGGACCTCCTACCTTAGATGATTGACATTGTACCAAAAAGGATGATTTCCACGGTGACTAGAACGTTCTTACAAGATTAATAAGTCTGCAAGTGCTTACACAAACATTTAGAAGTGTTAATCCCTAAACGTCAGAGTCTTCTCTAGAATTGACGATTTGAAGAAAATCATCGTAAAGTACTCTTTGGAAGTATATTTTGGAATCGATAAACATGCAAACGTTAGAGTCTTCTCTAGAATTGACGATTTGAGGAGAATCATTGTAAAGTACTCTCTAGAAATATATTTTGGAATGGATGAGCATACAAACGTCCAAAGTCTTCTCTAGAATTGACGATTTGAGGAGAATCATCGTAAAGTACTCTCTAGAAATATATTTTGGAATGGATGAGCATACAAACGTCCAAAGTCTTCTCTAGAATTGACGATTTGAGGAGAATCATCGTAAAGTACTCTCTGGAAGTATATTTTGGAATCGATGAACATGCAAATGTCCAAAGTCTTCTCTAGAATTGACAATTTGAGGAAAATCATCGTAAAGTACTCTCTAGAAGTATATTTTGGAATCGATGAACATGCAAAAGATGTAGACTTTGAGTTCTAGAATCCATTTGTATAGTTAGATTCACCAATGCTATCACCAATATTTTTCTATAAATTTTTAAAAAAATAATTCAATTTCCCTTTGAAATTCAATTACAAGCAAAATATTGTCATTTTTTGAGTAAAATTTGTTGGAATAGATTTGAAACAAGGTTCTCTTGATATGGTTATTTTCTGAATTTTTTTTTATATTCTTTAAATCTATAACCTCATTTTTTGCAAATCCAGTTTTGAATTAGAGTCAATGCAACTTTGGCTTGGTCAACTACTTGACACACTTACACATTTGTAAATGCAAAAAATTTATATTATAGTAACACCAAATTCAACCATCACATAGGATAACAACTTAATAAAGTATCTCCAAAAATTAGGATGAGTTTCATCCAAGCTATAATGAGAAAATAAAAAATGATTTTCAATCTATTCATCATTTAAAAATTGGAAGTTGGAAAGCTTTAGGATTAATCCTTAAAGGACAAGCCAATCACCTTGGAAATCATCTATTTGGGTACCATGTGAATTGTTGGCTTAAAAAATGCAAAAGCACTCATTGGAAGACAAACTACTATAGAAGATCTCCCCATTTCATGCAAAATTTCAAGGATGAATAATTGCACTTCTATCCTACATGGAGAGATTCTTTGTCATTCATTGGCCAGTAAATGCCATTTGCATTATTTATGGGTTTAAGGTCTTCTACAATAGTTTATTTTCCAATGAATCTTTTTTTTATTTTTTTAAGCCAACAATTCACAGTTTCACACAGTATCCAAACAATGATTTTCAAGGTGATAGACTTGTCGTTTAACCCTTAAACGTCAAATCGGACATTTGGCGTTCGATGGATGATAGAGAATCTCCGCATGTAAGAAATAAGCACAACTGTTCATCCTCATAATTTTGTATGGAAAGGGGAAATCTTCTACAGTAGTTGTGTGGACTTTTGTGTGGAAAGGGGAGATCTTTTCCTTTTCATGCAAAGTTCCAAGGATGAATAGTTGCACTTCTGTCCTACATGGAGAGATTCTTTGTCATCCATCAGCCATAAAATGTCCTTCACGTTGTTTATGGGTTTTAGATCTTCTATAGTGGTTTATCTTCTAATGAGTGTTTTTTCATTTTTTTAAGCCAACAATTCATATGGTACCCAAACAGATGATTTCTAGGATGACAAACTACTGTAGAAGACCTTCCCTTTCCACACAAAATTTGGAGGATGAATAGTTGCACTTTTGTCCTACATGGACAGATTCTATGTCATCCATGGGATGCAAACCGTCGGCTTCAAGGGTTAACCCTTAAATGCCGATCGGTGACCTCACCGTGGAAATCATCCCTTTTGGAACCATATGACATCATCTAGTTTAAAAAAAACCACCCCTAATTCCGAGAATGAATAGTTGCGTTTCTGTCCTACACAGGCAGGAGAATTTCTTTGTCATTCATCGGACAAAAAAAAGTCCGCTGCGTCGTTTAAGGAAAACGGTACACTAATGTGATAAATAGTGTTGGCAACACTAATCACGAAGCATAACACTAATTGTCAACAATCCGGTTAATGTTACCAACACTAAATGTCAACATAGACACTATTTGTCAACTATTGGGTATAAATTTTTTACAAGTTTACATTTAGTGTTACCTAACTATTTCATCAAAATGTAAAAAAAAACATATGAACCCAAGAAACCTATGACATACTCAAAAAAGTTACTACTCAGAAAAGCAAACACAACACTAAATGCCAACTAATTGAAGTTTAGAGTGACCGGGGTAAAAGTCCAAGTAACACTAATCACAACATAACACTATTTATCATCATTAGTGTAGCTCTGCAAGGAAGCCGGCGTATGACCAAGGTAGTGTTGCTGAATTAGAACGAGAACATTCCGATTTCCCATACCCAAGAAACAGAGATTGTTCGTTTCTATGAATCTGACATCATGTCTGTACTCAGCTCAATTGACGGTTCTCAGGACTGAGCAACAAGGAGCAGTCGCGCTCCCCGGAATGGCACAAACCCATTTTTCTGCAGACGTAACGTGAAAAAAACTTAGAATCGTGTTTGGCGCAAGCAAACAGGTCGACGTGCAGTGCGAAAGTCGTCTCGCGCTCAATGGTGGAGCCACAGCGTGAGGTCGTAAGAACGAAGACTGGTAGGGATGGGAGCCCCGCCGCCTGGTTTGTTCAGCAAGATTTCATCGCACACGTTGGTTTGTCCCGCTTTACGAAATTACAACAACCGAAATGGACGCTTTTGCAAGTACTAGGAGTAGGTTCGTTCGTTCAGCGTCTTTCCCTTCCCCAAATTCTTTTGCCACGTTGTACCCAAGAGCTAGCATGCACTACTTTGATGCTTTGCTGGTGCGAAGTCAATTTGACCATGGTTGCTAGAAAGGTCAATTGCTAAGTCAATGGCTTTTTTTGATGATCCAGACTGCAGAGCCAAACGGGTGAGCTAAAAAGCTGAAAGCCCCAAAGCTTTATCTCTCTTTTCCCTTGGTTACAGATGAGAGCCGGGCCTAGTCGACGCCACTCCTTCGAAAAGATCCAAAATCTTCAGAAAAAAAAACCAGGTAGAGCAGCGCTTCTCATCTCTCTGCTGACTCAAATTTCGGGTTGGAAACGCAGCTTCAGCCAAAAACTCAACCGAGGAGAGTCGTAGTTACAAGAGGGCCAACCGTTTAGAAAAGGAGGAAGAGTACAGACGTACGGTCTTGTTATTCGGAGTTCCTCTTGAGTTTGACCGGTTAGCCAGCTAACATCTGAAAGTTCTACTAGAGGTTCCTCTACTAGAGGTTCCTGTCGACGTCCCATTGATGAGACCCAGCCAGAGAAAAGAAACCATTTGAAAGAAAAGTGTGCACACAAAGAAAACCAACAGAAATAATAAACAATTGAAAACTTAAGCATGACAAGCACCCAGATACCGGATTCATGAATCTAGCGTATGAGCAGGTTGGATGCAAGGATGCCGTTTCCATACGCTGATCTTCGTCGGGGCAAATCAGGTAAGCACCATATCCATTGCTCTTGAAAATCAACCTGGAATCTGACGGATGCAGCAAGTCGGCATAATCGTAAAAATGGCGGAATCAAAGTTCGTGAGATGAAATCAACGCGCACATGGTGGAATTTTAGGTGCTCTGGAATCGACCTTGTTAACAAATATCATGAAATACTCATACATCCTGCAAGTCAGGCCGAAGCCCGTGAGCAGCCAACCGGCGGGTAACAGATCGAAGTCAGGGCTCTGTTAAGGCAGGGCATGTGCGCCATTTCTCTTTCCACGAAACAGGCTGCAGTGGTCCCGGGGCTGTGGAAAACTCACACCAAAAGTGCAGACTGAGGACTAGCGCAAAGGAAGGTCTGTCTTCAGGCCCAGGAGGGCGGGAGAGGGTGCCCCGTGGAGAATTAGATTCGTCGAGGGTTCCATTCGAACAAGCAACCCATCATTGCGGATCTTCAGTAGACCCGGTTCGTGAGGTTTATTATGAGGGCACAGTTGCGACACTGTTGTAGTAGTGAGCTCCTCAATCGAGACCATGGTCGCTGCGCACGCTTCTCTCAGGTGCAATCGTGGCCGGGGGGAGATGCATCTGATGTCGCTACTAGCGCACGCAGTTTTGAAAGCAGCTTCGAAGCTGGCATAACGTTTAGTGTCCTTCGTGTGTCCGAATCTGCAGACTATGAATTTTTCTTCATTCTGCGCTCTGAGGATCTGAAGGTCGACTTTCTGCGACTGCTGTGTTAATTTGACCCATTTTTCCATAGCTTGGAATTAGAATTTCTCGATCGATCGGTTGAGCTCTCATAATATGTAGGGGTTGTTTAATTTCAAAGAGCAGCGACTGAGGTTGAATTGCCTCGTTGATTCACAGGGCTTCTCTGGTTCGAAAATAATTTCCACCTCAGCTGCACCAATTCGTGAAGCTGCCGATGGCCAGGGGACACCACGGCGACTTGGTGGAGCCACGGTCAAAAGTTTTGAGATTTTATCCATGATGCATCACCCCCAGATCGAAACGGAATTCAATTCGGTGGAGAGGCTCAATAGCAGTCTGTTGTAGTAGACGAAACTCCGTATTGGAAGAAATCGATCGTCATGTATTCAGCGGATCTGCTACACAAATGGTCACCAGAGTCGATGAAAGGCCCTCTTGTTTCCCATTCTAGGGTGACCATGAAGGATTGCGCTGCATGGAACTCTCGCGTCAGCAGGCTTATACTCTACTGTGTTCTTCTCGGTACGGGTGCAATCTTAGGCACCATCGGCACTTTGAATGCTCTGGGATACCCTGAAAGCGGCTTCCTCGTGACAGGATTTACCACTGAACCACCGCATCAGAAATTCCACTCGGTTGCTAGTGAGGAGCCCTCTGGGGAACCTGTTCTTAACTGGAACACCTCCTCGACAAACTGGAACACCACTTTGGTTGACGATGAGTATCAGGACGAGGACAGAGCGGAGGCGCCTTCAAGCTCATCAAACTTCACCCTCATGCCGCACCGCGTTGATCTGAAGCTGCTGTCGGATGTGTACCACGACATGAGCGAAGCCGAGTTGCTGAGGCGAGCGTCTGTGGGCGCGCATCGGCGCCCGCGTCCGGACTCTGTCCCTCCAAAGGTGGCCTACTTGTTCCTCACTCGCGGTGCCTTGCCTCTGCGACTGTTGTGGGAACGCTACTTCAAAGGACAT
Source organism: Climacium dendroides (assembly GCA_950106755.1). NCBI lineage: Eukaryota > Viridiplantae > Streptophyta > Bryopsida > Hypnales > Climaciaceae > Climacium > Climacium dendroides. Next base: position 1,371,099 of record OX467092.1, read on the forward strand.
GGAGATCTGTACAATATCTATATTCACGCTCATCCCAACTACTTGCCTAGTTTCCCCCCGGACTCTGTCTTCTACAGACGCAACATCCCCAGCAAGGTCAGTTTGTTCAAATCTGAATCCTTCTATACCTCCTCGCACTCTGTTCGGTTTAAATTCATCGCTTGTTTGTGCACAGCTAGAAAAAAGGAAGCGTGAACTAAGTTATGACTTCGCTGTCGTGACAACGTGAGCTGAAGTCTTAGTTCGCAACGTTCATCACCTGAGAGCTAATTTTAGAATGATTTTGTCATGGACTTTCCATTTGATTTTTGAACAGTTGGTACGTTCCGGGCGATAGTATCTTGAACCAAGATTGCTAACCGAAGGTTTCGCTTGAAATTCCTGTATATATGTTGGATATACATGTAACTCTTCAAAATCAGGCTGAAGTGTATGTGAAGGCATATCGAATGTTCTCGTAACCATCAGATTAGGTGTCAACAGTTCTAGTAAATTTCTGGAACTGCCTCACTGTGGACTACCGTAATCGTTTCTATTATTTCAGATTTCTTGCATCTGCAGTGCACGACGACCTAGGTTGATTTCACCACTCCACTCTTCTGATCTTAAAGTTCTAAATTTTTCTACGGAACAGGGGATTCTTGTTGGTTACTCTCATTGATCTAGGGTTTTCTATTCTTCAGACATACCTTACAAAATGCCACATTTGCTACGCTACTCCCGTCCCCTGTTCAGGGTTACCCTCACAGAATTCCAAACTGCAGGTTTACGAACAGTCTGAAAGATTCTGATAATTGAATTCGTCTTTATGAATGGCGTCCAGGAGGTCTTTTGGGGGAAGCTCTCCGTCTTTGCCGCGGAACGGCGTCTGTTAGCGACCGCCCTCCTGGACACCGAGAACGAGCGCTTCGTCCTGCTCTCGGAGTCGTGCATCCCCATCGCGCCTCTTCCAGTGGCGTACCACTACTTCATGGAATCCAAGCACAGCTTCGTAGAGGCTTATTTTTTACCCGGCAAAGGAGGTCAGGGGCGGTACAACCGCATCAGGAACCGTCAGAAACTGAACCCCGAGGTCACCCCGAAGCAATGGCGCAAGGGAAGCCAGTGGTTCGAGATGGCGCGCGACTTGGCCCTGATTGTGGTCTCCGACCGAAAATACTACTCCACGATGGAAGATCGCTTGTGCATGCACAACTGCATCTGCTACATGGACGAGCATTACCTGCCGACGGTGCTTACAATCCTTGCGCCAGGGAAGCTTGCGAACAGAACTTCGCATTTTATTGACTTTGTAAGACACACCGCGCATCCTTACCAGTGGGAGCGAGAAAGGATCAACGAGAAGACGCTCAAGGCCATTACATCGGGTCACGAGTGTATGTACAACGGTAAGCTCACGAGCACTTGTCATATGTTTGCGAGGAAATTCAGTCCGGGGACTCTAGAGCCTTTGTTGGAGCTCGCTGCTACAAGCTTCGGCATTCCGTAAAACTGTCCTTCCTTCCTCGCCCATCCAACAACCTTGTGTATATCATTCTTCCTCGCAGATTGTAGGTGCCCACTTTGTGCGTCATTCTAATTTCTAGGGATTAATAATTGTAGAAATCGAACAGGTAGTCAACACGAAGTCATGATGACAATCGGCACGGATACGATGATTCATGTTCTGAGAGTTTTTAAGAGCTTGTCAGTGGTGCCGAAACTCTCTTGAAGAATACCGGCAGTTCGCATGGAACTACGCTATTTCGGTGTAAAAATGTATTATAGATTCAAGTGGCAGTGACTGAACCGAATGTCCCCAATTTGTGCGTAATGCACAATTCATAATTCACCAAGTTATCAAAGCTTGGTTTAGGAAATTCCTTCTCACAACGCAAATCTTTTCGCAACAATGCTTGATTTTCCAAACGGGCAGGGTGGGAGGTTTCTGTCCACCATTTCTGTTACAAGGTCAAGACCTTGCTTGCTTCTGTCAAGCATTGGGAATAGATAACCTGTTGCAAATGAGTATGACAATCTGAAGCGAAACACTTACAGAGCGCTGGGTTGGATTGTACTCGTACCAAGGAGCGTGGCTCCAAATTAGTTGTGGCTGTACTGCCTCGCACTCATCTCAATTTTGTCGGTCATCAGAGGTAGCGTGCATTGGTTTGGAAACATGGGTTGAAATTCGGAGGTCAACAATGAATTGACTTTTTCAGACTGATGTTTTCAGTAAATTTGAATACCTGTAATGATAGACTGCATTGGGGGACAAGTAGACTTATCCAAAAGAACATCATTCGTGTACAGGTCAATGTCCACACATCAAGTAGAGAATACATGTGACTAAATATTCTTCCACTACAATTGACAAGTTCCCATACGGCAGTGATGTGCGTAGCTCACTTTTCGTTGAAGAACACTCGAGTGGCAAAATTGTTTTGCGAATAGTGTGATGCACATGCGGGGGTATACCAGTGACTTACCCTCTGAACCCACAAGCACAAAAATTGAAAATGCTCTGAGCTGAATGATGTGCACACAAACTGCTGGAACATGGATGACAAATAGAGTTGAAATTTTTAAACGTGAAGCATGTATTAAGATTGAATGGTAAGAAGTGTGGTAAGAATGGATCTCCCCACGGAATGACTACTGCACAAGTACTAGTAAATGAGTAATAGCATATGTTGCTAGTGCATTAAGTGAACACACCAAAGGGAGACGCAAATGCAATGAAGGGTGCAAAAATGATGAGGATCACCTTTCTTTTCAACAAATCGTCCCAAATGTAAAAGACGGTAGTTTACAAATCTAATTCTTCAGCGTGGTTTGGATGAGCATCCGTGCTACCACGTAAGGGTCCACGTTGGCAGCTGGTCTGCGGTCTTCCAAGTAACCCTTACCCTCCAGCGACACTCCCAGCGGAATACGGATGGACGCTCCTCTGTCAGCCACTCCGGACTTGAAGGTGCCGATGTTGGCAGTCTCGTGCTTGCCTGAAAAAGAAAAGAAAAGATATTAAGTAACAAGATGTATATACAGTTTTGAAACGAAGAGATTTTGACATTTTCTACAAAAGACATATGTAGAGATTTTGACATGGTTTACTGAACATTTTCTCACAGCAGATTCAGAAAAATAAAATGGGGACGTAATGCATAACACTCTAGAGGAAGTTGGAAGACAGTCAATCTAAAGCATGAGAGGCTTGTGAGTAACCATGAGAGTGATGGAGAGAACATTGGAGAGATGACAGAACAATCAAATGGTTAAGAGAGAACGGAAGAAAACATGCAGGATCCAAGAACGCATCGCTCTGCAAAACAAGGATCTTTGGGCACAAAAAGACACATTCTTTCTACAGAAAGGCAACTCAGTAGCTAAGGATGTCACACTCAACCCACTCTAATGACATTCCCCCCCCAGGATAAATGGGCTTCTACATGCTCTCACACCAGTGTTCACAATTGGACATATAGAAGTTGTCCAAATCATGCGTACACTCATAACCCTTTACTATGACCTTCTCCAAAATGACATTTAAGAATATCCAATAGCAAAGTTGTCAAACATTCAAATTGTGTCATTCAAAAAACTTGACACCCAAGGCAGTAAGATTGAAGAGCTGTGAGTGTACATTCATCATGAAACGAAGAGGATAAACACGAAAGTGCAATTACAGAGTAGGAGCTCAGTGCATGCACCTACGACACGACAACCTCCTTGCCAAGTTTAGCAAAAAACAATTGGGACCCGAAGCGGGAAGGCAGATTGAGTATACACAGAGAACGTGCAAGATGAGAAGCGAGGAATGAGTGTAGGTAGTACCAGTGAGGCGCCTCTCATTTCCGAATCCGTATTGGGCGATGTGCTCGCTGTGCTTCTTAGAGAGCTTCTCGATGGCCGTATGAATGGCTTTGATGCCGCCCTCTTCGCGCATGGACTTGGTGGAGTAGTTGGTGTGGGCTCCGGCGCCGTTCCAGTCGCCCTCCATGGGCTTGGGCTCGAAGGTGCACGTGATGCCGAAGTCCTCGCCCAGGCGGTGCAGCAGCCAGCGGGCCAGCATCACGTGGTCGCCCACTTCCAGAGGCCCCGCGGGCCCGATCTGAAACTCCCACTGCCCAGGCATCACCTCGGCGTTGATGCCGCTGATCTTCAAACCAGACTTGATGCACGCATCCAAGTGCGCCTCCACCAGCGGGCGCCCGTACACGGCCTCCAAACCCACACCGCAGTAGAAAGGCCCCTGAGGGTGAGGGAAGCCGCCCTCCGGCCACCCGTAGACCTGCGTTTCAGCCAGTCAGTCTCGTGCTGATGCAGAGCGAAATGTAACACCCTTTCAGTTAAGAAAATCAAACGCCACCAGGATCTGGAAACTGAAAGCCATTACTAGGAAATGAACTCTTTCATTTAAGCAAATCAAACACAAATAGGACCAGGAAACTGAAAATCATCACTAGGAAACAGATATTTGACAATCGTTCTCAAAAAGTATTACGAAGCTCGCAGTAAACTCTTGGGTTAGTACATAAAGAGCGCATTCTCGGAGGACGACGAGCAAAGAACGCAATTTGCTGCGATAAACTTGAATAATGCGACGAAACAACCCCAAGCCACAGTAATATATATCGTATCAATTATAATATAAGCAGCATGTTATTAATCATATTTCAATATCATTCCAAAACTATTTTGTTAAAATAATCTTCAGTTAACCCCTAAAGGACCAGGGGTAGTCCAGTTTTCCAAAATTGTGATGATGTATTATAAATTGTGATGAGGTACAACTTACAAGAATAAATGAATAATGGCTCTTGGACAATAGTTATAAAATATGATCCATACATCATATCCATATGACTAGATCAATTAGTACACAAAACCAATCCTCCATATTATTCAGTAATATTCTGAAGCCAAAAATTGAAAATTCCTTCTAAAAGTAATAGAAGATTAAATATTTGTAATTTTGACAAAAAAAAATTCCTCAAAATGTTATGTTCAAATCATAGTGATTTTTGAAGAGTTCTATTTTATTTTTTTATTCAAGTCATTTTTGAAGGTTTTGAACTTTTTTCAAGGCCAGAACTACCAGTACCCTTTGAATTATAGACTATTTGCAAAGCAAGATCTTGAGAATCTATACCGTACAAATGTTAAAGAATTGATACAAGAACCTTCAAAAATTGATGGATGAGAAATGCATTTTCGCGTGCTTTTATGTGTTTGCGTTAATCCGTTGTTCAAAGTTTGAACGCCTGCTCCTTTAGGGATTAATGCTCAACGTGAGATTTGAACGCAATCTTGTTTTAATTTGAGGAATGTCAATCTTTCACTTGGTTCTGTGTTCTGTGCAAGCTACACTGATTTGCCCTATTAGTGTGTGAGATGCGCTACACTCGTTTAAATCAGTGCAGGCTGAATTCCTACTGCATTGTACATGGGTCAACAATATTTCTTGTTGTAGTGCCACCAATTTAGGACAAATAGGAGAATTCAGGGCAGCTGTGTACCTTGCAGGCCTTGTTGAACATGGTGTACTCCTGCTCGAAGCCGAAGAGTGTCTCCTCGCCCAAGACGTCGGGAGTGAGCAGGTCCGCGATCTTCCTGCGCGTGTTGGTTTCGTGGGGTGTGCTGTCGGGGTTCAAGACCTCGCACAGCACCAACACGGCGTCGTTCCCGCGAATGGGATCCGGGCAGCTGAACACAGGGTTCAGAATGCAGTCGGAGAATCGCCCCTCGGCTTGGCCAGTGCTGGAAAACGTGGCAACACACAAATGTCAGCACTCTGTCTGAACACTTTTAACTTACGTTGTACAGGTTGAAGAAACAAGTATTTCTTCTTTTTCCTCCCACAAATGAAACAAAAGAGTTTTATTGCAGAATAAAGATCAACTTGTTTGTTTAATGTCAACTGTACACTCGTCAAGGTAACAAGATTTCACTCTACAATCATTCATCGTACAGTACACGTGACACATATTTTACAAAAAAAAACTATTTATAGAATATATAAATTAGTTACGGACATCTGTGGATAAAATCTGTAGTGTTTCGGCAAAATCCAGATTCGCCAGTACTAGCACCGCATCTTCTAATTCTGTGGTGACGCTAATATTGCAGCCTCACTTTAGGATAAACCATGGTGTCTCTAACCTCCTCTTTACATTTTGCAGACACTAATATTGCACCTCCAGTAATAGGATAAATCAGCGTACTGTATCTCTACGAGGTGGATTGGAAACTCGTTACCTCAATTGTCATCATAAGGCATCATAAGTACATCGGATTATTCTAAACTTGTTATCTGACCCATAATATTGGTTTCAACGTTTGGCCATCAGAAGCAGGTGACACAAGCTTCTGATGGCCACTAAAGGAACACTAATTAATTAAAATCTTGTTGGCTCAAATTCTTTATTGTAGGATAGGCAGGGCCCCTGTAGTAATGTGAAGGACCTGGGTCTCAGTTGATACTCTAGAAATGTAGCAAGTATGACCGGGTGTGGTCCCGGAGGTGCGGCCTACCTGGAGCCATCGAAGGACCACTGAGGGAAGTCGAGAGACCCAGCCCTGATTGGCTTTTGGAGAACCTTGGTCTTGGACCGCATTTCATTGAAGCGGATCCCCTTCTGACCCTCCTGTCCGTCCATCCAGATGTACTCTACCTTCTGGGCCAATGCCATGACCTTGAAAACACCACCCTGCCGGAAACATCACGCAATGAAACCTCAACTTATATTTTCTTCACATATGTGCTCAGAATTTACCTCGGTGCAAAAATATGGAAACCAACATCAGTACAGTGGCCGACACTTCAAGATTCACTTGACCCCATGCACAAGAACTATGAAGAAATCTCACAGAAACGTCGAGTATTATAAATCAATAGCGCTCAGACCTATCAACTTTCTTTATTTTTTTCGGGTATCAATCAGACGATTGAGTAGAAAGTGATCATCACAGCAGCTATATACACACTGTAATCCACGAATCCTGATGCATCCACAGATACACACCAAGATTTGCATTTAGAACAAAAGATGGGGAAACATGAGAATGTAACGGGAGGACAACTGCAGAGATAAAAATATATATATAATGCTCAGACCTATCAACTTTCTTTATTTAGTAGTATCAATCAGGTGATTGAGTAGAAAGAGGTCATCATGGCGACAACTCAGAGAGACCCGTGAGTCTGATAAAAGGGAAATCACATTCAGACATCATTCAAAGAACATTCTACTCAGACCTATCAACTTTCTTTATTTTTTGGGTATCAATCAGACGACTGATGAGAAAGAGGTCATCGTAGAGATAATCAAGTAAAGCCCATCAACGTTCGCATAAAAAATAAAATAAAACAAAATTAAAGACCACATGAATGCTCAGACCTATCAACTTTCTTTCTTTCTTTGGATATCAATCAGACGATTGATGAGCAAGAGGTCATCACAGCGTTATGGTTGCAAACAAAAAGCTCCTCGCAACGACCAAACAACTTACATCCCAGTGTAAACCAAAAGTTAAAAAATATAACGTAGCGGGAAATTTCCCAACATACAAGAATGGATTCCAAAACTTGCGTACCTGTCTGGGAGTCGCATTCCTGACAGCGGAGACGCCGCAGCTGCGAAGCTCATTCTTGTTACTGAAGTATCCCGAAACTCCCAATCCCGAAACCTACAACACCAGAACCCCAGAACAGAATTTCACTCTTCAGCACACAACGGAAACCAAAATGGGAAGGAATCAAGATTAACATCAATCTTTTTAAGTACGACAAGAGCTTCACTTGTTAACACACGCTAAAACCAGAAAACAACAAGTTATCACCGGAACAGAAAGAAAACACGGAAACAAACTGTAGACAACGCAGCCAAGATTTCAGACCAAGCGCCATGTAAACACATCACCCTTCGAAAGCAACACTCCGATAGCACATCTTAAAGTGGCCGGCACTGAAAAAAATCTCTCTCACATACAAAAGAAACCTCAGACCGTAGTAGAAAACAAGCCATCACTCTCGCACCCCAAGCACTACCTATCACGACGACTCTATTCCACAGAAAGAATAATGCACACTTCCTTCTAAGAAACAATTTCTACACAATACCAAAACTGCATTCCTGTCATTGTGCGCTGCCGAGACATGATACTCCCCCGAGCTTCAATTTCACACACACATTTCCCGAAATCGCAAACCCGCAGTCAGCTCTTCCAAAACAGAATGCTCGGGTTGCAAGACAAGCAATGTAGGGCGCCAAGACGCAATCAAGCGTGGAAAAAAAAAGTTTCAGCGAGAGATTAGCAAGGGATTGCTTGGCACCTGGCCACTGGAGAACGGCAAAGATTTCAGCGACGATGAGCTCTTGGTGCTCTTGGTGCTTCCGAGCGACGAGACCACGGCCTTGGACACAGAAATCGCCATAGTGGGAGTCGCAATGTGCGGAATGGCTCGATCGAAAGGGCTGCAATGGATCAAAATGGCTGGGCCGGACTAGATCTGACAGAAGGAGCGCCGGCCACTTTAAGATAGAAGCGCGGCAACCGCGACACTGCGACAGCCTTACAGTCGGGGACGGCGGATAGACCGATAGGCTCAATTGACTGCGGTTTTGCTGGGGTTGGGATTTAACCGTGGTTAAGTTAGGGGGACGCGGCGTCGGGTAGTCGCGTCCGGGTTTGCTGGAGATAGCTTCATGATTATCCACGAACGGCCAGAATAATGGAGAACCACGATTTGTGTGTCTTTGGGGGGCTCACTAAACTTATTTTTGGAAGGGGCCAGAATTGACGATTCGGAGAAAAGCATTATAAAGTGCTATTTGGAAGAATATTTTAGAAGTGGTTTAGAAAGGAAAGTTGTAGGTTTTGAATTTTAGATTCCATCTATACGGTTAGATTCACCAATGCTATCACCAATATTTTTCTATAAATTTAGAAAGGAAAATTTCAAAATTCCTTCGAAATTTGACTACAAGCAGAATATTATCCTTTTTTGAGCAAAACTAATTGGAATGGATTCAAAATGAGGTTCTCTTGACATGGTGATTTTTTGAAATTTTTGTGTTCTTTACATCTATGACCTCATTTTTGCAAATTTAGTTTTGAATTAGAGTCAATGCAATTTGACCACACTTCCACTTGACACACTTCCACATTTGTAATTTTAGAAAAAAATATTATATTCTAATAACACCAAATCCAACCAATAGATAAGACAAGAACTTGATAAAGTATCACTCAAAAATTAGGATGACTTTCATCCAAGCAAAAACGAGACAGAAACAAGAACTCCAATCTGTTCATCATCCAAAAAATGGACATCGGAGCGCTCTAGGGTTAACCCTTATAGGACAATAGGGAGACATTAGAAATCATCAATTTCTATGGCCATGTGAAGCATTGGCTTAAAAAATTGTGAAAACACTCATTACAAGACAAAAACTATTGTAGAAGACCTCTCCTTTTCTAGCAAAATTTGGAGGATGAATAGTTGCACTTCTATCCTACATAGAGAGATCATCTGTCATCCATCAAATGCAAAACATCCACCTCGACGTTTAAGGGTTAACAATTCAACTATAATTGAATTAAATTAGAATCTCGGTGAAGAAAGGACTCGAGGGTAGATTCTATTTTGTTTTTTTAAATTTAGCAAAAGTATTATGTACCTTTCTACTTCAAAGCAATTTTTAATTAAATATTTAAGATTCTTTGATAAACTTGTTGCAACTTGTTATATTTAGTACTCTTTCAGTCCTAGAATAAAATTTAGGGTTTCTAAATATACTTTTCCCAAATTTAAATTAGAAATCGACTCTCCTCAACTTTATCGACAACAACTAAAGCTAGTTCAAACACCCTAAAGGAAAAGAATCCATAGATACCATGTTCTAGAGTCTATAGAGCAATTTGATTCCTACAAAGGGGATCAAAATGCAACCTCTAAACAAGCACATGTGATGAATTCAACCCATAACTATACATCAACTACTACTAACAAATTTCTTGTTGAAAATTTCATGAAATTGAATCACAAGACACCGTCAAAATTGAATATAGAGGACATCATTGGACTTCATTGTACTAGTATTGCTCAAAGAATGATCCAAATTAATAGCACAAAAGCAATTCCCCCCAAAAGGGAAAATTGTCAATTTCATTGCATGTTTTCAAGATGTATTGCTTCACTATAGACTAACACTCTTTTATGCCTCATGGGGTTGATTAAAAGCTATAGTAACTATATAATTTCCTAAAAATAGGAGTAACTCTTGCATTAATCTAGCTATTTCCAAGAAATCCCAAATTTATTTCAAAACAAAAGGAGTACATTTTTGGCAAAAAAATCAAACTTGCTTATAGAACATAATAACAATTTTGCTAATTGCTTCCAACTACTTGTTTAATAAATAGCCAAATAATTTATATCTTAGCCATCTAGCTAAAATTTCCAGAAGAAAATTTCATTACTAAAATAAATCAAAGACTTAAAGTTTGTATGGAATGGAAGATTTACAATGTTGTTTAGAATCACTTTGTTAAATATAGGCAAAGATATGTACATGTATTAACTACAACCTTTCTAGAAAGTTGACCCCTAAAGATTGATTTATTCTTCAAGACTAGATTTCTAAGATAGAATTGAAAGCAGTGGTTAATTTTATGAAAGTTGAAGGTAATTGCTATTGCAAGACAAGTATTTATTAATTTCATGTTTAGTAGGGATGTGAGCTTTGGAGACATTACAGTAATGACAATGACATATTTCACTAAATGTATTGTAAGTATTTCAGAGGTATAAAGTATTGCCTAAGAATCCATGATTATTCTAAGATTTTTTTTAGTGAAAGGTATTGGATTAAAAAAAGGAAAAGGGTCCATATAAATTTCAAATTTAATTGCTACATGTTGTTGTGACAAGGATTGTTGTAGCATAAGCAACAGCATAAAGATTTTGTTTTTATGAAAGATATTGACTTTAAGGCAAATGAAGGCTTTGATATTGTAATTTGGAATATTAATTTTTAGTTATAAATATTGATAAAATTAGATACATTACTTTCTCACTCTTTGGCACATGACAAGTATAATGTTCAATATTATTATTATATACCATTGTATACACAATATTTCATGTGCACTTTCAAAGTATCAACGAGGATGGTCTTGAATGGAGAATAGACAATACACTTGCCCACCCACCTGGCTTATAAGCACTTGTAAAGTTTGCTTCAATAGAAGTTGTCTTTTAAAGGAGCACTAGGGGCTTCAAAAGTTGTAATTGGCCATGGAAATTAATAGGCCTACACAACTTTAATCCATAGGGCCAAATTCTATCTCTCCATACAAAGTGCATTTGAGACTCCAATCCTTGTTTCAAGGGATGGAACTTTCAAGCAAAAGCAACAAAAGATGATTAGGATAAAAAAATAATGCCCCATTTTTTGGGAATCCTTTGGTTGTTGTATTCCAAATTTCTGCAATGAAAATTTTATTAGTTTAACTTTCATTAACATCTATAGTTTTCTTGGGGCCATTTAATTAGTTTTTTTTATCAAAATTTCCCATACAAATAACTCAGCGAAAAATTGTTCTTATTAGCTACATTTTGTAGTTAATCATTTTCACCAAAATTCCTACTTCAGTGACTTCTATGACCAAGATTTAGCTAGAAACCGCTATGTAGACATTAGAGGGTTAATCCCAAAGTGCTTCAAGTAAAGATAATAAGGTCACTTTCTAAAGATTATTGTGATAAATAATTGAAATTCCATCAACAAATTTGTAGTATTGATTCATGTAGAGCATTTTTCATTATTTTCTTTGCCATCACACTACTTAAAGCTCACTTAGTGACTATATGGGGAATTTCATTAAAATGGCGATATTCCATGTGCCATTTTCAAAGTGTACCATTCCCACAGTTCAAACCGGGCGGTCTGAAATCTATTAGTGTACTACATTTCAGACCACCCGGTATGAACTTTAGGATGTCAAAATCAAAAAATATTTGCCATTTTAATGAAATTCCCCATCTACTAAGTTAGTACTAGTTCTAAAAGCGCTCAAGCTCTACAACCGCCTACCTCCTCAAATGTATGCTATTTGCACATGTTGCTTTTTTGTAGCCTTTGATAATGTACAAATAATGTACATTTGAAGAGGTGGGTGATTCGAGGGGTGATTCGAGGGGTGATTCCAAAGCCCCATGCCATTTCAACTTTAAAATTCATGACTAATTCCACAAAGCTCCAAAAAATACAAAATTAGTTGAATTAAATGCTGATTCCACTTGTTTCTTTCAAGGAAAAATTATTGAAAAAATAGGTCAAGAAGTTCCACCTCCCCAAATTCATATTTCAGCTTGTAGATGGTCACTTTATGGACCTCTTACCTTAACCCATAGATGACGTGGTAACCATTTTCTAGTTGATGAATGACAAAGAATCTTTGAATGTAGAACAAAAATGTAACTATTCATCCTCAGAATTTTGCATGAAAAGGGGAGGTCTCCTACAATAGTTTGTCTTCCCATGAGTTGTTTTTTCCATTTTTTAAGCCAACAATTCATACAATATCAAACAAATGATTTTTATAGTGACTGGCTCGTTATTTAATCCTTAAACAATGTCGAGGACATTTTTCAATTGTTGAATGACAAAGAATCTCTTCATACATGATAGAAGTGCAATTATTCATCCTTAAAAATTTGCAAAAAAAAGAAGTCTTCTACAATAGCTTGTCTTCCAATGAGTGCTTTTCTTCAGTTTTGTACACCAATAATTCACACGGTACCCAAACAAATAATTTCCACGGTGATTGGCTCGTTGTTTAAGGATTAACCCCTGAAGGTCCAAAAACCGTTTTGGGGCATCATAGTAGTTCACTACAAAAATATATATATATATATATATATATATATATATATATATAACCAATTTCAAATTTTTATTTAAAAAAAAATGATCTTTAAAAGAAGATTTTTGGATTGCCCAAGCTACTTGCCGAATGTTGAAAATTACATATCATGCAATAACTTTTTAACCATGTAATCAAAAGTTATGAAAATTGTTGCGCCTTAAAGTTACTCCTTGGGCACATATTTTGTGAAACTTTCAAAGAAAAGAAATAAAAATTCCATTTGTAGTGAGCTACCCAAAATTGCTATAATGCCCCCTAAAAACGGTGTTTGGACCTTTAGGGTTAAATGGAATGACGTACACTTTTCACAATAATCATCATCCACCGGTCGATGAATAGTCGAGAGCGTTTAGGGTTTAAAAAAATGGAGTTCAATGTGCAGTAAGAGTTGTATCATACTTTCTCTTGAATGGTTGCAATCCAAACCTTACATTTGGCTATTTGTTTTATTTTGTTTACTTTGTATTGTTTGCTACAGTGAGACCTCCCGAACCGTGCATCCCCCACTCGCGTCCTTGGTACCGTCGGAAAGCTCTAAGCAAGGAGGGGAGCATGGACTTTGTTTTGTGACGTTTGAACCTATGGTGAGAAAGTTATTGAAATTTGAAGGTTTTCTATGAATTAAAAAATTAGAAAATTACTTTTTACTTTTGTTTTGACACACAGGGCACACTGGTAAAACAAACAAACTGGTTAGCACTTCAATCTGCATCCTACAATGTGGAACTTATCTTGACGTGGGGCTCATTGTTCAATCAGGGCTTTAGCTCCAAAAGTGCATGAGTTTCCAAGTCCTTTTTGGCAGGAGGAGGATAAGGTATCTCTGGGCTCAATTTACTGGCAAATTGACACCAGTCACATAGGAAAAAGATAAAATAAAAATTTAAAGTTATAAGTTGTACCCCCAAAACCATCATCACATAAGGTACACCAGCCCATTACTACCGTTTGCAGCCCAATTCCATCAATAGAGCAGCCCAATTCTGTCACCCACTTTCGGCCCCAATTCCACCTAAAATTCCTCTCCAATTTCACCTACTTTCGGCCCCAATTCCACCTTAATTCCTCTCCAATTTCACCTAAAATTCTCCCCAATTCCCTTCATTTTATGATAAAATTGGATCCTTCTACGATAGAATCAGGGATTTTATGACAACAAGGGGTAACGTGTCACTTCATTAATAGGGAATATCTAGAACTTGAGTAGGTGGTAATGGGTTGTTTAGGGGACATTTTTGACCTCACTCCGGTAATGAGTGGTTTTATAATTTCAGGGCTGACCTCTTCAAAAATTCACAGAAATTACAATTTTAATTGGAAAATTGTGATTCCGCTTGGTTTTGATCCGTGAAACAAGCATACACCTCTGAAAAATATGTGCCCCTCTTGGAATTGACCCCAAGGTAGTCAGATTGCAAATCATGGTGGTAATAGGCTTGTCTATCTTGATGCCGGTATCCTTGTATTGGGAACAGTGGTCCCGTAACTAGTTTACTGAATTTAGTGCAATACTAGTGTGTTGTCACAACTGAAATAAAAGTATAAGTATTTTTTTAAAATATAAAATAAAAAAATAACTCAAAAACCCATAATTTTCACACCGTAATTCCATATGTCATGAAACACAACTCATGCACACTCCTTGCTAAGGGCTTTCGGATGATATTAAGCACTTGACTAGGAGACTCATGGTCTAGAAGATCTCACCATAACAAACAAAAAAACAAAACAAAACAAAACAAACATTCTAACTTAATTAATGGATGCTAAGGTAGTTGTACCCATACCATCATTGTCCCATAATTGTCACCTCTAAAATCTTGTAAAATCTTGGGAAGAGAATAGGTGTAATTACAAGGATGTACTATATTTGAATATCATCCCTTGGTGTTGGTATTTGGTGCCTAATTCATAGTCGGCTCTTTAAAAATTCACAACTTATTCTCACATTGTCCAAATAGTACATTTGAAAGTGCACAAGAATTTTTTTCTCTTGCTAGTAGGGTTCAATAATTTGTTGGATGTGTATTAGTAGACATCATGTCCAAAAACCTTAACCCTTTAATGACTAAGAAGCCCAAATTGGGCCTCACGTTTTTTAAGCAATTTTGAAGAGTTTATATAGATTTTTAAATTTTATTTTAATAAATATTTACTCAAACCAATGCATGCAATGTTCTTCACTCAAGCTAATGATATAATAAAAAATTTCATTTACATTATATGTTCCACAATATAAACAATCAAAGTATGCAACTTAAAATCATTAATTCTTAGTACATAAAGGGTTAAACTAACGATTATGGGTGTTGCTACCTTACCTTTAAGACAAACAAACATCAATTTTTGGCTACCTTAAGAGTAAGTAGTATTACAAAAGATAGAAAAGAAAAGAAAATTCAAGTTCTGAAGGATTATTAAGAGTATTATAACACAAAACTGACTAAATAGATGCTAATTCCAATGTAGAGGAAGTTGCAGATTGGCTATCAAATTCTATTGTTTGTTGTAGTTTTGGCTAAAATATCCCCATCAAAGGCCCTACTTTTTACAATGTACTAGTAGCACAAGGATTTTTTGGGTAGAAATTCAATTAATTTTAGCTAGTTTAGAAATTGTTGATTGACAGTTGACAAGTGGTGAAAGCAATTGTAGTGTTTGCCAAATAGAATATGGGAAAGATTAAATATCAAAGTTGTAGGGCATGATCAGTGGAAAATAATTCCAAAGATAAAGGCCAAAATTTTAGGAAAATTCTTTTTTCAAAATACCAAAAATGTATAGTAAAAAAAGAATATTGGCAAGAAAAATCTACTTTTAGCATCTACCAAACCTTATTTTTCAAAGGAAAAAAATTTCAACAAAAAGGTGTTGACTCTACCTTTTGTAGGTGTTGATATTTTTACACTTGTGATAGTTTAAGATGGGTAGGATGAGGCCAATTGCCCCCACAAAGTTGACCCCTACCATGATCCTAAATATTGGTGACTTTTCGAGCTCTCCTTCCCTATTCCTTCCTCCCTTTCAAAATGAATGTTCTCAACTTTTGGAGCATTCCTATTTCTCTACACCCTTGCTATTGAAGTTCCCAACCAATGAACCAAATGAAGTTTCCAACTAAAATAGCTCTGAAATAATGACTTGTTGAAGCTTTGAGCAGCTATGGTAGGTTGGTGTATATCCAAAGTCCAAAGTTTGGAGTTTGGGTTCCTTGTTTCATTGACAAGGGAATAACGTAGTAAAAAAGACACCTTAGTTTCATCCATGTGCATTTCAGATTGTTATTCCATTTGATAGTGTAGTTGCTTTGAGGAAAGCCTTGTATTGGTACTATAGCTTTATTGTTTTTCTTGGAACTATGTAATGTTTTTCTTGGAACTATGGCTTTAACTTTGGAAGGACATAGACGATGTTTTGTGTCTTTTGGGTAGACAACTAGGCTTTGTACATACTATAAAAATGGATGATTTTCATTCAATTTTTTAGAGTGCAACTTTATTGCTACTATATTTACATCATTGAGTTAAGTTCAAGGCATTTTAGTTTTTATTTTACATAGGATAGTTCATCAAAAAAATGGTACACTATCTAATGTGATTCAATACTTTTAGCTTTTCTCCCTTGAAATTCAATTTTGACATTCAAAATGATTTTTTTACCTTGAAAAAACTATAAAAATAAAGCTTCTATAGTTTAGTTTTTATTCTACTTAGAAACTTTTTGAAAAATTATTAAAATAAACATTTTAGTGAAGTTTGAATTTGAAGATCTATAACCATGTTTCTAAATATGAACTAATACAAATTTTTAACTAGTTACAATGTTCTATACTATAATGTACTCCTATTCTAAAAAATTTAGATTTTTGAAGATGATTTGTATTTAACACAAATGTTCTTCTTTTTTTTGCAATAATTCATAGTAGTTTAAATTTTTTGCAAAAAAATTTGAAATTTTCATAACAAATGTTAGGCACAGTCCTAGTGATCCTAACCTAAGATTTCTTCATCCATCCACTATTTGGGAAGTCGAGGCATTCTTCAAGAATTTTCATGGAATACTACAACAAATTTCTGAACTTTTATTGGGCCAATTGTCTTTAGGAAACTTAATTTCTCTCAAGTCTCTTCCAAAAACTCTTCTTATTGGTAGCCTCATTAATTGCATTTTAGCAACTTACTACTCGTCTTTTTGTGGAGGGTCCATGATCTAGATCATTGGAGCCTTCCATACTAGGATCATGTGCCTAAATGTTATACATTTGATTTCATCTTGGAAAAATAAAACCAAAAAAATTCACCCATAAATAGCAAATAAATGGAGGATACAAAATGACAGACTTTCAAATTTGAATATATAGTCATAGTCTCCATCCTTTAGGATTAATCCCTACTGGAGTACCAATCCATGCAACCATCTTGTAGATGTTGTCCATCTTCAAGCAACACCCTTAGGAGGCAAATCGTTGTTTAGCATTTTATTGGCCCAATTTAAACACAACAAAAATGACAAAGACTTAGGGTGAAAGAAAAAGAATTAGTTGGGGTTGAGATGTGCAAAAGGCATATAGATTTATTTTGAACCTAAAAAGCTATAAAAAAATCAATTTCTATATGTTTTACATGGATAAAATTTTTAGTGTTGTATTGACATTAGCTAAAGGTATCAATTTTATTCAAAATACTATCAATAACAACAAATTAAAACGTTTCATATTTGTTTAAAAAAATTATTGATTACAATAGCTAAAACCAAGTGAAATTATAGTCAACTACTATTGAAAATTCAATACTTTTGAATCAAATATCAACTTATCACACATAGAATCTAAAATCATAGAATTTTTTTGAAGTGATATGAAAGAAGTACTTCATTAATCAGTTGCAAGAAATTAGGGTAGAATAGTCATTTTTAGAATCAAGTTCATTGCCCTTCATCAATCCCCAAACAAGTTCCCAAAGTCTATGAGAATAGGATCTTATAGTACTTTGGTTTAAGAAGATGTGGAAAAAAATACAAAAATTTCTACTGTAGAGAATGCAAGATATTAGTGTTTAAAGTGGCAAAAAACTTTTTTTAGGCCTTGCAAAAAATCAGGTTGTTGCACTTCACAAGGTTATATCATTATGAAAAAATGTCCAATATGGTTGTTCTTCTTTGAATTCATTTTTCAAGGCAAGTTGTCTACATACTTGAAAATTTTCAGATCATTTGGAATTGTACAACATATAGGAAAAAAATAGTAAATAGAAATAAGTAGAGAATGGTTCAAAATACTAAATTTACAAAAATTTATTTATCAAATTAAAAAATACCAATACCAATGGTTGTAATGTTGTAATAAACAATCTACACCTTACAATTTTTTTTCCTCAATAATATTGACAGTTGAGTTAAATAAGGACTTCAAAGTTCATTTTAGAATAGAGAATCCATAACTACCCACAAATTAGAACTCCTCATAACTTTCATCTCATTAATCAAAGTAAAATGATTCAAAGCTTTCCAACTATATATAAATCTAATGAACCAATTTCAAATTTTTATTTAAAAAAAAAATGATTTTTAAAATTTGCCTAAGCTACCCAAGTTGAAAAACAACCTACATATCATAGAATAACTTATTAACCATGTAGTCAAAAATTATGAAATTTTTTGGGCCTTAAAGCTACTCCTTGTACACATGTTGTATGAAAATTTCAAAGAAAAATAAAATCTCCACTCACATATACTTGCCCAAAAAAGTTTATATTGCCAAAAACACAAAATTGGTCCTTTAGGGGTTAAGCATTTATAATTAATTTACTACCAAAAATATATGGGATATCAAGTTAAATTTCAATTGCAAAGAGATTTAGTGATTCAAGGCCTTCCAATTAAAAGCTATGGAAAAAACTTAGAAAAGCTTAGGGAAGAACTTGTTAAAGAATCAATTTCAACATAATCTTCCTATGATACAACCCTCTTAAATATCACTTTATCTCGATATCCCCTATTATGAAAAGAATGAATTCTACTTAGAAGTATTACTTGATAGTAAGGATTTACCCCTTTAAAGATGGAACCTGTGACCATGTAGTTAAACTTCAATATCTCTTACTTTATATGCTCTCTTTTGCCATTACATAAATAGACATTGACATTGTAAGTCTAGAATGATTCATCTCCTCTTTGATGTCAACAGAATTGTATTAAATTAACCCCTAAAGCCCCAAACACCTTTTTTGGCATTATAGATATTTTGGGCAACTCACCGTGAATGGAATTTTTATTTTTATTTTTTTGAAATTTTCATACAACATGTAGTTGAGGAGTAGCTTTAAGACCCAACAATTTTCATAACTTTTGACTACATGGTTAAAAAGTTATTGCCTGATATGTATTTTTTTGTGAAGCTGGGTAGTTCCTGAAAAAATCACTTTTTTAAGAAATATAAATTTGAAATTGGTTCTCTATATTTATATGTAGCTAGAAAGCTTTGAATCATTCCATTTTGATTAATGAGATGAAAGTTATGAGGATTTTTAGTTGTGGGTAGTTTACAAATAGTTATGGAATCTCTACTCTAAAATAAACTTTGAAATCCATTATTGAACTCATTTTTCAAAAATTTTGAAAAAAAATAAAAGCATTGGGTGTAGATTGTTTAGTACAACATTACAACCATTAGGATTTGCATTTTTCAATTCCATGAATGAATTCTTAACAATTTAGTATTTTGAATCATTCTTGACTTCTTTGTACTTATTGTTTTTTTCTTATATGTTGTACAATTCCAGATGATCCAAATTTTTTCAAGCATGTAGCCAACTTGCCTTTAAGAATGAATTTAAAAAACACACCACCATTTTGGACATTTTTTCATATAGATGTGACCTTGTGAAGTGCAGCTGCCCAATTTTTGGTAGGACAAAAAAAAATCTTTTTTTGTCACTTCAAACACTAATATCTTGCAATCTACACGGTGGAAATTTCTGAAATTTTTTCCACATCTTCTCAAACCAATGTACTATAGTCAAAATCTTTTAGGGGTTAAGTACACTAGAAAGATGTTTTTTTCCTTCTTTGAATTTTTATTCTTCTTTAATTCCTCTTCATTCTACAAATACAATACCCTAAACCCTAAACAAAATAATAATATGCTACAGTTTAGTGAATTTACTTGTTGAAACTCAACGACTTTGGTTGTTTGTATCCTCATGATCTAAACTTGCAAATGTTGTCTTCTCTATTATAATAAAAAAAATAGTTATAACCTAATTATATTTTATTTTTGCATCTCCAATTAATGTTCATCCCCATAGTACATCTATGAAATTATTTACTATCCAAAACAAATGCATTTTGTGCTTTTAAGATTACAAATATGATATCTAAAAAAAATTAGATAGTTATTATCTTTAGTGTATAATCATTGAAATCAAATGAAATCGATAAAGTCACACCAATTTAAACAACTACTAAAATTTTCATCAATCACTAATATAAACCAACATTTCGCAACATGCAGAACAAGCCTCTACAAAGAAATAGAGTTGACAGAACTTGCAAATGGTCTCCAGCAATTATTCCCTTCATGGTAATGACTGCATTCCCTTTTCTAGCATGAACCAAAAAGACTTCCTGCCTTCATTCCTAAATAACATTTTGAGCACAGCAATACACGTCAGAGTATTTTTCACTTAGATAATTTGTACCTTTCATTTCCATATGTGCGCACAGGAATATGGTACGCTCGAAGTAACGATTCTTTCAGAAATACTACAGACAATGGCTTAAGTGAAGGATAATAGGTACCGTCTTGCTCGGGGAGATTGAACCAGCTGCACAATAGGCAGCCAACTAGTCCAATTACGAGGAGAAACAAACAACCTTGTCGAAGGAGTTGAACAAATATGATTGTGAGTTTCAAGTGATAACTTAACACTGAAATAAATTACAGGAATGAACCTCATTTCAGTACATAGGTAAACGTGCAAAACTGTTTCTAGGATTTACTTAAGGGTCTGCACCTTACTCCTCAAAAACTACTGGAAGGCACATGCAAATAGTAACGTTCACATTCTAACGATGTTCTCAAAAGGCAAATGCTGATCATCCTCGGAACATTCTGTCACCATAGAAGTCGTCGCTCAAACTTCTAAACCACGACTATTACTTTCTGCACATTAGTTAGACTCTGGAAGCCTCATAATACACTCTCTGGAAAACTAGCCCAGACAAAACATTACCTTGAATGAAAGCTTCCACCTTCAAGAAGTGATATTCCCAATTCTCTTTCAAAACTCAACCAAAACTTTAGACATAAGCGTCCAAACTACATCTTCTTCAACATCTCTTTCAGTACTTTTGCCGACCATCGCCTTCAGTAATAATCTCCTTGAAACTAGCTCCCCCTGGTATCATAGGCAACACGTGTTCCTGATGGGGGACGATGACGTCCAGGAGATACGGTCCTGGAGTTTCAAGCATCTTGGCAATAGCATCCCTCAAGTCTTCTCTCCGCGTGACACGGGCCGAAGATACTTTGCAACCCTCCGCAATCTTGCAGAAGTCAGGGTAGATTTCAGCTTCAGCCTCGGGATCTCCCAAATAAGTGTGGGCTCGGTTCGCCTTGTAAAATCGATCTTCCCACTGCATCACCATTCCCAAATGTTGATTGTTCAAGATCATTATCTTAACTGGCAACTTCTCCACATGTATCGTTGCAAGCTCTTGGATGTTCATGATGAAACTCCCATCTCCGTCGATATCGATAACAGGGACGTCAGGGTGTGTAGCGGCGGCACCAAGAGCGGCCGGCAAACCAAAACCCATGGCTCCGAGTCCACCCGAGGTGAGCCACCTCCGTGGTTGCTCATATTCGAACCATTGTGCAGCCCACATTTGATGTTGCCCTACACCAGTCGAAATAATGGCATTGCCTCCGGTCATCTCGCACAAGGTCTGAATGGCAAACTGCGGGACGATCAATTGGTTACCAAATTCAGGGAACTTCATGGGCCACTGCAACTTGACCCCATCGAGCTCCGCTCGCCAGCTTGAGAAGTCCGGCCTTGTGGCTGGACCCTCCCTGATGAGCTTGTTGAGCCCGGCAAGAGCCAGCTGCACATCTGCACAGATGGACACATGAGGTTGCTTGTTCTTTCCTATCTCAGCAGGGTCGATATCGATGTGCACAATACTGGCTCGGGTTGCAAACGACTCCAACTTCCCAGTCACACGATCATCAAATCGCACTCCGAATGCCAGAAGCATGTCCGCCGAGTCAATAGCGTAATTAGCATACACAGTTCCATGCATCCCCAGCATCGACAGAAACCTCTCGTCCGATGCAGGGAAAGTCCCCAAACCCATCAAAGTCGACGTCACTGGAATGCCCGTAAGCTCGACAAATTCTCGAAGCTCCTTGCTGGCGTGTAAGCATCCACCGCCAGAGTAGATTACAGGCTTCTTCGCTGTAGCAAGGAGACGAATGATCTGCTGCATCAAGGAAACCTGTGGCGGGGGTGGGAGTCGGCTCAAATACGACTGCAGCTTCATCGGTTGACTCCAGTCGGGAATCGCCAACTGCTGCTGGATGTCCTTCGGGATATCAACCAGCACAGGACCCGGACGCCCTGAAGCAGCAAGGAAGAACGCCTCCCGAATGACGCGCGGGATATCATCCACAGTCATCACCAAGTAATTGTGCTTGGTAATGGAGCGTGTCACCTCCACAATGGGCGTTTCTTGAAACGCGTCAGTGCCGATAAACCTCCGCGGCACTTGGCCAGTGATGGCCACCAACGGAACGCTGTCCAGCAAGGCATCCGCCAACCCGGTCACCAGATTGGTGGCGCCCGGCCCTGACGTCGCAATGCAGACTCCCACGCGACCCGAGGATTTGGCGTACCCTTCCGCAGCAAAAATCTCACCCTGCTCATGCCTGCAGAGCACATTCCTGATAACCGTAGACCTTGTGAGCGCCTGATGAATCTCCATCGAAGCACCACCGGGGTAAGCGAATGTAGTACGCACGCCCTCCCTCTCCAAAGCCTCCACGAGAATGTCTGAGCCTTTTCGAGGCTCATCCGCGGCATACCTGGAAACGAAATCCTTCGGCAACGGTGCAGTCAAGGATTTGCCACTGCTGATTCGGGATTCAATCGCGTCGGGAGCAGCCACGTCAGCTTCCTTCACCGCCACGGATCCCATACTCTCCATTCCTCTCTCTTCACTCAACACGGCACTAGGGCCGGCGGCTCGGTTGCTGCTCGCACTCCGCCTCTGAACACCGTGCTTCACCACCGCCACACCTTGAAAGAAGAATCCGCTCTTGAGCTCGGCACTTGCAAGCATTTTCTGCGACGCCGGCACCTTCGCGAACGCGACCGCATGAGCTCCATCGCCGCCCCCGCTACTCGCGTATTCCGGTCTCACCAGTGCAGCCGCAGCCGAGGTTTGCACTGCCCCCGCTCTACAGGCCTGTGCCATCGTTCTCACCCCGTCCGCACCAAAACCCTAGCCGACGCGCGCACCACGAGAACTTCCTCGTACCGTCACAAAACCTTACCAAGCATACTCCTCTTAAAACCTTCACAACCAAAACACACAGAAACAACACAATTTAGCTCCAACACAACAATGCCACTACAAATTCTTAAACCTTATATACCACCAAAACATCCAAACATTCCTCAAAAATCGCTCAAAATCTGCTCAAAATGAACCAAAACTTGCGCTGCAAGAAAACACACAAGATGCTAAACAGATATACAACATTAACAGAAGGAACGAAGCGGAATTCGCAGAGTAGACATTGCCGGACCTCAGTAAAACGGTGCAAGCGGCGGCGAAGACACTACTCAGCTTCAGAATTCGGCTGCAGAGAGATGACTATATGAGGAGAATGGGGCAACAGTTGGATAGTGACGAATGAAGAAAGCTCCATTATGACTATCATCTACTAAACTCTGTTGATGAAATCTCAGTGAATCTTGGGAATCCGACATTCTAGCTCCTCGCTGGCTTGCTCGCAAGGCACTTCATCCATTCAATATGGATGTCATTCGTTAGAATCTCCAGAAGTTTACTGCAGGCTTTTATAAATTACTGTGGTTGTGCAGAATACTGTGGCCTACAGTACTGAAGAACTGTATGCTTGGGGAGCAAGTTTGGGTCATTTATGAAGAAGTGAATGCGGTCAATTGCATGTCAGATGAAGGTCACATTCGGCATGCATTAAGTTAAAAAAATGTGCCACGTGTCAACTTGTGAATGGTGTGAGGTGATGTGGACCCCTGAGAATCTGATGTGCAAATTCAATTTCGACACTTGAGCGCCAAATTAGACCTTCATGTATTGTAATATGTAAGAGCCCTTTAATTTCCATTGGGGGCAGAAGCAGAGGCCCCATCTAGATTGTCTACTAGTAGAGAGGAGGAAAAACTTTGAAATCTTGACATTGGGTACAGTTGGGAAAGCAAGTTCTCAAGTATAGGGTCCAAAAGGTCCATGAATGTATTCAACTTTTGCAAAGCTGGAAGCTAAAAGTGTAGGCCTAGATCCCTCCAATCCCCCAATGGAAACTGGCTCTAAGTATTCATGTTATGTATTTAATCAATTGATTGGTAATCGAAGTTGGTTTTGTTTTTTAAATTTTGGAATATATGACTATACAATAAAAATATAGACCAATAATTAATAGTATTTTATATTATAAAAATTCAATTAAGTAGATGAAATGAACTCTCAAAATGCATGGACATGGTAAAATGGATGAAATTTGGAGATTTCAATTTGTATTAGTGTGCCATGTACTGTTGCCATAGTCAAGAGTAAAATAAAATTAACTTTCTGATTTTTTTCTTGTAAAAACTTTGAAATTCAATATCTTTTCTATTGTGGATCCAAATATTATGAAACAAAGCTCATGCATCCCTCCTTGTCAAGGACTTTCCAATGGTATAAAAATGCAACTAGTAGACACATAGCCAAGGGATTTCACCATAACAAACAATTTTTTTTAATAAAAAAACTAACTTAATAGATGAATTTTTCATTTGGCAAATTATTTTTAACCTCCTAAATACAATTTAGTTGGATAGGAGGTTTGTAAGGGCCAACATCACAAAGTTTATACCCTACGGTTTGGCAACAATTATCGTGTAGTTATTGTTGTTTCATGGGTTCGTACATTAATTGCATTGTTATCGCATCATTACGGTGCATTGCTTCGCATCATTACGATGCAATTACAAGTAATGAATTGTAACGATGCAATAACGATGCGAAGCAATGCACCATGATGATGCGATAACAATGTGATTAACGTGCAAGCCCATGAAACAACGATAATTGCATGATAATTGTTGCCAAATCGTAGGGAATAAACTTTGTGATGAAGGTGAACTGACCCCCTCACTTTTCCGAGAGGAAAAACATTGAAATTTTTTATTTGCCAAGTATGATAAAATTTGCAAATTTTGAATTTTTATTTGCAATTAGAGGCCTTGAATTAGTTAGGAGAGGTGTAAGAGGTAAATTTATCAAGCACAAAATAGGGGGTCTTTTATTTTACATGCCCCCTTAGAATGACTTGGAAGATGAGCAAGGGGTAAATTCATCCCTAGCTTTTGTAAGTTGCTTGAAGAGTATGGTAGTGTTCAATATTAACTAGAAACCTTCAATTATTTTAGGGAGAAAAGTTCTATAAATTTTGTGTACCATGCAAAGAATTTTTGGATGTTGTTGTTTTGTTTATGTTACCCCTGAATTATGCTTTTAAAAAATAATCTCTATACAACATAATTATACCAAATACAAGTGATAAGTAGAATATAACAAATGAGGTGGACAAACACTTATTAAGGTTTGTACGTGTGATTTATTACTTCTTCCATCCTTTTATCTGCTCTTCAAGATGCAAAATATTTTTGTATATATTGTATTATATTTTACTTTTTGTGATTTTTTGTATTTCAATTGCTCAATATTTTGATTAAGTTTGAGATTTTTCCTTCCTAAGCTACCTACATAATTGAGTGGTGATTGTATTTTTTGGCTCAAGGCACCTGCACGTGCACATTATGATTTTACAAATCACCTTGCTTTATTATTACATAGAATGGTTGAGTTTTAAGAAGCATTGATTATGTTTAGCATAGCTACATCATGTGATGGTGATCAAATTGTAACTAGGGGCATAGTTGCCATATTGATGAAGGTGATACAAATGCAAGTTGAAAAAGTGAACCCTAGGAAAGACATTTGGTACCCAAATTTGTCTCCAATGTGGCATTGTAGAAAATGGAGGAAGAGCTATCAGGATTATATACTATTATATCAAGGATGAGATCCATTGCTTCATAAAATGGTCACAAACCATGCATGAAATTGCCCAAACCATGCATATGAGTGTCTTTTAAAGAAAAGTTTGATCTCATAGCAAAACCTAAGGCCATTGGCACTCACTCTTTATGAATTTGGAGAGCCTTCTTTGGCTTGCCTTACAACAACATCAATGTCCTTGATTGCTCTTCACTTGTGAACAATCATTTGGGGGATGAAGGATGCACCATTAGTTTTGATGTAAATGATTTTGTCTACAATTAATCACTATCTATTGTCCGATGGCATTTTACTACTAAAATAATTTCTTTGTGATATTAATATATGAAACTAAATTTGAAAAGACACAACATTGTACCAACATTGTATAAAAATGTAGAACACATCCTAATTGAAAGATTATTAAAAAAAATCCTCACAAACAAATTGATATAATGTGTTGCAGTATTTTCTACACTATGATAATTTGTAATGTGATAAGGAAGGACTTGGAGTCTCTTTTTGAACATGCCATTGCTAGAGGTAGCATACAAAGGTCTATTTTTTTCACTATAAGAACCTTGTGTTTTTTGTGGTGTTACAAAGAAACAGGTTATGTTTTCATTGACATCAATGTGTCACAAATTTTGAGCGTATGGGAGGCAAATTTTTGTTAATTTCAAGAAAGATGTAGTGATGTTAGAGCAAAAATAGGTGGATGACACAAGGAACATGCATGTTTATCTAGACATCAAATAAAACATGATCACATTTATTAGAACCTCCCAAAAAACATGGAAGTGCCACATCGACTAGGGATTCCAAATTTATTTGGATAAATTTCTAAAAATTATTGTAGAATGAGGTAAAATACAAATCAGATGTGAAAAAAATAGAGGAAGGGCAACCATAAGGCATGCTTTGAAAAAAAAGGCAATGGATGAAAAGAGAAACTCTTTATACGGGATGGTAGGAAGTAAGACAATCCATATAGGATATGTAAAGCAAATTTTTTGTTCAAAGATAAATGTTTAAAAAAAATCTAGATGTCAGAAAAAAAATGTCCACATATTTAAAACAACATCCACATACAATGTGGTCAAGTTTCCATCTTTAAATTATCCCATATCACTTGTCATGAATGGACAATGGATTTCAGTATAGAAAGGATTTCTCCACCTTTCATTCTCACTAAATGCCAATGAAGTATATACTTGACTTTGCCATTGAAATTCTTTTGATGGTAGATGATAAATTCTTGGTGAATTTGATAATTTTTTTTGTTCATTATTTTGTATTTTTTTAAAATAATTATTATATAAAATTAAATTATTATTATTATGTTTAAATAACTATTTCATACACTTAATGCCATGTGTGTTTTTAGTGAGCTATGCCATGTGCCACATAGTCACAGTGATTATTTTATTAAAAAAAGGCACACTGTCCAAATGAAAAAAGATGATATAGCCACCACATGGCAAGTTTTTGACGAGTGCAAACATGAGATTAGGTAGAACTACCCATTACTATACACATTTGCAATCTAGGTACTTTGGAAAAGCTATTTATGAGCTCTCATATTTTTCACATATTGAATTGTTTGAAAGAAGTCAATTGCAAAAAAAAATAAAGACATTTTGTGAGGAATTGATTTTTTTGTAATTTTCAAAGTTGAAATGTAAAATTGTGAGTAGACCCTTGTTGAAGCATGATCAAACCATTGTTAAAGTATGGGTTGATGTGTCCGCTCACCAACGCATTGCCATCATGAAAATGGACTAGTAAGATATAGGTAATAAATAGGGCCAGTGATAGTGTCATGATGTAGGTTGTCTACTATCTGAATTAGATATCTTGCTAGTTGAAAAATTAGTTGTTAGTATTGTGTGTTGTGAATTGCTAGTGGTGGGGTATGTAAGTGTTAAGAGCCTTCGTCTTGACTATGTTGTTGTCGGTTGATAATCGGTTGTTAGTAGTTGATACTAGGGTAGTGGAGTTAGGGTTAAGGTTAGCCGACGGCTAGTTGGCGAGGTTTGTGGTGGCTATTAGAGGCAAGGGCTGGTCCTTTGCTCTCTCTCTTCTCTTTTTTTCTTGTCTCTTAGAGGGTTGAACGAGGTGGGGGTACTTGAGTGAGTGAGTTGTATTGTTATGAGAGGTTTATTTGAATTAAAGTATTGATTTGGAGAGCTTTTGTGTAACATTTTGCAAGAATATTGGTTGAGTGTTATATTTTAGATTTGAGCTTTTGAAGAGTTGATATATAAGTGTTCCAAGTATCAAATCTAGATCTACTATGGAGAAAAAAAATTATGAGGCATTGAAGTGGAGGTGTTTGGATTTCAAGGCAGCCAAGGAGGGTATATTGAGGAGCGTCATTCTTATTGGATTTTTGTGATATGAACATGAAACTTAAAGGGTACTCTTCTTATCTTATCTTCTACTTTGTGCAAAAAAATTAGGTTCAATGAACTTGAGATCTAAAAGTTATGTACAAAATACAACTGGGGTGTGGAGGCAATGAAGGGTTGAGAATTTAGTATTGGAGGAATGTCCACCAAAGTTGGATAATATCTTGAATTGAGTTGAAAGTTAGTATGGAAGTATTTAAGTATTTAATCTATAATGTGGCAAAGTTTCAAGTCATTTGAAACTACTGTCCAGTAGTTATGCTAAATCAAAGTTAGGTATGAGAGTTCAGGAATTTTGACAAGGGTTAGGAAGTCAGTATTGAGGAAATGTACACCAAAGTTGGACAATATCTTAAATTGAGTTGAAAGTTGGCATGGGAGTATTTAAGTAGTTGATCTATAATGAGGCAAAGTTTCAAGTCATTTGAAACTATTGTCCAATAGTTATGCCAGATCAAAGCTAGATATGACAATTTCTAGGTTATTGAAGGAATTATAGGATAGGGATTTGGGAATATAGGGACCTTGAAAATAGGATTATGATTATTTAGGGTGTTTAGGGAGATTATTGATGTATACAAAGCACTTTCACAGCAAAAGCTCAGTGCTATTCCGAACCTAATCACAAAACCTTGTGACAACAGAAATGGGAAGAACTTGTAGGTGGTAAAATTGGTTTATGGTGGTATTGGGCAGTTTTTCCTTGTTAGCAATTGCTTTCATGAAACATGCAAACATTAGGGTGCATTACAATAGATTTAAGCTATTTGTAGAAACACCATCTACAATGGATTTTAGGTAACATTAGAGTTGACATGCCTTGAATTGTAATAAACGTACTTTCAATGTCTTAAAAATACCACAAAAACGTAGGTTTCTTCTAGTGTTTATAAATTGAATTTAGAAACAAGGCAACTTAAAAGTATGCATATGCATTTTTCACTAATGAGTGATCATATAGACTATTGGTGGCATATAAAGGAAAGCTTGGTGTTTGTTAAATTTGTATACTTGCATTGCATAAACATTTGAAGTAATACTTAAAAAAATTTAGTTCTTTTTTTCAATTATATGGCATTTGCTTTTTAATCTCATGAGAATTTGAAAGGGCTATTTGTAAAAAGATTGAAGCTAGACACTATATTTTTTTAGTATTATCCATCATAGTCTAAGCTTCAAAAGTAGGAAGGTGGTTCAAGAATGACATAAGAGCAATATTTCATAATCTTTGGACTGTAGGAAGAGTGCTACAATGACGTAAGCAACTATAATTTAGAAATTTTAAAACTTCCAATTAATTATACACTTTGAAAATCCAAAACTAGTGATACATAAGGTTGCATAATTGTGTCTGGTAGCAAAGTCCCATTATGCAAATTAGTTGGATGACATGCCTTTTTGAAAGAAAATCTCACATACTTTAAGGTGTCACCCATCAATGATAGTGTCAACATAGGAGAACAAAAGATTCTAAACCCCTAAATGTATTGGACTTTGTTTTCACCCAAAACACTCCAAAATTGCCATTTTTAGGACAAGTACCAAATTTTAGAAAAAAAACTTTTTTTAGATACATGTAACCGTAGGATCTTGAAGTACACTTGTTTGAGAAGATGTGGGAAAAATTTCAGAAATTTCCACCATGTAGATTGCAAGATATTAGCATTTGAATTTACAAAAATCCTTTTTTTGTCCCTGTAAAAAATCGAGCAACTGCACTTCACAAGGTCACATTTTTATGAAAAAATGTCCAAAATGGTGGTTACTCTTTGAATTCATTCTTCAAGGCAAGTTGGCTACATGCTTAAAAAAATTTGAGATCATTTGGAATTGTACAACATGTAGGAAAAAAATAGTAAGTAGAAAGAAATAGACAATCATTCAAAACACTAAATTATTAAGAATTTATTTATGAAATTGAAAAATGAGAATCCCAATGGTTGTAATGTTGTAACGTATAATATATATCCTAAGATTTTATTTTTTTCAAAAAATATTGAAAATTGAATTCAATAAAGGAATCCAGGGTTTATTTTAGAGTCGAGAATCTATAAGTGCCTGCAAACTAAATTTGCTTATAACTTTCATCTCATAAATCAAAATGGAATGATTTGAATCTTTTCATGTATATATAACTTTAGAAAACCAATTTCGAATTTTTATTTTTTTAAAAGTGATTTTTCAGAATTTTTTTGAGCTGCCTCCAAACATTGAAAATAACATATCATAAATAAGTCAATAAAAATTACCAATATCTAGGATAAAACCGTTACTTGAGGTGAAAAAAATAAACAGTAGCCACATGGTAGGCTTAGCCAAAAATAAAGATGTGGCACATAACATGTCAATTGAGTGACATGGTATCCAACAAGGTTGATGTAGCATGCCACATCAACACATTAGGTCCTTGTTACAGATATTGAATGATGTTTTCTAAGACATCAATGTTGTTTGACATACATTCCACTACATTGAACAACACTATGATTTTGACCAAGCAATGCAAGACATCTTTTTAGATATCCACTAAAATTTTGATATCAGCATTGTTGATGTTTTCCACAATATCAACCTCCACCACATAGCGTTTACATGTATGCCATAGACAACAACAATGAATAGAAGCCTACATACTCAAAATAAGTATCTTCAAAATTCTAAACACACACGGTTTTCTTTTGCATGTTTGACAATGGATATGGATGTTTCACGAAACATAGAGATGGCAAATGACGAAAGGTCCAAAGAAGGTAGGAAATACATTCTCGGCATAGAAAAATTTGATTAATTGTATTCAGCCTAATAATGAGAAAGTTCCAAACAATTTAGTTTTTACATGCAATAGAGAAAATTATGTAGAAGGTTTAGGTGAGCGTCCCTATACACAACAATGAGGTCACACACATGCCACTTACATCATCCAAAACCACAAGTTTTGTCCCCTAATAAATGTTTAGAAGATTGAGCTCTTATTTTGAGAAATATTGAGGTGGACAATCCACTCTAAACTTTTGATGCCATGTCCAACACATTTCCCATGGGTTCCACCATGCGGCACAGGAGATACAATACATCCAATGATAAAAGAATACCATAAGCCAAATTCATATTTAGTATGTAAGTACATATTTGGTAGATAGGCTCAACTAAAGCTTCACATTGAGGATCAAGTGAATCAAATAAGGACAATTCTAAAAAAGTGTCACCCAAGTTTCACAAATATTGCCCACATTTGCCTTGAATACAATTTGCCTCTTCATTTCAATAACCAAAATATCTCACTCCACAACTAATACCACCAAATTAGAGATTACATTGTTATTTGATGCTATTGATAAAAACAAGACTGGTTGCATCCAACACTGGGCTTTGATGTGAGGAGCAAGATACATGCCAAGCTATGACCTTCAAGTCACTATATACATAACGCATGCCTATTTTCCTAAAGACCAACCAAAACTCTAGATGCACTATGTCCTCATATGAATCATCAAAGCTCTTTCCCTCATCTATTAGATATTTCTTATGGACATTGTCTTGAGATTCAACAAACGTCCCTATCTAGCATAGAATATTCCTAAAACCAACATTGTCTAATGAACAATCTCAACTTTCTATCCTAAGCTGAAATTAAAAAGGAACAAATCTAGGTTTTGTTGTAGATACTCTTTCATAGTAAGTAGATTAGAATCTTTAGTTTAGAATCCACAAAACTTTTCAAACTACTAAACCCTAAATCCACATAGAAGTTGAACTAGTGATAGGGAAGAACATAAATAACTTGATCCAAAATCTAAAAATTGTTCTCGTATTTATTGCAATGCATTAAACACATTCTAAAAATAAAATTATAGCCTCATTGTTACAAATCACCAAAGAAATATAGATAGTGGATTAAATAAACCCTCACCAACCCTTCAAAACCCTAAATGTAAACCTAATAACCCTAAAAACTACAAACCCTAAAAAGACATACATGTCGAGCATGCAAGTTTTTCAGTATTATGTCATGTCATTAGAATGTTTGTCAAAACATCAGCATGCCTTCAACTCCACGTCTATTAGGATCACGTTTCCTAAATAATAATTTAATGTGAATCCATCAAGTTAAACAGCTTGTCTCTCTAAATTGATGGACATTCCCAACACAAAAAGCATGTGTCACGATAGGATAAAAAACTTTGTGAACATGTGCCTTTCATAACAACCATCTTTCCTTCAATTCCTTTGCATGAATTAAAGGAAATTGAAAACTTTTCAATAGCTCATTGACACTTACATTGTATAAATCTTTTGCATCAAAACAACCATCTTTTTCCAATTAATCGATAAGTCTATCTCTTACAATGAGTTGAAAAGTGGCTGCACACCCCTGTCAATTGATTTACCCCCCCCCTCTCTCAAAAAAATAACAGGCCATTGACTGTTTTAAGAAAAATGCTTCTCTTTGAAATCACCGTTGATTTCCTGAAAAATCACAAGCCGTTGATCTTGCCAGATTTAATCCGAATACGGATACAGCTATAATACCATATATGAATACATAGTGAATTCTGGATACGGATACGGATATGGATACGGGATGAATTGCCCCATATTGTTTGGAGTCCTCCCCCCTAAAAATTATAAGAGGGATGGGGGGGTCTGAATTAAAAAGTTTTAATTTAAATTTTTTTAATTCAACACCCCCTTCTCCCTCCCAAAAAATTTTAAAATTTAATTAAAAAAATTTTGGGAGGGGGAAAGGGGGTGCTGAATTAAAAAAATTTAAATTAAAATTTTTGTACATTTCAGTCAAAGCAAGAACAAACCTCATTGATGAGGTTGGCAATTGGCATTGCTATGTTGTTCTACCTTCACAATAACAAGCCACTTGCAAAGAGACACTCCCAAGAAACACACCATAACATGCTTGGAAACTTAAAAAAAACTAGTAATCACTAGACCTACACTACTAATTGGCAGGTTCACATTAACTCTCACCATCAATCAAAACATATGAAAATCAAGAAAAATTCCAACAAAAATCGACAAAAAATTCAATAATAGAAAACATTCATATTAGACTAACATAGTTGAAAAAAGTTAAAAACAATCAATTATCTCAAAGGAAAAAAATGAGCACAAACAATAAAAAAGCAAACATGCATCTAATGCACTTAAGATAGAGGCACAAATGTTTTGAAATGTCCCACACCAATGTCACTCTATGCACAACACATGCCGCGCGGACCAAAACAAAAGAGATATAGAATTGCAATTAATAAGGCTATGAAACTCCAAAATATAGTTATCAGGCCAAACAAAAATAAAAGAGAAAGAAGGATCTGAGTTTTCAACATGTCAAATGTGAGTTATTAGATGTAGGTCTGACAACTTTGTTCATTCTCAAGTATGTAAATCCTATTTTAAAAGTCATGGTTTACATGATAATTGATTGAAAAACATTAGTGAAGAATTTTTGAAATTTAATTGCATAGATAAGTGGGAAACATCCATGCGCACATCTTTCATATTAAAAGACCATCACATTAAATAACAAAAATATGATTTATGAAGAGTTCAATGTGAGGTGTCGTGTGACTAAACTTTGTATAATAGATATCTTTATATTCTTACTACAATGTACTATTTGATCCTCATGTTGCAACTAATTTTGTACATTGGACATGATGGTACAATTACTTTGCCAAAATTTAGTTAAAATATAGAGATATCTATTTTGCAAAGTTTTAATATGTGGCAACTCACATTGAATTCTTCATAGATCATACTTTTGTTACTTAATAAGGTATTTTTTAAACATGAAAGATGTACTTATGGATGTTTCCTACATATCTATGCAATCAAATTAAAAAAATTCATCACTAATGTTTTTCAATGAATTATCATGTAAAACCATGAATATAAAATGAAACAATTGATTTTACAAAAAAATGGCATTTTGTTCTTTTGAAATTGAAATTTGGTAGGCTTAATTGGGATTGCATAAGAATAAAATGTTAATTATGCAAGACAAAAAATGTCAATTGTACTCTATATTATGCAAAATTCTTTAAATGGCCTATTAAGCAATTTTTAAGACTTCATTGTGCTACAATTTTGTCTTTGCTTATGTGGTGCCAAACTTTCATAGTTATAGAAGCTTATATTGTACAAATTTATATTCAAAAGTTTGATATTTATTCATTTTAAGTTTAAATTTGAGATCTTTACGTAGATACGGCCATCTACAAGTTAAAAGACATAATTGATATATGTGTTCATTTTCATCTGTTAGAATCACAGATACTATTATTAGAATTGTTTTTTTTAGTCTTTCATCTTATGTTTTTCCTTTGACCACTTAGTATATTCTATCATCAATGGGATAAATTGAAGCTTTTGGGACTAAGGTAGGAGCATCCAATGGCATCATGTATCCAATGGTGTCACTTTCTAGGTAAGGTAATGATTCTAGAATGTAAATGTAGGTTGACTATAGATAACTTATTATTTTGGTCAATAAAAATAAGCTATCTACAATTTGTCTACATTCAAGTTTTGAAATGACTATCATGTGTACAAAAGGAGGCTTTTGGGTACACTAATGCAATTGGGTGCTCCTACCATAACTCAATTCCTTATGCATTTATTTAAAAAAAAAATTTAACTATTGGATTTATAGAATAATAGATACCATAAGTGTAGGTCAATTTTAAAGATAAGTAGGGATAATTTGGATCCTATCTAAAATTTTAAAAATTGTACATTTATTTTTGAAAATCTAGAAAATTTTCATTGTTGCTAATTCTCAATATCTATAAAGTAAATGTAACCTTGCAAATCCAAATATACATCCTATTTCAAAACCCTTCTAAGGTATTGGTGCTTTTTTTAATCCATCTTGTGACCAAAAGAGGAAGATTGAATGAAATAGAAGAAACTCAAAGGGGGAATGCTTAAATATGCAAGTAGAGAGCAAAAATTTAACAAAAAAACAAAGATTTCTTTACTACTAGAAAGTTCTACACCATCTTCTAATGATGGTGTAGATTTAAAAAATACCATTTAAAGTAGAGATTAGAGAATAAAAAATTGATTGTTAAAATTTAATTTTTATATAACCCTCCCTAAAGTTGTGAGCTTTTCAAAATCTTATTTCGATAATTTAATTTTTATAGTACAAAGGGTATGTAATTTATAAAATGATAGCTTAGGATAAGTAAAATAGAATTTGTAACTATGAATATTTGTCACTTAAGAGGATAAGCTTGAGTTCAAGATAAAATAAAATTACTACAAAAGTATAATAGTAAAGTGCCACCAAGTAAGAGAATGACACCTATAGCCATGGTGTGATATTGCAATAGAGAGCTTGGCCATGGGCATATGAGAAACATTTTGCTTCAACTTTGGTCTTGAAAACAAACCTCTTAGACTCTTTGGTGGAATTAAATGCTCATGAAGAATACAAATTGTAAAATTTCAAGTTACTCCACCCATTTGCAAGATTATTCTAGATCAAGAGCACACTACTAGAAAATTTCATTTTTCTGTTGTTTTGGTCGCGTTGATCCGGTCAAAATCTGACAGAAATCTGTTGAAACCAACAGATTTTTGTCAGATTTTGACCGGATCAACGCGACCAAAACAACAGAAATACGAAATTTTCTAGTAGTGGCACACAACTAAAAGCCTTTTTAATATAAATACAATTAAATAAATAACATAAAAAATAAGACAATTTTTAGCTATGATATTGAAACACACTAAAAAATGAAAACCACTCACAAATCATTACTAGAGCTATCCTTGCTAGAGGCTTTAGCATCAACTTGACATTCCTTTTTTTGATTCCTTTTTGTATCCAAAAGTTTTTTGACCCATAGATTTATCAAAGTTTTTGTCGATTCACTATTGAAAAATAGGCCTCAACATACATTTGAACAATCCATTCCAAATAAATGGAGTGAAAGTGAAAGAAGAATTGTGAACCATTTATTGATTTACATCCTACCTTGGCTCTTTTAGAATGCCTCTACAAAAGAGAAAACAAAAGATGCAATGACTATAAAACAGGAAGCTAAAATCACATAAATATAATGTAATAGATTCATAAAAATCAAAATTTGTAATAATATGAATGAATGACAATGTATGCACAAGAAATGAATCAATTCCTCTTTGGCTTTTTCATCAATAGCAACCAAGTAGAGTAGTGATCCTCCCTTTGAAATGATGTGAAACAGAGCTTCACATATAGATTAGGATGATTAGCATCCATTTTAAAAATTCATGCAAAAATTCCAAATTATGAAGTCAACAAAACCTACCTAAGTTCTCAAAAAAACAACTAAATGAGTTCTTTAGTCCTTTAGGGATTAAGATTACTATATAGTCAAGTTGGTGCAAAACACAATAATAAGTAGTATATTTAAAATTGTTTGCTTTACCCCCTAAATTCTCAACTGCCTTTTTTGGCATCATAGCAATTTCGGGCAGTTCAGTAGGAATGAAGATTTCATTATTTTTCTTTAAAATTTTCACGAAACATGTGCCTAAGGAGTAGCTTTAAGGCCCAACAATTTTCATAACTTTTGACTATACGGTTAAAAAGTTATTGCATAGTCAAAATGGGTCTTGATCACTAACGTGGATTGTCACTCATTGTCTATATTTTTCGGATGATCTAAAAAACATCAATATGTCTTCAGTCATGTCAAATAAAATGTCAACATCACGGATAGCATCAAGTTGTTTTTATTGTAATTTGTCACTATTATTTGCAACATTAATAAAAATCCACATATCCGTGCCCTCCAATCCTTTGAGATCTTGAGGTTTTGTTGGACATTGTATGTTTTTGGTCAGACACCCAAAAACACACAAGTTTCTTATAGTGATTTGAATTGTTAATCATCACTGATAGCACCTTTGCTCCAATAAATCATTCATGAAGCAATATAACACTATATATTACAATGTTTGGTAAAAACACAATATCTAAATTTAATTTGAGAAGAAAATCTATAGAGGTTTATTTAAATATATCTTGAAAGCATTTTCAATGCCATGCTTCCACTTTGTGCCCAACATGACTACGAGTTGCCATTAGCAATCCAATAAATCATACCCCAAGAATCATGACTAGAGAACAAGTCTCTGATGTTGGATTCAATAATAGAGAAAGAGCAAGTACAAGACAATGGCAAGAATAGGCAAATATTTGGTGAGTTTGCCCAATAGCATTGATATGTGGAGAGTGAGGGATGTAGATTAGGTTAGTTATATTGTCCTATGAGACTAGGCCATGATCTTGTACCATGATGGCGGTGCTCTTAAAGTATTTTCACTCCAAAACTATAAATCCGTGGTAAATTAGGTTGGGAGTTTGTTCTACTAGCCAAAGACAAAGTTGGGTCACGCTAGCTTGCATAGTTGGGATTAGGGCCCCATTGCAACTACCACTAAAAGCCCCATCTTCTTAAAATTCAAAGAATCATTCAAGCTGGTCCTCCTCTATTAGACAACACCACTTGTCGAGTCTTTATTTGCTATCATGAACAACAAATTGGAAGTTGGGCTAGCATCCACGGATAAATATGTGAGATAATATACTATGCAATTTTTCCAATTCATAACATCCCACTTGCTTGGATCATGTGTTTTTTGAGCAACATTTTGTTCAAAAGAGATACAATTATTTTCTTAAGTATAAAGACTATTAGGTAAGAAGTATATATTTTGCACGTTCATCCATTAACATAGAGGTAAAGAGTTGCATCACTCCAACAAAGATTGCTTCCTGCACTGCCCAAAATAAATGAAAAAAATAAAAAATAAAATCCTGCTTGGTCGGCTTCCCATTTTGGCCATTTTTTTTTGACACAAGCGTCTTGAACAACACACTGCAAGGGGTTTCTGTCAGGTAGATAGGCTGATTTCACGCTAAATAAACCACCTGTCACTGCCAGGTATTGAACCTGCACCATGCCATTTGATTTGGGTACCTTTCCACCAGCATCCATTTTTTTGGGCCATTTTGGAGTTCGGGTTCACGCCAGCCTGCCGTTTGGGGGTCATATGCCGGGTCCAGTGGAGATGCTCTTCCCTGGCCATCCTGCTTCGAAGCCGGAACCTGTGCACTTGTGCTTTCGCAGAGGTGCTCCAACCTTCCCTTGTGTGTGCGCCTGCTGGCTCCTCGCCCCGCCGGCCCAGCGATGGCGTTGCAGCGGCAGCTCATCCCCCCGTTCCGCTACGCGATTGTCGAGGACTCCTTCTTCCGCGGCGCCTACCCAACCATCAAGAACTTCCGTTTCCTCCGCCGCCTCCACCTCAAAACTCTCGTCTCTCTCACGCCGGAGGCTCACCCCAACCGAGACATGCGCGAGTTTTGCGAGCACGAAGGGATCACCGTCCACAACTTCTTCGTGGAAAAGTTCCAAGGCGATGGCGTCACTCTCACGAACGCCAAAGTGATCCAAGTTCTCCAGATCATCATCCGCCCGGAGAATCTCCCCGTGTACGTGCACTGCTTGGATGGCACTCATGTCACAGGTGTGGTGGTCATGTGTTTCCGGAAGCTTCAGAGCTGGAACTTGTCGACCTCCACTGCCGAGTTTTGCCAGTTTGAGAAAGACGGGGAAATTTCAAGGGAGGAATCGCAGTTCGTGGAGTCGTTTCGTGGGGAGATTGAGGTGCCGGCTGTTATCCCTAAGTGGCTGTGGCAGGGGATTCGCACCGTGAAGCATCCGAGTTTTCGCTTGCGCTTGTTGCCTGGGGAGAGTCTGGATCCCCAGGCGAGTCCGAAGAATGCTGCCGTAGCCGTGACGAATCGACCACGCTACCATGCGAGCAATCCATTGGACGCGAAGGCGGAAAACGGGCTTGAAAATGAAACCCTAAGTCCGCCCGTGGAAGGCACGGTGATCTACGGCGACGGCGATGGCGGGCGACGGCAATCGGGAGCGAGGATCCGGCACATGGGCGTGTGGTTGGGGAGCGATCCTTCTGGGATTGATGAGATTGTGAACAAGCGTGGTGGGGTTTTGGTGAAGGCGCCTCCGATTCTGGCTCTGGATAGAACTGAGAGGTGGAGCGGACCGCAAGCGATTGTTGGGTTTCCGAGGACAGGGTTTCGGGAAGTGCAGGATAGTGAGAGCCGGCGCAATCTGGAGGCGTTGGCGTTGGAAGGGGTGGACGTGTTGGGGCCGCGGAGGACTCCGGGGTGGCCACGTCAGGTGCGCCGGCCAAGGTCGATCATCGGGACCACGAATTCCAGCAAGAGCAGTTCGGGTCGTGATCAGGAGATTCCGCAATTTCCATCTACAAGGAGGTGACAGGCGATAAGGTAGAGACAGTCGAAATCGTGCTCATGAACATAATTCGCATTGTTAGTCCAGTCGAATCTTCACATGTTTTGGATATGTTTTTGTTGATGAATGGGAGTGGATTGAACCTATAATTAGGGTTTGTTACGTGGAAAAGATTGCTGAAAATAGGACAATTGTTCAATACCTTCCGTATGTTACACGATGGGACTACTTAGCTACAATGCACCAGAGAAACTACCAAGTATTCAGGTTCCAAAAAGAGTTCGAACGCAGCAAAGAATGATTTGTGTTGAAGTTCTTATTGCTTGTGTTTCAATAGGTATGTTTCTATTTGGGGGATGTCCACCTGCTAAGCATCGGATCGAGTGGCGCGTTGGAGTCCCTGGCAACTTTGGGTGTTGCTGCGTGATGATCTTGGGCTGCTGTCAAGCGTGTAGGACTGGAAGCGCACTTATCTTTTGAGGCTTCGAGTTTGGGAGATAATAATCCATTGGCACTGTTGTTATTTCCTGGAGTATCCACATCTGCAACGTTCCTCAGAGGAAGGCGAGCCTCAGTTGAAAGATGGATGTGTATCTTGGCATTCATTTTAGGTTGCTGAGAATTCCGGAGCTTGGATTGGTACTTGTGGTTGAAGCTGCTGGGGTGTAACACTTTGGGTCGCCTCGGTCCTGTTTGCCCTCTCTGACGGGCTTTCTGCCAGGTATCTCAGTTCTATTGAAGTGTAATTGTGCAATTGTTCTTTGTTGTTTCAATTGTTTTGCCCTACATTATGGAGCTCTTATCCGGCTTGTACCATGGAAGACTTGGAGGAGGAACCCAGCATACTGTAGGGTTCTTCTTCCAGACGATGCTTTGAAGATCCCCCGCAAATCACTGATGAGGAACCCTAATTCTGGCTTGAGTGTGCTCTTTGAAGACCTTCGTTTATTAAAAACCTTTCATAAGACCGTCAATAGGGTTCGTGATGGTGCCGGAATGATTGCTAGGGGTGTGCGTGCTGTCTATTTTATGGTATAGTATGGTTTTTTCGAATATGGGTTCCTCTAAGGGTTGGTCTCTTTGACCTGTGGTTTTTGTGGATGCACAAGGGTCTTCTATACTTCGGATATGTTCCATACAGGGCCAGCACGGCGGGTCCTCTATAGTGCTGTCCCAGCTTGTTTACGAGTACAGTTCAAGCATAGTAGCAGTTGAACGTCTTACGTCCTAATGGTTTAGATTGGAACCCTTTTGGGGGCTTCGGAAATCCCTGTTGAATAAACGCCCTCGGGCTGCTGGATGCTAGGTCGTAAAATATGCCTCTGGCTTTACGGTCGACCGTTGTTAGGGTTGCGAATATTTCATGTGCTCTTATTGCAATCAGATTCATCCGTCTGTTTTCTGGGGCTCCTGCAGTTGTGGAGCTTGAGTTCTCTTTCTTTGACTTGAAAATTTTTCCCTGATAATTGTGCTATTGTAAATTGCACTTGGGTTTGTCAACTCACATCGCGTTTCTTATGTCTCCTTGTGCAGGGTGAAAATTTATCGTATCGTTGAGCTGCTTTTTGTTTCGGCCTTGCATCACCTGAGAAGATGTGTGGGTACAGTACGGATGTGTCTACTGACTTGCGCAATTGTGCCGATTATGTACAATTGGCAGAGGTTATTCAATAAGACATTGTGCAGTCAATGTCACCAGCACCCACGAAGCAACATTGGGTTTGTGATCCTATTTTTGTGCCCAGTCACGGCCGTTAGAATGGATTTTCTGGAAACTAATTCAGCAAGCAGCCTGCGATAGGGAGGCTAACAATAATCGTATCAAGTTTACTTTCATGTGTTCGGATCTAGTTTCACTTTAGGAAACTGATCTAGTAGCTTCTTTGAGCAGGCTTCCATTCATGTCTATGAAAGTTACTCTTTCGTTTGACGAAGTTGTGTTTACCGTTCGAGAATTTGCTTTTGTGCTGTGAGCGAATGGAAATTCCAAAATGTATTCAGGAGATGTGTATTAAATTCCTGCAGTTGAATTCAATCTAACACCGCAGTGCAATGCATGATACTCAGTTTATGACATCATTTCCAGAGAGAAACCGCCTGTACAGGATCTTGGTTATCTTTAGTTGTACACAAATTGTATCCAAACGCATTGCGTTTATCACTTACATTAGTGCAGATGAACTTTTTCTCATATTGCGATTACCTTAGTATCTCGAAACTCACCTCTCTTCGGCATGACGGATGCTGTAGTAAAGACACGAAAAGCTCACCTCTTTCAATAGTAACACTATTGCATGTCATTTGATTGCATCATTCCAAACTTTCTTAATTTGAGAGAAACAAATTAAGAAATCAAATTAAGGACCTCAACAGAAGCACAAATTGATGCACATACAATAGCGGGTTTCAGAGTGAGGAAATGGGTTTTCGAAGAGAGTAATTGAATTTAGTTTAAACTAAGGGAGCAACCCATTTCTGGCCACTTAAGCATTTTGTAAAAATAGAGTTTGGAAAGTTTCCATAATTTTCCATATTTTTGTTCCTCAAAAGATAATTACTATGAATTTTGTAGCTAAAAGATTTTGTTCAATCCATACTCGCATATAGATCTTCCTATTTCCAACCAAGGATTGGTTGCAATATTGAGACTTTTGTAGCTAATCATAATGTGCCAAGACTGTGCCAAAAGCTATGCCATAATTGATTACTATTCATCTCTTCCTGTATAGAAAGAGAACAACCTACATTGTATGAATAGGGAGATGATTATGAATGGGTTGCCTCCTGTAATTACAACATTGAATAATATAGAAATTTTTGAGGATTCCATGTGGTATTTTCCATATTGATTAATCCTTTGAAGATGAGTTGGTCATTGTAGAAATCATTTTTGGGGGTACCATTTTAATCATTTGCTTAACCCCTAAAGGACCAAAGAGCCCACTTTAGACTTCTTGAGAACTTAGTTAGGCTCTATTGACTTCATAATTTGAAAGTTTTGCATGAATTTTTTTAAATGTAAAAGGCCAACTTTATAATTGTTATAAAAAAATGTAAAGTACCTTTTTTAAAGATGAATATGAAAAAAATTATTAAAATTTTTTTTTTGCTTATTTTCAACCTATTTTCGAACATATTGATAAAATGCACAAGTTATAGAATACATGAGTTTTTCTAAACATGTTGAAAGATAAAAGTTCACCTTTTGGAAGGGCTAGAAAAGCCTACATTTTAAAGTTTAGGTGCATTGAATTTGCAATTGGTGGGGTTATTAGCTGTAAAATTTTACGATAAATACTCTAAAATAAATGGCTCTAAAATAGGCTAAATTTTGGATAAGTTTTTTAATTGAGCAAACTTTGAAGAACTCACCGATCATTAAACCATCAAACCTT
Organism: Climacium dendroides; assembly: GCA_950106755.1. Classification (NCBI taxonomy): domain Eukaryota; kingdom Viridiplantae; phylum Streptophyta; class Bryopsida; order Hypnales; family Climaciaceae; genus Climacium; species Climacium dendroides. The sequence continues at coordinate 1,414,428 of OX467092.1, forward strand.
CTTATACACACAACATACGGAATAGTTCTCAAGTCTTGTTTAATTCAATAGAATGCCACTACCTAAATGAGATTATATAGTAGGAAATAACTTGACATTGAAGATTTCAATGTCAACTTTCAAATTGTCACTTTGACGTGTGCATTTACTATTATTCACAAATTAACTAACCTTGTAATTTTGTAAAAGACAAAAAGTGTTTGATGGCTAACTTTTAGGGTTCATTTAGAAATGAAAAAAATGGCCAATAAGTAATTTTTAGTATTAAGGTAGAAATGAAGAATGCATCTATTAAATTGGATCATTTTTTTTGTTGACTACCTATGTCATTTCATCCTTTCATAATTAATAAGGGTTGAAATTCTTACTCCACAGTCAAAATAGGATCATTGCTACAAAGTTGGGCACAATATGATTCTTCTTTCATCAAAATACCCCCCTCAAACTAACTATACCTAATTTCAACCCCTTTTTAAAATTGACCCCTACATACTCTTGCTTAAAATGTACTCCTACTATTCATGAGAGTCTAGGGACGATTTTAGAAACACCTATTTTCAGAACTTTGAATATTTGTAGTTTTTTTCATATGATGTTCAAAAAATGCATTCCAAGATAATCTAGAATTCCCTTTTGACTGCCAACAAGTTTTCCAATATAATGATGGAAAACATACTAAATTGCTTATTTGGCCAATTTTCGGTATTTCGAATATTGAAACCAATTACACATCCATAATTCCATAGGAATGAGCCAATGAGGGGAACGAAGACGAAGGGATGAATGAACTACGTAGACAGGGTTTAATAAGGGGTTTAGCCAATAAACGGAAACCACGTGGAACCGACTGGAATTTTTCCAGACAGTTTTACATGGGGTTTAGCCAACGAAACACATCCACGTGGCCAAGCCTTATCCCCTTCCCCCTCACCGTCCTGCTTCCCAATCTCTGCTCCCAGGGCTGCTCTTTGCGGAATCACCTTCCCAGATTCAAAGCTCCGAATGTGAGCAAGAATCCATCCCAGGGTGCGTTCCGGATTCACACCCTCGTCGTCGCAATTGCATCAAAATGGCAGCTATGGCGCAGACGGTCGCCTCTGCCAGAGCGTTGCTAGGAACTACCAAGAGCTTCGCATTCTCCAGCAGTAGCCGCTACTCCAACCAATTGGGCGTTAAGGGCGTCTCCAACGGCTCCCGCATCAGCTGCCGCACCACCTTCACCATCCCCAAGGCGCGCGAGTGGCTCCTCGCCGAGGCCGAGAAGCGATGGGAAGCCGCGCAGGAGAGTCCATTGGCCGGAGTCCAGTTCACGCACGACGAATTCGCCGACGCCCTGTCCAAGTACGACTTCAGCTTTGAAGTGGGCGACATGGTAGGTGCCAGTGCACTCGTTTTGGTAACTCTGGGGTTAATCGCAATGTGCCTGTCTTCGTGAAGATGAGTCGTTTCGGATAGTTTTGAAAATTTGGAGGCTGTGTTTGTAGCTTTGAAGTTGGCGACATGGAAGGTGCTGTGGTCCTCGTTTTGGTGACCTTAAGGTTAATTGCATTGTCCCTTGTTTCTTGAAGATGAGACGTTATAAATAGTTTTGACAATTTAGAGGCTGCGTTTGGAGCTTTGAAGTTGGCGACATGGTACATCCCGTGACCCTCGATTTGTTAACCCTTAGGGTTTAATCACAATGTTCTTGAAGATAAGTCGATTCGGATAGGTTTGAAATTTTCGAGACTGTGTTTGCAGGTCAAAGGTGTGGTGTTTAAGGCGGATTACAACGGAGCGCTTATTGATATTGGCGCTAAGGCGCCTGCGTACTTGCCTCTGCAAGAAGCGTGCATTCACAAGCTGAAAAGCGTGGAAGAAGTAGGGCTCTTCCCGGGAATTGAAGAGGAGTTCGTCATTGTTAGGGATGACGATGATAATGGTCGCATGATTTTGAGTTTGAAAAAGATTCAGTATGATCTCTGCTGGGAGCGAAGCGCGCAGATGTTGGCGGACGATGTCGTCGTTAGGGGAACGGTAGGGCAAATCCAACCCCTAATTCTTGAATGTGGAGTGAATTGAGTGTCTCTTATTCGCATGCGCTGGTCGCAATCGTCTGGTGGAGTGCCGTGAAGTCGTGAGTCGGAAGTTTAGGTCAAATTTTATTGAGAATGTACCAGAGGCGTGCATTTCAAGGGGTCGTGCTCTCTGAATGCAGCATTCTTTCGAATATTTTTCATAATTTTGAAATCGCTGTATCATTATTAACATGAGGTTATTGCAGTTATATCCTTGATGAGTAATATTTTAGGTTAGATTTATTGATGTTTGCACCAGCTTTTAGGTCGTCTACTTGGTTTCTAAGCACAGAAATGACCATTTGGAGATCAGAGCATTTTCTATGGATGAGAGTCTGAATTTTGATTGTAAGTGTTGACATTGGATGGGTGTGTATTCGAGGGCAGGTCTTATCCGCCAACAGAGGCGGTTTGGTGGTGCTTGTGGAGGGTCTGCGCGGTTTCGTGCCATTCTCCCAGATTACTGCTGTAAGTCCTTGTCAACAAAGCCCTCTATCCGAAACAATATTGCAGTAAACTAGGCTGTTTTAGACAACATTGACAACATTGATAAGAGAGTCTTCCTCATGAGTATTACGGACTCCTGCCTATTATTCGTGGGGAGGCATTTGCATGATCTCTTTGAGCATAGGAAGACCTCTCCATGAATTATTAGCGAGATAATCCTCATAGTGCTGTCTAGTAGTTTCTGAAACGATCTCGTTATACTGGAAGACTCTTTCGTTGTTTAGAAGATACTAGGGTGCCTAACCTCTACTGTTTGCATTTCGCAGTTCATGCCATTGGAGACTCGTTTATTGATGTATCTAATCTATTTTTTCTATTTTTCTCCAGAGACAAAACCCTGAAGAGCTTGTGAATAAGGAGATTCCATTGAAATATCTAGAGGTGGATGAGGAGCGCACGCGTCTGGTGCTCAGCAACAGGAAAGCCGTCGCAGAGAATCAGTCCGTGTTCGGAATTGGTTCAGTTGTGGAGGGAACGGTGCAAACCGTGAAACCTTACGGAGCTTTCATCGATATTGGAGGAGTCAGTGGTCTCTTGCATATTAGCCAAATTAGTCACGACCGCCTTACCACTGTGGAGACTGTTCTGGCGCCCGGGGATAAGTTGAAGGTACGCCAAAACCTAAGTGAAGGGGTGTTAATGTCTTCGTTTTCTTTCTGTGCTTTGTATCACAGTACTTTTAGTTAGTGGTACCGACATAACGGAGAATTCAATCTGGCTTGTATGGGCTTTTTCAGGTTATGATCTTGAGTCAGGATAAGGACAGAGGCCGTATCAGTTTGTCCACCAAGAAGCTTGAACCTACACCTGGTGACATGTTGCGCAACCCACAATTGGTTTATGAGAAGGTAATCCATTTCCTACAACAGACATCTTCTATGATTTTGTGATTAACCCCTAAGCGTCTAACTAAAATTAGAAAGTCCACAGAAAACTAATAATCGATTATATTAACTCACAATACATATTTCTATTGTTCAGAAATATAGGTTATGATTTTATTCTTTCTTTTGGGACAATTTGAAACCTTCGAAGCTTCCAAATGGTTTGCTTCAACCTAGCACGTTTGGCCATTTGGCCACTTAGGGATTAACGAATTGCTATGATGAAACATTTCCTTTGAGGCATGCTTCTGAGGTTCTCAATGATTGCTGCGCAGGCTGATGAGATGGCGAAGACATTTAGGCAGAGAGTTGCTCAAGCTGAAGCGGCCGCTAGGGCTGAAGAGTTGCGGCTACAGCAAGAGGTATGAGATTATATGTTCGCTTATAATAATAATCCCTGTCTTGCTATTCTGTTGTGAAGCCCAGGTGAAGTCCTTGTGTAGCTCTCTTTCTGTAAAATATTTAGAAACAACTCTTTGTGAGCCATCTCTAGTTTTAATTTTCTGATTGCAGGACTCTGTTGAGAGCTTGTGTATCTGTTTGGCCTTATGGAGTGACTAAAAACTTCTGTGTTTGTGCATCAGGGTGGGTTTGGAGTGAGGAACGATTTCTCTATAGTTGACGATTCTTTGGGTTTAGACGAACTGAACTTGGATGACATTCCAGCTGCGATGTAGTAAGAAATATAGAATATGCCTCATTAGGAGTCCTGAATGTTCTTCCCAGCACCCTGAAGCGCGTTTCATGTCAGGTAGAATGTATTCATTTTTTTTGGAATGCTTAGGGAATGAAATTGGTTTAGGTAGATTTTAAGCACCCTCTTCGTCTGGAAGTTTGCTCTGATATCTTTTTTTGCGTCTGTTCAATGAGAGATTTTGGCAGAGATGGATATTTTGTGTGCAATCTGGACGCTGGAAGGGCTTTTGCATGTCTCATGTGCCCTAGAACATAAGTGTGCCCTAAAACATTAATGCTATCCAATTGCCAAAGAGAGCATTTTCTTACCACTTGACAGTCCATGTGCTACCGACTACTACTTTTCAGGATTTTCAGCACGACATTGGAGCTCAGAGCACATTTTTTGTGAGCATAGATATGCAGAATTTTGTCCTAATTTTTCTCTGTGGGGTTTGATTAAGGTTGATGTGTACACTCAAACTACAATGCCTGGGCAAGACCGAACTCCGAAGACGTTCTCACATTGTGCGACATACAGTAACTGCAGAGGTACAGATGTAAAGCCCTAGCCAGTAAATCCTTCACGTCCCAAACCCTAGTTCTTCTCGCACTTCTGTCTGCATTATCACGTTTGCATTCTCGATGACAACCCTTCGACAGCGTAAATTCCGAATTAGGGTTTTCGTGTGGTTTGAATTTTGCAGGAGTGAGGGCAGTGGCCCCAAATGCGATTTTATTGAGTAGCTCAGGTTGCTATAAACACTGCTAAAGGTGCTAGGACTTCAAGTTTAGCAGCTATGACCGCATCTGGTACATGGGAAGAGGACAGTGGCAGAACTGGTCTGTGGGGACAGGCCCTTCCTTTGCTGGTCTAAATATTTGATGAAGGAACAAGTCGTGTACCGCCATGGAATCCTCAGATGTAGCCATTCGCGTCACGTTGATGATGCACTCTAACAGAAGAAATGGAGTCGGTGTGGGCGGTGAGAAATTTGGGATATACTTGAAGGGATTCACCTCTAGAAGTACGCAGGATAATTTAGAACAGTGTTTTTCTTGAGGCAATTTACTGCCCAAATGAAAATGTTCAGCTTCAAGCCTGTAGAAAAAAAATCAGAGGGTAAATGTGTTAAAAAATGCCAAACTATAATTTTGGCCCTGCAAACCGTTGGCCACAATATTTCCAAAACTTCAATTTTCCAAAACTTCAATTCATTCATCGTGCAGACTCCGCATATACAAAATTGCATATAAAAATTACATACTCAAAATTCGCCTCAAACCCCAAAATGAAGGAGCCAGGAAACTCATTGGAAAGAAAGGCCATGTAACCATTGGTCCAAAAACCAAAAAGGAAAACTGCATTAAATGCCATTAAGAGGTTCTATTAAGAAGTTTATCATTTTATAGGTTTCAAATGAAGAGTGTAAATCCTGTTTTCGTATAATTGCTTCACTTGTGTTCACTTTCTGTCTCATGTCCTAGAAAAAAGTGTTTTTGTGGGTTCCTCTACCTGACCCTGGCAAGGCACGGAGAGAGTAGAAATAATCTCCTCCAAGAATTTACAAGAAAATTTTGGAAAATGGATGCAGCACCAGAACTTCCCGGGAGGCCACCCACCCCAGTAACTTACTACCCGGCCCAAAGGCGTTTAACTTCAGTGTTCTGATGGGACCTGGTGTAGTAGCCTTCGTGTGACGGCATCACATCCATTCTCGGTGAGGACCCTGTTTTCATTGTCTGGGCCGAGAGTTGCAGCAGGCAAGGGAAAAATTTCGGAGTGTCCCAGCTTCAAAGTAAGAGGGAAGTATAATTATGTGCATTAGATGGGGACACCAAACCTTCTCTACGAGCACACTCTGTAATTGCACATTCCATCGAGATGTCTCAAGAATCTGTCAAGTCGTGCACGCATATGAGAGTGCGTTTGGGAGCCCATTAGTCTTCACAACAGTCATTAGAGAGGGTCGAGTGGAAAATGCATTATTGAATCTACACTAGACAAATATGAAGCTACTTGCCGGACTCATTCTGTTGCTGCGTGACAGTAGCAGGTACTCGCCATCATTGCACTTCAAGGTTGCCAATTTCAAGCTAAGGATCTTGTTCTTTTACAGCTGAAATATAGCATTCCTTAACTGAAGTTCCGTCAATGCTGCCATCGGAGCAGTTGTAGTTGTAGATCATCTGCAAGATTCGGGACACCTTTGTAATTGAAACCGCAAAAAAAATTCATTATGTACACAAATATTAGAGTCAAGGAAACTCAGCTTTCAGCGAATTGTCAAGCTCAAATTCTCAATCCAACTATGTGCAGAAACAACAAGACAGCTACGGAAGCTCAAGCTTGGTGTTCCTTGGAGAGTCTCTGGAATTCACAAAGCGGAAGGTACACGGGGAGCAAGTTGTAGCGGAGATCATCTGCAGGATTCGATACACTTCTGTAACTGAAGCCGCAAAAAAGTATTATGTACATAAATATTAGAGACAGAAACTCAGCTTTGACTGAATAGTGAAGCTCCAATCCTCAAACCAACCATTAGCAGAAGCAAAAAGCCAGCTCCGGAAGCTCAAGCTTGATGTTCCTTGGAGCTCCTCTCGAATTCGCCATGCTTCTTCATGGTAAGTGGGAGGTACACGGGGAGCAAGAAGCAGAACAAATTGAACGCCCACATGGCCATGTTGGCAACTGCAAGCCCACGCCCAAAAAACAGCCATCCTCTGTCGTCTGTTGTTCTTGCAAACTCAATCTCCAGCCACGTTGCGATGGTGAACAGCCTTCGCGTGTTGTAGAATACCGGTACCATCATCCGAACGGGCAGCGACACCGGCGTCGACAGGCTTACAACCATGATTTCGGACAAGACTTGACAAGCAATGAGGAACAAGTGCGGTGCGGCCGCGTTCATGGCCACTTGATCGCCCTTGATGTAGGACCCGAGGATGTACGCCATCGGCGTGGGAATAGCTATCAAGCCCGCGAACGCAACGTAACGTTTCAGCAAGCGATTATTCGGGAACAGAGTTGACGGTTGTTTCTCGGCTGGACATGGGTACACGTACTTCCCAAACAAAACGAAGTACGCCGAAGCGAACCCGGCGAAGAGCACGTCCCGGAGGGGAACCAGCCCGCTCGCCATGAGCACGAGAGTCAAGACAATGAATATGAACCGCATCATGAAACTCGGGCGACGAGGTTTTTCCACCTGTGATTAAACACAATACATTTTCAGTTCTGCGAATTTTAATGGAATTTCGACAAAAGATTCCGCAAGAGTGCAAACCACGTCCGCTTCCTAATCCACAACTGAAAATCCTAACCCTAAAATTCAAATACCAAAAGAAGAGAAACCTCCTAATCAGCGAAATACAACACAAATTTACGATACGAAAGAACTGCAAGCTTCACCTCGATGTCTTGAGGTCTCACATTCTCCCCTATTTGTGGACCTGACTCGCTGGATTGTGCCACCTGATCAGCCATACTCCTCGCCTCAATTCTCCCTTCAATCCAACCCTGTCACGCTCCTCAAGAATGAACGACAGCAACGATTTTCGAGGACAAGCTCAGAACAATTTCAAAACCAAAGTTCGAAATCCTCGTCAAAACTTTGGCCCTAGGATCACCGCTCCAGCACCACCAGAGCTGTACAAATTGATATTTCTCGAATGAATGCTCCAATGCACGTAACAGTGGACACAAACACAATTGAACCCGGTAAGCTTCAAGATTGCAAAACTCCCGAAGCTTCGCAATGTGAAACTCAAATCCTAGTCTGCAAGAGGAGGTGGAAGTGTGCTCGGCCCGATTTCTTCCCAAAACTTTTCTGTGTACTTTGAGCTTCCGTTTGAAAGAGTGCTCCAGACAAGAAGAGATTTCGATGAAACCAAAGCTGTGCTCCTACAAGAACAAGTGAAGGCTACAATTGATTCGGAACAAGCTTTCTTCCCAAAACTTTTGTGCGAACTTTGAACTGCGAGCGATGTTCTCAACTGTAGACCAGGCAAGAAGAAATTGCGATGAAACCCAAGTTGTACTCCTACAAGTAACAAGTGAATGCTGCAATTGCAGTGCTTCGTTGGAAAAATTCTGCTGCGAGGACTTGTACCGACGCGATTGTGTTTGGGATTGGATGGCCAAGTGCACGCCAGCATTCCATCTGCACGGATTTGACCTATCCATAAAGCGCAAAAGGGTCCTGTAACACAGAGGTACATTTTGCTTTCTCATTGCACTAGCAATGTACATGGTGCAATGTACAAATAGCGTACATTTCAGGAAGTGGACTCTTTTAGTGTGCACTGTGTTTCAACTTCAAAAATTCATAACTAATTTCACAAAGCTTCAAAAAATATGAAACAACTTTGGGTTAAATGCTGATTCCATTTGTCTTTCAATGGAAATTTTACTGAAAAATATTTCAAGAAGTCTAACCTCCCCAAATAAATTCCAAGCCGACTTTTAAACAATGGTCACTCTAAAAACCTCTTATCTTAGTGCATGTTATGAAAAAGACTTACATGCAATTATAACTTTTCACTAGGAAGAAATATCTTTACCAATGATGTTTATAATGACTGTTTAACACACGTAGCAATGGTAAAATTATTGAACAACATATAAACTTATTTTGCAACATGTATGAATCCCTTCAAAAGCTAACATCTACTATATACATTATGAATGTTTTTGAGAGTTTATTGTTGGAGGTACATGGATTGGATGAAGAGCATCTAAGTGTTGAAAAAGCAATTTTGTCTATTCAATTAGTACTTCATGAATATTGTACAAGGTTGTGAATGGGTTTATGTAAAGATGGGAAGAAAATGAAAACTTGAGAAAAATGATGATTTGATGTTTAAGATCCTACTTATGCTATTTTTTATTTTGCTCAAAAAAATCTCAAAATCTACATACACCTTCATTCTAAGAACTCTCAAGAAATGATAGGATAAATCTATATTGTCACCAAAGTAGAATGAGTTGGATTTCAACCCACAATTTGTTCCAACAACAATCAAGCTTGTTGAAAATTCAACCCTTAAGTACTTAACTATCTATAGTTGCTAGTAAGTGAGTATAGGATCTTGAGCCCATAAACCTAAGAGCTTAGGTTCCTATATTGTAGGCACCTTCCATGGCTATAGAATATATATATTATAGGTGCTTTTATTTTAAGAGTCTATATTATAGGTACATGTGTTATAAGCATCTTTCATGGCTATAAAATATTTGTATTATATTAAGTGTTTATATTATAAATGCATTTGTTATAAGCACCTTCTATGATTATAGAATATTTATATTATATGTACTTATATTATATGTATTTATGTTATAAGCATCTTCCATGGTTATAGGATACATATGTTATAGGATACATATGTTATAGGCACCTTTAATAGTTGCAGACTTGTAGGGTACTTACTTATACTTATATAACAAAGCCCATATAACAAAGATGTGTAGTCAATTCATAACAAGATAGATGTTTACCACTTAATCTTTTTATCATACATGTCATTTCTATTATCATTTTGTGTCACTCAAACAAGAACTCAAACTTCTTATCATACATATCTTTCCTATTTTTCTTGTTGTGCACAAATACATCATGGCAAGATCATAACTTGCTAACATGTGACAAGTTTGAGTAAACAACAATAATAATGCAAGAGTGATTCTATGAGTACCGAAGCACAATCACTATTACATCCAAATTCATGAATGAGGTGAAATTCACCTCCAATTAACACTAACTTGACAAGATGTGACTAAGCCTTTGTAGATAACCAATTAGGATGTGTATTTTCCATTTTTTTGGGCCTAATTGGAGAAGATGTTTTATTGTCACATACTAGGGTTTTTGCTCAACTATCCATTATTGAATGATGAATGTTGTATAAGCTATACTTCATTTAATTAATAATCATTGAAGAATCTTAAGAAAAATCTATATTATGTATTAAAGGAAAGAAGAAATAATGTTTTACATGAACCAATGATATAAGTATGTTGAAGGAGTTTTAGTTGTTTATTACAAATTTGCAAAAGTACCCTTATTATCTTTATGTCAAGTAGCCAAGAGTAAAAAAGTAAGCAAGATTGTTTAGTTAACTTCTATAGCAATTTTGATAAACTTTTGTTGAAAATTGTCATAACTTGTACCAGTGTGCCCTATGCCTTGTTAACAATATAATTGAATTAAATTAAAAATAATAAATCAAAAAAATTTAATTGAAAAAATCCATAATTTTCACATCATAGGTCCCAACATCAAGAAATTGGAATAAACAGAAAGCTTTATTACATACACAAGAGGCCCAAGGGCTTTGTTTTGTGGTGTTTGGACATGCTATGTAAAAGTTATGGTTTTCTCAAAATAAAAGATAATTTAATTAAAAAAATTTAATTTGAAAAAATCCATACCTTCCACAATGTCCATCCAAATGCCACAAACAAAAAGGTCACAATGAGTAGGAATGTACCAAAGTTGTTTCTTGGCATGTGGACTTACAATGTGCTAGTTACACATTTTTGAATGATATTTGGTTCTAAAAATAGATTTAAATTATGAAAATATAGAATATAGAATTTATGATGCCATTTTTGACATTGTAAGGGTTATGGATAAGTAAAAGTAACAATAAGTGTTACAATAAAAGTAACGTGTTCAACGGCACATGCTACAAGACTTATGGATGAGCAAAGATAAAACTACAAATAAGAATTAAAGTAAAAGTAATGTGCTCAACATCACAAGCTACATGTGTCATGAATATGTAAAAGTAGAAGGATGGTGTACAATGGCAAAAGCCATACTACAATGATTATTCTATTTAATGTGGACTACAATATTTCAAACAATTTTTTTGCTGCACCAATAATCTTGCTTCCACCTAGTTAAAATCTAATGCCTTGTAGACACTACTTTTAACAACACTAGTAGAAAACGTAGGAATTTCAACAGAATTCTGTTGTTTTGGTCGCGTTGTTTCGGTCACTGAACAACATATTTCTGTTGAAATTAACAGATTTTTGTTAATTTCAACAAAAATTTGTTGTTCAGTGACTGAAACAACAGAATTATGTTGAAATTCTTGCGTTTTCTACTAGTGAATCCTATGCCTTTTACATAAGCCAACCACATTATTCCAGATGCAACACTAAATACACAATTTTCAATGTGGTCTCCTATTCGGTGTTCTGAATGTTGTTCCGTTCGGTTTTATAATGAAAGTGTATAAAGCCCTAGATTCTAATTGCAGTAGTAAAGGATTAGGTGGCATGGTGCATGCCATATGCATTTTGTTGAAATATTTTGCATTGATTAGTTATGCGATTCATTTTTTAGTAATTAAATAAATTAGAGTGCGTGTTTTTGGAGCCCATCGTTTGTTGCTTGAGGGATTTCATGTTCATAGCGGGGGATGAAGATTGATCATTCATGCTCCAAAGGTACATGTTGACTTCCACTCGCTAAGTAACCAGCCGTGAGCACAGTCAGGGGAGATTTTTAGCTTAACCGGCTAAAATCCTATATTTTCTGAGACCAAACGGTTGCTTGAAGCATTCTCTCGGCTAGACATTTATAAAATAGAGAATATTCTTTGATTTTCCTCTTAAATGATCGGGTTTTTTCCGAAGATTTTGAAATCCATTTGGAAATTCTCAAAATCAACCGGCTAGCTCGTAACTAAATGCCGGTACTCCCCGTACACTGGCCGTGAGGCGGTCTGCCCACGAATTAGCTAGCTAGGAACCTGACCTCAACACAAGGTCGGTCGGTCGGTCGGTCTTTCAGCACTTCCAGTCCCCAAGCTTTCTCAGTCCTGGAATGAACTCCGTGACTGTGTGCATGGCTGGCTGTCCATATATATTGGCGTAGCTTCAGTACGTACGCCACTTTGAATTGAAAAACTGTAAAACTGCGTACTGTGGAACTGCACTCATTCATTCCCAGACAATGATCCCTGCTGCAGCCTTGACTCGGGCGACGGATTTATGTATTGGCGGATTTATGTATTGACGACGACGCCTGCTTCCTTCTGAAAATTAGATCCACGAGCCCCCATTGATCAGATACGAGTCCCGGGCTCCGTCTCAGCACTTTCGTTGCTGTACTAACGTGGGTAGGATTCCCACTCGAGGTTCTCGGGAATCGAACGAGCGTCCAGCTTTAATTTGTCGATGTATCATTTCAGGAAGCTAAGCCACGTCGTCCGTTTGCCCTATCCACTCGTGCTGGAGCTCGCTCGGTGATGACTCTGGATGCTTGGCTTGACCACTTGCCTGTGCTTGCTGCTCGGACAAGTGAAGGTCAGGCGGAGGGTACTGGAGTTGTCCCGTAGGGTTTGCGTCCGCGTGAGGGCGTGATCGGGTAAGTATATAGTGTTGGGGTTTGGAGCGTGGAGGCATACCTTTCTCGGCCTTTTGGCTAAGATCAAGTGTAGTATCTGTTCTTATCAGTTTAATATCTGATACGGGGTTCATCGATCCCCATGATATTAATCTAATTTTTCTCTGGAGCGGGGCCAGTGGGCAGCTTGCTTCCCGTCCCCGCGCGCGTCGCCTTGGTCTTGCACTCCCTCCTTGGCCGGTGCATCCCTCCCCACCCTCTCCGGAGGGACCCAACACAAAACCCAAGACGGATTTTTAAATCGGAAACCTCAGCCCATCCATCAGCCCAATTAGGGTTGCAACGCTGCTCCGCTTTCAACGGTTAATAGTGAACAACGTGGTGTGAAACCTTAGTTTAAATCTTCATTTTGATACGGTGGAATTTTATTTTATTTTATTTTGTAAAAGTAGCTCTTCAAGAATGTTATTACATGAAAGTATTGAATACATTGACTGCACAAACGGATTAAAAATAATTGAAATCCCAAAAAGTACAATACAATTCTTTGTCATCAAAACTAGAGTTTGGACAGTGTACGGGGTGGTCTAAAAAGAACTTCAAAGATATTCATATCTAAATCATTTAATTTACTCCCTTATTGAACCCTTCTATTAACCCATAAAGTTTCATTGTCTGGCTCCTTGGGGGATAAAATGTATCTCAATTTCATCTTAGAGCTATTAACGGTTTAGTTTTTCCTTCAACCTTGAAACTAAATATATGTTGTTGTTTTTTAAAATTCTACACTCTCACCTACATTCTCGAACAAAAATTTTTTTAATCAATATTTAAAAATTAATAGTGCAAATGGACAATTTGATGGACAAATGGCTTTGGGAATCAAATTGCATGTACAAGTACAATTGCAATGTTATTTAACAAAATATTGACCTAATGGCATCAAATAACGTCCTACAACACTTGGTTTGTTAAGCCATTCCTTAGAAGATAATGTGTTTCTCTCTCTTCAAAAAAAGTTCCAAAAAATTAAAATGAATACTAAGGCTATAGCAACTTGTCCAAAATCCATTTTGTCCCCCAAATAGCTGGACAATGGGACTTTGTGTTAATAAAAGGGTTCAATAAGGGGGTAAAATTAGTTCATTTAGATATGAATATCTTTGAAGCTCAATTTACATGAAAATATCTATCCACATGAAATTATTTATGCACATTAAATTATTGATCCACATGAAATCATCTATACTCACTATATGAAATAAATTTGTATAGCCACTATCTTTCAAGGCTAACTTATTAATAAAAATTCATAGTACATGGTGTTTTTACATAGCCCCTCAAGCCCCTCTCCAATACTAACTTTAGATGAAGATCTTACTATACTTGATTACATTAATTATAGAATCTTGTCCTACATTTTAAATAAGGTGAATCATGATTGATCTACTAACTATTTGAATAGATACAAATAGAAAGTGTAGCATATTAGATTGAGGGAGCTCCAATGCGTCACACTACATTGCTCACCAGCGGGTTTTTTGGAATTTTTTATTTAGAGCCAAGGTGGCAACATGTGCAATTTTTGGAGCGAACCATTGGCTTCTAGCCATTTTATTTAAGGAAAATTGTACTAGCTACTCCTAAATTTCAGATCACATTTCTGGCACTATACAATTTTTTTTTGTGGCCAATACTTGGCGACTTCTAGAATTTTCATGCCACTAGTTGGCGACATCCTACTAATTTCATCCTACTAATCCTACACTTTTGCATAATCCTTGGCGATTACCACATGTTTACAAGTGAGAGTTGGCGACACTGAAAAAAATTATACAAGTGGGAATGACAATTTCCAGGTGTCTCAGAAACCGGTTCACCAGCATCCCTCTCTCCATGATTAGTGATAAACAGATAAAAATAAGCAATAAGATTAAGGCAAGCAAAACAAAGGCCACAAGAAGACCCAAACCCCAACAATACAACGACAAAGGCCAGAAAAAGACCTAGATCTAAGCAATACAACGACAAGGGCCCAAAAAAGACCCACATCCAAGCAATACAACAACTAGGGCCGGAAAAAGACCCAGACCCCCAAAATACAACAGCAAAGGCCAAAAAAAGACCTAGACAATACAACGATAGTCAGATACAAAAAGATGAAAATAAGCAATAACATGAAGGCAAGCAAACAAAGGCCAGAAAAAGAACCAAGCAATACAACGACAACCACATACAGCTATACAAGGTTACAAAATAGGGAGATTAGAGGCTTGGTGAACCGGTTTGTTTCAATGAGAGCTAGACAAATGTCAGGGCTTACTGAATTTCATCATAGACGTTAGGTCCTGCACAATGCACACTTCACACAAGTTAATCTTCCTTCCTCACTAAATTCTTCTACTCATCATAAGCAGCGTCGTAGGGAAAGTCATCAAGCCCATAAAATTCCTGAGCGTGCATCCCCACCACGAGAGGCAAGTGCATAGACAAGCAATTACGAAGCTTATTCTTCATGAAGCTCAGAGTCGAGAACGTCCGCTCATCCTCCACACTCCCAAGAACAGTCACCACGGCCAGCTCCACTACTTTCATGTACTCCGACAACTTGTGTCGAAGCAGGCTATTGGCTTCAATGCAACGCCATAGACGGGTCAGTGGATTCAACGGAAGATCCCCTTGCATGGCAGCGTGACAATTGCCCTTCATGGCAATCTTGAACATGCAAGCTTGCTCGTCCAGCTTCTGGATGGAAAGAATGGGAACAGCCATGGATGCCTTCTTCGCCTTTTGCGACAGAGGAACGACATCATCCGACTCTTCTGGTAAGTTGGTTTCGGAGCCCCCCCCCTTCTGTATTGTGTCGAAAGACTTCGGGAGCCCATAGTGCTCCTTTATGACAGCAATGTGCCTCTCAAAGTTTGCCTTAGCGCTCTCCTCTAGCTAATATTGGGGGTACACGAATCCGAAAGCATCCATGACGTTAGAGGAAGGAAACCGCCCTTCCAATTCAGCAATGAGCTTCTCAGCTGCCTCTATTACAGAGAATGCATGCAAGAAGGTTAGGAACACGGCAGAAGCACCAGAAAATCACCAAACAAGAAGCACCAGAAAATGAAGTAAACCAAACAACAGGCAGTGACTGACGTACCTCTGCACAACTTCTTCACGTCATGTACGATGGTTGCATACACCTCCTTCGTCACCGGCACAACCAAGTCTTTTCCGAATTCTCTGTGGGTAGCTGGGATGTTGTGACCTGTTGGCGTGAAGTGCAAGACCTCCGCAGCATCCTCATTTAGATTGAAAGCGCTCTGCACCTAGCTCATCGGGATGGCATTATGCTTCACATGCATGAATCCCTTGAAGTCCCAGAAAACATCTTGTGTAAAGGCTGTCTGGTCGTGTAGATAGAAAGAAAAGACCTCAGCAATGCACATTTGAATTGCAGACACGTAGTCACAGACAAAAACATTTCGCCCTTGCGCAAACTGCATCAAGCTATGTACAGACTTCAACAAAGGCAACAAGCCTGACAGTCCGAGAAGAATCTGGATGTCGGTCAGGTGCTCGAGATTCTTCCTCACAATCTCCATCAATTTCTTATTGACTTTGACTTTGGTGCCCACTGTGTCTTGCACAGGTCGTTCAGAATCCAACGACATCTTCGCTATGAATACCCGATACTCACTCATCACACGCACAGCAGGTGACAGCATACTGATCCATCTCGTTTTAACGTTCTTAAGTATCTTTAAGCCTTTTGACTGCATTAGCTCCGCAAGCTTCACGAACTCCAAGTGCCGCTTGGGCGATTTGGCAAAGAACGCATGGAGCGATGTCAACATGTCTTCAATTCTCTCCACTACAGGCAAGGCACTCAAAGTGCGTACTACTAGATTTGTTTTGTGAGCCTGGGCACACCAATGAACTTGTATTCAGATGTTATAGCAGATTAGCATTCCACAAAATAAAAAAATTGCAGAAATAGACGACCTAAGCATTGAACAGTCAAAGGAGAAGGCATCGACCTTACCATGCAGTGTATGCCAAGCATTCGAGGTACAAAGCAAGTCTTCAGTTGATTCACGACTCCACTTTTCTGGCCCTGGAACGTACTCACCCCATCTGCAAACACAACCCGAAATTAGATTTCTAACATGCAACGAACATGCATGAAACAATTACAGAAAGGAAGGTATTATTGTCTGCGTACCTGCTCCGAAAGAGGCAAATCGCGTTGCCAGGTCCGCTTCTTTGATGCCGGCATTGTTTTTCACCGCCCCAACTATGACATTAGTGAGGTTGTCGCTACCACCACCGTCCATTACATGCTCTAAAGACAAGAGCATTGGCTTCCTCTCCCAGTTCTCACAAACATACCCATGAATGGATATCCAACTCTGGTTATCCAAAGTAGTTACCTCATCGCAGATTACGGAGAAGAAACGTGCTTTTGACATGACATCCTTTGTCTTTAGCTGAACTTGATGGTGCAAAGGCCCACCCTGCATTATCGGACCAATGCCGTTTGGGCAACTTTGGGACGCCCAAGAAGGTGAGCAATAGGAGCAATGCTGCATACTCTAACATCGGCCGACCCTCTTGCAGAAGATGGAGAATCGTTGCGAACTGGAGTTTCTTTCTGGCTCGCTCTCCTTTCACCACGGCCATTTGTTGCTCCACAGTGATGGTGTCCCTTGCCGCATACAATCTCTCGTACCTCAAGTGCTTACAATTCTTAGCCATATACCATTGCCCTTTTTTGATGCCCTGCGCCATGTTCTTTGTTGCCTTGCGCTTGCCGCTATGCTTGACCAAAGTGTCCCACTTCAGTCCAAGAATCTTCGGCTTCCCTATTATCTAAGAACATACAACACACTTTATAGACTCATATAGGCCATCAGAACCTCGGAAGAGCTCCGCCCAAGACAATCTCGCCGCCCATGTGTCCTGGAACTTCCTCGTGGCGTCATAGTTTTTCTTCGGCAACGTCTCTTTCACATCAGGAACAAACTCATCGTCAGGTAGGTCGTCCAGTTCCTCAACGACATGCAACTTACCCTTACCTTTGCGAGCAGTAGCCGCATCAATGGTTTCGGCAATCTGCACTGTTGCAGTCGAACCATCTGATGATATTGGAATGATCTCAACAATGGAATCTGATCCTATTGGTGTACACAAAACATCAGGAGCAGGAACATGTGTATCCAACAAAGCAACAACGGGATTTGACCTACGGCGTTTTGTTTTACATGGACTTACCTTTCTCTTCCTCGGATTTTCACATACAGAGAAGCTTCCACTCTAATTGGAGCATCTAGCATGTGTACTCTTAGGGGAAGGTGCAACAGACTCAGACATGCTCGATGCAGAGAAAAGCGCAATTAGGGTGAACCCGGATGACGAAGATGATGAGCCTGTGCTAGGGATACGATTGTAGTAGCGGAACAAGGCGGACCCTAATTTCACCATTGCACACAGACTGGTAGTGAAGTTGCAGCACAAGGACGACAACAGAGAAAGATGAAAGCAAATGAAGAAGACAACAAAGGTGGATGATACCGTAAACTCGAAACTATAATCTGGAACCACCAGGCAAGCTTTGATCCGCAAGCCTAAACCAATTTGCTTGTCGGAACTCAGAAGTTGGACACATGTTGAGCTCCAGACTGCGATCGCTGAAGGTCCTCATCGATAGGAAGAAAACAGCAGCAACACGGAGATTAATGCGAACTCGAGCAAGGTCTCGGCAATAACAACTTCTGCAAGGGATCTTGCAAGCTAGATCGTTGAAGTGTGAGGGTGAGCCAAGAAAGTAGTAAACAACGGCTCCAAGCCTCCATCGCCAAGTATCCTCAATCGCAACGCAAGAAATTGGCTTCCACTCCCACTCATCATTCCAAAATCCAAACCGCATAGCAAAATTCACTACCCCCCCCCCCCCCGCAGTCCCGCTCATCAGTACAACCAACTTCTGGCGACAAGCACAACATAGTGGGAGACATGTCCTGGCGAACATTGTTGGAGCGCTCCAACTTGGAACACTGATTTCTACAATGCAGGAGGCACCACAATGTCAAGCTGATGATGTTTTTTGTCGCCTGCAAGCACCATCAGCTGCGAGGAGGGCGATCATGACAACTTGTTGCCGGCGACAGGACGGTATACGACGATCCAACGGTGGCGATCGGCCCGATCAAGCAGGTAAGTTTCGGGCACCAGGTAAGTATTCCTAAATCCAAAAAGAGTTACTTTTTTGGACATTTAGTAAAATAATTTGCCATTTGGCATTTTTTCGCCCCCCAAAAAAACGTTGTTGCTTACTACTATTAACCATTGAAAGACAGGTTGGTGACCTTGGAAATCATCCATTTTGGATAATTGTGATCATTGCTTTTAAAAAATCCCATATTAGTCATTGGAAGTAGACAGAGGTAACTTACCTCTTTTCCATCAACCACCCATTTTTGCTAGTTAGGTTGTCATGTTTCCAATTTAGTTGTGGTTTAGGTGAGAACTCACGTGGTTAGGTGACACTTCACATAACACAAATGTTGGTAAGGTGTACATTGAAAGCATACAATAATCACAATATGTACATTGGAAGCCACAATTATCACCTAAATTGAAGCATGGTTGATTTTGTAATCAACCTATGGTTAGTTCAAATATGGTGAGTTTGTGACATTTCTAACAAAGACAAGTTGAATGGAATCTTCATGAAAAAAATTCATAGAAATTTTGTTTTTGAAGGAAAAAAATGTAAGAAAATATAAAATCCTTTTAAAATCTATTTCTATAAACATGGAAACTTTTCCCTTCACCATACCCATGAATTGCTTTAGTGATTTGAAAGGGGTTGGCCTATTAGAGCCTTCAAAGAGACCTTTAGAATGAAGATTTAAACTAAGGTTTCACACCACGTTGTTCACTGTTAACCGTTGAAAGCCGAGCAGCGTTGCAACCCTAATTGGGCTGATGGATGATAGAATCCTTCAGTCTGGAGTCTGAGAGGTTCCTGCGGCTGAGGTTTCCGGTTTAAAAATCCGTCTTGGGTTTTGTGTTGGGTCCCTCCGGAGAGGGTGGGGAGGGATGCACCGGCCAAGGAGGGAGTGCAAGACCAAGGCGACGCGCGCGGGGACGGGAAGCAAGCTGCCCACTGGCCCCGCTCCAGAGAAAAATTAGATTAATATCATGGGGATCGATGAACCCCGTATCAGATATTAAACTGATAAGAACAGATACTACACTTGATCTTAGCCAAAAGGCCGAGAAAGGTATGCCTCCACGCTCCAAACCCCAACACTATATACTTACCCGATCACGCCCTCACGCGGACGCAAACCCTACGGGACAACTCCAGTACCCTCCGCCTGACCTTCACTTGTCCGAGCAGCAAGCACAGGCAAGTGGTCAAGCCAAGCATCCAGAGTCATCACCGAGCGAGCTCCAGCACGAGTGGATAGGGCAAACGGACGACGTGGCTTAGCTTCCTGAAATGATACATCGACAAATTAAAGCTGGACGCTCGTTCGATTCCCGAGAACCTCGAGTGGGAATCCTACCCACGTTAGTACAGCAACGAAAGTGCTGAGACGGAGCCCGGGACTCGTATCTGATCAATGGGGGCTCGTGGATCTAATTTTCAGAAGGAAGCAGGCGTCGTCGTCAATACATAAATCCGCCAATACATAAATCCGTCGCCCGAGTCAAGGCTGCAGCAGGGATCATTGTCTGGGAATGAATGAGTGCAGTTCCACAGTACGCAGTTTTACAGTTTTTCAATTCAAAGTGGCGTACGTACTGAAGCTACGCCAATATATATGGACAGCCAGCCATGCACACAGTCACGGAGTTCATTCCAGGACTGAGAAAGCTTGGGGACTGGAAGTGCTGAAAGACCGACCGACCGACCGACCTTGTGTTGAGGTCAGGTTCCTAGCTAGCTAATTCGTGGGCGGACCGCCTCACGGCTGGTTACTTTGCAGCGAGTGGAAGCATGTATGTGACTTCATTGCAGAGAGCTGCGTGATTGTAACGGAGAGGACCGAAAGGGAGAGGAAGCACTCACTGCAGTCAAATGTTGAATTGTGAAGGTGTGTGCTTGGAAAGTGACCCTTCAAGAGCTGGTCGGCCATTCTGATGGGTTTGAGATGCCCAAAGGCATTTTCCCTTAATTTTCACTGGAATAGAACACAAATGGTTTCCTATTTTTTTTGGAGCATTTATGAATTACTTATGAATTTCTGAAGAATTCTTGCAAGAAGCACCTATTCCTAATCATAGGCCTTGCAAAGCCTACACACCCGCAGTATGAAAAATGATCTTGCCTAACCAAAAACTAGCAAATAATACAGAAGGTTGCAAAAATGCAACCATTACTAAACTTAAACAAGCTCTACATTCTTTTATCATTTGTAAGAATTCGGCAACCAATTCTCATTTAGAAAAATTAAGTGAACACAGCATGGCTTTGAAATGGACCCACCTTAGTTCTTGCCAAAGCATAAACCAATATCTAACAAATCTTCTTACACTCTCACATTATAGACAATCCACTTAGTGTCCATTTCAAAGCTTCTTGTAGGGATTGTTTGAAGAAAAGGGTCACAATAAGAGCCCACTACTATAATATAGTACCCAAGTACTCTCTAGTCTACAAGAGCTTGAAAGCTTTGTTGATGTTGGAGAACGGCAAGTTGTGGGTTACGGATAAGGGAATTGGAAAACAGGCCAAATTTTTAAGAATAATCACCACTTAGGAATGACCTACGGAGCTGTGAGTGGCTAGGTTGGTACTCACCTATGGTTGTTCTCAATGACTTGGCCTACTTTGCAATTACCAAACATAATCTCAATGTACAAGAGATGAGCCACTTGACTTCTTTGATTGCTTAACCAATCATCAAAATGTGCTTCAAACGATGAAACTCTCCTGCATTGAGATTATGTTAGGTGGATCTGCACTCACTATATTAGTATTGGTTGGTAGTAGTGGAGATTTCTCTGAGATTCCATTCACCACCAAACTAATGAAATTTCTACTTAATATCCACCCTGTTGAAAGTTTACGCAGGGCAAAGCAGTGAGCAATATCAATCTTAATCTAGTGCCTGTCCTTAACCAATTGAAACATGCCACGATAGCAAAACTCTCCTGCAATGAAATTATGGCATGCCTTGTTATTTGTGAATTTCATACAAGCGTGTATTTACTCTGATTATTTGAAATAGTGGAATGGCAAATAATGCAAAGTGAATACCAATAGTCAACACACAACAATCTCTGATTTAGTTCCACTACCAAATTGATAAATAACTTGCATTAGGATTGCTACAGTGACTTCAAAAACTGAGTCTATGTCGTGTTCATTTTCATTGCATGCACCATATGTTCAATTTGAGTGGACAAAACCCAAAAGACCAAACATGAACCTTGTAGTACACTTCATACACTACAATTCACAAAAAACTTAAAGCAAAAAGCAATTACGGTTTGGAAGTAAATGAATTCCAAAGCTAACCATCCCATAGACTCAGTTTTTGAGGCAGGTTTCATAATCACTCCAAAAATTGTTTAGGATTTTGTTTTGAACGTGGATGACTTCAATATTTTATAGCATGTTGTTGTACATCATTTAAGACCCACTCTCATTGAATTTTTAAAAATTTGAAATACGTATGCATCAAAAATACTATTTAAAGAAGAAAATGTAGATAATTTTACTTTGAATGGAATTTGAAATTTTTTTGGGAACCAAAGACTTGGGATATCAATTATAGTCATAGATGACCAATGGGTTGCAATTTGAGTTGTTGTTGCATGTATTTTGAGTAGATTTGAACATATTTGTTGTAATACACAATAAACACAAATCATTTTAATTTTAATTTAGCAACCAAAATAATTATTTTTACTACAATATTTTCAATTTGAACACATTAGATTGTTGAAGGGTTGTATATAGTACATTTATGCGAAATGCAAGTGATTTGATGAGGCAAAAAAACAATAATATGAAACCAAAATTTTGATTTATTTGAAATAAATATGTTTATATACAAGTCAACAATTTACTAATGCAATAAACATGTATAATAAGTATGTTACACAATTAAGAAACTGTGTATGACAAAATAATTATGAATGCATTTGATAAAAATAGAATTCAATCATAAATCAAAATTTTGGTTTCATATTATTGTTTTTTTGCCTCATCAAATCACTTGCATTTCGCATAAATGTACTATATACAACCCTTCAACAATCTAATGTGTTCAAATTGAAAATATTGTAGTAAAAATAATTGTTTTGGTTGCTAAATTAAAATTAAAATGATTTGTATTTATTGTGTATTACAACAAATATGTTCAAATCTACTCAAAATACATGCAACAACAACTCAAATTGCAACCCATTGGTCATCTATGACTATAATTGATATCCCAAGTCTTTGGTTCCCAAAAAAATTTCAAATTCCATTCAAAGTAAAATTATCTACATTTTCTTCTTTAAATAGTATTTTTGATGCATACGTATTTCAAATTTTTAAAAATTCAATGAGAGTGGGTCTTAAATGATGTACAACAACATGCTATAAAATATTGAAGTCATCCACGTTCAAAACAAAATCCTAAACAATTTTTGGAGTGATTATGAAACCTGCCTCAAAAACTGAGTCTATGGGATGGTTAGCTTTGGAATTCATTTACTTCCAAACCGTAATTGCTTTTTGCTTTAAGTTTTTTGTGAATTGTAGTGTATGAAGTGTACTACAAGGTTCATGTTTGGTCTTTTGGGTTTTGTCCACTCAAATTGAACATATGGTGCATGCAATGAAAATGAACACGACATAGACTCAGTTTTTGAAGTCACTATAATCCCTAAGTGTTAGGTACCACTCCCATGGTTCTTTGGATATGATTTATTTTCTACTAATTTAAAATCAAATTATTGCACAAATCAAATATTAAGTCATTACAAAGCTTAGAAAAACAATACATAAACACTTTGGGGATTAATGGTTTTAGATTTGGGATGACAACATCTGTACAAAGACCAATTGAGTAACTAGAATAAGCAATAAACCACAGAGAATGATCAATGAGGTATAGAGATGACCTAATATGCATTATCTTTTAATGTAATATGATTTGAAATATTTATATTGACAAATATTTTTAATTAATTTTCATGGGCACTTTCATTTTACATTAGAAAATCTAAAAGCATTTAAAAGAATATAAGTGTGCCAAATGAAGATTGTTATTTGAAAAAATATAGATATTTTACATAATTACGTAATTTTTTCACCAACCAATGTAAGATAAATTTGACATACTTACATGATAATACTAAATTGAAACTATTATTTTAATGAATATTCAAAGCTAAATGTTGCAAAATTGATTTACTAAAAAGTCAAGATTTGCTTATACATAAAATGAATTAGGGTCATTGCACATTTGTACTCTTTGTTATATGAAATTACTTTGTGTACTTAAGGTGTACAAAAATGCTCAATTTGCACCAGGTTTGCACAATTTTTTTTCGTATTTGTACCAAAAGCTATATTGGAATATAAACACACTTTTTTTGTGACAATAATTTATGGTTTTTTGCAAGTCAACCTCGTAATTTGTATAAATTTTCCTTTAAAAATATCAAAAGTAGAGATTATGAATTTGAAGGCCTTTAACTCTTGAAAGACCAAGGGATAGCCTAAATTTTCAAAATGGTGAAGATTTATTACAAAATCCAACATAGAATAATAATTTAATGACGACTCTCAAACAAGAGTTGTAAAATATTATCCATATATCATATCCATATAACTAAATCAACTACTAGTAGTACACATATCAATTCTTTTCAATAATATTTGAAGTCAAAAAAATTTGAAAAATTTGAAAATTGATTGTAGATTTTGTGATTTTTTTCTTTAAATTTAAAATGTTAGATTCTAGTCATAGTGATCTTTGAAGATTTTTATTTTACCTTTTAGTTAAGTCATTTTTTTAATTGAATAAATTACTTTTTGAGGACACATCCATAAGTACCTTTTGAATTATATAATATTTGCAAAGCAAAATCTTCAAAATCTATATCCTACAAATGTTAAAGAATTATAACAAGAATCTTAAAAAGCATGTGATGGATGAAAAAAATCTTGTAAAAATTTAAAAAAATATTCAATCTATAATCAATTTCAGAGGGAATTTTCAATTTTTGGCTCCAAATTTTATAGAAAAATATTGGTTTGTAAACTAGTTGATCCAACCTTATGGATATAATCTATAGATCATTTTTTACTACTATGATTTGAGAACTATCAATAAATTTTTCTTTTAAGTTATATTTAATAATACATCTTCACAATTTTGAAAATCAAGACTATCCCTTGGTCCTCAAGGTATTAAAAGATGGTACCTTGGACATTGAGGGGTTAAAGAAACTTATGACCCAAAAGAATGAAAAGAGAGGCATTGATCCTTCATCACTACTAGTGTGCCTTGTGTTGTTGCTACAATCAAAATCAAAATCAAAATAATTTTCTAATTTTTAATTCATAATTTTTTTGAAATTCAATAACTTTCACGCCGTAGGTTCAAATGCCACGAAACAAAGCCCGTGCACCTTTTCTTGTAAAGAGCTTTCTTACGGTATCACGAACTCAACTAGGAGATGTATGGTTCTGAAGATCTCATTGTAATAATACAAAACAAACAACCTCACTTAAGATATGGACTCCTACACCGTTGCCACAACCAAAATAAAAGTAAAAGTAATTTTCAAATTTTCTAAGCCAAAAATGACTCAAAAATCCATAATTTTCACATTGTAGGTTCCAACGGCACGAAACAAGGCTTGTGCATCCTTCCTTATAGAGAGCTTTCCCACGGTACCAAGAGCGTGATTGGGGGACATCTCTACAATTTTGAAAATCTAAACTATCCCTTGGTCCTTAACCCTTAAAAGGCCCTTAGGATCCCACTATACAACCTATATTTAGTCTTAAATTTCTTCAATTGTGGTTTAGGGTATGAATTGTAATACATTGTTATTTATGTACTATCATCATCTCCAATTTATTTTGTATTGAAAAATATTTGGTTAATATTTTTCTAATCAAATACCACCAAATTCATAATATACTATACAACCGCAATGGGCTTTCAGACTCTTCAAGGGTTAAGGTATAAAAAAATGATGCCTTGGACATTTCCGGATTCTCGGGGGGTGCACTACAAAGGAAGTTCATGGGCGAGGAGCAACTAAACCCTAACTACCCATTTCTACTTTTCCTAATTACTTTCTAATAAACTATAATTTCAACCTACAATTTTGAGCTTTGTGTAACAATGTCTATAGGTTTCTATTGCCAAAAATTTCAATCCTAAATAACATGTGATACATTGTTTGGAATGGGTTGAAAGGGGTTGAAAAATGAACTAAAATGGCATGTTTTTCAACTAAAATGGCATATTTTTCAACTAAAATATTTATAGAGATCACATGAAGATGACTATTGTATCAACATTCAGCCAAAATAAACTTTCAATAGAAAGTTATTTTATAGAATTTTTTTTTCATTTTTCAAATTTTTTTCTTATATAATATAGGGTGTGAAAGTTATTTTTAGCTTTATAGTGTATCTTTTTAAAAAAAAAATTTGTAACTAATTATTATTAACATAAAAAAATACCAATAATTTAGAACATAAACTTTCAAAGTAGGAAAATCTGTTCGTATTTTTTTTTTTAGAAAAAAAATAAAATTTTAGAATATAATATAGGGGGTCCAAAATTTGGTCGCTCTTCATCCATAAACTTCCTTTGTAGTGTACCCTCGGGTCCAGATTAAAGAAACTTCAGACCACAAAAACTAAAAACAAAGGCCTCATTGATTCTTCATCACCATTCTATTCTGGTTTCCTTGTTCCTCATTCTAGTACTGCAAGGGCAAAGCTTCTCGTAGCCGAAGGCTTGGCAGGAGTTGATGGATTAGTAGGACGCCATCAAGGGCGCTGGAGGGTGGAGATGCATCCCTTCTTCGACGATGGAGAAGAGGTGGTGGTGATTGCTATAGTGAAAAGCAATGACTTTTGTTTGGAGAATTACTCCCATAGTCATTTGGCACACTAGACTCTTAAATTCTAGTGGAATTCAGCATTGCACAAATTGTCATACCTTTGTTGACAATTTCTAAGAAATGGATTGTTTTCCACTTGTCTAACTAGAGCAACAAATGCATGCGAGCCCTGGGTTTTGAAGTTCAGTGGACTTGAATGTCACAATTTCAACCTTTGAGACATTTCATCTTCAACAATTATGATGATACAATCTTTGATTGAAGAACAATGATGTTGCAAGATGATAGATGAATAACCGATGATCTTTACGTGATCAAATAGATTGCTGGGAGAAGCTTTGACGTGTGTGACTATTTGACATTTGTGTGTTTAAACTACTAGGGATCAAAATGAGGCTCAAGTTAGGGGACCGAATCTACAAAGTTTTATTTGATTGGCAACTTTGCCATTAGATGATTTTTGGAGGTTCAAGAAGGCCATTTCAGGCCCATTCCTGATGCTGTCCCCTCGTAGATTTTGGCGAACGACTGTTCACAAAAAGAAATTTTTAAAAATCACATTCCTAAAATGAAGAAAAAAGTCAAAAAAATAAAATTTCATTTTTTTTTTGAAAAAAAAAATTATTAATTTTCGACATGGCAGTCTTTCGACCATGTCAACGAGCTGTCGTGATCCTCTATAGGGCAGTTCTCGCAGTTTGGGAACTATCAGGAATTCATAGTCCTCTAAAGGGCTAAAATCTCATCTAATGTTTTAGACTGTCTCACAACTGGTACAATGGAATTACCATGGAAAAGCACATGACAACTAGAGTTTGAACATATGTTCTTACCCACATGATGCCTTTGACGTTGGCTATAGTGATTTAGGGTCTTGATTTGTCAATGCCATTGTAGTTCAACTTCATCTAGCAAATGCAATCTTGATGCTCGGAAATGATCTTCGTGGAGAATGCTTCCATACACTTGCTCATTTCCTTGCTCGTTTGCTCTTAATAGTGTCTCTATGAGAAGACTCATGTAATGTCGCACAAAGGTGGACACAATTGACCACAATGGAGAATGCCGCGAACTAAAAGAGTCCTTGTTGCGCAGTACATTAGGTGGGAGGCGGAGCAGCCTAATCAGCGGGGGCGGGGAGGATTTGGCCAGGCTGCCCGCGTCCCAGCCCTGACCCCGCAAACGGCTCAGCACACTAGTATAGTCGCAACCTCGCAAAGCTCACCAGCTGGTTCAGCTGGCATGCGCAGAGCAGTTACAAATATCCTTTCGGCGCTTCCAACTGACAACATCTCACCGCCACCAGGACACCTGCCGCCAACTTTCAATTCTTTCCTTGGACCTTCACCCGAGACTCTTCGACGGCACCCTGGCCCTACCCGCCCTTCCTTTCTTGGCGATGAAAGCGTCCAGCCTAGGGCAGTGGAGAGCGCGCTTCTTGTGATCCTGGGAGTTCGAGCGATGGCTGCGTCATTCTGCAAGGGAAGGATTTGCGGCGGATGGCGTGTGGAAACATGACATAAGAGACTCTGAGATGTCTTGATCTGAGACGAGGTGCGGGTGTGCGAGATGATTCAAGATTTGAGATTTTGGTGTGCCGGTTGTGTTCAAGAGAGAACCATTTGTTGTCAATAGATATTTGGCGCTGGTATCGTGATGAGATGTTTTCGGTTCCGATGAGGATGCTGTCTGGTGAGGGCTTGCGAGGAAAGAGAGCGTCAGAAATATCACGCTCTTGCAAGAGCACTAATGAAGGAGTTGAAGGATCTTGAAAATTGCGTACGCAGAGTTAATCGTTCCGGAGGAGATGGAATATCGAGGCAGATACTGTGCATGTGAGTCGAGGAGCGTGATGGAAATTGACATTTTAGCAAAGTAGAGTGATCCTTTAAAATGCTTGTGAGTACGAAGAAGGTTGTGCAAAAGGAATGGAGGAAGGGGAATTCTCCGATGGTATTTGGTGATGAGAATACAATGGCCATAAAAGATGTAGATAGGCTGAGTTGCTGCGCTGTGAATGTGCAAGTAGGATGACGATGAGGAGAAGCAGATTATTCATAAAAGCGGTATCGGTAATCAGAAAGTGTTGAAGACGATTGTTACATTTTTGGAGGAGTGCGTAGTGAGGGATTAAAGACTTTACTGTCGTCATGGCTAAGTATTCGCGACCTCTGCGGATGCCGTCAAACGAAGATCGCATCTACAAGATGCGAATGTATGAGAACAAGCTCGCGGACAATGTGAAAGCCGTCAAAGATTACGACCAGCAAATGCGGGCTGCAGAGTTTGCAGAACAGCATATCAAGAAGGGGGAGATGCGTGAGATTGAGGCGAGGGAGGAAGCCATTCGCCAGTGCAGGGAGCAAAATCTTGAAATTCGGAGGGGGAAGTTGTCGATCCTCTTGGAAGGAGAAGAGCAGTTATTGAATGACGAGTTAAAGACGAACTCAATGACACTTGCCGAACGGCGAGCGTGGCTAGAGGCTCGCTCGCGAGCGTTGAAGCAAAAGCAGAATGCTGAGGCATGTCAGAAGGACCAGTACGTGCAAGAGATGTTGGACAAAGCGTGGCGTGACAACGCAGACGACGTTCGTGTTCAGGACTCAAAGATGGCAGTGCTCCGCGCCGTTGAGGGCCGAAAGCGGCAGCTGGAGGAGGCAGTTGCGCGTAAGATCTTGGAGGAAGAGGAAACCAGAAAGTTGGAGGAAATCATGGAGAGGGAGTGGAAGATTAAAGAGCAAGCGCTCTTGGCTGAGGTTGAGACGAAGGCGGCCAAGAGGCTGGAGGCCATTGACATTTTGCACGAGCAAATTGCATTGGTTGGCAAACTCAGATCTGAGGAGCAGGCGGCTATCAAGGCAGAGATGGCAGCCATGAACAAGAGGTGGGCGCAGGAAGACGAGGCCCTCAAGCAACAACAAATAGAGAGGAAATGCTACTTGGTATTATCGATAATCAATCTCGTTGCGTTAATGATGTCATATTTCGTCACTGTCACATGACTTCACAACTCGGCCGAGCTGCTACGCCTCGACCATTTGGACACATTTCTATTTGGCTAATTGAAGAACACGGTTCATGGCACGCAATTCTTTTCGTAAATGTTTGTCTTGAGTGAGCTCGTGCTGTCTGAAGTGAGAAGTAGCCGTGCCTCATGCGGAAGCTCTACTAAAAGTTAGCGCAATTCCAAAGCGTCGTCGAAACTCCACACCTGACAATAATTCTACTGATACGCATGTTAAGACGAAGTCAGTTTTGATTGCGAGAGTTTTGTTGTCTCACCAGGCTAATGCCTTGTTTAATGACGATGCAGGATGCGAAAGCCAAGTCGATATCTGAATCTAACAAGGGTCTGAGGTGTACGAAGAATAGGGAACAAGATGCGGACAAGAAATTCGAGGCCGAATGCATGGCCATGACAGCTGCCAGGGAGGCTCAAGAAATTTTGCAAGAGAAGGAACTAAAAGACGCTCAGAGAAGAGAAGCTATGCAGTACGCCAACCATCTGAAAGCTCTGATGGGCAGGCTCAATGCTGATGAATCAGTTAAAAATGCTCAGTTCAAAGCCGAGGAGGATGCCGAATGGGCAAAGCGAGAGGCTGGGTGGAAGCGAGAAGAAGACCAACGGCAGCGTCTCTGGGCACGTGTGCATGAGGAGAGGCAGAACCAACTCAGAGAGAAAGGTATGTTATTTAGAGATCCAAGTATACTCACGACCGCTCTATCAGTTGCTTGACTATTGGTGAACCACACACGTTGAATCCTATTTTTGAGTCCGCTTCGTTGGTGCTTAGGAATTGAGCATCTTCCAAAAGCTTCATGCACATCCATTTATCCGTTTTCACTATCATTTCTTTCACGTATTGTCCAGTAGGTCATTGCGCATTTTTAACTGCTAACTCGTCTGTACCATCAATGGCTTACACACAAACCGATTCTGACTCTGTGATGTCCATTCGAACTTGAATACAGATCAGATAAGATGTGAGATTGAAGCACAGAAGAGACTCGATCTGGAGAACAATGAGAGAATGGCTAAAATGGCCGCAGCTGAGAAAGAAAGACAACTGGCAGAACAAAGAAGGGTAGATTTATAACCACCAGAGCTATGCTGGCAATGACTCCCAGATGAAAGTATTTACTTTTTGGTGCTCAACTCTAACAATGTGAATGCGATTTGCAGTCAAAACAAGGTCTGCTGAATGTGCTGGAGGACCAGCTCAGAAATAAGCAAGCACAAGAGATCAAATCAAGAGAACAGAAGCGTGTTGAATTTGAAGGTTATTGCATTACGATGTTTTGCTTATAATGTTTCTCAAAAAATGTCTGCTTGGATCCATTTATAGTAATTGCGTTACTGTAGTGAAACCGACGAGTTACCCGAGGCAAGACTTAAATTATGGCACTTTTGATGAAAAAAA
Source organism: Climacium dendroides (assembly GCA_950106755.1). NCBI lineage: Eukaryota > Viridiplantae > Streptophyta > Bryopsida > Hypnales > Climaciaceae > Climacium > Climacium dendroides. Next base: position 1,445,429 of record OX467092.1, read on the forward strand.
AGAGAGACTAAGGCTCAGCAAATGCATGTCGTTTGCAGGCATTGTGGATCAAGAGAGGAAGTACAGGGAGAAGGTGCAATGCGAAAGTGCTGCCTTGCCATTCCCTGAGCCAAATTTCAAACACAAGCTGGTGAAGTGGATGGAAGATTAACGTCACGTTCATAAGGTGACCAATCTGGTCACCTTGCTAGTCAAAGCCATATTTCATGGTCTAATTGTTATTGGCTTTTGTTATTGGTGTAATCACTGTTTCAAGTTTATTTTCCACAAGTGAAAACTTCAAAAGATTTATTCAAAAACGTGAAGCTCAGTTCGTTAAAACTTAAAATAAACTCTAAATCATATTTTCTATCAAAGAATGCTGGTAGCTCAATCCTTTTAGAAGCTCTCATAATCTAAATAACAGGTCAAGGCCGCTCTGTCCACCTTAACCAAAGGTGATCGAATACGGTTGATGAGGTTGATTAGCACAGTTTGGTTCTTTTATTTCAAACCATCTATTAAAAGTTTTAACAATCCAAACATCAGCAACCACCTAGATTCTAGGATTTTGAAGATCACCAAGCCCTCTCTTCAAATGAACCCATGAAATGAATAACTCAATCTCTATATTACGATATTGAATCAAGAGTGGTGTGCCACCCACTTCAACAAAGAAATACACATCATGTCTTTATTTAAATTCTAAAAACCTATGAAGAATTGCAATAAGTGGCAATAATGGGTGCTCATACCTTGTATATAAGTTAAACCTTTGATTAATTTGAATTTAAGTAAAGAAGTTTAGTTGTTATCTTTTGATATCTTAGTCCCTATTGTACCTTAAGAATGTTGAATTGGATAAATATTTACATAGTCTCAAGTGCACTTAGTTCCTATTGTGCTTTGAAAATGTGCTAATTTGAACTCATTTAGAAATTGTTTCCTTAGTTACACTAATGTTCTAGGTGACAATAAATTTCACCCTTTTCAAAATCTTTGCTTGCCAACCCAATATTCATTTTAAGATTCATACTCTTTTAGAGCATTTCTAACCATTGGCTTTGCCATTTTGTAGGTATGATAAACTTATTATTATATTTATGTTAATATTATATCACTATTGTTTAGACCAAACATAAATATATTTTGGTCTTACATATTGACAAAGAAATACAATAACAAGTCTATCATGTCTCTAGCTGGACTTTTAACAATATTATTACCTTTAATACAAAAGGTTCTTCTATTAGAAATACAACAAATGAAGACTGTTGTTGATGTCAATGCATTGGTGTCTATTATGTCTAAGTGTACCATTTGTCATTGTTCAAAGAAAAACTTCTCTTTGAAAGAAGCTTAGAACATTTTGAACCATAAGACATTAACTTTGAAATGGCAAAATACAATGAATATTGTGTTGGTATGACTAAAAACACAATGGAGATATTAAGAAATGAGTTCTTTGCATCTTTGTATTTGATGGAAAGGTGAATATTGTGTTGGTATGACTAAAAACACAATGGAGATATTACAAAATGAGTTCTATTGCATCTTTATATTTGATGGAAAAGTGTTTTTTGAGAAATAGCTAAAAATGGAAAGACAAGTGAAAAGAAATATGGGAGCAAAAGAAATGAGCTATGTTTCACCTTTTAATCAATTTCAAAGATGCAATAGAACTTGTGTCTCTTATTCTATGGCCTTTTTGATCATACTAACACAATTTTCATTGTATTTTGCCATTTTGAATGCTTGTCTCTTAATTAATATCTTCATACACCTCATGGTTCAAAATGTTCTTAGTTGACATTAACAACAATCTTCATTTATTGAATTTTTTATATCAGAGGTCATTACATTAATTGTTGATATTTCAACCAAAGATATGACAATATAAGTATAATAATAAGATCATCATTGTTACAAAGTGGCAAAGCAATACCTAAAAATGTTCTAAATGAATATCTTAATATGAATATGTCACTATTGTTTATTGTGTTTTTGTATACCTGTGTGTAGGGAATGGTCAAATGGACAATTAGTGTCACATTAAGCTCAAATCTAGAAGTTGCATTAGTGTTATATTAGGCTCAATTTTTATTGCATGAAAAGTTCAAATCCAAACCTTGTTGATTTTATAATGAAGGAATCCACTTTAAATTCTTTTGAAGTTCAAAATTTATAGGGTTCAAGCACCACCTTCCACTTTTGCAATTTCTTTAAAGATGAATATGAAAGTCTTTTTGATTAAATTTTTTTCCATGCATTTACAACTCATTTTCCAACATATTGACTTAAACATATATGTTATAAGGCATAAGTGATTTTTTCTTAGAATGTTGAAAGACAAAACTTCTCCTTCCATGACCTCAAAAAATTACTTTTTGAAGCTTGAACTTGCACTCGTTGGATTTCCACTTTAAAATTTGAGGAAGAAGTACTTGAACACCTTAAGTAAAGGATCTTATGGTTGAATTTGTTAAAAAATAAATATAGATGAAGATTTTAGCCTTGCTTTGGGTACTAGTATTGTGAAGCAATTATGAAGCAATTTTGGGCCTCTAAACCCAGCAGTCCTTCAGGGGTTGAAGGGTTGAAGTAGAAGCTCAGTCAGGAACTATCAAACCTCGGGAGATGGGAATTGATCTCTATGCAAGCGCGGTAATGGATCTGTGGCTCAAAGTATGGTACATTTCTTCAAACGTTCATGCTGCTGACAATGTTGGCAACCTTCGCTTTCTTGTAATCTTCTCGTAGTTCAATGAGTCTGCAAAACAAGATCCATGTGGAATTAGGGTTTGGGGATTTGAGCATTGGATTTGAGCAAACTCATTGAATTTTGTACTTCACCCCTGTTCTCTTGGAGAGTTCGTGTATTCTTCATGCAAAAATTCTCCGTCTCAAATGTCTTATAAACTGGGTTTCTGCCAGCTTGTTGAGGAAAGAGCTAACTGGAGGACTTGAAGTCCCCATTTCATTGAGATGGGGGAAGGAGAAGCACACAACCGAGAGTCTCCATATTTGATAGTTACTAAGAATCAGGTTTAAATACCCAATTTCAGTTGAAGCTCAAAAGATTACAAATTTACAATACCTTAAAACTTCTTCCCTCACATCTCGTAATGTCCTGTCCACCAAGGTAGGCAAGCTCTCCGGCGCTACGATGAACACATTCACCATCCTGTCAAGGAATTTAGGGCTTTAGGGTTTAGGGCTGAATCTCGTGTTAGATACAATCCAAGTGAATTTTTGTAGCTTACAGTTAGGGATGATCGAATCACTCACGTCCCCAGGAGAGCGAATTTCTCGTCAACGGCTGGTGTCATGAAGCTTCGCACGCAGTCAGCGTATTCCGACACATCTCGCTTCAAGCGCAGACCTCCACTGAAAAAAAAGACAATTGAAAGTGCCAGTAAGCCAAATTTGTACCAGTCTTCAAAGCCAATGCTCGAAGATTTAACAGCTTCTCTTATATGCAAACAGATTAAGGTCTTAAGATTGTGTATTAACCTTAGATCAAAGACTCGATGATATAACAGCTTCTCTTAGATGCAAAAGATTTAGGTCTTGAGGATTACATATTAATCTTAGGTCAAAAGGCTCGTTGATTCAACAACTTCTCTTATGTGCTAAGAATTTTAGGTCTTAAGATTACGTGTTAGCCTTATGTCAAAGACTACATGATTCAACAGCTTCTCTTACGTGCAAAGAGATTTAGGTCTTCAGGATTACGTATTAACCTTGGGTCAAAGGTGAACCTCTTCCAGTGCTGAATCAAACGGTTGTACAGTCCATACCCCTGCCATGCCCCATTTTACGTCACCAGTCATGAAGTTATGATCTCAACGAGCAATTTGCAAGTGTTCAACAAAACGATCAAGTTCAAGGAGCGAAAGGCGAGGGGAGTACTAACACACCAATTGCGTCATGAAGGCTTCTTTGTTCATCCCGTCCAATGCTCCATTCGCTACTTCGACCATCCGAGTAAGAAACGTGACTACTCTGAGAAGCATGGTTGTTGGTTGTTCATGATTTAAGCTCATTTGTGCTGATTGAGTGATTATTTAGCCTTGCAGTGGGAATGATGGAAAGAGGCTCACTAACCTCGAGCACGCCGTTGTGAGCTCAGGCGATATGCTCTCGTCTAGTTCTTTGTAGTCCGTCACTTTTTGCTCTGCGACTAACAATCTCTCCACCTGGTGCTCATATCAGGCAATTCGTCCTTAGCATTAGTGTAGTGGATATTACGTGCATTACTTCAAGCATATTATAACCAATATGTAGGAGTCTGCTTTCAAAAGGAGATCACTATAGCGCTGTGGAAAGATCACTGTGATGTGGATACAAGAACCAAATCAATTTTTTATCACTATTAATGTATGAATTTCGTTTGTAATTTCGAAGTGTAGATTACTATTGCAGAGTCAGTAGACGTTCCTATTTCTATTCACAGATCAAAGGCCATAAGCATTTAGTCAAGTCATGCTAAAGCATTTGCTAATTGAAGTCCAGTCTCGTGTTAATTGGAAGAGATGAGTTGCTGTTTGTAACAGGGGTGGGTCAATAGGAGATGGTCTCAAGTTTCTAACGTTTTATGCACCCCGGAAGAGAAGACTGAAATCTGAAAATCCGTAGCTCGGGGAGAGAGAGACTCACCTCCGCTAAAAGTGCATCTAGTGAACTCCGTAGACCTGTGGATGCTGCTTTCTCAGCAACAGCCATGGCGGATGCAATTGCATCACAGCAGGCCGAATGGACTCCTTCTTGTGCTAAGAGCACACGTGAAACTGATCTTGTGAAGAACTGCGAGCCAGAGAAAAATTCATGCTTGAGCTCAACTTGCAGAGTCAAAGCTGGGATAATAGAATGCAGGGATACATTTAGGGTTAGAGTTCTACTCGCTGCAGCATGGCCATGTTGGTGGTTGCACTTTTGATAGCCGCCATGAACGCACGGAAGCTACTCTCTCCTGCCGAAGACGCAGCTTCTGCCTGTTTTTCAATGATCACGACGAGATTCAGGTTCATCTTACTCCTTCTGCTCAACGCTAAATAGGTAGTGAAATAGGATTCTCAGGAAAATACATTGTTTCAGGAACTCACTGTGAACTGCCTTATAAATCATGGCGAACATTGCTTTTATGACGTTGTCTTATAGTTACAGAAACAGTCTAGTTTTACTGAAAATCTTGTTATGAAAGGTCTTGAGAAATTGTCCAAGCACGGAACACATCTTTAAGTAGCCTACGTGTTCCTTGGATTAGAGGAGGAAGGAGAGTAGTTACGTACTGAGGCAGCCATAGCTTGAGCCACCTTTCTGCTACTGGTGGTGTTGTACCCGAAGCGCTCCCGCAGTGCTGCAGCTTCTTTCAATGCTTCGATGGCTCTCTCCAGGCCTTCTGTAACGTATTGGCTCACCTGCTTCACAGAAGGGTGGAGGATTTTAATTCATCCAGAAATGCCCAAGGAAGAGTGCAAATCGAGAGAACACTCTTAGAGAGGGTTTTCAGTAAAGTTAGACTGATTCATGTCAGAAAAAATCCAACACACGAGTTTTGACGTGAATCCATAATAGATGATAATTTTTTTATGGATTTTAAAGGTTGAAACCCATGGAAAAATTGTTTTTCTACTTGTGGCGTGAGCTTTTTGAAAATGTCATAAAGAGAATCCCTCCCGTGATTTAATGTATGTAGAAATCTTCCTATGGTCACAGTGATCACACAGAAACCTCTCATTGGTCCCTGTGTGATCACTGTGATCACAGGAAATCCTTTGACTCTATGAACCATGACAAATATGACATCTATGACAACACTGCTACTCTTGCTGTCTGATTGTAGCACAACTTTGGAGAGAACACTTCATGCTGGAAATGGGAAGGGCAACAACCTGGTCAAGGAGGCAGGTGAAAATAGCCTTCACGTTCGTGGCAAGGATTCCAGCTTGCTGATCCTGAACATAACCAAGCATCATCTCTCTCATGAGATTAATTAACGTGTATTGCAACTACACACACCTGTACACTATGCCAAATTGCTCCTCTATCAAAAATGTGAAGATCTGTACTTTTGGGTTGATCTAAAGGACTTAGAATGAGGAGAAAGATTATAGGGTTATAATCCACTTTTGAGACAATGAGACAATGAACCTTGTGCATTGGACTTGACATTAGAATAGGAGACCCTATTTGTGCCTCTATTGATATGTAGTGATTATAAAGTGGCACAAATAGGGTTTGTTTACCTTATGGCTTACCTCAAGAGTGAGGAGTTTGCAACGGGCAACAGCTTCTTCATTCCAATCCACAAATTCCTCGACCACTGATATCGAGATGGGAGCATGAGCATGCATGGTTGATTGTCTTTGTTGTTGCGGTTGCGGTGGTATGGCAGTGAATGGGTGTAGGAGGGATGTCCTTCTTTGTGAGGCAAATGGTGACACCTTAAGTTCCATTGTCTACATCAAGAAACAAATCAACTAATTGGTAAGCATTATCTCATATTTCCTTACTTTGGATGTGTTATGTATAAATGGTAATTTCTCATTTTCTATGAGCACTATAATTCATGACCTCTACCTTCTTCAAGTACTTGATAGCAAAGTACAATTAGAAAATGACATTTGAAGACATAGATTATGAGTTTGGGGAATTATGATAGATAATGCAATCTTTGATGAGAATTAGAGGCTATAGTATCTATTTGATAGGCATGTAATGTACTAAGGTAGGAGGTCCATAAACCGTCCCTTTAATAAGCTTATTGAACTCATGATAGTAATAAATTTTACTCCTAACTTATAACTTGATTTATGGACCTTCTAGCTTGTAACTTAGATTCAACCTTACATGAAGATGCTTTACCTCCGGATGTGAGAGCTTCCAAGAGGAAACTAAAATGTGCACCTTGTTTGTATGGAGTTGGTTTAATGAAGTTAGTTCAAATTCTCCGTAATCTTCTCGATAGGACTTGAACAAGGATTCGGCAAAAGCTGTGTGCATTGAATCAGATAGAATGTTGATATTGGTTAGGTGACGAGATTGTTGAAAAGGAAGGATTTTCAAGAGCTTAACAAACGAATCGGATAGAATGTTGATATTGGTTAGGTGACGAGATTGTTGAAAAGGAAGGATTTTCAAGAGCTTAACAAATAAATCGGATAGAATGTTGATATTGGTTAGGTGACAAGATTGTTGAAAAGGAAGGATTTTCAAGAGCTTAACAAACAGCTACAACATGTAAGGCAATTCCTTTTGGAGTCCAACCACAATGCTATGAAGCAATTGTGTTGTAATCTCATCGGTTAGTAGTGAGAAGAGGATTATGGTTCATAATCTCTCATTCTTCTAAGTCCATTCTCAAACATGTACAAATTTGGACATTATTGATCAAGTAGAATGATTTGATCTTATGTCCCAAGAATCAAGCATTATCTAGTCCACTTATTAGAGTAGTGGTTGCAACTATACTACCAAAAAAAAGTATTGTATTTGATATTTCTCAAGAAATCTAGATTTTAGTTTTAAAGTGTATGAAGAAACGTTGAATAGAGTATTGAAAACACCATGTTTGGTAGTGCTAGATCTTTGGAATGATTCAATGCTGATAGAGTGATGTACCTTCAACATTTAGGTCTCCACATCCAGTGGTTTGGAATTCATTTGCTAATCCTTTGGTTCTTTCATACGCTCCCGCAAGAATCCTCAAGTACTATAAAGAGGGAACTTGGAATTAGGGTCCCTTGTGTTAATTGAAATCTCATTAGTTACCATGATCTCCTTGTTCCATAAATGAACATTAGTAATGTATATTTGAGAGTTTAAAACACTCACATATTGTATACCTCCGGCTTCTACGGGTGGGGGATTGGAGAGTGATGGCTTTGAGAGAATTTTCTCTATTAGTAAGCTCACTCGTTGCTCCATAACTCTCTATTCATCATTGGATCAAAGTTAATTATATTTGCATATCATTGGATCAAAGTCATTATATTTGCATATGCTCACTACTCTAGTTTCCAACATCAATTTTTTTTGTCCTAATTTTTGAAATTCAATGCACTAAATAGTGCTAATATAACAAAATTGTAGTTTCACTGTGACATTCTTTAGTTGGTGTTGTGCAGTAAGTCCCTAACCTGTAGATGCTAATAAGATGCTAACAAACTTCAACAAACATCATGCATTTTCTTCATTTTTTGAGGGTCATTTCGAGATCCAATTTCATCAAAGCTGAGATTGTACAAAAAATGCAGTCAAACAATTTGTGAATGAGCTTACTTGTACAAGAATGGACATGACTGCCGCAGGTGATGGAAAGACAGCAGCTATCGTCTTCGCTTCTGCTTGCACACTCTCTGTCCCCAAACCCACCAAGAGCATACATTGTTAACCCTAGAAGGACTCCATGGACATGAAGTGTTCAATGAATGACAATGCATAGAAGTGTTTCTATGTAGGATAGAAGTGCATAGAAGTGCAAATGTTCATCCTTGGAATTTTGTGTGAAAAGGGAAGGTCTTACACTTAACCCTAGAAGTGTTAAATGGATGAGAGAGAATGTAATCTTTCTATGTAGGATAGAAGTGCTCATGTTCATCCTTGGAATCTTGATGAGTAGTTTGACCTCTAATGAGTGCTCTTGGATTTTTTTTTAAAGCAGATGATTCACATGGTACCAAAAAAAAAGATGATTTCCATAGTTGATGAAAGTTGATTTCTTTCTAAGGTTAAATTTAAATTGCAATTAATAGATTCCTGAGCTCTAATCGCAAACTGGTTATTAAAAATTACTCTCATCAATTGAGAAAGTAATGAGCCATCATATTTTTGCAGTTAAGCAAGCACAAGCAAATCGGGAGTAAGTTACTTAGCAAGCTAGACTTGTGTGTCTCCCATAACAGAAATTTTTCATACCAGAAATTTCCTTGTAGACAGACGTGAGACCACTCAAGACGCCATCTACGTTGGAAATGCGGCCGGGCTCCAGTCCCAGCACCATGTGCACGTCTTTGTTCATCACTTCCACGTCCATGAACATCGGTCTTGACGCAACATATCTTTGCATCACGCTGCTCCCTTTGTTAAACTACTTGCCATGAATTCGCACAACATTAGTAATGTTTAGTAAAACATGAAAACTGTTTCAGGAATGTTTAGTCTATGTTGATGATTCATTTTGAGGGTTTTTCTATGATCACACAAAGGCCGGTCTACGCATTACAAAATTTTGATGGCCATTTGTACAGGAAAATAGTGTAATATTCGTTTTTCCTTGAACGAATAGCTGATAGGAATTTCTCTTACCTGGGTCAAGATTTTGGCACGATCACCCATTGTCTGCAAGTCCCCTTTCTGCGACGCAGCATCGAATTGCCCAAGGAGGCGATTTTCGAGCTCTGCCAAATGAAACATAAGACTCTTTAGGAGAGGCACTGACTGTTGTACCTAAGAAAATTCAAAACCATCGTTCATATAAATGTTGACATTCCAAAATGGCAGACGAATTTTTACGTTAATTGAAATACATGAAAAAGCATACTTCAATTGAGTGGAAATGTTTGCGTGCGGATTGGGAATTCAACAATTAAACTGACCGTTGCAGTACGCCTGTAGATTTCTTGCTGCGACTTCCAAATGGCCATTTGCATTCCCAGTGGTCTTTGCTTGCATTCCTCCCGTTCCTCCACTCATTATGCTGTCCTCCGCAATTGCTCCTGCCATGGAAGCTCAAAATGGGAGTCACGTTGTTGTTTGTATAAGTTTTGAGTAACTAGCTTCATCCTGGGATTTTATTTTGTTTCATTTTCATATATTCCTTCAGCAACACATGCAATCAGTTCTTCACTGATTCTGGTGAAATGAAATTCAACCCTGGCATTTGGAATATGATTCACAGCATGAACAATCAAAATTGGTCATTCTAAACCCATCAATCCATTCGGTTATCTATGAATTGATGAACTCACGGAGTTTCAGTGCGACTGCTGTTGCCTCTGCAACGCGATCGTCATCAGAAAACAAGGGCGGCTCCTCTTCTACGTACCCCGCGTATTCGTTGAAATACATCATATACTGCCATAGTTAAGCACAAGAATTTAAATCAGCGCTCAGACATGTGGAATCTGAGTAATTTCAAATGATGTGGGCACACTCAATTCTCATCAAGATATGAGTATAGTGTAGGTGAGTACCCACCCTCACCAGGTCGATGGTTTCTATTGCAGCCTTTTTCTGGGAATCGGAACTCTACAGGCAAGCATTTCCAGCGGTCAATTTCAATACGTCTCATTAGACTTTCATCTTAATTTCCTCACAATGAAATTTATTATAACACCCAAACTAATCTGTAATGATATGCAAGATATGAAAAACGATCATGTTCGCGATACCCAATGGGCTTCATTAAGAAGGTCAAGATATAAGAGTCGGTAACTACCTCTAAATGATCCCCAATTTTGGCTGCAGTTTGCCCTACAGTTGCCACCCGAGAGTCCAAGCGATCAAATCTCTCTGTCAATTCTTCTACTCCATCTTGCAGCTGTTCAAGCAACGCAACTTATAATGTTTTGTATTAACATACGGTAGTATTGCAGCACACCCAATAATTATTTTTTCCTCGGAAAAGTGCCATATGACATCACCTGATTGGTGAAGACCCATGAAATGGTGATGTGAAATTTCATTTCTGCTTCACTTTGTTTTGAGGATTAGAACTGCAAGAGAATTTAGGAAGCTCACTCAGAATTTTCTGTAGAATGAGAAGCTTAAGTCACGAATTTCACCTCCTCAAAGCTCTGCTTATGCTCCTTTTCGTACATTACAATATCCTTACGTTGCTTGTTCAAACGTTCATTGACCTGATTGTCATGAAGTCAGGGCCAAAAAGTACCCAATTGATTTTAGTGAACCCTTTGCAAACCGTATTGAAATGATGTCAGCAAGGTTTTCAGTAGAATTAGGTTAGAGTGAGGATTTTTCATATGATCACTGTGACCTTCGGGACTCTCGGGAGATCTCCCCTTGAATTTATGATGAATTTACAATTGTCTGATTTTCTCAAAAACCCTGTTTAATTATCACCTTCACAAAATTCCTTGAACCAAGATCCTCCGAAATTGAGTCATAGCATTAGCCTCGAATATCAAGAAGCACCAATCCTAGTTTTAAAGAGCCTTTTGTAGATTAGTGTCACAAAATTTTGGCGTCCAAAATCAAGGCAATGTAACGAAATTGATTGGAAAAAAAATAGACAGTCATTACCATTCTTCCATAAATTACTTGGTTGACAAGCAATCTGAAAAAAAAGGCCGTGATCATATCTCAAGAATGGAACACTAATTTCGATATATTGGCACGATTGAAAACGCCACAACTGTGAACATTCAACTACAGAAAGCTCTTCAAAACTAGGACTAGTATAAATTTCTGTTTCGAATGCGCCCGCCCGCCCTGAAAAAGTCTTGACTTTCTGTAAGATGCCCATTGAATGAAATTGGGATGAGCTTTTTTCACCTTGTAGCAGAGGTCACCGAGGGAGTTCCGGGTGTGTTTGAAGAGGGGTAGTAACTTGGGGGCCTCTGGAAATTGAACCATGGATTCAAATTTCTCGCTAACATCTTCTTCGAAGCTGTTGACAAGAGCTGCTGCAGTCTCCATCACAGGCGCTATGTCCTTCACCAGGCTTTCATAAAACATGTCAAAGGAAAACGGCCCCTGCACACAACAATACTTACACCACTTCAAAGAAATTTTCAGAATGTGTTCATTGTTGGGTAGAGGATACTCTTTCTGTCAATATTGAGCATTTTAACTAATCAATGGAAATGTGCGCTTTCAATAGAAGATCGATTGATAGAGCTCACTGGAGAGCTCACTCCGGTGAAAAGAGACAAGTCAAATTTTCATCACTTATGTTTCAATTGCATAAGTTTCAATTGCATAAGTTATGTTTCAAAGTGGGAGGTTGTAGCTGACTTTGAATTCATTAGACAAAATTGCTGAAGGGAGGAACTCACGCTGAAGTAATCCAGTTTCAGGAGCGGCTTGACTGCCATAACTTTTGTTGGTTTCCACAATTTGCTGCACCTGAAGATTCAGAAAGCTCTTTTGAAAAATGTCATTTGGATGGGGTTTAATTTTATAGCTCCAGAATCAGTGAAGGACATTGTGTGTGTTGATTCAAATAGAAATGACAATTGGAGTGAAGAAAGTCCCCATATGCTTAACTCGACACTGCTTCACAAAAACATAAGACCCAATTTGGGACCTCGAGGTTTTTCACTGATTAAAAGCCGGGTCACAAGCCATAGCCATAACAAGAAAATTGAAGTTGTAAAACGACTTTTGTTGCGGTTCCCACGTGACACATCCACATTCTAGTTTCATTAGGAAGAAAGGAAAAGCAGAGCACCATTTCTTTGCATTAAATCTCAAGACCTACTTTGTTTTGCAGCGAATTCAGTTCTAGTTACCAAAATTACAAGCTGTATGTCTGTGAGACAGCAAAACCCTAAAACCCTAATAATTCCATCACCCAACTTACAGGAAATCAATGAAGTTAGCCAGGACTTGAAATTCTCAGAATTCTGACAGCGCAGTTTCCAAAGCTGCACCTGCAGCAAGGAATGTAATGCAAATGTAGTGATGATAACTGAATACTAAACCAATCCCTAAACCACAAATCCATAAAGATTTAAAAATTAAAAATTAAAATTGGGCATATGTAAAAGCTCTTACCAAGAGAATTCTTCCACAAATTTGGAAAAGATTAACCAGCATTGGAATTCCACCCCCATGAGGGCGTAGGAGGCATTGATTGTACAAGACTTTCAGAGAAGCCACAGAGGGACTTTCCAGTGCCCAGGAAGTGGAAGCGAGGAAGCTGAAACTGGAAAATCAATGGACTCTGAATTGGATTTTTTCATCTTTTTAACTTTTTTTTTATCTTTTTAAAATTTAAAATTTTCGTAGGGAGGGGGTACCATTCAGTTGTTTCTTTCCCTCTAAAATTTAAAAATTCTAAATGGAGAAAAGAAATCTTTTCGGAGACAAAACTGGGATCGTGGGAGCTGGGGCTTCAAACGCGGAGTGCAGCAAAGGCGAATGAAGCGGCGAACTGGCCGGAGGGAGCGCGAGAGAGACGAAGTTCCCTTCGTTGGGGACGTGGAAAAAGGACGCAGTCGGCAGTTCTCCTGAAATCGTGGACGAAGAAACTTCGTGTCTCTGGACGACGAAACTTCGCGCTTGGACGAGAAGTCTACGTCGTCGTTGTTGGCGGGTGGCCCTGGAGTCAGGTCACACTAATTTGACGGTTTCTTCATTTTTTTTTTTTTTCCTTCGTGTCTATAATTAATTGGAGGTAGTTGTTAGTGCACTTTCTCAATTGCCAAAATTATTGCATTCCTGGAGAGGCCGGATACAGAATTTAAGGATAAGTTAGAATTGAAACCAACTGTAATACCGGTTTGTACGGCATTGACTAAACAATCAAAAGTTTCAAATAGTTTCTAAAGCATTTGACCCTAAAAGCGCCTTTATCCTTTCTTCAATTTTGCATATATTTTACCTCAATTTCATCAAATTATGGATTTTAAAATTAGGCATTAGTTTGGATGAATGAGAAATTTTGTGATTACCAAATCCCTTTGGAACCTCTATGTTCATTGATTAGAATTGGAACATGGAAATGCTAAGGGGTTTGATTTTACAATGACACTAATTTTTCTCCTTTAGTAATGGGTCAAATTTGTTTGGCATATATTTTAAAACTTCTATCATTATTGAATTATTAATTGATATGCTTCAATCATTCTTTATCCGTATATAGTATTTTTTAAGGTACATCAAGATTCAAGTGTTCTTCAGACTACTAGTGATACCCCACCAAAGGGCTTAGCCTTTGTTTCTTGTTCTAAAGACTTTGGTGATGACAACTATTACATGGATATAAGAACTCTAAAAGAATTGTTGGCGATATCAACTTTAGAGAACATTGTGAACCTCTAATTGTGAACTTCCAATTATAAACCTTAAAGATCCCCCCCCCCCCTTTACAAAATAAACCCTCTATTCCACTTCCACACCCTATAGATTGCCTAAAAAGGTCAAATTTTAAGTAAGTAAATGAAAAGTGAAACATGTATTAAATGTAATAGTGACAAGTTAGGGCCCATCATTTTCAAGTATTCCAAATTCTTGGGATTAGAAGAATTATAACATGTGGATATTTTAAGAGTAGCAACATTCAAAGATTTCACATATTAGGGGATTCTATATATAATATAATCAAATAGAAGATTGTATAAAAGATCATGTGAAAAAAAACGTACAGAACCAACATATATTTGGGTGGTATTGATAAGGTAAAACAACCCATTGTAGTCAGAAATAGGAATTTAACCTCATGTCATTGTTGAAATGTTTCAATTCTTTTCCCACATAAAGAGAAGTATAAGAAACAATGAGAGGAATTAAAATTGTTTATTTTTTCTAACATAGAAGGCCTAAAAAGTCAATTCGTACAATGAATTTACACTAAAAAGTTAGAAGTTCCTAATAAGGTTCCTAATCACTCCATTACTATCATGTAAGGCATGCATTTTGGTCCAAATTTCATGCACATACTAGAAAAAAAATCATAATGGGGTCATTCCCTAAGTGTCCACTATGGGGTCATCTGACCACAATGGATTATTCAGTCTCACTTGTGTTTCACCACTTGTTCTTCTTTAGTATGAAGGTAGAACTACCTAATACCACTATCCACCCAACTTCACCACCTACAAGATCCTTCCAATTCTATCAATGGTCCATTTATTACTGCTATTTTTACAACCCACTATCATGATGGCAATGCACTTGGGGAGTGGACACGTCAACCCATGCTTTTAATAAGGGTTTGCTCGTGCTTCAGCAAAGGTCTACTAATAGTTTAATCATTTCGCTTTGAAAAATTACAGAAAATTCACCTCTTGTCAGAATTTCTTCATTCTTTTTGCAATTGTCTTCTCTCAAACTTTTCAATCTCTGAAAAATATGGGAGCCGACAAATAGCTTCTCCAAAGTACCTAGATGACAAATCGGTGTGATAATGGGCAGTTCTACCTTACAATTGGCTTTGAGAAGCTTGTGTGACATTAAGATGAGGAGCAAGCATCCATCATACCAAACAAAAAGAATCAGCCAAACGAGCCTCAACAAAAGAATCCTTGGCTTCCTTTCAGTTTCTGCTTCTCTTTTAAAACAAATTGCTTTGTTTTTGGAACACACCGCCGAATTTGAGATAGGCTTATGTGATGGGAGCAAAGCAGAGTGACTCAGTCAGTCAGCCAGCCCAATTTAAATTTTTATTTATTTTTATCAAATTAAAGAGTTCGAACAAACACAAACAAACAAACTGAAGCCAGACAGACAGTAAGCTTAAGCTTAGGTGGGTGCTGTTTTTTATGTAAGGTAGGTACACCCAAAACTGCCACTTTTTGCTACAGAGCCTATTTTCTATTATTAGACTGGTCAAACTTTCATATGTTCTTGTTGGCAAGTGAAAGGAGGTTCCAACGCACCAGAGGATGTGGCATTTGGATACTGTGTGCAAAAGTTATTATGGAATAAAGTTTGGTTGTTAAAGCGTTTCTTCCACATAGGTACAGAACTGATTTTGGAGATGTACATAAGGTATAGATGGCGGTTTAAGGTCAGTGGTACATTTGGGTGTACCTACCTTAACAGTAAGTTAAAGGTGGAGAGTCCTTTTTGATTGGAAATCATCACATGTGGCAGAGAAGACTCCATTTGATTATTTATTATCAAGCAAGCAGAAAGGGAACCAGTACAGTATTTTTTATTTTTTTTAATGTTTTATTAAAATATCAGCCCATGACTCATGATTGTCAAATGGAAACTGATTATTATTTGTGACGCCCTTTGGCATTCAAGTTCTGTCAACAGGTTGGTTTGAATGGGGCCGCAAGATTACTGTGCTGGCATGGTTGTAATAATGCTCTAAAAATAACACAAAACATATGGTAGGAGGTCCATAAATTGCCCACCTAAGAGCTGGAACTGAATTTTGGGAGGTGAAGCTTCAGTAAATTTCTCTGTAAAGAGGAGTCGAATTGGCATCTAATCCAAGTCGTTTCGTATTTTTTGGAGCTTTGTGGAGTTATGAAACTTTGAAGTTCAAATGGCATAGGGCTCTAAAATCGCCTACCTCCTCAAATGTACATTGTTTGTATATTGCTGAAGGCTACAAAATATAAACATGTACAAACAGTATACATTTGAAGAGGTGGGCGGTTTTGAAGCCTATGCACTTCTAAAACCTCTTACCTTATTTGGCTCAAAAAAGGCCTGAAATAGTGTCACGATTATTCAAATATAGGTGCCAATGTTTGGGAAGGATCGCCAGTTAGTTCATTGTTCATGTGGTAGAATTAGGAAATCATTGGTGCAATTTGAAAACATAAAAAAAATCCATGTGAATTTTTTTTTTAATTATATTTTGAGAAAAAAAATAGAAGAAAAAATGAACTTGGTATTTGAAATATTGGTTCAATATATGAATTAATGGAAAATAGCTCATAAAACTAAAAAAAGTCTTGAATGCTGATTGGTGCCTCTAATAAAGAAGAATATCTAGTCTATTTCTCTTAAAAAAAATTATTTAACCCACTAAGGATACATTTGTAAGAAAAAAAGAAAAAATAGGATATAAATTCCAACTTCCTAGAATTAAAAGTAGTTTAAAATACAAACCATATGCAAGTTAGTTTACCTAAGTTATCTTATTTTAAATTAATACAGAATAATATGTTATTGTAATGGTAGTAATTTTATAAAAAAAAATGTATGTATTGACATCAATTTTGCATCTTTAATAAAAGGATAAATCAATGAAGTGGCTTTGCATCAACACCACAATGTTACGATGGATTCTACACCACATTCAGTAGGGGAAGTCAGAACATTTGTTAGGACTTCTTCAAATTCAAGGAGGGCTTACTCAACTAAAAGTTTGACTATAGCTTTCCCATAATTGAATTTACTGAATTCATTGACAAGGAGAAGAAAAGAGGACCATTCATATAAATTCATTGAGATGGAGGACAAAATATGTGTGACTTCCATTGTAGCTGTGACTTTCCCTAGTGTCCCTATAGCACAAAGTTGTCTAAATTTATAGTACCAAAGATGCACAACATATAAGAGTAGTAAAAAAAATTGTCTCCTATTTCCTAAAATATAGTTTTTATATTGCACAATCTTTCCATCCTAAATTCATATCCTTGATTCTAAATATAAATTCAAAATATTCCATTTTTCATCCATGATGAATAATAAGTTCTATCAATTTCTTCCTTCGACAAATGCTCAAACCACTTTTCTAAAGATTCCATCAGCACTAAGGTTGATACATCCAAAATCGCACCCTACCTAAAACTTGCCATCATTACTCTATGTACATCTCCAAAATCAATATGTACATATGTTGAAGAAATGACTTTGGAATATCTACCAAAATAACTTTGACCCCTCCTAACTTTTGCATAGGATATCCAAATGTCACAATCTTTTATGCGTTGAGACCTCCTTTCACTTGCCAATAAGAAATATGATAATTCGACGAGTCCAATAATAATAAATAGGCATATTGGTGGTTTGGAGGTACCCACCTAGGTTTCCCTCTTTTTAATGGCTTCCCAACTAATGGACCAATATTGTCCAAATAGTTCCAAATATTTCAACTCGCATCCACCTACTTTGACTACCCATGGCTTCTATATTGTGGAGAACCACTCCATTGACTGACACGTGGCTTGCAAGCAACGTCCCAGGTGTGGCCAACACGCTCAGTGGCCCCAAGTGAAGTGCTGACTGAAGTGGTGACTGCAATTCAACTGGGCCAATATCAAACAAAAAAATCCCCCATTCAATGGAAATGGTCCAAATGTTTAAATAGAAAAAAAAAATCTCTTATTTTTTTCTTTATTCTTTTGAGTCCACCTACAAGAACATGGACACCTTTAACTCCAACATTCTTCAAATGTGGATGAAAAGTATTATGAGTCCTTCACAGTATTATTTGAACACTCAATTGTGATATGTCAAGGATCATTGAAATCACCCTTGAAATCATTGTTCATCCTAACTGTTCAATTGCTTCAATTCCTTGTCCTTATCCTTTATTTTAATTGATGAGTGATCCCTCAACTATTCATGAACAGTATTTGGTGAGCAAAGGTGAAGGACAAGGAAATCAAGGTCTCTTCAAAAGTAGATGGAATATTTGGTTGTGCAACGCAATTCAAGGTGCATTCAGCAGTTCATCATCACCTCCAACAATGATGATGTAACTTCACTCTCCCATTCTTGTACGTAAGAATGCAACACCAAAAATCCACCCTCTCCTAGCTTGTTTTTGTAGCTCTATTTTGTCTTTTTCTCCATTCATGCTCATTTCTCTTCATTGTCCAACATTTGGCTTTGTTGCTTTGTTTCAAAGAAAGAAGGACAAAAAGAGGGCTCCATCCCTTCAATTTAATTGGTGGAAAGAAGAAAATTGATGTATATGGGGAGGTGGATTTTGGGATCAACATCAAAGTTATGAAGAATTTGAGGGTCTACCTTTGAAAGAATTTGTTTTTTTCATGTATGTATTGTGTAGGTGTGCCTAAATGCAATTGGACATGGAATCTCCAAAACCTAAAATAGGATACTCCAAGATCAAACTAGAGATTTGAGATAGTTGCTTGATAGAGTTTACTTAGAGTGGTGTTTCACAAAAGCTCTTTTAGGAGCCAAATAAAGACCTCCAAATACAGAGGACATTTAAAGAAAATTTCACATGCTTAAGATGTTTAGATCTTAAACTAGCTATTGGAGAGGGTAGGAAAGTGAAGTATAACTTCACAACACTTTCCCCTAGTTTGTTCTTTTGAGGTTTCATTGTGCTTTTTTTTTATTGTTAAATGGCACAATGCCACTTTTCACATTGAAATGAAATTGTCTATTTTGTGCCAAAAATAAAATAGGAGACATCTATTCCAATGCCGAGTGTACACATGTAGTGGTGTACCTCACCTATAAAAAAGACAACAAGGGTAGCCTCATCTACCTATATCCCCAAGACATACCTAGTCAAACTACCCTTATACACTTCGCATTGTTTAGGACAATTTTAGAAACAATACACCACTTAATCCAACATAGTTATTCTAAAGTGCATGGAGAGTTTGTTTCTTCACGAAGTCACAACAAAGTAAAAAAAAGAAGAAGAGTGGCTTCACTTCACAGGATAAGGATGTACAAAAAACTGAAGTCAAGTCATTCCTTTCTTCAGAAGGATGGAATTAGAACTGAATTGCTACTATCTCGTACAAGAATGAAGAATGAACAAGTTCTTGTTCAACCCTATCTAGTGAAAAGAGGATGCCCACCCTGGTTTGTATTAGTTGGTCCCCCCTCTTCCAAAAAATTTAAAGGCTGTTGATTTTTTTTTTTTAAATGCTTCCCCTCTAGAATGCCGTTGTTTTCTCAAAATTTCTCAAGCCGTTGATCTTTGAGATTTAATCTGAGTCATCCATTCAAATACAAATACAAATATGGAATTAGAATATGGTTATAGATATAGTGCCAAAACATGGATACAGATACAGTACCAAAATATGGATATAGATACTTGATATTGGGATACGGCACAATACGAATACGATATACATATATGGGATATGGGATTTTCATTGTCCCATATTGTTTGTCATGTTAACCTCATTCAAAAAATTACAACTAGGGGATGAAGAATTAAGAAATTAATTGTAATTAAGAATTTTTTTTTAAACCTGGGGTGGAGAGGTAGGGGGAGTTTAATTTTTTTAATTAATTAAAATTCTGAGTGCATTGTGACAGAAGTGTCAATGCACTCAAAAGAGGCAGTAACTGCCTAGTAAGGTAATACAGCCCATTGTGGTCAAAATGACCCATTGTGGTCAAAATGACCCATTGTGGTTGCCTAAGAAATGACCCATTGTGGTTTTTTTCCAGGATGTGAGATGTGGGCAACAATGCATGTCTTACATGACAGCAATGGAGTGAACACTGACCTCATTAGGAACTTCTGAGTTTTCAGTGTGAAGTCTATTGTAAAAATTGACTTTTTTGCCTTCTATAATAGAAAATATTTTGACTGCACTAGGCAGTGAGATGAGCATTACAGATTCAGATTTTAGTGGTCTTAACGTAGTCTACAGACTCCTTTGGGCTCAATGCTTCAGAAATTTCTAGCGAATTCATACTTTGTCAAAAAAAAAATTTCGATTGCACTTGCTGTTTCTCACACTTGTACTAATATGGGAAAAAATTGAAAAATTTCAGCAACAAGATGATGCCAAACTCCTCATTCTGACCACAATGGGCTGGTTTACCTTATAACTCCCAGTCTTCAAAGTACAAAACTACAAATTGTTTGTGGGTTTGAAGGAGGTCCGGGGAAAAAAAAGTACAAAACTACCCTATCCAGCTCGCCTTTCCTACTGCCCCCCAAAACTTGCAAATTATTAGAGCTACTTTTCAATATAATAATAGGACCCTTTACCCTAAATCTATTTTTTCAGAAATGACTACATTACATCACAAACAAATTAAATCTCATAGCCAAAGTCATTCAGTTATTTAGCCCGTAAATTCCTAGAGTGTTCTCCAGAATTGACGATTTGGGAAAAATCGGTAGAAAGTACTATTGGGAAGAATATTTTGGAATTCATATACAAATGAAAGTTGCAGATTTTGAACTTTAGATTTCATCCATACAGTTAGATTCACTAATGCTATCACCAAGATTTTTTTTATGAATTTTGAAAGGGAAATAGTGAAATTTCCTCAAAATTTGATTACAAACAGGATGATATGATTTTTGGAATAAAACTTGATGGAATGGGTTAAGTTTCAAAAGAGATTCTCTTGGCATGGTGATTTTTTGAATTTTTTTGTGTTGTTTTACATCTATGACCTCATTTTTGCAAATCCGATTTTGAACTACAGTGGCAATGTAATTTTGGTTTGGTCACCTACTTGACATACTTCAACATTTGTAATTTTTGAAAATATGTACCCTAGCAAAACCAACTCTAACTAATAGATAGGACAAAAACTTGATAAAGTATTTTGTGTTTTGTTTCCCTTAAGGTCTAGTTATTGTGGTAAAAATTTCATGTCAATCCAAGCTATTTTGAATGTTTGAGAGCAATTCAAAGTTCAAAATCCATACATTTTTGCATTATAGAGAACTTTGGTGGCTCATAACTTCTTCATACATGTTCCATTTTCAATAATTTTTGTTGTAAAAGTTTGGCATACTAGTCTAGTTTGTTTGGATAGAATTTCATATTGATCCAAGAAGTTATGAGTGATTGAGAAGCATTTCAGTAGAAGGAGGTTCAGCTATAGATGTGATTTTTTTCTACTTTTTTCACTGTTTTTTAACATTTCAAATCCATCTTGCAAACACAATGAGTCATTTGAATGATATTTTTTTCACCAAGGTGTTTATATTCTAGTTTTGAATCACTTGGTAGTTTGAAGTTTTTTCATTTGATTAGGTTTTGAAATCGAATTTCACCTCCAAATGTACTTTTAAGAAAATTTCAGCACCTTTTTCCAACACTAAAACATTATAATCTTTCAATCTATACGGTCAAATGACCCCAAATTTGTTCCACACCATCTACAACATACACACAACAAGATTATATCAACAAATGGAAAAAATTGAAATAAGAGCTGCCTGCAAGGAAAAGTGCCTGCCATGTGGAATCAATAGTAGTCCAGGGCTTTTTTCTCTGGTGAAATTTCACTACACTAAATAGTGAAATTAGGTTGCCTTAACAATTAGGTCGCCTTACTCAGGAGAGTTGCCTTGTGACTCACGACTCATTCAGATGGAGGCACAATCAATTCTCTAAACCCGAGTCATGAACCAGTGCACCAACCCATGCAACACACATGGTTCCTACATAACTGCATCCATCTACACTAACTGTACATATTTATATAGTGTGGAATGTCGAGAATTTAGTGTGGGGCAACCTAATTTCACTATTTAGTGTAGACTGTGAGAAATCTGACCTCTCTGGCTTCGTCCCTCCCCCCCAAAAGGCCCTGCTCAGTGCCCGGCGACACTGGATCGCATTAACTTCGTTCTCAACGAATGGCCATCACGCTCCGAGAGCGGCAGAGGGTCCTGGAAAGAATTTGACCGGCAGGTTTGACCGGCCGTGAGCATCCCGACTCGGGGAACTCCACCACTGACGTCCACAGCCACACTCCACTTGCAGAGGAGCGGACGGCAGAGAGAGTTCAGTTGGTGGAAGCTCTTCACTGCTTTCATGTCATCCATTACCTCAAGGTGGTCCGTCGGTAGTACCACCACTGCTAAGGCGGTAGCCACACCTTATTTATTCCGTCCGTCCCCTGACCCAATCCTGTGCAAATGAAGTCTCCGCATTCATTTCAACAGGTGCATGATCTGGTATTCTTTGAGGTGCATGACCTGGTATTCTTTGAGGTGCATGATCTGGTATCTCTTTGGGGCTAGGTGATAAGACATCATGGGCCCTTCTACATTCCTGCTCTGAAATGAATGCAGGGACTTCATTTGCACAGGATGGAGTCACGGGACAGAACAAGGCGTGGCTACCTCAGTGCGCCTCTGTGCCGTTCGTTCAGTTGCCACACAACACTCAGTAGCCTTCAGAGAAGCTGCCTTTCCCTCTCTGGAGGCCTCCTCCACAAAAAACATCCACGCAGGGAATTAAAGAAAGCTTCAGTGTCGGGTGCCAGGATTGTGGCAGTCAAGAAGTTTATGGTATACACTACACTAAAATTGGTAAATAGTGTTGGCAACACTAATTAGCCGAACTAACACTAATTGTGATTTGCAAGGTTAGTGTTAGTACACTAATTACACATTCTAACACTATTTAAGCTCTGTAATAAAAAAATTTGCCTCGATCTAGTTTAGTTTTTGGAGAACGGTGCCTCCTTTTGTCCAATCGGGAAGGGCCAGAAATTCAGATTTCCAAGGAAGGGTCAGAAATTCAGATTTCCAAGGAAGGGCCAGAAATTCAAATTTCTAAAGAAAGACCAAAAATCTAGATTTTCAGGGAAGGGCCAGAAATTCAGATTTTCAGGGAAGAGCCAAAGTATGACGGCGGGAGTTAATCAAAAACATTTATTTTATTTCTAACCTAGTTGAGTGCATGGTTTTGGGGTAATCCATTTTGTTATTAGGCTAAACTATAGTTTTGGCCCAAATACCCATGCGAACAAGCTTCAATTTTTTGACAATTTGCGACCCGTGGATTATTAGTTAGTGATGGATGTGGAATATTTCACACCATTCCACACCATTCTATTCAAGTTAGAACCTACTGAAGTAAATTTTTGGAATTTTTTCATATCGCCTATGTGACAATCAAGTGGCCCTTTGGATGACCCCTTGCTCGTCCCTAATTTTAAATTACCCTTAGGAAAAATTTAAAAAAATTATTTTGGAAATTTTGTATTCATATTTACAAGCAAAGACCTAAAATTAGCATGGATAGCTAGGATAGGTGTAGATGATAAATTAATCAAGCATCAAATAGGGAGCCCTTTTTTTACATGATTGCACTTCTGGAATGACTTCAAGAAGACACCCTAGCCATAATCACTGGAGGATGAGAAACTTAAACCTATTTCTCCAAAGGGAAAAAATGAGTCTCTAAGGGGCTGTGAGTATGTGGACAATAGGAATAATAGACAATGCTAGCCAAAATTAAATTTTTTTTAGCCAATGAACTAGAGGGCCTAATCAATGCAAGATAATTCACTTGAACAATTTTTAAAATATTTAAAAAATAATAATATTAAAACAAATATAAAATTCAAAAAAATCAAATTTGATGTGGCATTAGTGCAACCACGTTAGATTGCTATTTTTAAATAAATTTTTTGTATTACTTTATAAGTTTTTATTGTGACCACTATTCATTAATGATAAACAAGATTCCCTTTACTTTACTTTCTAAAAAATATCATGATGGTGATTACTTAAAATTTGATGAAGTATTGTATTTCTACACTCATCTATCTTTTGGACCAAAAAACACTTTTCAATCATATTCTTGTACTTTTTAATGGAAATTTGGCAACTTTATCCATGTTTTTAATAGAATTGGAAAAAATTTGGCCAAAAATATTATTTTTAATAGAATTGGGAAACAAATAATTATATTAAAATGGGCTTTGTTATGTGAAGTATTAATTTTTTAAGTTGCAAATTGTTAGTATGGTCAAGTCAGCAGTGCAACTTTGGAGAGAGTCCAGTTGTCTATGGTAAGGCAATTAGCTTAAGCATCATCATAGGTCTATTGGATAGCTATATGGAGTAAGACCCCAACTATGACAAATTGATCTTTATCAAATTTAATCGGAGTTAAAGACAAATTGATGGAATCAAGCTAGAGCAAATTAGTAAACGTGAAGATGAATTCAAGAAACTAGGAATGTCTTCAAACTTTTCATACTTTGCACACTGTACAAATGAATAGAAATAGTAGTTTGATATTTGCATGCTAAATTAGAAATTAGGTTTGTAATCATAATATTGCCTAGATGGGAAGTATATAAAAAGAAATAATTAAGGAATGTTGTCCCTAAAAGTTTATTGTATTTTTCTCTATATATATTGGCAATTGATTACATGGATAGAGCATGCATAAGACAATTTGATCAATCCTATGACAATTTGATTTGAGGATTGGACACAAGCCAACTACTAGGATAGGATTGTGACTACATCCTTGTGTCTATTATATATATAGCATTGGTAATGGATTGAAATGATTTGACATTGAGTGTGGGTTCTTTCATTTCATTCCCTACACTATACTTTAAAACCAAATAGATAAGTATTCAAAATACAAAACAAGTGACCTTAGTCACAAGACAATAGACTTATTCACCTTTCCTTAGAAATTAATCCCCCTATATTATTTTCCTTGGGTTTTGTTGGATAAACAAAATTTACATTACATTTTACAAACTCTTTTAGTTCCTACCAAATATTTAATGCTACTCATTCTCTACAAGGTTCTTCTTCATTCTAAATTGCCTCATTTATTCTTCATTATGATGCAGATCAATGTGGCTTGAACAAGGATTTTTTTGTACCTTTGGCATGTACAAAAAAAATTAGGATAGTTGGGGATAGAGCATTCGTTCTCAAAGCACTAGGAGATATAATGTATGGGAAGGAAATGTCACTTAATGACTCTCCAATTGAGTGGGCACATCAATTACACAATCTTGCTTCAACATGACCATTAGCTGCAATATTCATAAAATATATAGGTGATCATTGGCATGGTAAAGCCAAGATGTGGTGTACCAGATATCGTAGCATCTTTCATGCATGTCAGAATACAAATGCAGCTATTGAATCCTATCATGGGAATTTGAAGAGCATTCTATACTCTATAAAGGAAAAATTCAATAGTAAACACATGGATTGGTTAATCTATCATTTAGTTGGAGATGTCATATTATATTACTGGTACAATGTGCACTTGAAGAAATTTGGATTTTTAAGAAATACTCGACAAGAGTTCATAGTAGCATCTGCCATCATTTGTGCAAAATCCATTTTGGATTCACATGTCCTACTCTACCCAAACAATAAGAACATAGCTTTGGTGGCCTTAGTGAACAATAAACCAAAAGTTTGGATGGTACATTCTCTTAATTTAGAATGGATTCAATAGACAACCATTCAATTGTAAATAAAGGCATAATTTGCAAGCATTCTATTAAAGTTTTTAAGATGCTCCATCCACATGTAGAAGATGGACTCATTGTAAAGGAAACAAGAACTCAACATGGCATTGATAAAAAAAAGTTGTCACAAGAATTATCTTTGTCAAGTACAAGGTATTGTCCTATAGATATCCTAGACTTCATCTATAATGACGTAGAACCAATAGATATTCATTCTAATGAAGAAAAGCCCATGGTCACCAAGGAAAAAATCATTAGGTATATAGTGTTGTTTGACCTAATCCTTATAAACATTCTTTTCAATGTCCTCCTGACATTAGTAGATGAATATAATTTGCATGATCGTTTGATAGCCAATCTTCAAGCCAATCGAGGAAAGTATAATGGCATGGTGGCATGGAAGGTTGCCAATGTAGAAGGATTCAACAATACTTGGTCCTTTTCTAAATTGTTTGGTGATGATAGTTTGATACAATGCAAGGGATTCTTAGAACCCAAGTCCAAGAGGGTTAAAAATTAATGTCATTGACAACACATTAGGCACAGGTTTAGCCTTTTTATTATATGGCTACAAATGTTATGTATGGACACTATTTTGAAATGGTATTTCTTAATGTTGAATTCATTTATGAATTGAATTTCCATAATTTTAAGAAATAGAGGAGTTCTATAGGATTTAGTTTATTTACTCTTGAGGAGGTCAATTTCCTTTATGTTTTGTAACCACATGCATTAACCATATATTTGCTTGGGGTCTATTTACCTAATCATCATGATTTTAAGGGACCTTTCAGGTAGAAAAGGCTACTTGGTCTCAATTTTAAGCACCCTAAAGGTAATTATAAATGAAAATCTAGCTTAATTATTGGCACGCCATAGTACTTATTAACTTTAGGAATTTTGTTTTACTTGATAAAGAAGGATTTTAGGATGAATGTTTGGTGTGAAAGCATGCAATATACATAAAAATTACGATCAAACTAAAATAAACATGAAACAAACAATAATTGATTAACCATTTAATCCTTAATTTCCTAAATATTATCATCTTAAGTTTATAGGCTTCAAAATTATGGAATTTGTTACTATGAACTCCCAACTTATAAACATTTCAATTTATAACAAGTTGCCAATATGATCACATATTCACACTATGATCTTCCAATTCCACCATTAAATTATTCTCTTATTTTGACAAAACAACTCCACTCTAATTGAAAATACAATTGTATAATTAATTTCTATTGTAATCCCTAAAGTCCCAAGGCCTTTTTCCATCAAAATCCACTCAAAATTGTCATTTCTATTGCAAATAGCAAAAAACTTTTTAAATGGCTTTTTTTAATACTTTCTAATCATAGGATCTTGTACTACACTAGTATAAGAATGCGTGGAATTTTTTTTCAGGAACTTTGACCTTCTAGATTGCAAGATATTTGCATTTAAAGTATTCAAGATTTTTTTAAGAAGGTGCTTACATTGCCCCAAAACTAAGATTGTCCATGACTTTCTCATCACTAATTCAAATGGAATGAATCAAAGCTTTAGATGTAGACAAACATAAATCTTTAAGAAAAAAAATTAAAAATTAAAAATTTTAACTTTTTGTGATTTAGGTGGCTACCCATTAAGTTATTTTGGAGACTTATAGTGGCATAACTTTTGTTTTGGGGCATTGATTGAAATAAAAATTATATTCTTCAAAAGCTAATTTGATTTCCTATCTTCAAAAAAAGTTTCAAAAAATTATTCTTTTCCATTCCTACCAAGGATTATAGTCATTCTAATTTTTTTTTTTTTTCTTTGATTTTATTTTCACTAATTTATATCTATTTTTTTATCAAGAGATTTTTAAATATCCAATTTTACATATAATGACATTTCAAGAATTAAATCTAGGCTAATAAAATGCACCCTATAGTTTAACTCACATGGTTTTCTATTTATTACTAAATAACTTTCCTAAATGCTTACTAGAACAATGTCATGATTAGAAGTAGTGTGTTTGAATTCTATCTTAAAGCTATTAGGAATTCAATTTTGTCATCTATTTTTGACATTATTGAAGTCAATATTTTTTAACCCCTAAAGGACCAATCATTGTTTTTAGGCAACATAGTGATTTTAGGCAACTCACTACAAATGGAATTTTTATTTCTTTGTCTTTGAAATTTTCACACAAAATGTGCCGAGAAGTAGCTTTAAGTTCCAACAGTTTTCATAACTTTTGACTACACGGTTAAAAAGTTATTGTAGGATATATAATTTTCATTGATCTTTGTATAGGGCTTAAGAAAAATTCTTTCAAAAATAATTTTTGAAGAACTTGCTATTAGTGGGGCTACTCATTTTAAAATTTTGGAATAAAGTACTTGAATAGGCTAGTACAAAGTCCTATAGTTGGATATGCCAAAAAAAATAATCCTTTGACACTTTTACTCTTTGCATTTGAAAAGGAATATTAAACCTTCAACAATATTTGAGGCCAAAAAGTAGCCAATGACTTGGCTATTCATTGTAGAAACAAAGAATGCACCTATTGGTGCAAAAGAAAAGAATGAAGGTTATAAGATTGAAAGTATGCAAACAAAGCTCAAATGACCTCACAAATGCGATTCGAAACTTAGAGTTAGATCTATAGGAGTAGGAGGTGATTGGAGTGAACGGGAGGACATAGAGATGAGGGATTGGAGGGATAGAAGGAGGAGAAAACATGTGTAGATGAACTATTAAGATTGGTTTTTAAGGTTTTTCCACGATTTGTTTGTCATTTTTGAGAGTGATTTGTATGTTTTTTGGTGTGTTTGTATTCAATTTGGTGATTTTATATGTAATTTTGTCAATTTGGAATGTGATTTTTGGAGTTAGTTTTTGAGATGTCTAGTGCAAATAGGAGTACATGTCAAATTGTGTTTGGAGTGAGCCAAGTTGGAAGTTAAGTACTAGCTAAGTAAGTTTCCAAATTGGAGTGATGTGGTAGTATTTCAAGTCAAGAGGATAAGGATATTTGTGTCCTAGTTAGAGTCTAATGGAAATTATGTTTTGTATTCAAATTTGGTAGTTTTCTTTTGTGGTTAAGTTTGTATTTGAGCGGTTGGTTAACCGTTCTTTGGTCCCTATTAGGTTGTCTCTCTCAATTTGGAAGGCACCCAGTGTCAAAGAGTGTCCACTACGTGTCCCAGCCAGGTTGTGTTGTGTATTTGATTTGTTGTGTTGTGTGTGTGCATGTGAGTGAATCTTTGGAGTTTTGATTGGATGATGAAGTGTGAGTGTATGTGTGAAGAATAGTGAAATATGGAATGTAATGTCCTAATTAGTGATGTGGAGATGAAGTGGAATAAGGAATGTGGAATCCTAATAGTTGAGCGTGAATTGCACGTTGAAACTCAAATTATAAAATG
This sequence comes from Climacium dendroides, assembly GCA_950106755.1. NCBI lineage: Eukaryota > Viridiplantae > Streptophyta > Bryopsida > Hypnales > Climaciaceae > Climacium > Climacium dendroides. The sequence goes on from OX467092.1 coordinate 1,474,621, forward strand.
GTGATGTATTCACCAATTCGGAAATAAGAAATATGTTCAAGCTGAATTGAGTGTTTTATTGTGTATGATTTAATGAATGATTTAATGTGCATATGTGTTTATGGAATTATTTGAGAATGAAATATGATGGTGTTAGTCAAACTATGTGTGAGTGAATTATGCAATGTCGTTGTAGATTGAGTGGTTATTGATTTTCCAAATTGGGTTGTAGTCTTCTATTTTTGGATTGTATTTCCTATTTTAGGAATTAGTCCCATTAGCATTGATTTCCTACTTGACCGTCTCCCTTGGAACGAACTTATTATACTAATAGGGTAATTTCCAAGTAGGTCATTATCCTTCTTCAACAACAAGAATGGAAGCTAGTAGCCGAGAGCATGTGGCCGGGTTATCAAGTTGGGCCGACTAGGCATGGCTCTATGTGCCTACCACAGAGGCTCTCCTTTTGCTCAAAGGGGGTTACTTACTTAATGTCTCACTATCCACACCCTCACTTGTCAAACTTGACCCACTCTGAAAATACTCCATCTAATTTTGTAGAGACCTCAATTCCCTTGTTCCTCACCTTTGCTCACCAAATACTATTCATGAATAGTTAAAGGACCACTCATCAATTAGAATAAAGGATAAAACAATTGAACAGTTAGGATGAACAATGATTTCAAGGGTGATTTCAATGATCCTTGACATACTAGGATTGAGTGTATAGAGAATGTTGTGAAGAACTCGTAATACTTTTCATCCACATTTGAAAAGTGTTAGACCTCTAGCATGTAAAGATGTCCATGTGGGTGAGCTCAAAAGAATAAGGAAAAATTGATTGTTTTCCCCTTGTTTTTTTTGTTTTTTTTGTTTTTTTTAATGGTCACCGTTTCTTAAAAAAAAGAACAAGGAAATTGTGACACGCAGGCTTTGTATTTTATCCTTTTGCAATGAAATTCAGTTTCATTTGTTTTATAAAGGAAAAAAGGAAAAGATGAGGGGATTTTTTTTATATTCGCCCAAATCACCACTTCGGTCAGCACTTCACTTGCCGCCATTGAGACCTGGGACGTTGCTTGCAAGCCACGTGTCAGTCAATGGAGTGGTTCTCCACAATATAGAAGCCATGGGTAGTCAAAGTAGGTGGATGTGAGTTGAAATATTTGGAACTATTTTGACAATATTGGTCCATTAGTTGGGAAGCCATTAAAAAAAAAGGGAGACCTAGGTGGGTACCTTCAAAGCACCGCTATACCTATTTATTATTATTGGACTCATAGAATTATCATATTCATCAGATTATCATATTTTTTTATTGGCAAGTGAAAGGAGATTTTTCAATGCATTAAAAACGTAACATTTGGATATCCTATACAAAAGTTAGAAAGGATTAAAGTTTTTTTTGGTAGATGTTTCAAGATCATTTCTTCAACATATGTACACATTGATTTTGGAGCTGTACACAAAATGAAAATGGCGGTTTTAAGGAGGGTGCAATTTTGGGTATTTTGACCTTGGTGCTATTGGAATCTTTAGAAAAGTGGTATGACTAATTTGCATATGGTTTATATTTTAAACTACTCTTAATTCTAAAAGGTGGAAATTTATATCTAGAAATTCATCTTTGTTAGAGGCTCCTTTAAGTATTCAAGATTTTTTTTAGTTTTACAAGTTATTTTTCATTAATTTACATATTAAACCAATATTTCAATTACGAAGTCCATATTTTTCAACTAGATATTTTTCCAATTCCACTAGGCTAACAATTAATTAATTAGTAATTCTTTCCAAATATTGGCACCTAGATTTGAATAATTGTGATACTATTGCATTTTTTTTAGAACCAATTAAGGTTGAGGCACCAATTGTCAACCATGCCTAATATCCAACCAATAGGGTGTAGTATTTCCAACTAAGGCTGGAACAAATTTCCAATGCTTAACTGAAGCTTGGAATGTGTTTTTTGGAGGTCTTTCATAAGGTTGGGACTAATAAGATTATGACACATGTCTTAACGTAGTGAGCAAGAAAGTAGAAGATAGCAAGTGGAAAAGTAATTCTTGAATGATTAGAATGAAAGACTCTAAACATTGGCTATTGGTGAAGTGCACTTTTAGCACGGGGGGTGCACTACAAAGGAAGTTCATGGGTGAGGAGCAACCAAACCCTAACTACCCATTCCTACTTTTCCTAATTACTTTCTAATAAACTATAATTTCAACCTACAATTTTGAGCTTTGTTTAACAATGTCTATAGGTTTCTATCGCCAAAAATTTCAATCCTAAATAACATGTGATATATTGTCTAGAAAGGATTGAAAAATGAACTAAAATGGCATGTTTTTCAACTAAAATATTTATAGAGATTACATGAAGATGACTATTGTATCAATATTCAACCAAAATAAACTTTCAGTAGAAAACTATTTAATAGAATTTTTTTTTCATTTTTCAATTTTTTTTTAATATAATATAGGGGTGTAAAAGTTATTTTTAGCTTTATAGTATATCTTTTTTCTTCTAAAATTTGTAACTAATTATTATTAACATAAAAAATACCAATAATTTAGAACATAAAATTTCAAAGTAGGAAAATCTATTCATATTTTTTTTAGAAAATAAAATAAAATTTTAGGATATAATATAGGGGGTTCAAAATTTGGTCGCTCCTCACCTATGAACTTCCTTTGTAATGCACCCCCGGGACTTTTAGGCTCTCCAAATTCACAATAGTTTCAGTTTTGGGAATACAATTATAAAAAATTTGCTATCCCCATGATATTTCCTATCTTCCTACAATATGAAAAATTTCCTCCACCTCATATTGTTCACCATCTGCTCCAAAATTGCTTATATAAATGATTGGCTACTAGTGCCTTAACCTTATAATTTGTGTTGTTTTATAGCATTCTTAAAACCATGCCAGTGAGCATCATCTTGCGGCGGCATCCAAATTGGCATCTTGACAAAACTTGAATGCCAAAGGGAGTCACAAACAATAATCAGTTTTCATTTGACAATCATAAGCCATGTGCTATAATTTATAAAATAAAAATAAAACACTCCCCTTGACTGGTTCCCATTCTACTTGGTAATAAGGTAATTACACCCCAAACCGCCACTTTTTGCTATTGAGCCTATTTTCTATTATTAGACTGGTCAAATTTTCACACTATCTTGTTGGCAAGTGAAAGGAGGTTCCAATGCACCAAAGAACATGGCATTTTGATATTGTGTGCAAAAGTTATTAAGGAACAAAGTTTGGATCTAAAAGCGTTTCTTCCACATAGGTACAGAACTGATTTTGGAAATGTATATATAGTATAGATGGTGGTTTAAGGTTAGTAGCACATTTAGGTGTACCTAAATCAATGGAGTCTTCCTTGCCGCATGATTTGTTTTACACAAGTAAAGGAGCCTTTAGTGCAAGAGAGGAAAAGAGAACAAGAGTCCAACCGCAAGCGGCCTGAGGGGGCAAATAACTGACAGACCAAGACTAAAATACAACTAAACAAAAAAGCGCTAGTATGCAAGTGGTTTCCGCCCTACCAAGGCACAAAGTGCCTATGAAGATTGGAAAACAAACTCGGCCCTAGGTCCAAATAACCTCCACTAAGGAGAGTAATCCACCCAACTGGCGAAAATGTTGTTGCGAATCCACTTGTTCGCAAATCAGGTCCTAGCACCCTCCCAACTCTCAACATGCCTAACCTGTAATCTACACTCAGCTTCCCATTCAATCCTACTATAATTAATTATGCCTAATCAAAACTACAAGAAAACCTATCCGAATTGACAGAAACTGGTCCGAAATGACAGAAATCAACCCCTCCTAATCTACAGAAAATTGACAGTTTTTTGTCAATTCAGACAATTTTCTGTCAATTCGGACAATTTTTGGTCCTAATTGATTGAAACTTGTCAAATTTCTGTAGATTAGGAGGGGCTGATTTCTGTCATTTCGGACCAATTTCTCTTGTAGTGCAAATACGCTGAAGGAGTTTGACAAACACCCACATAATGTCATTGAAGGTTGTATCATTATGTTCGATCTACAACATCTACATGATGACCGTTCAAAGGACTGTTCAAATGCCATTCACTGGAGCGAACTTGCGAGGGATGTGCTCAGAAAAGATCCCTTGCTTTCACATAAGCGGATGCCATGGACCTTGCATTTCAAAATTCGTGATGAGCATATTGAAAATGTGGATCCCCCATTGCCAAGCGCGACGGGCTAAAGTGCATTCCCAAAACCTATGGAGCATGGATTCATGGGCATGGATTGGACTAATAGGACACCCTATATCAATTGCGTTGTGTATTCTACCTCCCCATGAGTTAGTAGCTCCTACCCTATGCCATACTAACCAAAGGAGGCTTGCTTCTTTAGGAGTGCGAATTTTTTGCAAATTGAGTTCCATCTTAATTGTTGAGATAAGGGTAAGATGAATGCCCATTTTTTCTCAATAACATTAAGGGTAACATACTTGGTCTTTAGTATTTCATGTCCAAGTTTCGTTGTATATTTGTGGAAAGGTATCAATTTTTGAAGGCCTTGCCAATTGAATTTTCTTGGATCCCACAATAACTTATCAACCCTACCAAATTATTGTAAAGATTCAATCTTTTTAGACCATTGCACTACACTTATGACTCTAACTCTGTGAAAATCCCCGGACACTTGGTTACTGGATCCACTTTCAAGCATGAGTTTACTATATAGCAGCCACATAGTCAACATTCTTAAGGAAGGTCTGACTTCCATCACTCGACCTTGTTGGAAAAGGTTCCAATTTTTTACTTCCCCTTCGACTAGAATCCTTGAACAACTACTCTTTTGAAGGACAACAATCGGGAAGGGGTTGGTATCATTTTCAAAACATCTCACCCATTCTCCTATAGTTGGTGGAAGAGATTCGGTAGTGAGTAGGGAGCCCCATATGCGATGTAAGGATCTGATTGTGGCCTCCCAAGCACTAAATTCTTTTTCTAGCAACCTCTAACGGACCGCTACATCACAAAGTTTAAACCCTACGGTTTGTCAACAGTAGTCATGTAGTTATTGTTGTTTCATGGGTTTGCACGTTAACTACAATTTATCACATCATTACAATTCATTACTTGCATCGTTATGATGCAAAGTCAAGTAATGCATTGTAACGATGCAAAGCAATGCATTGTAATGATGTGATAAATTGTAATTAATGTGCAAACCCATGAAACAACAATAACCACATGACTATTGTTGACAAACCATAGGGTTTAAACTTTGTGATGTACCTCCAAGCTTGTGAGGAACCTCCCATCTTGCCATGCACCTCTAATGTATTAAAGTCCTGCTTTGTACAGTTTAGAGGCACGACTTCTTGAGAACCCTAGGCCAATTGGGGCAAAGAAGCTCACTACTAGAAAATTTAGTTTTTATGTTGTTTTGGTCACGTTGATCTAGTCAAAATCTGACAAAAATTTGTCCAAATCAACAGATTTTTGTCAGATTTTGACCAGATCAACGCGACCAAAACAATAGAAAAACTAAATTTTCTAGTAGTAAAAGAGGATCACCACAATGATTTGAATTGAGTTTCCTCAAAGAAATCAAGGGGAATGGGTACAATATCCCCCACCATCTTCCTCCACGCATCACCTACATGATTCCAAGTTTTGGACCCTTTCCTCCTTTGAAATCGAGGAATGGTAAAAAACTTGAGGCTTGGGGCCCAATTCCCACCTTTGTAAGATTGAAAGCAAGAGAGTTTGAACCTTAAGAATATGTGTAAGTTGGACGAAGTAGGTTCACATGCTTTCAGAATCCACTTGACTAAGAGTGCTATTAGGGCATCAACTAGGTTAACAAGCCCAATGCCACCTTTAGCCTTGCTCTAATGCATTGCATCCACACCACTTTAGATCGAGATCGATGTATCGATCTTGACCACATAAAATTCATTATTGTACTCTTACATTTTGTCACTCATGCAAGAGATCCAGCCTAAATGGCAATAAAAAATAGAGGGTTGAAATTAACACGTGATTGTCTACAATCCTCCTCCCAATGGTATTGATATTAGCCATACACCAAAATGCCAATTTTTTATGAGTTTTTTCTAGTAAAAAGGCATCTACCTCCCTAAAGCTAAACGAGAGCCCAAACAAAAAAACCAAGCAATTTGTTGATGTCATCCGTAGTTGGTTTGTCTATGGTGGACGTACTTGAATACCTTGTGCTTTCTAATAGCCACATGATTTGTCCCAGTTGAGAACCAAGCCTGAGCCTGCATAGAACTGGTCCAATGTAGCTATTATTGCTACTACTAACCTTTCTTCTTCTAGGAAGGTAAATGACATGTCATTTGCATATTGGGCTATTACTTATTGGCAGTCTTCCACCGGTAAATGAATGCCCGTAATCACTCCTGTAGCAACCCCTGCTTTAACCATTGTATTTAGAACTTTGGCTATAATGAGAAAAAGATATGGGGCTAGTGGGTAACCTTGTCTTAACCCCATTTGGATGGGAAAGACTAGAGATTGGGCCCATTCACTTTAACCGAAGCTGTAGCATCCTTAAAAAGAAGCATGACCATCAATACAAACTCCTCTAGAAAGTCCATTTTAACCATGGCCTTAGACAATCCTTAAATCTACCATGTCATAGGCTTCTGCCACATGATTTCCAATCAAAGACTCTCCACCTTTATTGTGACATTAAAATAGCACCCACCTAAGCTTACCGTCTTTTAGTTTGTTTGTGTTTGTTCCAACTCTTTAATTTGATATAAAAAACAACAACAATTAGGTTGTCTGCCTAAAGGCCTATGATTTGTCACCCTGCTTTGCTTACATCACCTAAGGCAAAAACATCCAAAACCATCAATTTAAGCAAATCAACATAGTTGGAGGCATATTTTTCTTAAAATAATATTTTTGTAGTATATGCAAGTGAAAATCATGAATGTTAAAAAAAATAGATTTTTTTGGATATTGTATGTAATTTTTGTGATTTTCTAAAGTGTTGGTTGTTTAGACCATTAAAACTGTCCCATAGGTACCCCCCAACTAAACCCTGCAAAAATCAGTTGTCAACAAATTATAGTAAAAAATATGTATTTTGAATGTGTTGACCAATCAATGTTAAACATGTAGAGGACACATTCACCAAAGTCTAAGGACATAATTGGGTGAGTCTAGGAACAAAGAATAGGAACAGGTGCGGAAATAGGTGTTTCTACGTTAACTCAAATTCAGTGGTGTGTTCAGAAAGCAAAACAATTTGTTTAAAAAAAAGCCAAGGATTCTTTTGTTGAAGTTTGTTTTGCTGATTCTTTTTGTTTGGTACAATGGATGCTTCCTCCTCATCCTAATATCACCCAACATACAATACAAGCTTCTCAAAGTCAATTGTCCCATTGAAGACCAAGAACAAGCAGTGAATTGCAAGTGTCTCTACCCAAATAAATATGCATTGGTTATGTATATTTCTTTTCATAGGATCTTTCTTACAATTTTTTATTTGATTATATTATATATATATATATACAATCTTTCTAATATGTACTCCCTCAGTCCCACTAAACACCTCCAAATCGGTTTAGGGCTTGTACCACTAAAGAACTCCATTTATTAATTTTCATCATTGACCAAACAATCTAAAATTCAAATCATGTGTATTTCCACTCCACCTTCCATTTCACATCACTTATTCAACACTCAACGATCAAAATCAATAAATAAAACCTTTTCAATGATACAAACCCTGAGCTAATTTTGATTTTTTGAAGAGGATAGATGGAGTAACAATCATTGAATGCTATTATTCTTAAAATATCTACATTTCACAATTCTACTAGTTTTAAGAAATCAAAATTCTTAAAAATGATGGCCTCTGATACACCACTATTGTATTTAACACATATTACACATGTTTCACTTTCATTACATGATTTTCGAACATTTTAGGCACCCAATGGGCTTTTAAAAAATGAGTGGAATATAGGGTTTATTTTGCAACCATGGGGGCTGGATCTTTAAGGTTTATAATTGGAGGTTCACAATTGGAGGTTTATGATGTTCTTTAAAGTTGATATTGCTGACAATTCTTTTGGAGTTTTTATATTCATATAATGATTGTGATCACCAAAGTCTCTAGAGCAAGAAACAAAGGCTAAGCCCTTCAGTGGGGGTATTATTGGTAGTGTAGAGAGTAATTGAGCCTTGGTGTTTCTTAAAATATACTACATCAAGACAAACAATGATTAAAGCGTATCAATTAATAATTGAGTAATGATAGAAATTTTAAGATATGTGCTAAACAAATTTGGCCCATTGCTAAAGAAGCAAAATAAGTGTCACTGTAAATTTGAACCCTTTAGTGCTCCCACGTCCTAATTTTAAACAAAAAACATAGAGGTTCCAAGGGGATTTGGTGATCACAAAATTTCTCATTTATCTAAACCAATGTTTAAATTTAAAATCCATAATTTTTGTAGGATGAATTTGACTAAATTGAGGTAAAGATTACATCTTTTATATAGAGATATGAGCAACAGAAATATGTAAAATTGAAGAAAGGATAAAGGCGCTTTTAAGGGTCAAATGCTTTAGAAACTATTAGGAACTTTTGACTGTTTAGTCAATGCCATACAAACCGGTATTACAGTTGGTTTCAATTCTAACTTATCCTTAAATTCTGTATCCAGCCTCTCCAGGAATGCAATAATTTTGGCAATTGAGAAAGTGCACTTACAACTACCTCCAATTAATTATAGACGCGAAGGAAAAAAAAAAAATGAAGAAACCGTCAAATTAGTGTGACCTGACTCCAGGGCTACCCGCCAACAACGACGACGTAGACTTCTCGTCCAAGCGCGAAGTTTCGTCGTCTAGAGACACGAAGTTTCTTCGTCCACGATTTCAGGAGAACTGCCGACTGCGTCCTTTTTCCACGTCCCCAACGAAAGGAACTTCGTCTCTCTCGCGCTCCCTCCCCGGCCAGTTCGCCGCTTTGCTGCACTCCACCTTTGAAGCCCCAGTTTTGTCTCCGAAAAGGTTTGTTTTCTCCATTTGGAATTTTTAAATTTTAGAGGGAAAGAAACAACTGAATGGTAACCCCTCCCCATGAAAATTTAAAAGTTAAAAGTTAAAAAAGTTAAAAATATAAAAAGATGAAAAAATCCAATTCAGAGTCCACTGATTTTTCAGTTTCGTTGAATGATACTCCTCCCCATGAAAATAAAAAATAAAAAAGTTAAACATTTAAAAAGGAAAAGAAAAAGAATCCAATTCAGAGTCCGTTGAATTTCCAGTTTCAGCTTCCTCGCTTGCACTTCCTGGGCACTGGAAAAACCTCCTGTGGCCTCTCTGAAAGTTTGATACAACCAATGCCTCCTAAAGTAGGTACACCCCAAACCGCCACTTTTTGCTACTAAGCCTATTTTCTAATATTATGGGACATGCACACCTGGTCTTAGTGAAGGAGTGGTGCTACCTTGATAACGCAGTCAAATGATGTTGACTCCATCTTAAATAAAGTTGCACGATGGGGGGCCCATTGCCCTAGCAGAAGCAGCTTCTGCAGCCTATCAAGATATGTGAGTTGTTCACATATGTCGTGCAGGCATACTGCACTGGCTATGCCATGTCTCTGTTCCGCTTCCCAGTGAAGCACGTCGTGACCACTGGATCCAAGCTGCCGCGGTGGTCTCAGGTAAGAATTGCTTCCTCTTTGTTGCTTGCAGTGTTGAATTATCGGGTTCCATTCATAACAGAAATTGGTGTTGCTGAAGAAGCAGATATACGTCCTATGACAATGACGATGGCCAGCATGACCGGAAGGTACAATAAGTGCACGACAATCTGATAATTTTCCACGACATTCTCATGATTTGTCAACGTGCTCTCTGTAGGTGACTTGAAGCATTTCGGCGTTGTTAACTTCAACTCTTGCAATGGATTTTCTGGAGCATCTCGTTGACATGCTGACCATGGCGTCCGTTATCCTGGTCGTCCTTCTAGGATTGTAACGAAGACTGCTTGTTATTGACGAAGACTTGCCCAGCTATGACCATAATGACGGAACAGCTGAGTTACTGCATTTCAATAGCACTTTATCTCTGCACATTGTAGGTGCTACTCATGCTACCATGCATCACCTACAACTGTGGAACACGCTTGCAGCCGTGGAGGATGACCTAGGCTTCTAGGTGAAGCCCAGATCCACAACCTGGTTTTCACGATTTCTCTTGGAAGAATATGAGGATGAACATTGGATTCAAATGTTCAAAATGACAAAGCGAGCAGTGTTGTCTCTCACATGTCTTTTGGAGCCATCCATAAAGAAAAAGAACACAAGGTATCGTTTTGCAGTTTTGATCGTTGTGCAATTGGCTTGTTTTCTTTTCAAATTGAGCCATGGCGCCTCATTCCTTGTATGCAACGAATTCTTTGCTATGGGCCGAAGTACTGTGTGTGTGTGATGCTCCGTGATGTGGTGCACACCATTAACATCGTTATGCGCTTTGAAATGTCATGGCCTACTAGAGGAGATTTGATAGACATAGCTACAGAGTTCCAACAACTTTGTTCTCTACTAGGTGTGGTTGGAGCGATTGATGGAACGCAAATACCCATAATCAAACCCAGGTATGGCTCAGTAGACTATTACTACTTCAATCTAGTGGTTATTCAATGAATTGTCAAGTTGTTGTCGATAGTTCAAGAAGGTTCCTTGATTTGTACGTGGGTATGTCGGGCTCCACTAATGATGTCTGTATGCTGCGGCGATCTACACTATACTAGAGAGGACAACGCAATGTCCTATGGGATGCTGCATACACATTTGATGGTTTTTCTCTGTATTTGCTAGGCGATGCCGGATATCTTTTATTGCCGTGGTTTATGGTGCCTCACCGACAACAACAACTATCCATGCTTGACCGCTTGTTCAACCAAAAGATGAGTAAGGGACGATGTGTCATCGAAAACACTTTTGGTTTGCTAAAGCAATCTTTCAAAGAGTTGGAAGTGAAGTCTGAGTTGAACGTTTGCTTTCCTACCGAACGTAGTCTTCAGCTGTTGTCTTTTGCACAATTTGCTCCTCAAGCAGAGCCATGACGAGGTTGAGCGACTCTTAGACATCCTTCGAGTAGAACGAACCTGTATCAATGAGGTCCGGGCCACTCATGCTGAGTAGTACGTGCGGTCAATGAGGAATGAGGACGACCACTTTGTAACAGCTGCAATGAAAAGACAGCAGTTGGCTATTTATCTTGCTGATAAGCGAGGCTTGGCAATGTGATGCCTTCTACCTTGAAGATTTTTTTCTTACAATATATACATGTACGTACTTTATTATATAGCCGGATTTTTTTTTCCTACAGTAGATTTCTTCATATCAAAAGCAACTTTTCCTAACTTCTATCAATATTGTACACGAAATGCGTTATTCCATACTACAATGGCTTATCTTCTACTCTCCTCACTTGCACGAGGTCAGGCCCTGTTCGATTTCAGGTGTTGCATTCCGGTCTCCACATTGGAATGCCAACAGGCGTAGTTTATAACCACTTGCTACTTGACAGTCGTGGTCGATAACCACCTCCTGCAATTGGTCGCTCTCCTCCTCATAGCAGACTAGAGCTTACAATGAGGGCTTCGACATTGACGAAGTCTGAAGGAAGAATAGAACTCACAGTCAGGGCTCCGACATTGGCTCGAAGACCTTGTCAACACAAGCAGCACCTTCGCTGGGCTTCGGCTAGTCCATGGCCGCGTTCTCCGGACGTCTATCTCTGAGGAAGTTACAGTCTCTCCATTTTGAGCCGCTTTGGAAGTACCGAAAGCCAGCTTCAATGACGTCCATCAGGTTGGACAAGCATTGCACCACCTCGGATTGCTTGTGGATGGCAAGGCGGGCGTTGTCATTGGCTGCGTCCTGCATTCGACGGTCTCTGTCGTGTTGGTAGTCCAGTTGGTTGCCGAATAGCTGGACCTGAACGTCGATCTTTGACTTCTCCAACTCTTGACTAGCTTGAGCCATTTTTTTAAATTGCTCAACCATCGCTTGTGCGGTTTCTTTTGTGGCTTCTGCTATTAGAGTATGCCCTGACTAATTTTTCCTCCGCATGCCAGTATTGCCAATACGGACGAGCCCGTTTCTTTCTCCGGTGTCACTGGAGCTGATCAGAACCGGATTCACGCCGGCTGGGAGGTCGTTCCGTCGGCGCTTGGAAAGACTACTAGCTCCTTTGCCACCCCGCGGACCTTGAGAATATGGCAGGTCTCGACTTCCTCTAGCCGATGATTCCGTAGGAACACTGGATGAGTCATCCCCTGCTGGGATTGAAAGAGGGTCATTGAGGTCCAGTTCATTTGGTATGTCTTCACAAACGCTGCCGACCATAGTGACTGGTGTACGGTAGTTTGTGTCTTTACTCGACATGCCATCTCTCATGTGTATTGACGTCACGTTAGGCCGCGAATGAAAGCACTCGTCCATGGCGAAGAATACATCTCGTGCAAATGACTTGGGCAATCCTTCTTCTCTTCGTTCAGTGGCTGTTAGATCCTAGTAGTCAGGTGCATTAGTGCCACTCCGCGCATGGTAGTCCGCTATGCGCTTGCACTCCGGTGTGAGCTGATTCCATTTGCTCTTACAAGTTGCGGCGTCACGTTGATAAGGTGAGCAATTGGCCTTCATTATCAAACAACTTACACGATGTCACTTGCGCATGTCCAAGTTCATGAGCTCCCGTGCATCGGGTGTGCTCTCTTCTTTACGCCAGAGAGAGACTTTTGCAGCTATGAGAGCATAAATCTTAGTGGTCTGCCAATTCGGCCCTTTCTCCTTCCTCTGCTGTTTCAATGGACTGCTTGCCTCAACATAGTTCTCTGCACAAGGTCCATGCAGTAGTGTAGAAGGCTACGCATGCCCTACTCGCACATACTCTGCTACAGTTTTCAGACTTACGTGGGAGTTCAGCGGCAAGGCATGAGTGACATGTGACATCCCTCAAGCAAGGGAAGCATCGATTCAGTTTTGCATGCATTCACTTACTCATGCATGCATCAACTCACTCGTGCATGCAAGCATAAATTCACTGAAGCATGCACTCTAGCATCGATAATCTCATGACTGGGCATTCACAACTATATCAACCAGCAACCACCTATTATGTTATTCATATCTGCACAACTCTTACCTCGTGGTGATGTTGAGACAGTTATAGTCGCTGCTTCAATACGATGCGGAACTTCAGTACTTGCATCACCGATATGAGTATTGTAAATTGAATTGGTCTACAAGCATCATGAATTTTACATCAATTTCTATCTACATGCAAGGAAGAATCATATGTGCCAAACCTCTAATGACATGCATACCGCGAAACTCACCGGCAAAGGGGCTGGAACCAGACAACAATGCGTGCCTGTCCATGCAGGGTCTAGTATCCATGATGTATGTCGTGCTCACATAAAAGCAGTGAGTACTCATTATTGATACCTCTGGCAACTATAGCCGATAACACAGAATCTCTGAAGCCAAGTTCGTGAACTGAGTGAACGATGACAGTGCGTGATTCCTATTCGCCGACAGTGAACAAATCCGAACAGCTCAGTGGATCCGGTAAACTCGAAGTCCCTATATGTACTGTAGTTTGTGCTTGTCATGGCCGTTACCATTACTTGGAGGTTGCACGATTTTGCAACTAAGCGTGATGTTGATGGATCACCCAGAAGATAATCTTGTTGTCAAAACTTAATTGACACAATGTACGCCCATTATCTTATTGCAACAGAACACTCTCAAAATCTTCATGTTGCTTGATTCGAGCTGTAACTCCATCTTACAATTAAGCACAGGGGAAAAAATATTTTCTGCTAATGGCATTCATAACCACCAATCTTTGAGGGTGCCAGGTCACAATACACGTTAGCTCGGCATTCCCGTACTTCCCTTACTTGAATGCTCTAGCAGCTTGCAAGCTTACAGTCTCTGCTAAAGCCCCTCTTAGCAACAAGTGTGAAAGGCCCTTTAGACTAGTCAAATTTTCATATGTTCTTGTTGGCAAGTGAAAGGAAGTTCCAACGCATCAGACTATGTGGCATTTGGATACTGTATGCAAAAGTTATTAAGGAATAAAGTTTGGTTTTGAAAGTGTTTATTCCACATAGGTACAGAACTGATTTTGGAGATGTACATACAATATAGATGGCGGTTTAAGGTCAGTGGCACATTTGGGTGTACCTACCTTACACCCTTATGGGGATGGAATTCCAATGCTGGTTAATTTTTTCCACATGTGTGGAAGAATTTTTTTGGTAAGAGCTTTTACTTGGAGTGTTTCTTTTTTATGGATTTGTGGTTTATGGATTGGTTTAGGGCCACTTCACACTATGGCCAAAGGTCGAGAGGCCGTGGGTTTCCACCAATCAAATTTCAAAAAAACAAAAGTTCAGCCTCTCAACCCTTCCACTAAAAGGCACAAGTCCAAAGGCTAATGCCCTCCAACTACCTACGTGGCAATAAATTGTCTACATGGCGACGGACTCTCAAGGGAAGTTTGGGTTGGCTAAAAATGAAAGTCCAAACTATGGCCAAGAGGCCGTCGACTTATGACAAGATCTCAACCATTAGATTTCTAAAAGTTTGGACTTTGGTTTGGCCTTGGGAGGCTTTACACTATGGCCAGCCAAAGCTTCAACACCTATTATTTATTGCCTATTTATTGCTCATTTATTTGGACTCTTAACAAAGTTTGGCCACTCAATTTCACAGCCTCTCGACTCAACTTGGACAACCATAGTGTGAAGCACCCGAGTTTTCATTTATCATCACTAACAACTTTGCATTAAGATAGAAGTACCTATTTCGGATAAGTTAAGCATTTTAATGTGTATGATTTGGGGAAAGTCATGAATTGATTCAAGGTGTGCAAAAATAAGATTGCCGAAGAATGCCAAAAAAAATGATTTTTTTTTCCTAGAATGAATATTTTATTGAATATAAAAAAGAATTCTTCATCCAGACCCATTCTAGTTTCATATACTCACCTATTTTGGTTACCTTTAGTACTTTCCCTAAGCCAAGAAAAAAGAGAGATGAACGGGCGAGAGGGTACAAACAGAGAATCTTTCTCAATAACCAATGCATTCAATTGCTGTTCACAATAAGTCAGCCTATGCAACCATCATGGGGGCCTGTCTAAAATAGGTTCTTCTACCTTACATTCCTTGCTGCAGGTGCAGCTCTGGAAACTGCGCTGTCAGAATTCTGAGCATTTCAAGTCCTGCGTAACTTCATTGATTTGCTGTAAGTTGGGTGATGGAATTAATGCAAAAAAATGGTGCTCTGCTTTTCCTTTCTTCCAAATGAAACTAGAATGTGGATATGTCACGTGGGAATCGCAGCACAAGTTGTTTTTCAGCTTCAATTTTCTTTATGGTTGTCATTGAAAGTTCTTGTCATGGCTATGGCTTGTAACCCAGCATTTAAACCCTGGAAGACCTCAACCAAGAGACTGACGGTCCAGGTAACAGAAAATCCTGTTGCCTTACACCTAAAATCCTGTTGCCTTACACCTAAAATACCTTGGACCTAAAATCACACAAATAAGCCTGTTACCATATACCTAAAATTGCATTAAGCCTGGTACCTTACACCTAAAATCGCACAAATAAGCCCTAAAATCACACAAATAAGCATGTTACCTTGCACTGAAAATTGCACAAGAGGTAACACCAAAAATTGCACAAATAAGCATGTTATCTTACACCGAAAATCACACAAATAAGCATGTTATCTTACACCGAAAATCACACAAATAAGCAATTTGACATGATTGCCATTCTTGTATTGAAAAACTTTTGGTAGGATCTTGTTGGAAGCCAAATGGGGATTCTAAATTCTCCAAGAATGCATTTTTTAAACAACATATGAATAAACTACAAATGTTCAATGTGTTGAAAATAGGATTTGGAATATCCAACTATAAAAATGTTGTTATTAGGAGTGATGTTAGGGATAATAAGTGAAGTTTTTTTGACCTAGTTAGAGTGGTAGTGGAATAATTTGAACAATATTGAAAGTGAGAATGGATGACAGTCTTGCTCTAGTACTTTCTATTCCCTTTAGAAGTGGAGGTTAGTTCCTACTCTCACTACCAATCTCATTCAGTTTGTTTGGGACCTACTTGAGTGCAGATTGTTGATCTTGGTGTTTTGCATTTTCACTTTTGTTTCTCCCTTTAAAGAAAAAGAAGAATAAATGACATTGATGGAACTAATGTAATGAAGATTCTCTCGAGAGGTTAGGATAGGTATTAGTAGTAGTAAATATAAGGGGATTCACAATAGGTGTTCTTAGTTCAATGAATTTGTTTGTCCTAAGTTAATTTTATGAAGTTCCTTTGTTACCACTTTTGTGTTCAACATTCATCTACATCATGTGGTATATGATAGGTATATGCATCTACATCATGAATGTTTGTATTACCTTTAGAAATGTCAAGTGCTCATGGCACATGCTCGAGTGAAAGCAAAAATTCTCTTAGAGATTCTTTGCAAATTCATAAGATCAATGATACTTGGATTGCTATTGGCACAATTATTATGTAATTCGTCTAGATTGAGAGGAATGATGTTGCCTTCAATGACACTCACTAGTCCTTAACAAGATTTGACTAGGATCGATTGATTGATTATAGAAAGGTGGAGTGGGAACAAGTTCCAAGTGTAAAGATTAACAAAAGCGTAGTAATACTTTTAGAGTTGTTCTAGAGTTTCAAGAAGAGATAGTGTAGGAATAATACTTTGGTCACTTTTAATGACAACAAGATAGACTAGATCTTCTTGGGTCCAATAACAAACTTCATGTTTAAGTTTATTTGACTCTCACTTTGGTGATAGCTAACACTCAAACTACTAGCTACCATATTATTGTCTCATTGGTGGTTACTTTATTGGTACTTATATACCCCCTCTAAGTTCTATCTTACATTGAAGTGTTGAAATTGAATGTCCATGTTAGATTTAGAGAAAGTTTAATACTTGACTTCAAATCCATCACAAGATGGACATGGTGCTTTTAAATTATGCCAAGTTTGGCCCTCACCCAAGGTTAGTTGTTACTTTTATTGCTTGCAATGGAATTATTTTCACTTGTTTCAAAATTTTTAAAAAATCATATTCATTTAGGCTAAGAAAACAAAAACAAAAACTCAATAGAATGTGAGAATGCTAGATCCACCCAATGTAATTATATCGAGTGATTTGTTGCCCAAACTCGACTTGTCTTAGAGGCCAACAACAAAATTATAGATATAAATATAAATGATAAATACATATAATAATAAATTGTGTAATTCAAATAAACATTTGGGAAGTTTGTTGAGTTCTATCAATTAATTTCTTTCGATTCCCAAATTGAACCAATTTTTGAAGTACAAAGCTTGGTTGATTTTTCTATTTTTTACTCCAAATAAAATTGTACAGATTTTTTCATTGTTTTTTGCCCCAATTCTATTAGCTAAATTTGAATTAGTTGTCACTTCTTCCCAAACATAGGCTCAAATGGATCAACATAAATCAATAGAATTAAAAAATAGCTATTAGAAAAAAATGGATCAACAAAAATCAATTGAATTAAAAATAGCTATTAGAAAAAAAGTAAGTCCTCAAAGGGATTGCTTGATTGTGAGAGTTTCCTTCAATGGAACTCATAACCCCTTTGAAGGACCATGACCATTGTTCATCAGCCCATTCTTTTGGCACCATAGAGCTAGATTGCACCATTTCAAAATAAATTTCTACTTTTTTCTAGAAAAAAATAATCTTTTTTGCCAAAAAATTCACCTCTATTAAAACATGGATGAAGTTGCAAAATTTGCATTAAAAAGTACAAAAATACGATTGAAAAGTGTTTTTTCATCCAAAAGATAGATGAGTGTAGAACTACAATACTTCAACAAATTTTGAGTAATCACCATTACGACACTCCTTTAAAAAGTAAAGCAAATTGTTTATCATTAATAAATAGTGATCATAATAAAAAATTATTAAAAATTATTAAAAAATACTTTAAAAATAGCAATCTAATGTGTTCGCATTAATGCCACATCAATTTTGAAAATTTTGTAATTTTATATTTATTTTAAAATTTAAAATTTAAAATTATTCAAATTAACTATCTTACGTTGATCAAGCCCTCTAGTTCATTGACCAAGGAGATATTCAATTTTTTTTTGGCTAGCATTGTCTATTATTCCTATTGTCCGCATACTCACGGCCCCTTTGGAGACTCAATTTTTTCCTAATGAGGAATAGGTTTAAGTTTCTCATCCTCCAGTGATCATGGCTAGGGAGTCTTCTTGAAATCATTCCAGAAGTCCAATCATGTAAAGGAAGGGCTCCCTATTTAATGCTTGATCAATTTATCATTTACACCTATCCTAGCTATCTATTTTAGGTCTTTGGTTCTAAATATGAATTCAAAATTTTCCAAATAAAAAAGTTCTATTTTTCCTAAGGGTAATGTAAAATTAGGGATGAGCAAGGGGGCTTGTCGATTCACCCAAAGGGCCACTTGATTGTCACATGGGTCATATGAATAAATCCCAAAAATTTACTTCAATGGGTTCTAACTTGAACACGGTGGTGTGGAATATTCCACATCCATTGATAACTAATAATCCACGGGTCGTAAATTGTCAAAAAATTGAAGCTTGTTCACATGGGTACTTGGGCCAGAACTATAGTTAAGTTTAATAACAAAATAGATTACCAAAAAATTATGCATTCAACTAGATTAGAAACAAAATAAATGTTTTTGATTAAGAACTTTTAAAGAAATAGCTTTCCACTCATTAAAAATCCATGTGTCAATTTTCTTTCTATGTCTTGAATGCCATTTGTGATTTCAAAGTGAAAAGACAACGCTTTATATGCATATGGGATGGTAGGAGGTAAAGCAAACAATGTGGGATATATAAATTAAAATGAGTAGGAACTCAATTGCTCATAGTTAAGTCAAATTAAAGAAAGAATTGCACTTGAAGTAGAAATTCAAACCTCATTTAGTCATAGTAGAATGATCTTTTGCAAAAAAACTTTGGATTAAAAATAGTTGGGATATCAAGTTAAATTTCATCTCCAAAAATTTGTTTGATCTTTCAAGCCTCCAATTAAAAGTTATGGACAAATTTTAGACTCGATTTTAGAGAGGGGTTGGAAGGGACGTTTTTTTATAATATTTTTAAACATCCTTTTTGAATTTTGTCCATCACTTTTGATTGGAGGCTTTTTCTTGTCCAAAGTTTTTCGAAAAAAAATATTCTATTATGACTTAAATGAAGTTTGAAATTCTACATACACCCATACCCTTTGAGGATTCATAGTGGACGATTGATTTCAATAAAAGTGACATCTCCATTCACCCCTCACATATTTTCTAAGCAATTCCTTCAATGGGCCATCAAAATTGTTTTTGATGGCATAGGGTTAAATGACATTGGAATCTTGATTCAAAAGATTTTGAAGATTTGTAGCAAATCATCTCAACATTTATTTTGTTGATTTGTTTGTTTGGTCCACGATTTAGCCCCCCCAAAAAAGAAGTAGTATATACCATAAACTTCTTGACTGCCACAATCCTGGCACCCGACACTGAAGCTTTCTTTAATTCCCTGCGTGGATGTTTTTTGTGGAGGAGGCCTCCAGAGAGGGAAAGGCAGCTTCTCTGAAGGCTACTGAGTGTTGTGTGGCAACTGAACGAACGGCACAGAGGCGCACTGAGGTAGCCACGCCTTGTTCTGTCCCGTGACTCCATCCTGTGCAAATGAAGTCCCTGCATTCATTTCAGAGCAGGAATGTAGAAGGGCCCATGATGTCTTATCACCTAGCCCCAAAGAGATACCAGATCATGCACCTCAAAGAATACCAGGTCATGCACCTCAAAGAATACCAGATCATGCACCTGTTGAAATGAATGCGGAGACTTCATTTGCACAGGATTGGGTCAGGGGACGGACGGAATAAATAAGGTGTGGCTACCGCCTTAGCAGTGGTGGTACTACCGACGGACCACCTTGAGGTAATGGATGACATGAAAGCAGTGAAGAGCTTCCACCAACTGAACTCTCTCTGCCGTCCGCTCCTCTGCAAGTGGAGTGTGGCTGTGGACGTCAGTGGTGGAGTTCCCCGAGTCGGGATGCTCGCGGCCGGTCAAACCTGTGCGGCCGTTTGGCTCGTGGCTGCCTGGCTCGCATTGAAATTCTTTCCAGGACCCTCTGCCACTCTCGGAGCGTGGTGGCCATTCGTTGAGAACGAAGTTAATGCGATCCAGTGTCGCCGGGCACTGAGCAGGGCCTTTTTTTTGGAGAGACGAAGCCAGAGAGGTCAGATTTCTCACAGTCTAGCGAAATTTCACCAGAGAGAAAAAAGCCCTGGACTACTATTGATTCCACATGGGGCAGGCACTTTTCCCTGCAGGCAGCAGCTCTTATTTCAATTTTTTCCATTTGTTGATATAATCTTGTTGTGTGCATGTTGTAGAAAGCCCTGGTATTGGTATTGATTCCACATGGGGCAGGCACTTTTCCCTTGCAGGCAAGTGAGGCAATTCTTATTTCGATTTCAGCTTCCTTTTCCCATGAATCCCTTCCCTTTTTTTCCTTTTTAAATTTAAAAAAGAATCCTAAGTGATTGAAAATCTGGGCACTCCGTCATAAGGGCATGAGATTTTCAGTTTTTCACGGCACTCACTGTAGCAAATCAGAATTCAGAAGTGCAGACAAAGGATCCCATAAGTTCCTGTTTTTTGTTAATGCAACTGAGAGAATGGTTCTTTCCATTTGTTGAAAAAAAAATTAAATTAAAACTGTCCACATGTGTGAATTGGAAATTTTCATTTTTTTTATTAATAATATCCCGTGTGTTCCATTTTGAAGTCAAGTGTGGTTGATACGTGATGATGAGGATAACGAAACAGTCAACTTATTAGTTTCCTTAACCTTGAAGGTAAGGAAGGTGGAGGCACCCATAACCAATCAAATAAACTATTCTCAACACAATTTAAGGCAAAGCAAATATTTTTCCTTATAGAAATGACAAGGATGGCAAAATCTTTGGTAAATTTTTTTGCTTGAATTGAAATTACTATGAGTTTTGAGAGGCAAAAAGTGCTCTAGATCTATAGGCCAATGTCTAGACTCATCCAATTCCAATCATTCAAAAGCTACTTTCCGGCTCATTACTTCCTACTTTCTTGCCCACTTTAGTGGAACATGTGTCATGAATTTATGAGTCCAAAGCTTAAAAAGGAGAAAAAAAACCATATTCAAGGGCTTCAATTGGAAATTTGTTCCAATCTAGGTTGAAAACAATTGCACCCTACAAGTTGGTATGGGTCACTAGTTGGAAATGGATGCCTCCACCTTACACCTAAAATTGCACAAATAAGCAATTCAACGTGGTTGCCATTATTATATTGAAAAACGTTTGGTGGGATCTTGTTGGAAGCCAAAAGGGGATTCTTGATTCTCTAAGAATGCATTTTTTGGACACCATATGAATAACTTACAAATTTTCAAAGTTCCAAAAGTAGGATTTAGGGTGATCAACCATAAACTCTCATGAGCAATGGAAGTACCTTTTAGGCAAGAATCTAGCTTGTGCGATTTTAGAGAGTGTGCAATTTAAGGTGTAGTTACCTTAAACACTCCAATGTCCAATTTCTAAATGACGAACAAATTGATATTTTTGTTTCTTTCTTGTTGTTGCTTGGATGAAAGTCATTCCAAGTTGTGGAGATACTTTATCAAGTTCTAGTCCTATCTATTAGTTAGAGTTGGTTTTGCTAGGGTATATATTTTCAAAAATTACAAATGTTGAAGTATGTCAAGTAGTTGACCAAACCAAAATAAAAAAAACCACCATGCCAAGAGAATCTCTTTTGAAACTTAACCCATTCCAACAAGTTTTATTCCAAAAATCATATCATCCTATTTGTAATCAAATTTTGAGGAAATTTCACTATTTTCCTTTCAAAATTCATAAAAAAATTCTTGGTGATAGCATTAGTGAATCTAACTGTATGGATGAAATCTAAAGTTCAAAATCTACAACTTTCATTTGTATATGAATTCCAAAATATTCTTCCCAATAGTACTTTCTAACAATTTTTCCCAAATCGTCAATTCTGGAGAAGACTCTGGGCTAAATAACTGAATGACTTTAGCTACAAGATTTAATTTGTTTGAGATGTAATGTAGTGATTTCTGGAAAAATAGATGTAAGAGTTTTTCGGCAGTAGGAAAGGGGATCTGGGTAGGGTAGTTTTGTCCTTTTTTTTTCTCCTGCCCTCCTTGAAACACTTGGACAATGTGTAGTTTTGTACTTTGAAGATTGGGTTGTACAAGAACTTGCTCATTCTTCATTCTTGTACAAGACAGCAGCAATTCAGTTCTCATTCCATCCATATCTTAAATTTGTTTATTTGTTTTGTTTGTTACGTTGAGATCTTCTAGGCCGTGCATCCCCCTCTAGCATTCTTGGTATCATCAGAAAGTGCATGGGCTATGTTTCATGGTATTTGAACTTACAGTGAGAAAGTTATTGAATTTTGAATTTTTTATGAACTAAAAAATTAAAAAACTACTTTTACTTTAATTTTTGGTGTGGCTTTCAATAGTCCTTCAGAAGAAAGGAATGACTTGACTTTAGTTTTTTGTACATCCTTATCCTGTGAAGTGAATCCACTCCTTTTTTTTTTTTTTTTACTTTGTTGTGACTTCGTGAAGAAACAAACTTTCCATGCACATTAGAATAACCATGTTGGACTAAGTGGTGGTCCTATTGTCCTAAACAACGCGGAGTGTATTAGGCTAGTTTGATTAGGTATGCCTTGTGGGCATAGGTAGATGATGCTACCCTTGTTGTCATCTTTATGGGTGAGGTACGCAATTGCATTTGTACACTAGCCATTGCAATAGGTGTCTCCTACTTTGTTTTTGGCCACAAAACAAACAATTTCAATCCAATGCAAAAAATGGCAATATGTCATTCAAAAATAAAAATAATAAAAAAAGCATAACAAAACCTCAAAAGAGCAAACAAGAAGGAAGCTTTGATCAATCCATTTTGATTAATGAGATGAAAGTTTTGAGGATTTGTAGTTTGTGGGTAGGTATAAAGTCTTTGATAACCATACCTACTTGCAAACTAAAACTCTTCATAACTTTCATTTCATTAATCAAAATGGAATGATTCAAAGCTTCCCGCTTATATAAATCTAGGGAGACAATTTCAAATTTTTATTTTAAAAAAAAGTGATTTTTAAAGAAGTTGCTTGAGTTGCTTGGGTTGCCCATTGAGTAATGAAAATGACATATCACACAATAACTTTTTAACCATGTAGTCAAAAGTTATGAAAATTGTCAGGCCTTGAAGCTATTCCTTGGAAAAATGTTGTGTGAAATTTTAACAAAAAGAAATAAAATTTCATTTGTAGTGAGTTGTCCAAAATTGCTATGTTGCCAAAAAATAGTTTAGTGTTTTAGAGGTTAAGGGAGGTGTATTCATTGTCAACCTCAACCTATATCAAACTTGTAGGGGGCATTGTTTGCAACTAGGGCTGGATTAGATTTCCAACTGAAGCTAGGAATGTATTTTATCTCTTTTTCAAGGTTGGGACTAATAAGATCATGATATGCGTTCCAAAGTAGTGAGCAACAAAGTAGGAAGTAGTGAGTTGAAAGTAGTTCTTGAATGATCAAAATTGGAAGACTCAAGCACTTTTGGGCTCTCCAAATTCATAGTAAGCTCAATTTTGGCAATAAAAGTATGAAAAATTTGCAATCCCTATACTTCCTATCTTTGTACATAGGAAAAATTTGTCACACCTTAAATTATTGATGATCTATTGCAAAATTCCTTATGGATATGCTTACCTTAGGGTAGTTCAATTAGGTATACCTTGTGGGCATAGGTAGATGAGGCTGCCCTTCTTCTTTTCTATATGGGTGAGGGATGCAATTGCATGTGTGCATTAGGAATTGCAATAGGTCTCTCTTATACAATGACACCTCAAAAGAACAAACAAGGGGGAAAGTGTTGTGAAGTTATACTTCACCTTCCTACCCTCCCTACTAGCTAGTTCAAGATCAAACATCGAAAACATGCTCTAAATGTCTTCCATATCCGTAGGTTTTCCTTGACTCTTAAAAGAGCCTTTGTGAAACATCACTCTAGGTAAACATTATCAAACAACTATTCTACACCTATAGTTAGATCTTGGTGTATCCTATTTTAGGATTTGGAAATTCCATGTCCAATTACACTAGACACACCTATACAATACACACACACAAAAAACTAACTCTTTCTAAGGTAGACTCTCAAATTCTTCATAACTTCAATGCCAACCCCATAATCCACCTCCCCATATGCATCAATTTTCTTTTTTCCACCAATGAATAATTCAACTAATGCACAAGAAAAAGAAAGAAAGAAAAGGGTGGAGTCCTCTTTTTGTCTTTTTTTCTTTGATACAAAGGCACACTTTATTTATTTCTTATTTATTTTTGAACAAATGGAAGAATCATTGCATTAAAAAAATTTGTCATACAAAACAGTGAAACAAAAGGCTAGAGAATGAAGAGAAATGAGCACAGATAGAAAAAGAGACAAAATAGAGACTCAAGTAATCTATAAACCAAAGTCTTAGTGGAAAGTCTAGATTGGTCATCTATGTTGAAAAAATGCAGATCCAAAAACACATTGGATGAAGTTGAATCTTACATGAAGACCTATAATTGGTGAGTTTTCTTGGATGTGGCGAAGAATGGATTGGGTGCTTCAAGTAACTACACCTTAACATCACTCACTTTCTAAAACTGCACAAGCTAGATTCTTGTCTACAATGTACTTCCACTAGTCATGAGAGTCTATGGTTGGTTGCCCTAGATCCTATTTTTAGCACTTTGAATATTTGTAGTTTATTCATATGGTGTCCAAGAAATGCATTCTTGGAGAATCTAGAATCCTCTTTTGGCTTCCAACAAGATCCCACCAAAAAACATTCAATATAATAATGGCAACCATGTTGAATTTCTTATTTGTGCAATTTTGGGTGTAGTTACCTTACTCCCATATTTCTTGGGCACATAGACAAGAAAAGAAGCAATGAAAAAGTGTTTCTTCAATCCCTTGAGAGCAACAATTGCATGTGATATCAACGTTTGGATTAATTTGGGCTTTCCATAAGTGGATAGCTCTTGTGCTAGATGGACCAAATAAAAGCTGCCTCCTTAGATGGAGCTTTGTTTTGTGCCAGAGTCCATAGTTCGGGAAACTTTTTGAGTTTTACCAGCTAATTTCCTTCAATTCTCATATTGAACCGATTTTTCCAGCATTGAGTCCAGTTATTTTCTCTATTTTTTACTCAAAATATAAATTTTATAGATTTTTGCACCAGTTTTTTGCCGATGTTTTCAAATTGCAACCGGTTTTTTTCCCAATTCCTCCGGCTAACTTTGAACTAGCCGCCAGTTTTTTCCGAACATTGTGCCAGACATCCTTCCATCCAGCAGAACAAGGTAAGGATGGACTTCCACTGATGAGAAACAAAGCATTAGCTTCTACGGAACCAAAGAATTGGTGGATGTGAATGAAGAGCCCGGCCGCTTTCCATGCCAGGGAGGTTGCAACTATTCAGTACTCCAGACTATTCTCACAGACTCCACTAATTCATTTAACCCCTAAAGGTTTTCAACTATATTTTCACCAAACCTGCTCCAAAACTGCCATCTCTAGTGCAAGTACTAAATGTTTGACAAAAAAAACATTTTTTTGACACTTATAATACTCTAGTTCGAAAAGACGTGGAAAAAAATTCAGAAATTTTCACCATGTAGATTGCAAGATATTAGCGTTTGAAGTGAGAATTTTTTTTTTAGTCCCTGCGAAAAAACGGGCAGCTACACTTCACAAGTTCACATTTGTATGAAAAATGTCCAAAATGGTGGTCACTCTTTGGATTTGTTCTTCAAGGCAAGTTGGATACATGCTTGAACCATTTGGAATTGTACAACATATAGGAAAAAAGTAGTAAATAAAAAAAAGTAGACAATGATTCAAAATACTAAGTTGTTAAAAAAAAATTTGAAAGTGAAAAATGTCAATCCCAATGGTTGCAATGTTGTAATAAACAATCTATACCTAATGTTTTTAGTTTTTTTCCTAAAATATTGAAAATTGAGTTAAATAAAGGACTTCAAAGTTTATTTTAAAGTAGAGATTCTATAACTACCTTCAAACTACCCACAACTAAAACTCCTCATAACTTTCATCTCATTAATCAAAATGGAATGATTCAAAGATATCCATGTATAAATAAATCTAGAGAACCAATTTCAAATTTTTATTGAAATAAAAGTGATTTTTAAAGAAGTTTTCTTTTCTGCCTGGATTGCTTGTTGAACATTGAAAACTACATATCATACAATAACTTTTCAACCATACAGTCAAAAGTTATGAAAATTGTGAGGCCTTAAAGCTACTCCTTAGGCACATGTTGTGTGAAAATTTCAAAGAAAAAAAATTCCATTTATAGTGAGTTGCCCAAAATTGCTATGTTGCCAAAAGGCCATTTGGTCCTTTAGGGGTTAACATTTCTTTTGAAATCACATGGCAATTGAGCTGAAATTCCAGTGCCAGGAGTGTAAAACAGACATTCTTTTTTCTTTTTTTAACCACACAACAATCCATCCATTAAGTTAGATTGTTTTGTTTTGTTTGTTGTGGTGAGATCTTTAGGACTATGAGTCTCTGCAATGACTAGTGTTCTTGGTACTGTTGAAAAGTCCTTTATGAGGAGGGGTGCATGGGCTTTGTTTCATAATGTTTGGACCTACAGGGTGAGTGTTATTGAAATTGGAAGTTTTTATGAGTTAGAAAGTTATTTTTACTTTAAATTAGATTGTGGCAACAACACAAGGTACACTAGTCCATCTATTAAGTTAGTTAGTTAGTTTAAATTAATTTTTTTGGGTTACATTGAGACCATGTGTTCCTTGGTTGCCTTCTTGTTACCATTAGAAAGTTCTTTGTGAAGAAGGGTGCATGGGTTTTGTTTTGTGGTGTTTGAACCTTCATTGTGAAAGTTATTGAGTTTTGAAGTTTTTATTGAATATGAAAATTAGAAAATTTCTTTCACTTTTATTTTGACTATGGCAACAACATAAGACACACTAGTCCGACCATCCATTAAATTATGTTGTTTTGTTTTGTTTGTTATGGATAGTGAGATCTTTTGGACCGTGAATCTCTCAATTGCGTTTTTGTTATCATCAAAAAAGCTATCTATGAGGAGGGTGTCATAACTTTGTTTCAAGGCGTTAACTTTGGACCTATAGTATAAAATTTATGGATTTTTGAGATATTTTTTATTTAAAAAATTAAAAAATTACTTTTATTTTTATTTTGACTGTAGGCAACAACACATGGCACTAAGGTTGAGGCACCAATTGTCAACCATGCATAGTATCCAACTGGTAGGGATGTAGTATTGCCAACCAAGGTTGAAACAAATTTCCAACTGAAGTTTGGAATGTAATGTTTTTTTTTTAATCTTTTACAAGGTTGAGACTAATAAGATTATGACACATGTCCTGAAGTAATGAGCAAGAAAGTAGGAAGTAGTGAGCGGGAAAGTAGTTCTTGAATGATTGGAATTGAAAGACTCTAAAACATTAACTATTGGTGAAGTGCACTTTTGGACTTCCAATTGGGAATAAAATTATGAAAATTTTGCTATCCCCATCCTATCTTCCTATATGGGAAAAAATTCCACCACCTCGTACTCCACATGATCTGTTCCAAAATTGCTTTGGCTATTCAATGATCGGCTTCAATGATCGGCTATTCAATGATTGGTGCCTCAACCTCAATTGAACTTAAAGCAGGACGTTAAATCGTGCCATCGAAGGTGGGCCTAGTGAGGTGGATTTAACCCGGGGAAAACACAGGAATTTTTTATTTGCCACATATGAATTTTTTTTGCAAATTCTGAATTCATATTTGCAATCAGAGCCCCCAAATTAGCTAGGTGAAGTCTACAACATACTCTAGACATGGCTCAAAATAGGGGGCTTCTTTTTTACTTTTATCCCTACAACACAAATTTTACCCTGCTTGGCCCACCTTCGATGGCACGATTTAACGTCCTGCGAACTTAAATTTCTATTTCTGAAGGAAGGTAAAAAAGTCCACTGGTTTCTGATCGACTTCTCTACACACTTGCGTGCTCCGCAGTGATGAATCTAAACTCTAGCCCACTCAGTCCACGAGGTTTCAGTTTTTAGTATCCTTCTCGTTTTTTTCTTGAATATTTTTCTTTTTCTTGAAACACATGCCTGGGTAATTTCCATTGAATAAAATTTTGGGATTCTGAAGACTTTGTACAGTATCCACTGAGTGCAGAAATTCAGTCTTCAACAAGTTTTTCATCCAACTTAATAATAAGTTCTTTTTTTCTTTTTTTTCCCCCCCCTAGTTTTGCTCAGATATTTTCCTTATTCTCAGGTATACCCACTCAGAGTCCTGCAATCCCGGACAGTGGAAGCACTGCTTGGCCACTACATACTTGGCTGCTTGCACCGCAAACTCCCCTTCCGAAGCGCATCTCACACTTTTGCGGAAGCACATGCAGCTCTGACTTTCTCTCTCTCTCTCTCTCCCGCCACCTGACCGACTCTAGTTCCTTTACTACCCGGCGAACTGTTCTCAAGCTTTGTTCAATCCTTAACAAGCTTGGAATCCCACTCACCCGTTTTTTTCTTCACCTAGAACAGGTTTTTCAATGGAATGTCGACGTTTTTCATGATTGTCCTCATTGTCGAATGATCTAGATGCAACCCCGTGCAACGATCCAGAGTTTCATCAGTTTGTTTTCTCCCGATGTCTCCAACTCTCCCGACCGTCCTTCATACTTCCGCCAGTCGTCTTTCACTTTCTGTTATAAGAACATTCAACAGTTTGGGATTCAGTTTTCTAATCTTCAAACTGGAGTAGCCGCTAGAACCCAGGCACCCTTTGGGTCGACAATCTAGGAAGTTTGTGAAACGAAATGAAGAGCTCTTGTGAGTATCGAGGAGGACAGGCAGTAGCTTCATGATCACAGGGACTGCTGGCAGGGGTTTGTTAGTTCGTTAGCTAGCTCTTCTGCATGACAGTTGGGATGGAATTAGGTGGGGAGTATGCTCCGCAATAACATTACTTTTCAAATACTCCGGAGTAACTTTACCAAATAGTGCAACCACATGATCAAACACACTTTTTTCAAAGCTTCTGTGAAGAAGCCTGAAGAACGGACTCCTCTTGCAATTGTTTTCCCAAGGGAGTGTTTGTGAAGACTTGGTGGAACCGGACTTGGTACCCGCCTTGGAAACTGTGCGAGAGAGATGAAGATGGAGTGTTTGGTGCTCCGATTGCGGCGTCTTTGGTTTGGTTTGATAGTGGCCGCGGGGTGCTGGAACACCGTGTGGGCGCAGACTGACCCCAACGATGGTAAGCTTGCGGATATGGAAGGAGAGTTTTTTTCTTTTCTTTGTGTTTCTAAGAGAGCTTCCAAATGCAGCAAAATCCGGCATTTTAGTGTTGGGAAATTCTTTTTGTGGAAGGTAGTTGGGTTACAGAAAGGTCTTCTGTTTTCGTTTAAGAATTACGATGCAATTTTGTGTAGGTCAGGTTGATCTTTCTGGACTATTGGGGTGGCGATGTGAAAGTCTAATGGAGCAAGTGGCGTTAACTAGAAAGATCTGCCGTTTCCGTTTTAGATTTCGAGTGCTGTTTGGTGCTGACTACGGTGTTTTAAAAAATGGTTTTCTGGAGAGAATTTCCATGGTGCGTGTGGAAATTTTAGTGGAGCAAGTCGCGTTGAGTTTTTACACAAAACTTGAATCAATAGATTCGTACTTTTAGATAAGAAAAGAAGTTATGGCTGGTCAAAAAGTTGGACTTTGAACCTTTCAAATTTTACAGTTTTGTACCTTGAGTGGCTAGTAGTATCAGCAACTCTGTTGTCAGCTTCAATTTGCGGCCACAGAACATGTATAGATGAAATGTGCATGAATGGCATACTCGAATGTCGTCTGTATTTTCGGAATTAGAATGCAATTTTGTGCTGATAATGGCGATTGTTTTTCCCATTTTCCAGTGGGAGTATGTACACAGTGGTGGCTATGTAGATTTTAATGGAGTCAGTTGCTTTTTTTATGCCATTAGAAGAGTTGTCTGGACAAAAGAAGACTGATTTTGCTTGAGCTCCTGAATTGAGGGGAACTTTGGGAACTCTGCCAAATCAGCAATCTGATGTGGCAAAAACTGTGCCACGTTAGATAATATAAATAAATAAATAAATAAAAATTCTATGAAAAATATTTTAAAATATTTTAAAATATTTTTAGGAAAAATATTTTAAAATATTTTTAGGAAAAATATTTTTAAATATTTTTAGGAAAAATATTTTTAAATATTTTTAGGAAAAATATTTTTAAATATTTTTAGGAAAAATATTTTTAAATATTTTTAGGAAAAATATTTTTAAATATTTTTAGGAAAAATATTTTTAAATATTTTTAGGTAAAATATTTTTAAATATTTTTTTAAAAAATATTTTAAAATTTTAATCATTATTATTATTATTATTAAAATATTCTGACGCATTCCCAACCTAAATAATAGGCCTGAAATAGCCCTCCTAAGCCTCAATCTCTTCTAATGTGCTTGTCTTTTGATTTTGGTTAAATTTCTTTTAACCTTCCTTTGGTGTGGATGTGCTAGTGGTGGCTATGCAAAGCTTGCAAGCGCAATGGGGCAGTGAGATAGGGTGGATCGGGGATGATCCTTGTGCAAATAATTGGGTTGGTGTTATTTGTAGCAACAATAGAGTGATAACATTGTAAGTACTTTGCCCATACACAACAATTTGAATGAAACAAAATGCTTTGATAGTCTATTATTAGTTTTGTATTAATTTTGATCATTAGGTGAAGATGGGGAGTTTTTTGGTATTATATTTTGAATTTATGTTTATTATTGTAGCTCATTTTTTCATCTGTGTACTTAATGCCAACTTTACTTTTTTCCATCCGGATTTAGCAAATTCCTCTTTACTTTCTACTTGTGTACAGAACTTTGGTAAGCTTTGGACTCACAGGAACTATTCCCTCTGCTATCGGAGATCTTTCAGCTCTTATTTATCTGTAAGTGCACTTATTTGTGGTTCCTAGATTTAGAACTATGATTGATTTTAGGGTGTGCAATTCAAAATGTAATATTTGAACTTTGTTGAAATGCTACACTTGTTTTTTGTGAGTACTATGTGATGTAGTGTTGGGTTGTGTAGAGATCTCTCCTTCAACAGGCATTTGAAAGGCGAGATACCCACTGAACTTGGTTCTTTAACAAGTTTATCTACTCTGTAAGTTCTTTTTGAATTTTTCTTGTTTTTTTGATGGGCATTGTCTGTAGATGCTAAAACCCTAGAATTTTTTTGATTGGATTGTAAAAAAAATAGATAAGTATGTGTCTTTGTGTTATTTTGGTACCTTTTGCACAACTTATTTCTAGTGATTTTACTAGAGTTTACAACAACTTTGAAACATGTTGAAAATGATATTTTTTTCATTATTCATTGGAGAGGTTTCTTTATGTCACACAAATTGAAGAATGGTACATTTAAGTAGGAAATTGTACATTACTTGATTGTGTGATTTGTTTACAGGAATATGCAGTGGTGTAGTCTCATAGGATCCATCCCTAGCGCAATTGGGAATCTACAGAACTTGACCTTTATGTAAAGTTTTGAACCAAAAGAACCTTGATTGAATGTGGAACTCACATTATTTTTTGAATTTTTGCAAGTTTTTGTTTATATCTTTGTCTAAATGCAGGAGTTATTTCAAATTCATCAATTGAAATTTGTTATTAAATAAGATTGGTTCTTAAAAATGGATGGATTACTTTTGATGAACTAGAATATCTGTTTTGTTCATCGTGTAGAATATGGAGCTCTTTGGTTTTTAATTGTGTTTAAAAAAATTTGAGTACTCACTATATTTTGTATTGTGTGTTGTGTTGTGTAGTGCTTTGAATAACAATAAGCTCAGTGGAACCCTTCCTCCTGAACTTGGTGCACTTTCGAAGTTATATTGGTTTGATGTTGCTTACAATAATTTAGAGGGACCGTTACCTATCTCCACAACCAGTTCCAATGGACTGGGTATTGATTCTTGGCCAAAGATTCAACACTAGTAAGATAAAAAATTTGACCTTTCTAAGGCCTTTTTTTGTGAGTCAGTCTATTACCATCAATATTCTACTTTGAGGTCCATTTCATACATAATTTTATTCAAATTTGAACTTGGATGTGGCACATGATATGTTGACAATGATTTAGAGTGCTATGAAATTCTTGGTGACACTTTGGATAATAATTTTGGTACTCAAAACTAACCATAACGTGTTGTATTCAATCAATTATTTGCTCAATTATACCTACTTGTAGAGGTGAGAAACTTGTAATAGATACTTAGATACAAGATTTATTGTGAACTTCTTCATACATTTTGGAAAGGATAATGAAGTCATTGTTTTGAGGTAATTATTTTAGATTATTGATTCTAGTGGTGTTTGATTTGCAGCCATCTTAACGACAATGCATTCACAGGCCAAATTCCACCTGAAATTGGATTCGCCTCAAAGGTCCTGCACATGTAAGTTTTTCTCTATTCAATTGTAAATTTGCCTTGCAATTCAAGAGTGTGTATGAAATAATAAAAATCTCTACATGATGTTGCCTTCGTTTTTTTGAAATATTGGTAGTCCAATTTGACTGGAAAACACGTTTTTATGTCCTTGAAATTCAAAGCATGCAAAAGATTTGGACTCATATTTCTTGGTTTATGTAGGTTGATGGAGAATAATCAATTCACTGGACCAATTCCTGATTCTCTTGGCAACATGTCTAGCCTTCAGATTTTGTAAGTGGCATGTTCCCTTGTATATACTATTTGACTTAATTTGCCTTGTAACATATATGATGAGCAATGTTTTGGGTTTGTAGGGTTAGGGTTTAGGATTTAGGGTTTCAAAAACTTACTTTAAATAGCTTTTATAGCTACAAGAATTTTTGTGAAGGCTACTCTATTGAATTTGTTGCCCATCTAGCTCTATTTTGAGTAACTTGGGCTCTTAATGGAAATTGCATTTTGGATCTTTTCAGTTGTGCTTTTATAGAGTTGCCATAATATCTTGTTTGAAGTTACTTTTGCATTTTAGTGTAGGGCTTCAATGCTAGTGTCTTTGTTTGTCTTCTATATTGGCCTTTGTAAACTTCCTTGGATTGTAGAGAGTGTTCTATATTTGTGATTTTTTTAGAGTGCCATGTGGGATTACTCCATGGATTACTCCCAATTCGCAACTAATGGGAGATTGATATTTGACAAGTAGTTTTGGATCATAAATATTTTTTTATGAAATAGAAAGATGCTTATTCTTATTTTTATGTGTTTGTAGAAATCTTTATGGGAACCAATTGTCTGGGCCAATCCCGGTTTCCTTAAACTCAATTGTTCAAAATGGCACAAATGCAACTGGATTGCATCAAATGTACGTTCAATTCATTACCAATCTTAGAGTTGCTTGAAGAGAATATTCAAAAATCCATATGCTTGTTTCATAGTTTGAAAGAGAGTTAAATTTAAAATCATTTGAAGTGGGGTGTTGACCTTGTTTGAATGAAAATGTATTAGAGTTTTTTTATTGAATAATGCTAAGAATAGGTGTTATCTTGTTTCATAACATTCTTGGACATGAAATTTGGAGTTTCCCTTCTACAATGGCACTATTGATGGAATTATAGTGTTGCTTATAGAGCCACATGAATTCTTAAAAGATGTATCAATTCAAGAGTTTCAATAATATCAAAAGGGATCGCAATTCAAGAATGCTATGTTCCGAGGAAAAACATTCAACAATTTTTATTTGGGTGGTTCAATTATAAAGTGTTGCAATTTAAGGATGACTTTGTTTTTATGTTCAACTCATCTTTTTCTTGTGTTCATATTGTGCTTGTCAGTCGTGTGGGTAATAACCGGCTCAATGGGACTATTCCAGTTTTTGATGCTCTCAACCATCTTGAATATGTGTAAGGAAGCAAACATACCAAATGCCTTATAACAAGTCATGTGCTTTGAATTTATTTCATGCAAATTTTGATCCATGTCCCTCCCAAGTAATTTATTTACCTTGCATAATGAATTGCAGTTTTCATTTTTGTGACAATTTAATTGTTGGTTGAATTTGTTTGGCTTAACACTTGCAAATTTCTGTCTCGCAGTGATTTCAGCAATAACACTTTTGATCCACAACCATTTCCTTCATGGTTAAATGAATCCCAGTACTCTCTGGAAACCATGTAAGATTTTCTAAATCCCTTAGAAAGAGTGACTTGGAAAGACTCATATCTCTAATTGTACATGTGAATGTAATTACATTTTTTGGGGCCTTTTTAAAATAAGGTAACTTTTCATTGAGGCATAGAGTGTGAATAGTGTTGTTTTCAAGGCATTAGATTCAAAGTATGTGGATGCAAGATAATTTCTAGAAAAAGTTGATTTGAATTAAAGTTGCCTACCCTACACTTTAAGCTAAAGAGTGTTGCTTTTGGTTTGTGCTTGACACTCATGCACATGTTTATATATGAAGCAATGAATTGCCAAAATTTGTAAGGTAGTTTGTAGTAAATTAATAGAAATTTGAGTAGAGGAGGAAGTATATTAAGTTTGAACATTCATATGGCTATTAGTACATAATAGATTTCTGCAAAAGATTTGGAGTTGTGATTTGTGAAGTATTGACTTGTATTGATAATTAATCTTGGATTATTATTCTTGGGAATTGCAGACTCATGGATAATTGTAACTTGATTGGACCATTGCCTGATGATCTCTTGAGCTTTCCTGCACTCCAGGGCTTGTAAGTGTTTTCATCTTTTTTCAATATTATTATTTTTCATTAACCCTTGATGATCAATAGTGGTTTGAAATACATCATTAGAGATGCTTCAAATATCACGAAATGTATCAATAGTAGAAAGAAACCATATTCTACAATTTTGAACAGTAGAAAAGGGGTTTAAAACTTAACCTAGTCAACTATGGTATTAGCTTCAAATTTTTTTTCTATTTCTAGTTTGAGAATTTTGGAATATAATAGTTGGAATATTGACTTGAGGGCTTTCTCTTTGTTAAAGATGTTTTGAGCTCATGCCATATGCAAAAATTTGATGGGTAACTATTTCTTTTCTAACCAGGTATCTTCAAAATAATGAAATCAATGGGTCCTTGAATATCCCTTCGAACTTGGGACTTGATTTGCGTTATGTCTACCTCCAGAACAATAAGATCATGAACATCAACATGGTGGATCAAAATGCAAAGTTACCTGAAATTCAGTAAGTTGTTTTCTCTAAGTTGGTATATACATGCTAAGTGTCAAAAAGATTTCTTGAACTCACAAATCATTTCATTTAGTAAAGAGTTTTCAAACTTCATCATGTTAGAAATGAAACTTCAACAATTCATATTGCTTCATACAGATTGAAAGAGTTCATTCTTCCCTCTCACAATGATTGAACTTTCTCTCCTTTAGATTAATAGATTAGTAGGCAATTGAACATGCATATAGTTGAACTTTAAAAAGTCATAGTCCATTTGTCTAGATTTAGAAAACTTCCAATTATTTCTTGGAAAAGTCATGATTTCTAATTACCAATGTGTTGAAAGCAGTTTTAGTTGTTAATCGTTTCCTAAAGTATGCAGAATCTGGATATATAATTTCTTCTAGTGTTTCTCTTTTGCCCTCATAGTAACCAATGCCCCTTTCCTCCCAACTTGGTAGACTAGTAGGGAATTTGACATGCTTCACATCTAGTGTTGAGATTCTATAATTCATACTAAAATCATACATATTTAGAAAACTACTTTGCAAATTCAC
Organism: Climacium dendroides; assembly: GCA_950106755.1. NCBI lineage: Eukaryota > Viridiplantae > Streptophyta > Bryopsida > Hypnales > Climaciaceae > Climacium > Climacium dendroides. The sequence continues at coordinate 1,510,654 of OX467092.1, forward strand.
GATCTCCACCCCCCCTGTGTATTATCTAAAATAGTATCGATTCCAACTTAAAGTATACTACGTACTGATAGGGTTGCTCCTCCCCTCTCACACTACTTGACCTTTCTCTCCTTTTAGATCAACAAATTAGTAGGGAATCCAACATGCATGTAGTTGAACTTCAAAGACTCATAGTCCATTTGTTCAGATTTAGAAAACTCCCATTGTGTTTTCTCGGATTCATGGTCTCCAATTTGCAATATGTTATAAACCATTCTTGGTTCTTAATTCCTTCCCCTACTATCAATTTCTTACAATGTTCTTGTTCCTTGTAGACTTTCAGGCAACCCTACATGCATTGGTGGCGGCATCACCACTGCCTCCCCCACAGTTTGCAACTCATCTTCCGCCCTTCCTGTCCAAAAATGGATCTCCCCTTTAGTCCTCAACAATAGTTGTTCTACCAATTGTGGTAGCTCTAGTCAAACCCAAAATCCCTTCACTTGCAATTGTTCTTACCCTCTCATCATCACTTTAGAAATTCGAGCTCCAACATTCACTACCATTGACAACCAAACGCTTTGGGACTCATTGGCTCTCGCAACCAACAAGTCCTTACTTTCTCTTTCAACTGCAACAAACATTTTCTATGAGAGTAGTCAATTGTGGGTACATGATGCATATTATGGTAATGACACAGAGAGAGTGGATGTAAGGTTGTATTTTTTTCCGATAGAAGGGGAGGTAATGGAGAAGGGGATTCAAAACTTTATTATGGGGAGCTTCACACAACAGAATGTGAAGTATGAGAGTCCATTCAAGCCAGAGATTGTTCGAGACATTCAAGTGTCACAAGGTAGGATTGGAGGATGGGTTGGGGGTTTTAGGGTTTAGGGTTGGTAGTGGTGGTATTGGGTTTGGGGTTTGGGGAGGGATGTTTAGGATTTGGATGGATTGATGAGTTTTGTGTAGGAATGGAGTGATGAGTTGGAGATGTGTTGGTAAGTTTTTTATTTTTATTTCTAACTAATTGTGGATATCATGTTGAATGTCATGGAAAAATTTGGTAGTGATTTGTAGGTATGGTTGTAGTTTGGGGATTTCCCGTTGGAATTTGGATACCTTGTTGAGTTTTGTATAGAAGTGAGTAGAGATGATTTGGAGTTGTGGTTATGATTTGGTGTGTTCTTTAGTTACAAAATTTGGATTATCATGCTGAATGTGATGTAGAAATTTGGCAAGGATTTGTAGTTGTGGTCATAGTTTGGTGAATTCTTTCACAAAATTTGGCAACAACTTGTAGTTGACTGATTGTGGTCATGATTTGTTAACTCCTTTTACCAAATTTGGGAACAACTTGTTGTTTTGGTGATTTTTTGGTGATTTCTTTTAGGAAATTTGGCTACTTTAATGAGTGTCATCTAAAAATCTTGCAACAATTTGGTCATAGTTTGGTGTTTTTTATTTTGCATAATTTGGAACTTATCATATTGAATGAAATCTAGCTTTCGTAGTCTCCATTTTTGTCCTTATTTTGATCTAGAATCATGTAAGTAGCTTCAATTTTGTTTTGGTGTAATTCTAATGTTGCTACATGCAATGTGATGGTGTTGCAGCGCCAAATGCCAAAGGATCAAGTAAGATCTCGATGGGAGCCATTATTGGAATTGCTGTGGGAGGTGGATTGGCATTGTTGTTGATTGGACTTTTGGCCTTCTTAGCTGTAAAGCATAAACGACGAGCTAAGGAGGAACGGAAGAAGAATCCATTTGGTAAACCTTAAACCCTAAATTTTGGCATGTGCTTACAAATTTGTTGATACAATTCAGTTCATTGAGGTTGAATGAGGTGCATTGTTGGAATGTTATGCAGCTGCATGGGAGAAGGCTGAAGATGGCCAGGCACCCCAGCTTAAAGGAGCTCATTGGTTCTCTTTTGATGACATTAAGCAAATGACGAATAACTTTAGTGAGGACAATGTACTTGGGGCTGGAGGTTATGGCAAGGTGCGTCAAAGTTTATGTCATCAACTTTGGTTTGCACTCACAAGATATGGGATATACAAGCTATGGTTTATATTGTATCTTCCTAGTACAAGTGCGAATGGCCACACATTAAACTAGTCTTTACTAAATCATAAATTGGTAGAATTTGTGTATTAATTAGTTTTTGAAAGAAGAATTTAATTAAAAATTGTCATATGGCTACATTTAGACAAGCTCTGGTATATATTAGTTTTTCTTTACTAAGTTGACAACCTTGGTCACAAGAGGTTTATGTTGTGTAGAATTTTTCCATATTAATTGTCTTAAAATTCACATCAATGGTTGGACACGTGTTTTTGCAGGTGTACAAGGGCATTCAAGCAGGCACAGGTGCTATGCTTGCAGTGAAAAGGGCCCAAGAAGGTTCCAAACAAGGTGCCACAGAGTTCAAGAAGGAGATCGAGATCTTGTCCAGAGTTCACCACAACAACTTGGTGGGGTTGGTGGGCTTCTGCTTTGAAAAGTCTGAGCAAATGCTAGTATATGAGTACATGCCCAATGGAACATTGACAGATTGGCTTCGCGGTGAGTAGAAGACTAGCAACAAAAGGAATTGTTATTGCCAACTTATTCCAAATCTTCCATTTGTTTCTAAAAAATGGGAAGGGAAAAATTGTTTGTGCACATTGTTGGAAACCTCACTCACATTACAAGAAACTTTAGCAATCTAACAAGCCTAGTATGCCAATGCTAATCGTAATTGCTCCAAAGTCTATATCTTGGATGATGTACAAAATGCTTCAAGGCAATATTTCATTCCAAAAATTTCTCATTCAATCAAAGTACTCCTTGAATCTTTAAGAAACCTTCTTGTAAAATCAATTTGATGAAATTGGGTAAATAATGTGTTATATTGATGTCAATTCATGTCCATTGAGTGTAATAACATGAACTTAAGAACTATTAATGTAACCTAAAATTCAATCCCAATGATGCAATGTTCTTTTGTGTTGTTTGCTAGTTCATGATCAAAAGGTTTGAAGCTATGCTAAAGAAGTGAGCTAGTGCTACAAGGATGCAACCTCTTGTTGCATAGCCTCTTTGTATGAAGATGACATTCAAATATAACCTAAATGTTTTTGTTGAAATTTTGTTGTTGAATGGTTTGCAGGCAATAGGTCAGATGAGCCACTTGATTGGGATCGGCGTTTGCTGATAGCATTGGGAGCAGCTCAAGGAATTTCATACTTGCACCACCACGCCGACCCCAAAATCATCCACCGTGATGTGAAGTCTTGCAACATTTTGTTGGATGGAGACTTGAATGCCAAAGTGGCGGACTTCGGCTTGTCTATGTCGGTACCAGATGCCAAAGATGGAAGCTTGAAGCCTACCATCAAGGGAACCATGGTACACCACCCCTCTCACTCACCCCCTCTAAAGCTATCACTTGACATGGACAAAGGTAGCAAGTGATTATCCTTGTTGGAGAATGAGTGATAGAAATAGAAGTGGTTTGAAACTTAAGAGTAGAACAAAATCTTGTAGTTTTCATTCCTCGAGATTTTGGTGCTATAAGATCGATTTAGAACAAATTTTGGACGCAATACACACAGATCTCTTTGATGTCACAACATAGACACTCATGATTGCAAAATTGTGTAATATTGTAATAGACAATGGTGATGCATGAATTAGCAATTGCTGCCTTTGACAATTTAATGTCCAACTCCTCAAAGAATTTTTGCACATTTTTGCTCAGTATACCTCTAAACACATGGCCAAGATTTTTTAGGCTGAAATGTGAAGAGTTGCGTACATAGGGAATGCAATAGCAAGAGTGTCTATAATGGGTTTTAGGAACCGTATGCACATATTCCTTCAAATGAATGGTGTATTGGCATATGAGATTGATGGCATGTTAAGGTTACCACTCCTATTTCTATCAAGTATCCTCAAACAAGGATTATCACTTGTTACCTTTGTCCATACAATGTCTTCATTAAATTTGCACTTAAACTATTTTTCTCTATGCTTTTAGGCAATGGATTCATAGTCATCCTTCTAGGCTTTAACATCTAACTAATTCTTGAATTTTTACACAATTTGCTTCTATCTACTCCCATTTTCCCTCAATTGAATTCACTGTGTATTGACAATCATGTTGTGCTTGGATGCCATATATTTTCTAGGGTTACCTCGACCCCGAGTACTACATGACGAGCATCCTCTCCCCGAAGTCTGACGTCTATAGCTTTGGTGTTGTCCTCCTTGAGCTTCTCACTGCCCGTCCTCCTGTAAGCTACCGCGGCCCTATTGTGAAAACCATCCGCACCTGCTACGACTCCTCTGGCATGCCTGGCGTCAAAGAACTTTTGGATCCAGTCCTCCTTGGGGGCAGTACAAACTCCTTTGAGGAACAAGAGACCTTGCTCAAGATGGCACTTGTATGCGTGGAAGATAGCTCTTTGGAGCGTCCAAACATGTATGAAGTTGTGAAGCAGTTGGAGGTGTTGGTAGGGCCAAAAGCACAGCTCATGCCTGGGAGGAGGAGGATGAGCATAGAAGAAAGGATGGAGAGTCGGGGGAGAAGAGCGTCATTGGAAACGGAGAGGGTTTTGAATGGGAATGGGAGTCGGGGGTCTTCGAGGTCGCAAATAGAATCATTCAAGTATAGTGGAGGGTTTGTAACTGAGCCTGTGGAACCAAAATAAGTTTTTTGTGTAGTGGTTCGAGGAGTGGGATTGAAGAAAAATCACACATTCTGTGAAATTAGGATTTGGGTGTGTGTTTCAGAGTTGAAATTGAAGATGGATCGTGCACTCTATAAAAATACGATTCACAAGTGTATTTGAAGGTTTGGAATTCAAGAAGTATGGCACATTCTGTGAGATTCAAGTTTGTTGGAGATCTCAAGTTTTTAGATGAGAGATCATTATTTCTTTCCACTTTGAACACTGTGCGATTTCGAACCCTGGAAATGACATTCTAGACGTGCTACCTGCTTTCAAATTGGTTTTAGGGTTTAGCTTTGAGATCTGCCCTCTTCTTGTGGAACCAAACGGTGTTAATGTGAGCCCTATTGACTATAGTGTTGCTAGTGCTCAAGAGAGTTGTAAAGCATAATGCTTGTAGAGAAAATTAAGGGGTTTGGTTGGAGCTCTTGAATTCCAATAGTGCAAGATTTCACTATTTTTCTGTGCAATTTTGAGCACTGAAATCTTGTTCCAAAATTATTGCTTTCATGGAGTTTTCAAGTTGCATTTGAATATCAAAATTGAAAGCTCGCGTTGTGATACCTCTACTGATATTGTTGCTAGGTTTTTTTTTATCAATAGAGTTGTGGAGAAATGGTTTTAGATCTATTGGAAAAACATTAGGACACTTTTGATAGAGTTGGAAAGCGAATTTCAAAGGGTGGTTTGGTTGTGACATCTGCAGTAAGTCACCATACTTGCTATGACATATGCATAGGAAATGTATTTGAGAAGATTATGCTTGTAGTAACCCCATCCATTTGGGTGTTGTAGTTGTAACCCTTGTTTTCTTAAAAGATGTACATGAGTGATTCTTTTGTTTCAATTATTTGAAGTATATTATTTTCTTCAAATTTTTCTTGTTGTAAATTGGTTGTGAAGTAGTGTTTCATGTATTTGGAATCAGAGATTTACATACTCATGTTGGATCCTTCCTTGCATGAATGTTAGTTGGTTTTGTTGGATGTCGACGTTGCTTGGTGAAATTTTCTATATTGATGAAGACCTATGATTGTTTCATTTCATGCGGCTTGGCTACTGTCAAGCTTGTGCTTGCACTTTTGTTGATACCCATTCCCAATGGTGTTGTGCCATTTCATTTCATTTGGGGCCAATTTAGATGAGGCTTGATATAGATGATGTTTAAGTGAATGTTGGACTCAAAATAAACCATGTTTTTAGAAGAGAAATTGTTGGATTTTGTTCACTTCAAACAATGATTCAAATCTTGTCAAGTTCAAATGTTGTAAGGCTTTCATGTGATGTTGGAGGTTGTCTTGAGAATGGAAAAAACTTCTTTCAAAATAGACAACACTTCATAATGTAAACGAGAATGTAAAAGGCTCAATATGAGATCAACTTTATTTTGGACCAAGGGCTTTTTCTAAAGTAGGCCAAAATAATGGCTCAAGAGTAAGTTTAGTCATATGTCTAACAAGTGTTTGTGCTAAGAGTGCATGTTGGTTGCACTTCCCTTTAGACAAGCCTAAATGGATTGAGTAAAAATCACACTTTGGAGTATATTTGACATTTCAAGTGGAAAAAACATTTGAGTCATGTGCAATACAAGCAACTCTTGAGTGAGTCTACATAATCAACCATTTGTCTTCTCCAGATTTTCCCTTGTCCCATTTGTTTCCCTCACAAGTAGAATCCAAAGAATACTCTCATGCCTCACTAGACCTCCAAATTTAATTTTACAAAAAAATAGCTCCAACTTGTAAATCATAACTCCATGTCTATGAAAAGTAAACATGCAAAGCCCTCTAAGTTCTACATCCCTAAAGAAAGTTTCAAACACTCGTGGCTAAAAATGAGAGTATAAAAGCCTATTCAATCTTTCATTTGTTTTCCCAAAATTATAAAGAGGGCATCATTACACAATAGCAATCTTATACCAAAGAAAAGGACCAACCAATGAGAGCCTCTCATCTATCCCACAATGGGCTCCCTGGAGGTTGTAAATATTTTTTGTATAGTTTAAATAACAAATATAACAAAATTGGTGATTTAATTCACATTTCTATAAATTTTATAAAAAAATATTTGTTTTCTCACTACTAGAGAATTTTGTTTTTCTGTTGTTTTGGTCGCGTTGATTCGGTCAAAATCTGACAAAAATTTGTTGAAATTTGTTGTAGTGTCTAGCTCTCATTCAAGGGACTTGTGACCAAGAACCACCCACCTCCCTAGGTTAATTAAAATTGCTAAAAAGCATGAAATAAGGATGGTAGTGCTAGAGCATATGAAAGCCTATCGGCCACACAAGTAGGCTACACTAAAATTGGTAAATAGTGTTGGGTGATAATTAGTGTCATTCCCTGGTTTTTACCCCCAACACTATTTTCCAACTTATGTGTAAATAGTGTTGGGCACTTAATTTGTGCCGCCTAAATCTGGCCCTACCTTGGAAACCTCAATTTCGGGAACCACAATTTCTGCCCCCCGCCCCCGAAATCTTGGCCTTCCCTGGAAACTTTACTTTTGGTCTTCACTCTCGCCGTGGAAGTTTTCTCCTTCCCTGGAATTTTTGTTTTTTGTTTGTTTGCTTCGCGGCGATTCATCCCTTCCCTGGCGCACTGCAATTTCAGCCTATTGTGGTATTTAGTTTTGGTTAACCTTTGCCCCTCCATTCGCAATTTCAGTTTTGGGTTTGAGTTTTCCTTGGGAGCGCAAGGCAGTTTTGGAGAGCTCTTTGAAAATTTCAGCCCGCATTGTGAGCTTTACGGGTGGTGGTGGTGTTATAGTCCGCCGATTTCCGCCAGTTCCATTGCCGCTTGAATTTGAATTTGAATCTTCCGGTGCCCCTAACTTTCAATTGAGGTATGCAATTCAACTTTTCATTACACCATTGGATTTCTCTTCCTCTCTTCTATTTACTGTGAAAGATTGTTTTTTTTTTTGGTCGCCATTTTTTTAAAACCATTATTTTTTGGATTTTCTAGCATGGACCGCCCTCCGCTTGCTGATCTCAATGCCTCTCCCCGACGCCTCCAACAAGTTTCCAGCATTGCAACTCGACGAGACCAGGCCGAGGCAAGAAAAAAAGTGAATGGGTACAATATTTGTACCCACTTTTACTTGAAGAATTCAACCGCCTTCAAAAATCAGGTGTAAAGTTTTCTTCTCTTCTTCTTCGTGAGTTGGCCCTTTCCATTCTCGTAGCTCCCGAGTCCAATTTCACAGCCCAATCTGTTGACCCAAAGGATAACATTTTGTTGGTTAACAAAATTACTCCGAATTGGGTCAATCAATTCATGGAGAACCACAACATAGTTCTCCTCTCCCAACGTGGCCGTTTGACTTGTAGCCCTCAAAAAGAACTCCAAATCGAACAACAAACCGCCTATCATTTGGGGGTTTTGCAAAGGGGATTTGCATCCGGGGAATTTGATGAAAATCTAATGAAAAATCTGGATGAAACCCATTTTGTTGTCAATCTTGACAATGGACACACTTTAGGGTTTCGGGGGGACACAACAGTCAAATATGCCGAAGTGGTTTCGGGTGGGGAGTCTATGACTATGGTGGTTCGTATTTCAGGAGGCCGGCGTGCTATGATAAAAGCTCCTATGCTCATTTTTACAAATGAAAATAGGAGCTACCCTATACGAGGTTTAATTGATAATATTCTCGGGGTGTCTTATAGGTCGGGTCCTAAAGGGTGGATGGACCAAACCATCTTACCCAAATATTTTTTAGAAAATCGGGCATATCAAGCCGATCTTCATCACCGCATGAAGATCATATGGCTTGATAATTGTACCGGCCATACGGTAACCCCTAGGCTGGCTGATGTCCTAGCAGCCAAAAATACAGTCTTCAAATTTCTACCTCCTTGTTCTACTCACCTTTGCCAACCAGCAGATACATTCTTGATTTCAAAGATCAAAGATGCATGGACAAGACGGTGGGAAGCCAAAAAATTTCAGTTGATACAAGAAAATGCTTGGCAAAATGCACCCCGGGCAGATGGACAATGGTCAGGGAAGTTGACCAATCCAGGGAAACGTTTTTTCCTACAATTGGCTACTGATAGTATAGAAGATGTTAATAGAGAGGTGGATTGTGACAACATCTCCTATGCTAGAAAAGCAGTGATTCGTTGTGGCTTGGCATTAGGACTTGATGGATCTTGGAGTGTTGGACAATTATTTCCACATCTCCAAGACATTATTGCAAAACATTTGCAATACTTCCAAGGGCAAGAAGTGCCTAATTTAAATAGGGCAGTTTAGAGATTTTTTTTCAGTTTTTACTATTTTTTGCCTTCAATTTTTGGCCTACAGCTACGACTATTATATTGTACTTTTGACTCTTCCTATATTTTGCAATATACACACATTATGAAAAATTTCAGCATTTCACCATTGCATTGTTTATTTCACCATTTCATTGTTTTTTTGGGCTTTACAGCATTTATTTCAGGATTTCATTTAACTTTCCAACTTTTCAAAATTTCATTGTTTTTTGGGAGCTTTTCAACATTCATTTCAGGATTTCATTGTTTTTTGGGAGCTTTTCAACATTCATTTCTGGATTTCAGTGTTTTGTTGGACTTTTCAACATTGATTTCAAGATTTCATTGTTTTTCTAGGCTTTTCACCATTTATTTCAGGATTTTAGTGTTTTTTGGGGCTTTTCACCATTTATTTCAAGATTTCATTGTTTTTCTAGGCTTTTCACCATTTATTTCAGGATTTCATTGTTTTTCTAGGCTTTTCACCATTTATTTCAGAATTTCATTGTTTTCTTGGGCTTTTCACCATTTATTTCAAGATTTCATTGTTTTTTGGGGGCTTTTCACCATTTCATTGTTTTGGGGGGCTTTCAACATTTATTTCAGAATTTCATTGTTTTCTTGGGCTTTTCACCATTTCATTGTTGTTTTTTGGGCTTTTCAACATTCCAACATTTCAGCATTTCAGCATTTCAGCAATTCAACATTTCAGCAATTCAACATTTCAGCAATTCAACATTTCAGCAATTCAACATTTCAGCAATTCAACATTTTAACATTTCATACACCAGATTTTCCCAACCATTCCAACTTCTATATTTTGTTACCATCTAACACTAAATGCACTCTTCTACAAATTCTGAAATGACGGAAATTTACTTCAAAGCTAAAATAGTGTTAGAATCGGTACAAAAAGATCTAACACTAAGCGTGCACATCGCTATTAGTGTTAGTTGGGATAATTAGTGTTGCCAACACTATTTACCAATTTTAGTGTAGTGGTCCAATGGAGGTCATAGAGAAGGTTGACTAAAATTTTCATGCAAAACTTGAGATCCTAATAGCAAGACCAACCTAATTTAATGTCAAGTTCAATCATATTTAACTCAGAAAGGATGGGGCAAATACAAATTGTTTATTTAACATATGGAAATTGCTCTTTTGGATCAAAAAGGCTTGAGTTTCATCTATTTTTGCCTTCATGATGGGTGGCTAGGGTGCACATTGACACAATTGCCAAGGACTAGCAAGGGGCTTTTGATTTTTGGAACTACATGATTCATACTATAAAAATGTAGCCACACGTATAGATGCTTTGTAGAACAATTTTACAAGGCTTGAAATTTAGAACTTGAACAATGATATTTAGAGCACTTTATATGTCTAAAGTCTAAACCCATTGTATTCAAATTGCAATATGGGATGAATTCACATTGACCCATCGCAAATATATGTTAGAGTCTAGCAAAGCAAGGCTTGAATTTTGATTTCCCTACGTTTTGGATCCATGTGATATGTCCATGACCTTCTATACATGTATTCCAAGTTATACTTACCTTTGTGCTAACATCCCCGAGTTTGTTGGGAGGACTATTCAAAAGCCAACCTAGAATAAACAAAGCAAAGTGCCTCACAAAAAATCCAACTTAGTACTTGAAGGCTGGGTACAAGAAGATTCCACATCATACAAAATGAATCCAAAGCCAACTCGCTAATGTCTTTAATAAATCACTAAGAACAGAAATAAGATAAACTAGAAACTTGTTAGATGCTTCAAATGAAGTTTCTACAGCCTTCTTTTGGGAATAGAATTTCAGTTCCTGTGAAAAAAATCCCACCTCATCTGGTTCAGAAGTTCAATGAGAATACATCTGGTTCTAAAAGAGAGGGTGCACTGTATAATTTGCTCGAAGGTTTTACACTCTCTGTGTTGTTGACGATACTCTAGATCGTCGTAACACAAGGTGCACAAGATGGAAGCTGCCCTCTCTCGGTTCAGTGGAGACTCAGACGCCATGATTTCCAACCATGTGGATGCAGGTGCTTCATTTTTGATATTGTGCCTGGAAGACCTCCATCGATTCTTCGAGTTCAGTAACTCGTTCAGGAGTGCCAAGGCTTCCTCCAACATGATCGTCGCTCGCTGTAAGCCTCCAAAGAGTCGGGACCAATTCAACAACCATTGCATACTCCAAGTCCCGTCGAGAAAAAGATGTTCAGAATGCTGCTCACAATCTATTGGACTTGCAATTGCGGTGGTACTGCGGTGCTTATTGCTAGCTCGGGTTGTTCGGAAACGTACAGGCGAGTCGGAGCCTGGCAATTTGACGCAGGTGTGGCCTTCGTTTCATGTATTGTGCCGATTGGCCTAGTTCTTCGGTGAGTCTTGCTTGGCGAAGCTTTTTCGAAAATCTAGGGTTACGTGATTTCAGAGTCACTCGTTTTGGCAGAAACACTGTGATGCGTGTCTAAGCGAGTATTTTTGTATCGATTGCTGACATGGAGTTGCAATTCTAGTTCTTGTTCACGGCAATCTTGTCAAAGGAAAGATTATTATGTAGATTACGAAAGAGCTGTGGAAGCACTTTAGAAACTTCATCAAGAATTGGGCAAGGCTGAGGAGAACAGATTAGTTTGCCCTAATTTGAAATCACTTGTATCTCTACAGCGATCAATTAACCTTTTGTTCTAAATCCTTAAGGTAACTACACCTAAAATTGCACAAATAAGCTTTGTGGCATGACAATAGGCTTTAGGAAATGAACAATTTTTGCACATTGGTAGAGGACTATGAATCAAAATGCAAGTGGTTCCATAATTTTTAAACACATTGTGAATTAGTTAAAAAAAATTCAAAAGATGGAAGATGTAGGGTGCTAAAAGTGTCATGTAGGTGATGCCAAAATGCATTTGATGCACATGAAGAATGACACTAAAGAAGAAGTTAAAGCAACAGAAATTGTATCCAAAGTTGTTCACTTCTACGATTGCCACCTCCACATTACTATTAATAGAGCTACACACTACTCAAAATTCACCTCATGTTTGTCCTTATCATGCTTGGTATCTTCCCCATTCAATTTCATTTCAAAAATATGGGTTGACTTTAAGAAGTGATCCATTTTAGGTGCAATTAAGGGAGAAATCCCATTCCTAATCACCCTCGCATTTTGGCAATGTAGGCCGCTCTCTTTCCACACAAGGAGGAGATGAACTATGATTAATTACGGCATAGTTCCTGGTGCAGTTGTGGCACATTGTGATTATTCTACAAGCCTCTCAATATTGCAACCAACCTTTTATGGATTTTGCAACTAGCCCTTGATTAGAAATAGGAAGGTCTATGTGACTAGAGTGGGAGGAATGAAATCTTCCACTCAAAAATTCATAGTAGTTATGTTTTGAGAAATTAAAATTTGGAAAATTATGAAAACCTTCCAAACTCTATTTCTGCACACTAGAAAATTTACGTGGAACTGTTTAAGTGGTCAGGAATGGGATTCCTCCCCTACCTTCAAGGTTCTCAAATTGAAGATGATGATTTAGATGTGTGCTTCTATTTACAGTTTTCTCAACATTTTTGAAGTTGGTGTTTGAAAAGGAGATCTTAAGTCTAGCAATGGCATTCTATGGACATTCAAATGTGGGACATTAAATCATGCCAACAAAGGTGGGCCCAACAGGGTAAAATTTGTGTTTTAGGGATAAAAGTAAAAAAAAGCCCCCTATTTTGAACCATATCTAAGGTATGTTGTAGACATCACCTAGCTAATTTGGGGTTTTTATTGCAAATATGAATTCAGAATTTGCAAAAAAAAATCATATGTGACAAATAAAAAATTCCTACATTTTCCCTAGGTTAAATCCACCTTACCAGGACCCACCTTTGTTGGCACAATTTAACGTCCTGCCATTTAAATTGGAGGAATTTGTTTATGAGTGTATTCGTGAATTCTGCTTTACCATGTGGTGGCTACCAATAGATAGGTGGCACTGAAATCCAACAATAAAAGGCATGTATTGTATAGCACATCATTCCATGGACTACGGGACCTGGCCAAACTTTTCTGATGGATATCTTCTTCAGCGAAGAACTTCAATTGTTTGCAAAACATGCCGTGTGCCACTTCATTCATTAAACGATGAGCTGGTCACCATGGAAATCATCTGTTTGGGTATTGACTATGTGAATTGTTGGCTTAAAAAATGAAAAAAAACACTCATTGGAAGATAAACTACTGTAGAAGATCTCTCCTTTTCATGCAAAATTCTAAAGATGAAGAGTTGCATTTTTGTCCTACATGGAAAGATTCTTTGTCATTCATCAGCCAAAAAACATTCTTTGTGTTGTTTATGGGTTAATGTTGGCCTTTCTTTGTTCATTGGATTGCTTTGAAGAATCATATTAATACTCCAACTTGTATCATATGATGCTATACCATAAGAAGGGGCTACATCTAAAGCATTTAATATTTCTCTATTTCAATATTGTTCTACTTTTGAAGTAAAACATTACTTTTTTGAGGACTTAAAGGAGTAGTATATTTAGTACAAAACCATGCATTGTAGTAGTAAATTTGAGCTTGACCAAGTAAAATATACAAAACTTTGAATCAATCTATAATTGCAAAGAGAAAATTTAATATTAGTCTAGAATGTTCAATTTGTATTGAATTGTGTTACCAAAGTAGTCAAAAGTTATAAATTAAAAGAGCTACTTTGTATTTTACACTATAAATGGGTAAAAATTGTTGTGAATGCAAATATTGTGTAGAAAAGAATTGATGTTTCATTTTACAATTTTGTACCATATAAAGAAAACAAAATGGGTAAGTGCCCTCCCCTATTGGTGATGAGGTTAATTTTGTACCATATAAAAAAAACTATTGATGATGAAGTTAATTTTGCTCATATAATTAGTATATGCAATTTTACATGGCCAAGTACAAAAATTATGAATTGAATTTTAGAATCTCCTATATATTCCTAAAAAGAATGTATACATGAAAATGTGATGCAAAAGGTGCTTTATGTGATGTTTTCATGATTTTAGAAGATGGATTTTATTGGATGTCTACTAAAATCTGTCTCTTAAAATCATGAAAACATCATATAAAACACAGGTTTTTGTTGGTGATGGAAATGCTAGTAGCTTTGGAGATCATGAGTTTTGATTGCAAAAACCAGGGCATTGACCTTGTTGGGTAGGTAGTCAATATACTACAGATATAGTCAAAACAAACACAAAAATACTTGGATTTAAAAAAAAATAGTTGTATGTACAATAGGAAATGCCAAATATATAGAATTTTGCCAAATGCATTAGATGCTATGCACAATGCCTTAGTGACCAAGACACCTTCCTTGTTTGGACTTCCCTTCACAATGTATCTTATTTGGACCATTGTTATTATTGTATTGCATGGAAATGGTTGATGACCATCTTCTTCCCTCTTCAGCCTTTGCTATCATATTTGGCAATTCACAAGTTTCCTACATATAATAGGACTAGTATGACCTTTCCATTGTCAACTTTCCTTGCCATTGCTACAACGACGGTTCTCATTGACCTAAACAATCTACAACCCTACAGACTCCAATGTCAATGTTGACAAATCCTCCAATTTCCATACCATGCCAAATGCATATCAACAAGAAAATATTCACTAGCCTCTCTACGTGACTTTAATATTATGCTACACTATACATGCTACTAGTTTCTTGACCATGACAACACTTGATTCGATGATAGTGAAAGGATGTACATGCAAAGCCTTCAAATGCTACATTACAAGAAGAGATCTCTTGACAAACACGATGGATTCACTCAAACACAACTTTACCTTAGGCATTATTCCCATCCACTACCAAGGTCGTTGCCACTAATGTGCCCCATAGTGATGGCAATTATTTCTTACCTTCAACAACAAAGAGAGTAGTGATTGCATGAAAAACAGTCACCTCCATGTAGATAGATGCCTCTACATTGCAAGTAGCTCATATTTGTCCTTCTTTTAGAGAAATAGAAGTGGTATTGTCTCCTGCTATTGGTTTGTACAAGGGTATGGACCGCTAGCACTACAAATTGGAATTGTGAGATGTCACAGTGCACTATCTAAGACTTACGCTACGCTTCAACTAAGTGAAGTTAAAAATCAATGCATTGAATTGAGTGCTACACAAGTCCTTTGCAAATAGATTCATACAATATGTACACATTCAAGACAGATGTATCCAGCAATAAGGAAAAAATGCAATGCCACCATTTTAAATCTTTACTTGAAAAATATAGCACTACTAGAAAATGGTGTTCAAGTCAACAAAAATTTAATAATTTTTTCTTGATTGGGATACTATATTGACCGTTTTAACAATTTTTGTTGATTCAGTACAAATTAATAATGGTCATTGAATTTTTGTTGATTCAAATAGTGCAATGTCCAAATCAACAAAAAAGTTAACACTTTTTTATTAAGAAGAACATGCCACTTACTCGTTGGTGATAAAAGAGAGGTGACTTCGATGATATAAGAGAGGAGAACAAACTCTTTATACAAATGGGGTGATAAAAGGTTAAACAAATCATATAAGATATATAAATCACTCATAGTCTTAATTCACATATCCCATATGGGCTGTTTGACCTTCTACCATCCCATTTGTATAAAGAGTTTATCTTATCTTTTCTTTTATCACCAAAGTCACCTCTCTTCTATCACCAATCTCTGAGTTACAAGAAATTGGTTTCCTTCCTTCTTAATAAATTATAAAAATTTAACTTTTTTCTAATTAAATTATAAAGTCTAATTTAAAATCTATAAAATTATAAGGTTTCCTAAATCAATGAAATCTATTAAATACGAATATTTGAATATTTGAAATCTAAAAAAGGTAGATCTGAAATTTTAAAATCTACAAAAAAATTAGATTTGAAATCCTAAAATCTAGAAAGAAGTTAGATCTGAAATCCAAAAATCTAAAAAAGGTAGATCTGAAATTCTAAAATCTAGAAAAAGGTAGTTCTGAACTTTTGCAATCTACAAATCATTGAGATTAATAATTTAAAATCTATAAATATACAAGTTGCAAACAAGTTGCAAATGAGTCACAAACAAGATATAACTTATGCAATTGATATACTTTTTTCTAGCTTTTAGTGTGTCAACTGCGACTAGAGGTCTTCAAATTATCACCGGTTGCAAACTAGTCACAAATGTCCTATACAATTGAAAAACTAGTTACATAGTGTAGTTGCAAAACCCCTCATTTTCTTCTAGTGGATTCTTTGCAATGATCTTTAGTCACATACGTCAAATGTAGATGCAGATGGGAGTAGCATATTAGGTAGTAATTCTAGTATTGATGGAAAAGAAGAAATTCTTGATGATGGGTCTGCACTCCGCAGCTCTACCGATACTTGAAGAGGAAACTCAGACTACTGTGACGGAGATGCTCAACTTACACAAGATTCAAGTCAACAATGCTCTTCTGGCAAACGAGGTAATTCCATATATCCAATATGGTGGACACAATATTAATAAGTCCATTCTAGTATCACAATTGAATACTAATTCGTTTATCTCGAAAGACAGATTGACTGGGGTGAAAAATTCCATTTACTTTAATAATTCTGATGATTTCATTTGTGCTTCATCTTGTACAGAGACAATGCTATTGGGTCTTGGGATGGACTGTGCACTTATTTCATGCAGCAAGTCGGAGTGAAGTGCACAAGGGGCAAAACTTCAAAATCTTTGTTGAGCACCTGTATCCTCAGTGGAGTTGATGGAGGCACATGATGTATTGGGGAGTTCAAAAAATGAGCAGGAAGGTGAGAACAAGGTGGGAAAACTGCAAACAGACCATTGACCTCCAAAATTGAGAAGTTAATAAAGGTAAGAAAACAACTGATGCAACATTTGATTTCATGGTGTACCTAATTATTTCAAAAGAATCCCTAGTTTTCTCAAATTCAAGTACGACCACTCTGATTCTATTTAGGTTGATATTGATAGTTGATAGTATCATTTGTACAGTTATAATGACATTTGATGCGGAGAGGGATGTATTTGAACTTAACCTCATTGATGGGAATTCCTTGAATGAGTTTGTTGACAAGTCTAAATGACAATAATTTTGCTTTTGTATTTTGTTGGTGCCCTTGAGAAGCCAAAATCAGATGACAAGGTATTGTTGCATACTAATTCTGTGGATAAAAATTTTTCCAATGACTTTTTTCACTATAAAAATTAGCATTACTCTGGTTTTTAGAGTTCATCCAGACATTGCAATTTCTTGGATGTTGTGCATACGTTTATGCAGGTTTGGAGTTAGAAATTGTAAACCAAACATTTGTGGTATAAATGTATATTCATGATGCACTTTGTAGTGTTTGGGGATCAACATGATGCTTGCATTGTCTCTTTTCCAATGTATAGTATTTTGTTTTGTATTTGGTAGTTCTATAGGATTAAAAAAAAATAGGATGCAAAAAAACACCTCCTGGTAGCTTTTTCTTTTACAAATAGGGAGAAAAAAAATACTTTAGTGCACATAAATACCCCCCAAGAATATCCCCAGTTATTGCACATGATTTTCAAACATATGGGGGGACCCCCCGAAGCCTATATTCAAGAAAACCACCATTGCAACCATAAATCCATAGAAAAAACATGCCTACACTCTGGAAAAAAGATGGATAAAAACTTGTCATTATCCACCTTCCATCCACATTTGAATCTGTTCATTGTCCACTTTTTAGATGTAAGAATGTTCTAGGAATAAATTTAGATGAGTCCTTATTCTTGCATTAGGAGAAGAATGGGGTCTCTAAGTCTACATTAGTGGTTAATTCTACTACTTAATAAAAAATATAAATTTAAAAAATTGCAATTCAATGTGGACAACTGTTGTCCTAGTCAGATTGAAATTGAATTAAATTTTTTTTTTTGTCACAATTAATTAGTGATTTTAGTTTTTCAAAGGAAGGGGACCAAATGAGGCCCAATTTTTTCCTAATGATTACCAATATGTATATATGATGGAATCTTATCTAACATTCTATATATTATGGCTTTGGATTGGTTCATCAAATACCATTTACATTGAAGCAAATCAAGATACTTTGATTTTTACCTCTAGAGTCATTTTTACTATCTCTTTACTTAAATTCATAAAACCATAATTTCAAAATATTTAATGAATTGTATCATTTTCAAAAAGTTTTGGGTCATTCAAAAATCATTTGCACTATCAAGTTATTTAGTAACTTGCTATTTAATCTTTTTATGATTTATGCCATTTCTATTATTCATTTGAGTCATTCAACAAATATTTTTATTCAAATCATATTGAATTAGTGGTTTGTGTAGCACAATCTTTCTTACAATCCATGTCATTTCTAATACCCTTTATGGTGGCACTAAAAAGGGACAAAGCTTTAAAATATCTTGGGCATATTTACAAAAGACATTTTCAAGTACAGTAACAGAGATCAAAAGAAGATGGCATGGTGAGTGACATGAGTGAATCCTACAAAGGTGGAAAAGAGACCCAAACAATCGAGGAGATGGGGCTACACTAATCTTCTCATATAGCATTCTAGAACTTCAAGAATTCATTCCATTGACTCTAATGCATTGCAGTCCTCTTTTACTACCAAAAATTGTTGAAAATCTTTAGTTGCAAGCTCTTTCCGTGGCTCAATAACAAGTTTATTCCATTTATAGTCAAACTATAGAAACTAGGGAGATTCCAAGAATGATATACAATCACAAACAAGCAGCTACACTTCAAGAGACTCTGTCCTTGTAGCACTCGCTTGATGCTCAAACTTCCTCACTACAGTTTCTGTCACCGCAAAGCCTCCCTCCCCTTTGGTCCAGAACCAATAAAAAACTCATCTATGTGGGAACTTGCATCCACCGGTAAAAGAAAAAGTTACCAATACTATTGAATCTTCAATAAAATCAGTGAAACATTCTCCATCACTGACCATGCACCCTCGAATGTCAGTCGATGACATTCCCTGGTGAAATGCGGGCACAGCTTAGCATTTTGAGGAGCCAAAATCCCCTCTGTCGGGAACCTTTCTTTGACGTGTCATGGGCGCTCGGAAGGCTAGAGACCTGATCAAGCAAAGAAAGCACGACACCAAAAAAAAATTACGCAGGGTCAGGTGAAAGCCTTTAAACGGAAGTGATATCTTAGCTCCACCAACATTCTTGCACGGTGGGCTTCCGAGTTACCGCTATCGAACACCAAGCTGAAACGGAGGACATGCAAAGCACAAAACTGTGAACGACTGGGCTTCTAGATCCGGCAATCTATTCTATATATGGTGAGAGACTTAAACCTGCTTTACTCGTACAATTCTGCACAATTCTAATTCTATTCTGATTCATTTTCTGGATATTCTTAACAGCCATGGACGATTGCTGGAGCAGCTCAAACCATGCACAAAAGATTTGTAACTAGCGAGGGAAGAGTGTCGTAAAAATGCCTGAGGTTCATCATTCACTGCAAACACAGTAGCATTCGCTTGAAGCTGCGGAAAGGCAGGTGTTCCGACACTTTGGTTCTGAAATTTGCAGAAGATGAATTAGAGCAGACTGACTCCAGATTTAACCCCTAAGTGTGCCCAAGTGACCAACGTGATTGCATCCATAACGTTTAAGAGTTGGAATAAATCACTTAGGAAGCTTCAAGGTTACAACTAGAAAGAAGAAATCATGTCCTGGCTACATTCTTGAATAATAGAAACACGTTTTGGAAGTTCCTATAATCCACTAATAGCTTCCCAAGTGAGAATTCTATATGAGCTCGGGCACTAAGGAGATAAATGAAGACTCCTTGCGTGGCACTTGATCTGAACGAAGGTTGACCACACTTGACAATCTAAATTTCAACCAATTTACTACACCCGAATCAGATATGTCCAAAAACAGTGCGGGAAGCAAGTGGGCACTCACTTGAGCCGGGGGAATGACATGTGCTCCAATTATCGTATCCTGAGAATTCGCAGAATAACAGAGTTACACGGAAAGCTGCTTCATTGATTAAATTGAGAGATTGAAACCTATTACTTTTCAGCTCCACTACCAACGAACAAAGTCTGATTTCTCCAGCAACAGTGAGGGAAGAATGTGGCAAAAATACCTGAGAAGCACCATTGATCGCTTCTGCTTGAAGTGTCTGTGCAAAGGCATGTCCTCCGACTCTCGAATCCTGAAGGAAGTAGAAATTACATTAGAATGCAAATTCAAAAGAAGAGCCCCTTCATCATTCTAAACGGAGATTGACAAACAAAATTAGGTTAAATTTTGACCTACTAATTCAGCCGTTCACGGCACGGGATATAACGACAGCGGACCTGATCTAGTGTTCTGTAAATGCTTTCGAGTCCACTGGTGACCTCTGAGAACTCGGGTCGAGCGGAAGGCTCATGATGCCAACAACTCTCCACAAGCCTCATCAAGTCCGGGTCGTTCCAAAAATTAGGTCTGCCGCAGGCTTCTCGGAGAGGCGGTCTCAATTTGCCTGCTATGACGCCCTTCTTTAAAGCTTGACGACTGGAACCGCCTTGGTAAGGTACAAGCCCTGGGACGCCATCTCCCGCAACAAGAAGACTTTGACATTTTTCATAAGGCACGAGACCTGTTAGGACCTGAAATGCAGTAATGCCGAAGCTGTAGACGTCGATTTTCTTAGGTAACTCGATTTCCACATTCCTCTCAGGGAAAAGTTTCTTCTCCAAGAGTTCCGGTGCAGCGTACACAGTAGTCCCTTCGTCCGGATTGAAGGCAGAGTTGGAATTCAGTTTCAGGATCCTGGCGCTACCAAAATCGGCAACCTTGACAAGGATCTGACGGACATCTCCTAAAACCTCACACTCACTAACAAGGATATTCTTCGGTTTCAGATCCCCGTGTATCACAGGTTCGGCCAAGTCATGCATGTGTGCCATGGCCCTGGCAATCTGCAGTAAAATGTCAAGCGAATCCAGGCGGGAGAATGGCGACTCGCTGCGACCTCTCTCACGGACTCTATCTTCAATCAAAAGATGAAGATCGCGATCCAGTAATTCCATCAACAGAGAGGGCTGCTTCTCATCTGTGGACATGGACATCCCAAAGCTGTATACAACGTGCGGATGAGAAAGCCTTAGCACAACTTCAAGTTCTTTGTCGAAGGTGTCTTTGCTGTTGAATAATTTCCTGGCAAACATACCTCCACGCCACGATATCTTCCAAACAGCCGCTTGGCTACCACTTCCGAAATTGCGGTTCTGCACCTGGACATCGTCAGGTCGGATATTCCAAAATGGTCTCGAACTCGTCTCTTCGTCACCATCTGTTTCGTGCAACTGGTTGGCAATAGCGCATTCTGCTTCTCTCTCCTCCCACTCGTTCAACTTCTCGACCAATGACTTATTTTCTGCTACTGCAGACTCAAGAAACTTCGAAGGGAAATACAAGCTCTTGCTTGCAAATTCACGAGCTGCCTCATTTCTAAGGGCTTTGAGCTTCGGCCAGTACGGATGGCATGGCACAACGATACTACGGATGGTGATGCTCGAGGTTTGTGTGGTACACGGTTGCTGGATTGCTTCATTGGAAAAGAAAGCCTTAGGATGCTTGTTACAGGTGATAACTGTTCTTAGCCACTGGCGTTTAGAAACGCTTAGAAAAAATTCCTCCGAACAATTTGCAACTAGACAAAGATCTTTCAAGCGCTTCACTTGCGTTCCTCTCAAATCAGGAAAACACTCTTCTAGTTCTTGAGACAGCCTTACAAACTGAGATCTATTAAGCTCGCTACAACCTTCAGCTCCTAACCACTCAATTTGCAGGGTTTCGCATAGTCGCTCACTACCGTCGATGAAATCAGGAGTGCCGAATAATACTCTACTTTTTCTTGAACCCTGGGCAAGTTCAAGGTGGTGTGACATTGTGTCTGGGATCTGACAAGTACTCCAGTCAAACCTCCTGATCGTGAAATGTAAAGTAGTTCCTCCGTTGCGACTGCTCAGTTCGGAAGAGGCGAGGGTTGAGGACGCTAGGTTCCATCTCTCCGTAAGGGCGTGCACCGAAATACAGGGCACATTTCCACAATAGCAAAGGGCTCAAAGAGCGCATCGAAATAGGAAATAGCGCAAGGAAATAGCAATCGAGAAGGAAGAGGCAGTGCGCAAGAACTGAGCGGGATAAACCGAGAGGAGCAAACTGGACATCCAAGCAAATTAACGTTGAAATATGTCCTCGAAGTCGAGAGGACCCATCGTCTTACTAGTTGTATATTGCAGATATGGGCAGAGTTAAGACAGGAATTGGAACCTGGAAGTTCATCGCCTGTTGCTCTCCGAATGCTGCAAAGTCTTAGCAGATGGAGTCTCTCAAACGCCGTTCCTTGTAACTATGAGAACTAGCCCTTTTTTCTTTTCACCATGGTGCCAAAAAGCACCAATTGAAAAAAGAGGGCAAAAAAGGGGTAAGGAAAAAAGGAAAAAGAAGAAGAAAATTTGTCACCTGACCACTTAGGGTCTAAACGTTGCTGCCAGAAAGTTGCAGTCCTCCCTCGTGCAGTCACCAGAGTTTCCTGAGGCACGGCACTCCAAATTTCAAACCTTGCGCCAGTTTTCCCCTGTCCCGCCTTCTAATTCGCCCAAACAGCTTTCATTGCACTACCGTTTTCGCAACACTGACACCAAATGGAACTGCCCCACTCCTGTTGTGTGTCTTCTTGTAACCCTAGGTGCTTGGTTGAATGGAGCCCGTAGATAAAACGAAGCAACCATCTATTTGTGCTTGTGATCAGTTTGTCTTAGCTTGCAATATGTTTTTCTTAGCTTACAATGAGTTCCTAATTGCAGATCCTTTGTTTCATGTTGTGTTTAGTTACAGAGTTGTGCTTTTTGGTTTGGATTTTGTCGACGAGACCATGATTTGAACGAAAGTCGCCAACGATTGTTATCAATATGGTCATCTTGTTGTAGGGAATTGTTTAGGGTTTCTCAAGTTTATTTGAGTCTCTCACTCCCTTATGTGTATCTACTAATGGTTTGCAAGAAGGGCGAGCTTATTGCAACCATGGTTGAAGACCTTCATTCCACACCAATGGAGATTGTCAATAACGTCCAGAATGTTGCAGTAGATTAGGATGAAGGATTCATGCATGAAGCCAGTGCTCAGCTGTATAAAAAGTTGACCAACATTGCAGCAATAAGGGCAAAGCGTGCCGTAAAATGGAAAGCAGACAAGGAAGTTGCAGAGTGTTGACATTTGTTAAAGGGCAAGGTCGTTTGCCTACAAGACTCCCAAGCTTGTCACAATGCAAGGGAGGCAGTCTTGATAGCAAGATTCTTCACGAGTTCTAGAAATTCTATGTATCTATAGCCTTTGGTTTTCAATAGCTCATTAGAAGAGCTATTACCACCAAATTTGCAATGTGCCACAAAAGAAGTGAACGATGTGTCTGTAGACACTGTTTTCTTAGGTTCACGGACTCCTTTTCAATTCCAGGGTGGTGGTAGTGGCGTTTCAAAGTCCTCGATAATTGGTCTTCAAGTACATCGACAATTGTGTGTCAATCTCGTGGAGATCTCTAATAGAAAGGAAGATGTGGAGTCCAACAATGACTTCCAAGAAATGTCTCCAACAAAGAGACCAAAACCCAATTACAATCAAACTCGTCGCTTCTAAAACAAGTGGGCAGCCAAATTGGTGTAGGCTGAGTCTATTTGGAAAAATAATAGTCAAGTGAATCTTGTGAAGTACACTATCTATTCAACTTTCAAAAAAAAAACTAAAGTCCTTGGGGCGAAATAGGATACGTTAACCAAATACAAAGGGAGAAGGAAAGTTGCTTTTGACATGCCAAAATACAACGTCAAAGTTGGAGAGTGGTATGTTTCCTGAAGAAGCCGACACCAGATCAATCTACGCCTTTTTGTTGCCATGCAATCCACTATAATCTTGCAACAAGTGAACTTGAGCACTTCATGTTATAAATCAAAGAAGATCATGCAGTTGAGCACCATCTACCAAATCTTATCCAGTGGCCAACTTATGGTGGAGTACAAAGAAAGACAAACTTTATATGCCTTCTTGAGTATTCCCAATTTGCCTCAAATGCATTGGTCAGATAGTTTAGGGTGGAAAATGGCCGAGTTCATGTACAATCAGATCTAGAAAACGATAAAGAGAAGGATTACTGCAGCTAGCTTTGTTGCAATTACTTGCAATGAAGTGACATCCATCAACAACAGTAGTTGGCTATGCATCCATACATACATAGTAGAGAACTATGTTAGGGTTCCATATTTGATCTCCCTACAACAGTTAGTAGATGGGGTTGCCACAGGTACACTCACTACGGTGATTATGAAATCATTGGAGATTGGTGGCAATCTCTATGTCAAAGAAATTTTGAGAAGGCTATTGTACTTTGGAGCTGATGGCATGAGCATGTGTCAAGGAACAAAGGTTCACTTGGTGTTACGACACAAATTAAGACCAAGTTCGTTCTATTTTGTATGGGGGTCCATTGCATGGCCCACTGATGCAATTTGGCAGCTAAGTTTTTTTCCTCACTACCTCTCTTCACTATGATAGAACAAGTCATCCAAAAGACGCATGCGTACTTCAACAAGAGTCCTAAACATTTCAGTAAGTACCAAAAGCTTGCGGAGGTGATGGAGACAAAAGGCCTTAAACCTTTACTTCAAGTGACTACGCACTAGGTATCGCTCCTAGAACCGTTGCGGAGGCTACTCGTGGACTATCACACACTCTTGGCCAAGATGAAGCACTACTAGAAAATTTCGTTTTTCTGTTGTTTCGGTCGCGTTGATTCGGTCAAAATCTGACAGAAATCTGTTGGTTTCAATAGATTTCTGTCAGATTTTGACCGGATCAACGTGACCGAAACAACAGAAAAACGAAATTTTCTAGTAGTGAAGGTTGACGCTCCAAAAATTGACACTGCCAAGGTAATTTCTTTCTTGTTGTTGTCTACATTGTTGCCATGTGTTTTTGCTTTTAAGTGTTCGATTGTGGGAAGATGTGATTGCTTTCATATTTTCCCTTGTTTTGGAGTCACGATGACATTTTTAGCTATGAGGATTTTCTTGTCGTTGCGTAGTTCTAATCTCCTAGTTTGTTCCGTCCCCTATTTACTAATCGCCTTCACTGTCAAGTAGAATAATGTTAGCAATTTATCAGTAAGACTAAGGCGATAGTACAAAACAAGGTCACTTCAAATGTTAGGTTTCATTTTGTAAAGAAATTGTTGTTCTTATTTTGTCGAAATAGTCACATAGTTGTTGTACTATAAATGAGTATCCAAATTTTGTTGTGCATATTACCAGAATTTGGAGTTGTGAGTTCCATTAGCTTTCTTGGGATGGTTTGTTCCCCGAAATGTTCTAAAGTAGGGTTTGTGTCCTGTGGAAGGGCTTCTTGGAAAATTTCTGTTTAATTTAGTAGTGTACGTTGTCGGGTAATAAGAGTTTGCTTAGGGGAAACACAGGGTTTTTTGCTGCAACTAGAAGTGATTAGGTTTGGGAGCAAGTGAAAACAAAGTCAGGTCTTTGATTTATAACACCAAACTAAGAGAATACAATAGAAGATAATACTTCAAGTGGAGGGAACTAAAGCTGTCCGTAAATAAATGGATGAACCATCAAGGTAAAAGAACAACTTGAATACGCAAGAGTATGTATACAAGTATAGGTAGAAATACTTGTATTCAAATACAAACGTCTTTATACCAAATATACAATATGTATAAAAGTCGTGTACGTATAGTCGTACAATACAAGTATAAAATACGCATAAAATTCGTGTACGTATATACGTATAAATATGTGTATATAAATATGTAGAATACGTATAAAGTATACCGTATAAACACCGTATAAATACTAATACAAGTGTTTGTGTGGTTCTAAATGAAGTAGGAATCAAAACCGCAAGCCTTGAAACCTCTTGAAGAAGGCAGCAACACTAAAATAGATGCTCCAAACACATCATAATCTCAAATGAAGTGTGTTATAAGTTTTTGAAAAGCTAACAACACCATCTACTCTTCCTCCAAATTTCAACAGAATCGAACTTACAAGTCATAAGTTATAGTCTTTCAAAGTTGGTGCTCCAAAATCCCTTGGCAACCGAACATGCATACACCTTGTAAGACATAAAATGCTCAAAAACGCTCCAAATTGTTTGATATTTGAGTCTTTGAAAAGCTTAAAGTATCATAAAGATCTCCTCCAAAACTGAACTCAAAATTCCAAATACTCCTCCTTCTATAGCACCCCAAACTTAGGCACTTCAAATTTGCTTGGCAGCTGAATGTGCATGTGCTAGTTTCGGCCACAAAATGTTCAATAATACTCTAAAACTCTTGAAACTTGAAAGGTTGGAATCCTAACTTGCCTTAAAAACTCTACACCAAATTTTCAATTCCAAATTCCACCCTACCTAAGTTCTATGACATTCCAAATTCAAAGCTAAAGTTTGTAGAAGCGGTCTCTAACTTCATCTCCTTCTTCCTATCACTCCTTCACATTTCCGTCTATATCTTTTGTTTCACAAACTCAATTTACAAGTGTGATAGCTTTTTGAAAAGCTAACAATAAGACCTACACTTACTCTAAATTTCACTTGAATACAAGAAATATTGAGTCTGCAGGAGAGGCTCGAAGTCTCCACTTCTCTAATCGGATAGCAGCAGACCTTCCCTCACTCTTTTACTCATAACTTTCTCATAACAACTCCAAATCAAGTGAAACTAGTGCCAAAAGAAGCGCAAGAACAAGATGTGCAACTCTGCCAAATCTCAAATCAAAATTCGTCTCCTACACAAAGCCTTAGTCGCTCGAAAATCACAGTATGCAAAAACTTTTTTCTTTTCCCATAACAACACACAAAAAAAAGAAGAGACGGAGGAGGAAGCTCCCTCCTTCCTTATCTCCTCTCCTAAGGACCACATCAGCCCATGACTTGACCCATAAGGCATCTAGAAGCCCATTGGTTGAGGTACTACTCCCTCTTATCTCCACTACATCTTCTATTCATTTACTAAAATCTTAGAAATTCAACTAGAAGGGAAAAACCAAGTAGGAAAAAAAAACCCTTCTCACAACTTATTGTAGGAACTTTAGAACAAGTTAAGGTTCCTCTAAACTCAACATAAAAAAACATTGGAATACAAATCAACCGCTCTTAAAGGTATTTTAAGAGGAAATAAATGACTAAACATGTAAAAACTCAAGGATTTGAAGAACTACTTCGGAAATGAAACTAGCCCTCCGTTGACTGCTCAAATGACTGAGTTGCCCTTGAAGCCAAAGGCGATGCCCAACCTCACTTGAAATGCGACTAACCATCTGCCTTTCAGCGTTATTCTCAAAACGTCCTTCAAATATCATTTGATGATCTCCAGAAAGCGTAGATTCAGCCTCCAAAACAATAACCAAGGCCCTGGTATCAAGTTGAATACTTGCAGCTGCAAATTGAAAATTACTTGGGTCTGGATCTGTTCGCGGTTGAACACAACGCTCAGAAGGCTCAACTTCATCGCGTGAACGACGTCTTGAAGTAGAAGGCAAATCAGAATCAAACAGCGGTTGAGATAATGGTAGCTCCCAATCCTCAAGATTCTGCGAATCCATCACTACAAATAACTGAATCCAAAATCGAAGCCTAAACAAGTTCTTCTAAACCAAGGAATGTAACCCATTCCCTTTATACAAAACTAATAGCTTCATTGAGAAGCTAATTCCAACTAACCAATCCCAAGTCAAATATTTATAGGTATATGTTTTTGTCTCAAAAGAAAACCTATGTAGAAATGGATCAAGGTACACTGCTTCGTTCATCTGATACCACACGATGCAACCATCAACGGTATAAAACCGTTGTGGGGCTAACAATCAACGCCAAGTTGCGGACTTGGTTGGTTGTTGAAGTCCCCGTTAGTTGTCGACTGGTTCCGGGTTCGAATACCATCGGGCCCGTTGAATCAATCTGAGCAGCGGCAACTTGGCACCGCTAGTGAAGGCAGGAAATAACCAGCCAGCCAGCCTCCTACTTCCCCTGAGCTAAGCGACAAGATGTAGTACAAAACCCAAACCGTGGATTTCTCCACGACCCCACCTTTTCTAACTTAATCCTTATACTCCATTGACGTTCTAAAGAGTTCTTTTGGTAGTTTTTAAACACCACACCTATTTACAACACGACATTCACCCCTTCTAAACCTGCACATCCTCTGGTATGTGCCAAGGTTATCTATGATCATCCCCAAGATAAACATCATCATCATCTCCAATTTCTTCTTGTGCCATTTGTGGATTGAAAATCAAATGCAAGTCATTTGAATCAAATCTTCCATCTCTCCTTCGAAATGCTTTGATTCGTTTACCTGCTACTGGAATTCTCAACATAGTCCCGTCTAACTCACGGAGTGTATAAGTGGCGTTTCCATTCTTCTTCATAACAACGTAAGGCCCAAACCATCTTCGTGAAAACTTCTTCACCGTACTATGTTGATTCTCCAATGTACTATCGAACATCAATACCCAATCTCCTTCTTCAATCTCCTTTATTCTTAAGCGATGAGTTTTATCAAATCTTTCTTTATTCCCAAGCCTAGCAACTTTGAGTCTCTCAAGTGCAATCTCCATATCCTCTGGCAATCTTCCAAGCTGTTGAATACGGATCTCCAATAATCTCTCTCTTGTAATATTATCCTCTCAAGATAGAAACACCCAAGTTGGAATAGACTCTTCTCCAGGCATTATAGGCTTGTGTCCATGCATAAGTTCAATGGGCATATAACCTGTAACTGTACTATGAGTGGTTCTATCAGCCCACAAAGAAAACGGAAGTAGTTTAGGCCATATATTGGCCTTCCCTTTACAAGCCTTAACCAATGCATGAATAATAGGGGGATGACCCCTTTCACTCTTGCCATTGGCCTCGGGATTGTAAGCAGTTGTTAATCTCAACTTCACTCCATATCTCTCAAAAAAATTTCGCGCTTCAACAACATCCAATTCTCCTCTATCAGCTCTCATCTGACCAATACTCCCATATCGACTGAAAATATCTTCAAGTATAAACCGGCAAACCGCTTCAGTGGTTTTGGTTCTCAACGCTCTTCCTTCAACAAAATTTGAAAGCTCTTCCCTTGCCAAAACAAGATATCTCATACCCCAAACTCCAGGTGGCATTATAACCAAATCAATCACCCACTGAAAATGGATAGAAGGAGGATAAGTAGGATGTAACTCATCTCTATATCGAATCTTTGATTGAAGTTGACATGTAACACATGAAGCAACAAACTCCTCCACATCTTTATATAAACCCTTCCACCAATACCGCTCTTTGATTTTGGTATAAGTGGCCCAAATTCCTCTATGACCAGCCCAAAGAGCATCATGAAACTCTCGAAGCACTTGGTTTTTAGTTTCAAAATCATCAATCACTCTTAATGGCAACCCATCAGTTCTCTTTGCCTTCTTCCATAAAAAACCATCTTGCAAAAGATACCCATAAGATTGATGTCTGATGTCTTTGAAAGCTTTGTCTGTCCATCCTTCTTGCCTCTCCAAAGTACTTATATAGAATCCAATATCCCTTAATCTTCCGTTGTAAAGCTCTTCTCTGAATGGCAATGCTTCATTAACCCCACTCTGTATGTCTGTAGCCAATACATAACCTTCATCTTCAATATCTTCATCTTTTTCGTAGCTCATTATTTCTTCTTCATCAAAGTATTTGGCTCTTGACAACATATCCGCCACAGGGTTCATCTTGCCCGTAATGTGCTTTAAAATTGGATTCAATGACTTGATGTACGCTATCCATCGAAGCATTGCAATATCTGGTGAATTGCAATTAGAAATCATACCCAAAAGAGGTAAACAGTCCGTCTCCAACACAACATCAGCACCAATGATATAATTTCTTTCTGCTTTCAAAGCTGTAAGCACACCCCAAAGCTCCCTCTTAACTTGTGGATAAGCTCTTTGACGCTCAGTAAGTATCCTTGCTCCAAACCGGATAGCAAATCGATTTCCTTCTGCATCATCTTGGCCAACAGCCCACCCTATAGCTATTGGACTTGTGTCAACTGTTACAATCACCGGTCTTCCACTTTCATATTCAACCTGCTTCAAAATTGGCGGCGACTGCAAGATGTTCTTCAATTCTTTCATTGCCAAATCTTGCTCATGTTTCCAAACAAACTTGTTCTTTTTTCTCAATAGCTTATAAAGGGCTTCTGATATATGAGCAAAATGTGGAATCCAAATCTGATAAAAGACACATGCTCCTAGAAACCTCCTTACTTCAGTAGTATTGCTACAAGCCTTCATCTTGCCAATAGCATCTACTTTCTCAGGGTTAGGTTTCCTCCCATACCATCCACATTGGTGTCCAACAACCAAAATCTCATTGGTTCCAAATCTAGATTTTTCAATAGAAAGAGTTAGATTCACCTCTTCTAATCTGCTCAAGATGTTGTCTACATCTCTAATGTGCTCACTCACAAATGTTCTACACCCATCATTTTGAATACTACAATCTCTGTTTGCTTCTTCACATCCTTTAATAGGAATGTCATCTACAAACGGTATAGTTTTGTGTGGTACAAACTCCTTCAAAATTTGATTCATAGCATTCTGCATATGTGCTACCGAATTGGTAGCACCTTGAGGCAATGTACACATTCTAACCAACCCAAGTGGAGTTTTCATAGTTGTCAAATCCCTGCTCTCAAATGCAAGTTGGAATTGATCATAACCCGAATACAAATCTCCAATAGAGTAAATAGCATGCCCCGCAAATGCTTCTGCTACTTCATCAACAATAGGCCCCGATCCTTTGTTTCGTATGGTTACCTTGTTAGCTGGCTGCATATCTTGAATAAATCGCAATGCTCCAGACTTTTTAGGCACAGTAAACCATCGATTAGAATATGGAGCCATCGAAGGCTCCAGTATCCCCATGCGCACCTTCTCTTTCAATAATTCAATCAACTTGGGGAGCAAAGCTCGTGGAACCGGTATAGGTTTCAAATCCCATGGCACATGCGGAACTGTGAATATAACCATTGGTGCAACCACACTTGGATGCACACATCCGATCTCATCTGATGAAGAAGCAAATGCCTTTCCATGAGTAGAAAGCATGTCTCGAAATTTCTTTCTCTCCAACTCCAATAAAAATCCATCTCCTCCAATCTTGAGACTTGCTAATGTTTCCTCCGTAAATACATGACCAATCTTCTTCAAACCTCTAAGACTTGGCTCCTTCTCCGCTTGTCTAATATGCTTATCAATATCCGATGGTAATTGTGTCGCTACTGGCTTCACCTTCTTCGCCACTGTTTTGTACTTTGTATATACAGCAACTTCCTTTCTCAATCCATAGCTCCCACATTCATCAAATAATGACATCGCCTTGAAGATTTCATCATATAATGTTTGCGAATGTATGCTGATTACAACGTCAATAGTATCATCCTCCATTCCATACATTTCCAACGTCTTCAAAAATTGCATTACATTATCCGTCATACCTTTCTCTTCATAGACTCCATGAATGCTTTCTTCGTCCAAAAGTAAGTTCATACTCCTCAAATTATTCTCCATTTTTCTCACAACCTTCTTATATACACGGTCTAAATCTCCAACACACACAAACCGCACAAACCCACACTCTGTCATACCCAAAATTCCACTCTCAATAGTATGTACACCGGGGAATTTTAGACTTCTAGATTCATGTGCACCCGCGGACCCCCATACTCCGCGCGTGCTCTCTAGAAATCCTCAAAGTCATGAGAGCAAAATTTCAGTGGCCCTTCTCTGAGTTGAAGTCGATGCCTTTCATTCTCAGGCTTCACTGTCAAGAATTGAACAGACTTTTTACCATCAAGACTTCGAATTCGTGCATAATGAGATCCATCATCCAATACTTTGGTCTCCATTCTTGAGGCGGTAATATATGGTTGGCCTAGTATAACTGGATATGCTCCTTGATTTGATACAAAGAAATTCTGCTCCACTTCCACATCTCCAATCCTAGCACGAATTGACGGACAAGCTCCGTATAACTGACTGCGACCGTTATTGGCCGCTCTCATCACCCAACCATGATGGATATCAATTGGCCATTTGCCCTTCTCATAGACCTGTCGAGACATAATATTAATCTCTGAACCATGGTCTACAAGGGCCAAAATTAATTCGTCATGGTCTCCAAGCCTCACCCGCGTTTCTGTAGTAGCCCTTGCCCAAAATGGTTGAAAGAATTCTGACTTTTCCCCATCCTCCCTGTCCATTGATGAATCAATGGCACAATCAAAGGTATTGGCCTCCATTTGAAGTCTCTCTTCGCACAACACCATTGAGACCATATTATCTTTCATCTCTTCCGTTTTTATAATACGCTCCATTGACCCAACCTTGGTCTCAAAGTTGCTCACCCCTTCTAAACTCTTGGCCATAGTACCATCATTCACTACAAGATTCTTTGCCGCAACAACACCTCCTTCCATTTCACTTGCACAATCATTAATAAATATATGCAAAATCTCATGTTCATCAAGAGTCAGATCAAGACCTTCTTCCACTTCCTCTCTTCCATTAAATACAACATCTTGCTCCTCCTTGTTTGATTCAACCATCAGAGCAAATACTTCTCCAATCTCCGTTTCTTCTTCTTCAGTGACATGCGTATCCAAAGCCTCCACCATAACTGTCTCAGCCGTCATTTGCCTCTTCCTCTTGATAATATCAATAATCAACTCATGAAAATCCTTCTTTGCAATACCAAGAGCTTCTCTGAGTGTAAACTCAATTTTTGCATCAAGAATTCTCTCCTCCAAAACTCCCTTTAAATCAATAGAAGTTTCAATATCAGATTGGAGCTTATAAGCAGGTCCCTTTGCCTTGGTCTTGATAGAAGTCTCCTTCTCTCTTTCCTTCTCCTTGCCACTTGACTGACCCCAATCACTATCAGGAAGCGGTGCATCTCCAGGATGTATAAAGGCAGGGTTAGGTGTCTTTGCCCGTGTAGTAACCTTACGCCTCTCTTCTACAGGAGCCTTAGCTTGCCCTTGAGGTCTTCTTTTAGACAATGGCTCCTCATTATTATCCTCACCAACCCTCCCTCTCTTCTCTTCAACTGAGACTTCATGTTGTTCATTGTCACCTTGTACTTCGCCCAAAAACGCTCTAATACTAGTGGCATCAACTAAGTCTTCCCACCCAGTGGCTCTCCTAATAGCATGTGCTCCTCTTTTCATTATCTCTACATCCATAATTTTAGAAGCATTAACCGCCAGACAACGATCAATTCCAATACTGTAACTCGTTGCCTCTTCTGCGAGCAAAGTACTAGATTTTCCCACCTTATCTTCCAAAAGCTTCTTCATACCTCCTTTGCCAAAGTTAGTAGACAAAGGTAAATCCACTGCCGCATCATGAAGCTTGCCATCTTTGAAATACACAATTCCCTTCTTAATAGTCTCATCAAGCTCCTTGCAATCACGAAGTCTGTGCTCTTCACCTTCTTTGATCACATGATCGCAAAATACACACCTCTTCACATATTTCCTCCCACTATCAGATGAAGGAGAAGAACCAGAAGCTTGTGCCTTTCTCAACTCAGTCACTTCCACCTTGAGTTCTTTGAAACCCTTGATAAGCTCTTCAAGGGTTTCCTCACTTACTGGTTTTATAGACTTTAGAGTAGATGGAGAGTTTGATGGCGCAAATGATACCTTACGTTCCTTCGTGACTGTGTGAGGTGACTGCACCACTTGTAAAGTAGAACCTCTCCCTTTCACTCGTCGTTGCTTGGCTAATAGACCAACAGTCTCTTCAACCCTCCTCCAATCATTTGTAAAACCTCCTTCAGTAGTCCGATCTCCAAGAAGAATAAGAAGTCTGTCTTCCAAGAGATCATCAGCTGCTTGAAGAAACAGCTCTGCCTTCCTGGCATCTAGAAGGTGCTTCTCTGCCATAGGTAGTTGATTATATTTCTTCTCGAAGTCCCGAAGCAATTCATTTGGGCCCATATCTTTACCAGGTTGCCCTTCCACCCAGTCTAAAAAGGATCTTTTAGTCATCCTTTCAGAATCCTCTTCAAAAAACTCATCCCTCAATCTTTCTTCAAAAATAGTCCATGTCTCAACAGCACCATCCAATATAATCTCTCGAATTCTCTCACGAATCTCCGGCACAACAGCAAGACCAAAAGTCTGAATCATCCGGTTTTCGGAAACCAGATGCACCTCCATCTCACATAGATACACCTTTAAAAACTTCGTAATATCTTTCCCATCAAACCTCCCAATCTTATCAACAACGCCCTTGAGAGCCTTGGTAGACCCATAAGTATCAATGGGTTGTACTCTTTGATGCTCCATGAACATCTCAAGAGCACCAAGCACCCTCTCCATATCATTCCTGGTACCACCAGGTCCAGGACCAGAACCTCCTCCACTCTCTTCCATTACCAAAACCAAAACTAGTAGCCCCTTAGCTCTCTCAGTGGAAGCACCAAATGTCGGGTAATAAGAGTTTGCTTAGGGGAAACACAGGGTTTTTTGCTGCAACTAGAAGTGATTAGGTTTGGGAGCAAGTGAAAACAAAGTCAGGTCTTTGATTTATAACACCAAACTAAGAGAATACAATAGAAGATAATACTTCAAGTGGAGGGAACTAAAGCTGTCCGTAAATAAATGGATGAACCATCAAGGTAAAAGAACAACTTGAATACGCAAGAGTATGTATACAAGTATAGGTAGAAATACTTGTATTCAAATACAAACGTCTTTATACCAAATATACAATATGTATAAAAGTCGTGTACGTATAGTCGTACAATACAAGTATAAAATACGCATAAAATTCGTGTACGTATATACGTATAAATATGTGTATATAAATATGTAGAATACGTATAAAGTATACCGTATAAACACCGTATAAATACTAATACAAGTGTTTGTGTGGTTCTAAATGAAGTAGGAATCAAAACCGCAAGCCTTGAAACCTCTTGAAGAAGGCAGCAACACTAAAATAGATGCTCCAAACACATCATAATCTCAAATGAAGTGTGTTATAAGTTTTTGAAAAGCTAACAACACCATCTACTCTTCCTCCAAATTTCAACAGAATCGAACTTACAAGTCATAAGTTATAGTCTTTCAAAGTTGGTGCTCCAAAATCCCTTGGCAACCGAACATGCATACACCTTGTAAGACATAAAATGCTCAAAAACGCTCCAAATTGTTTGATATTTGAGTCTTTGAAAAGCTTAAAGTATCATAAAGATCTCCTCCAAAACTGAACTCAAAATTCCAAATACTCCTCCTTCTATAGCACCCCAAACTTAGGCACTTCAAATTTGCTTGGCAGCTGAATGTGCATGTGCTAGTTTCGGCCACAAAATGTTCAATAATACTCTAAAACTCTTGAAACTTGAAAGGTTGGAATCCTAACTTGCCTTAAAAACTCTACACCAAATTTTCAATTCCAAATTCCACCCTACCTAAGTTCTATGACATTCCAAATTCAAAGCTAAAGTTTGTAGAAGCGGTCTCTAACTTCATCTCCTTCTTCCTATCACTCCTTCACATTTCCGTCTATATCTTTTGTTTCACAAACTCAATTTACAAGTGTGATAGCTTTTTGAAAAGCTAACAATAAGACCTACACTTACTCTAAATTTCACTTGAATACAAGAAATATTGAGTCTGCAGGAGAGGCTCGAAGTCTCCACTTCTCTAATCGGATAGCAGCAGACCTTCCCTCACTCTTTTACTCATAACTTTCTCATAACAACTCCAAATCAAGTGAAACTAGTGCCAAAAGAAGCGCAAGAACAAGATGTGCAACTCTGCCAAATCTCAAATCAAAATTCGTCTCCTACACAAAGCCTTAGTCGCTCGAAAATCACAGTATGCAAAAACTTTTTTCTTTTCCCATAACAACACACAAAAAAAAGAAGAGACGGAGGAGGAAGCTCCCTCCTTCCTTATCTCCTCTCCTAAGGACCACATCAGCCCATGACTTGACCCATAAGGCATCTAGAAGCCCATTGGTTGAGGTACTACTCCCTCTTATCTCCACTACATCTTCTATTCATTTACTAAAATCTTAGAAATTCAACTAGAAGGGAAAAACCAAGTAGGAAAAAAAAACCCTTCTCACAACTTATTGTAGGAACTTTAGAACAAGTTAAGGTTCCTCTAAACTCAACATAAAAAAACATTGGAATACAAATCAACCGCTCTTAAAGGTATTTTAAGAGGAAATAAATGACTAAACATGTAAAAACTCAAGGATTTGAAGAACTACTTCGGAAATGAAACTAGCCCTCCGTTGACTGCTCAAATGACTGAGTTGCCCTTGAAGCCAAAGGCGATGCCCAACCTCACTTGAAATGCGACTAACCATCTGCCTTTCAGCGTTATTCTCAAAACGTCCTTCAAATATCATTTGATGATCTCCAGAAAGCGTAGATTCAGCCTCCAAAACAATAACCAAGGCCCTGGTATCAAGTTGAATACTTGCAGCTGCAAATTGAAAATTACTTGGGTCTGGATCTGTTCGCGGTTGAACACAACGCTCAGAAGGCTCAACTTCATCGCGTGAACGACGTCTTGAAGTAGAAGGC
The DNA here is from genome assembly GCA_950106755.1 of Climacium dendroides. Taxonomy (NCBI): domain Eukaryota; kingdom Viridiplantae; phylum Streptophyta; class Bryopsida; order Hypnales; family Climaciaceae; genus Climacium; species Climacium dendroides. The sequence continues at coordinate 1,547,315 of OX467092.1, forward strand.
AAATCAGAATCAAACAGCGGTTGAGATAATGGTAGCTCCCAATCCTCAAGATTCTGCGAATCCATCACTACAAATAACTGAATCCAAAATCGAAGCCTAAACAAGTTCTTCTAAACCAAGGAATGTAACCCATTCCCTTTATACAAAACTAATAGCTTCATTGAGAAGCTAATTCCAACTAACCAATCCCAAGTCAAATATTTATAGGTATATGTTTTTGTCTCAAAAGAAAACCTATGTAGAAATGGATCAAGGTACACTGCTTCGTTCATCTGATACCACACGATGCAACCATCAACGGTATAAAACCGTTGTGGGGCTAACAATCAACGCCAAGTTGCGGACTTGGTTGGTTGTTGAAGTCCCCGTTAGTTGTCGACTGGTTCCGGGTTCGAATACCATCGGGCCCGTTGAATCAATCTGAGCAGCGGCAACTTGGCACCGCTAGTGAAGGCAGGAAATAACCAGCCAGCCAGCCTCCTACTTCCCCTGAGCTAAGCGACAAGATGTAGTACAAAACCCAAACCGTGGATTTCTCCACGACCCCACCTTTTCTAACTTAATCCTTATACTCCATTGACGTTCTAAAGAGTTCTTTTGGTAGTTTTTAAACACCACACCTATTTACAACACGACAACGTTCATTAGGAAGGATGAATGGATTTGTTTTTTCAATCAATGTGGTTCTGTCAATTGTTTGGGCAATTGTCGTTGCTTGGCACTACGCTTTCTAGAGCAAGGTGTTTTGTAATGTGATAATGGAAGAGAATTTGTGATGGTTGAATGCACCTCATTAAACTATTTTTGTAATCATCAATCCTCACCATTGAAACCCTAATCAAATTGACTGAAATCCAAAAACACAATTAGTAACGTCTTCAGCTTTAGATTTTAGAACTTTAAGCTTTGCAAAACTTCAAATTGAATTTCAATCCATCACTCCATATTCCCTAACTGTGATGTCGTTTCCATTAAGTGATTGTAGTCTATTAATCATCTCTATACATCATAGTATATTTTTGGAGGTTTGGTTATGAATGCAACCCTATCCATTGATTGTACAATGGAGAGTTTGCGAGATTTAGGGTTTGTTTTATGGTCTCAAAGAAGAACATGCTGAGCCTCGGTAGCAAAGGAGGAAGAGCTGCTAGACTATATCAAATTGAAACCTTTGCTTCAATTGAAATGACTCAGAGTGTGAGGTTTGGTAGTTGAAATTGGAATTGCTCTGGTAGATGGACATGATTTATTTTGAAATGCACTTGTACATTGACATGACAGGAATTTGGCAAACTTGGGTCTTGTTTAAATAGCTTATTTTCTTATTGTTTTTTTCCCAATGTTGTACTCGTTGTCAAGTGGCATTGATGACAAGATTAGAAGTAGTGTCCTTCACTTTTACTGTACCTTAAGTAGTGATTGGGTCCTTTCTAAGAAATATCTAACCTTAGGTTGTGCTGAATTTGGTAGAACTGCTTGAGTCTTATGTTGAATCCTTACGCCCTGATCAGAATGACAACCTTCATGCCCCTGTTAGAGACAATTGACTTACTTGTCACATTTGTACAAAAGCATGACGTTTATATCTGCAACTTTGTAGCTACGTTGAAGATTGCGAGGGACAACCTTTTACATTATATATGGATAACGATACGGTGTTTGCAACAGATGACTTTTGGGCTTTCAAAAGTTTACTTGACTACTCTCACAGTCAAATTCACATGTAGTGGGTGAATGATCTGAACATAGAGTCAACACAATTGATTTTCATAGCCAATGGAAAAAAGATTTGGGCAGAATATGATAATGCACCTATTGATTGTGAGATGCTAGCTTCCTTGTTGTCCACTGTCAAAATGGAGTGTACAAGTAAAGTTATTCTGGACCTATCCAAACAGAATGAGGGATTTCAAGATTCTTTGTTACCTTCATGTGGTTGCTTCTCCTAACTCTCCACTCTTATTAATGCAATGAATCTACAATTTTGAATTATAGATATTTTAGATTGCATTTTTGAACACTTGTCTGCTATGGAAAAGGTATGATCGAGCAACTAATTTGAGCAATTAATTAATCCAATTTTATAGGAAAGTAAAAATGAAACACAAATTAATTTGAAACTCATAAGCTACAATATCTGAAAAAAACAAAATGATGTGAGATACTGTTGTGGTGCTTGTGTGAAGACACTAGTCCAGCAATTGAATTTGCAAAGATAGTAACTAACTAGATCAAGTTTGAATGTTTGTCATCATGGACTTTCAATCGAGGGCTTTTCTTATTGAGTATGCCTGGAAAGCCATCTCATGAATGGAAAGTTCTGCAGGCCCACATGTCTAATATATGTTCTCAATTAGTTTTCTTTTAAGTGACTTTGTCGGGTATTTCCGTAAATTATTTATCATAGATTGGCTACATCCATGCCCTTTTTATTTCAATTCATATGCTTCTTCCTAAATATTGAGCAACTTTTTCTTTTTGTATAATATGCAGGGATAGCTAGACAATTGCTCAAGGAGCTAGACCCACGCTTCCTTGCTTATGGTATTATGGATGCTTTAGGGGTGGTGTATCTTTAGTATTGGTTGCAGCTTGAGGTAGATGAGTGCTTTCTGAAACATTTGGCCACTCTCTTGGAATACTATTGCGAGCCTAAGTTTATTGAAGTGGACAAGGTGAAGCGTCTCATTGTTCTTATTCTTGATCGCTACAGTTTAGAGACATAGTAGAGTCTATTTAAAATGGCCATGTTGAACAATTCAAAGAAACACTTGGAGGCTCCCTTTGACCTAAACCCCCTGACGTATTTGTGGCGTTACTTGAACTCATCACTACAACAAAAGCAGTATTTTATGACTGCAAAATATAACTGCAGTGAGTCATAAAATAAAAAAATATGACTCACGTAGAATCACTGTAAATGACTCGGAATATGACTGACTCTAGTCGTTTAGAAGCAGTCGCTTCAGACATCAGTCATATTGGCAGTCATATGGGTTGAGGGGTATAAATACCCATTTTTAGCCATAGTATGCCAACTAGGCATATACTTTGACTATCCTAGGGGTTTTTTGACTTTTTCTTGGGTTGCCCGGGCAAATAAAAAAATCTTACGTGGAATACGACTGTGTCGAGTCATATTTTTTGATGACGTGAAATATGACTGCGATGAGTCATATTTCTTGATGACGTGGAATACGACTGTAATGAGTCATATTTTTTGATGACATGGAATATGACTGTGGTTAGTCATATTTTGCAATAACATGGAATATGACTACGGTGAGTTATATTTTGCAGTGATGTGAAATATGTTTGCGGTGAGTCATATTTTGCAGTAACGTGGAATATGACTGTAGTGAGTTATATTTTGCAGTGATGTGAAATATGACTGCGGTGAGTCATTTTTTGCAGTGATATGGAATATGACTGCAGTCAGTCATATTTTGTAATAACATGGAATATGACTGCAATGAGTCATATTTTTTGGTTACATGGAATATAACTAGGGTGAGTCATATTTTGCAGTAATGTGGAATATGACTGCGGTGAGTCATATTCTTGTTAATGTGAAAAATGATTCTCATGAGTCATATTTTTGAATGATGTAGAATACGACTCTCGTTAGTCATATTACTAACTACAATCATATTTTTAATGCATTTTAAATGAACATGATATATAACTATCATACATCAAGATGATTTGACAATTGAATAAAAAGCCTCATGCAATTAAAAATGAATACATAATATATGATTTTAGAGATGTATGAGAGATAATCATATTAAAGAAGGAGAATGCAAGAACAAATACAACTATCTTCATTGACATTTATTAGTCACTAATACGAAATATATATATCACAATGAATCATTCACATAATTCAATAAGGCTTACAATCCTTACAATAATGTGAAGATGGTTTCATTGGGTTGTAAGTAGCCTCCAATGTCTTTGTTTCAACTTTTGGTGCCTGCATATACAATTAAAGAAATGAGAGGTTAATTTTTAATAATTGAACAACAAAGCTCAACCTTCAAAGGCTTATAACAACACAAAATATGTAGCTCAAATTTAGGATAAGAAGAATAAGATTGATGATGGAGGAAACAAGAAAAAAAAGATAAGTATTAAGAAATAACAAGAAGTAAAAGTTAAGATGCAACAAGAAGTAAAAGTTAAGATTCAACAAAAAATAAGAAGCAACAACTAAACAACAATTAAGATACAACAAGAAACAAGAAGCAACAACTAAAACACAACAAGAAACAAGAAATAACAACTAAGACACAACAAGAAACAAGAAACAACAACTAAAACGCAAGAAGAAACACAAAACAAGAAACAACAACTAAGACACAACATGAAGTAATAATTAAAACACAAGAAGAAACAAAAAGTATCAATTAAGACATAACAAGAAACAACAAGAAATGAGAGTGTAGATGCAACAAGAAGAAATAAGAAGCAAGAACTACAAAACAAGAACTAAAAAGAAGAAAAAGTTCAAATGCAAGAGAAAAAAAGAATTTAGATGCAACAATAAGAAGCAAGAAACATGAAGTAAAAAGCAACAAGAAACAAGAGTTGAGATGCAACAAAAAAACAACAACAAATGAGAGCTAAGAGACAATAGAAGGTAAGAAAGAAGAACCACAAAAAGTGACAGCTAGGGTTTCAAAACCCTAAAAAGTGGCGGCTAGGGTTCTAAAACCCTAAAAAATAATGGCTAGGGTCTCAAAACACTAAAAAAGTAGTGACTAGGATTCAAAATCCGAAAAAGTAGGTGACTAGGATTTCAAAATTTTAAATGATGGCATATTTATATTTTTTTTAGAATTGCCCGTATTTTTCTCGAATTGCCCAAAACAAAACAAAAATTCACTACTATAAAAATATAATTGATAATATGACTCAACGTTCCCAAACATGTTCCCTACGTTCCATATGAAGTACTTTGGTATTCCTAATGGCCGTATGGTATACACTTGTGAAGTACAAGGCGTAAAAATGACTGGTAGTTATATTTTGTAGTCATATTTCTCCCCAAAGTGTTGGCCTTCAAGAATATGATTGCAAGTAGTCGCCAGTCATCCTTAGTCATAATTCTGCAGTTATAAAACACTGTCATTGTTGTAGTGCATGTATTATTCTAAAAGTGAAGGCCTTCCCTAAGTTTTATAGATTGGTTGTAGTTGTTATTGTCTAAGTCTTAGGCTCAGTAGAGGATGAGAGGTGCTTCAATTCACTCTTTTTTTTAAGAAAAAGCTACGAAATTCTTTAGACATACATTTAGAGTGTGTGGTGGGAATGTATTCCCAGAAACTCTTTACTTTCATTATAAGAAAACCTTATTTTAGGTAACATTCAAAAAAACAATCGACGTCAAAGGGAACAGATTTTAGGTGACGTTGAAAAAAACAACCTATATTTTTCATGTCAATAATGATGTCCAGTGGAGATAATTGTTGTCAGAAAAACATGGGTTGTTTTCTTCAACGTCACCTAAAATCCGTTCCCTTTGACATCAAAAATTTTGGTTTCTTCTAGTGTTTAGACATGTTCCCATATAATGAAGCATATTAGGAGTGGATAGATGGAGCAGACCAGAGATATAGCCTTTAAGTTGAGTTTGTATGTTGGTGGTTGTTAAGTAGACTTACATCCAAGCATGTTGTATGTCTTTGTTGAGAATGGGTGGGTCCTTGCTTGACCCATTCATCCAATCTGTTAATGAAATCTTGTTTTTTTAATCTATGTAACAACTTCTACCTTGCCTATCTTGTTCCAATTGTTGTAGTAGATTTGGGGCATGTTAGTGCCTGTTTTCAACCAAACTTGGTTTCAACCCAACTAAACCATGTTGGTGCCTATTTTCAACCATCTTGGTTTCAACCCAACTAAACCATGTTGGTGTGTGTTTTCAACCATTTTGGTTGAAAACAGGTGCCATGTTGGTGCTTATTTTCAACCAAACTAATCTAAGATGTAGCCTATTTTTCATCGTCAAAAATTTCTTAAGAGCCAAAATGCATCAATTAATTTTAACAATTTCACCTTTTAAACGTTTTCAGAAATCTCCATGGTGCCAAAATATGTCACCAATTTCAATCAAATATTGCCAGATACAGATTCTAAAGAATTCAATGTCGCCACCAAGATTCATGGAAAAAATATTGACTTTCACCACTTGGGCAACAATCTGACTTTGAAATGTAGCCAGTTTGGCTTCCCGTTTGAAAAACAAAAAAGGGTTGATGAGAACACACATTGTCAAGGACATGGACTGCGACGAAGTTTCTGTGCTCTAAAGCAACGTATGGTTTGTTTGGCTCAGGTAGGGTTTGCTTTAGCATCAAGGATGTAAGCTTAGGCCCATGCTATGTGATGGCGTCTAGCAGAAGGCAACACAACTTATATACTCCAGCCACTCGCGGCTTACATTGATAGAGCCCATGCACATGTACAAAAAGATGCAGGTACCATGGCGGAACTCAACTTGATGGAGCTGAGACTCGCCAATGCCTGCGCCAAGTAAACCCTAGCCTCCTGGAAAAAAATTCGGTTTTTTTTAACCTTCACGGTAATTCCTGGGTGGCTGCTTCATTGCAAGTGTTGCCAGCTCGAAGGTGTTGCTTTGCTACAGGTGCTGACATAGGTTGTAGTTCTATTTGGTTCAAGATTTTCAGTTGTTTCATTTAGAGTTTAGGGTGTCTACTCTTGTTTGAAAATTCATAACTATGGTAGCCGACCCATTTTCGACCACTTAAGCAATTCTGCATATCTAGAGCATAGGTTTCTTGAGTGCAGGAAACTTTCCATGTATAGAAACAGGATTTAGAAGAATTCCATATTTTTTCAAAATTTTATTTCTTCGAATTTTATTACTACAAATTTTTTTAGTTGAAGATGTTGTTCAACCTATTCTTGTCATGTAGGCCTTCTTATTTCCAACCATAGGTTGGTGTTAAAATAAACAAAGACTACAACCAATCGTACTGCGCCATGACTGCATTGTAAATTGTGCCACAATTATTCTCCTACTTTTGTCCTGTTGATTGGAAAGAGTGTAGCCTATGTGATAGAAATGGGATCCTAGTTGGAAATGGGTCGGCTACTATACTTCAAAAATAATCCAGAAAATATGAAACAACTTGGGTTTTTAGATGCCAATTTTTCTTGTCTTTTAAGGAAAATGTTTTGAAAAATATTTTGAAAAGTTTCACTTGCCCAAAATTCAGTTCCAATTATTAAATGGTTGGTTTAGGGACCTTCAACCTTAGCATGTATCCATGTATGAAGCAAGCTTTTTTTCCCATTTTTTTAATGAGTGCCATGGAAGCCATCCTAAAAGATGTAGTGGTGTTCCTAATTGTGAGTTGTTTCCACATAATGGATGCAAAAAATTAAATTAGCACATATCACATGTCCATATCATAATTCAATGCAAACACCAATCCAATAGCCCAACAATGATTTAAAACATGTTATTTCACAACATTGAATAATTTTATTGAAATAAATACTCTAAAATTAGAAATTACTCTGGTTTCTGTTGACACTCAAGTAGAATATGCAAAATGAGAAATTTTATACTAATTACTTTGAATTTCATTCAAAATTACCTCCCAACCAACAAGCACAAAAAGCATCTTTCATGGCCTCTCCTGCCACTTTTGCTGCTAAACCTTCACAAGAAAGTCGCATCTGTCCCGCATGAAATTCAACAAAAGGATCATTTTGGAGTAACATTTGTAGACACAAGCACTCGTTGCCTCTTCAACTCGCAATAGTTGTATAGAACACAACAAGGTAAAGTAACTATGGTTGCCTTATCTACAAGCATATTAAATCCTTTAAGAATTTGCCAACAATTCTTTAAAGCTCCAAATGCTTGTTCTATAACTACTCTACCACTATTGATAGATGAGTCGAACCTGAACAAACCACAAAATATTTTAAAAAAATACATAAATATAAAATATAAAATTTGAAGACATTTGAAACTACAAAATGAATGAATAATAAAAAGAAACTTACCTAATTTGATCCATCATTGCTGCATTACCCGGCTTGAAGTTCCTCAATATGTATGGTCTCTTGGGGTAAGTTGTATCGCCAATGAAATATGGCCTAATGTTCAATCTACTCAAACGAATGACTAATGTTGCTAGAATTTGTCTTGTATTCAATTGTGCAACAAGATAAAACACAATAAATTGTCCAGCATCATACACACCTCCAAGTTGCCCTCCACAAACATTCTAGAACATTCCATTTGTGTTATGCACTTCTTGTAAAACAATGCTATGAAATTTCTTTTATTAAAAAAATCTTGAGGTATGGAAGTGTACCGTGTACTTGGTTGGCAAGCCAAGGGAATATAAGTGCCATCAATTGCATTAGCAATGTTTGGTAATCCAATAATGTCTCTAAAATGAAATTAGTATTTAACATGAGTCGTTTCAAATTTTTGGTCCTTTGTGGAATTAGTTACAAATTTTCAAAGCTAAAACACAAGGTTACTAAAATGTTTCATTGACTATGAATTCAAACATTAACTCTAAAGGCCCATTGTCCTTTTAAGGAAAAATGGAATTTCAAGCATGTCCCATGGCCTCAATTTTTGTCTTGATTTTATGAAACTTTGTTTGACAATAGAAAAATTGAAATAGAATTTTTTTCGATCAGTGCCTTGGAAGTTATGCCCAAATAAGATCAAAACAGGAGACAAAAAGCAACAAAAAAAATTTCAAAAATTTCAATTTCAATATTTTTTCTCATAGATTATATTTTTGTCTACATGGAAAACTTTGATTCATTCCATTTGGATTTGTTTTAAGAAATGTATAAAAAAATCTTGTTTTTAGGGCAATTAGAGCATTCAATTTTTTTTTTCAAATTAAAAAAAAATTAATTAGAAATCTAATGGGACACACTAACTGTCACTTTATAGTTTTTTTGTACGAACAAAATATTATCATTTTTTGAGAAAAACTTGTTGGAATGTATTTGAAATGAGGTATTCTTAAGTTGAAATGGCATATGACACTAAAATCATCCACCTCTTCAAAATGTACACTATTTGTACATTATTGATATAGTGAAAAAACATATAAAAATTGTGTACATTTGAGAAGGTGGACAACTTTAGAGCCCAATTACTTTTCGCAAGTTCTACCTTAGTCCTTGGAATTTGTAAATGCAACCTTTCAGTTCACTTGTAATGAAAATTTTTATTTTTAAAAGAAAATAAGAAAATAAAAAATGACTAAAGCGCAACATAGCTGCGTGTGGAATAACTTGGCGTAGCGTGGCGTGTCGGAGGACAAGTGTGTAAGGAACTCCTGCCGCCATCGCCAACAGCCCAGCAATTCCGCACAAGCCAGTAGCGCCCTGCCCAAGCGGATGGCGGATGGCGGGGCGGAAACTTGGCATTGGGCCATAGACGATTCCGCTTACGTCGATGGTTCAAAGACCGCTGGAAGTACATGTGGAGAGTTGCGTGGACTGGTGATCCTTTTCGAAATGGCTGTCATATCTGCACTGAGTAGGCACACAGCTAGGGTTTTGAAGGAGTCTGGAGACGAACATGTGGCTTGTTTTGTTAACTCTCGATGGTCTAGATTCAGAACGGCAGGCACCGATTGTGGCCATGATAAAGACGTGGGTGTAGACTTCGTATTCAAAAGATCAACCTTAGTCTGGGTGAGGAAGACGGTGGAGTTGATCTGTGACCAGCTTTTTCTCTGTTCTGAAGTCGTCGTGCCAATCTAGTCTCACTGACGGGGTTTTGGTGGTAATCTCTGGTGACCATCAGTTAGGTTTCGTTCAGAGAAGGGTCCCTGGAGGTTGTGAATTAGCAGCTTTTTTCTACCAATTTGATGGTAGACAGTAGGACATAGCGATGATGTTGGAAGAGTATGTTGTATCCATGAAGAAGGTACAATCGAAAGATTTGAAAAGTGGGTGTCTCATAGGGAAAGGTTCTTCCAGCGTTGTGTATGAGACAACGTTGGCAGGGAAGACGTACGCCAGGAAAGACTTCCTACGAGTCCCAAGTGACATCTTTGAAAAAGAAGCAGCTGCTCTCGTAGGTCTTGATCATCTGAACGTGGTGCGAACATTTTGCTGGACGGTTGACGAAGGAAGCTGCTCTCTTGTCGTAGAATTGATGGACTATGACCTTCTGAATCTGATGCAAACGAGAATGGACTCACAGCGAAAGAATTCTCAATCTTCTGGTTCTGGTACTCAGAGGAGCCATGTGGTCGACCTCCACAAGTTTCTGGAAGTTCGAAAGAGCGTTACTGGAGATACTGCTTCTGAATCTGTTGCGATGCCATTTTTTAATCCTTTCACCGTGCCTGAAGCCCTTCAAATCATGCTGCAAGTTGCAGAAGGCGTGAAGTACCTGCACGACAAGGGAGTGGCACATGGTGACCTAAAACCGAAGAATATTCTAGTCGCGTCGAATGAAACGGTCTCTTCAAGCTCTTTGGACGAAAATATGGCTTTTAAGGTGGCTGATTTTGGTCTGTTCTGGACGAAGATGAAGAGCAGGACTTTGGTTTCACGTCGGGCAAGGAATTTGGAACTGGCTCGATGGCGAGCGCCAGAGCTTTTGGAGTTGACAGGGTTCAGAGAGGACAAGCACGGGTCTTCCACGGACTCCGATTGGGATTCAGATTCAAGTGACGAAACGATTGATGATCTCGCTCAAAAATTTACTTTTAAGGACATGGCAAGGGCTGATATTTACAATTTTGCTATAACATGCTCACAGATATTAACTGGCGAGGATCCATATCCAGAGTTGAGTTTGAATGACTTGGTGAGAGGAATACTCGGTGGTTTGCGACCTGGATTGCCACCTACATGCCCTGCACGACTAAGGGACCTTCTGAAAAGCTGCTGGGGCGAAAAGGCTAAACGACCTAGTTTTGAAGGCATATTCGTCGAGCTGAAAGACCTGCAAACGTCGCTCACAAGAACAGGTTCTCTTTGTAGAACCGCATTCTTCGTACATTTTAGTGCGATGTAAATATCATGTACTTTAAGAACGAGAGTTCTAACCACGTTGCGGCGGAGACCACTTTAGTCGGATGATCTTGAGCATTGTACCTCATTTTTTTGTCATATCAGTACAGATGCTAATAAATACAGTCATGTCAATACAGATTACGAGAGTAGTATGACTGAGTCATCTGCTTCACCAATAGATACTTTTAAACTTGAGCTGGTCCCTGAAAATAGTGCAGCCTCTGGGCAATCTGGTGGAGAACCAGAGAGTTCATCAGTACGGGAAATCCATCACACAGCTGACGTACCTATTGGGCACGAGGACATTCAAGGTGATTTCTATAATGCATTATTGTACACTAGATTGTTTTAGTATTTTCGGGGTTAGTGATATTTCTTTAACAGTCTTGTTGAGTTACTATACTTCTCTTTTGTAGTGAACATTTATCGACTCTGTGATTTCTTGGAGTAGGCATTTTCCAATATCCACCTGGGTTTATTAGTTTTTTAATTGAGATACTCGGATGATTCTTCACTAGTTGTGAAGTTCAAATGCCATTGCTCATTTCGATAGCAAAATCTTACTATTGATGTATGCCATCACCTAGCAGACGGTCCCAAGGGAACACTTGTGCTCAAACCACAAAGGAAAGCTTCAGGTTTTAGCAGTTTTATACGGAAAATGATGAGTATGAGCAATGTGAAGAAAGAGAGAAAAGGCAGACCTCTTGAGTTTTCTTTTTCCGACATCAAGAGAATGACAAATAATTTCAGCGCGGAGAGTATCATACATCGGGAAGGACGTTACAAGGTGCGCCACATTCTTATCTGGGTTTCTAATATCATCTATTATTTTGGAGGTTGTTTTGAAGCAGTCAAGTCTGGTTGTTTCTTTCCATGCTGAAATCTGCTAGTGAAATCCTGCAAGTATGCTAGAAACATGTAGACTAAACGCATTGGCATATGTTGATTTACTCATGGAATTGTCTTTTTTAGCTTCCTCATTTGACATCAAAATTTTTTAAGAACATATAACTTCTGCAATACTTATTGGAATCAAAGCTTCACATGTAGAGTATTATGAGTGCGTCCTTTACAATACGGGAGTTTTCATATATATTTTCATGATTTTCACGTTAACTAGTTGTGTGTATGTGAGCTTAAGCAGGTATACAAGGGTATGCAGGCAGGCACAGGTGCCACGGTTGCAGTAGTGAGGTTGCGATTTGATATTGAAGGAGATTTTGAAGCGTTCAAAATGGAGATAGAGATGGTGTCCCAAGTATACCACAAATATGTGGTGGCCTTGGTGGGATACTGCCCAAACCCCGACCAAACCCTAATCTATGAGTACCCGGACAATGGTTCCTTATTCGATCACTTACATGGTGAGCTTCAGACTTCTGACCTGGGAACTTTAATAAGAAACTGAAGCTTTGATTCTGTAGTTATTCGTGCTTTAGGGTTTGGAGTTGTTGAGGCAGGTCTAAGATGGGGTGTGCTAAACCTGCCCATGCTATAAAAGGGTCCTCTAACAGAAGTGTACATATTGGAAGTTTCAATGTACCCATAGTGAACTGTGAACATTTATCATTTAAGGGTGGGGATGAATTTGGAGCACTCCGAAGTTCCAACTTCAAAAATTCATAAGTAACTCAATCAGAGTCCAAAAAATATGAATCAAAGTGAGTAAGAGGCTGCTTCTTCTCATTCTTTGAATAAAATTTAGTGAAATTGATATGAGACTTAGAACCTGCATTCAAGGTCTGATTCCAAGATCACTGAGGAGACTAACTTTGACAATCGGATTCAATGATAATACAGGCACTTCGGCGAAAGGGAGCACGCTCGATTGGAGGAGGCGCCTTCACATTGCCCTGAATGCAGCACAAGGTAGTAGGGCATGCGCTTACCAAGTCGTCATCTGTGTTCGTTGCTCAGTGAATCGGCTCTGAGTCATCTCTATCAGTGTGTGAATGTTCCATGCCACAACCATGTGTAGGCAGAGCTTTGCCGATTAAAACCAGGGTTTCTTTTGACAGTACAAACCTACAACCAGGGCCAGTATATAAATGGCAGTCGCTCCAAATGGACTACCATTCATTGGGCTTTTTTATTGGCTGCATCGCCAGAAAAGAAAGTCCATTGCAACCTCCATGTATATATGTATATATAGCACTTAAGTATTCAGCCTGATAATTGCAGAGTGAGACGTCAGTTTATCCAGATTGATGAGTGCCTAGTGAATGTGCAGGTCTGAAGTATCTGCATACGGGTTGTAGTCCTAGTATCATACACAGGAATGTGAAAAGCACCAACATTCTGCTAACTCCAGAATTTGATGCCAAAGTGACGGACTTCGAATTGGCCAAGGTAATGAGTGAAACTGAAGACACTGTAAGAGAGATGACTGATGTCATGGGCGCCATGGGCTATCTCGATCCAGAGTAAGTTATCTAGAGGTCTCTTTGCATCAACGATTGCCTTCTTTGTTTTCTAACTTGAGCCTGAATACTAGGAGGGGATAGTTCTGCAGATTAATATGTTTTCATGTCTTTCAAATACTTACATTTCAAGATTTTGTATTTTGCAGGTACTATGCAACTTTCTGCGTATCTACCAAAAGCGATGTATATAGTTTTGGGATTGTTCTCTTGGAACTGATCACCGGAAATCTGCCCATTGATCTATCCATGTTGAATGTGGGAAGAAATCCTTGTATCACCCATTGGGTCAGTTGCTAACTCTTTATCCTGCACAATTTGTTTTTCACAGTACTAGCTGGAAGTTAGAGTTATGCCAAATAATTAGACATTATCCTATATTTGTCATTTGAACTTGTAACATGATCATATTTTTCATCAAGTGCCCATTGTTCTAGAGACTAGGATTGCTATAAATGTGAGGTTGTAGCTGAGTACTAATAGTACACCAATTTAATGGAAATATGCCATTATTATAGATATGAGGTCAAGATAAAATACACTGGTAACCCTCCTAAAATATGGAAAGAATACAGAGCATGGGATACATGTTGCATTGAACCATCTTTTATAGGGAAATATTTGCAGCATGAATGTTATATTGATTTTTTGTCGAAATGGGTCCATACCAAATTTGCATGTTTTTACATTGGAGGGGATAGGGAAGATGAAATTCAATCTTCATGCAAGAATAATTATCGAATATATTGAATAAATTTAGGGGCACAAGTAACTCTTAACAATTGCATTTAGTAACTTCATTTTGCACTTGAATATTAACTCTTTAGTCTTTTGTGTGAATCACTCAAACCTATCTTCATGTAAAATAGTAACTCCTTAAAGCAAATCTTGAAAGTAGCATACATAATGTATCATTCAGCTAGCATAGTAATAGTATTTTCAGAGCATGGAGGAAGTTTATGACCATAGTGAACTACATTGATTTGATTTTACAGGTTTTGAAGAGTCTCCATGTCAACGACATTGATTCAATTTTAGCACCTCTAGTAAAAGCTTCAAATCCTAATATGGAAGCAGTATGGAAAGTTGTAGAAATTGCCATGCAAAGTGTAGAACTTAGAGCTGTGGATAGGCCTACAATGGCAACAGTGGTTCGGGAGCTTCAACATGCTTTGACAATAGAAGTAGGGTCAATTGCATAGTCACCTCAATTCTTTTTGGGAAATTTAGACATTTTTCTAGGTTTGAAATGGGATCCTCAAGCTTTCCAATCCCAAGGTGGATGAAAAATGGTGTAGTCTAAGGAACATTTATTTAGTTTGACCACATCTCTATGAATCTCTTGACGTTCTCAAAAGATTTTAAATGTGGTGCCTCAAGCTTGAGCTCTTCGACATTTGCAACCATTCCCCATGCATCGATCTGATTTGGTCTTCGTTCAAGCTCAAAACCCTTGAATGAAGAATGAATGTTAACTCCTAAAGGTCTTTGACTATGTTTTCACCAAAAGTGCTACAAAACTACCATTTCTAATACAAGTACCAAATCTTAGGAAAAAACCATTTTTGGATACATGTAACTGGGATCTTGTAGTATGTTGGTTTCAAAAGATGTGGAAAAAATTTCAGAAATTTCTACCTTGTAGATTGCAAGATATTAACATTTGAAGTCACAAAAATCTTTTTGTTGGCCTTGCAAAAAATTGAGCAATTGCACTTCACAAGGTTAAGGCAAGTTGGCTACATGCTTGAAAATTTTCAAATCATTTGGAATTGTACAACATATAGGAAAAAAATAGTAAGGTGAAAGATGTAGAGAATGATTCAAAATATTAAATTGTTAACAATTTATTTATGGAATTGAAAAATGCCAATCCCAATGGTTGTAATGACGGTTGTAATGAAGGTTGTAATGTTGTAATAAACAATCTACACCTAAGGTTTTTAGTTTTTTCAATAGTATTGAAAATTGAGTTAAATAGAGGACTTCAAAGTATATCTTAAAGTAGTCATTTTATACCTACCCACAAACTAAAACTCCTCATAACTTTCACCTCATTAACAATGATGCTCATTGGACATCTCAACAATGAATATATGACTTTTCCAACAAAATTCCCAACCTAATAGGAAGCCAAGAAGCCACCAAGCAACTCAACAAACAAACAACTAGGAAAAGAATATATCTATTTTGGAACAAACCCTTATACATGTGGATATTTATATCTCAAAAAATTAAACCACTAATTTGAAAAATTGGTCTCAAAATGGACTAATTACACTCCAATTTGGTGCAATGCCAATGTCAAATGCACCAATTAGCCTCAAAAATGGAGAAAACAACCAAATTTGGTTTTTCACTAATTACTACAATAGTGAGCTACACTAAATCGTAGTTTAAGACTTTAGGGGTTAAAATAGACAATGGTTCATGAATTATTAGGTTCTTAATCGGATCAACTTTATTTTGAACTTGGGGGCTTTCTCTAAAATGGTTCAAATAATGGCTCAAGAGCAAGTTTAGCCATAAATCTAACATTCCTAATGGCTAAGAGTGCATCTTGGTTCAAATTCCCTTTAGGTAAGTCTCTAAATGCATGGAGAAAAAATCACACTTCAAAATTTATGTGACATTGAAAGTGGAAAAAAAAATTCTTGAGACAATTACAACTCAATCAACACTTGAAAATAGTGTCTATATAATCCACACTTAAATCTTATAATCTACCCCAAAATTTGAATGAAAATGAAGTTTAAAATTGTCTTGTATTTGCTAAAGAGAGGTCTAAGTCATCCTAGCCAACATTATGGAATGGCATTATTGTCTTGCTAATGTTGTTGAGGAATCTCAAAGAAACAAATCATTCATAGAAAGTTCAACGATGCAAATGTGCTCGGGGAAGCATTTGTGCCAACTAGATGTGCTTGACGATTAGATGGGATTATTGTTGAAGTACCGCTCTCGAACTTTGTACAAAAATTATTCATCCAACTAAGTTAACTTAATTAGTGACTTGTACATAATGATCTTGTCAGTCAACCATGTTAAGTAGAAATTAGTGTAACGTGTTAATACGTACCTGAGTAGTGGAAGTAGTGGGCTCAGATTATCATTACGTCCAATTAATTGGATCGGCCCCCAAGTGTAATACTTAACCGGTGCCCCTGCAACTGGTATGTATCTGTGTGATATCACAACAAGCAATAGAACTCAAGGATTGAGTCTCTGTATTCTCGGTGTCTGCATTAGCGTTAGAGGGTTTACAATTATACCCACCTTGCAGTGCTTTTAGAAAATAATTGAAAGGGAACTGTGTATGCGAGTTGTTGGACATGTCGCTCGTGGGTAGACTTTTATGTGTAGTGGGCGTAATTATTACCGACATGTACTCCAAGTCGCATCTTCATGGCTTCTGGTAATGAGCTTCGTTATGGAATACTAAATGCACCTCGAGCTCAACCTCCGATGTCGACGTCGTCGTTGGGCAAGAGGACGCAAACCCATAGGACAACAACGAAAACCTATAGGACATGGACGAAAACCCATAGGATAGTGATGTAAACGCCTAGAACCATCCAATACAGGGACACAGGGATTTTGACGCCAATTTTCATTTATCTCGACGTCCTTAGAACTTGAACAACTTCCCGAAGCGTGACGTTGCTGACCCATGAGTTTAAAAAGCAACTTTCGAGCAGACTGAGTTTTTTTTTGGGTAATCCGAACCCAATTCCGAACCAGAAAATCATATTTCCTATTGGTATGAATGAACAAATTGGATGTATAGGTCTCGTCGGTTATCGTCGCTCTTCTATAAGTTTCAGTTGACATCCTATTGGTTTACGTCGCCCTGGAGGCAGACAACGTGGGAGTGGAAGAGGTTGACGTCGACGTCATGGGGAATTGAAATTGGGAATGGGATTATGGAATCGGTGGAATTGGTGGAACTGTTGTATGGATGACTCTTGCATCATTCAACAACTCACCAATTGGAAATAAGCAAATAAAAGAGAGGTAGGGCCATCAATTCAAAATGCGATTGATAACAATTGGCGGATTAGGAAAATTCCAAAGCAATTGTTATCAGTTCAATTGTTATCAATCACAATTCCAACGCAATTGTTATCATTCGCAATTTCAATTGTTACCAATGCAATTGGCGGTTTAGGAAAAACTGGTGGAATAGCAATAGCTATTGTTCAACAAATGATAGCATGAATCTCGACGGGAGTGTAGCCGCATATAATTTAGGGATCATACATGGGACACGGTCTTCATATCAAACTTGCACAAGTGGTGGACATTTTCACAATCTTTGGAACACTCTTATTTTCCCAATTGGAGAAATGTTACTAGAGCATCCCAATTGGAGAATATGAAGTTAGTCCCAATTGGAGAAGGTGCAAGTAGTTCCAATTAAAGGGACTGCCCTCTCTATTGAAGGGCAATTGATTTAGTATGAATAAAAAGTCTAAACCTATTGGTATTATGCATGGACTACCTGCATATGATATCTTCAAAAACTTGGGAAACCTAAAAGTCGATATATCTATAAAAACAATTGTTAGGATTAGCACTACATTATATACCAATACACCATTTGGGAAAATTTATTCTACAAACAAGGAAGACAAGTGGTGAATGAAGTTGCTATTATTCCAAACCCTATTGCTCCTGGCATCGATGTGACAATTGAAGGGATCTTAATTAGTGGGGTACAAATTGATGGTAGATGAAGTGTACATTAAATGACTTGGTAAATTATGAATACTTTACAATTGGAAGGATTCCTTGAAACTAAATTAGTCCTACACATGGCTAATCAAAGGCGGGTCAACCCAAAAGGAATTCTAAACAAAATTAAAACAATGATATCATGAATTATAGTGAGATATAGATTATCTTGTGTTTCAACAATTGTTACCTTATACATTATTTGTCTTCCTATAGGGTAACCCTTTGCTATATCACAAGGCAAAGTGGGAGCCGATTGGAATAGGGGATTGTGAACAATCGGGTCTAGATCATCTAAAGTTAATTTATAAATGTCAGCTATATCATACCAATTGATGAGTTTTTCATTAACTGATCGCTTTTACCAATTGGGAATGTAGTATTGAGGCTTATACATTGTAGTTGCCAATTGGGTACGGTATTTAGTTACACTGTTCATCCGATTGGTGCATACTTCTTTTTCATGTGGCATATATGCGAAAACCAATTGGAAAATTTAATAATATGAGAACCAGGTTTGGTGTTTACGATTGGAGTTGGAATGTGTCTAATTGAAGAGAATATGGTGTGACTGTGAGGAATAGAATCAATTGGGTTATAAGTTATGATTCTCTTTTCTTTAAGCTTCGTCACAGACGTTAAATTCAGCAGTTTGAAATGTTTCGCAAAACAAACCTGTGTCAGGTCCTTCGAATATCTGATGTTTGAAGATTGGTGTTAGCAATGAGTCATGGTGCCTATAGTGACATTGCAATTGGAAATCTCGATTGAATAATGTAGAATTTAATGAGTCCAATTGATGAGTGTATTGAGAGACCAACTCTTGGAGAAGCAATTGAAAAAGATTAGGTCACAGCCTCAACTTACGACGTCAACATCGACCTCTTCCACTCCCACGTTGTCAGCCTCCAAGGCGACGTAAACCAATAGGACATCAATCTAAACCGGCAATAACCTACCGGGGGGCTCTAGGCGTGTGCACAATTGGAAAGGCATTTTTCTGGTTTGGAATTGGGTTCGGACTACAAGCATGGACAGAATTTCAAGTTCAGGTTGCCCAAAAATCCAAAATATCAAGATTTCGATGGATGTCCCTCAATTTTACACAACTTGAAGTGTGAATACGTCACAATGCATATACCTTTGTGACCCAATTGGAGATGTCTCTGTGACATATGTTTTCGTCGACGAGCTATACGTCTCCGTTGCCCCCCGATAGGTTATCGTCGGTCTATCGTAGGTTTAGGTTGACGTCCTATTGGTTTACGTCGCCATGGAGGCGGACAGCGTCGGAGTGCACCAGCACGACGTCGACGTCGTAGGTTGCGGTCGCCACCCATTTAGTATTCCATATACCACCACTACTAAGGCGGTAGCCACACCTTATTTATTCTGTCCGTCCCCTGACCCAATCCTGTGCAAATGAAGTCTCCGCATTCATTGCAACAGGTGCATGATCTGGGATCTCTTTGGGGCTACACTAAATAGTGAAATTAGGTTGCCCCACACTAAATTCTCGACATTCCACACTATATAAATATGTACAATTTCTGTAGATGGATGCAGTAATGTAGGAACCATGTGTGTTGCATGGGTTGGTGCACTAGTTCATGACTCCGGTTTAGAGAATTGCTTGTGCCTCCATCTGGACGAGTGGTGAGTCATGAGGTGACTTTCCTGAGTAAGGCAACCTAATTGTTTAGGCAACCTAATTTCACTATTTAGTATAGGTGATAAGACATCATGTGCCCTCCTACATTCCTGCTCCGAAATGAACGCAGGGACTTCATTTGCACAGGATGGAGTCACGGGACAGAACAAGGCGTGGCTACCTCAGTGCGCCTCTGTGTCGTTCGTTCAGTTGCCACACAACACTCAGTAGCCTTCAGAGAAGCTGCCTTTTCCCTCTTTGTGGAGGCCTCCTCCACAAAAAAACATCCACGTAGGGAATTAAAGAAAGCTTCAGTGTCGGGTGCCAAGATTGTGGCAGTCAGGAGGTTTATGGTATACACTACTTCTTTTTTGGGGGGGCTAAATCGTGGACCCACCAAACAAATCAACAAAATAAATGTTGAGATGATTTGCTACAAATCTTCAAAATCCTTTGAATCAAGATTCCAATGTCATTTAACCCTATGCCATCAAAAAACAATTTTGATGGCCCACTGAAGGAATTGCTTAGAAAATATGTGAGGGGGTGAATGGAGATGTCACTTTTATTGGAATCAATTGTCTACTATGAATCCTCAAAGAGTATGGGTGTATGTAGAATTTCAAACTTCATTCAATTCATAATAGAATATTTTTTTTTGAAAAACTTTGGATTAGAAAAAGCCTCCAATCAAAAGTGATGGACAAAATTCAAAGAGGATGTTTAAAAATATTATAAAAAAACGTCCCTTCCAACCCCTCTCTAAAATCCAGTCTAAAATTTGTCCATAACTTTTAATTAGAGGCTTGAAAGATCAAACAAATTTTTAGAGATGAAATTTAACTTGATATCCCAACTATTTTTAATCCGAAGTTTTTTGCAAAAGATCATTCTACTATGACTAAATGAGGTTTGAATTTCTACTTCAAGTGCAATTCTTTCTTTAATTTGACTTAACTATGAGCAATTGAATTCCTACTCATTTTAATTTATATATCCCACATTGTTTGCTTTACCTCCTACCACCCCATATGTATATAAAGCGTTGTCTTTTCACTTTGAAATCACAAATGGCATTCAAGACATAGAGAGAAAATTGAGACATGAATTTTAATGAGTGAAATGCTATTTCCTTGAAATTCTTAATAAAAAACATTTATTTTGTTTCTAACCTAGTTGAGTGCATGGTTTTTGGGTAATCCATTTTGTTATTAGGCTAAACTATAGTTTTGACCCAAGTACCCATGCAAACAAGCTTCAATTTTTTGACAATTTGCGACCCGTGGATTATTAGTTAGTGATGGATGTGGAATATTTCACACCATTCCACACCATTCTATTCAAGTTAGAACCTACTAAAGTAAATTTTTGGAATTTTTTCATATCGCCTATGTGACAATCAAGTGGCCCTTTGGGTGAATCAACAAGCCCCCTTGCTCGTCCCTAATTTTAAATTACCCTTAGGAAAAATATAAATTTTTTATTTTGGAAATTTTGAATTCATATTTACAAGCAAAGACCTAAAATTAGCATGGATAGCTAGGATAGGTGTAGATGGTAAATTAATCAAGCATCAAATAGGGAGCCCTTTTTTTACATGATTGCACTTCTGGAATGACTTCAAGAAGACACCCTAGCCATAATCACTGGAGGATGAGAAACTTAAACCTATTTCTCCAAAGGGAAAAAATGAGTCTCTAAGGGGCTGTGAGTATGCGGACAATAGGAATAATAGACAATGCTAGCCAAAATTGAATTTTTTTTTTAGCCAATGAACTAGAGGGCCTAATCAACGCAAGATAATTCACTTAAATAATTTTTAAAATATTTAAAAAAAACTAATATTAAAACAAATATAAAATTCAAAAAATTCAAATTTGATGTGGCATTAGTGCAACCACGTTAGATTGCTATTTTTAAATAATTTTTTTGTATTACTTTATAAGTTTTTATTGTGACCACTATTCATTAATGATAAACAAGATTCCCTTTACTTTACTTTCTAAAATAGTATCATGATGGTGATTACTTAAAATTTGATGAAGTATTGTATTTCTACACTCATCTATCTTTTGGACCAAAAAACACTATTCAATCATATTCTTGTACTTTTTAATGGAAATTTGGCAACTTTGTCCATGTTTTTAATAGAATTGGGAAATTTTTGGCCAAAAATATTATTTTTAATAGAATTGGGAAACAAATAATTATATTAAAATGGGCTTTGTTATGTGAAGTATTAATTTTTTAAGTTGCAAATTGTTAGTATGGTCAACTCGGCAGTGCAACTTTGGAGAGAGTCCAGTTGTCTATGGTAAGGCAATTAGCTTAAGCATCATCATAGGTCTATTGGATAGCTATATGGAGTAAGACCCCAACTATGACAAATTGATCTTTATCAAATTTAATCGGAGTTAAAGACAAATTGATGGAATCAAGCTAGAGCAAATTAATAAACGTGAAGATGAATTCAAGAAACTAAGAATGTCTTCAAACTTTTCATACTTTGCACACTGTACAAATGAATAGAAATAGTAGTTTGATATTTGCATGCTAAATTAGAAATTAGGCTTGTAATCATAATATTGCCTGGATGGAAAGTATATAAAAATAAATAATTAAGGAATGTTGTCTCTAAAAGTTTATTGTATTTTTCTCTCTCTATATATATATTGGCAATTGATTACGTGGATAGAGCATGCATAAGACAATTTGATCAATCCTATGACAATTTGATTTGAGGATTGGACACAAGCCAACTACTAGGATAGGATTGTGACTGCATCCTTGTGTCTATTATATATATAGCATTGATAATGGATTGAAATGATTTGACATTGAGTGTGGGTTCTTTCATTTCATTCCCTACACTATACTTTAAAACCAAATAGATAAGTATTCAAAATACAAAACAAGTGACCTTAGTCACAAGACAATAGACTTATTCACCTTTCCTTAGAAATTAATACCCCTATATTATTTTCCTTGGGTTTTGTTGGATAAACAAAATTTACATTACATTTTACAAACTCTTTTAGTTCCTACCAAATATTTAATGCTACTCATTCTCTACAAGGTTCTTTCTTCATTCTAAATTGTCTCTTTTATTCTTCATTATGATGCAGATCAATGTGGCTTGAACAAGGATTTTTTTGTACCTTTGTATTTGTATTCATAGCTGCATTTGTATTCTAACATGCATGAATTCTATTAAATTTTTTAAGATGCTCCATCCAGATATAGAAGATGGACTCATTGTAAAGGAAACAAGAACTCAACATGGCATTGATAAAAAAAAACTATTACAAGAATTATCTTCCTCAAGTACAAGGTATTGTCTTATAGATATCCTAGTCTTCATCTATAATGACGTAGAACCAATAGATATTCATTCTAATGAAGAGAAGCCCATGGTCACCAAGGAGAAAATCATCAAGTATATAGTGTTGTTTGACCTAATCCTTATAAACTTTCTTTTCAATGTCCTCCTGACATTAGTAGATGAATATAATTTGCATGATCGTTTGATAGCCAATCTTCAAGCCAATTGAGGAAAGTATAATGGCATGGTGGCATGGAAGGTTGCCAATGTAGAAGGATTCAACAATACTTGGTCCTTTTCTAAATTGTTTGGTGATAATAGTTTGATACAATGCAAGGGATTCTTAGAACCCAAGTCCAAGAGGGTTAAAAATTAATGTCATTGACAACACATTAGGCACAGGTTTAGCCTTTTTATTATATGGCTACAAATGTTATGTATGGACACTATTTTGAAATGGTATTTCTTAATGTTGAATTCATTTGTGAATTGAATTTCCATAATTTTAAGAAATAGAGGAGTTTTATAGGATTTAGTTTATTTACTCTTGGGGAGGTCAATTTCCTTTATGTTTTGTAACCACGTGCATTAACCATATATTTGTTTGGGGGTCTATTTACCTAATCATCATGATTTTAAGGGACCTTTCTAGTAGAAAAGGCTACTTGGTCTCAATTTTAAGCACCCTAAAGGTAATTATAAATGAAAATCTAGCTTAATTATTGGCACACCATAGTACTTATTAACTTTGTTTTGTTTTACTTGATAAAGAAGGATTTTAGGATGAATGTTTGGTATGAAAGCATGCAATATACATAAAAATTACGATCAAACTAAAATAAACATGAAACAAACAATAATTGATTAACCATTTAATCCTTAATTTCCTAAATATTATCATCTTAAGTTTATAGGCTTCAAAATTATGGAATTTGTTACTATGAACTCCCAACTTATAAACATTTCAATTTATAACAAGTTGCCAATATGATCACATATTCACACTATGATCTTCCAATTCCACCATTAAATTATTATCTTATTTTGACAAAACAACTCCACTCTAATTGAAAATACAATTGTATAATTAATTTCTATTGTAATCCCTAAAGTCCCAAGGCCTTTTTCCATCAAAATCCACTCAAAACTGTCATTTCTATTGCAAATAGCAAAAAACTTTTTAAATCGCTTTTTTTTAATACTTTCTAATCATAGGATCTTGTACTATGCTAGTATAAGAATGCGTGGGATTTTTTTCCAGGAACTTTGACCTTCTAGATTGCAAGATATTTGCATTTAAAGTATTCAAGATTTTTTTAAGAAGGTGCTTACATTGCCCCAAAACTAAGATTATCCATAACTTTCTCATCACTAATTCAAATGGAATGAATCAAAGCTTTAGATGTAGACAAACATAAATCTTTAAGAAAAAAAATTAAAAACTAAAAAATTTAACTTTTTGTGATTTAGGTGGCTACCCATTAAGTTATTTTGGAGACTTATAGTGGCATAACTTTTGTTTTGGGGCATCAATTGAAATAAAAATTATATTCTCCAAAAGCTAATTTGATTTCCTATCTTCAAAAAAAGTTTCAAAAAATTATTCTTTTCCATTCCTACCAAGGATTATAGTCATTCTAAAATTTATTTTTTTCTTCTTTGATTTTATTCTCACTAATTTATATCTATTTTTTTATCAAGAGATTTTTAAATATCCTATTTTACATATAATGACATTTCAAGAATTAAATCTAGGCTAATAAAATGCACCCTATAGTTTAACTCACATGGTTTTCTATTTATTACTAAATAACTTTCCTAAATGCTTATTAGAACAATGTCATGATTAGAAGTAGTGTGTTTGAATCCTATCTTAAAGCTATTAGGAATTCAATTTTGTCATCTATTTTTGACATTATTGAAGTCAATATTTTTTAACCCCTAAAGGACCAAACATTGTTTTTAGGCAACATAGTGATTTTAGGCAACTCACTACAAAAGGAATTTTTATTTCTTTGTCTTTGAAATTTTCACACAAAATGTACCGAGAAGTAGCTTTAAGTCCCAACAGTTTTCATAACTTTTGACTACACGGTTAAAAAGTTATTGTAGGATATATAATTTTCATTGACCTTTGTATAGGGCTTAAGAAAAATTCTTTAAAAAATAATTTTTGAAGAACTTGCTATTAGTGGGGCTATTCATTTTAAAATTTTGGAATAAAGTACTTGAATAGGCTAGTACAAAGTCCTATAGTTGGATATGCCAAAAAAAATAATCCTTTGACACTTTTACTCTTTGCATTTGAAAAGGAATATTAAACCTTCAACAATGTTTGAGGCCAAAAAGTAGCCAATGACTTGGCTATTCATTGTAGAAACAAAGAATGCACCTATTGGTGCAAAGGAAAGAATGAAGGTTATAAGATTGAAAGTATGCAAACAAAGCTCAAATGACCTCACAAATGCAATTCGAAACTTAGAGTTAGATCTGTAGGAGTAGGAGGCGATTGGAGTGAATGGGAGGACATAGAGATGAGGGATTGGAGGAATAGAAGGAGGAGAAAACATGTGTAGATGAACTATTAAGATTGGTTTTTAAGGTTTTTTCATGATTTGTTTGTCATTTTTGAGAGTGATTTGTATGTTTTTTGGTGTGTTTGTATTCAATTTGGTGATTTTATATGTAATTTTGTCAATTTGGAATGTGATTTTTGGAGTTAGTTTTTGAGATGTCTAGTGCAAATAGGAGTACATGTCAAATTGTGTTTGGAGTGAGCCAAGTTGGAAGTTAAGTACTAGCTAAGTAAGTTTCCAAATTGGAGTGATGTGGTAGTATTCCAAGTCAAGAGGATAAGGATATTTGTGTCCTAGTTGGAGTCTAATGAAAATTATGTTTTGTGTTCAAATTTGGTAGTTTTCTTTTGTGGTTAAGTTTGTGTTTGAGTGGTTGGTTAACCGTTCTTTGGTCCCTATTAGGTTGTCTCTCTCAATTTGGAAGGCACCCAGTGTCGAAGAGTGTCCACTGCGTGTCCCAGCCATGTTGTGCTGTGTATTTGATTTATTGTTTTCTGTGTGTGCATGTGAGTGAGTCTTTGGAGTTTTGATTGGATGATGAAGTGTGACTGTATGTGTGAAGAACAGTGAAAGCTGGAATGTAATGTCCTAATTAGTGATGTGGAGATAAAGTGGAATAAGGAATGTGGAATCCTAATAGTTGAGCGTGAATTGCAAGTTGAAACTCAAATTGTAAAATGGTGATGTATTCACCAATTCGGAAATAAGAAATATGTTCAAGCTGAATTGAGTGTTTTAATATGTGTGATTTAATGAATGATTTAATGTGCACATGTGTTTATGGAATTATTTGAGAATGGAATATGATGGTGTTAGTCAAACTATGTGTGAGTGAATTATGCAATGTCGTTGTAGATTGAGTGGTTATTAATTTTCCAAATTGGGTTGTAGTCTTCTATTTTGGGATTGTATTTCCTATTTTAGGAATTAGTCCCATTAGCATTGATTTCCTACTTGATCATCTCCCTTGGAACGAACTTATTATACTAATAGGGTAATTTCCGAGTAGGTCATTATCCTTCTTCAACAACAAGAGTGGAAGCTAGTAGCCGAGAGTATGTGGCCGGGTTATCAAGCTGGGCCTACTAGGCATGGCTCTATGTGCCTACCACAGAGGCTCCCCTTTTGCTCAAAGGGGGTTACTTACTTAATGTCTTGCTATCCACACCCTCACTTGTCAAACTTGACCCACTCAAATACTCCATCTAATTTTGTAGAGACCTCAATTCCCTTGTCCCTCACCTTTGCTCACCAAATACTATTCATGAATAGTTAAAGGACCACTCATCAATTAGAATAAAGGATAAAACAATTGAACAGTTAGGATGAACAATGATTTCAAGGGTGATTTCAATGCCCCTTGACATGCTAGGATTGAGTGTTTAGAGAATGTTGTGAGGAACTTGTAATACTTTTCATCCACATTTGAAAAGTGTTAGACCTCTAGCATGTAAAGATGTCCATGTGGGTGGGCTCAAAAGAATAAGGAAAAATTGATTATTTTTCCCTAGTTTTCTTTTTCTTTTTCTTTTAATGGTCACTGTTTCTTTAAGAAAAAAAAAAGGAAATTGTGACACGCAGGCTTTGTGTTTTATCCTTTTGCAATGAAATTCAGTTTCATTTGTTTTATAAAGGAAAAAAGGAAAAGATGAGGGGATTTTTTTGGATATTGGCCCAGTTGAATTGCAGTCATCACTTCGGTCAGCACTTCACTTGCCGCCATTGAGACCGGGACGTTGCTTGCAAGCCACGTGTCAGTCAATGGAGTGGTTCTCCACAATATAGAAATCATGGGTAGTCAAAGTCGGTGGATGTGAGCTGAAATATTTGGAACTATTTTGACAATATTGGTCCATTAGTTGGGAAGCCTTAAAAAAAGAGGGAGACCTAGGTGGATATTCCAAACCACCACTATGCCTATTTATTATTATTGGACTCATCTAATTATCATATTTTCTTATTGGCAAGTGAAAGGAGATTCCAATGCATTAAAAAACGTAACATTTGGATATCCTATACAAAAGTTAGGAAGGGTCAAAGTTTTTTGGTAGATGTTCTAAGATCATTTCTTCAACATATGTACACATTGATTTTGGAGATGTACAGAAAAGGAAATGGTGGTTTTAAGTAGGGTGCAATTTTGGGTATTTTGACCTTGGTGCTATTGGAATCTCTAGAAAAGTGGTATGACTAATTTGCATATGGTTTATATTTTAAACTACTCTTAACTCTAAAAAGTGGGAATTTATATCCTACCTTTTTCTCTTCTTTTTAACAAATGTATCCTTACTGGATTTAAATTTTATGTTTAAGAAAAATAGACT
Organism: Climacium dendroides; assembly: GCA_950106755.1. Taxonomy (NCBI): domain Eukaryota; kingdom Viridiplantae; phylum Streptophyta; class Bryopsida; order Hypnales; family Climaciaceae; genus Climacium; species Climacium dendroides. The sequence goes on from OX467092.1 coordinate 1,575,391, forward strand.
ATAAATTCTTCTTTGTTAGAGGCACCTTTGAGTATTCAGGATTTTTTTTAGTTTTACAAGTTATTTTTCATTAATTCACATATTAAACCAATATTTCAATTACGAAGTCCATTTTTTCAACTAGATACTTTTCCATTCCACTAGGCTAACAATAAATTAATTATTAATTCTTTACAAATATTGGCACCTAGATTCGAATAATTGTGATACTATTGCATTTTTTTAGAACCAATTAAGGTTGAGGCACCAATTGTCAACCATGCCTAATATCCAACCAATAGGGTGTAGTATTTCCAACTAAGGCTGGAACAAATTTTCAATGCTTAACTGAAGTTTGGAATGTGTTTTTTGGAGGTCTTTTATAAGGTTGGGACTAATAAGATTATGACACATGTCTTAATGTAGTGAGCAAGAAAGTAGGAAATAGCAAGTGGAAAAGTAATTCTTGAATGATTAAAATGAAAGACTCTAAACATTGGCTATTGGTGAAGTGCACTTTTGGGCTCCCAAAATTCACAATAATTTTAGTTTGGGGAATACAATTATGAAAATTTTGCTATCCCCGTGATATTTCCTATCTTCCTATAGTATGAAAATTTTCCTCCACCTCATATTGTTCACCATCTGCTCCAAAATTGCTTATATAAATGATTGGCTACTAGTGCCTTAACCTTATAATTTGTGTTGTTTTATAGCATTCTTAAAACCATACTAGTGAGCATCATCTTGCGGCGGCATCCAAATTGGCATCTTCACAAAACTTGAATGCCAAAGGGAGTCCCAAACAATAATCAGTTTTCATTTGACAATCATAAGCCATGCACTATAATTTATAAAATAAAAATAAAACACTCCCTTCAATTGGTTCCCATTCTACTTGGTAATAAGGTAGTTACACCCAAAACCGCCACTTTTTGCTATTGAGCCTATTTTCTATTATTAGACTGGTCAAATTTTCATACTATCTTGTTGGCAAGTGAAAGGAGGTTCCAATGCACCAAAGAACGTGGCATTTGGATACTGTATGCAAAAGTTATTAAGAAACAAAATTTGGTTCTAAAAGCGTTTCTTCCACATAGATACAAAACTGATTTTGGAGATGTATATATAGTATAGATGATGGCTTAAGGTTAGTGGCACATTTAGGTGTACCTAAATCAATGGAGTCTTCCTTGCCACATGATTTTTTTTTTACACAAGTAAAGGAGCCTTTAGTACAAGAGAGGAAAAGAGAACAAGAGCCCAACTGCAAGCGGCCTGAGGGGGCAAGTAACTGACAAACCAAGACTAAAATACAACTAAATAACAAAAGCACCAGTAGGCAAGTGGTTTCACCCTACAGAGGCGCAAAGTGCCTATGAAGATTGGAAAACAAACTCAGCCCTAGGTCCGAATAACCTCCACTAAGGAGAGTCATCCACCCAACTGGCAAAAATGTTGTTGCAAATCGACTTGTTCGCAAATCTAGTCCTAGCACCCTTCCAACTCTCAACATGCCTAACTTGTAATCTACATACAACTTCCCATTCAACCCTACTATAATTAATTATGCCTAACCAAATAAGCGGACGCCATGGACCTTGCATTTCAAAATTCGTGATGAGCATATTGAAAATGTGGATTCCCCCATTGCCAAGCGCGACGAGCTAAAGTGCATTCCCAAAACCTATGGAGCATGGATTCATGGGCATGGATTGGACTAACAAGACACCCTATATCAATTGCGTTGTATATTCAACCTCTCCATGAGTTAGTAGCTACTACCCTATGCCATACTAACCAAAGGAGGCTTGCTTCTTTAGAAGTGCGAATTTTTGTGCAAACTGAGTTCCATCTTAATCGTTAAAATAAAGGTAAAATGAATGCCCATTTTTTCTTGATAACATTAGGGGTAACATACTTGGTCTTAAGTATTTCATATCCAAGTTTCATTGTATATTTGTGGAAAGGTATCAATTTTTGAGGGTCTTGCCAATTGAATTTTTTTGGATCCCACAATAACTTATCAACCCTACCAAATTATTGTAAAGATTCAATCTTTTTAGACCATTGCACTACACTTAGGACTCTAACTCTGTGAAAACCCTCGAACACTTGGTCACTGGACCCACTTTCAAGCATGAATTGACTATGCAACAGCCACATAGTCAACATTATTAAGGAAGGTATGACCTCCATCACCCGACCTTGTTGGGGAAGGTTCCAATTTTTGACTTCCCCTTCAACTAGAATCCCTGAACAACTACACTAAAATTGGTAAATAGTGTTGGCAACACTAATTGTCAACACTAACACTAATTGTGATTTGCAAGGTTAGTGTTAGATGAAAATTACCCCATTCTAACACTATTTTAGCTCTATAGTAAATTACAGTTTTCTAGGAAAGGGACAGATTTTCACGGCGGAAGGCAAAAATTACAATTTTGCAGAGAAAGGACAAATTTTCACAACGGGAGGCTAAAATTACAGTTTTGCAGGGAAGGGACAGATTTTCGCAGTGGGAGGCAAAAATTACAGTTTTCTTGGAAAGGGATAGATTTTCACAGCGGGAGGCAATAATTACAATATTGTAGGGAAGAGACAGATTTTTATGGTGGGGGGCAAAAATTACAGTTTTGCAGGGAAGGGACAGATTTTTATGACAGCAATTAAGTGCCCCAACACTATTTACACATAAGTTGAAAAATAGTGTTGGGGGTAAAAAACAGGGAACAACACTAATTATCATCCAACACTATTTACCAATTTTAGTGTACTGTTTTGAAGGACAACAATCAAGAAGGGGTCGGTATCCTGTAGTTGATGGAAGGGATTCGGTAGTGAGTAGGGAGCCCCATATACAATGTAAGGATCTGATTGTGGCCTCCCAAGCACTAAATTCTTTTTCTAGCAACCTGTAATGGTCCGCTATGTCACAAAGTTTAAACCCTACGATTTGTCAACATTTATCATATGGTTATCATTGTTTAATGGATTCACACATTAATAATAATTTATCACATCATTACAATGCATTACTTTGCATCGTTATGATGTAGTTGCAAATAATGCATTGTAACGATGCGATAATGATGCAAAGCAATGCATTGAATGATGCAATAAATTGTAATTAACGTGCAAACCCATGAAACAACAATAACCACATAACTAATGTTGACAAACTGTAGGGTTTAAACTTTGTAGTAATGTACCTCCAAGCTTGTGAGGAACCTCCCATTTTGCCATGCATCTCTAATGTATCAAGGTCCTGCTTTGTATAGTTTATCTCTAATGTATCAAAGTCCTGCTTAGATTCATAGCTTCTTGAGAACCCCGGGTCAATTTGGGCAGAGAAAAAGGATCACCATAATGATTCGGATTGAGTTTCCTCAAAGAAATGGAGGGGAATGGGTACAATATCCCCCACCATCTTCCTCTACGCATCACCTACATGATTCCAAGTCTTGGACCCTTTCCTCCTTTGAAATCAAGGAATGGTAAAAAACTTGAGGCTTGGGGCCAAATTCCCACCTTTGTAAGATTGAAAGCAAGAGAGTTTGAACCTTAAGAATAACCTTAAGAATACGTGTAAGTTGGATGCTTTCAAAACCCACTTGACTAAGAGTGTTATTAGGACGTCAACTGGGTTAACAAGCCCAATGCCACCTTTAGCCTTGCTCTAATGCATTGCATCCACACCACTTTAGATCGAGATCGATGTATCGATCCTGACCACATAAAATTCATTATTGCACTTTTACATTTTGTCACTCCTACAAGAGATTCAGCCCAGATGGCAATAAAAATAGAGGGTTGAAAGTAACACGTGATTGACTACAATCATTCTCCTAGTGGTATTGATATTAGTTGTACACCAATATGCCAATTTTTTTATGAACTTTTTCTAGTAAAAAGGCATCTACCTCTCTAAAGCTATGAGAGTCCAACCAGAAAACCAAGCAATTTGCCCATGTCATCCATAGTTGGTTTGTCCATGATGGACGTACTTGGGTACCTTGTGCTTTCCAATAGCCACATGATTTGTCCCAGTTGATAATCAAGTCCAAGCCCGCATAGGATTGGTCCAATGTGGCTATTATTGCTACTACTAACCTTTCTTCTTCTAAGAAGGTAAATGACGTGTCATGTGCATATTGGGCTATTACTTGTTGGCAGTCTTCCACTGGTAAATGAATGCCCTTAATTACTCCCGTGGCACCCCGGCTTTAACCATTGTATTCAGAACTTCGGCTATAATGAGAAAAAGATACGGGGCTAGTGGACAACCTTATCTTAACCCCCTTTGGATGGAAAAGACTGGAGATTGGACCCATTCACTTTAACCGAAGTTGTAGCACCCTTAAAAAGAAGCATGACCGTTAATACAAACTCCTCTAGAAAGTCCATTTTAACCATAGCCTTAGACAAATCCTTAAATCTACCATGTCATAGGCTTCTGCCACATGATTTCCAATCAAAGACTCTCCACCTTTATTGTGACATTAAAATAGCACCCACCTAAGCTTACCGTCTTTTAGTTTGATGTTTGTGTTTGTTCCAACTCTTTAATTTGATATAAAAAACAACAACAATTAGGTTGTCTGCCTGAAGGTCTATGATTTGTCACCCTGCTTTGCTCACATCATCTAAGGCAAAAGCATCCAAAACCATCAATTTAAGCAAATCAGCATAGTTGGAGGCATATTTTTCTAAAAATAAATTTTTTGTAGTATACGCAAGTGAAAATCATGAATATTAAAAAAAATAGATTTTTTTGGATATTGTATGTAATTTTTATGATTTTTTAAAGTGTTGGCTATTTAGACCATTAAAATTGTCCCATAGGTAACCCCCAACTAAACCCTACAAAAATCAGTTGTCAACAAATTACAGTAAAAAATATGTATTTTGAATGTGTTGACCAATCAATGTTAAACATGTGGAGGACACATTCACGAAAGTCTAAGGACATAATTGGGTGAGTCTAGGAACAAAGAATAGGAACATGTGAGGGAATAGGTGTTTCTACCTTATCTTAAATTCAGTGGTGTATTCAGAAAGCAAAACAATTTGTTTAAAAAAAAAGCCAAGGATTCTTTTGTTGAAGTTTGTTTTGCTGATTCTTTTTGTTTGGTACAATGGATGCTTCCTCCTCATCCTAATATCACCCAACGTATAGGACAAGCTTCTCAAAGTCAATTGTCCCACTGAAGACCAAGAACAAGCAATGAATTGCAAGTGTCTCTACCCAAATAAATATGCATTGGTTATGTATATTTCTTTTCATATCTTACAATTCTTTATTTGATTATATATTATATATATATACACAATTTTTCTAATATGTACTCCCTCAGTCCCACTAACCACTTCCAAATCGGTTTAGGGCTTGTACCACTAAACCACTCCATTTATTAATTTTGATCATTCACCAAACAATCTAAAATTCAAATCATGTGTATTTCCACTCCACCTTCTGTTTCACATCGCATGTTCGACACTCAACTATCAAAATCAATAAATAAAACCTTTTAAGTGATACAAACCCTAAGCTAATTTTGATTTTTTCAGGAGGACAAATGGAGTAAGAATCATTGAATGCTGCTACTCTTAAAATATCTACATGGCACAATTCTACTAGTTTTAAGAAATCAAAATTCTTAAAAATGATGGCCTCTGATACACCACTATTATATTTAACACATATTACACATGTTTCACTTTCATTTGCTTACATGATTTTTGAACTTTTTAGGCACCCAATGGGCTTTTCAAAAATGAGTGGAATATAGGGTTTATTTTGCAACCATGGGGCTGGATCTTTAAGGTTTATAATTGGAGGTTCACAATTCGAGGTTTATGATGTTCTTTGAAGTTGATATTGCTGACAATTCTTTTGGAGTTTTTATATTCATATAAAGATTGTGATCACCAAAGTCTCTAGAGCAAGAAACAATTAGTGAGGGTATTATTGGTAGTGTAGAGAGTAATTGAGCCTTGGCGTTCCTTAAAATATACTACATCAAGACAAATAATGATTGAAGCATATCAATTAATAATTGAGTAATGATAGAAAATTTAAGATATGTGCTAAACAAATTTGGCCCATTGCTAAAGAAGCAAAATAAGTGTCACTGTAAATTTGAACCCTTTAGTGCTCCCACATCCTAATTTTAAACAAAAAAACATAGAGGTTCCAAGGGGATTCGGTGATCACAAAATTTCTCATTTATCTAAACCAATGTTTAAATTTAAAATCCATAATTTTTGTAGGATGAATTTGACGAAATTGAGGTAAAGAATACATCTTTTATATAGAGATATGAGCAACAGAAATATGCTAAATTGAAGAAAGGATAAAGGCGCTTTTAAGGGTCAAATGCTTTAGAAACTATTAGGAACTTTTGACTGTTTATTCAATGCCATACAAACCGGTATTACAGTTGGTTTCAATTCTAATTTATCCTTAAATTCTGTATCCGGCCTCTCCAGGAATGCAATAATTTTGGCAATTGAGAAAGTGCACTAACAACTACCTCCAATTAATTATAGACGCGAAGGAAAAAAATAATGAAGAAACCGTCAAATTAGTGTGACCTGACTCCAGGGCCACCCGCCAACAACGACGACGTAGACTTCTCGTCCAAGCGCGAAGTTTCGTCGTCCAGAGACACGAAGTTTCTTCGTCCACGATTTCAGGAGAACTGCCGACTGCGTCCTTTTTCCACGTCCCCAACGAAGGGAACTTCGTCTCTCTCGCGCTCCCTCCCCGGCCAGTGCTGCACTCCGCGTTTGAAGCCCCAGCTCCCACGATCCCAGTTTTGTCTCCGAAAAGATTTCTTTTCTCCATTTGGAATTTTTAAATTTTAGAGGGAAAGAAACAACTGAAATGGTACCCCCTCCCCACGAAAATTTTAAATGTAAAAAGATTAAAAAAAAGTTAAAAAGTTGAAAAGAAAAGAAAAAATCCAATTCAGAGTCCATTGATTTTCCAGTTTCAGCTTCCTGGCTTCCACTTCCTGGGCACTGGAAAGTCCCCCTGTGGCTTCTCTGAAAGTCTTGTACAGTCAATGCCTCCTACGCCCTCACGGGGGTGGAATTCCAATGCTGGTTAATTTTTTCCAAATTTGTGGAAGAATTCTCTTGGTAAGAGCTTTAAATTGCCACAATGAAAGACTAAGAAATAACTCCAAAATCCTTAGTGTGTCATGTGCTGTTGCCACAATCAAAATAATGTGAGATTAAAAAAAACTCAAAAATCCATAACTTTCCCATCATAGGTCCAAACAACCACAAAACAAAGTCCATGCATCCCTCCTTGTTGAGAGCTTTTTAACAATACCAAGAACATTGGTCACCATGGAGACTCACAGTCTTGTTACTTTACACCTAAAATTGCACAAATAAGTTTATTACCTTACACCTAAAATCATAAAAATAAGCTTGTTGCCTTACACCTAAAATTACACAAATAAGCAATTTGGCATGGTTGCCATTCTTATATTGAAAAACTTTTGGTGGGATCTGGTTGGAAGCCAAAAGAGGATTCTAATTCTCCAAGAATGCATTTTTTGGATACCATATGAATAAACTACGAATTTTCAATTTGTTGGGTTTGAGGTAACTAACTATAAAAATGTTGTTATTAGAAGGGATGTTAGGGATAATAGGAGAAGTTTATTTGACCTAGTAAGAGTGGTAGTGGAATAATTTGAACAATATTGAAAGTGAGAATGGGTGATAGTTTTGCTTTGGTACTTTCTATTCCCTCTAGAGGTGGTGGAGGATAGTCCCTACCCTCACTATCAATCTCATTCAATTTGCTTAGGACCTACTTAATTGCCCTTTGACGATCTTGATGTGTTGCATTTTCAATTTTTTTCTCCCTTTATAGAAAAATTTCCCAAATGAATTCCTAGATAAATCATGTAAGTTATTTTTTCAAGAAGATGCTTAGATTGCCTAAAAAACTAAGATTGTCCATAGTTTTCTCATCATTAGTCCAAATAGAATGAATCAAAGCTCCAAATGTATACATAAATGTAAAATTTTGGGAAAAAAAATTTACAATTTCATTTTGAATTTTTGTGATTTTTTTGTGCTCCACATCAACCTCCATTTTTGGCTTATTGTGCCATAACATTTTCTCTTGTACACCAATCGAAATTTAAAAATTTATATATTCACAAAGCTTTTGCAAAACCACACATCCTTTAAAAAATTTCAAAAATATCCATTACAAATTGAGACAATAGGAATCTACCCGGATTTAACCCATAAAGGGCCATTTGTCCCCTCGGGGACAATTTGGGTCCGGATAGGTTCCTATTGTCTCAATTTGTAGTGACCTTTTTTGAGATTTTTTGAGGTTGTGTAGTTTGCCAAGAGCTTTGTGGACATATAATTTTTTGTTTCAATCGGAAGTTATGGACAGTTTTTGACAAAATTACAATTTAGGGGCAGGTTGGGCAACAAAAAATGCTTTGACTTCAAGGTAGGCAAGAAACTTGGGCAATGGGTCCCACCAAGGTGGGTAGTAGGTGAAGGCTTGGCACCCCTCTCTCCATGCATCCACAAAAAAAAAAAAACATAAGAAATTAGAATAAGCTATAGTATTGGCAAGAGTTTTGGGTACCAAGGTTGGGGCAGGAGGTTTATGGTATACTCAAACCAAACAAAATTAAAATGTTGATATGATTTGCCAAGAATCTTAGGAGATCTTTGAATCAAATATCAATGTCATTAAATCCTTTGCCTTGAAATAAATAATATTGATGGCCCAAAGAATTGCTTCAATAACTTTAGCGGGAATAAAAATTGGAGATGTCATTTTTGTATTGAAATCAATTGTCTACTATGAATCTTCAAAGGGTATGGGATAATTTGAAAATGAGAGTTGACTGCTCAATGTCAAAATATTACAATTATGTATGACGTAGAATTTCAGACCTCATTTAGTCATAGTGGAATATTTTTTTTTAAACTTTGAACTAAAAAAAGTTGGTAAATCTATCTAAGTTTCCTCTCCGAAAATCTGTTTGATATTTTTGGCCTCCAATTAAAAGTCAAAAAATGTCCTTTCCAACCCCTCTCTGAAATTTGTCCATAACTTTGATTGGAGGCTAGAAGTCTCAAATGGATTTTTGGAGAAGAAATTTAGATAAATTTCCCAAATTTTTTTAATTCGAAGTTTAAAAAAAAAGTTATTCTACTACAACTAAATGAGGTCTAAAACTCTACTTCAAATAAAATTCCTACTTCAATTTGACTTAAATATGACCGCCAGAGCTCCTATTAATTTTAATTTATGTATACCACATTGTTTGTAAATTTTCAAAGAAAGAGATATAGAATTGGCATCCAATCCAAGTTGTTCCATATTTTTTGGACCTTTGTAGAATTAGTTACAAATTTTTGAAGTTGATAGAGAAGTAGGTGAATAGAAACACTTGATGGATGGAGTGCATTGTAGGTTGATGTAGTGAAGTGGAGGTCCCATGCAATAGAACATAGTAGGGATCATACTGGGAACTTAGGGGAACATATTGGGTCCCTTTTTTTCCATTGCCCACTAAACTTTGACTCATTGTGGTCTTGTAAATTCAATAAAAATTAGAGATTATTTTTTAAGAAAAAATTTGGAGGGATTTTATCAAAGATAAATAAATGTTCCAATCCACGTTTGGGATTTTGGAGTTTTGAAATTATGAGGTAGAAAACCTGTTAGCAAAAATTTATAGCATATTGTCATTTCTCTGGACATTGTGTCATTGCAAGATTTTTTTGGATGTGTTCCACAAATTTTTTTCAGTGAAATTTGGTGTTTATATATGTAGCATTACCTTCATTATGGTATGTTGTTAATTTCAAAGTCCATAGTGCAAAAAATTTCCACAAATGGCAGTCACAAGCAACTGAAATTGTAGGGTAGAGTTCAAAAAGAACTTTTCTTCCAACTTTGAATGCTCATATATTCCAATCCATAAGGTCAAATTTGATGAAATTTTCACCACATGTTTTCAAACAAGCTAAGTTCAAGATTCTATAGTTAGATGTTTTCTAGAAGTATTTTTCTGGTTTTCTTAGGTGAATGCATCAAAAGTGGTAGTTTTGAGTGGTTTTTGACAGAAAACACCCTCAGGGCTTTAGGGGTTAAATTGTCCCTTGAAGACACAACCGGTCCTTTAGGGGTTAAGTTCTCATCCTCCAATTGATCAAGGGTGGGGTGAACCAACTCCCTTCAGCTTGTTTCCTCAAAGTCATTCCAAAGGTGCAATCATGTAAAAAAAAGGCCCCTTATTTGATGCTTGATTAATTTATCTTTTAAACCTATCCTAGCTATATAATTTGAGGCCTTTGGTTCCAAATATGAATTCAAAATTGCCAAAATAAAGAGTTCCTTTATTTTTCCTAAGGATAATACAAAATTGGAGACAAGTGAGGGGGTTTATTGGTTCACCTTAAGGGCCACTTGATTGTGACATTGGCGATATGGAAAAATCCCCAAAATGATCTCTAATGGGTTCCAACTCAGATTTTTTTGAGTGATTTTTCTCTGGAAAGCGATGCAAATTCCTTTTCAAGGAATATTTTGGCAATATATTTTTGCTTTCATAGTGGATAAAAAATGTTCTATTTTGGATGAATGTACATTCTTTAGGATGAATAAATAAAATTTCATCCATATATCATAAGGCTTCATCCATTTCCATGGATGTAAATTGCTTTCTACACTTCCTATCCATCAATTAACCCCTAAAGTTCCATGGCCATTTTTCTACCAAAACCACTCAAAACTATCACTTCTACTGTAATCACCTACAAATAAATTTAAAAAAATATTTTTTAGAATCAAGCTGTAGGATCTTATTCTACACTTGTTTGAGATCGTGTGATAATTTTTTTGTGATTTTTGTCCGTATAGATTGAAAGATATTAGCATTCAAAGTGAAAGAAAAAAATTTCTTTCAAGAAGTTGCTATGATTGCCCACAAAACAAGAAGCTCTATAACTTTCACATCTCTAATCCAAATGGAATGAATCAAAGCTTCCCATTTACCAAAAAATATAATCTATAAGAAAAAAATATTAAAAAATTTATTTCAATTTTTTGTGGATTTTTTTTCTGCCCGCTCTCCCCCACTGATTGAGTTAAAAATTATATTCTCAGAAAGCTTGTAATTTTTTCTATCTTATGAGAAAGTTTCAAAAAGTTTCAGTAAAAATTGAGATCATAGGATCTTGTCCGAAATCCATTTTGTCCCCTGTAGAGACAATGGAACTTTAGGGATTAAGATAGTTTGATTATTTAATTTATTTGATATAGTGAAATCTCTTGGATGGTATGTCGTCGAGTGGTGTGCTTGGTACCATTGAAAAGCCCTCAATAAGGAGAGGTGCACAGGCTTTGTTTCATCATATCGTGGGAAAGTTATGTATTTTTGAGTTATGATTGGTTTTTTAAAAAATTACTTTTACTTTTACTTTTACTTTTAATTGTGGCAACGCACAGGGTAACAGTGGTGAGTTATTAAATGAAAACCAAAAAAATGTTGTGGAGTGTTGACGTCACTGGCTCCTGAACTGGACTTTCCTGCAGTTGGGATTCTCATGGCCGGTCAAGTCTGTGCCATAGTTCGGGAAACTTTTTGAGTTTTACCGGCTAATTTCCTTCAATTCTCATATTGAATCGTTTTTTCCACAATTGAGTCCGGTTATTTTCTCTATTTTTTAATTCAAAATAGAAATTTTATAGATTTTTGCACCGTTTTTTTGCCAATGTTTTCAAATTGCAGCTGGTTTTTTTCCCAATTCCTCCGGCTAACTTTGAACTAGCCGCCGGTTTTTTCCGAACATTGGTCTGTGCTGCCGTTTGGCTCGTGGCTGGCATACATTTAATTCATTTTCAGCCCCTCCCCCCCAGTGCCAGGGTGAACTGACCCCCTCGTTCCCCCGTTTTACCCCTGGGGAAAACGCTGTGGCATTTTTTATTTGCAATCAGATGAATTTTTTTGCAAATTCTGAATTCAGATTTGCAATCAGCGGCCTCAAATTAATTGAGGGCGGTGCAGAAATGTAAAAAATCATGGCAAAAAATAGGGGGCTTTTTTCACATTGGCTATGGCAATGAACATAACATTCAGTAGCAGACAGACAGAGGAGTCTGCCTTCCCTCTGACAAAATGGTGCTGAATATTCGGCATCATTTCATTCGCTAAATGATATGGTGCGAAATATTCCACACCATTCAGTAGCTACATGGCCAGATGTCGAAAAATGTCAGACTGTGAGAGATAAAAGCAGTGAAACAATTAATGAGGGCTTAGATGACTGCAATGGCCATTCTTTTAATACCCAGGTTTTCGGGTATCATGGCGGGTACTCCACACGCCAGGCAGGCAGGTGCTTTTTTTCTCCTGCAGGCAATTCTTATTTCAATTTCAGCTTCCTTTCCCCATTTCTTCCCTTTTTGAGAAAAATGCAGGATGCCATCGAAGGTGGGCCCAGCAGGGTAAAATGTGTGATTTAGGGGTAAAAAGTAAAAAATAGGAACGCAAAATTTGCAAAGAAAGAAATCGTATGTGGCAAATAAAAAATTCTTGCATTTTTCCCAGGTTAAATCTACCTCATGATAAATAGTGTTATGTTGTGATTAGTGTTACCTGGATTTTTACCCTGGTCACTCTAAACTTCAATTAGTTGGGATTTAGTGTTGTGTTCACTTTTCTGAGCAATAACTTTTTTGAACATGTAATAGGTTTCTTGAGTTCATACAGTTTTTTTTTGCATTTTGATGAAATAGTTAGCTAACACTAATTAAATATAAACTTGTAAAAAATTTATACCCAATAGTTGACAAATAGTGTCTATGTTGACATTTAGTGTTGGCAACATTAACTGGATTGTTGACAATCAATGTACGGGGAGTACCGGCATTTAGTTGCGGGCTAGCCGGTTGATTTTGAAAATTTCCGAATGGATTTCAAAATCTTCGGAAAAAAACCCGATCATTTAAGAGGAAAATCAGAGAATATTCTTTATTTTATAAAGGTCTAGCCGAGAGAATGCTTCAAGCGACCATTTGGTCTCAGAAAATGTAGGATTTTAGCCGGTTAAGCTAAAAATCTCCCGGGACTGTGATTGACAATTAGTGTTATGCTTAGTGTTGCCAACACTATTTATCATCATTAGTGTACTAGGCCCACCTTCCATGGCATGATTTTAACGTCCTGCGTTGAAAATCTGGGCACTCATCAAGTGCATGAGATTTTCCTGCAATTGTTGGCACTTGCTGTAGCAAATCAGAAGTGCACACAAAATATCCCATAAATTCCTGTTTTTAAAATTTAAAAAAAAAATTTAATGGCAACGGAGTGAAGGAAAAAAAATTATAAAAACATTTAATAGTCCACATGGGTCAAGGATTCTTTTTTTCTTTTTTTCTTTTATTAAATCTCCTGTGAGGGAGTTCCATTTTGAAGTCAAGCATGGTTGACACCTGACGATGAGGATAACGAAACAGTCAATGACGACTGACTCATCAGTTTCCTTAATCCTGAAGGTAAGGTAAGGTAAGCAAGGTGGAGGCACCCATAACCAATCAAATAAGCAATTCTCAACATGATCTGAGGTAGTTAAAGGTCGAGAAAATATTTTTTCTATGTTCAAAGATAGAAATGATGGGGACTGCAAAAAAAAAATTGGTACTTTATATTGCTTGAATTGAATTTACTATGAATTTTGAGAGGCAAAAAGTGTTCTGGATCCATAGGCCAATATCTAAACTCTTCCAATTTCAATCATTCAAGAACTACTTTCCCACTCATTACTTCCTACTTTCTTGCTCACTTCTTTGGGACATGGGTCATGAACTTAGTAGTCCAAATCTTGGAAAGGAGGAAAAAAAAATATGCAAGTCTTCGATTGAAAATTTGTTGAAAACAATTGCACCCTATAAGTTGGGTGTGGGTCACTGGTTGGAAATGGATGCCTCCACCTTACACCTAAAATTGCACAAATAAACAATTTAGTATGGTTGCCTTTATTATATTGAAAGCTTTTTTGGTAGGATCTTGTTGGAAGCCCAAAGGGGATTCTGGATTTTCTAAGAATGCATTTTCTAAATACCATATGAATAAACTATGAATTTTTAAAATTCTAAAAATAAAATTTAGGATAAACAATCATAGACTCTCATATATAGTAGAAATACCTTTCAAGCAAGAATCTAGCTTGTGCGGTTTTAGGAAGCATGTGATTTAAGGTGTAGTTACCTTAAGCGCTCCAATGTCCAATTTCTAGATGATGAACAACTTCATATTCTTGTTTCTTTCTCGTTGTTGCTTGGATGAAAGTCATTATAATTTGTGGAGATACTTTATCAAGTTCTTGTCCTATCTATCAATTAGATTTGGTATTACTAGGGTACATTTTAATTTTTCTAAAATTATAAATGTGGAAGTATGTCAAGTAGTTGACCAAGCCAAAACTGCATTGACTCTAGTTCAAAATTGGATTTGCAAAAAGGAGGTCATAGATGTGAAGAATACAAAAAAAATTCAAGAAATCATCATGCCAAGATAACCTCCTTCGAAACCCATTCCAACAAGTTTTATTCCAAAAATGATATTGCTTTGTTTGTAATCAAATTATGAGAGAATTTCACAATTTCCCTTTCAGAATTCATAAAAAGATCTTGGTGGTAGCATTGATGAATCTAACTGTACGAAATGAAACCTAAAATTCAAAATCTACAACTTTCATTTGTATATCAATTCCAAAATATTCTTCCCAATAGTACTCTGTAACAAATTTTCCCAAATCGTCAATTCTGGAGAAGACTCTGGATGTTTAGGGGTTAAATAACAGAATGACTTCAGCTATAGGATTTAATTTGTTTGTGATGTAATGTAGTGATTTCTAGAAAAATAGATCTACCAATTTGTGAGTTTTTTTGGCAGTAGGAAAGGCGAGCTGGGTAGGGTAGTTTTGTACTTTGGGGGGGGGGGGGGTCTCCTTGAACCCCGCGGAAAATTTGTAGTTTTGTACTTTGAAGATTGGGTTGTACAAGAACTTGCTCATTCTTCATTCTTGTACGAGACAGCAGCAATTCAGTTCTGATTCCATCCTTCCGAAGAAAGGAAGGAACTCAAGACTTCGATTTCTCGTACTAAGTACATTCTTAAGGTATGTTCAGACTTGATGTTAGAAGTGTTGTTTGGAATGTGAATCTAATCTGAATGGAGGTCTAAATTCGTTCACCAAGTGTGAACATACTTTTATCTTGTGAAGTGAGCCCACCCTCTTTTTTGACTTTGTTGTGACTTCGTGAGGAAACAATCTCTCCATGTGCATTAGAATAATAATCACGCTGGATTAAGTGGTGGTCCTAAGATTGTCGTAAACAACGAAGAGTGTATGAGGCTAGTTCGATTAGGTATGCCTTGTGGACATAGGTAGACAAGGCTACCCTTTTTGTCTTCTTTATGGGTGAGGTAGGCAACTGCATATGTGCACTAGGCATTGCACTAGGTGTCTCCTATTTTGTTTTGGCCATGAACGGAAATTTGTTATTTCAATGTGAAAAGTGGCAATGTGCCATTCAGAAATCAACAAATCAAGAAGAGCATAATGGAACCTCAAAAGAACAAACTAGGGGGAAGCTTGAATTAATCCATTTCTATTAATGAGATGAAAGTTATGACGATTTTTAGTTTGTGGGTAGGTATGGAGTCTTTGAAAACCATACCTACTTGCAAACTAAATCTCCTCGTAACTTTCATCTCATTAATCAAAATGGAATGATTCAAAGCTTTCCACTTATATATAAATCTAAAGAGACAATTTCAAATTTTTCTTTTTAAAAAAAGTGTTTTTTAAAGAAGTTTTTTGAGTTGCTTGGGTTGTCCACCAAGCAATGAAAATGACATATCATGCAATCACTATTTAACCATGTGGTCAAAGGTTATGAAAATTGTCAAGTCTTGAAGCTACTCCTCAGTGAAAAAATGTTGTGTAAAAATTTTAGCAAACAAAATAAATTTCCATTCATAGTGGGTTGCCCAAAATTGCTTTGTTGCCAAACAAAAAAGCAGTTTAGTGCTTTAGGGGTTAAGAGAGGTGTACTCATTGTCAAACTCGACCCATATCCAACTTGTAGGGGGCGTTGTTTGTAACTAGGGCTTGACCAGATTTCCAATCAAAGCTAAGAATGTATTTTATCTTTTTTTCAAGGTTGGGATTAATAAGATCATGACATACATCCCAAAGTAGTGAGCATCAAAGTGGGAAGTAGTGCGTGGAAAATAGTTCTTGAATGATTGAAATTGGAAGAGCTATAGACTCTAAGCACTTTTGGGCTCTCAAAAATCTTAGTAATTCCAATTTTGGCAATGAAAAGACAAAAAATTTGCAATCCCTATATTTCCTATCTTTCTATATAGAAAAAAATTTGTTATGCCTTAAATTATTAATGATATGCTATAAATTCTCTTAAGTGATCAAGTATGGGTATACTTACCTTAGGATAACTTGACTAGGTATGCCTTGTGGGCATGAATAGATGAGGCTATCATTCTTGTCTTCTATATGGGTGAGGGATGCAATTGTATGTGTGCACTAGGCAATGCAATCCGTCTCTCCTATTTTGTTTTGGCCACAAAAAGAAATTATTTATTCCAATGTAAGAAGTGACAAAAATCAACAAATCAAAAAAAGTACAATGAAACCTCAAAAAAAAACAAGGGGAAAAACATTGTGAAGTTATACTTCACCTTCCTACCCACCCTAGTAGCTAGTTCAAGATCAAAACATCCCAAACTTGCTTTAAATGTCCTCCTTATGTGTAGTTTTTTCCTGTATCCCTGAGAGAGCTTTTGTGAAACACTATTCTAAGTAAACATTATCAAGCAACTATCCTACGTCTATAGTTAGGTCTTGGTGTATCCTATTTTAGATTTTGGAAATTCCATGTCCAATTACATCTAGACACATTTACACAAAGCATAGACAAAGAAAATTAACTCTTTCTAAGGTAGACTCTCAAATTCTTCATTATTTTGATGCTGACTCCATAATCCACCTCTCCACGTACATCAATTTTATTCTTCCCACCAATGAATAATTCAACCAGTGGACAAGAAAAAGAAAAAGGGTGGGGCCATCTTTTTGTCTTTCTTTCTTTGATACAAAGGCACACTTCATTTATTTATTATTTATTTTTGAACAAATGGAATAATTATTGCATTAAAAAAATTCACCATACAAAACAATAAAGTCAAAATGCATTGGGTGGAGTTAAATCTAGCACAAAGACACATATTTGGTGAATTCTTTTGAATGTAGTGAAGAATGGTTTGGGTATAAGCATGCTTTAAATCACATGCTTCTTGAAACTGCTTAGGCTATTTTTTTTGCCTACAATGTACTTCCATTATTCATGAAAGTTTATGGTTGGTTACCCTAAAACTATTTTCAGCACTTTGAATATTCGTAGTTTATTCATATGGTATTTAAAAAATACATTTTTGGAAAATCTAGAATCCCCTTTTGACTTCCAACAAGATCCCACCCAAAAAATTTCAATCTAATAATGACAACCATTTTGAATTTTTTATTTGTGCGGTTTTGGATGCAGTTACCATACTCCCATATTTCTTAGACACCTGGACAAGAAAAGAAGCAATGAAAAGCATTTTCAGAGCAACAATTGCATGTGATATCAATGCCCGGATTAATTTGGGCTCTCCATGAGTGGACAACAAGAGCATTGTGCCACATGGACCCAATAAAAGCTTATCTCCTTCTTAGATGGAGCTTTGCTTGTGCCAGACATCCTTCCAGTCAGGAGAAAAAGAAGGGAAGCCACTGATGAGAAACAAAGCATTAACTTACAGTCTTACACCGAACCGAAGAATCGGTGGATGTGAATGAAGAGGCCCAAAGCAACAGAGAGTCAGTGTAGATGTAAATAGAATAATTCTGCAACTATTCAGTACTCCAGACTATTCTCACAGACTCCACTAATTCATTTAATATTTCTTTGGAAGTCACACTACAATTGAGCTGAAATTCCAATGCCAGAAGGAGTGTAAAAAAGACATTCTTTTTTCCTTGTTTTTAAATCACACCACAATCCATCCATTAAGTTACAGTGAGATCTTTAGGATTGTGAGTCTCTGCGGTGACCAGTGTTCTTGGTATCGTCCAAAAGTCCTCTGTGAGGAAGGATGCATGGGCTTTGTTTCATAACATTTGGATCTACGGGGTGAAAGCTATTGAATTTGGAAGTTTTTATGAGTTAAAATATTAAAAAATTATTTTTACTTTAAATTAAATTGTGGCAACGATACAAGGCACATTAGTCCATCCATTAAGTTAAGTTATTTTTTAAAAATTTAAAAATTTAAAAATTTATTTTGTTTGTTACGTTGAGATTTCCAAGACTGTACCTTGGTTGCAATCTTGGTATCATTGGAAAGCTCTTTGCAAGGAAGGGTGCATGGATTTGGTTTTGTGGTGTTTGAACCTTCAATGTAGTATTTCCAACCAAGTCTAGAACAAATTTTCAATCGAAGCTTGAAATCTAATATGTTTTTTTGGTCTTTTATAAGGTTGAGACTAATAAGATTATGACACATGTCTCAAAGTAATAGTAACGGACAAGAAAGTAGTTATTGAATGATTGGAATTGGAAGACTCTAAAACATTGGCTATTAGTGAAGTGCACTTTTGGGCTCCCAAAATTCACAATAATTTCAAATTTGGGAATAAAATTTTGAAAATTTTGCTATCCCCATATTTCCTATCTTCCTACATGAGAAAAAATTCCACCGCCTCATAATGCACACGATGATCTGCTCCACAATTCCTTCAATGATCGGCTATTGGTGCCTCAACCTTTGTTGAATTGAAATATCTATTTCTGAAGGAGGGTAAAAAAGTCCACTGGCTTCTGACTTCTCTACACACTTGCGTGCTCCCCAGTGATGGATCTAAACTCTAGCCCACTCAGTCCAAGAGGTTTCAGTTTTCAGTTTCCTTCTCGTTTTTTTCTTAAATATTTTTCTTTTTCTTGAAGCACATGCCTGGGTAATTTCCACTGAATAAAATTTTGGGATTCTGAAGACTTTGTACAGTATCCACTGAGTGCAGAAATTCAGTCTTCAACAAGTTTTTCATCCAACTTAATAATAAGTTGTTTTTTTTTTTTTTTTTTTTCTTCTAGTTTTGCTCAGATATTTTTCCTTATTCTTAGGTATGCCCACTCAGAGTCCTGCAATCCCGGAAAGTGGAAGCACTACTTGGCTGCTTGCACCGCAAACTCCCCTTCCGAAGCGCATCTCACACTTTTGCGGAAGCACATGCATCTCTGACTTTCTTTCTCTCTCTCTCTCGCCGGCAACCTGACCGACTCCAGTTCAACCTGACCGACTCCAGTTCGTTTACCACCCAGCGAACTGTTCTCAAGCTTTGTTCAATCCTTAACAAGCTTGGAATCCCACTCACCCGTTTTTTTCTTCACCTAGAACAGGTTTTTCAATGGAATGTCGACGTTTTTCATGATTGTCCTCATTGTCGAATGATCTAGATGCACCCCCGTGCAACGATCCAGAGACTGACGAACCAAAGTTTCATCAGTTTGTTTTCTCCCGATGTCTCCAACTCTCCCGACCGTCCTTCATGCTTCCGTCAGTCGTCTTTCACTTTCTGTTATAAGAACATTCAACAGTTTGGGATCCAGTTTTCTAATCTTCAAACTGGAGTAGCCGCTAGAACCCAGGCACCCTTTGGGTCGACAATCTAGGAAGTTTGTGAAACGAAATGAAGAGCTCTTATGAGTGTCGAGGAGGACAGGCAGTAGCTCCATGATCACAGGGACTGCTGGCAGGGGTTTGTTAGTTCGTTAGTTGCATTAGCTAGCTCTTCTGCATGACAGGTGGGATGGAATTAGGTGGGGAGTATGCTCCGCAATAACATTGCTTCTCAAATACTCCGGAGTAACTTTTACCAAATAGTGCAACCACATGATCAAACACATTTTTTTCAAAGCTTCTGTGAAGAAGCCTGAAGAAGCCTGAAGAAGGGACTCCTCTTGCAATTGTTTTCCCAAGGGAGTGTTTGTGAAGACTCGGTGGAACCGGAATTGGTACCCGCCTTGGAAGCTGTGCGAGAGAGATGAAGATGGAGTGTTTGGTGCTCCGATTGCGGCGTCTTTGGTTTGGTTTGATAGTGGCCACGGGGTGCTGGAACACCGTGTTGGCGCAGACTGACCCCAACGATGGTAAGCTTGCGGATATGGAAGGAGAGTTTTTCTTTTCTTTTCTTTGTGTTTCTAAGAGAGCTTCAAAATGCAGCCAAATCCGGCATTTTGGTGTTGGGAAATTCTTTTTATGGAGGTAGTTGGCTTACAGGTGCTACGTGGAAACTCAAGTCCCGTGAGATTCAGCCGCTCTTTTGACCGGAGCGGAGAGGAAGGTCTTCTGTTTTCGTTTTAGAATTACGATGCAATTTTGTGTAGGTCAGGGTGATCTTTCTGGACTATTGGGGTGGCGATGTGAAAGTCTAATGGAGCAAGTGGCGTTAACTAGAAAGATCTGCCGTTTCCGTTGTAGGTTTCGAATGCTGTTTGGTGCTGATTACGGTGTTTTAAAAAATGGTTTTCTGGAGAGAATTTTCTTGGTGCCTGTGCAAATTTAGTGGAGCAAGTCGCGTTGAGTTTTTACACAAAACTTGAATCAATACATTCGTACTTTTAGATAAGAAAAGAAGTTGGCTGGTCAAAAAGTTGGACTTTGAACCTTTCAAATTTTACAGTTTTGTACCTTGAGTGGCTAGTAGTATCAGCAACTAGTAGTGTCAGCTTCAATTTGCAGCCACGGAACGTGTATAGATGAAATGTGCATGAATAGCATAATCGAATGTCGTCTGTATTTTCAGGATTAGAATGCAATTTTGCTGATAATGGCGATTGCTTTTCCCATTTTCCAGTGGGAGTATGTACACAGTGGTCGCTATGTAGATTTTAATGGAGTCACTTGCGTTTTTGATGCCATTAGAAGAGTTGTCTGGGCAAAAGAAGACAGTGAGTTCCCAAATTTGGGAACTTTGGGAACTTTGCCAAATCAGCAATATGACGTGGCGGAAATTGTGACACGTCAGATAAATTTTATTTATTTATTTTAATATATTTTTATTTAAAATTAAAAAAAATTTAATTTTAAAAAAAAAAATTAAAAATTAAAAATTAAATTAATTTTTTAAATTTTTTAAATTTTTTTAATATTATTATTATTTAAATATTCTGACACATTCTCAGCCTAGAGAACAGGCCTGAAACGGTCCTCCTAAGCCCTTAATCTCTTCTAATGTGATTGTCTTTTGATTTTGATTAAATTTCTTTTACCTTTCTTTTGGTGTGGATGTGCCAGTGGTGGCTATGCAAATCTTGCAAGCGCAATGGGGCATTGAGATAGGGTGGATCGGGAATGATCCTTGTGCCAATAATTGGGTCGGTGTCATTTGCAGCAACAATAGAGTGATAACATTGTAAGTACTTTGTCCATACACTACAATTTGAATGAAAACAAAATGCTTTGATAGTCTATTACTAGTTTTGTAGTAATTTTGATCACTAGGTGAAGATGGGGAGTTTTTTGGGTATTATATTTCAAATTTATGTTTATTACTATAGCTCATTTCTCATCTGTTATATAATGCCAACTTTGCTTTTTTCCATCTAGATTTAGCATATTCCTCTTACTCTCTACTTGTGTGCAGAACTTTGGTAAGCTTTGGACTCACAGGAACTATCCCCTCTGCTATTGGAGATCTTTCAGCTCTTATTTATCTGTAAGTGCACTTATTTGTGGTTCCTGGATTTAGAATTGTGATTGATTTCAGAGTGTGCAATTTGAAATATAATATTTGAGCTTTGTTGAAATGTTACATTTGTTTTTTGCGAGTACTGTGTGATGTAATGTTGGGGTGTATAGAGATCTCTCCTTCAACAAGCATTTGAAAGGCGAGATACCCATTGAACTTGGTTCCTTAATTGGCTTATCTACTCTGTAAGTTCTTTTTGACTTTTGCTTGTTTTTTTATAGGCATTGTTTGTAGATGCCAAAATCCTAGAAATTGTTTGACTAGATTGCAAAAAAAAAATAGAAAAGTATGTGTCTTTGTATTATTTTGGTACCTTTTGCACAACTCATTTTTAGTGATTTTACTAGGGTTTATAGCAACAACTTTGAAACATTTTAAAAATGATATTTTTTCATTATTCATTGGGGAGGTCTTTCTATGTCACATAAATTGAAGAATGGTACATTTACGTAGGAAATTGTACATTATTTGATTGTGTGATTTGTTTACAGGAATATGCAATGGTGCAGTCTTACAGGATCCATCCCTAGCGCAATTGGGAATCTACGGAACTTGACCTTTATGTAAAATTTTGAACTAGAAGGACCACCTTGATTGAATGTGGAACTCACATTATTTTCTGAATTTTTGCAAGTTTTTGTTTATATCTTTGTCCAAATACATGAGTTATCTTAATTTCATCAATTGAAATTGGTTACAAAATAAGATTGGTTTTTAAAAATGCAAGGTTTACTTTTGATGAATTAGAATATTTATTTTGTTCATCATGTAGAATATGAAGCTCTTTGGGTTTTAAATATGTTTAAAAGAATTTGAGCACTCATTATCTTTTGTGTTGTGTGTTGTGTTGTGCAGTGCTTTGAATAACAATAAACTCAGTGGAACCCTTCCTCCTGAACTTGGTGCACTTTCGAAGTTATATTGGTTTGATGTTGCTTACAATAATTTAGGGGGACTGTTACCTGTCTCCACAACTAGTTCCAACAGGCTGGGTATTGATTCCTGGCCAAATATTCAACACTAGTAAGATAAATTTTTTTGACCTCTCTAGGATTTTTTTAATGTAATCTATTAACATCAATATTCTACTTCAAGGTCCACTTCATACATAATTTTATTCAAATTTGAATTTGGAAATGCCACGTGACATGTTGATAATGATTAAGAATGCTATGAAATTCTAGGTGGCACTTTGGATAATAATTTTGGTACTCAAAACTAACCATAATGTGTTGTAACCATATTATTATTTGCTCAATTATACCTACTTGTAGAGGTGAGAAGCTTGTAATAGATACTTAGATACAAGTTCTATTGCAAACTTCTTCACATATTTTGGAAAGGATAATGAAGTAATTGTTTTGAAGTCATTACTTTAGGTTACTGATTCTAATGGTGTTTGATTTGCAGTCATCTTAATGACAATGCATTCACAGGCCAGATTCCACCTGAAATTGGATTTGCCTCGAATGTCCTACACGTGTAAGTTTTTCTCTATACAACTGCAAATTTGCTTTGCAATTCAAGAGTACATATGAAATAATAAAAACCTCTCATGACATTGTCTCAGTTTTTTTGAAATATTGGTAGTCCAATTTGACTTCAAAACGTGTTTTTATATTCTTGGAATTCAAAGCATGCAAAGGATTTGGATTCATATTTTTTGGTTTGTGTAGGTTGATGGAGAATAATCAATTCACTGGACCAATTCCTGATTCTCTTGGCAACATGTCTAGCCTTCAAATTTTGTAAGTAGATTGCTTTCTTGTGTATAGTATTTGGCTTGATTTGCTATGTAACATATGTGAGGAGTAGTATTTTGGGTTTGTAGGGTTAGGATTTAGAATTTAGGATTTCAAAAACTTATTTCAAATAACTTTTATAACTACAAGAAATTTTGTGAAGGTTGTTCTATTGAGTTTATGGCCCATTTAATTGTGTTTTGAGCAACTTGGGCTTTTAATGGAAATTGCATTTTGGATCTCTTTAGCTATGCTTTTATAGAGTTGCTATAATATATTGTTTGAAGTTACTTTTGTATTTTTTTAATAAGGCTTCAATGCTAGTGTCTTTGTTTGTCTTCTCCTTTGACCTTTGTAAACTTCCTTGGATTGTAGAGAGCATTCTATATTTGTCAAATATCAATCTTCCATTAGTTACGAATTGGGAGTAATCCCACATGGCACTCAAAAAAAATCGCAAATAGTTTTAGATCATATTAATTTTTTTATGAAATAGAAAGATGCTTACCATGTTTTTATGTGTTTGTAGAAATCTTTATGGGAACCAGTTGTCTGGGCCAATCCCTATTTCCTTGAACTCAATTGTCCAAAATGGCACAAGTGCAACTGGATTGCATCAAATGTACGTTTAATTCATTACCAATCTCAGAGTTGCTTGAAGAGAATATTCAAAAACCCATATGCTTGTTTCATAGTTTTAAATAGAGTTAAATTTAAAATCATTTGAAGTGGGGTGTTGACCTTGTTTGAATGAAAATGTATTAGAATTTTATTGAATAATGCTAAAAATAGGTGTTATCTTGTTTCATAACATTCTTGAACATGAACTATGAAGGTTCCCTTCTACAATGGCACTATTGATGGAATTGTAGTGTTGTTTAGAGTCACATGAATTCTTAAGGGAATCAATTCAAGAGTTTCAATTATATTAAAAGGGGTTACAATTCAAGAATGTTACGTTTTGAGAAAAAACATTCAACAATTTTGTTACAAAGTGTTGCAATTTAAGGAGGATGTTTTTATGTTCAACTCATCTTTTTCTTGTGTTCATGTTGTGCTTGTTAGTCGTGTGGGTAACAACCGGCTCAATGGGACTATTCCAATTTTTGATGCTCTTAGCCATCTTGAATATGTGTAAGGAAGCAAGCATACCAAATGCCTTGTAACAAGTCATGTGCTTTAAATTTATTTCATGCAAATTTTGATACCTTTTCTTGCCAAGTAATTTGTTTGTCTTGCATAATGAATTGCACCTTCCATTTTGTGACAATCTAATTGTTGGTTGAATCTTTGCAAATTTTGGTTTGCAGTGATTTCAGCAATAACACTTTTGATCTACAACAATTTCCTTCATGGTTAAATGAATCCCAGTATTCTTTGGAAACCATGTAAGATTTCATAAATCCTTTAGAAAGAGCAATTTGGAAAGACCCATATCTCCAAATGTATATGTGAATGTAATTATATTTTTTGGGGTCTTTTTAATGTGGGTTCTAAAATAAGGTAACTTGTCATTTATGCACAAAGTGTGAATAGTGTTGTTAGCAAGGCATTAGATTTGAGATATGTGGATGCAAGATAATTGCTAGAAAAAGTTGATTTGAATTAAAGTTGCCTACACTAGACTTTAAGCTAAAGAGTGTTGCTTTGGGTTTGTGCTCAACACTCATGCATATGTTCTTATATGAAGCAATGAATTGCCAAGATTTGTAAGGTAGTTTGTAGTAAATTAATAGAAATTTGAATAGAGGAGGAAGTATTTTAAGTTTGAACATTTATATGGCTTTTAGTACATAATAGATTTTTTAGTGTGATTGCAAACAATTTGGAGTTGTGATTTGTGAAGTATTGACTTGCATTGATAATTAATCTTGGATTGTTATTCTTGGGAATTGCAGACTTATGGATAATTGTAACTTGATTGGACCATTGCCTAATGATCTCTTGAGCTTTCCTGCACTCCAGGGCCTGTAAGTGTTTTCATCTTTTTCCAACATTATTATTTTTCATTAACCCATGATGATCAATAGTGGTTTGAAATATATCATTAGAGATGTTTCAAATAGAACAGTAAAATAACCATATTCTACAATTTAGAATAATAGAAAAGTGGTTCAAAACTTAACCTAGTCAACTACAGTATGAGCTTCAAAAGTTTTTTTTTCCTATTTCTAGTTTGAGAATTTTAGAATATAATAGTTTGAATTTTGACTTGAGGACTTTTTCTTTGTTAGAGGTGCTTTGAGCTCATGCCATGTGCAGAAATCTGATGGGTAACTATTTCTTTTCTAACTAGGTACCTTCAAAATAATGAAATCAATGGGTCCTTGAACATCCCTTTGAACTTGGGACCTGATTTGCGTTATGTCTACCTCCAAAACAACAAGATCATGAACATCAATATAGTGGATCAAAATGCGGAGTTACCAGAAATTCAGTAAGTTGTCTTCTCTAAGTTGGTGTACACATGCTAAGTGTCATGAAGATTTATGAATCCACAAATCATTTCATTTAGAAAGGAGTTTTTAGACTTCATCATGTTAGAAATGAAACTTCAACAATTCATATTGCGTCATACAAATTCAAAAAATTCATGATTTTCAATTGCTTGTGTGCTCAAAATAATATCAATTCCACCCCCAAAATATTTCAAATTGATATTAGAGTTGGTTCTTCCTTCTCACAATGATTGAACTTTCTTTCCTCTAGATTAGCAAATTAGGAGGCAATTGAACATGCATGTAGTTGAACTTCAAAAAGTCCATTTGTCTTGATTTAGAAAACTTGATAGATTAGTAGGGAATCCAACATGCTTTATAACTAGTATTGAGCTTCTAAAGTTTATACTAAGATCATATAGATTCAGAAAACTACCTTGTAAATTCATGATCTCTAGTCCCCCTGTGTGTTATTTAAAATGGTATTGATTCCATCTTGAAATATGCTACATATTAATAGGGTTGCTCTTCCCCTCTCACACTACTTGACCTTTCTCTCTTAGATTGATAGATTAGCAAGGAATCCAACAAATATATAATTGAACTTCAAAGACTCATAGTCCATTTGTGTTTTTTCTCAAATTCATGATCTCTAATTTGCATTATATTATAAACCATTCTTGGTTCTTAATTCATTCCCCTACTACTCCCAATTTCTTACAATGTTCTTGTTCTTTGTAGACTTTCAGGCAACCCTACATGCACCGGCGGCGGCATCACCACTGCCTCCCCCACAGTCTGCAACTCATCTTCCACCCTTCCTGTCCAAAAATGGACCTCCCCTTTAGTCTCCAACAATAGTTGTTCCACCAATTGTGGTAGCCCTAGCCAAACCCAAAACCCCTTCACCTGCAATTGCTCTTACCCTCTCGTCATCACTTTAGAAATTCGAGCTCCAACATTCACCACCATTGACAACCAAACGCTCTGGGACTCATTGACTCTTGCAACCAACAACTCCTTACTTTTACTTTCAGCAACAACAAACATTCCCTACAAGAGTAGTCAATTGTGGGTGCATGACGCATATTATGGTAATGAAACAGAGAGAGTGGATGTGAGGTTGTATTTTTTTCCGATGGAAGGGGAGGTGATGGAGAAGGGGATGCAAAACTTTATTATGGGGAGCTTCACGCAGCAAAAAGTGACGTATGGGAGTCCGTTCAAGCCGGAGATTGTTCTAGACATTCAGGTGTCACAAGGTAGGGTTGGAGGATGGAGATGGGGATTTTAGGGTTCAGGTTTTAGGGTTTAGAGTTGGTAGTGGTGGTATTAGGTTTGGGGTTTGGGGTTTGGGGAGGGATGTTTAGGATTTGGATGGATTGTTGAGTTTTGTGTGGGAATGGGGGTGATGAGTTGGAGGTGTGTTGATTAGTTTTTTACTTTTATTTTTATTTCTAACTGAATGTGGATATCATATTAAATGTCATGGGAAAATTTGGTAGCAATTTGTAGGCGTGGTTGTAGTTTGGAGATTTCTTGTTGGAATTTGGATCTCTTATTGAATTTTGTGTAGAAATATGTGGAGATGAGTTGTGATTATGATTTGGTGTGTTCTTTAGTTGTGAACTTTCGATTATTATGTTGAATGTGATGTAGAAATTTGACAAGGATTTGTAGTTGGGGATCATAGTTTGGTGAATTCTTTTACAAAATTTGGCAACAACTTGTGGTTGTAGTCATGATTTGTTGATTTCTATTACCGAATTTGAGAACAACTTGTTTTGGTCATATTTTGGTGATTTCTTTTAAGAAATTTGGCTACCTTGGTGAGTGTCATCTAGAAATCTTGCAACAATTTGGTTGTAATGTAGTTGTGGTCATAGTTTGATGTTTTCTATTTTGCATAATCTAGAACTTATCATATTGAATGAAATTTGGCTTTTGTATTCTCCATTTTTGTCTTTACTTTGATTTAGAATCATGTAAGTAGTTTCAATTTTGTTTTGGTATAATTTTGATGCTACTGCATGCAATGTGATGGTGTTGCAGTGCCACTTGCCAAAGGCTCAAGTAAGATCTCAATGGGAGCCATTATTGGAATTGCTGTGGGAGGTGGATTGGCATTGTTGCTGATTGGACTTTTGGCCCTTTTGGCTGTTAAGCACAAACGGCGAGCTGAGGAAGAACGGAAGAAGAATCCATTTGGTAAACCCTAAATCCTAAATTTTGGAATGTGATTACAAATCTGTTGATATAATTCAATTCATTGAGGTTGAATGGGGTGCATTGCTGGAATGCTATGTAGCTGCATGGGGAAAGGCTGAAGATGGCCAAGCACCCCAGCTTAAAGGAGCTCATTGGTTCTCTTTTGATGACATCAAGCAAATGACGAATAACTTTAGTGAGGACAATGTGCTTGGGGCTGGAGGTTATGGCAAGGTGCGTTAAAATTTTATGTCATCAATTTTGGTTTTCGTAGACAAGATACGGGACACACAAGCTTTGGTTTGTACTATATCTTCGTAGCACAAGTGCAAATGGTCACACATTAAACTAGTCTTTATTAAATCACAAATTGGTAGAATTTGTATATTGATTAGTTTTTGAAAGAAGAATTTTAAGTAAGAACTGTCATATGGCTACATTCAAACAAGCTTTGGTATATATTAGTTTTTTTACTAAGTTGACAACCTTGGTCAAGAAATGTTCATGTTGTGTAGAATTTTTCTATGTTAATTGTCTTAAAATTCACATCATTGGTTGGATATATGTTTTTGTAGGTGTACAAGGGCATTCAAGCAGGCACAGGTGCCATGCTTGCAGTGAAAAGGGCCCAAGAAGGTTCCAAACAAGGAGCTGCGGAGTTCAAGAAGGAGATTGAAATCTTGTCCAGAGTTCACCACAACAATTTGGTGGGGTTGGTGGGCTTCTGCTTTGAAAAGTCTGAGCAAATGCTAGTGTATGAGTATATGCCCAACGGAACATTGACAGATTGGCTTCGTGGTAAGTAGAAGACTAGCAACAAAAGGAATTGGTGTTGCCAACTTATTCCAAATCTTCCATCTATTTCTAGAAAAGGGAAAGGGAAAAATTATTTGTGCACGTTGTTGGAAATCTCGTTCACATTATAAGAAACCTTAGCAATCTAGCAGGCCTAGTATGCCAATGCTAACTATAATTGCTCCAAAGCCCGCATCTTGGATAATGCACAAAATGCTTCAAGGCAATATTTCATTCCAAAAACTTTTCATTCAATCAAAGTACTCCTTGAATCTTTAAAAGACCTTTTTGTACAACTAATTTGATGAAATTGGGTAAGTAATGTATTTGTATAAATGTATAAGTAAAAATATTCAAAAAGACAAAAAAGAATAGTCTTACGAGATTTAATTGATGTTATATTGATGTCCATTGAGTGTCATAACATGAACTTAAGAGCTATTATGTAACCTAAAATTCAATCCCAAAGGATGCAATGTTCTTTAGTGTAGTTTGTTAGTTCATGAGTAAAGAGTTAGAGGCTTTGAAGCTACACTAAAAAAATTTGAGTAGCTACCTTCCTTGAGAAGCAAGCTAGTACTACAAGGATACAACCTCTCATTGCATAGCTTCTTTGTATGAAGATGAAGTTCAAATATAACCTAAATGTTTTTGTTGAAATTTTGTTGTTGAATGGTTTGCAGGCGATAGGTCAGATGAGCCGCTTGATTGGGACCGGCGTTTGTTGATAGCATTGGGAGCAGCTCAAGGAATTTCATACTTGCACCACCATGCCGACCCCCAAATCATCCATCGTGATGTGAAGTCTTGCAACATTCTATTGGACGGGGATTTGAATGCCAAAGTGGCGGACTTTGGCTTGTCTATGTTAGTACCAGATGCCAAAGATGGAAGCTTCAAGCCCACCATCAAGGGAACCATGGTACACCACCCCTCTCACTCACCTCTTTCTAAAGCTATCACTTGACATGGATAGAGGTAGCAAGTGATAATCCTTATTGGAGAATGAGTGATGAAAATAGAAGTGGTCTAAAACTTAAGAGTAGAGTAAAATGTTGCAATTTTCATTCCTCAAGATTTTGGTGCTATAAAATCAATTTAGAACAAATTTTGGATGCAATATGCACAAATCTCTTTGATGTTACAGCATAGACTCTCATGATTGCAAAATTGTGTAACATTGTAATAGACAATGTGATGCATGGATTATCAATTGCTACCTTTGTCAATTTAACATCCAACTTCTTGAAGAATTTTTACACATTTTTTGCTTAGTATATCTCTAAACTCATGCTCAAGATTTTTGGGGCTGAAATGTGAAGATTTGTGTATATAGGGGCACAATAGTGAGAGTGTCCATAATAAGTTATAGGAATTGTATGCACATATTCCTTTAAATGAACAATGTATTAGCATGATGTGGTTGATTGCATGTTAACGTTACCACTCTTGTTTCTATTAAGTGTCCTCAAACAAAGATTATTACTTATTACCTCTGTCTATATAATGTCTTTATTAAATCTGCACTTACTCAAACTATTTTTCTTTGTGCTTTTTGGCAATGGATTTATAGTCATCCTTCTAGGCTTTAACGTCTAACTAATTCTTGAGTTTTTACACAATTTGCTTCTATCTACTCCCATTTTTCCTCAATTGAATTTACTAAGTATTGACAATCATGTTGTGTTTGGATGCCATTTATTTTCTAGGGTTACCTTGATCCCGAGTACTACATGACAAGTGCTCTCTCCCCGAAGTCCGACGTCTATAGCTTTGGCGTTGTCCTCCTTGAGCTTCTCACTGCTTGTCCTCCTATAAGTTACCGCGGCCACATTGTGAAAACCATTCGCACCCGCTACGACTCCTCTGGCATGCATGGTGTCAAAGAGCTTTTGGACCCGGTCCTCCTTGGGGGCAATACAAACTCCTTTGAAGAACAAGAGACCTTGCTCAAGATGGCGCTCGTGTGCGTGGAAGACAGCTCTCTAGAGCGTCCAAGTATGCACGAGGTTGTAAAACAATTAGAGGCGTTGGTAGGGCCGAAAGCACAGCTCATGCCTGGGAGGAGGAGGATGAGTATAGAAGAGAGGATGGAGAGTCGAGGGAGAAAAGCGTCGTTGGAAATGGAGAGGGTTTTGAATGGGAATCGGAGTCGAGGGTCTTCAGGGTCGCAAATAGAATCATTCAAGTATAGTGGAGGGTTTGTAACCGAGCCCGTGGAACCAAAATAGGGTTTTTGTGTAGTGGTTTGAGGGGTGGAATTGAAGAAGAATCTTGCGTTTTGCAAAGTGTTTTTTTTGTAGACCAAGAGAGTTGTAAAACACTATGCTTCTAGAGAAAATTAAGGGGGGTGGTTGGAGCTCTTGAATTCTAATTTTACTATTTCCTTGTGTAATTTGAAGTGCCAAAATCTCGTCCTAGAATTGTTGCCTTTGCGGAGTTTCAAGTTGCGTTTGAATATCAGAATTGAAAGCTTGCACCATGATGTCTCTATTGATATTATTGCTAGTTTTTTTCTTGATCAATAGTTGTAGAGAAATGGTTTTAGATCTATTGGAAAAACATTAGGACACTTTTAATACAGTCAAGGATACAGTTGGAAAGCAAATTTTAAGGGTGGTTTGGTTGTGACATCTACAATATGTCACCATAATTGCCATGACATGTGCGTAGGGGATGTATTTAGAAAGATTTTGCTTGTGGCAACCTCACCTACTTGGGTGTTGTAGTTGTGACCATTGTTTTCATAAAAATGTGCATGAGTGATTCTCTTGTTTTAGTTATTTGAAGTGTATTATTTTCTTCAAAGTTTTCTTGTTGTAAATTGGTTGTAAATTAGTGTTTCATGTGTCTAGAATCAAAGATTTACATGCTCATGTTGAATCCCTCCTTGCATGAATGTCAATTGGTTTTCTTGGATTTTGACGTTGTATGGTGAAATTTTCTATATTGATGAAGATCTATGATTGTTTCATTTCATGCAGTTTGACTACTATCAATCTTGTGTCTGCACTTTTGTTGATTCCCATTCCCAGTGGTGTTGTGCTATTTCATTTAACTTGGGGCTAATTCAAATGAAGGCTTGCTATAGATGATGTTTAAGTGGATGTTGGGATCAAAATAAACCATGTTTTTGGAAGAGAAATTGTTAGATTTTGTTCACTTCAAAGAATGATTCAAATCTTATCAAGTTCAAATGTTGTAATGCTCTCATGTGATGTTGGAAGTTGTCTTGAGAATGGAAAAAACTACTTTCAAAATAGACAACACTTCATAATGTAAAAGGCTCAATATGAGATCAATTTTATTTTGGACTAGGGGCTTTTTCTAAAGTAGGCCAAAATAATGGCTCAAGAATAAGTTTAGTCACGAGTCTAACAAGCATTTGTGCTAAGAGTGCATGTTGGTTGCACTTCCCTTTAGACAAGCCTAAATGGATTGAGTAAAATCACACCTTGGAGTATATTTGACATTTCAAGTGGAAAAAACATTTTTGAGTCATGTGTACCACAAGCAACACTTGAGTGACCTATACATGTATTCCAAGTTGTACTTACATTTGTGCTAACATCCCTGAGTTTGTTGGGAGGGCTATTCAAAAGCCAACCTAGAATAAACAAAGCAAAGTGCCTCACAAAAAATCCAATTTAGTACTTGAAGGCTGGGTACAAGAAGATTCCACATCATACAAAATGAATCCAAAGCCAACTCACTAATGTCTCTAATAAATCACTAGGAACAGAAATAAGATAAACTTGTTAGATGCTCCAAATGAAGTTTCTACAGCCTTCTTTTGGGAATAGAATTTCAGTTCCTGTAAAGAAATCCCACCTCATCTGGAACGTTCGAGTTCAGAAGTTCAATGAGAATACATCTGGTTCTAAAAGAGAGGGTGCACTGTATAATTTGCTCGAAGGTTTTACACTCTCTGTGTTGTTGACGATACTCTAGATCGTCGTAACACAAGGTGCACAAGATGGAAGCTGCCCTCTCTCGGTTCAGTGGAGACTCAGACGCCATGATTTCCAACCATGTGGATGCAGGTGCTTCATTTTTGATATTGTGCCTGGAAGACCTCCATCGATTCGTCGAGTTCAGTAACTCGTTGAGGCTTCCTCCAACATGATCGTCGCTCGCTGTAAGCCTCCAAAGAGTCGGGACCAATTCAACAACCATTGCATGCTCCAAGTCCCGTCGAGAAAAAGATGTTCAGAATGCTGCTCACAATCTATTGGACTTGCGGTTGCGGTGGTACTGCGGTGCTTATTGCTAGCTCGGGTTGTTCGGAAACGTACAGGCGAGTCGGAGCCTGGCAATTTGACGCAGGTGTGGCCTTCGTTTCATGTATTGTGCCGATTGGCCTAGTTCTTCGGTGAGTCTTGCTTGGCGAAGCTTTTTCGAAAATCTAGGGTTACGTGATTTCAGAGTCACTCGTTTGGGCAGAAACACTGTGATGCGTGTCAAAGCGAGTATTTTTGTATCGATTGCTCGACATGGAGTTGCAATTCTAGTTCTTGTTCACGGCAATCTTGTCAAAGGAAAGATTCTTATGTAGATTACGAAAGAGCTGTGGAAGCACTTGAGAAACTTCATCAAGAATTGGGCAAGGCTGAGGAGAACAGATTAGTTTGCCCTAATTTGAAATCACTTGTATCTCTACAGCGATCAATTAACCTTTTGTTCTAAATCCTTAAGGTAACTACACCTAAAATTGCACAAATAAGCTTTGTGGCATGACAATAGGCTTTAGGAAATGAACAATTTTTGCACATTGGTAGAGGACTATGAATCAAAATGCAAGTGGTTCCATAATTTTTAAACACATTGTGAATTAGTTAAAAAAAATTCAAAAGATGGAAGATGTAGGGTGCTAAAAGTGTCATGTAGGTGATGCCAAAATGCATTTGATGCACATGAAGAATGACACTAAAGAAGAAGTTAAAGCAACAGAAATTGTACCCAAAGTTGTTCACTTCTACGATTGCCACCTCCACATTACTATTAATAGAGCTACACACTACTCAAAATTCACCTCATGTTTGTCCTTATCATGCTTGGTATCCTCCCCATTCAATTTTGTTTCAAAAATACGGGTTGACTTTAAGAAGTGATCCATTTTAGGTGCAATTAAGGGAGAAATCCCATTCCTAATCACCCTCGCATTTTGGTAATGTAGGCCGCTCTCTTTCCACACAAGGAGGAGATGAACTATAATTAATTACGGCATAGTTCCTGGTGCAGTTGTGGCACATTGTGATTATTCTACAAGCCTCTCAATATTGCAACCAACCCTTTGTGGATTTTGCAACTAGCCCTTGGTTGGAAATAGGAAGGTCTATGTGACTAGAGTGGGAGGAATGAAATCTTCCACTCAAAAAATTCATAGTAGTTATGTTTTGAGAAATTAAAATTTGGAAAATTATGAAAACCTTCCAAACTCTATTTCTGCACACTAGAAAATTTACGTGGAACTGTTTAAGTGGTCAGGAATGGGATTCCTCCCCTACCTTCAAAGTTCTCAAATTGAAGATGATGATTTAGATGTGTGCTTCTATTTACACTTTCCTCAACATTTTTGAAGTTGGTGTTTGAAAAGGAGATCTTAAGTCTAGCAATGGCATTCTATAGACATTCAAATGTGGGACATTAAATCATGCCAACAAAGGTGGGCCCAACAGGGTAAAATTTGTATTTTAGGGATAAAAGTAAAAAAAAGCCTCCTATTTTGAGCCATATCTAAGGTATGTTGTAGACATCACCTAGCTAATTTGGGGTCTTTGATTGCAAATATGAATTCAGAATTTGCAAAAAAAAATCATATGTGACAAATAAAAAATTCCTACATTTTCCCTAGGTTAAATCCACCTCACCAGGGCCCACCTTTGTTGGCACAATTTAACATCCTACCATTCAAATTGGAGGAATTTGTTTATGAGTGTATTCATGAATTCGGCTTTACCATGTGGTGGCTACCAATAGATAGGTGGCACTGCAACGCAACAATAAAAGGCATGTATTGTATAGCACATCATTCCATGGGACTGCAGGACCTGGCCAAAATTTTCTGATGGATATCTTCTTCAGCCAAGAACTTCAGTTGTTTGCAGAACATGCTGTGAGCCTCTTCACTCATTAACCCTTAAACGACGAGCCGGTCACCATGGAAATCATCTGTTTGTTTGGGTATTGTGTGAATTGTTGGCTTTGAAAAAGAAAAAGAAAACAAAAAAAAACTCATTGGAAGATAAACTAGTGTAGAAGACCTTTCCTTTTCATGCAAAATTCTGAAGATGAAGAGTTGCACTTCTGTGTTACATGGAAAGATTCTTTGTCATTCATCAGCCAAAAAACATCCTCCATGTCATTTATGGATTAATGTTGGCCTTTCTTTGCTTTTTGGATTGCTTTGAAGAATCATATTAACCCTTAAAGGACCAAGGCCTTATTTCTGCCAAAAAACACTCAAAATTGCCATTTTTGTAGCAAAGAGTAAAAAAATTTGAAAATTATTTTTTCTGCATATCCAACTGTAGGATCTTATACCTTACTAGCATGGAAATGTGTGGAAAAAACTTCAGAAATTTTGACTACATTGATTAAAAGATATTTGTGTTCAAAGTGAAAAAAACAATTTTTTCAGCACCTTGTGGGACTGGATTCTTTGACTTTGAACTTTTTTTTAACTTAAATTTTTTGCACTACAAAGTTTTGAGCTTTAAATCCTTATTGTGTGAAATTGAGTTGAGAGTCTAGGAAAAAAATTTCAAAAAAAACTTAATTTTCATGCTTAAAAAAATTGTTAAATAGAAGTAGGTATGAGAAAGAAGGAAAATCTAAATTGTTAATATCTTTAAGATGGAATTAAAATGCACTAATTCCAATGATGAGATTGTTCTAACAAGAAAACAAAATCATGTAAAAAAATTTCTTCAGAAAATTGTAGAAATTGCATTCAGAAATGAATTCTGTAAGTTATTTTTCCAGGAAGATGCTCTAATTGCCTGAAAAACAAGATTGTCCATAACTTTCTCATAATAAGACCAAATGGAATGAATCAAAGCTTTCCATGTAGACAAAAATATAATATATGAGAAAAAAAATTAGAAAAAAAATTCAAATTATTGAAATTTTTTTGCTGCCCCTTCTCCCCTATTTTGAGCTTATTTGGGCATAACTTTTGTTCCCAACAATCAATTAGAAAAAATATTATATTCTCATGAATCTCATCAGTTTTTCTATCTTCAAAAAAAGTTTCAAAAAATCATGACAAAATTTCAGCTTGTAGGTACCTACTCGAAATCCAATTTGTCCCTTGAAGGAACAATGGTCCTTTAGAGGTTAATACTCCAACTTGTATCATATGATGCTACACGATGAGAGTACCTGATGGTGAGAATTTGAGTATGTAAGGTTGGATGTGCACAATTGGCTATGTAAACCCCCACTAAGAAGTATCTTGTTCATTTTGCAAGAGGATTAAATCCCATAATCTTCTGCTAGCACGTGAAATCTACATAATTGATGATTATGGATTTTTCATTCATTGTCTCATATTTCATCCATTTCTATGCACGCATTCACATTTGGCAATCTCTTCATTGTTGGGAATGCTGAAAAAAACGGGCATTCTTTTGTTGAGCTTTGCCTTCCTCATCAACCTATATTTTTAAGAATTTCTTCCACCTTGATGATTGCCCTATATACAAAGATGGGAGAGTCTCCAATGCCTTCCTAGTGATGACCATGTAACTCTTTGACCAATCAAGTTTCCTTTGTTTTGACATAATTGAGGATATGTTGGTTTTTTATATGGACTGACCTTCAGTAGCAAATCCCTCACCATCCCAAGAGGTATTGTAGAAAATATTTTTACTTTTAGACCTTTATACTTTTATTTTTATAGGTCACACTATTATTTATACCAAAAAAAAATTCAAAACACAAATATACTAGAGAAATGAACAATACATATGAAATTGAACATCATTTAATGCTATGGATAATTAGCCATATATAATAAAGAATACCAAATAATTAGGGCTTTGCGTTGCTATGTGCAACTATCAATGATTGTTAATTGTTGTAAGTCATATAAGAATATACTTTATAAATTGTGAATAGTATTTATAGAATAATATTATCAAATTAAAATCATCACTTTAATAACATCTAAAAATATTATATGAAATAACTATTGAATGTGTAGATGTTCTTATAACTACATTAGTTGAATATGCTTTTTAAGTAGGATCTACTTTTCTTGCCATTCATTGTAGCTTTTGTTAACATCAAACCTTGTTCCTTTTGGTTTAAATTTAGTAATGATTACATTAGCCTCAAGTTCATAGCATTTCTTTTAGAATCTCTTTAATTTGCATGAAAAATTTACTCAACATTTTTATTATAAAAAAATGTGATTAATGAGACAAAATTTGATTCAATAGAAAAATAGATAATGACAAGGTAGGGATTGACAAGAAGTCGGGGCAACAATTGCAATGCAAAGAAGTGCAAAGGAGACTTTAACATACGCAACTCTCTAACATTGAAGTAGAAGTAATTGGTTAAGATCTATTACTATGATGAAAATGATACAAAGCTATTGCTATAAATAAATTCTGGACAAAGGCCATGGACAAACAACTCTTTGTATCAATATTGTTTCTTGGTGGCACCTTTGCATTGTCCCTAGACATTGACAACTCATGAATTGATTTCCAAGACAATGAGGTCACTACAAGAGAAAGGGGTGTTTAAAGTATAGTCCTAGTAGTATGGTCTTTGAAGTAACGACCTTTAAGTAAGGTTTTTAGTAAAATTTTACTAAAAAGATTGTCTTTTCAATAAAATTTTACTAAAAACCTTACTTAAAGGTCGTTACTTAAAAGACCATACTACTAGGACTATACTTTAAACACCCCTTTCCCTTGTAGTGGGTCAAGTTTGCAATGTGATTCCACAACCATGAAGAAAACAATGAATTGAGATTGGAGCTAGGTAGCATAAACTTGTTCAAGGTAAGTTTAATTGAAGGCAATTGCCTTCAAAGTGTAATTGTTTATGCTATAGACCCCATTAACAAGAGCTCCTAATCCGTAAATCATAGCTCCCTAAATCACAACTCCTGAAACCACAAAGAAAACTACAACATGAAAGGCTCAAGAAAACACATGAAAACCTTGTACACAAGCATTGAACCCTAATTTGCAGATGGCCAAGATTGTCCCTCATTGAAATGCACATCGATGGCTAATGTTTTATTTTTAAAATGAAGATCAAGAACATTGAAGGGGGTCAATTTTATGAAAGTAAGATTGATGTCTAGGGTTCAATTGCAATTTTTATTTTTTTAACAATATAAATTGACAACATTGAAGGGATTCAATTTATTTCTATCAAGATCAACGGTTGGTATTATACTAAGTTTTTGGGGAAGGGAGGACAATACATAATCAATTTATCCTTAACCCTTAAACATCGAGGAGGATTAATGAATGACAAAGAATCCTTCTATTAAGATGGAAGTGCAATTATTCATCTTTAGAATTTTGATGTGAAAAGGGGACATCTTCTATAGTAGTTTGACTTCCAATGAGTATTTTTTGCAAATTTTTAACAAATGATTCATACGATGATAAAAGGGATGGTTTTCACAATCATTAGTTTGTCCTTTAAGGATTAAATGTTGATGAGGATGTTTGGCATCCAATGGATGATAGAGAATCCTTCTAGCAAGATAGAAGTACAACTATCCATCTTAAGAATTTTGTTGTGGGAAGGGAAGGCATTCTATAGACATTTGACTTCCAAATAATGCTTTTGTAATTTTTTTAAGCAAATGATTCACATGATAATGAAAGGAATGATTTCTACGGGCACCCGTCCATCCTTTAAGGGTTAACCCAATAAGCCAATAAGGATGCCACAAACCACAATGCTAGTTCAATGAATGACTTCAATGTTGACTATAGAAAAAGTGAATGTACCTATTGGTTCAATAATCGGAGAGTTTTGGTGACTACCTTGGTCATGGGGGGCCATCACAAAGTTTAGATCTTACGGTTTGTCAACAATTATCATGTGGTTATCATTGTTTCATGAGTTTGCATATTAATTACAATTTATCACATCATTACAATGCATTATTTGCAACTACATTGTAACGATGTGAAGTAATGCATTGTAATGATGCAACAAATTGTAATTAATGTGCAAACTCATGAAATAACAATAACCACATGATAATTGTTAACAAACCTTAGGGTCTAAACTTTGTGATGGGCACGTCCTTAGAAGGTTAACCCTTCTAAGGACAAACGCAACGGCAGACGTTTTTTGTCCGATGAATGACAAGGAATTCTCTTATGTAGGACATAAATGTAACTATTCATCCTCAGAATTAGGGGTGGAAAGGGGAAATTTTCTATAGTAGTTTGACTCCCAATGAATATATATTTTTTTAAACTAGATGATGTCACACAGTTCCAAAAGGATCAATTTCCATGGTCACCAGCCCGACATTTAAGGATTAAATTGTACTCTGGAGTACTTGTGGAGTACATTTATACCCACTTGGCACTCAAGTAGAAGATTAGAAATCAACAACAATTGTCGGTTCTTCAATATGGGGGAGAAAGAACAAGCAATTGTGCTAAAGTTTTATCCTAAGAATTTTAAACTTTCTCTTCAGTGGGGCCAACAACATCGATCATGTAACCATTTTTGGATAAAAATAATTTTCCGTCTAAAGATTTGCACTATGATCCATCTATGATGATTTCATCGATATCAAAGATTACTATGTGATAAAAAAAAATTGATTGAATTTAAAGAAAGAATCCCCCTAAATTTTTTTGAAAAAATAAAATTCACTACCAATGCTAGAAGAAGTTGCATCTTCAGGGGCCATTTAAAAGAGATCATCCATTTTTAAACCACCCTTGCCTTTTCACAAATTAGGTTGCTATATTTTTGATGAGATGTGGTTTAGATGACAACACACATAGAATGGGAGCCATGCATGAAAGCAATAGCCACGTAGAAAGGCAATGCATGTTTGAGGTGGTGAAGTAAATGGTTGAGTCCATTCTATTATAGTATTCTACAAATTTGCAATTAGAACTATTCTAAAATTGGACACTTTGAAGATTGTTTTCACAGACTACAAGAAGATTAATCACGAGGAAGTGAAAAAGGATGTACCTAGAAGATTACCTTACAAAAAAACTTGATAGGAGGTTCCTGACTCAACATTTGCCTCATACTCTTCCTCGAGGGAGGCTAAGTGAAATCAATGATGTCATATCTACAAGCAAAAAGGGTACACCTTTATTGAAGAGTAATCAAATTTAAACTTTTCTATACTAGACAAAATTTGACAATAAAGGTTAGAATCCCAAAACATAACATAAGGTCTTTAAATAGGGTATCTTTCCTATCTTCCCCATTGTCCCAAATGTTGTGCCATATATCTTCCCAAAACCCTTCCCTACCTAGCACCAAAATATATTAAACAATAAAATAAACACTTTCAAAGGAAGCATCAATGATTAACTCCTAGAGGACAAAGAATTTAAAGCGTGAAAATATAATTTAGATGAGCCATATTTTTTGTCACTAGAATTTGTGAAGAGTAGTACATGTGTTTGTCAAAAAAAAATAGATTAAACAAAAATGACACAACAAGTGATTTGCTCACGGGGGGTGCACTACAAAAGAAGTTCATGGGTGAGGAGCGACCAAACCCTAACTACCCATTTCTACTTTTCCTAATTACTTTCTAATAAACTATAATTTCAACCTACAATTTTGAGCTCTGTTTAACAATGTCTATAGGTTTCTATTGCCAAAATTTTCAATCCTAAATAACATGTGATACATTATCTAGAAAGGATTGAAAAATAAACTAAAATGGCATATTTTTCAACTAAAATATTTATAGAGATTACATGAAGATGACTATTGTATCAATATTTAGCCAAAATAAACTTTTAGTAGAAAGCTATTTTATAGATTTTTTTTATTATATAATATAGGGGTGTGAAAGTTATTTTTAGCTTTACAGTGTATCTTTTTTCTTTTAAAATTTGTAACTAATTATTATTAACATAAAAAATACCAATAATTCAAAACATAAACTTTCAAAGTAGGAAAATCTATTCATATATTTTTTTTAGAAAAAAAATAAAATTTTAGAATATAATATAGGGGGTTTAAAATTTGGTCGTTCCTCACCCATGAACTTCCTTTGTAGTGCACCCCCGGGGATGTGCTGAAAATGGCTCAAAAGATCTTGACACCAAACTTAAACATCTTAATCCTTTAAGGATTAAAAAGAAACCCCACTAGAGTAATAGACCTCCCTTGATCAGTCTCCCTATGACTTCATCAAAAAAAATTTGAAACTATAAAGTTTACTGAAAATCATACCACTTACAAATTGGTTGAATTTTGCAACAAAATGAACTCAACCAAGGTCTTCTACCACCTCAAACATGCTCATCCTTCCTAGGGGAAGTAGCTGCACCGCACACAAGAGCAATCATCAAAAACTCCTTCAACTCTTTTTTGTGGATGTCAACAATTGCAAAGTTAAGCTTCTTATACTATTTTTTATTACAACTTCATAGCTATGTAGCTTTTTTCATGCTATGGACTAGAACTCAATTTTTGAATAGCACCAAAATACATAAGAACTAATTCAACGTTTCAAATTCCTTCACTTTGATGTTGGATATAACAACTATATTAGACTACCTTAGAAATTGTACCATTGTGTGCCTCCAAAGTTAACCAATGTAGAAAGGTTCCATGTCAACATGTATGACTTAAAGGTTTAAGGCAACAACTTAGATTCCACCATTTTTCACCTAATTAGGACTAAAAGCTCTATCCACATACCTTATAGAGGTGTCAAAATCTTGATTAGAAGCCTTGTCCACATACTTTGCACTATCTACATACCTTGCAGAGGGGCCAAAATCTTGGCTAGAGGCTTTGTTCACATAACTTGAAGAGATGTCAAAATCTCCAAAAAAGAATTGAGGTGACTCTGCAATTGGTCCTATTTCTATTGTCAAAGCACCTTGAAGTTGTTGGACCACTTCTACCATTGTAGGCCTGTGCACAATTTTAGGTTCTACACATTGCATGGCAATCTCTGCAACTGTCCACACTGCTTTCATATTAGGATTTGAAGCTTTTACTACAGGTGCTAATATTGAATCAATGTCGTTGTTTTGGAGTCCCTCCCGAACCTATAAAACAAGTGTATGTGACAATCAATAATGTAGTTCAAAATAAACATAAACTTAATTCTTATATGCTCTAAAAATACTATTATTAAGCTAGGTG
Source organism: Climacium dendroides (assembly GCA_950106755.1). Lineage (NCBI taxonomy): Eukaryota > Viridiplantae > Streptophyta > Bryopsida > Hypnales > Climaciaceae > Climacium > Climacium dendroides. The sequence continues at coordinate 1,617,788 of OX467092.1, forward strand.
AGTGATAGATTATGTACAACATATTCTAATGTTGTCTTAAGGTGCTCCTATTTTATATGAAAATAGGTTTGAGTGACTCACACAAAAGATTGAAGAGTTAATATTCAAATGCTAAATGAAGTTACTAAATGCAATTGTTAGTAGTTAATTACGCCACTAAATTTATTCAATATATTAGATGAATCATTCTTGTATGTGGATTGAATTTCATCTCCTTTATCCCCTCCAATGAAAAAAACATGCAAATTTGGTATGAACCCATTTCAACAAAAAATCAATATGGGGAATTTCATTAAAATGGCGATATTCCATGTGGTTTTCACAGTGTGCCATTCCCACAGTTTAGACTGGGCGATCTAAAATCTATTAGTGTACTAGATTTTAGACTGCCTGATCTAAACTATAGGAATGTCAAAGTTACAAAATATTCGCCATTTTAATGAAATTCCCCATCAATATAACATTCATCCTCTAAATATATCCCATAAAAGATGGTTTAATATATATATGCTCCTATATTCTTTTAATATTTTTAGGAGTGATTGACAACTACCTTTGTAATATATATTGATTTTATATTTGTAATAATGGCATATAGTATATTTCCACAAAATTGTAGTATTAGTGACTCAGCTGAAACCTCACATTTATAGCAATTCAAGTGTCTAGAACAAAGGGCACTTGAGCATCATTTTGACAAATATGATCATACTACAAATTGAAATGACAAATAAAAGGATAATCTCTAATTTTTTGGCATAGCTCTACTTTCCACCTAATATTGTGAAAACAAAATTGTGCAGGATAAAGAGTTAGCAACTGACCCAGCGGACAATGGCCTTTCCGTTAGTCAGCACGGATAGATTAGAGGGCAGAATTCCGGTGATCAGTTCCAAAAGAACAACTCCAAAACTATACACATCACTTTTGGTAGATACGCGTCCAGTTGTTAAGTAACTGCAGACCACAAAATCTTCACATGTAAGTATTTGAAAGACATGAAGACATATTAATTTGAAAAAGATGAACACATACATGGGCAATTTCGTTAAAATGGTGAAATTTTGCTACTTTGGCAGTTTTTACAGTTCAGAATGGGTGGTCTGAAGTGTACAAACATCGTAGATGTCCGAAATCTACACCATTTTAGATATTTCAAATCTACACTAGTGCTAGATGTCACTTTTACAATTCAGATCATGTGTTTTGAATTCTATAGTAGTCATAGATTTTTGAAATCTATAAAAGTCCAAGATTACTGAAAAATATACCTATCCTAGATGTCACTTTTACAATTCAGAGCAGCTGGAATGGAAGTCTTTGGATGAAGCAGCGAACTCTCATCCAGGCGATCTAACAACCAAATCTCATCCGCCCCAGGCAGTCTGAAAATGGCAAGTAATGCCGCCATTTTACCGAAATTCCCCATATACGTACTTCACTCTTCATTTCTTTTAACATTTCTACAAAACAATCCATCTAATATATAGCATAACTACACTTGTAAGCGCAAGAACTGCTTTCCAAGGACTACTGTAGAGCTCCAGAACGACCCCATTCCTAGCATTCAGGCTCAAGTTACAAAACAAAGAAGGCAATCATTGACGCAAGGAGACCTCTAGATAACTTACTCTGGATCGATGTAGCCAAAGGTTCCCGCGGGCATAGTCGTCACGCTTTTCTCTTCAGTTTCACTCATGAACTTGGCCAATTCGAAGTCCGACACTTTGGCATCAAATTCAGGAGTTAGCAGAATGTTGCTGCTGGTCACATTCCTGTGTATGATAATTGAACTACACCCCGTATGCAGATACTCCAAGCCTGCCCATTCACTAGCCACTCATCAATCTGCATAAACTGACGTCTTACTCTGCAACTATCAGGTTGAATATTTAAAGTGCTACATATAGACATGGAGGTTGCAATGGGCTTCCTTTTCTGGCGATACAGCCAACAACAAAGTCCAGTAAATGGCAGTCCATTTTGAGCGACTTCCATTAATGCATTTGCCCTAGTTGTAGGTTTGTATTGTCAAAAGAAACCCTGGGCTAAGCAGCCTACACATGATTGTGGCACGGAACATTCACACAATGGATCAGACACAGAGTAGATTTACTGAGAAATGAAAACATATGACGACTTGGTAAGCGCATGCCCTACTACCTTGCGCTGCATTTAGGGCAATGTGAAGACGTCTCCTCCAATTGAGCGTGCTCCCTGCCGAAGTGCCTGCATTATCACTCAGCATTATCATCGGATCCAATTGTCAAAGCTAGCCTTCCTCAGTGATCTTGGAAGTCGATCAGACGTAGGATGCACGTTCTAAGGTGGGGTGTTCATAACTTAGTATCCTTCGAAGCACGCCTCATATCATTGTTCGGTAAATTTTCCTTGAAAGATGAGAAGAAGCTGCATCTTACCCACATTGACTCATATTTTTCACGCTCTTTTTGAATTACTTATGAATTTTTGAAGTTGGAATGGGGGGTGTTCCAAAATCGTCCCCACTTGAAATGTTCAGTGTTCACTATGGGTCCACGGAAACTTCCAATATGTAACCTTGAGTTAGAGGATGCATTTAGAGCAGGCACATTTTTTGCAGACCCGACCTTAACCCTCCCTCAAGAACTCCAAACCCTTCAGCAAGGATAACTACAAAGTCAAAGCTCAAATTTCTTGTTAAAGTTCCCAAATCAGAGGTCCGAAGCTCACCATGTAAGTGATTACATAAGGAATCATTGTCCGGGTTCTCATAGACTAGGATTGGATCGTGCTCTAGGCAGTACCCCACCAAGGCCACCACATATTTGTGGTGCAACCGGGACACCATCTCTATCTCCATTTTGAATGCTTCAAAAGCTTCTTCGAAAGCTTTCCGGAACCTCATTACTGCAACCGTGGCACCTGTGCCTGCCTGAATACCCTCGTATACCTGCTTAAGCTCACACACACAACTAGTGAACGTGAAAATCATGAAATATATGTGAAAACACCTGTACAATACAAGCTATGTACAGGACTTAAGAGCTCACTTCGTTTTGTTTAGAATTTGAGCAGGCTCTAGTGACTTCACATTTGGAAAAATTTTCACAGAATTTTCTAGAGAGCTCCTATTCATCACTCTACATGTGAAGCTTTGTTTCATGACATTTCGATAAGTACTGCAAAAATTATATGTTTTTCAGAAATTCTGATGTCAAATGGGGAAGCTAAAAATAGACTACAAATAAAGATTATTGAATTTTAACATGCATTTTATATTATTTGATAGATTGGTACCTACATGTAAATGTTTGAATCCACTTTTTATAATTTCCAAATATAAAGAACAACATAGGATATATATATTTCTTACAAGATCATTCTCACCATTGGGATTTACAATTCTCAATTTCTTGTCAAAGATACTAAGGATTTAGGTAGTTCTTTTCATCAAGTCCAACATTCTCCTTTATTTTTTTGTTAAATATGAATATGAAATGATTTTGGGTTAAATTGTTCTCTGTATTCTCAATCCATTTTCCAACTTGTTTTTCCAACACGAGTTATAGGAGTTTTTCCAACGTCTTTTTTTCCTAAAAAGTTTGAAAGTCAAAACTTTGCCTTTAAGAGGAGCCATAAAATCCTTTCCTGGAAGTTAAGACACATCAATCTTGAATAAGTTAACAAAAATATCTGATAGTTGGATCTATTGAAGAAAAATTAAGTTAAAGATTTTAGTCTTTGAGTAAGTATTTTCAAGCAGTTTTGGGCCTCAAAACACCTCAGAACTTTAGGGGCTATCTTAGCAACGGTCGTGATGCATAATTCAGCCGATTGAACCACAATTCCATGAGTAAATCAACATATCACAATGTCTACAAGTTTACAAGTCTACAAGTTTCTAGCGTACTTGCAGGATTTCACTAGCACATTTCATCACGGTAAGAAACAACCACACTTGAACCAGCTCCAAAGTAATAGATGATATTAGAAACCCAGGTAAGAATGTGGCGCACCGTATAACTTCCTTCCTCACGTATGATGTCCTCATCGTTGAAATCATTTGTCATTGTCTTGATGTCGGAAGAAGAGAACCTATGAAGTACTTCGAGCTCGGGAAAACTGTGTTTCAGCTTGTCTCCATAGAATTTCGTAGGGTTTGAGACGCCTTTCTTCTTTTTCTTCACATTGCTCATACCACTCATCAATTTCCGAATATAACCGCTCATACCTGAAGCTTTCCCACTCATCCTTTGTTGTTTGAGCACTAGTGTCTCCTTGAAACTGTCTGCAATAAGTGACGGCATGCAAAAATAGAAAGATTCAGTAATCAAAATGTGCAATGGCATTTGAACTTCACAACTAGTGAAGAATCATCCTAGCATCTACATTGAACAACTAGTATAACAAGGTGGATATTGGAAAAATGACCACTCCATGAAAACACAGCCGAGAAATGTTCACTACAAATAAGAAATATTGTAACTCGAAACAAAACTATTTAAAGGATACTATAAGCCCTGATAGGAAAATAGTAATACAGTCTAGTGTACAATGTTGCACTATAAGAATCACCTTGAATGTCCTTCATTGAAGGCCCCTTCTGCCCAATACGTATGTCAACTGTCTGATGGATTTCCCGCGCTGATGAACTCACTGGTCCTCCACCAGATTGCCCAGAGGCTGCACTATTTTCAGGGACCAGCTGAGGTTCAAAAGTATCTATTCGAGAAGATGACTCAGTGATATTATTCTTATAAGTAACCATAGTATCTGATTTGAAATGACAAACACAAACAATTAGTACAATGTTCAAGATCGTCAGTCTAAAGCGGTCTCCGCCAAAACGTGGTAAGGACTCTCATTCTTATCGTACATGATATATACATCATAATTCAATGTATCAAAAATGAGGATCTAGCAGAGCACCTGATCTTGTGAGCGATGCTTGCAGGTCTTTTAGCTCCGTGAATATGCCTTCAAAACTAGGTCGTTTAGTCTTTTCGCCCCAACATCTTTTCAGAAGGGAACTTAGTCGTGCAGGGCATGTGGGTGGCAATCCAGGTCGCAAACCACCCAGTACTGCTCTCACCAAGTCATTCAGACTCAGCTCTGGATATGGATCCTCGCCAGTTAATATCTGTGAGCATGTTATAGCAAAATTGTAAATATCAGCCCTTGCCATGTCCTTAAAAGTAAATTTTGGGGTGAGTTCACCAATTGTTTCGTCACTTGAATCTGAATCCCAATCCGAATCCGTGGAAGACTCATGCTTGTCCTCTCTCAGCCCTGTCAACTCCAAAAGCTCTGGCGCTCGCCATTGAGCCAGTTCCAAATTCCTTGCCCGACGTGAAACCAAAGTCCTACTCTTCATCTTCGTCCAAAACAGACCAAAATCAGCCACCTTAAAAGTCATATTTTCGTCGAAAGAGCGTGAAGAGACCTTTCCATTCGACGTGACTAGAATATTCTTCGGTTTTAGGTCACCATGTGCCACTCCCTTGTCGTGCAGGAACTTCACGCCTTCTGCGACTTGCACCATAATTTTAAGTGCTTCTGGCAGGCCGAAAGGATAAACAAGTGGTACCGCAGAAGCAGACTCTGAAACAGTACCCGTTGGACTATTTCTACCGTCCTTAATGAACTTGTGGAGATCGATCAAATGGGTCGTCTGAGAGGCAGGACCTGAACCAGAAGATCGCTTTCGCCGTGAGTCCTTTATCTTTTGCATCAAATTTAGAAGGTCATCGTCCATCAATTCTACGACAAGAGAGCAGCTTCCTTCGTCAACAGTCCAGCAATATGTTCGCAGAACATTTGGGTGATCGAGACCTACGAGAGTAGCTGCTTCTCTTTCAAAGATATAGCTCGGTACTCGTAGAAAGTCTTTCCTGGCGTAACTCTTTCCTTCCAACGTCGTCTCATACACAATGCTAGAAGGACCTTTGCCAATGAGACGCCCACTTTTCAAATCTTTCGATTGTACCTTCTTCATGGACCTTGAACTATGCTCTTCCATCCCGCCCTGACCAGAAGAGGAGGCCACAGCTCCATACGTTTCGTAGTAGACATTATCCCTGGGTGTACTTCTATAGCTCGCCATCGCAATGCCGTCCAAACTCACGTCCCAATCGGATGTCTGCGAGGAGTATTCATGGGATTCATGGGATGGATTTCTGAAGAGCCTGCAGGGCTGCTGCTACTCGGTTGGTTTGGTGTTGCTAGTCGTAGTAGTCTCTGCGAAATGTGCAACAATTCCATGCTCAATTCACAAATTCACAACAGCTAGAAAGGTGAGATTCAGCGTGACGTGACCATAATCAGGTGTTTTTGGAGAGATGGAACTATGGCGTGCTTACCGGTTGAGGTTTGAAGGTGAGAGGGGCGGACTCGGCCGCCGGGTATTCCTAAGGGCTCGTCAGAGCATAGGGTGTCACGAGTACCACAGGGCTGTGGTTGAATGCATTCTTGAACAGAGTTCTGCAGTAACAGCCATGGGCCAAAAATATTAGATTCTTGTGAAATTCAACAAGCACGTCTCTGAATTTTCGAGGAGATTTGACGGCTAAGGTTCTTACATCCGATATCCGAGAAGGTCATCGTCCGTCACGGTTTTCTTGCTGTAGATCTGAACCGTGAGCTGATTCGTTGCAAGATCAACTTGGAATTCAAACTTCGTGACGAAGACTGGATGAGTTCCACCCTCTACAAGTGCGCAACAAAAGGTGAGTTACCATAAGGTGCTTCAACTTCCAGTGACGAAGAACTTTCGGGAGAGATCATCAATTAAATCTGCCAATACTGAGTGCCTCGTCAGCTGTAATATCTTTCCTCAAATCTCCCTAAATCAAATAAGAAAACAGTCATTTAACTCTCCTCACTGCGTAAATTTCAGCTTAAGGTGATCGCAGACATGATGATTCTGAAATATACTTTACACTCAGAATATACTTTACACTCAGACTCTGTTGCTAATATCGCACCAAATGATACTCGGCTAAAATTCCTGTAACTCAACCTGAATTTCGAGCAACAGATTTTTGTAGCAAGTAGCTACAAAGATGAGTCTCTTTCCATATAACAGTGCCCACTTTTCGAGTAGAGTAGCTACTCAAAATTCGTAGCTTCTGTCGATTGAAAGCCTCCCCTTCGGTCCAGACCCAATAAACTAAGGTTTGTGACATTAGCAACAGAGTCTTCACTTTCAAATCTTGTCGAACACTTGTCTCTCACGTTATCGTAGCTCTAGGCAAGCTGGGTGGAAATAATTCTGGAAATAAATACCGAAAAAAAAAAAATTGTGTCTGGAAAAAAATAACCTTACAGAAGATATTCATTTTAAAGAATCTGCCAACCTTGATTCTCTAAAATAAATAAATATTCAGTAGAATGAGCCTTCCCTGTCCTCTACTTGAGGTGTGGATTTTAGATTTTACAGCATCATGACTTGAAAAATGCCGAAAAAAATTTCTAATTGGAAATTGGTTAATTCCGCAATCGCTATGTAGATCGACCTAGCTAAATTTTCGGCATGAAACCACCGAAAGGGGAGTGAAACTCAACTCAACGAGTTACCCAAAATTGAGATGTCCATGACTTCACCGCACTCTCCACTTACACTTCTAACTCTCCGAGAGGCGTCTTCACGAATTCCAAAGCTTCGAAACCAATCCCAAAAGATTTATACTGCCAAAATTGTTGCTACACTCTAACTTCTACCTTCTAATTCCCAACCTGAAGGGACGCCTTGCCTGGAATGAAACGCAATTAATGGTTACCAGAGATCACTACCAGAACGCAACCTGCTAGCCCAGACGGTCACGAATATTTGACACCAGAATAAGAGCAAGTCATACGGGTGAAAGCTTCGCCCGACTGAGCACCTGAAATACGTCTGATCGCCAACATCGGTCCCTGAAGTCCTCGCAGACCGTCTTCCTCTAGTTAGATTCGAAGCCTACACCCTCGTCTTGATGATGGTCGCAATTGGTGCCTGCCGTTGTGAATGTAGGCCGACTGAGAGTTGACAAAACAAGCCACACACGCATCAGCATTTCATACTACGGAGTATGTTACTCCAAACCCAGGCACAGTCATTGAAAACATGCTATTCATACTAAAAGGGCTCCCCAATCCGCGCAACTCAGCACCTCTAAGAATGACACTGAGGACAGACTTTGAACCACCTGCAAAAACGGAGTCACATATAAATGGCAGCTATGAGTCGATGTTGATATAATTGAGTTGCGGTTGCCTTCCATTATTCGCTATCTCAAGCACGCTACTATACCTACATCCTCGATGCTAAAGCAGGCACTATCTGCAACAATCCTTCACGTTGCATTGAAGTACAGAAACCTTGCCGTTACTCAGTCCATGACCTCGACATACGTTGTCCGCACCGTTACGAAGAACGGCTTTCAAGAACATTCTCGACTTCTAGCTCAGCGTCAACTTGAACGTCTTTCATACGATTATCAATTACATCTGAAAAATTACAGAGAAAGAACAGAGGATGTTGGAAAACAGAGTTAGCAAAATGCATACCGCAGAATTTGATTCTGGAATATTCGACCGTTCATTGAAAAGTTCTACAGTTTCCAGAACACAATCGGTATAAGTGATTACATACATCAGAACAGCGCGTCCCGAATTCTACCCTAAGAAGCACAGTAGAGGAAAGCAAACTTCAATACTGTCTACAAACTCTTCTAGCAATTCAGACCCTATAATAAATTCTTTCATCTAACGCACAGATGGACAAGAAATTTGCCATATTAAACTTACCCTGAATAGACCGGCTAGGAGCGTCGCATGTACATGCTTCGGAAGAACCTCGTCCTCACACCACCTGCTCAGAGCTCGCAACATTCCGAGAACTCCAGACGATGAGAAACTTCCAAGTTCCGATCTCTGTCTTAATTCTGCCCATTTCTGCTGTAAATTCCTAGTAAGAAGATGGCTTGCCTCGACTTTGAGGACCGGAGTGATTGCGATCCCAAGAAACGTGAGACCGGGGTTTGAACTATTCACTTAACTGACTTACGGCACGCAATACTCGCATATTGTAATCCGTCAAAGAGAATTGATTCCCGCGCTTAGCCGCTTGCCATTCAAGATTTTTATGGAATATATTTTATGTGGTGAGCTAGGTGAGGGCCAGGGCTAGGTAGAAAGGAGCAAATCGGGGAAAGCCATAGCTGTTTTACCCCTAAGTGTGCATTTGAATGATGAACCCCAGGTATTTTTTCATCATTCACTGCACTATTTTACCCCTAAGTGTGCATTTTTTAGTTATTTTTTGTTCCAAAAAATTAGAAAATTACTTTTACTCATATTTTGGTCACAATTTTGGTACCGTCGGAAAGCTCTCGGCGAGAAGGGATGCACAAGCTTGGTTTCATGGCATTCCAACTTACAGTGAGAAAGTTATGGATTTTTGAGTTGTTTTTGGTTCTAAAAAAATTTAAAAATTACTTTTACTTTTGTTTTGATTGTAGCAACGCTACAGGGCACTCTAGTCTCTTCTATTAACCCCTAAATGCCGGGCCTCTAACCACTGATTTCAAGCCTCCTTGCCACCACCCAGTTTGTTGCCATTGCAGGATTAGATATGTATGAAAATTTTTATATTTATTTTTCAAAGATGAAACTACATGTCTTCTTTACTTCACAAAAAAATTGTATTTATTTTGAGGAAAATTGATTTTTTAAAGATTTTTTGAAGGAAAAGTAAAGAAAAATCATATCAAATACAAAATTATTTCAAAAAATCTGAAAATTTCACCATGTGTGTACATGACAATGACAAACATCATGGTGTATACTCAAGTCCCGTGACATTCTATAATTAGAATGTAGTAGACATTGAAAATACAACCAAATTGCAAATTGCAATGAAATATTCAATATTACGAATTTTTCCAAAATTTCAATTGGAGTAGAAACTAGAGTAGAGGTACTTCATTTTGATAGTTGGTCTCAAACTCAGAAAACATCATTTTCATGGAGAAATTTCAGATTTAGAGCAAGAAGTAACAACTTCCTAGAATACACTGAAAATAGCATATTTTGTGATCCGTTTTTTTTACTAACTTCTCATTCATGTGATGACAAACACTAGCAAAACTACAAAATCACTTAGGAACTCTTCATAATCCACCATAAAAGATCAAGAAGAAAAAAGATATTGATGCTCAGTCATCCAAACGCCACAAAATGGCGCTGGCAGCGTTATTGGGTTAAGGATGTTTGTTTTATTTTGTTTGTTTGTCACATTGAGATTTCCTAGACCATGCATCCCTTGATCGCATACTTGGTACCGTCGGAAAGCCCTCGGCGAAGAGGGGTGCATCAGCTTGGTTTTGTGACGTTCGGATGTACTGTATAAAAGTTATTGAATTTTGAAGTATTTTTTGGATCTAAAAATTAGAAAATTACTTTTACTTATATTTTGGTCACAACACAAAGCTCTTTTCATTAAAAAATTATTTTTACTTATATTTTTGTTACAATCTTGGTATCATTGGAGGGCTTTTCAATGAAGAGGGGTGCACTGGCTTGGTTTTGTGGTGTTTGGACATACGATGTAAAAGTTGTTGAAATTTGAAGTATTTTTTGGTTTTAAAAAATTAGAAAATTATTTTTACTCTTGTTTTGACTATGGCAACAATACAAGGCACACAAGTGTTACGTGAAGTGATATTAGGGTCCCTTTACATTGGAGTGTAGTATTAGATGAACTCCCTTAGGAATTCACCTTAGGGTTGAATGAATTTCATCCCTATATTAATTCATCCATTTTAGGGTTTGAGTTTTTAGGTGAAGAGAGCTTCTTGACTTGACATTCTTGTCAAGTCAAGTTTAGTGAGTGTTATGAGAAAGTTGTTGTGTTTTGAAGCTTTGCTTGGAGATGGTGGTTTATCATTTAATAAAGATTTTCACTTCTTCTCTCATACTTGTACTCTTGGATTTCTACTTCGTGAAGTGAGAGCTACTTGGCTTTATGTGTGTGGATTAGAATAATTCTAATTTGACAAGATTTCTCTTTTTTAATTTTGTGGTGGAGCAAATCGTTGAGATAGAGATTAAATTGATTTATTGAGTGTGGCTCACATTTGGAGGTATTCTCAAGTATTTACAAATAATTTGGGGATGTTTATAGAATGATTGGAAGTAGTGGAGAGAACTTAAAAAGTTGTAAGTATTTTTTGCCCCAAATTTCTAATTTTTTTTAGTGACAATTGTGAGTAGAAAGACAAAGTTTCAAGTTTTATTTTGTTGTTCATAGTTGTAAAACTTGTAGAGGAGTTGTATACAAATCCAATGCTTCAAAAATCGCAAGATTTGAGTAATTTTTGAGAAAATTAAGGGGTTTTGAAGTTCGTAAGTTTTTTAGGATGAATTCCTGAATCATGTGCTTGTTTATCAAAATCTAGGATTTTCAAAGATTTTTTGAAATCTAGGAATTTTGAAGACTTTCTCAAATTTAAGGAATTTAAAGATTTTCTATCGAAATTTATTTTTTTCTTTAATTCTGAAATCTAGGAAATTTGAAGATTTTATAATCTGGGTTTTTTGAAGATTCTTGAATGTACATTTATGGCTGATTTGGAAAATCTAGAATCTAGAATTTTTGTAGATTTAAGTTTCTCTTAAAAAAAAGTGAAGTGCAAACTTTGAAAATCAATTTGAGAGGCATTATAGCTTGGATTTGAGTAAAATTTGTGCCTATTTTATGTGAAATTTGCCAAGGATTTCAATATTGTAGTTGATTTGGCATTTGAACTTGATTTTCATCCTGCTATAGCGATTCTCATGGGCTGAATGGTGTTTTTGAACATCAATTTTCAAAATTTCCAAAGATTTTAGGTTTTGGAGCCTAAATAGAGACTTTTTAGTGTCTTCTATTATTTCTTGCTACAAGATTTGCAACTCATGATCATCCATTGCAGGCATGTATCGATGGTTCTTATTTACATTTTTCTTACGTTTTTGTAATTCGTTGTTTGGGGAAGAGGATCCAATTTGGATTTCTTGGATTTTGTTTTGGTTCCTTCTTTTGTGGTGGACATTGTTGTTGTTGGTTTCTGGTTTTGTTTCATTTTGTGTTGTATTTAGTTTGTGATAGGTGAACTATAAAGGTGAGGTTAGATTGATGACTGACATAATTCTTTTGTTGTGGGTTGTTGGATTTGTAGTAATCCAAAGGTGATGACAAATGCACTACATAGTTTGGTGGTTTTTCAAGTGTAGTGTCGTGACCCTAGTAACACTTTACAACTCCTAATGAGTTCTCCATACTTCATTTTCAATGTTGTGATCCTAGTAACATTTTATAGCTTCTAATGTGCTTACCACACTTCACTTTCAGTATCACTTTAACCTACAAAGTTATGACCTTCTAAAGATTTGGATTCATTGAGAGTAGCATCACACTTTTACCACAACCCTTCCTTTAGCCATAACATGCTACATACCATATTTTCATGAAGATTCATTGAGAACCTTTTATTCTTAGCCCTTGAGTGTCTTGACACCACCAAGATATTGCTAACTTTGAACAATCATAATTTTTAACCTACTAGTCAAAATTACCCATTATTTAGATGGTTAAATATGTTTTCTCAAGGGCTTTTCAAGAATGTATGATACACTACCGTGACCTTCAAATTCAAGGCGCTATTGTGCCCTATTTACTCGGGAGTCACCTATTTCTCCCTTTTTAGACTCTTGCAAGGTTTGAGAAGTCACCCCCAAGGTCCCCCTTGCTCACTAGGGCACTTCAAGCACTCCAAAGCAATAGGGATGTGACAAGATGGCTTTGAAGAGTGGGTTGTCCAAATAATCAAGTGTGATTTACAAAAGTATAGACAGCTCCGCAACAATCATTGTGATTGAAATTTTGATGTTGCTATGAATTGCCATGGGCTATTGTTTTAGCAAGCATGTGTTATTAGCATTTTATAGCCCTTACTAGTTGTTGTATGGTAGAGAGTCAATTTTGCCTAGCTTGGTATGAAAAAAGCTAACTTCACTTGTGGATTTGAACAACTCTAATATTTGAAGTCAATGTCTACATGATCAAGTAGAGTTCTTCAAAAGAGACATGCCAATGGCTATTAAAAACTTATCTATATTGCTCAACATCGTAATACTTTACGTTATGCCTACATTTATAGTGATGCTTATCAACCTCAGTTGTAAAGATTCTCTAAGGGAGATTATGCATATTTGCAATGTGAGGCGCCTACAACCTTGGATGTCAAGGCTAAACGTACTATTTTTTGAATAAACACTACTAGAAAATTTAGTTTTTCTGTTGTTTTGGTCGCGTTGATCCGGTCAAATACTAAATTTTCTAGTAGTGAAAGGATATGTTGCCCAGTATCATTTTGTTGTTAGAAGGCAAGGATGGGCGAGAATGTCAAGAGCACTCAAAAAATTGTGCTCTTTATTACTTATCTATTGATGGCATTGTGCATCCCGAATTGGTAGTGGTGCTAGAAGGTCTTCCTTGTTTTGTTTGTAGAAAGAAGAAATATGTGGCTACTATGTTATTGTATAATCAATGCCAATGTGGTTGGCATATGGCTTGACTCCGTTCTTATCAACTCTGCCTCTAGGAGATTGGATTTATGTTCGATGTTAGAGGTCTTCAAGTCATACCACATTTGAATAGGCATTGAAGATGTTTTGGGAGCCAAACTATTTATGTTCATGATGACAATAATGCCATTTTGAATTAACTAGGTATTAGATATATGGTAGAAAAGATTGTAATTTGGATTGAAGATTAACACAGAGATGTAACATCAAAAAAAATTGTTGAAGGTGATTAAGGATAGGGCTCACTATTACACCCAACCTATAGTCTCTTATCACTCCATTTTAAATTCACTTTTGTATATGTGGTTGACCTGTAATTTCAACTTGAATTTCAAAAGCTAATGTACAAATGTTTCATTATAGCATTTGGATCTAACTATATAGTGTAGTCTTAGCTACTTGTAGAGGCGGCATTGTCAACTAAGGGGGGCATTTGAGAGGGTGTTTTAGCACTCTTTTTTATGGATTTTGATTGATGTATTGTGTGTTACAATCTTTGTTTATATGACAATTGTTATGTAAAGTGACATCGAGGCCCCTTTACATTGGAGTGTAGTATTAGATGAACTCCTTTAGAAGTTCGCCTTAATGTTGAATGGATTTCATCTATATATTAAAGTTCATCCATTTTAGGATTTGAGTCTTTAGGTGGTGAAAGCTCCTTGACTTGACATTCTTATCAAGTCAACTTTTGTGAGCATTTTGAGAGAGTTGTGTTTTGGAACTTTGTTTGGAGATGGTGGTTTATCATATAGTAAAGATCTTCACTTTTTCTCTCACACTAGCATTCTTGGATTCTTTCTTTATAGAGTGAGAGCCACTTGACTTTGTGTGTGTAGATTAAAAAGATTCTCTTTGAGAGGGTGCTTTGGCACTCTCTTGTATAGATTTCGATTGATGTTTTGATTGATAGTTGTGACTACACAATCTGTTGTGTATTACAATCTTTATTTACACTACAAAAGGATGGGATTTAGGTTTCTCAAAATGTTAAGCTGAGTCCGCATATTGCTTCCTAGTCCCAAGTAGATGAAAAACTCAATGAATAATGGGGTAATCTAAGTTGTTGCCTCAAGCCTTTAAGTTATGCATGGTGACATTGAACCTTTCTACATTGGTTAAGTTTGGAGGCACACAATGGTATAATTTAGGTAGTCTAATATAGTTGTTTTATCCAACATCAAAGTGGAGGAATTTGAGACATTGAGTAAGTTTTTATATACAACATTAGGTGCTACTAAAAAATTGAGTGCTAGTCCTTATCATAAAAAAAATACATAGCTTTGAAGCCACAATAAAAATGAGATAAAGCCTCTTAAAAGTTGCTTGACCTTACTATCTAGTGAAAAGATGCAATCCCCCGTCCTCTCATTTTTTATTTAAAAAAATTTCAAACTGTAGATCCTCTTATAGAAAAAAATTAAAACCATCTCCAAACCATGAATATGGGATACGAATATGGATAAAAAAGAGATATGAATATGAATACAAAAGATAAATATGAATACATGTATAGAAGATGGATACAACTACGGATACAACTACAGCTATGGCTACAGAAGACAAATATACATACAAAAAACAGATACAAATATAATATAGATACAAGTATGAGTACAAAAGATGTATACATATACACATTAAAATCCCATATCAATTGTAGAACCTCATGTTAGTTTGAAATTACAAATTAGAGGTGGAGGAGATATTTAGGATTTGGGTTGGATTGGGTTGAAAAATTTTAAAAATGATAATTTGGATTGCGGGGGTGGATTGGAGAATTAAAAAAATATTTAAATTGGATGGGTGAGTGGGTGGGGTGTAAAACCTCTGCCTCACTATGTGTTCAAAATACAGGTATATAGTTGACAAAGAATAGTTGAAGGTGCTTTTGATAATTGTTCTTATGTATATTGAAGACACTACCTTGAAAATACCAAGCATGCTTGAGGTGGTGAATTAGTTGAAGGACCTTGGTTTAGCCCATTCTATTACAATATTCAATTAATTTGCAAGTAGTATGGTTTTTAGTAAAAACTTTATAGTTTCAAGCGAGGTTTCAAGATTTTTTTGGTACTAAGTTCATGGGGAGATTGATCATAGGTGGTTTGATGGGGGTTCTTTTTAATCATTAAAGGACTAAGATGTCCAATTTTTGTGCCATGTTTTTTTGAGTCATTTTGAGTAGATCACTTGAGGTCTCATTTTTGTTTGATTTTATTCATTTTTTGACAAACACATGTAATGCTTTTCATAGATTCTAGCAACATGAAATATAATTCATCTCAATTATATTTTCGCACTTGAAATCCTTTGTCCTTTGGGAATTAATCATTGATGCTTCCTTAAGTTTGAAAATATTTGTTTCAATGTTTAATGTATTTTGGTGCTAGATAAGAAAGGTTTGAAGGAGGGTTTTTAAAAAGATATATGGCATGACATTTGGCACTATAGAGAAGATAGGGAGATGACCCGAGAGATGACCCCATTTGAAGACCATACATTATGTTTTAGAGTTCTAACCTTCATTGTTAAAATTCATTCAATAAAGAGAATTTCAAATTTGATTACTCTGCAACAAGGACGCAATAAGTATTAGGAAAAATCTAGGCCTGAGGCTGTGAAGTCTACACCTCCAACGGTGCATTACAAAAAAAATAAAAATAAAAATAAAAATATATTAAATTTATTGAATCTAATGTGACACTATTGGTGCCATGTTAGATTGACTAATTTTTAAAAAATTTAAAATTTAAAATAAAAAATTCATTACTTTACAATAAGGGTGCAATAAGCATTAGGAATATTTTTTCATGTACTTGCACTACCAAGGTGTCGAAAATAAAAAACTAGCGGCCTTTTCAGGCTGCAAACTTTTCCTAATGGATGTACTCATTTGCTTGTGGATATAATGTCACTGATTTTAGGTAGCCTCCTTTGAGGTAGAGTATGAGAGCAAATGTAGAATTGGGAACCTCCTATTAAGTTTTTTTCAAAGTAATCTTCTATGGATATTGTGCCCAAGTGTGTAATAGTTGTAATTGGTCATTGAAATTTAAAGGCCTATATAATTCCAAAATAGAGGATGCTTTTTGTATTGCACAACCAAAGCTAAGTCCTTTTTTAACCTCTTCATGATTAGCCTTTTCATAGTTTGTCAAACAATCTTCAAAGTGTCTAATTTTAGAATAGTTATAATTGCAAATTAGTAGAATAATGTAATAGAATGGACTCAACCATTTGCTTCATCACCTCAGACATGCTTGACCTTTCCAATGACATGTCTTCAACGCACTCTTGAGAGTAGTCTTTAAAATTGCACTATAAAAAAATCTTGTTTTTTTAGAAGTTGGTAAACGTGGATATACTTTTTATCTAACGTTATGTCCAACAAAATTTGTTAAGATTAACATGGCAAAAATATGTGAAAATCTGAGAAAACACGGCTTTTTCATAGTATAATGTCTACACAAATATGGTCAAAGAAGGTGCCAAAAGTGCATCATGTAGTAACCACATCTCCTTTATGTAAGTATCATGTGGGCGAGTAGTGCTACATGGGATTTTTTTCATTTGATTCGGTGATGATGTTGCACATGATGTGGATGTCTAAGAATTTTGATATTGTTCTTAGCAATGTCAACTTAAACATCTAGATGTTTTCTAAGACATTGATTGGTGTATATTGTATCCATATGGAAGGGTCTTGACAAAATAATTATTTTAAAAAATGTCAAAAAAGTAATGAACAAATATGATTGAATGTCAAATTCAACAAGAATTCACCATCTACCATCAAGAAAATTTTTGATGGCAAAATGAAGTAATTACTTTATGGACATTTAGTAAAAATGAGGGGTGTAGAAGTCATATTTATGCTAAAATCCATTGTTTGTCTATATTCAGACAAAAGATATGGGGTAATTAAAAGATGGGATCTTGATCGTTGAACATTTGAACATTGTTTCAAATATGTGGATGTTTTCTTAAACAATCTACTTTGAACACAATTCTTGTTTTACATATTCCATATGGTCTATTATATTTTCTACCACCTCACTTGTATAAAAACTTCTTTTTTCATCCATATTGTACATCCATCCATTTCCTTATTTTTACAAAGCATGTCACATGGTTGCCCTCTTATGTTTTCACATGTAGTCAGTGTTTTACCTCAACCCACAATAACATTCACTAACTTATCTCAAATTAAACCAAAACCCTTTGCCAATGTGGCAATTCCATGTTGTCTTAAATATTGTTTAGAATGTGATTGTGTTTTCTTCAATATCTCTTGGAACATCACCATTGCACATTCGCACATAATATCAACTTGTTTTGCTAGATGCATCTAAACATTTTCTGGAACATCCATTTCTATTTTCTGTGGCGGTAATTCTATCTTCATGCTTTTGTTTCAAAAACAAGAATTAGAGAAAATTTCAGGCCATGGGAGGGCCACTCCGGAGTAACAAACCGAACTATAAAAAAGTTGGTTTGCCACTCCTAAAAGTGGCCAAAGTAAGCAGTTAGCATGTGTGACTTTCGCAAAAACAATTAAGCCATGACTGTTTTTGTGTCTAAAATTTTTAATTAAATTTTTTTTAATGAACAATTAGACCATTGTATCTCCTAGTTTTTAAAATTACAAAACTTGCTTAACCTTTGAGCGCTCCAAAAGCTAAAATTTGACGTCTCCATTTTGAAAACATTCTTGTTTGACTACTATAATCTTTTGAGTAGTACGGTCAAAGGATGTGTTTTTTTTCTCTACACCTCCGATCTCTCTTGACTACCAATCAGTATGGTTGGATTATGTGAATCTCTTTTTAGGAGAAAGCTTGAGTGGATTGAAGTAAAAAAGGTCTCAATTTCACTGAATTTGCTCTAAGCACTATCGTAATGTGGGCCATTTATTATTTGAATTAAATATCTTATTAGTTAAAAAATTAGTTGTTAGTATTGTGTGCTGTAAGTTGCTAGTGGTGGGATATGTAAGTGTTGAGAGCCTTGGTCTTGATTATGTTGTTGTTTGTTGATAACTGGTTGTTAGTAATTGATACTAGGGTAGCGGAATTAGGGTTAGGGTTAGTTGACAACTAGTTGTCAGGGTTTGTAGTGGTTACTAGAGGCAAGGGTTGGTCACTTGTTCTCTCTCTTTTTTTCTTGTCTCTCGGAGGGTTGGAGGAGGTGGAAGTACTTGAGTGAGTGAGTTGTATTGATGTTATGAGAAGTTTATTTGAAGTAAAATATTGATTTGGGGAGCTTTTGTGTAACATTTTGCAAGAATATTGGTTGAGTGCTATATTTTAAATTTGGACTTTTGAAGAGTTGATACATAAGGGTGCTAAGTTTCAAATCTAGATCTACTATGGAGAAAAAGTTATGAGGCGTTGAAGTAGAAGTGTTTGGATTTCAAAGCAACTAAGGAGGGTATATTGAGGAGCGTCATTCTTATTAAATTTTTGTAATATGAACGTGAAATTTGAAGGATAATTTTCTTATCTTATCTTCTACTTTTTACCAAAAATTTAGCTTCAATAAACTTAAGATCTAAAAGTTATGCACAAAATACAACCGAGGTATGAAGGTAGTGAAGGTTTGAGAAGTTAGTATAGGAGAAATGTCCACCAAAGTTGGACAGTATCTTGTATTAAGATGAAAATTGGTATGAAAGTATTGAAGTAATTGACCTATAATGTGGCAAAGTTTCAAGTCATTTGAAGCTGTACAATAGTTATGCTAGATCAAAGTTAGGTATGAGAGTTTAGGGAATTTTGACAAAGGTTAGAAAGTCAGTATTGGTAAAATGTCCACCAAAGTTGGAAAATATTTTGGATTGAGTTGAAAATTGGTATCGGAGTATTTAAATAGTTTATCTATAATGTGGCAAAGTTTCAAGTCATGTAGAACTACTATCCAATAGTTATATTAAATCAAAGCTAAATATGACAATTTCTAAATTATTAAAGGAATTATAGGATAGTGATTTGAGAAAATAGGGACCTTGAAGGTAGGTTTATGATTATTTAGGGTGTTTAGGGGGATTATTGATGTATACAAAGCACTTTCACAGTAAAATCTCAATGCTATTCCAAACCTAATCACAAAACCTTGTGATAATGCTTAGGAGTTAATTGACAATGGTTTCATAACATTTAGTAGCCTTCAAAGAGATTGTCTTTCCTTCCTTAGAGGCATCATCTACGAAAAACATCCACACAAGGAATTAAAGTAAGCTCTAATATTAGGTGCTAAGCCCATGGCAGTAGATTTAAGGTTCATGCTTTTTTCTTTCCCTTCTAAATCTTAGACTTGCCAAACATATATTCAAAGAAAAATTAAGATGATTTGCCAAATACTATGAGAATCTTTTGAATCAAAATCCCTATGTCATTTAACCCTTTGCCATCTAAAAAATAATTTTAATAGCCCTATAAAGGAATTGAGTAGGAAACATTATTTTGAAGGAATGAAGGTTGGAGATGTCATTTTTATATTGAAGTGGATTATTCATCATGAATCCTCAAAGGATATGGGATAATTTGAAAATGAGTGCTAAACTGCTTATTGTCAAAATGTCAAAATTATATTTATGTAGAATTTTAGACCTCATTTAGTCATAATAGAATAACTTTTTTCAAAAAAATTTGGACTAAAAAAAGTTGGAAAATCTATTTGAATTTCATTTCCAAAAATTCATTTCATATTTCAAGCCTCCAATCAAAAGCTATGGACAAAGTTCAAAGTTTTTCAAAAAAGTTTTTCTACTATGCCTAAATGAGGTTTGAAATTTCAATTTTTACACCATTTTTGAATTCTACTTCAAAATGAGCAACTAAGCTCTTTTTCTTCCTAATTCATATATCCCATATACATTGTCTCCCCTACTACTACACCAATAGTATAAAGAGCTTCTCTTCTAAAATTCTAATAGATTAATCTAAGCAAGTGCTTTAATTTGACTTCAATTGATCAATTTGCCAATTGAACAAATGAAGTCAAAGAAAATTAAAGTGGCTTTTGAAGTTAGTTGCATAAGAAAATTAACTTCAAAAGCCACTTCATTTAGCTTAATTTTTTTGATCCTAACCTAAGTTAATTAAAAATCAGGGTCAAAGTACATTAGAGTACCTTAACCTTGACTTTTAAACTCTTCTAATTTATTTGTTGAGTCACTGTTAAGCATTCGACACCGCAAATTCTGGTGGGTGCAAATAGGGAAAAAATCATTTTTTTTAGCCCCAAAAAACTAATCTACGGGGTCCTTGGAGGGTTGTGGAGTGGCCCTCCAGAAGCCCTGTTTTTTCTCTAATGCTTATTTGTTGCTAGTGTCCAAAAAAGGGTGGATTTTTTTAAGGACAATCAAGAATTTCTCTAATTGTTCATGTTCCATTGGTGTCTTTGGGTTAATCCACATGTACACTTCCAACTTAATCCCTAAATACTTGAGGCACCAAAGTTTGGTGTCAACAATACTTTGAAGTTAAATAAAACTTAACAAAATTTTTATTTTTAATAATTTTTATTTTTTAAAATTTCTTTGTGAAGTCTAATTTTAGCATAAAAATTAGATTTTGAAAATAATTGATTATGATTTTTCAATTCAAGATTTTGTGCAAGGGAGTCTATGTAGTGTTGAAGGATCTTGGAAATGAGCCTCAAATACATTAGATCTTGGAGAAAAAATCACATTATAAATTCATTTAAAAAAAATTTAAAAGAAGATTTTGAGAAGTTATAAATTGATTGGGATTAATATTCATATTAGGTCCTTTATCATCATATTTTTTTGGTGACCAACTTTTTAGATTTGACATGTGAAAAGAGGATTGAAAGACTTCAAATTACTTTTGTAGTTTTAACACCCTCATGATCAAACATTATAATCTTTCAATCCATAAGTGAAATTCATTTTGTATTTTCTTTTCCTATATGGTCTCTCATGTCTAGTTTGAATTTGTATGGTTATAATTTTAAAAAAATTGATACAACTTATCAAAATGTTGACTTTTGTTCAACTTAGAGCAATTTCCTAAAAGCTCAAAAATGGCCTTGGACATTTAGGGGTTAATTCAAACAATGCTCTTATCTCTTAATATATGTTAAGACCCATTTCTCTAGTCCTTAGCACCTATAGCCATGGCGATGGAGCTCCAAGTTGAAGCACACTTGCATTTCCAACCTCAAGGGGTGCACCCCCTTTTTTTTGATGTTAGTATGCGAACAAAACTTTGGACCCCTATATACTTTTTGAATTTTAAATAAAATGAAATGAAAAAAATATGAAAAGATTTTTCTACTTTGAAAGTTTGTGTTTTGAATTATTGATATTTTTATTTGTTAATAAGAATTAGTTACAAATTTTTGAGGTAAAAAGGTACACTGTAGAACTAAAAAATAACTTTCACACCCCTATATTATATAAGAAAAAATTGTCTAAAAAATGAACAAAATATTCCTAAAAATGACTCTCTATTGAAAATTCATTTTGAGTTGAATATTGATGCAATGGTCATCTAAATGTGTTCTCTAAAAATATTTGAGTTAAAAAAACATGCCATTTTAGTGCTTTTTTAACCTCTTCTAGAAATCATTCCATATTTTATTTGAGTTTGAAATTTTGGAAGTAAAATCCTATAGTCATTAATAAACAATGCTTAAAATTTGAAATTAAAATTAAAATTTATTAGAAACCACTTGTTCACACGTAGTTTGTTGTAATAGAACCAAGTGCACCCTCCGAGATTCCAACACACACAACCTCTTTTCAAACACCTTGTAGTTTTAAAACTATTTGAATGTCAATTTTTCACTACAATCACGGGTGTCTTCTCTAAGTAATAAATGTGAAGAAAAGCTCTTATAAAATTATAAAAGACTTACAAAATATTAAAGTTTAATCTACATAATTCTTAAGAAATGTCTACATATTAGGATGAGGCCACAAAACTAACACTTCACTCCATCACATAAGAGACTCAACTTTTAAAAAGCAAGTGTCCAAACACACACATGGAACATATAGGCTTTAAGGGCTCAAATGAGATGTCAAAAAACATTGCCAAGGTCCAAAGTCAAGTCTTTAAAGTCTAAAAGTCCCCCACAAGCCTCTTTTGTACTTCAAACCTTCCAAATTAGCTTCTTACTTCTACACATTCAAGGTCGAGGAGAAATAACACCTTCACACATTATACATGACATCTTTTTGTATCACTCAACAAGCATTGTCAATCAATTTATATATTTGCAACACTCTTTCTTATGATCCATGACATTTCCATTATCTTTTAGTGGACCATAGACTAACACACAAGTGCTCATGAAAAAAAACTTGGAACAACACACCGTTAGCTTGCATCACACCCTAGAAATTGTCCAAAGGAAAACTTGCCCTAATGACTATGACTTCAATATAGAATATTGCCTCTCACCTTTGTCTACAACCTTTTCTTGTTTAAGGCATTTTTTAGGGGTCTAAAAATGACTAGTGTTACATTGAGGTACTTCTACCTTCTAGTTTGACTTGGGGTCTCTCTTTTGTGATTCAAATATGGATGGACTCTAGATGGACTAGGAAATTCCATGACATAGTATTGACTATGGATGGAAATGGGCTATTCCATCCATAGTTGAACTATAGAAGAGAGACCACAGGAATGATATACAATCTAAAACAAGCAACTAAACCACAAGAAGCTCTCCCTGTATAACATACTTGCTTTTTGAATAAAGTAGTTGCTCACAATAGCTTCTGTCAATGCAGGGCCTCCTCCCAATAGTCCAGAACGACTGAAAAACACATCAATGCGGGTGCCTGCATCCACCGGTACATGAAAAGTGACCAATGCTATTGAATCTTTTTCAATAAAACCAGTGAACCATTCCCCAACACTGGTCATGCACCCACTAACGTCCGTCCATGACATTCCCCGGTAATATGCGTGCGCAGCTTAGCATTTTGAGGAACCTAAATCCCGTCTTTCGAGAACCTTTCTTTGACGTGCCATGGACGCTCGGAAGGCTGGACACCTGATCAAGCACAGAAAACAAGACGCCAAAAAAAAATTACGCAGGGTCAGGTAATAGCCTTTAAATGGAAGTGATATCCTCGCTCCACCAAAACTCTTGTAGGGTGGACTTCAAAGTTACCACTATCAAAAACCAAGCTGAAACGGTAGACATAAAAGCACAAAACTGTGAACGAATTGGCTTCTGGATGGCAATCTATTCTGATTTCGTCCCTCAGCTACCTACACAAGGGCAACCTCCCCCTCACTTGCATATGACGAGAGACTGAAACCTGCTTCACTCGTACAATTCTGCAGAATTTAATCCAATTCTGATTCAATTTCTGGACATTCTTAACAGCCATGGACGATTGCTGGAGCAGCTCAAACGATGCACAAAAGATTATTTTGTAACTGGTGACGGAAGAATGTGGTAAAAACCTGAGGTCCATCATTCGTTTGAGGCTGCGGAAAGGCAGGTGCTCCGACACTTTGGTTCTGCAATTCGCAAAAGATGAGTTAGAGCAGACTAACTCCAAGTGCGCTAAGTGTTGGAAAAAATCACTTAGGAAGCTTCAAGGTACCAATGAAAGAAGAAATCATGTCCTGACTACATTCTTGAATAATAGAAACACGTTTTGGAAGTTCTATAATCCACTATCAGCTTCCAAAGTGAGAATTCTATTTTAGCTTGGGCACTAAGGAGATAAACGAAGACCACTCGCATGGCACTTGATCTGAACGAAGGTTGACCACACACTTGACAATCTAAATTTCAACCAATCTACTCCACCCTAATCAGATATGTCCAAAACAGTGCGGGAAGCAAGTGATAACATACCTGAGCCAGTCCGTCATCAATCGCACTCACTTGAGCCGGGGGAACGACATGTGCTCCAATTATCGTATCCTGAGAATTTGCAGAATAACAGAATTACACGAAAAGCTGCTTCATCGATTAAATTGAGAGATTGAAACCTATTAATTTTCAGCTCCACTATCAACCAACAAATTCTAATTTCTCCAGCAACAGCGAGGGAAGAATGTGGCCAAAATTCCTGAGGAGCACTCTTGATCGCATTTGCTTGAGGAGAATCGTGGAAATTACACTAGAATGCAAATTCAAAAGAAGAGCTCCTTCATCATTCTAAACGGAGATTGAGAAACAAAATTAGGTTAAATTTTGACCTACTAATTCAGCCGTTCACAGATTTCTGTGACAAAAATATGGTCTGTCAGTATCTAATCAACTGGTTTACAACAAGGGCACGGGATATAACGACAGCGGACCTGATCTAGTGTGCTGTAAATGCTTTCGAGTCGAATGGTGACCTCTGAGAACTCGGGTCGAGCGGAAGGCTCACAATGCCAACAACTCTCGACAAGCCTCATCAAGTCCGGGTCGTTCCAAAAATTAGGTCTGCCGCAGGCTTCTCGGAGAGGCGGTCTCAAATTGCCTGCTATGACGCCCTCCTTTAAAGCTTGACGACTGGATACGCCTTGGTAAGGTACAAGCCCTGGGACACCATCCCCCGCAACAAGAAGACTTTGACATTCTTCGTAAGGCACGAGACCTGTTAGGACCTGAAATGCAATAATGCCGAAGCTGTAGACGTCGATTTTCTTAGGAAACTCGATTTCCACATTCCTCTCAGGGAAAAGTTTCTTCTCCAAGAGTTCCGGTGCAGCGTACATAGCAGTCCCTCCGTCCGGATTGAAGGCAGAGCTGGAATTCAGTTTCAGGATCCTGGCGCTACCAAAATCGGCAACCTTGACAAAGAACTGACGGACATCTCCTAAAACCTCACACTCACTTACAAGGATATTCTTCGGTTTCAGATCCCCGTGTATCACAGGTTCGGCCAAGTCATGCATGTGTGCCATGGCACTTGCAATCTGCAGTAAAATGTCAAGCGAATCCAGGCGGGAAAATGGTGACTCGCTGCGACCTCTCTCACGGACTCTATCTTCAATCAAAAGATGAAAATCGCGATCCATTAATTCCATCAACAGAGAGAGCTGCTTCTCATCTGTGGACATGGACATCCCAAAGCTGTATACAACGTGCGGATGAGAAAGCCTTAGCACAACTTCAAGTTCTGTGTCGAAGGTGTCTTTCCTGTTGAATAGTTTCCTGGCAAACATACCTCCACGCCACGATATCTTCCAAACACCCGCTTGGCTACCTCTTCCAAAATTGCGGTTCTGCACCTGGACATCGTCAGGTCGGATATTCCAAAATGGTCTCGAACTCGTCTCTTCGTCACCATCTGTTTCGTGCAACTGGTTGGCAATAGCACATTGTGCTTCTCTCTCCTCCCACTCGTTCAACTTCTCGACCAATGACTTATCTTCTGCTACTGCAGACTCAAGAAATGTCGAAGGGAAATACAAGCTCTTGCTTGCAAATTCACGAGCTGCCTCATCTCTAAGGGCTTGGAGCTTCGGCCAGTACGGATGGCATGGCACAACGATGCTACGGATGGTGATGCTCGAGGTTTGTGTGGTACACGGTTGCTGGATCGCTTCATTGGAAAAGAAAGCCTTAGGATGCTTGTTACAGGTGATAACTGTTCTTAGCCACTGGCGTTTAGAAACGCTTAGAAAAAATTCCTCCGAACAATTTGCAACTAGACAAAGATCTTTCAAGCGCTTCACTTGCGTTCCTCTCAAATCAGGAAAATACTCTTCTAGTTCTTGAGACAGCCTTACAAACTGAAACCCATTAAGCTCGCTACAACCTTCAACTCCTAACCACTCAATTTGCAGGGTTTCGCATAGTCGCTCACTGCCGTCGATGAAATTGGGAGTGTCGAATAATACTCTGCTTCTTCTTGAACCCTGGGCAAGCTCAAGGTGGTGTGACATCGTGTCTGGGATCTGACAAGTACTCCAGTCAAACCTCCTGATCGTGAAATATAAAGCAGTTCCTCCGTTGCGACTGCTCACTTCGGAAGAGGCGAGGGCTGAGGACGCTAAGTTCCATCTCTCCGTAAGGGCGTGCACCGGAATACAGGGCACATTTCCACCATAGCAAAGGGCTCAAAGAGCGCATCGAAATAGGAAATAGCGCAAGGAAATAGTAATCGAGAAGGAAGAGGCAGTGCGCAAGAACTGAGCGGGATAAACCGAGAGGAGCAAACTGGACATCCAAGCAAATTGACGTTGAAATTGACGATTCGGTCCTTAATAGTAAGCATTTGAACAACAACTGCGAGTTATCACTTTGCCTGGTTCACTTCTTGCTGTCTATCCCTAGCTACCTTATTATAAAGTATACTTTCTTCAAAGCCTAAATGGTAAGCTCAAGCATCAGTCCGCGTTGGCAGATACTGTTCACTTTAAAGTATTGACGTGAGTCAGGTCCACATCTAGGCATCATTGCGAGGTTGACGAGAATTGTACGTTTGGTAACCGTTTTTCGTTTCTTGGGATCGTGCACGCCTTGGAGCATATGGGTCCTCGAAGTCGAGAGGACCCATCGTCTTACTAGTTGTCTATTGCAGATATGGGCAGAGTTAAGACAGGAATTGGAACTTGGAAGTTTATCGCCTGGTGCTCTCCGAATGTTGCAAGGTCTTAGCAGATGGTTCGAGATAGAGTCTATTTCGAAGCATGTACACCGGGATGCGTCTAACCGATCTTTTCACGGTAAGGCTTCTACGGCAAAAGTTCTCTTATTGATGTTCATTAGTGCGTTTTTGAGGGTTGATTTTGGATAACGTTCTGAATTGTTGAGGACTTTGTTGTATTGAAGTTAGTTGTCGTCTTTAGAACGTCTTAGGGTTGGAAGTTGGCACAAGCGGCTGTTCTGAGTGTATGTAATCTCTCACGCCGATTGTGTTATGGGAGCAGAAGCACCGTTACGAAGAATGTCGATTGTTCTAGATTCGATTGTTTAAAGACTACGTTTTTGCTAATTAGTTTTTGCGTCTTTTCTGTGTTTTTTCGGCATTCTCTGTTCTAGAGGTGTAATCTCTCAAATGGAATTGAAAATCGTTGGAAAAACGTTTAAGTTGACTTTGAGCTAGAAGGCTGGAAAATTCTCAGACGCCGTTCCTTGTTCTCTGACGCCGTTCCTTGAGGAGAGCGCACATTGTGAAGGACATGGACTGAGAGTTACGGCAAAGTTTCGGTGCTCTAAATCAACGTTATGGTTTGTTTGACTCAGGTAGGGTTTGCTTTAGCATCAAGGATGTAAGCTTAGCCCCATGCTTTTTAATGGCGTCTGGTGGAAGGCAACACAACTCATGTACTCCAAACAGCCACTCACAGCTTGCTTTAATAGACAATTCCGCTTACGTCGACAATCCATTCATGTGGAGAGTTGCGTGGATTGGCGATCCTTTTCAAAATGGTTGTCATATCTGCTAGGCCTGGTTTTTAAGAGGCAGATTTTGTTGTAGACACGCAGCTAGGGTTTTGAAAGAGTGAAATTCTGACGCACAGGTGGCTTATTTTTTAAATCTCTTATGGTTCTAGATTCACAACGGCAGGCACCGATTGGTCATCATAAAGACGTGGGTGTAAGCTTCGTACTTAGAACATCAACCTTAGTCTGGGTCAGGAAGACAGTGGAGTTGATCTGTGACTAGCTTTTTCTCTGTTGTGAAGTACTCGTGCCAATCTAGTCTACCTGGCTGGGGTCTGGTGGTAATCTCTGGTGACCATCAGTTAGGTTTCGTTCTAGAGAAGGGTTCCTGGAGGTTGAGAATTAGCAGCTTTTTTCTACCAATTTAATGGTAGACAATAGTACGAAGTGATGATGTTGGAAGAGCATGTTGTATCGATGAAGAAAGTACAATCGAAAGATTTGAAAAGTGGGCACCTTATAGGGAAAGGTCCATCTAGCGTTGTGTATGAGACGACATTGGCGGGGAAGAGGTACGCCAGGAAAGACTTCCTACGAGTCCCAAGCGACATCTTTGAAAAAGAAGCAGCTGCTCTCGTAGGTCTTGATCATCCGAACGTGGTGCGAACATTTTGCTGGGCAGTTGACGAAGGAAGCTGCTCACTTGTCGTAGAATTGATGGACGATGACCTTCTGAATCTGATGCAAACAAGAATGGACTCACAGCGAAAGAATTATCAATCTTCTAGTTCTGCTACTGAGAGAAGCCATGTGATCGACCTCCACAAGTTTCTGGAAGTTCGAAAGAGCGTTGCTGGAGATACTGCTTCTGAATCTGTTGCGATTGCGATGCCATTTTTTAAGCCTTTCACCATGCTTGAGGCCCTTCAAATCATGCTGCAAGTCGCAGAAGGCGTGAAGTACCTGCACGACAGAAGAGTGGCACATGGTGACCTAAAACCGAAGAATATTCTAGTCGCGTCGAATGAAACGGTCTCTTCAAGCTCTTTGGACGAAAATATAGCTTTTAAGGTGGCTGATTTTGGTCTGTACTGGACAAAGATGAAGAGCAGAACTTTGGATTCACGACAGGCAAGGAATTTGGAACTGGCTCGATGGCGAGCGCCAGAGCTTTTGGAGTTGACAGGGCTGAGAGAGGACAAGCACGAGTCTTCCACGGATTCGGATTGGGATTGAGATTCAAGTGACGAAACAATTGGTGAACTCACTCCAAAATTTACTTTTAAGGACATGGCAAGGGCTGATATTTACAATTTTGCTATAACATGCTCACAGATATTAACTGGCGAGGATCCATATCCAGAGCTGAGTCTGAATGACTTGGTGAGAGGAATACTGGGTGGTTTGCGACCTGGATTGCCACCCACATGCCCCATGCCCTGCACGACTAAGTTCCCTTCTGAAAAGATGTTGGGGCGAAAAGACTAAACGACCTAATTTTGAAGGCATATTCGCCGAGCTGAAAGACCTGCAAGCATCCCTGACAAGATCAGGTGCTCTGCCAGAACCGCATTTTTGATATATTGAGTCGTGATGTATATATCATGCACATGAATAATGAGAGTTGTTACCGTTGTTACTAAAGTGGTCTCCGTTTTGGCGGAGACCACTTTAGTCGGACTATCTTAAGCATTGTACGAATTGTTTGTGTTTGTCATGTCAAAACAGATGCTGTGGTGAATTACCAGAATAGTATGACTGAGTCATCTTCTTCACGAATAGATACATTTGAACTTGAGTTGGTCCTTGAACATATTGCAGCCTCTGGGCAAGCTGGTGGAGGACGAGGGAGTTCATTAGCACGGGAAATCCATGAGACAGTTGTACCTATTGGGCACGAGGAACATCCAATGAAGGACATTCAAGGTGATTCTAAAATGCAACATTGTATACTAGACTGTATTACTATTTTCCTTATCAAGGCTTATAGTATCCTTTAATAGTTTTGTTTCGAGTTGCAATACTCCTCATTTGTACTGAACATTTCTCGGCTCTGTGTTTTCATGGAGTGGACGTTTTTCACCTTAGTTTATTAGTTGTTCAATGTAGACACTAGGATGATTCTTCACTAGTGGTGAAGTTTAATGCCATTTCTCATTTCGATATCAAAATATTTCTAGTAATCCATGCCGTCACCCGCAGCAGACAGTTCCGAGAAAACATTTGTGCTCAAACAACAAAGGATCGGAGGGAAAGCTTTATGTCTATTACGGAAGGCGAGAAGCAGTTTAATACGAAAAATTATGAGCAATGTGAGCACTGAGAAGAAAGAGAAGAACGGCATCTCAAGCCCTACAAAATTCTCTGCATACGAGCTGAATCGCAGACCTCCCGAGCTATGTGTACGTCATGGCTTCTCTTTTTCCGACATCAAGAGAATGACAAATAATTTCAACGAGGAGAACATCATACGCCGGGAAGGACGTATCACGGTTAGCCATACTCTTATCTGGGTTTCTAACATCATCTAATACTTTGGAGCTGTTTTAGAGCAGTCAAGTGTGGTTGTTTCTTACCGTGCTGAAAGCTGCTAGTGAAATCCTGCAAGTATTCCAGAAAAATGTAGATCAGAAGCATTGTGATATGTTGATTTTCATTTGGAATTGTGTTTCAATTGGCTAAACCAGGCATCACAACCATTGTTAAGGTAGTCTGTATTGTAGAGGTTTCTTCTGACATATTTTAATGAAATTACCGTTAACTAGTTGTATGTATATGAGCTTGAGCAGGTGTACAAAGGTATTCAGGCGGGGACAGGTGCCACGGTTGCAGTAATGAGGTTGCGAAAAGGTTCCAAAGGAGCTTTTGAAGAGGTCAAAAGGGAGAGAGAGATGATGTCACGGGTACACCACAACAATGTGATGGGGCTTGTTGGGTTCTGCTGTGAGAAGACAGAGAATATGCTTGTGTATGAGTACCTGCCGAATGGAACATTGAGAGACTGGCTGCATGGTGAGTATCAGACTTGCTCGATGGTTTTGTATGTCACCATTCTATTTTGAGGGCGGATACGATCAGCTTTTGTATATCGACTAGTATATACATATAACCCTTGAACGACAAAGCATGTCTTCGTCTGGTCGAATTTTCATTATTTTCCTACATTAAAACATATGTTTCAAACACTTGTTGTTTTTTAAAGTAATAATCTGCTTTTAATACTTCTTTTAATTTTATTTGATTAAAACATTAAAAATGAAATGCATGTGATTTTCTGAAGCATTTTCTTTGTTAAAAAGTTCCTGTGATTACTGCATTAGCAATCACAGGAACTTTCAAAGTAGCATGAAATTTTAAGCAATTGCGGAGATAATGCTGATAAACAATATGGTCTAATTGGTATACTTCTTGAGATCATATTAAGAGAACATGATAGAAATTTTTTCACATGCAATGTACTAGGTGGGCTTCCCATTATAGCCCATCAATTCAGCATAGTTGTTGCTATCTACATCTATTCAGCATTTTAGATAGGGTGGAAACATCCAAAATCCTCAAAATAAGCAATTCAGCATAGTTGGAGGCACCTTTTTAAAGGAATAAACATTTTTATAGTATTAGAAATTGAAAAGAATGAATTTTTTAAAAATAGAATTTTTGGATAAAACATGTTATTACCAAAAAAATTCAAAGTGGAAGCTCCCTAGGCCACTAAAACCATAGCCTAGTCATAAAATTGAAATCTAAAGAATCAACATTCAACAAATTGCAATTAAGTAAGGGAACAATTTAAATGCACTTTTGGGGACACTTTCAATATAAATCTACTTGTTAGGAATAGGTACATGGATAGTATTGGTGTTTTCACTTTAGACAAAAGTAGATAAAGGATGCAATTGAGCTGAGGATCCATAATGGATATGCCTACCATATTGGGTTTCAAGAGACATACAAAACTCTTAATTCTAATTTTTGGAAGAAAATAAGAGGAACTTGAAAAATTAAAATATTTATTGTACATTGTTTTTTTGAACTTCATTGCATTTAAAAATCAAGAATGAGTTGAAATTCAGTGTTTATCATTGAAAAGGCCTTGCAATGTCATTGAAGTTTTAACCCAGGATCATAACAAAATTTTGTGTTGATTTAGAAATGGACAAGGAATTGTGTATGCAGAAATGGAGATGTCGCTCATGGGTGGACTTTTGTGCACCTAGTTACTGTGACAGAAGTCAGAAATTGAGTGTGGATGGCCTCATCTGAATGCACGTTAGTGAACAGCACGTTAGAAATTCTGTTTTTAATATCTTTCTCCTTTCAGATTTTTTTTCCTGATTTGTATTCACGTTTATCAGGTTCAAAGTCCGATTCACCTTTGGATTGGGACAGAAGACTCGGGATTGCCTTGTGTGCAGCTAGAGGATTGGCGCACTTGCATGCCATAGATCCGCCAATTATCCACAGATATATCAACTCTCTCAACATCTTGCTAGACAAAAAGCTGCTTGCGAAAGTCAAACTGCATTTTGGTCTGTCGCTGTTAGTGCCATATGACAGTGATGGAAGTCTCATGCCAACTATCGACGAAACCATGGTACGTACTTTGGAATTTTTAATCTTTCAGTTTCAATTTCTCTTCAGAAAATTGAAGTTTGAAATTGTGTTTCTCACTTTTCAGCTAGACTAAGGGAGGAATTCATTTTCGTGAATGTCCTTTTCCCGATGGAGAAGTCACCCATTTCTAATGCAAGTTTTATTCAAACACGTGCCTTGTAAGAAATCAGATACTTCTATGTTCTATCGCAGGCAATGATGCATCCATTGAATATATTGTAAATACAATGCTCATGATTCCAAGCTTGTGACAGGGACCTCCTGCAAACCTCAACTCTCATACCTCAACTCTTCATTAATTTTTACATGATCCAAATAATTTTTATTTTAGTGCATTAGACTACAGAAGAAGCACATAATGTCTCTATTCTATTAATGGAAACCACTCTAAAAAAGATATTGACATGGGAATGGGTTTACGGTTTGCCAGCTCTTCCTGCTGATGGACATAATGTGGCTGTCTACATTCAGGGCTACCGTAACCCCAAGGATGACATTATGAATGAAAGAAGCGACGTATACAGCTTTGGGGTGGTTTTGCTTGAGCTTCTCACTGGCAGACCTCCGAACGACGATGATTTGCGGTATTTGATCGGAGAGGTCAGGAATAGGTATGAAACCGCAGGCATAACTGGGGTTCAAGAACTGCTTGACCCTGCACTTGCTGACATTCCCGAGGAAGAGTTGGAGGAGTTTCTGAAGATTGCTCTGGTGTGTGTTGAAGACACTTCTAGGGAAAGACCAAGCATGGCTGAGGTGGTGAAGCAGTTGGAGGCCTTGGTCCAGTCCATTCTGTTGCAATATTCAATCGATTTGCAATTAGTATGGTTTTCAATAAGAAGAGACAGTTTCAAGATATTTTTGAAAAAATCATGGGAAGACTGATCATGAGAAGCATTAGGAAAAATCCAGGGCTGAAAGAGGCTGCCAAGTCTGCACCCCGTGCTGCAATTACAGAAAAAAATTGAAATTAAATTTTTTTAATCTGACATGGCATTATTAGTGCCATGTCAGCCTTTTCAGGTAGCAAACTTTTCTTAATGTATGATGGGGGAGGTGTTTATTTTGTTGTTTAATATTTAGTTCATAAGCTTACAATCCATCTCTTAAGTTAGGTTGTTAGTTTGGTTTGGTTTGTTTGATATGGTGAGATTTCTTAGACCATGCATCTCCTGGTTGTGTTCTTGGTATTGTCATTGTTTTGTGACATTTGAATCTACAATAGAAAAGATATTGAATTTCAAAGGTTTTATAAGTAAGAAAATTAGAAAATTAATTTTATTTTTCTTTTGATTGTAGCAATGGCACAAGGCACACTAATCTTTATAAAATGAAATGAGATCTCCCATTGCTTGACCTACTTAATTGCCATCTTTCGATGATGCATATGGGTGATTGCAAGAAACACTTGTCCTACTTTTGTGTCATATCTTGTATTTTGATTTGTTTTTTGGCTATAAATTTTGCATTTTGCATTTTCAAATGATTCAAGTTTTAAAGGGAAGGTATTTTTGTCTCTTATATACCTTGCCTAATTTGGGGGTAATTTTCAAAAAAATTTATTGCCCAAAAATAGCCCCCAATTTTATATCACACTTGCTAATTAAGGGGTTTTTAGTATCATCTAGTACCCCAAAAAATAAATTTCGAGTTGAAATTTGGAGGATATGGTCTTCTAGTAGACTTGTAGATAAAAGATAATTAATTTTATGTGGTGTAGAAGTAAGCTACTTTTGCTTACATTTCAAAATATATAAAATATTATTTTGGTGGTTCTCATGGTGGATGGCCATCTCCATAGAGTTTTTACAAATGATCAATTTTTAGTTTAATTATTTGTTTATTTCTGCTTTAAAATTATTAAAACATCAAAATCAATCTATTTTTTGAGATTTGACACTTTCCTAGTTCTTTTACTTAGAGAATTTTTCTATTCTTTTCCTTCAATGGTTACTTTCATCTTAAAAGTGAATACATTAGATATATTTTTTTAATTTTAAAGTACTTTAGAAAAAAATCATGAATATTGTTCAAAATGTAGCAAAATGAGTAGGTGTTCCTTGTAATCATCTATATCTCTATTATTGATGTTTGAAAATAGCTTAATTTCTTTGAAGCCAAATTAATTGTCATGTGGTTGTGAGTTTGTCAATGTTCAATAAAATGAAATGACCTTCATATTTTGAAGGTGGCAACAAATTCTCATTAGAAGGGATTTGAGGACATAGGAGGGTTGTTTTTAAACTTGTTCTCCATGTTGTGAACACATCAAAATATTTATTTATTTTAATTTTAATTTTAAAATTATTAAATAATGATTTAAATAATCTTTTCTAATGTGATATAGTTGTGGCCATGTTAGATTGATGATTTGGCAAAGTTTTCATTGTTCCCCTACAATTTGGAAACTCATAGGAATTTGCAATCTTCTTTTGGCCTTAAAAATCTTGTAATGCATAATTATATATCTAAGGGCCTCTTTACATTTGTGACCTAGAGCCCATGTGGATGATTTTCTTAGTCAAGGTTGTGACCAATATTGTCATCCATTGATTAACTCCAATATTATAAAGTAAACTTAAACCAATCTTTTAGAGGCTGATTTTTAAAATGGAATTTTAAGAAATAGACTCAATGATATATTCTTCTCTTTTATTCACATTCTCTCTCCTCTCCCCCTCTCTTTTGTTTTCAACTTCTAGTAAAATTCCAACAACTAGGATGCTTAAAAATACAAGGATTTGTACCTAAGAAGAATATATAATTTATTTTAAAGCAATAGTTGATAGTATAAAGTAGGAATACAATATAATTGCCCATACTTATTTAGACAATAGCTCCTTGGTCTATTGTAGTTTTTTTCTATTGACAAAACAAATTTATTATGTCGTTCTTCTAAAAGGAAGTATTATTTTTTTATATACTATTCACAAGGAGAAAACCATGTCCATGCTTCTATATTACTATATAATTGACAAAATACTAATAGACCCTAAACTCTAAGTTTTATAATTTTAATTCAAATTATTTTATATTTGTAGTATTAAATCATGTAATTTTGTTGCCATTAAAGCTAAAGAACATTTGCAAAGTTTGAATATGAAGGCTTTAGTATGAAAAATGTGCATTTATGCATTCAATATTTCTTTTGTGTTGAATTTATATTAAGTGGTGCATTGTTCTATGTAGAATGAATCAATATTGAATTATGAGTGGAGAGTTTTTTTTGATGTAGGTATTTGAGGTGTAAAATTCAAATGCTTTGCCAAGATCCAAAAAAAGATAATCTATATTCCAAACAACGTTGAGCTATGTTTTGTATATCATTAAGGGGAGTCATGCAATGATACATGGATTTGCGTGTTTGTTCTTTCTTATATTTATGATAGATGAACATACTTGATATCAAAAGTTTTGTGCTTCTTGGTTACACCCTAATGTATAATAATTCAAGTAGCATTTAAGATTTTAAGATTTCTATCTCCATAGGATAACCACATCTAATCATGGCATTCTAAACATTATTTATGTTATTGGAATGTTTAAATTTTTAAATATTATTGTCAACAAATGAAGGAGAATTCCAATGCATTAAAGAATACATTATTCGGATCCTACATAATTATTGAATTTATGAAGGTTGTAATATATAAGTTTAGCAATCATAGATGATTTGAAATTAAAGCAATATACATTTTCAAAATCAATATATACAAACTTGATGTATACATTGTACTTTAACCTTGATTTATCCTTTTTTCCATTGCGTTTTTTAAATTTTAATTATGATTACATTGTAAGATTGTACACCACTTCAACTTTAGAATTATTTCAAAACCAATAATTTAAAATAAATTATAGATGAAAGATCTTACACTATTTAACTTTTGGAGTAATTGAATTCTTAGTCTTGATTACATATGTGATAAAATCTTATGTAACATTCAATATATTATTATTTGTAAATGGTCCACCAAATACATATTGAAGCACATTGAAGATGCTCTAACTCCCACCCCCTCTAGACAGTCATTTTCACCATCACATAATTTAAATTCACAAAGTTGTTATTTCAATATATTTTAAGAATCATATCATTTTCACAAAGTTTTGTATCATATAACAAAGATTTCCAATCAATTCATGACAAGATAGATGTTTACCACTCAATCTTTTTTCATACATGCCATTTCTATTATCATTTTGTGTCACTTAGACAAGCACTCAAACTTCTTATCAAACATGTCTTTCTTATTTCCTTGTTGTGCACAAATACATCATGGCAAGATCATAACTTGCTAACATGTGCCAAGTTTGAGTAAACAATAATAATAATGCAAAAGTGACTCTGTGAGTACTGAAGCACAATCACTATTACATCCAAACTCATGAATGAGGTGAATTCACCTCCAATTAACACTAACTTGACAAGATGTGACTACATCTTACACTTAACTCCACTAAGTGGTTTGCAAGACAAAGCACAACCCTCATTGCAACACAAATCACACAACTAGAACAAGAGACCGACTAGTATCATTCTTGTGTCAACTAGATGTGCTTGATGATTAAATACATATGCATGTTGTTGAGGTATGTTCACATTGGTGTTAGGGGTGGTGTTTGTAAAGTGAATCCAGTTTAGATGTAGGTCTAAATTCATTCATAAGACCCTCAGAGCATCCTCACTTGTCCTATAACTTGGATGAATTGTTAAGAGGTGCCTCCAAAACAATCCCACCTCTTAGGAGGAGCAAGCCCAAAACTGGAAAAACGACCTCAATTTGCAGGCCACCCTATGGCTGGCAAAACAGGAAGTGACAAGAGGCACAAAGGTTGGTGGAGGCTCCAAGCTCCTCTTCTTTCACTCTGATTCGTTAATGTGAGTCGTCAGGCTGTGAGGATATGGCCTCTTAAGAGGCCATGGGTAGGGCAAGCCTGGTAGCTTGACTGCCAAACCCAACCAAGCCCCCATCTTTCCAGGTTGAGGCCGCTGCATTTTGCAGGATGGGTGGCCTTGCTCTCAATGGGTAACAACATTCTTTAACACCAAGTGTGAACATACCTTTGGACATGTCGCTTTATGGGTAGACTTTTAATTATTACCGACAAGTACTCCACCAAGTCGCATCTTCATGGCTTCTGGTAATGAGCTTCGTCTCCCTCACTTGCACAATCGCAAGGTGTTCACCAGCTTCGGGACACAAGTAGCAACATCAGTGACCTCCGGAGCGGATCAATTCATTCGACTGAGTTTGAGCAAAATCCTAATTCTGCCATCTTTCTTCTTCTCCTCGTAGTCCCTCCAGAATTTCTTCCATTGCGAAGTCCCTCGCTGTTTCTCCGATCTGGAGGGTTTCTCTTTGCTAATTCCTAAACCGTCGACACACCTTCATATGTGTATTCTCCACTTCATGGCTTCCTGTTTCAAACAATGTGGTGACGAGGAAGGTTCAAACAATGCTGTCAATTTAGTAAGAGTGTGTACGTTTCCAGATGGTAGCGCGGATTCGCTTCGACTGGGTCGGTCTTGTGGGGGCTCCTGCCTTTCTCGCTGCACGTTTCCGATGTGCGAGCTCAGGGACGAGCATTTCCCGACGGTCGTCGTCAAGAGGAGATGGACATCGAGATTAGATCACTGTAATCCATTCCTTTGCGGCTTAATGAAGAAGCTTACAATATCACGGCGCAATTCTACACCTCCTCTTCTCTCCGAAGCTCATTCATTAGCTGCTAACCGGCAAGTCCTTGAGAGTCTTCGAAGCGGCTGGGGTTCCTTTTTCGGGGACTACAACCGTTTCCTCACTCTCGGCAAGATACTCAACAGCGGAACCGAAGGTGACATCCTGCAAGCCACGTGGAGGTGCGACGATGGCTGCCACTACGACGTCGTGGTGAAAGTTTTCAACAGGGTGGAGCAAATGCGAGTCTTGTCCACTCGAATGCTTGAGAGGATGGCCGAAGAGGGATTTGATTCTTTCCCCTTTTGCAATTCTGCACTGATCTACAAAGCAACTCTACTCAGGGATGGCCGATTCGGTTTAGTCTTGAGAAGATACTCTTGTAATTTGGACGAGCTCATAGAGCGCAGAATGAAGCGCAGGAGACATGACCAAGAGACACCGTTTCTGGATCGCGAGGGGAAGCATTTGATGTGGGAAGTTGCCAAGGGGATGCACGTCCTTCACAAGAGCAACATTCTGCACAGGGATTTGAAGCCGGCGAATGTGCTCATCTTAGAATGTACTCCAGCTGTTCGGTGTTATGTAGCTGATTTTGAATGTGATGGAGCGATTGGCACTGGGTTTTACAGATCTCCGGAGGTGTTGCGAATGTTGACAGGAAGAGAGGGTGCGATCTCAGAGATTCTCGACTCATACGAGAGCCATTCTGATGTTTACAGTTTTGGTATGACTTGCTATGCGATTTGCACAGGGCTTGCTCCTTTTGCAAACGTTGGGAGAAGTGTGTATTCCATTGTACTGAATGGGGAGAGGCCCATCTTACCAGAGTTCGTGGATCTTCGAGTGAGGGCGTTGATAAGCAGGTGCTGGCATCCGGTGCCTTCCGAGCGACCCAGTTTCGGTGAAATTGTTGAAGAGCTTGGGCTTATGATGACATCGTAGTCAGATGTGAAGCTGCATTAATTGTAACATACTGTGACTTTCGTGAATTTGTAAATTGCAACAGAAAGCGAGCAGGGACTACTGGTAGGTGAATTTTTTGCAATTCTGAGTTGGTCATATGGGGGTTTCTTTTGTGTGATTTCATTTAGTTCTTTGGTGAACACTTACAATATTGTTCACTGATTCTAGTGTTATGTGATTTGGTCCTATCTGAATTATACTGGAATATATTTTTATAATATGCTCAATCGATTTTGTCATTTTATAACCAGAAATTCTTGGGTTTGGGGGATTAAACTAGCACTTCGTGTTGTGAACAGAATTGTGCTTGCAATTGAGGGTGAGAAAGCGGTATTGATTCCTATCTGGCCTATTGCAATGTGCATTTATGTTGAGTTAAATTTGTGTTCAGTGTCTCTTTTCAAGCTTGCATCTCAATTAACGATACCAAATTAGGAGATTCTGCCATTTGGCTACACTGGTGATATATGCAACAATTTGGCCTCAGTATGATCTAGGGAAGCTTTCAAGTTGTGAGACCATGAAGCAGTCGGTAAGGTGACCGCAGAAGTCATTTCCCTGATAACTAGGTTCATGATCACAGCATTTTCGAACAGAGTACTACAATGACAACATTCACGTGAAACAACGGCACGAGGAAGGCCTCTTGAACTGATATACGTACAATTTCACATTATCTGTCCAGATACAGTAGTTCAGGAAACTGCGAGATTTATCTGTAACTACTAAGGAGAAAATGATCTCAGCAGTTTAGTAGCAATGAACCAATTATCAACATTCTAACATTGCATGTGATGATAACGCCAAGTCTAAGTTTCAAGGCAACTGTGTCACCCTCTCATTGGTCATTGGTTAGTCAAACAAAGGTCACAACCATAACCCTTCTGCTTGACTTGAGTCCTTTGATCAATCGAAGTACAAACCTACAGGTCTAGAAGGATCTACATGTTCAATCCTCAAACTTCACAGGTTTTGAAAATACACTGGCAAGTCCACCCCAGGGTTTAGGGTTCACGGGTTAAGATTCAATGAAACGACTTGGCATTATTTGTCTCTACTCTCTTTAAAGGTGCTGGGACAACGTGAGATGGTTTTTCAGCTGAAAAGCTTCCCAAGACTCG
The DNA here is from genome assembly GCA_950106755.1 of Climacium dendroides. Classification (NCBI taxonomy): domain Eukaryota; kingdom Viridiplantae; phylum Streptophyta; class Bryopsida; order Hypnales; family Climaciaceae; genus Climacium; species Climacium dendroides. Next base: position 1,658,082 of record OX467092.1, read on the forward strand.
CAGTGAAAAGCCAAACCTCGTCCAACAATCAATTAAAACCATAACAATAAATTATTTTGGAAGTGCACTAATCAGTGGAGATGACTGCGAGCGCCACCTGGAGATCCGAGGAGGTCCCAGACAGATACATCCTGTGAGTGTAGGAATTCTGCGTGCTTACCCGTTGTCTTCGACTTCCATCTCGGTAATAATCCATCAAGTCATAGCGGGAACTGAATATGATTTCTCGCCTGAGAGGCTCGTGCCCGTTTAAAAAGTTCCCCATTCGCAGACTTCTCCTCCACGATTGCGTTGGTCCAAATCCAGGGAACAGCGTTATTATCACCTCCCTTTCGGTGGCTCCGCCGTCCTGTATCCAATCCGAAAATAAGAGAGGTCATGAAATGGCATTATACAGCAAGGCCTCTTTAATATCGTGTCCCATGATCTCTAACTACCCCCTAGGGAATGGACGTACCCAGTTCAAAACTCGCTATCAGAGTAATGTTGCAAGAAAGTACATACGAATGTGATGAAAAGCGAGTTTGACAAATGTGGAAAAGATTCTAGACTATCGTCCTAAAGCCTGTGACCCCCAATTACTTCTTTAATGTCACTTCTACATCTAACAATGTTTTGTCACGATGATACAGAAGTCTATATTATCACGTGCAGTGACCTAGGCAGTGACATTAAAGAGGTCTGGATGTAACATGCAACGCATAAGGAAAATGTCTTGTACTGATAGCAGAAAGGGTAAACCGACACGCATACTAATAAAGATATCTGAAACTTGCCCCTCACTTTGAATAAAACATTCAAAGTTAAAATTTACTGGTTTCTACAACAAGCAGCATCTCTTGTATGTATTTTGATGTAGCTAGCTCCGAAACCAACAAATTCAAAATGTCAAGTGTACCGAATCACGTTGAGATGGAATTATAGTAAAAAGAGAATGTTTACCTTCCACCGCCTAGGAGTGATGCCTTGAACCAGCGAACGCGGAGCTGCGTTGGGTTTCCTCCCAATGTAGTTGTCCAGAAAATCTGCAAGTAACCTCGGTGCACCTTTCAACTTCTGTCCCAACGATACGGCAAGAAGGATGTTTTCTTCGACTTTCTCGAACATAGAGCAAAGGTGCAGAAGATCTATATGTATATTAGGATTGTGCCCTTCTCCCTCGTGCTCTGCCCCAAACCACAAATTGTAACAATCAAAGGAATGCACCCATTCTATGAGATTCTACAAAGATATTGTGAATCTCTATGAATATCCTCAGTCCACGTCGTATTAAAAATTACACATATATCATTTACAAACTACAACACTCCTATTGGTCTATAAGAAAAAAATAAAATCTACGATTATAATTTTATAAACTAAGGAAAAACTAAATCAAATCCAACATGTTGCTTTGTAGTAAGTCGTGAGAAGCATGACTAATAACTGGCATAATACAGACAAAGCTTACAAATCACTGAGAGTGTTTAGTTTAGAGGCAAAGTATTTACTTGGCATGTACAGAGATGGGAGAAGAGAAGCCGTGCTTGCGTACAATTCTTCGAGTTGCTGCGCTAACATTGGCGACACCATGTAGTCGGACACCGATGTCTTCAAACCATCAGCTACCAGCAAATATGATGCAGCCAACATCTGAGCAACCAATTCTTGTGGTCTTATAGTGTCCAAGTAGTGAATTACCTGACATACGCACGCATGCATTAATTGCCTTGAAAACAGTTGTCAGCAACCCTGTATGTTTTTGTAATAATAATTAAATCGCATTCATCAAACACAAGAATGTTCACCAAAACCAAAAATTCCTACACAAGAAGTGAAATCTATACTCCAGACTGAAGAAATGGATGACTCTTTGGTCATAGAGAAATTGAGGCGCACAGATGTTGCATAACAGACCAAAGATTTTACCGAATTTCCAAAGTGAAGATAACTACGGTTTCAATGAAAGGATTCCCATCAAAGCAAAGTATACTAACCTTTTCTGCTTCACGTATATAATCAAAAGGAGGCTTTTGTGATTCGCTTGACTCTGCACCTTTGTTGTCCCACAATCGTCTCCACCACTTGCCAGGTTCGGAAGAAAGGTCAGCTATCTCCCGCCTTCCAGAAGTCCCTGTCATGCTCTCCAATCCAACATTACTTGTACTAGCGGACTGGTTTAACCGGTGCTCGGGAGATTGTGATTGCACAAAGTCTTCAAGACTGGCACCTGGATTTGCGGCCTTAAATGCAGCCATATCTGTTGACACACGGAAAAGCTTAAGTAAAGCTGTTATGACCCATTTAATAAACCGAAAATCACGAAAGTAAGAGAATTACCAACCTGATGAAACAAGTTCACGTCGAGTTTGGTTGTTGACATCTATCTGCATTTAAAAAATCGTATGATAAGAAACGAGATAAGGAACTCAGTTAATAGTGGACATTTATGAACAAGAACACCTGCACTTTTCAATTACAAAGAGAGATGATTCTTAAAAAATGTACGTTTGCTGATGGCACTCCAGGGTCAATACAATGAGATAAGATTGTTGTGGGTCCTGGACATTACGATATAAATGCGCTTTTTGAAAGGTTCACATGAGCAAAAAGTCAAATACATAAACTGAGTGGGAAATGTAATCACAATTGAGCGTGGAAATGACCTTATCATTAGAATCATTTAACTTGCGAGATGTGCTTGAGCGGTTCTTCGATTTGGTACTATTGCCAGAGCTTTTGCGTTGAACCTCCTGGGGAGAAAATACTGAATCCATTTCAAGTTGCTCATCGGTTGTGTCTTGCCAATTCTCTTCTGAACTGCAAGCACTCCACCCAAAAATTAGAAACAAATCAGTGTAACTACAGTAGCAACCACAATCCATGCAAGCCTAAAAGGCCCTAAAAGGCCAAAGGAATTGTTTGCCAGTGTTTCCAATGAGACAATACTTCAGTTGGAAGTAATTTAAAGCTAATGTAGTATAAAATTCTTGAAAGCTCGACTGATGTATCGTCACTCATAATGACTAGTGGCACTCACCTAACATCATCTGGGGAATGATCCTCCTGACTTCCATTAGAATCTGAATCCTTGTTCAGATGCTTTGCCTCTTCAACAATCTCCACGACGCTTTCCGGATCTGCATTTCCTTTTTGCGATAGGCTAATTTTCTCCGTCTTAGATTCGTCCTCTACAATGGTTTTACCAGTTTTTTGCTGAATGCACAATTGGAGCTGCCAAACACAGGTGGAACTCTTTCATTAAATGGACATGAAGTTCCATCCTTTGAAGCAAGTGGACACCAAACAGTATTGAATCGCTTCAAGACTCTGAAGGCAGTCAGAAATGAGCCTCATTTGAAGCGTACAAGGTTTGAAACCAGATGCTGAAAATGAAGATGGAGACTGGAAGCAACTTTCATACCAATTGCAGTTTCTGATGAATCAGGCAAGAATCCGGATCAGGTGGGGTATCCAGAGCCATGCGTGGTAGCCTATCTCCGTCATTCCAAAACAGCCGTACCTCTCGAACAAATTCAATCCACAGAATTGCGATTCCTGCACTCTTGCAATTCGATAACGATAATGAATTCCGAAACACAGTACTAACTACATCTCTCTTCTAAGGAGTTCAGCTGAAAGAAATCATCGTTTACTACGCGACAAGAAGCTGACTGCAAGAGTCTCTAGAAATGCATGATTTTCACATGTCTCCATATAATCCTCAATACAATCAACAATTATTGAGAATTTCAAAAACCCTATTTGACATTCTTAGAATATCCTATTACTATAACAAACATAGCATAATTCTCACATAAAGAATTTCACTCTTTGAGATGGTAGGGCCGGACATGCAACTATTGCTTTCAAGACACGTCTTATTCTTTTCAAGCACCAAAATTTTCTACATTTTCGAATGATTGCCAAGTCTCTTCCCTTTGGGGTTGCAATAATAAACAGGGCAGCTTGAGGAAAACTCTATTATGATTTGGTCAGGATGTACCTCGAATATTGCACCCACAAAATTGGAGTGCATGAAGGCAAAATCTGGAGAAGAGTGAGTCAGACGGTGACCCCTTCACCCCATGTGCATAATCTTGAGTCATCTCTCCACAACCAGTAATTCTTTGGTCTGGAAGACTTCAACAAAGAAATTAACCACAAGCGATGCATGTGCAAAGTGATGTTTAAATACCAGCGGAAAAAAATTTTAATTTTAATTTTAATTTTTTAAATTTTAATCTTCCACAGAAAAATGATGAAGTACGATGGCTCAGGTTCAAATAAAGTTGGACTCCCCCAAGAAACCACGTACACGAATTAAGATGCTATAGCTTCCGACTCTGATTTGATAAGATAAGAGTTGCTGATCAATAGAGCAGACGCAGGTTGGAAAATTATCGGAGCATTATAAATATTACAAGACTACAAATAAACAAACATGCACATCAATACAAAAAGTGAAGAGGAAAGTTACCCTCTTGAAAAATGTCTTTGAGGACCCGATCCACTTCAACAGGGTCAGGAAGGTCTAATGATTGAGTTATGTGTTGAATATAAGCCTTGTCCGCTGCAATAAGTACAAACACGCATCATGAAAGGAGACCATGTAACCCACAATCGACACCACTTTTAGGAGTTTAACCCGCAAGGTGCTCAAATGGCCAAAAAATGGCCAAAAAATGGCCACTTCCACACGTTAGAAGTGGAAATAAATCACTTAGGGAGCTTCAAGGAAAGTAACAAATAAATCATATCCTACATTCTAGAATGGAAGAAATATGCTTTAAGGTTAATATAGTAACTATTGAACAGTAGAAATATGTCTATATAATTTTTGCTTGGGCACTTGGAGGTCAGGGAATTGATGTAAGTTGCAAAAAACAAATATGGAACATTAATTAGCCTGAATTCAGATCCAGGGAAAAATCTTTTACCAGCAGCGAAGTCCTCTACAAACTTCGCTTCATTAGCCACATGAAAGGCCAGCACCAGAGATGGAAGGCGGCCCGCAAAGCCAACTGACTCCTCTTTCTCACGAACTTTTCTGCACAATCACAATTACCTTCAATGTAGGTTTCTGATATCAGATTCAAGGAATTCGTAATGCAGAATATATATATGGTACAATTGCATGTATCAAACACGATTAGGTTAAAAAACTATCTCCAAGAAAATTATCAGAGAAACTAAGAAGCTGAAGTGCGAAAATGCGCACTCTTTCGGAGTGTCTACTAGTGATAATAGCCATTTATCAGCGTCCAATGTTGATGCATTCTCATGCTCAGCCATCTCTAAAGAACTTGTAACTGTCCGTCGCCTCCATGTTGTGACAAGCTCAAATCCTGAAAAACAGTCTTGAATCAACTGGAGAGCACCAAACATCATACTTACAACTAGGCAAATCCCCTTTACCAATGCTATTCACCCCAAAATGGTCCAGAACGAACTACACTGAACACAACATAATGAGGGTGTCCCAATCGCAGTAGGTGAAAATCCAATGTGGTCCACAACAAGTATATCCAAGGAGGTCATAAGCGCTTCCAAGGGGGTCAGCAGTGCCACACTAAATTTGAGAAAGATATATTATTATGGACAATTGTGATTACCGTGGTCCTTAGTATATGATGTATCTGGTGTACCTTTTACAGGATCATCCAACGAATGCCAATCTGCCCAAGGACAGCCAGCGTCCCAACTTTTCACTGGTACTTGTCGGCCTTCTGCATCCACATCGATATCGTTTGGAGATTTTGGAGCAGGTGTACGATACGTCAACCGCATCGTGAATTCCACATTTACGTTAGGAGACGTCAGGTCTCCTACTGTTTTAAAAGCCTGAAAACACGAAGTGAAGGAAACCAGGATGCTAAATCAGCCGTTTCCTAGGTGCTGAATCCATTTGTATAGAAAACTTGACATTTGAGGCTGTCATTTAGTCCCAGAAGTAGATACACTGCAAAATAACCCCTAAGTGCCCCAAATGGCCAAACGTGGTCGCTTTCATATCTATAGGAGTTGACAATTATCCTTTAAGAAGCTTCAAGGAGGATTAAAAAGTGTACCAAAAGAAAAGAAGGAATCATACATTAAATATTTTTTAACAATAGAACATGTTCAAAAGTTACTATAACCAAATATTAGCTTCCAATTGCACTATTCGTAGCTTGGTCACTAAGGGGTTAACGCAGATGATTTGCAAGCAATGAACTGATTTCCCACAGCGCTGTGACAATCACAAAACAAAGCTCAATCAAGCAGGTCTCAAATCAGAAAGTAATGTTTCAAGGGCGACAAGAAATAGAATGGACAATTACCAGCTTGGATACAAAAAGATCATAGAGGCCCTCCAGATGCATGAATCTCACTGGAACCCAAGATGTGATGCGGTCTGCTTCAAAGCGGGCAGAGTAGGATTTGGTGCCTAGAATCCCTTGAAAGGCTTTACGTTTAGATTCATGAACAGGAACAAAAGCTGGCAACTGGCTGCAAGATAAACACAATGCCGTGACGGAGCTCAGTAGAGTTCGACCAGCTACCCAGGTTGCTGCAAAAGTAATATTCACTAATGAAGCAGAAAGACTCATCGAAAGAAATACTGTCCTTGAAAATAAGTTTTACGAAACACATGTGGAAACCTATTCTTGAAGTCTCCAAAACGGAAAACGGAACGCAAACAGTACAGCGCACGTGGGTTAGCTCTAAAGACAAGGGAAATAAACAATACGAATTCAGTCAGATAAGGCCTAACCTGCCACAATTGGCAAGAGCCACAGCGACGGTACTGAGAAGTAGCGAAGCATCCGACGGGTCTACTCCACCGGCTATGTCCAACGGTGAGATTACCTGTTTCATACAGTTTGAAGTCTCACTCGGAGCTCTGAATTTTTCATCTTCACAAGATTGAGTCCTTAGATTTGGAATTCACAAGTGTTTAAACTTAGTCAGAGACCTGATTAAATAATCAAATAACTCGTAAATGCTCAATTGACCAAAAGTGGTCGCTTCGCAGTTGAAAAAATTCATTTAGGAAGATTCACGGAAGGTAACAAATTATACCAATAGAGCAATAGAAATCTGTTTTGATAGTTACTATAATCGACTATTAGCTTCCAAAGCGCACTTTCTATTTTTAGCTTGTACAGGTGGAGTAAACACGAGTACAGTGTGTTGTTTAAAGATCGACTTATAATTCCTACCAGAAATCAAAACCACCACTACCCAGATCCTGAGTGTCAAATAAACTTACAAGAAAATCTGTAACATTGAACCAGGTTTGTAATGAGTGCACGCCGTCTTTCCACTCCTCCCTGTCATCTACACACACCATTCCCTTGTCGGTTCATTCTTTATGGTAGTGATTAACCTCAATACCAGATCAGATCTTCGAGCTGAATGGGACAACGAAAACAAATGTCTACAGCAACATCCTCAAGGTAGCCATTAGCACTAAGACTCTGAAACCGAAACCTTAGAAAAAATACTAGCCATTCTAAGAATTGATAGAAAGTTTGTGGACGAACTGAATACATCTTCATCAAATACGATTCTGAGAAACGTATCAGAATGTGTAGATGGACTCAGGACGACTTTACCTTCACTAGTAGCCTGGAAGTAGAAGTCCAGGCGAAAATTTTGCGATTCTGATGATAGCTCTTTTGTCACTGTATACAAGTTATCCGCAGCCTCAACCTTCTCTGCACCAGCTGCCTGCGTACCACTGCTAAATGAATTGCAACAAACATCATGAAGGAAAAAATCAAAACTTAAAACTGCTTGCCAACAGAATCGACCCCCAGTACAGCCGTCTAGAATAAGCCAGCACCTGAGGAGCCCATCTTCTAGCGAGCAGTATGCCTATCTATACAGGTTTCTTCTCATTCTAAGGTAGGGACACCCATAATCGCCACTGACCCAAACTGCCATCCTAAATCTTAGACGATGGGTACGTATAGAATACAAAGATGTAGATCACCTAAACATCTTTTCCAGTGTTGGCTTCGGGACAAATACCAATAAGTCTTTGAAACTTCATAACATTTACATATAATATCCAGATAACACATTCCTTGGTGCATTCGAACCTCTTCATTCGCTAACAAAAACATACATATAAATTTGAACATTCTAATTATAGTAACTGAGCTCAGCACCAATGTGACAATTTCAGGTTTCCCATCATTTCCAAAAATATCAAAAAGTGTACTCCTGAATTGACAAATCCTAGCAATGGCAACAGCTAGATGCAGCACCAGATATGAGGATTGGAACTGACCAGCAAATCGTCCCGCGGAGTAGACATCCAGTCACGACACACAGTCTCCACACTTGCTATAAATCTGCAAACACGAAAAAACAAAGTGAAATCTAAATACGAAAAAAATTGCCTTGCCACTTAGAGACCTCCTCGTTCAGCCCCCAAATGCCTCGCAGACATATATGTCCTGTTGGGCATTGGTTTCATCCATTTGGAAAGTTATGGGAGAATACATGTCGTATCTTTGAAAACAGAATCAGCTGGCTTTGTATTTGTACAAATAGGAACTCGACTATATGTACTCTTAAATATTGAGAAGTCAAAATGCTCAGATTATATGTGTCTACATATTCTCATTGTTAGAGATTAATTACTTAGAGAGAGATTCAGACTTAGAAAACCTTAAAATAAGAACTTTGTGGACTAAATTACCATGATGATGACCTCAAAATTTAGATTATCATAAAATTCGATCACAGATAATTAAAATTGAATATTTGGTGAATTTCTAAATTAGTTTTGCCAAAGGTCTAAGAGTTTTTCTTTCCAAGGTCACTAATATAGATAATTTCAAATCATCTCTTCTATATGGGCATCAATATCCCAAAAGCTGTAGAAGTTATGTATTATAGGACATCTAAGTTTTGCCTTAAACCTTTTGGCATTTTAGATTACGAGCACGAAATCACACGAAATCACAAGGTCATTTACATACCTCTCCCACGATGACGCGATTGTGAAATCGTCAAACCCCTCCAACTGCAAATATGCAGCATCAACTTTCTATTAATCCACGATTAATCCTTTAGCTAACGTGCAGAGTATTTACATTCATTTCCCCAATTGCATTTACTTGACTCCCCAATTTTGGATAATCCAAAAGAAAAAATTGTACCAACACAATTGGTTTGAAGTGCTAATACACCAGCATCAACAAAGTACAGCACTTAGCTAACTCGAACCTAATTTTGTTGACGTTTGCAAGATAACAAATGTGAGTTTAGGCTTTCAACTTAACTCGAAGGTCAACAATTTCTCTTCCAGGTCAAACAAACCCCACATACTATCGGCCAATTCGAAAAACTGAAATCCTAATCCTCTCAGCTTGTAATTTCAACATTCGTTTAAATAACAAGCTGCTAGGAGCAATGGAGCGATCCTCTAATTTTCTTCAAAGCGGTGACTTCATATTTCTCTTCCAAGGGAAAACAAACAGCACATCCTTTCGGCCAACTCATAAACTCAAACTCTGATTGTATCAGCTTGCGATTTCAACACTCGTTTAAAAATATAAAAATTGCAGCACCCATTTGTAAAATCTCATCCAAGCTGTAACTTCCCGACAACTGAAAACGAAACTGTGCAACAAAACCGCACGTATAGTCGGCCAATTCAAAACCTCAAACCCTAATTGCCTCAGCCTGCGATTCAACACTCCTTCAGAAGGAAAAAAATGGCGAGCACCAATAGTTAATTTCTTCCCAGCTGCCACTTCCGACAACTGAAATTACACCCGTGCCAAGAACACGCACAAATAATCAGTCAATTCAAAACCTCAAACCCTAATTCTCTCAATTTGCGATTCCGCCACTCATTAAGAATAAAAACTTGGCGAACACCAGTACGGAAACTCTCTTCCAAGCTGCCCCTCCCGACAACTGAAATCAAAAGTGTGACTCCACTAAAAATAATCTTCACATAAAACAAAAACTTGAACTAAATCAGAAAAGAACAACAGCCCATGAATGAATTATTGCTGGGATGGAGAAGAGCACAGACGTCGGGCTCCATGGCCTGCGAGTCGGAGTTGGAAGGTTGTAAACGTTTCCCGGATCCTCGAGCTTGATCCATGGCTCCTCCCGCATGAATTCGATGAAGCTCGTGGAAGGTTTGAGTGATGCGATTTCTAGTAAGAGAAGAACTTTGCAGGAATTCGAGACTGGCACACAGGTACAGTCCTTGCTCCGACGAATATTTGAGCTTCGGGTCCGTTTGTGAAGCTTTGGACTTTGATAAACTTAGAGCTTTGGAGCTTTGGGAACTGCATGGGTCTGATGCCACGTGGCGTGGACTTGCCACCTCATCACAATAAAGTTAAGACAACAAGCAAGGACTCTTATTTGTATTCTCGGCAGGATATTCTACATTTGCTGAACATTCAAATTTTGAATAATGGATGAATGCAAACACATCCCAAGCCCACAAAAATGCATTGTTTCATCCATTGTTTTATTTTAAGATTCGTTGTGTTAATTCTTTAAGATTTGTACGGTTTAGATTCTAAAGACTTTGCTTTGTAAATCTTCTATAATTCAAAGGATATTAGTGGTCTTGAACTTCTGTAAGCATCCTAAGCTTCCAACCAATAAGCTTACGCTTAAGTTAAGGTGGTAAATTGAAGGGTCTAAAGTTACTAGTATGGAATACATGATAACTAGAGCATGCCCAACTCTTGCATTGTTGCTGCTCAAACCCTCACCCTTGCTTCTACCTCATTCATTTGTCCTCACCCTTTCTAAAAGGTAGGAAGCTTGTAATAGTAAGAAATTTATTAGATTTGTTTTCACTCACCTTTATGCTCAAGAAGTATAAGATGGATACACCCAAAACTGCCACAAATTGGGCCATGTGTAATTTGAAGGCTAAACATTTAATAATGAAAACAAGAGATTAAAAAGATTTTTAAAAAAGGAAAGCATGCACAATTAGTTTTTTGATTTTGGCAAATATAAGACCATAGTAGGGGTACAAAGTTTTGAAAGTAAAATGCTTGAAACAGTTTATAAGTAGCCTTCAAAGTGAATGGTCACATTCAAAAGTTCCTTCGTGCAAAGCATCAAAAGTAAAATAAATGCAATTGAAACTATATAATTTATATTCTAAAAAATATGTAAGCTCTTCAACCAACAAGCAAGTAAAAACTTGTCAAAATTTAAATCCTTAGGTTATGTTAACTTTAAAACTTGGACATGTGATGTAATGACATTGATGTGATCAAAAGCTACCACATCTCATTCATATACAACATGTATTTGAACCATTTGGGGGCTTATTTTAGGGTGCGGTTTAAAGCACTACAGAATTGGGGGTATCCATCATATACAATTCTTGTACTCACTTTTATTCAAAAGGTTGGAAGCTTATAATAGTAAAAAATCCATTTGACTTGCTTCCGCTCACCCTTGTACTTAAGATGTGTAAAGTAGAAGCACCCATTTAAGTCCATGTATCCATTGATTCAATGTACAGTTCTCATAAAGTGTCTTCCAAAGTATCTTGAAACCATCCCCATGCTTAACTGTGGTTGGTGGATACTAATTTTTTAAAATTTCCATGTCAAAATCAAGGTAGTTTTACCTAGAGAGTTGATTTAGGTGTCTTAGAGAACTCTCCTTTGAAATTTTCATAGATGTAGAGGGACTCATGCGATTTGCATTAGTGAGGACACTGACAAATTGTGGGCCTTGTGCATGCCTCACTACCTTGTCTTGTAGTACTTTGTATGCATGTTTCATAGCAGGACATTAATGTTCAATGTTATTGTGCCTACGTTGAGTGGAAATGGATGCAAGGCAAGGAACGCTTGCTACAGGGAGATTCAATGAGTATGACCACAAATTTTCTTCGCTTGGGGAACATAAAGGACTTGTGGAGTGTAGGAGTACAAGAATTTCTAAATCTCCACAAGAAAATTTGAATGCAGGTTTTGGATTAGGGTTTGGTGTAGAAGGTGATGAGGGAGGGTACGGTAAAAGACTATGGGACCGATCAGTATCACAAGGACAAGCAACGTGGAACAAAGGTCGGATAGGCCTTGGCCATGCTTTAAGTCGCTACGATCACAATAATTTTGGAGAAGCTCTAGCTGGTGAAGAAACTCTAGTTCTTCCAGGTAATTCAGCGAGAGGCCATGGAACTTTTCTTGGAGGTGCGACAGTTGCTAGGAAACGTGGGGATTGCGCTAGAACTATAAGCAGAGGAGCGCTATAGCAAGAATACTCCAAGGTGACCAGATCGGCAAGCGATTTTGGGACTTTAGTTACACTTACAACTCCGATTTCTTCCGGATGAAGACAAAAACGAGGCCGAGGACATTCAACTCCAGCGCTAGCTTCCGATCAAGTAATGCAACGATGTTTCCAATTGTAGGTTGAATTTTTTTAGGGTTTTGGTTTAGGGATCCAGGCTTTGCCAATCGTACAGGATTGCATTTGGTAGACTAAAATTGCATGGTTGTAGTAAAAGATACATTGTTTTTTAGTCCATTGCTTTGAATTTTCCTAATGCTGTGAGTGTTTAGGATTTGATGAGTCATATGAGTTTTTTTCAATGCTATGATTGTTTTCCCAATAGATGAATCATGTTTTTTCAATGGATGTTGTGAATGTTTTCTTGATGGATGAGCTATGGAATCAAAAACTTGGTCTCATAATTATGCTTCATGCCTGCGGTTGGCCAAACTAGGAAGACATCTTAGTTATTTAAAGACTTTCTAATAGAGTATTATAGTTTTATAGAGTTCAAAATTAGTGTCATTTTTTACGGGAGAATATTTGGGTTGTGTACCTACGAGTTCTTCTGTTTCTTACTCCATGGCTGGTATTCATATCACGAAGCCAAAATAAGACTTTCAATTGATTTTGGTGACTTTGGTGCTATGTTTTCTGAATGTCAAAAGTGGTTGAGACATTTCGACCCTCGTTAATGGATTATATGCAATCATTTAAGGACGTAGAATTTTACTTCAACTTTATTCGTTTTTTTGGCTCCAACCAAAGTTAGAGGTTTCAAATTGGAGCAGTTAAGTCATAGTTACTAGTAATCTCATTCATAAGTCATACAGATCAAAATTGTTGTTTGAGATTGAAAGTCAAATATTAATTTTTAACTTAACTCATGCTTTCACATACTTGAATGGATTAGAAATCCTCAATAATCAGAAGATAAATTTGATCATTTTGAGGATCACTTGGTAACTTTATTTGGCATCAATAATGCGTAATCTAGTTCATTAATGTGTACTTGGATGGCTAGAAGATCTAATATGAAGTATCTAAAGCTTCATTAAGGTAAACATGATCACCATTCATTCCGAGTCTCATTGTAAATTAGGAGTAGACTTTTCATTTCATTCATACTACTATTTTTAATGAAGTACTTATTTGATGCATGTTTGAATGTGAGATCATATATGTGATGAGGTTTGTTATCATCAGGTCTGCTTTTGATTCACTTATTGATTACTTGTGTATTTGCTTCTGGTATTCCCTAAGAAAACAGATTGCCAAACTATGCTATAAAAGGGGAAAAAATCTAGGGGCACAGGTTCCACTATTAGTACAAAGGAAAGGGCTACAAGACAACTCAGAGTTTAAAGAAAGATAGCTAAGAGAGAAAACATGAAAGTAAAGAAATTTTCAAGTTGAAGAGAAGAGACAATTAGCTCATAGTGTGTTGAGTATATCTCAAGACCCAATTATAGGGAATGGGCAGAAAAGGACTGTATATTGGGATAGAATATTTCATCACTTCAAAAATTGATGTTCATTTGAAGTTAGACCTGTGCATTCTTTAGAATTAAAGTAGGCATTGATAAAGTACGACATTTCAAAATTCATTGGCGTTTTTGAATAGTGTACTAACTTGAATGTTAGTGGTGCCAATACAGATGATGTATTGAAACACGCCTTGGAGTTGTATAGGTTGAAGACCCCCAAAAATATTGAATTTCAATATTTGTATGTGTAGAAAATAGTGAGGAATGTACTCCGCTGGAATGTAGGCTGCACTCAAGAAAAAACTAGAGTACTTGTCATAAAGAGATAACAAGTATCCCAGGAGTTAGATTTCACTTCCTTTTTGTCATTGAGTCGTACTGATAGTGAAATTCAAGCCTCTCTTCTAACAGAGTACGACCATGACTCCAAGGCTCTAAAAATACAAAGAAAGACCAACAAGCGACTATAGTGAAGGAGAGCACAACATTAAAACAAGCAATTGCAACAAAGGTCATGGCTATAGTGACTTTGAAGAAAAGTGAGATTATGGACAATGCCAATGACTATCTCTTCATGACTCATACTACAGATGGCATCATGTCAAACTCAAAAGTATATTATTTGAAGCTATGACAAAATCAAGTGTTGCGGAAACTTAAAAAGTAAGTGGCGGAGGATGAAGCAAAAGGTTTACTTGACTGGCATCCTCCTACACTAATTCCCATGGAAAACCCGAAAGTGTTGCAGCAGAAAGTGGCGGAGGCTTTACATATTTGAAGACGTCATCAAGGAAGGCGGATACCATCTTCCCAGGTGAATGGACCTGAACTTGCTCATGGATATGATAGCAATATTCATAACTCAAAAGTTGTTTTCATAGATGATGATGATGATGATGAATATCATGAGTTTGATGCTACAGATGTAGGATTTGGCATCAATCCTGATGAAGTGCACAATAAAGATGATATTTGACATTGACAATAGCATCCATCTCCCTATAGTGATCTAAGCGTCCAAATGGGTTACAATGGACCTCTTCCATCAAATGGATACAATAGTTTTAAAGTGCAAAGTTACAAAGATAGTGAAGATTTGTCAAATACATTTGTGTCCATGCAGCATCAACGTTCCATTCATATACTAATATCTTTGTAGGACGATACATAAAAAGAAGAGGAGGGCAAAGAGGACAACATATAAGAAGACAATGAAAGTTGCATCCCTGTGTTTGTTTTTCAAGATTTGCAAAGCCTGGAAGACCAAAGTCAGGCATTCTATTTCGCATAGTCAGTTCATGCACAAGTTGGGTCAATTTGACTAAGTCTTGGCAACAATGATGTAAATGTGGTTCGATAGGGCTTTCAACCTCTTTACAGAACTTTAGTTGACAATGTTCTATACAAGCCATCTAACACATTGAGTTCAATGGGATAGAGTGGAGCATCCGGATCACACGGTTTCAAGGATCCATATGACAATAGTGCTTTTGATTCTGCATACTTGAATTTGAATGTATAGTGTCATTTTTGTAGTGAATGTTTCATAAATTCAGAAACTAGTTCACATTTTCAAAATCATGTACAAGTGATGCCTCTTTTTTCATGTATAGGCTTTTCAATGTATATACATCACTTTTATTACCGGAATACAAATGCTATTTCTAATTTTTAAAGCCTTATTATACCCGTTATAAGAAATTATTTGGTACAAAATTTGGAAAATGAAATTGTAGATCTTTGAAGATCATATTACCTTGCTTCACACTTAGATCTTCATTTGAATCTTGAAGGATTGCATTCTAGGCCTCAGTCCAAACAACCTAATGCTACTTTTGAAACAAATTTAGAATTGGATTGTCACTTAGGTCAACAACTACCTAATACTCCAAGTACTTGTTGTCCTCATGCATCTCTTGTAACACTGCAACAACTTTTATTCTCTTTGCTTCTATAGTTGCGCTAAATATTAATAAATGGCTTTAGTCCAACATTTTATCTGGCCACACTCACTCATACATCAAATTTTCAAAGCACTTTCAAATTAAAAATCAAGTGAGCCACTTACTCCTGGTCCTTGATTTCTCGAAATGAAGGAATTCTAGCATGAAAGTGAACCAACTGCAATACAAAACAAATACATCCAAATACCAAATGAGAGCAGCCAAACTCAAAACAAGATGTTTGAAAATCATTGTGATTAGAACTCAACATTTTGAATTTAAAGGAAAAATATGCTTGGAAAAATCACAAATATTCAATCTACAATCAATTTTAATACAAATTATTAATTTTTGATTTCAAATTTTATTGAAATTTTTTGGTTTGTATATTAAGTGATTTGACCATATGGATATAAACTATAAATCATATTTGACAACTATTGTTTGAGAGTCACCATTAAATTACTCTTTTAAATTGAAGTTTATAATACATCTTTATAATTCTAGAAATTTAAACTACCTCCTAGTCCTTAAGGAGTTAAATGATTGACATAAATGAAGAGTCTCTTTACCTAAGTTTTCATGATATGACAAATAGGCAAGGTACTAGCATCTAAATCAATCAAATGAGGAATGAAGCATATTTTCTATTATTAACCTTTAAAGGTCTAGTGGCGGCAATATATTCGATCTTATATTTTATTTTTAGAATATGAATTATAAAATAAAATATGAAAAAACATACAATGTTGGATTGAAAATTCAACAACTAACATCTTTCATTTGGAGATTAATTCAATATCTAAACCTTATCATGTTCAAATATGACACCATACATATAGAACATGATGTAACCATTTTGCAACTTCTCAAACATATAAGACGTGCAATGGTGATCTAAATTAGAAGTGGCATACGTCATTGGATCTAGCTCAATATGAATACAAACTATTATAATTGTTATTGACATCAATTCCTAAATCTTGTATGATGAATATATAAAATAAAAAGCATCAATGTTGCAAACTAAATTAGGCTTCTCAAACCTCTAAAGGTTGACTTCGGAAGAGCAATACTAATTATTGTGGTAGTCAATTCCAAATTACAAGTTTCTTAAATGAAAAGGTACATTCTTCATCTCTAACCTAAAAGTCATTTATTAGACACCTCTTGTCTTCTACAATGCTTTAAAGTTAAAGAATTTGAGTTTTGTTAAATCTTGTTGGAAGTCAAATGAAACTCTACATTCTCTTTGATCTACATTTTCAAGTATTCAAATATTCCTTATACATTATAATATTCATATAAGACTCTTCAACATTTTCTAGTGCCATTATTTGGCATTTCAATTGAAGACTAAGGTAAACTTATAGAAGTGTATCCATTAAAACTTTGTAATTTCCATTAACTTTAATATGCTATCCACAACATTGTTAATCATGTCTTAGATTTGTAGTGTATATAATAGGTTTATTCAACAAAACTTTGAAGAAATGAAATATTGTGCCTTACTACCTAGTATGTCAATAAATTTAAAGAAAAAATAATATTTCCTTTTTTTGAAAATCAACCCTCTATTCTACCTTATCTTAGAAAGTGAAATTCATTGAAGAATCATGATTTCCTTCTCTAGAGATTTGTATTGGCTATATAATGAAGTACTTAAACCTACTCAAATGCCTATATATTGTTTAATTTTGAATGGTTGTTTAAACAGCATCAAATAAATTTTAATCTTCACTAACCTTTATTTTGGCCTTTAATTAAGTATTTGGTGTTCATGTGATAAACCTACTAGTAAGGTGGTACTACAACAGAAATATAAAGCTTGATTTATATTATTATATATTTATTATTAAGAAGGTTGATCAATAATTTTTAAAAGAAGGCATCTAATTCATTACAATTAATCTCACAAACATTCACAATTTGAGAGGCTTCTAATCAATTTTGATTAACATTGAATTTTACAAAAGAAAATTTAAGATCCTTATAACTCTTACTTCTATGTCAAATCACATGACTAATTATGCGTTTTCTACAACATTGCCTTTTGGGGGCCTTCAACTTTCTACTCTATAAATACATATTATCATTGTTTCTTTGTTTTCATTGTTTATTTTAAAGTTATTTACCTTCTTTAATTATTTTTGGTTTACTGCATGATTAATTTACTAATGTGTTTTTTTCAATGTTCATTGCTAGGATTAAAAATACCAAAGTCACGCAAACAATTTGAGTTACAAACTCTCCATTTGGTCCTATTAGGTTTCAAGATATTACATAGACCCAATCTAGTAGGCAAGGATATGGAAATGCAACTATGATAGTTTATGCCTATATACCTTACAAGAGGGTTGAGGATTTTATTAAAGGGAAAAAATTTGAAGATGGCTCGACATTTGGATGGAATGTGAAGCATCGACAAAAAGGGGAGGAAAAGAAGAGACCTTACATTTCTTCCTTTATTGAGTATGTTTGGTATGAGTGTGCATACAGGCCAGAAGATCATAGAAATGATCTTGAACATTCCAAATCCAAAAAACATGGATGTATTGCAGAATTCTCTATGAAGCAACTACAATTACATCCACATGTAGCAGAAATAGCATATTATCATGTGGATCACACACGAGAAGATGGGACTCCTACTCATGGACTAAATGATCCAGAATCTATTAGAAGAATAACAGCCTATCAACCAAAGATGTCTACTGAAATGAAGGCTTGGATTAAAAGAAAATTAAGTGAAGGGTTTACAACCCTTTAAATTTTTGAAGAACACAGGCAAATTTGGACAGAGTGAAGGAGGCTGGAACTACCATTTATTCGCAATGTTTTCCTAGAATTGCAAGATATAGCATACTATGAACGATGAAGGAAAATGGGAATTTGGCATTGAGACCCAAATGACTTTTTCAATGTGAAGATGTAGGCTGAACAATACCCACAAAATGTCTTTATATGGCATGAAAAAGATCACATCACTGACTTGCCGTTCATTTTGGGAATTCAAACTGCATGACAAAAACAAATGATGATGAAGTTTGGTCACAAAGGAGCCATCTCTATGGATGCAACACATAGAACCAACATTCCCAATTATTTGTTGTGGATTTTACTTGTAGTTGATGATTGGAATAATAGTATTCATGTTATTTGGGTTTTATCTAATCGATCAACTAAAGAGGACCTTACTATATGGTTGGAGCTTCTAAAGAGACATATCATGAAAGATATGTCAACTTTCCTACCCTCTTGTCGCCTTACAGATGACGCTGCCAAGATAAAGAATGCTCTAAAACATGCATGGCCAGAGGACAATGTTCCAGTGTATTTATGTGCTTTCTATGTGATAAAGAATTGAAAAAATCAAATTCTGCATAAAATTCCAAACATAGGGAACTTACGAGAACTTGTATTCAAAGCAATGCATGCATATTTATATATGCCTATTGAGTACAAAGAACATGAGTCTGCCTTCATCGATTATGCTCAAGAGTTTGGAAAATCTCTTTTCCAATATTTTTTTTGTAGACAACATGAAAGCCTACTTTGATGCACACTACAATCAATAAGGTATGTGAACTCGATATTTTCAAATTTAGAATTATTGTATGCATTTCAAAATTGTTATAAATAATGGTTTTCCATCTTCTTAAAGGTATTTATTGACCTCACTATTTGTCAATTTCAATATTATTATAGCCATAATAATAATTTTTTTTTTAGAATTATATTTTATTGGTCATTGCCGACATCATCATTCTAATCAAGACATGCAATCAAGCATCAAATCTTAGGGCAGGCTTTCATGCTCCATCGGTGATCGGTGGGAAGGGAAAACGACAAAATACTCCCCGATCGGTGCGCATGGAAGGCGCTTTAGGTTTAGGGCCGGCTTGGCAACTCTTCACCGATCATCGATCATGTTGGTGTTCGCGCGTTCTTCTTTTTCATTTCCATCGATCATCGGTGAGGGCTTTGTACCTCCTGGAGCCTGTTTTGATGAGGCGCTTGACTTCTACAGCCTGGATTTGACTTGGAGGTGGCGGCTTGGAGGCAGCTTGGAGGAGGTTGGAAACGGCTTAGAAACGACTTGGAGGTGGCTTGGAGGCGGCTTGGAGATAGTCTGAAGACGGCTTGGAGACAGTCTGAAGACGGCTTGAAGATAGTTTGAAGGCGGCTTGGAGACAGTTTGCTAGGGCTTCAATCAAGGTTTCTTTTTCATTTAGTACTGGGTGCTTCTATCTCGACAGAGGGAAAGAGTGGACACTTAATGTGGCTTTTTTTACACAAAATTGGTCGTTTTTTGTGGCTCGTCTCTGGCTTCAAATTAAGAAAGTTTCTTTTGATTTGACGACACTAGCTACTTTCAAATTTTGCACATCGAAAGAAGTGGCGACCACAGGGTTCTTGTTTGGTGGAAAGGAGGCTACTGAGCATGCACTTTCAAATTGCTTTAGGCTGCATTTGTTATCTTCTTAGACATTTTGTAGAGAATTGAGCAATAGAATGCACACATACATTATGGAAATGGCGATTTTATTCAAACAAAAGATGAAACACACTTGCTAGGAAATGAAATGTAGATTGTCAAGCAGAAGTTCAAGAACATGCTCCTACTTCTTCTAGCTCTGCAACTAGCAAAATAGGACCTGCAAAACAAACACAAGTACTCCGATGCTTGATTTAGTAAAATACTACAAAGATTTGGTGACAAACTACCAATGATAAAGTAACACAAAGTTAGTTGACAATCATCTTCCATTTAGCTTAATCATTGTCATTACCATCACCTACAACCAACACAAGAAAACACTCCAATGCCTAAGTTAGTACTGAGTAAACAAATGGAAGGGAAGATTGGGCAACAATTAGAACTCCAACGCATACTGCAGTCGGCACTTTGAAGTGTACCTGACAATCATACAACCTAAACCCCAAGCATATAATGTGAACTCAAACATAGAACAAAAAGGCAACAATGAATGACTTTGCGCATGATGTCCACATCGCTAGAATGACCTGCACTCTCCATTTGTGAAGAGCCAGAAACATGGCCACAGGACATAATAAGAAAAAACAGAATGAAAGTACCATTTCATAAAAGCTAGAAATAAAGAATACAAACTACACTCCCTAAACTTGTAGCCAAAAGCACACAAGTGAATGAAATGATATGGCATTCGTAATCTAGCACTTGCCTGCTCAAGCGAAGGTGTCACGCAAAGGAACAAGTCGTAGCTGCACAAAAAAGCTTTGTAGTCTGCACTACTAAACTATGTCCTCCACCTACACTAGCTATCACACAGTCACCGCATACCGCTGTCGCTCAGTGGCCAGCAACCATTGCTTGAAGCAGTCATCATATGGGAAGTTTTTCAACGTGTACACATTTTGGCAATGCATGCCCACTACCACGCCAAGGTGTTGATCCAATCTATTCCGTAGTTTATCTTTCAGGAATGAAAGAGCAGAAAACCTGCGCTCATCTTCCACACTCCCTAGAATGTGGACCATGGCAATTTGAGCTAGTTTGAGATATTTCTCGAAATTCTTGCCAAGTGACGAATTGGCATTCAGGGTCCTCCACAGCTTAGTGAAAGGGTTTGCTAACTAGTGGGCAAGGGCATTCAACGGTGGAGGTTCCATGGCAAAATGGGCATTTGCAATCATAGCAATCTTGAAGAGGGGTTGCTCTGACTCTAGCAGGACTTTGTCAAGAACGGTAGGGACACAACGCTTTTGTTCACCTTCACCAATCTACTTGGGCTCACCGTAGAAACTTTTTATGATATTGAGGTGCTTCCGAAAGCTAGCGGCGTAGTCCCCTTGCAGCCAGTACTGTGGATATACAACCCCTAGCGCATCCATTAAACCATGATCCAGAAACTTGCTTGACATTTCATCCATAAGTTTGCATGTTGCCTCTACAGAACAAAAACACACTAGTTAGATATGACAAATTCATCATTGAATGGGGACTACAACTTAAGTAATTGTTGTACTTCCATGGACAAAGGCCAGCTAGCAACAAATCAGTGGGCTCAAAAAAATGAAAATGAAAAAAAAATTACCTTTGCAGTCATTCTATACAATAGCGATAATTGCATCATATCCCTCCTGATGCACCATGGCGCCGTCATGCATGGCAAATAGTGCCTCCCTACCCACCACAAATGTAAGCATCTCACATGGCAAATTTAGATTGGCATCCCACTTCATTAGGATTTGCTCGTGCGAGCATTGGAGAACCTAATTGTACGCATGAAACTCGTGTCTCCGTTCAAATAGAACGTGAAAAGGCTGGTTTGGCAAGTGCCCAATGCACTCACAAAGTCGCAAATAAAAGTATCTCGTCTTTGGGCCCATTGTATGAGTGTATCCATAGCCTCCAATAACGGCAACAATGCCAGCATACCCAGCAAGACGTGGGGATCTAGGAGGAGGGCCAAATTTGCTTGTATAATATATACCAACCATAGAAAAGATGCTAAGTTCATGAAAGCACAGAATTCACACAATATGCCAACCAAAAAAAGAATGCTACGCTAATGATAGCACACAATAAACCAAGGGAAAAAATGGAGGTAGTAACTCACTCGGGCCCCTTGGCCCCACTTCTTGTCATTCTTATCTGCATGCATCATTGCCAAGACGCCTTTATACTCTGCAAGCAACCTTCGAATGGGACCCAGGCAGCTCATCCATCGCGTTTTAACATTTTTTAGTAACTTTAATCCCTTTGACTCCAATTGTTGAGACAAAGCTTTGAATTCCATTGCCTTTTTAGGAGAATGAGCGAAGTAATTGTCTGTCAATCGAAGCACTTCTTCAATTGCGTGCATGATTGGCAAGAAAGACAGTGACTAAGCAACGAGATTCAAGCGATGTGCACAACAGTGGATTCCAGTGGCAAAAGGGGCGTACTTTTCCTTAATTTGTGTCGTGACCCCATTCTTTAAGCCTTGGAAACTGCTCACCCCATCAGCTCCGAAGCACAGTAGCTTCTCCGAAATTTGGGCATCTGTGATTCCTCCCCCTAGAACTCAAGGCAAAATTAATGACATTTGTTAGCTTGTTTGTAGTTGCACCATCAGAATCCATCTTCTGGATTGTAAGCAGAAGCGGCACATGACACCAGTTGACCATCACGTAAGCGTAGATGGCAAACCAACTGCTATTATCGCAAGCACTCGTTTCATCTGCAGACAAAGCAATGAATTGTGCACTAGACACAAGAGATCTTATCTTTTGCTTTACGAAGTCATACAAGTGCTCCGCCATGATCCAGCCAGATCCATCGCCCCAATGCTTCAAGGGCATGTCAGGAACGCCCAAGAACTCATATAAGTCACACCTAGCCTCAAATTCCGCCATAGGCCTCCCATTTGCAAGCAACTAGAAAAGCGTAGCAAACTGCACCCTTTTTTTGCAGGACTTTGATGTACTGCAACCTTGAATTAGTTCAGCCACAGTGACTGGTTCACGAGCTACGTAGAGGAGCATGCACTTTTTGTGAATTACACGCTGCCCATGTTTCGAGATTGTATCCTACTTCGGCACCATTTGAACAGGCTTCCCTCGCACAGTAGTACAGGGCTTGCACCGCACCATGTGCATCACTCCATCCTCTGCCAAAGTAGCTTTGTTCCACGACTCCTTGACAGACCACTCGTTGTGAAACTTTTAATGCAAGTCGTAATTTTTTTAACTGCTTCAAAGTCGACAAAGTACATGGTCCAGTAGCTACATCTGATTTTCTGCGCTTCGTCCCAGCACGAGACGGAGGATCCATAAAAGCTTCATCATTGGAATCAAACATCTCGTCTCCGCTCAAGTCTGGATCATCGGAATTTTCTGACTCTCCTTCATCGTCCGATATAGGGACAACGGTAGGACAGGATAGCAAAACTTCAGTGTCTAGGGACTACGAGCCTTCGAGTTCAAACTCTGCCAATTGCGCACTTGAAACTCCTACGTCAACCCTTGGGCCTTCGCTTCTTGAGCATTGCAGGGGACCCCGATTCTCTGAGTTTCGGCTAGAAGAGAAATAAGTGCGCATTGTTCTTGCGCTTCTCGCTCTTTTCTTTGCCTCCGCTTCCAAGGCTCGCTTTGATGCTTGTGCCTTCTGCTCAGCGGCCTTTGCTTCACACTGCAATCGTTCAAGTTTGTGTTTCCGCCTCTTTTCCAAAAGCATGGCATTTGTGGCCTTTGCCACACTAGTAAAAACAATATCAATAGGTACAGCATCGAAGTCCGCCATCGAAAAAGAGAAACTCCAAAATCCAACCTCCAAATTCCTAATACAAAATCCAGGTCGAGCAAAACAAAAACCCAACTCCAAAGTCCCAAAATCCAACCAACCAACCTAGCTACACAGCAGAAGAAAAATCCCAAAACCCGACTTCTACATCCCCGATCAAGAATCCAAGTGAAGCAAAACAACAACCAACTTTGAAACCCCAATTCAAACAATGCTACGGAGCGCAAGATAAACAAAACATATTCATGGAATTCATGGAATGATATTATGAAGAGAACCAACGCAATTGGAAACTTAATAGTAGCCTCAAAACACCCCCCTCCCGCAAAGTGTAGAGAGCCATCAAACCCTCCATTAACCTGCAAATCAAAGCGAGATATAATTCTAGGTACACGAAGAGAATATATCCGCACCCTAAAGAGAGTGGAAATGAATTTGGCCATTTCCACTAACCACAAGTTTTGAAGTGGTTGTAAATGATACATACTAACGTTTCTTCTGGCTCCCTATGCAGCTAGGGCAAAGCGGAGTGGGCTACAGTGAGTTCAAAGCGGGAGCAAAGCTAGCAACTGAAGCCTTCAATGTAAGAGAGAAGGTGGCTGGGTGCAAGTGAATGTGGGAGAGAAGATGGCGACGCAAGCGGGATGGAAGAGACAAGTTGATGAAAAAACGGTTGCATCGACAAAAAGTTGAAAGCAACCACGTCTCGCAAGCTGGCGACATCACCAAATCCCTAGGCCTGTTTCACATAGAAACTGCGCCAAGCCAGGGAGGGTACCCTAACCCTAGGCAATTTTCAGTGTTTTTCCTCTATTTTTTTATTATAGGCTTGGTGCCAGGTCGAAAAGTTTGGTGTTATTTCACGCTAAATCGCCAGAAAAAAAAATCACTGGCTTCAATAGATTTGAAGGTATCTTTTTCAATTCATTGGCTATCTTGTTTGAATGGCAAACTTTTTTTTCCTTGAATTTGTTAAAGACATTTATGTTCACTTGTTTTCAATTTTATGGATTGTGAATCTCAATTTTGCTTTTATTTTTTTAAAATGAAACGTGGTTCATTTGACAAAGCAAAAATACAAACCAATAGCTTCATCATAAAATAATATGAAAGATAGTTGTGAATGTTTTCAATCATTCAACCAATGCTCCATTGTAAGATGATTGTTTGGTCAAACATTCTTGTGGTATGTGGATTTTTGAAATCTTAAAGGAGTATTTTTTTCCAAATTTGTAACAAACAAATTAGTAATAGTAGTAGTTCTGAAACCCCTTTTATTTGCAACATTTTTATAACCAATGTCATTTTGTAATTAAATGTATCACATGTAATTAGCCATTTGGATTAATATAACTTTGCAACCGTGTGCATTTTTATTTTGCACCAAAAGATATTGGAATTTTTTAGTATTTAATTGGTCATGGTAATCTGTTCTCTTCAACTCCAGGTTGGAAATCTTTTTGTTTTGTTTTTGAGAATGTATTTCAAAACTAATGTTTTTTTGTTTTTTCATTTTTTTTGAAGTCAAAAATGTTTTTTAATTTAAGATTCCTTAGCAAGAATGAATGCACATGGATTAATTATATTCAATGTTTGAATATTTGTATGCCTCACATTTTTGTCTAAATTTTTGAGTGATGAATAGTTTTTTCAGTACTATTGAACTATTGTGCTGAAAAACATATAAATAATTTATTTGGCTCCATCATTTCAAATGTCTCTTTAAATCATTTTACATACCACTACAAGGGAAAGGGGTGTTTTAAGTATAGTCCTAGTAGTATTGTCTTTTAAGTAACAACCTTTAAATAAGGTTTTTAGTAAAATTTTACTAAAAAACTTACTTAAAGGTCGTTACTTAAAAGATTATACTACTAGGACTATACTTAAAACACCCCTTTCCCTTGTAGTGTACATATTGAAAAAACTACTCTTCATTTTTTATTACTACTAATTTACTATTAAAAGTCTCTTTAAATCCTTTTATTATATTCGTTATAGTGGATTTTTATTATATTTAAATCAAAAATCAAAATAACATACACTATATGTATTAAAAAAGTTGTGGTTTTCAAAGACTTCATACCTACCCGCAAACTAAAAATCTTCATAACTTTCATCTCATTAATCCAAATGGAATGATTCAAAGCTTTTCACTTACATATAAATCTAGAGAATCAGTTTTAAATTTTTATTTTTTAAGAAGTGATTTCAAAGAAAGTTTTTTGAGCTGCTCAAGCTGCCCATCGAGTAATGAAAATCACATATCATGCAATAACTTTTTAACCATGTATTCATGAAAATTGTTGAACCTTAAAGCCACTCCTCCGCCACATGTTGGGTCAAACTTTCAAAATTTCAAAAAAACTAAAATAAAAAACTCCATCCATAGTGAGCTGGCCAAAGTCGCTATGTGGCCAAAAAATGTAGCTTAGTCCTTTAGGGGTTAATCTCTTTCACTACTTCATATGTATTTATTTGATGCAATATAGAATTGAAATACTAGAGAGATTGACAACTTTAATATACATATAAGTTAATACAAATCACATTTACATTTTAAATAATATAGCTTTCATATTTGTATTAAATTAAAACATGAAACCTAAATAATTTTAAAAACTAGTGTGATTTATATAAACTTTTATTTTTCTTCAATCTTCACAATTATTATTCAATTTTTACTTTACACATATTACATCAATTTTTTTGAATAATTAGAAATTTTAATTAAATTCATAATTTTGGTTCAATTTTCTAATACATGAATAATAATATAGTCAAAATTATATATATTAAAGACAAAATACATTAACAATCAAATACAATGATACGTATTATGCCTCAAGGCTTTTGCTCATTTTTGAAATTTCAAATTACATGAATAAAAAATTATTCAAAATAATATATATTAGAAATAAGTTACATTAGGGGAAAAATTATCAAAAAAAAATTCTTTAAATTTGAAAAGTAAAATGTGCAAATTATGCTTCAATTTGATGCTGGCACAGTTTCAGTTGGCATCCTTTTGGTGGCCTGGAGCGTTTTGGTGACTTTCTGCAGCCGTTCCACCCACCTCCACGTGGAAGTGGAAATTCTGTAATCGGTGAGTTGGGAATGGGTGGTCTTCACCCACAGTTGGTCCGATATTCTGAAACCCACCCACCACCCACCCGCATGGAAGGAGGCCCTTATCATGGAGCATTGAAACGGTGGATGTTGGTTGACAATCAAGATAAACAAGGTAGACAAATTGATTTTCTTGTGTGGTGCCTTACAACCCCGGTGATGAACCATTACATGTACATGCAAGAAAGAAAATTAAATGGGTTTGTTGTGAACAAGTCTATTGAGAAGATTGTGGAGAATGGAATCATATGGGCCAAAGAAATTCCATTAGAAGATATTGAGCAACCTACTTATGAGGACAACATATGGAAAGTGAAGTCTCAAAGTGTACAAGACTGGTGGTATGAAATTTCTGAACCGTATATTCAATACGCTTGTTGCTCGTGTGAATGAAGTATACATGGAAACTTTTGTAAACATCAACTAGTAATTTTGAAAGTTTCCACAAACTTATCTTGGAATATTATTCTTGAATATTTGGGTACCTATTATGGTTCTATTCAAGGAGGATTAACAGCTATGTTTCAAGAGCAAATTCCACTTGATCCATTTGAAAATTTCAGTGATGACAATGACTACAATGATGACAGCAACAATGATGATGACAATATACTAATTGGGAATCTGGAAGAGACCCACTATGATGACCCTATTGATGGTATTCATGAAATAAAACATGAAGAATTGCAACCAACTATTGCAAGGTCATTAGCACTAATTCAAAAATTAGTAAAAGATGCTATAGAAGAAGCAATTGATGGGGGTATTGAACTATTGAACCACATGCAGTCTATGATGACTAGAGTGATAGCCGACACTAGGCATATCTAGGTTCTGCAAAATGGTCAACTTTCACATCCTTATGCAGTGTTTGGAGTCATAGAGAATGATGATGGCAATTCAATGAGGAGAAAAAAGGATTGGAGAGAGCGACTTCAAGGATCAAAAGAGAAAATGAAGATTTCATTTCCAAACCAATGAAACTTGAGTTATATTTTTGTGTTTTAGTATAATCTTCATGTGATTGATTATGAAGATAATTTAATTTGCATGGTTCTTTTTTATATCTCTTTCAATTACAATCGCACTTGTGTAATGGTTTATCCTATAATGTTGAAAATTTTAGTAATATTGTCATACACATATATTTAAAAGATTTAATGTGAAATGATATACAATAATATCAAGATAAATATGAGGATAAATACATGCTTCCATGCAAATGAAATAAAAAATTCCTCAAGATTGAATTGCTAATTTACTATAATGCATTCAAGTTGGATGTGGTGATTTCGGCATGCTCACAATATGGACATTAGACACAATGATCAATTGTCTAGTTCAAGTACATGTTTAAATTATTAATAGCCAATGAATAACATATTATGTCATTAAATCCTACTAGATTTTCCAAATATGTAAGGCCTGAATATTTCATTTGCTAAGTTTACTACATGCATGTCCAAGCTATATTGGCTCTTTATTTAATGCACCCCTAACTCCCCTAAATATGTAATAATAATTATCTAATTTTCATTTTTCAACACATTATAAGGGAGGGAGGGTGTTAATTCATTTGTTTTATTGTGTAAAACTTTTATTTTGGCATGTCTATGATATAAGAACCCTGAAAATAAAGAATTTTTTTTATAGTACTTAAAGTGTAGTCACTTCAAAATGCAACCCTCAAATTGCAATTGGTTTTTAAAGCCATGCTTTTTGGTACATGAATTATTTTGCATGTTGCATCATTTTAAAACAATGAGTAGGCATTCTCAATGATTAGTGCCAATCACAATCTTTGGGCTTAGAAGATTGCTTGAAATTCAAGCTATCAATGGTTATAGTTGATTGGAAATGCTAAATTTCATGTGGTCAATTATGAAATTAAACAAATAAATAGTAATTGGATTGTCGATTATGAGAGCTATTTTGGAAGCTGAAGAATGTAAATCCCTAAACCTCTCATCATAAAAGATTGAATGAATATGTTTTGTAGAAATTGGAAAACAATATTTGCATTGGGTAATGCTACTAGGTGCAAGTCAATGTTAGTTGAACCTTGTTTTGTATGAAATTGAAAGATGCATTTTCTTACCATATGTTGATCTTACACAATAACTGACATTGAAGTGGAAATAAATTGTGTTCTATAGATTTGTGAAACATAGAATTGGAATGGCAAGAAAGATTGAATGAATTGTTTTCATAAATTTCATAAAATTTTTACATCAACAACTAATTATAGGGACAAGGGCTCAACGGAGCCCCAACTTCAGAATGTATCCTAAGTTAAATTTTTTTGGTATTCTTGGTTATTTGAATTTACATATTAGGTCTTGTGTTAGGAATTTTGCATTTTATTGTCACTATTGAGTGGTCTAGCTAAATCCCAAATTCACAAAGGTATTTTTGTTTTTAATTTGAAGTTTAGAATTCACCCCTTTATAGCTTGGAGTTGCAAGGGTGGGATTTGAAGACATCTTCACTTAAAACCAGAGAATTGGCCCAACAAATAATTTAATGAATGCGAGTTCTATTTGCAAAATATTCCATTCTTACAATAGATTAATGTAACTTCTATAGTTTTTTATGTTTACAATTTCATTTTGAGTGGTTTAGTTATTCAAATTTCAAATTTGGACATTCTTATGCTAGGACATTCTTATACATTCTCAAAGTACAAGGAATTCATTGGCTTTGGAATAAAAACTTTATTCTTAGTGTAACTTATGGTCACACAGTAATTACTATTTAAATTATCATTTTGAAAAAAGATTTGTAATTACAAAATATTTTTTTAATGAAATTAAAAACATATAAAATAACTTGGTAAATCTTTAATTTGTACATAAGCTATAATTTCAACGACGCTAGCATGCGAGCCTAGAGCGGCGAGCTTGTGAGCTGCAAGCGTGCAGCTTGTGAGCCTAGAGCCCCTAAAACTTAAAAGAAAAAAAATCTTACCAAATTTGTGTTTTTCCAAAAAGTTTTTAAAAAAAAGTGAAAAACTTACTATTTATAGTAAGTTTTTGGACCTATGACCGCTCCACCTATAACCGTGGATTTAGGAAAAATAAAATAAAATCGGTATAGGTATCTTCCTAAAATTACTCCAATTTAAGGGAGTGAGCACTCTTTGAGGGAAAAAAAATATAAAATGCAGTATAGGTAATTTCCAAAAAATGAAAAAAAAAATGAAAAAAAATGAAAAAAGAAATGGAAAAAAAATGTAAACAAAAAAACAACAAATAGTAAGTAAAGTACTTTGGTGGATTAGGGGTCAGGAATGTAGTTCTTGGCCATTCATACCTTCTTAATTCAAAACATTTGACTAATGAGACATAATCTTACTTCATTAATACTTAAACATTTTTTGGTCCAAATGTTTCAAATCATTTCAATTGTATCTACTATAAATCAATACCATACGAATGAAGTACATAGGATAATGTGGACATGCCTACTCCAGAATAGTGATGATCCCAGCTCGAACTAGAAGAAGCTTCACCTCGTTGAAGCTATAACTTGGTGCATGAATGAATTTCTCATCATGGATTTCCATCTTGCAGAAGTACCTATATAGGTAGTACAAGTGCTTACAATTCACATACTGCTGACGACCTCCAATAGCAGAAACTGCCATATTCACAAAGTCCGGGCAGGTGCACGTAGGGAACATACCAACTGTAATTCGATACACATTTTTGTTATGGTCTGTCCCTGTCTCCAATGACACTATTGCACCTAGGCCTGGAAAGGGAAGCAAGGTGACTCCCAGAATTTGTCCTTTAACATTGCTTGCACTCTCCCACTTGTTCCGTTGTTCTGGAGTTGGTGCATTTGCAATTCGCCGTATGGTTCGGTTGTTCTTGACCATTGGATAGGCATCCGGATTTGGAGGCGGAGGTTGATTATACAAAATTGTCTTGAATATCTTTGATATGTTGAAGAGGCGACGCGGTGACAATGTTGGTCGTTCTTGCAAATGGAAGCCCGCATGCTGTAGTAGCAAAGTCTTATCTCGACTAAGATTGGTCCCAGTCAATATAGGCCAAACCTCAGGCACTTCAGGCCAATCGATTACCCACTTGCGTTTAGTCCCTTTCACACATCGTTCAATGTCATCTCAACAGAACCAGAAATCAGCCACCACTTCTTGCTTACTCCCGTAAGCTTCCTTTTTGCCGCAATAGGTGGGAGCAGGGGTTCCCTTTCGTCCCCTGGCAATTTTGGCGGTGCATTTCATTTTTGACCCACGTTGTTGAGCTTGACATTTAGCGTTTGATTTGTGGCTGATCCTAACAATGTGCCACTTGAATGTGTCACAGTCGCTTTCGAATGCAATGGTCACATGTTTGGAAGAATTCGCCTCAGCTTGATTCCTTTGGTCCTCGGGAGTCTCCTCAGGAGTCGTAGTGGACCTTGTTCGAACACGTGGTTGAGAGAAATTGACTTTGTCCGGTCTATGTGAGTCTCCTACATCACCTATAGGTACGTCCAACCTCCTCTTCGTGCTTCCAAAGATTTCTTCTCCTTCTAAGTGTGGTATTCGAGTTCCTATACCCTCAGCTCTAGGCAATGTGTTTAGCGCTTCTGCCATTTTCTTGGGATCACCGCTTCATCTTGCGGCTCTCAACTTCAATTCCCCCTTTAATGGACCAGATCCAGAGGTATGGCCTCTCAAGTACGCACGGTAGTTTGTCATTTGCATCCAAGCACGGATACTGTCGTTGCAAGTGGCGTCGAACAAATTGTTTCCTCGGTTTCCCGACATTTGTAGCCATTTGTTATGAATTGTTTCTGACAAATTGCATGAAGGCATATCCGCCATCTCTTCTAAATTCAAATCCTAAAAATCAATCCAAAACATCACATGAGTTACCACTTCCAATTTCATAACTTTAGTCCACCAGTATTTTGGTAACTCTTATGTTGACTCAAGGTGCAATCTACAATAGATGAAGGAAGTATGAAAAAATTATTCTATTAAGATTAAAATTTATACTCTACAAATGAACACTACAAGAATTAGCTATGTTATTGGTAATAGGGTACAGTCACTTTTTAGACCCAAGTGCAGGAAATTTTATGACATTTCAATCAGGGTACCAGAAATGGGGGGACCCAGAGAGAGCACCCATGCATCAGTCGGATCCGACTGATGTCTTCATGGTGTCTCTAGGTCTCCCCATTTTTGGTACCCAACACAATCATTTTCAATTTTTTTGCAACTCCGGACACAGTCTATGCCATTTAGTAATTCTTAGTCAGTTTAAAGTAAATTCATACATCAAATCAAGTATGCACAATAGTTTTTCACAAATTACACTTCATTAAAACAGAAACATTTAGTAAAATCCCTATTTGTATTCACTCACCATTTGCATGAAGCCTCCCCATTGCCGGTACCGAAAATG
The DNA here is from genome assembly GCA_950106755.1 of Climacium dendroides. Taxonomy (NCBI): domain Eukaryota; kingdom Viridiplantae; phylum Streptophyta; class Bryopsida; order Hypnales; family Climaciaceae; genus Climacium; species Climacium dendroides. The sequence continues at coordinate 1,690,582 of OX467092.1, forward strand.
CCAGAATGCCAGCCAGTGGTCTAAGTGATGAAGTGCCTCTTCACTGGCAGCTCCAGATGACAACCACCATGACTGAATCGCAAGGTAACGTGTCTCTGCCTCGTCCATAGTCTTGGAATCTTTGTACTGCTTGTATAGTGTGATGTGTTGTAGTTGGAATACTTCCTTGATGTGCTTTTGTGTGTGCTTTTGAAGAGAAGTAGTCCAATGTAATAAACAGGTTCTTTCACGATTCCCCATTTCCTCACTAGCAGAACCACTGCCGTAGACAATACGCACTGCATTCCAATTGGCCATGGCACTATCTGCCATGAACCCCTTGAAGTTTGGGTGATGGACTCCATATCGCTCTAGGACAGCGTTCAAGCACCTCCAAAATTGCACCTGGATTTCCGTATCTTCCGATTGCATATCACATGTTGAAATGGTCATCACCTTTTTGTATTGAGAATCATATACGTGGCAAGCCATTGTGGTCCACTCCTTTACACGCTTGACGTGGTCAAACATCATCCAAGTATTTTGAAGATCACCTCCGGGTTGCATGCGCTTTACGAGGTCCACACCACTTTCTGGTCCTTCGGTGAGCATCTTGAAAATGTACACCTTCTCCTTCCCTTGTCCAGGGAAAATGCTATCGTATATGAATTCAAACTTGGACTCTTTCTTCATAGTCATTATGTTGTCAATCACGCCTCCTCGGTTGCTTGAACGAAATGAAGATATGACATTCCGTATGTTTGGACTGCTCAAGTATTGGAAGCGATCCATTACCTCCTCTAGTTCCTCCCCCTTCAACATCTTCTTCTCTCCCTCTCCATTGTGAAACAGATAGTTGGTTAGAAAGTCTTTGTTAGCAGATAGAGCAATAGCGGAGTTGGTGGCCGTTGGTGTTTTGGCCACCTGCTCCACAATGAGTCCACAAATCTTTTTTGCAGAATCTCTATACATGCCCTTTGCAACAGGGTGAGTATGATCTCCCAAGTGAATAGCAGCCCTAGTCATTCTTGCATTCTCACTATAGCAGTAGTACATTCTCGCATCACATGTGCTGAGGCACCTAGGTGTTATTTTGCAAACCTTGCAAATTAGAGTACAATCGTTGGGAGGACTCTCGCCTACTGGAAAAGGAAATATTGTGTAACTAGTCCACTCTGTTTCGTTTTTTTTGGAAGCTCTCATCAAGTAATCATAGTTTGGATTCTCACAAGCAAGATGACCAGCGCAGTATGACTTACGGAACTTCAAGTTGTCGCTATTGTGAATGTTCGTGGTAACTAGCTTGCACCACGGGTGTCCGTCATATCGCTTGTCCATTCCTTCTAAGTTGCGGGCCGCTGATGAAGAGGAAGAGCACGGAGGTAGCTCAAAGATAACATCTCCATTGAAAATTGCGGGAAGAAATTGCACATGATGGTGCTGCACGGCGTTGAGATCCACTGTGGACAGTTCGTTGCGAGACCGATGAACGGTGGCTAGTCTCCTCAAGCACTCCATAATGCTTACTCGGTCAACAGGAGTGGGGTGCAATGGAGGACGTGATAATGAAGAATGCGCAAGACTATTCGATGGGGTTTCAAAAATAGACTTCTCAATCGTCCTCTCATCCGATACACTTTCAATTCTGCCTGCTTGCTTCTGAAGCATCAAGTTAGGGGACTCTCCTTCCGATTCACTAGACAATTCTATTAGAGTATGTACTTTTTCAACTTTCACTTTCTGGAGAGTAGTATTGCTTGGTAGCACCTGAAATACTTCACAAGGTGAACTACGTGAAACTCTAGTAGACGTGAAAGGAATGTCCACTATTGAATTATCTGAGTCGACTTCGTATCTCCGTGGACGCAGCTAGCATGGCCAAAGGAAGTCCATAAGCTCTATAGTTTCCTGAAGGAAGGTACCAACAATGGCCTTCATCTTCAACAGACTTTACAATAGGGATAGAATGCTGTAGTTTACCTGATTCTGACTTCCTCTCCTCTTCGATATAGATTGTAGACTCTACAAACCTGAAGCGAACATAAAGCAAATGGCTCAATACTCTCGCATGATCTCCATCCTCTACCGGAAACACAAGTAGAACCTGGTGACCATCTACTCAAATGCAAGCCATGGTAAAGACAAACGCACTGTGGCATTAGGGGCAAAAAAGAATCCTTCACTTGGATTAAGGAACAATTGGAATTCTTGTAGCCATATAGCATATTTATGCCCTTTATCAACGGATACGGAGGAGAAAGCCACAATATCAATGGACATTAAAACACCTACCTTCAATTAATAGAACGGGTGTAAGAACGCCGTCCTCTTCCTCAATGTGCACCGTCTATTGGAAAATGTTATAATGAATGTAGGCGGCCATATCAAGGACCCTCTAATTGCGTGCGATTTCATTACTGGCGCTTTCATATTTATAATGAATGATTCCTATCTTTTATTGCGACATTAAGGCGACGGCCCATGTCTGCGTGGATTTCAAATTGCCTAGAACTTTGATATTGAAATAGACGGCGCATTGAAGAGGTTGTGAGTATTCATTGCTTTCAATAAGAAGAACGGCTATCAGAAATCTAGTCTAGGATGTGACGTCTTAAGGATGCTAACTACAGCTTTTGAACGCATATATCAGCCCCTTCTCTTTGGAGGAGTCATTTCAAAGCCTTTGTTGCAGAGAATTTGTTGTTGTTTTGAGAGAAAGGTTCGAGGTCTGCTTCTATTTCCTCATGCCCTTAGAGAACAATATCGTTTCATCTGTCGTTACGCAGCACTTGAGAAGGAGGAAAGGTATTCCTCTGTATTTTTCATCTTCTAAAGCATTAAGAAGATCTAGGATGTCTAGAGGAAAGAAAGTAGTGTCGAAGACAACGCAGTCGACATCCGGGGACCTTCGCAAAGCCCTCGCCTTTGGAGGAGGAGGTAGCGGCGGAGAGGAATATGTGGGATGCCAGAACTTGGATGTAGTGCTTGAAGTTGTCAAAGATAGTACAAGCTTACAGAAAGAGCCTACGGAGGACATCGTGTTGAACGTAAGTTCGATCAATCCCATTCTTTTTCTTTAATGTGGTTAGCATTTATACCAGGAACTCAAATCTAGTTATCATGAAAGAGTATTGGGTTTAGGGATTGGTCTCATCAGTTCTATTGATGCACATACTCCTTGTGCAGTACAGTGACGTCCATATTCAAATCATTTGTCTATGGGTTTACCAATAAATTAGAATAGTGCTTCAGTGATGCAACACACTGAAATTGTTGAACACACATTCTTTCAATATGTAAGGTCAAATTAAATAATTCTTTTTCCACAAAGCATTCCATGTATGTATTTAGGAAGAGGACAACAGAAGCAATGGGGACGTTCTGATGTTTGATCTATGAGAAAGAAGTCTAGTAGTCATTGTGTGCATCTATTTTGGTGGAATGTATATCTTGAATTGTGAGACTGTGTGCAAGAGTTTGAGTTCCAATGAGTGCTTATGCTAGAAATAAATTCAAGGTCTGATACGTTTAGGAAATGGATGAATTTTAGAGTCAGAAAAACGTCCATTAACCCAGAAGGGACAAACTTAGCTCAGGACTACAGTTTTCGAGACTTCCTGTCCATCCCTCTACTTTCTGCCATTTTAAATATAGGTATGCTTGAAACATTTTGTTTTTAATAATTAAAATGAGATTTTAAATCAATTACAAGATAAACTCAAAAAAATCTAAAATTTCTACCATAGATTTATGTTACAATGTCAAACATCATGGAATACACCTGAATTTGATTATCACTCCTAGATAAGAATATCGTCATGATTATAGGTCCTAAGTTCACACTGCCTAAACTTATGCAAGTGTTCAACTTTTAAGAAACATCCACTTTAATTAGAAACTGCACTTTCAATTAATCGTTAATAAACACTCCAAGGGTGACCGTCTATTAAGATTCATTCCAAAAGTCGGTTCTAGATTCAGAAGGTACAAGTAGAGCTTCAGAGAAACGTAGATACTTTTAGCAACGTACAGACCCCAATAGTCCATTGGCAGTTGCGTAGCCTCTCGGCATTGTGGATCGATTTGTGGATCTTAAGCAAAATAGAACAACAAAATCTAAAAATAAAATTTGACAAGACCACTGGGTAGTAGAAGCAACAAAATAATGAGTTGGCCAGAAATGAAGTGGAAAAATGAAGAACATCCCTCCCCGCGGAGTCAATCTAGGGGTGGGCCAATTTTGAAGATCAGTCTAAATTTTGAGTGCGGTGCATGCATGACTTCGATTAGTTTCTGCTGACTTTATTCTGCCAACTGAGATGTCAAAAGCCCTAGGCACCCATGCCGACGCCGAGCACCAGAATGTACTGCCTAATCTCCCCACCAAAGTGCCAACTGATCTCACGAGAAAATCTGGAAGATCTCGGTTTTCAGGGATCTCGCAGCGCCTTCCTCCTGTCTTTTCTGGACTTCACCCCATGGACGCATGCTGAGCTTTGGAGCTTTGAAGCTTTGGGATCTTGCACCGCTACTAGGATCGCTACTGGGACCGCTACTAGAATCTCGCACCGCAACTTTGAAGCTCTGGGATCTCGCACCCTGAGTGTGTACCTTGTTTCTGTGTTGTCAATCCAGAGAGAAGGCCAACCTGAAGATATGAGATTCACGAGGAGCCACGCCCGACAGGAAGCAAAGGGAAAAAATGATGAGGAGCCCGCCATGGTTCCACACCCGGAGGGCATCACCGAGGTTTGTTGTTCAAAACTTCTAGGCTGCGTGCTTTCCAATTCTTAAATCTGGTCGTATGCGTGTGTGGTCACGGTGCATATCCACATCTGGTGATGGCGTGTGAGGTCACGGCGTGTGGTCGCGACGCATAACCGCGTGTTGTTTTCACGGCACGTGAGGTCACTCCGGACACAGTCTGGAGAGCCGAGTACTGATTCTTGGGGGTCTGGGGGATTCTCTCCGAGCATTAGTCGGATCCGACTGATGTTCAGGGAGAATCCCCCAGACCCCCTAGAATTAGTACTTCATAGCTGACACGGAAGCTCTCAAAGTTTCCTTCATCCAGATTGACTGTACTTCACTTTGCTCGAACAGAGGGTGCTTGGGTCCAACAACTAGTTGCTTAGAAGAATTCTCGGAATATTGATGATTTTTACAACTGGTTTTATTTGTTTCATTCCATTCACGACCAGATCCCTGTGATTTGGAATCTCGGATGCAGCTTTTGGGGGTTTTGTTTGTGATTCGAAGTTGGTCGGTGTTGATTTTTTAAAATTTGATGTTGAGCTTCTGTGAAGTACCATTTTTGGGGGGTCGAGGAGGTTCCCTCCTGACTTCAGTCGGATCCGACTACAGTCAAGAGAGATCTTCCTCGACCCCCCAAAAATGGTACTTCTGTGAATATAATCACCCTCCCCCAATACCGTTGTTCTGATCTCCCACTCATTGGGCATTGACCGAATTATCTTTTAAACAAAAACGAAAGTGAAATGTTCGGGGAGAATCCCCTAGACCCCTTAGAATCGCTGCATCAAGAAAGCACGGGTGTGCTCACAAGGTTTCCTTCATCCTGATTGACAGATTAGAGGCCTCTTGCTACTGTACTTTACTTTGCTAGGACAGAAGCTTCTTGGGTCCAGCGTTCAGTTCCTTGACAAATTATTCTCGAAATTTAGATTACTTTTCCAACTGGCTTTGTTTGGTTCATGCCATTGAGGACCAGGGCCTTGTGATTTGGAATCTTGGATGCAAATTTTGGAATTTTTGTCGTAATTAGCAACTTGGTCGGTGTTTCTCGTTAAAATTGGCTATTGTCCTTCATGGAAGCACCATTTTTGGGGGTCAAGGAGGTTCCCTCTTGACTTCAGTCGGATCCGACTGAGGTCAGGAGAGAACCTCCTTGACCCCCCAAAAATGGTACTTCCATGAAGATGATCTCCCACCCCCAAAACCGTTGTTCTGATCTCCCATTCATTTCCCATTGATCGAATTATCTTTTAAACGGAATCTTGTATTTCAATTGGCTGACATCAGCCACAAACATGTTAATAGAGATGACAATTTAGGTGACCTCTGAGGAATCTTCTGAGCTCTGAGCTCTGTGATCATTGTAATCTTGAAGTTGGTACCAATTGCAACGAATCTGGATGCTCATTTACATTCCTCTGTGCACCGATTTTTGGGGGTCACTGAGATTCCCTCCGGCACCTAGTCGGATCCGACTGAGGTTTGGAGGGAATCTCAGTGACCTCCAAAAATTCATACTTGGTGTGTTCCTCGTGGGGTGTTCTAGTGTTTTGAGCTATGCTTTTGGATATGTGATTGGCAGCTCCTTATTTATTGAAATTGGTGATTTCTGTGATTAATGGCTAAATTTCTAACACCTGAAACTTCGACCCTTGGATACATCCTTTGTAGTAAACATTTCATATTGAATTGACTACAATGCATATTTTATTCTACTATGTCATTTTTATATATTTTGCTTTCTTGGTCCACAGAGCAAATGTTGACATTTTCTAATTGTCATTTGCAGATGCAAATTCAGAAAGATAATATTGGTCATCCTTCTCTCGTCGTTTCGCATGGTGATATTGTCCCGGTTTTGGATGTGGCGGGTCCATCTGAGCCCATCACTCCTACACACCCAACCATCATCTATGAGACTCAGACATTGGAAGATGAAGAAGATGAAGAAGGTGAAGAAGGTGCAGGAGTTGATTTGGTAAGTTTGGGGGATATCCTAGATGCGTGCGACCGTGCTTGTGATTATGTGGAACAACCACATGTGAGCCGGTTCAGTGACAAGAATAGACGCAAGCGAAAGCAACCCGTCTTTTCCCCTGAGAGTTCCGAGACTGAGTTCAGCTCAAGCTCCTCAGAGAAGGCATTATCTATTTCAGTGACTAGTCCTCTCTTTGAGGAAACTTGTGATTGCGCTTGTAGTGCTCCAGTGAAACGGCATGAGGTGGTTCTTATCCACCTTAGTTCCGACTCAGATCGTAGTGTTGACATCGACTCCATAGGCATGGAGTTGATTTCATACCACGTCTATTGATCTCATACGTGTACTTTGTAGCCATTTCAAGGGATTATATTTGAGACCTTTATTTATGGCCATCCATGTCTACGAATGTATTGCGTTGGTAGTGGTGTATTTGAACTTTGTCAATGTAGATTTCAGCATGTTTAAAAAATAATAGTAAATTCTATATGACTCTGCAGATGGAGGAATCACCTTTGACTCTAACGCAGAAAGAGACAAATGTCATAACTTCGGGAACTGATGAGACCAATCAACCAAAAATTGGAGTTGCAGAGGAAGGACACATTGAAGAGCATTATGTGGCAGGGGACGAAGAAAAGGAGTTGCTTGAGGATGAGCTCCGTCGGTTGCAAAAAGTGGACTCCGTTGCTACTATCTCTACTTTGAGGATGAAGCCTGACAAGCTCTTCCGACTCCGCATTCCCTTGTGCAGACTGGTGGCTATGCCTATGGTGCATCCGACCTTGTCTTGTGATATTGTGAAGCTGGAGCAAAAGTTCGTGCATGGGTACCGTGAAGGAGCAGCGGTTTTCTATGTTTCCACTACAAACGAGGCCGGTGAGAGCATGGATTTCACAGAAGAAGAGATCAACGCATGGGGGTCGTTGTGGCAGAAACAGAACAACGTCTTTAATCAACACATTGATGCAGTGCCTGAGCTAAAGTTCTTGAGGAACTCAAAATTCTACGTTTGCGATGGGAATCACCGTCTACGAGCATGGATGAACCATATTTCTAGGCTTCATACGGCTGACTCGTCATGGCACTTTGCTGTTGATTGCATCGTATTGGATACAAAAGGGAGGATCGAGTTGGTCATGCAAGTCATGCATGACATAAACAAGTAAGTATTTCAGTTACATTTTAGTCATTATTATTTTTTACAATATTCTTTGCTACAATCAACACATGTTTCATATTCTCTTAGCCATGTTTTCTAATAATCGTTGTAAGAATTGCAGATCCACGGAGGACTCCCACGTGAAGACCAATTTGGTTCATACCTTATATCGGGTCCAAAAGTATGGCCTGATGCCAATGAATCGGTTCAATGAGATGCTCCGGCCATCTGAGGTTAAACGATGTGGGGTCCAACCATTGAGGAAGACTTGGTACTCAATGCCAGTTGAAGTCTTCACAGCTTTCGTATTTCAGGTGAGAAAAAGTTCATCTGCCTTGTTCTTCTTTCACTACTGTGCTATATGATTTCGTGTGATGATTCAAAGGATACTTCATGAATTGAAATGCCTATGGACTTTGTGCAGCAAGAGATTACCCTTGCAGCGGATGCTGCGGTACGCAAATACAATGAAGTAACACCGTTTGAAGACAAGAGCGACACTGGCATTGCAAATGCCATGAGGTCTGGAGCTAAAGAGAAGGCCGCAAAGTTGTACGTGAAGATGATCAAATTGCTAACGGTGGCCAATCCTGCTCATGGACCGGGTTTCTTGGAAGAGGTGAGTTTTTATTATTGTAACGAATTTCTCATGATTTTTGTATATTGGGGACCAAGTTTGGATTCATGTCTATCTATGAGTTGTTGCAGGTGGAGAAGCACTGGAGTAGTAACGAGGTTCCAGAGATGACTCTAGAAAAACTACAGATGGTTGCTACTTGCAACACCACACCATTTCACAAGACAAAGTTTCTTCAGTGGTGGAACTCCTCTATGCCATCTCGTGAGGCTAGGCGGTTTCCGCCGAGGCCTGTTTCGGAGACATTACTTGGGCCCTTCTTAAACAGATGTGTTTGGTATGTTGGGGTAAGTGATAGTGTTCTTATTTAGTTCAGTTCTCTTTCAATATTTGTTTTCTATTCAATTGATTTTTGGTAATTCATGTACATACAGATGGCTTCATTAAACTTACATACTAAGTGATGGATTTTTCTACTAGATTGAGGATGCTGCCATTGAGTACTTTGACGCAGTAGTGAAGAACAACAACATCCCCATCAACTACGAAGTACCGCAGCAACCGGAGTACTTATCGGAATACGTGGAAGGATGGAGGAGGAAGATTTGGGATCAAGGATTCATGTCTGCTCTTAGAGGAGCAAATTTTTTCAAGAAAAGTGATTCATTCATGACTTTTGAGGGATCAAAGCATGCGGTGCGAAGAGTTCTTTTTCGGTATGATCGCTCTCATTTTTGTATTGTAAGTCCATAGTTGTGGAGAAGCCTTGTGATTTAAATTTTTGATTATTTGACAAAGTTCTTTGTCCAATAAAGAAATGTCTCGAAAAAATTTGTGGGATCAGAAAAGGGGTACCTTCACTTACTTCCAGGACCTTAGTCGGATCCAACTGAGGTTCTAGAGGTACGTAAAGGTATGCCCATTTCTGGGCTTCACTCTTTTTTTTATGTAATGTCGCCACTATATGCTGGTGGTTCTTGTGTCGAGTTGGTTCACTTATTTCTTGTTGAATTTATTCCTACTATATTTTTTTTTAAGTCTTCTTCTGTCGCATATAATTTTGTAGGATTTGACTTTGCGAGTACAGCAATGCCACTTTCTAATCACTCTTTATATTTGACCTGTAGGTACTTCAAGTTGGAACTTCTTACAAAGGGAGCAATTGCTCAAAGGGACCTCCCTCCATTCTTGTCCACATGGCTGGATCGCAGTACAGAAGACTGCATGTACACTCAGACCCAACTTCGAACGTTTACAACAGCTCATCTCAGCGGTGGAGGGTGGTATTTGGATTGCCCTATCACCTTCACTCATCCGTCAGAGGTAGAGCTCCGGAAATCTTTCCACGGACTTGGTGCTATCGACTTGGAGGTAGTGGAGTTTGCAACACTCTCTGACAGACAAAAGAAGCGGGCCATTGCGAGGAGGGAAACTACTGATAAGAAAAAAGAAGCTCGGTTTGAAGTTCTTTTGACCACAAAAGAAAAGAAAGAAGCAGACCGATTGGCAAAGTTGGAAGAAAAAGAGAAGGAGAAGGAGAAGGAAGACAAGGCCAAGGGCAAAGGCAAGAAGAAAGCTCCCGATGGTGGTCCAGTTCTAGCATCGTCTACAGTGGACCAAGGGCTCTCAGATGCAAGGCGGGTCTCAGAGTGGTATGAAGAGGAAGGCGGCATTGCCACAGTTGACAGAAGAGGTGATTACTCAAGGGACACAAGTGATTTCCCTTGATGAAGATGAGGTGGTGAACACTGAGGAGTTAATCCTCAACATATCCATTGAGGACCTTGTGGACAATATGGAGACCAAGACGCCAACATGGTACAACGAGGTAATGGAGTTCTTGAAGAAGGTAATAATTTTTTATTTGAAATTGCAAATTTCAATATAAGAAGTAGGACTTGAACATTGTATAGAGTATAACTGATTTTGTGATGTACTGTATGTTTTCAGCTATCAACAGGGAAGTCTCGCATGTTTAATGGTGTAGTAAACCGAAGGCCGGGAGTGGACCTCGTGCTCTTTGATTGCCAGGAAAATTTTCCTGTTCCAGGGGTTTCTTCTACGCCGAAGGAGGTGCCAACATGGAACGCAGATCCGGAGTACGAGGCTCTTCAATCGACATTTGCTTTTGCATAAAAGCATTTGCAAGACAATGGCTGCATGATTGTATTTCACTCATGGTGTGTTGATTCGAAGGGAGATATTGCTGGATTGTGTGAAACATATGCGATGGTGAAGATCAAGGAGTTGATGGGCATGAACCGTCTTCACTTGACCTCGGTTGTGGATGTCTCTACCACGGTAAGTTTTATAGAATTCATTTTGTGTCATTTGGTAATGCATACTGTTTTATTTATACCTCATGTATATTAATTTTGCAGACGCAGAAGTTTTGTATCAACGTCATGGTGAAGGACCTCGGCCAAAATAAGGAATCGAAGTTCTCTTTCAAACGCTCAACGACAATGAAGAAGGCAGGTATCGACATTGGACGGGACAACATGATGATGAATTACACCAAAGAAGATGACATGGCGATGAATGGCCCTAAGCCTTGGCGGGCGGCTCGCGAAAAGGACCCCCAATTCTTCCAAATTCTAGTTGAAACGACAACCAATGAAGGAGACTTGGTTTTGGATTGCACTGCATCTACAGGTGAGTATTCAATCTAATTATTGTGTACTTGGATTCAAATTTGCAAAACCAGTCATTCAACTAATATATTTCAATATGTTGATTTCAGGTTCATCGATTATTGCTTGTCGTGACACAGGCCGCCATATTGTGGCTTTGGAGGAGGACAAAGACATTTTTGATGCCCTCCTCAAACCCATGAAGAGGGATCTTCCAACCGTGGTGACAACACAATTGCCACCGGCAGTAACTGCATCACAAGACCCAGACAGCGTGCCAGTGGTGCCTCGAAAGTTTGCTCGGAAGTCAAAATTGAGTAAGTAAGTTTTCATTTCTTTTAAGCCATGTTTGCATGTTAAAATTTATGTTTTAAAAGCCTAACATTGTGTCTTGTCTATTTGCAGCGGTAGAGGATTCATGTCAGTAGATGCAATGATGCCAAAACAAAGACTTCTCGTTAGTCCGGAGAAGCCTTTTTATCTTCCAGTGTATGCTGAGGAGATGGCATCAGCATTTGCAGAGTTTGGTTGTTCTAAAGCTAAAACTCGTAAAGATACATATGCTCTCAATGTTTTACAGTTCATAGATGGATCAGCATCTGAGGGTAGAGAGACTTCAGAGTCATCTATGACTGAGGATTCTACGACTGAATCCACCTCCACTTAGACTCATGAGATTGACACATCTCATGAATCTAATTATTATGTATTGGTTTTCTTATGATTGGATTTGTGTGTTCTATGGCTAATTTTTGGGCATGTGTAATTTCCTTTTCAATTATGCATTTCGTAATTTCTTTAGAATTGGAGTGTATTTTGTTGTTGCAAAGAACATGTCAAAAAAATGTTTGCGAATGCCTCTTATTTCATAAAAATGAACTCACATTTGTGGACCTTCAAGATTTTTTAACCCATGGTCATAGGTCACTTACATTATTTTTTGTCAAAAAAAATTTCCCGCTCACAGGCTCACGCTCCTAGGCTCGCCTGCTAGCAACCCTGGCTATAATTTTTTTGAATTTCAAAAAGGTTGTATTGCAAAGATTTAGGAATGAAACCTTTAAAAGACCATGCATTCAAATTTTAAGCAAGTTAGGGAAGAACACAAACATGTATTGAGTGAACAAAATCATTGTTTTTTCATCCTTCTAAAGAATTGTTCATGGGGTTCTCATATTTATTTAGTATAGATATTCACAACTTCACTTTACAAATCTTATGTAGTTTAAAGATTATAAATATGTTTGACCTCAAAAACTAATTTTTTTGAGTTCAAAATATGACCTTCAAAAATGATTTGAATAAATAAGTAAAACAAAGTCTTAGAAGATCACCATAATTAAAACTTAGAGTATTGAACTTAAAGAAAAATATGTCATGAAAATCACAAACATTTTAGGAAGAATTATCAAATTTTGGTTTAAAATTTTATTGAAAAATATCACTGAGTATAACAATTGATGTAACTATATGGTCTACAAATTTTATTTTACAACTTTATTTTTAAAGTCTTCATCAAATTATATTCTTCTAAGTTTGATTTTATAACATCCAAACACTTTCATTGTTATTTTTTTTACTTTTTTTTAGGTATGATTGTTTGAAAAATCTAAATCTAAACTCAAAATTTGAAAATAGGGTTTTTTATTATATAAAAATATTTAAAAAATATTTTGAAATTTTGAATTGAAAAACAACTTCTCTTCCCTTCAACTAAATGAATGAATTTTTATCACTAACTTATGAAAGCAAGTCAAGTTTATTATTTACATCTATGCAACATACACTACAAGGGAAAGGGGTTCAAAATGACAAGAATTTAACATGAAATTATTGGGAATGAATTTTTATCACTAACTTATGAAAGCAAGTCAAGTTTATTATTTACATCTATGCAACATACACTACAAGGGAAAGGGGTCCAAAATGACAAGAATTTAACATGAAATTATCGGGAATGAATTTTTATCACTAACTTACGAAAGCAAGTAAAGTTTATTATTTACATCTATGCAACATACACTACAAGGGAAAGGGGTCCAAAATGACAAGAATTTAACATGAAATTATCGAAAATGACAATAGTTGTCAATTGCAAACCTATTCCTATCAATTCTTTGTTTCTGTCAATACTTTCACACAAAACTATCCAAATATACTGCTATCAAATAATAAAAATTTTATGAATTAAATTTTGTAAGATTGGAGTGTAGAGAGGCTGTTTTTATAGTGAAATGTATTGTCCATCAAGAATCCTCAAAAACTATGGGATAATTTAACAATGAGAGCTTGACCGCTCATTGTTAAAAATTGCAGGAATTGTGTTCAAAGTTTACATTGTCTCTGAATTTTGTTCATAACTTTTGATTGGAGAATCTAAATCTAAAACAGATTTTTGGAGGTAAAACTTGAATTGATTTCCCAACTTATCTTAGTTCAAAATTTTCTGAAAAAATATATTTTACTATGCCTAAGTGAGGTTTGAAATTTCACTTTGAACACAATTCCTGCAATTGATATATCCCATATGAGTTGCCTTGCCTACCACCACCCTTTTTGTATAAAGCAATTGTCTTCTACAATCACCTCACTTGCAATAAGAGGCATTTGGAGGCATGTTTTTGAATGTGAAGCTTGATTTTGATAGATAATGTTTTAAATAATAAAACTTAATTAGTCGGTTGTTTAGGAACAATGTGGCAAACTTGGGCCATGAGCCTAGTAATCATTAGTTTTTTTGACATCATGGATGAAAACCAGCTTGAAAAGGTCTCAAATTTTGATGACAACTAATGACAAAATTCTGTCAACTAATTTCAAGGTCTCAAATTCTGATGACAACTAATGACAAAATTCTGTCAACTAATTTCAAGGTCTCAAATTCTGATGACAACTAATGACAAAATTCTGTCAACTAATTGGCCAAATCAAGACGTTTCCACTAACAAAGCAATTGACAAATTTTTGTTAATTTGTTGTCAATAAGGACACAGATATCTTTGTAGTGATGACAGAGTTCAAATCTTCCTTTTTCCATAATCTCAATTTAAATAATGAAAATAAAAATTGTAAAAATATTTTATTTTATTTTAATTTAGAATCTATTCTATTCTATTTCTAGTAATGAGCCCACAAATTATGTTATGCTTATTCTTAAGCTCTTCGTTTATACATTAATTATTTTTTTGGTTGTCTTTTTGTTTTTTGTTTTTATCAAATGATCGTGGTTGTAATTTGGGACGTAAAGAATAATTTTTGATATATAAATAAATTAACAAAATGAAAAAATAAATATAAAAATAAATTTTTCTAATTAAAAAAAAATTATTTGTTAGTTGAAGGAGAGAGAGGGATTCGAATCCTCGGTACAAAAAATTGTACAATGAATTAGCAATCCATCGCTTTAAACCAAATAATAACATGCTATGGAAGTAGAAGTCTAGATAATAATAAAAAAATTATGCAAGAACTCAATTTAATAGATTTATTAGTTTTAAAACAAATGATATGGTAATAATGGTATGAAATGAAACAAAGAATAATTAAGTTACTTCAGTTCATGAAATCAGTAACTTCTTAGCTCAAAACTAACTCAATTTCAAAGTTTTGAAGGGAAACATTAAACCAATCAAATTAAACGTCTTTCAAAAAAAAATTCCATGCTAATAGAGTTTGAAATTTGAAAGGTCGCATGAGGAGGAGGTTTAGGGAGCAGGAGGTCAGAGTGGGGGAGGCTGGGAGCAAGTCGGAGAGAGTGGGAGTAGGTAGGTTAGAGGGGGAGGAAGGCAAGGAGGTTGAGGGTCGGACAGGAAATGGCCCCTTCATCCCTCCGTCATTCAGCCCCCAGGGGCAATGAGGAGGTCAATCCTCCCTAGCCAACAAGTAAAAGGCAACAAGAAGCAAGAATAATATATGAGTTAAGGTGTAACAAGAGGAAAAAAACAAGAATTAAAAAATAGTAAGAAACAAGATCTAAGAGACAATAAGAGGCAAAACGTTTAAAATGCAACTAAAGGCAACAACTAAGAAGAAACAACAACTAGTAAGCAAAAACTAAGAGACAACAACTAAGAGACTAACAACAACTAAGAAGTAATAACCAAGAGACAAAAATTAAGAGGTAAGAAGAAGTAAGAATTAGAAAGAAACAAATGACAAGGAAGAGAAGACAAATGAAGTGGTGGCTAGGGCTTCGATACCTTAAAGAAGTGGAAGCTAGTTCAAAATCCTAAAAATGGCGGCTAGGGTTTTGAAACCTTAAAAAAATGATTGTTAGGATTTCAAAACCTTTAAAAAATGATCACTATGATTTCAAAATCCTCCAAAATTAGTAGCTAGGATTTCAAAATTTTAAACAATAGTATTTTATATTTTTTTGAAATTGCCCAAATTTTTAGGTGTTGCCCAGAAAGAAAAAATGAAACTTCTATAAAAATGTAACTATTAAATATGATTACATAGTCATATGCAAAAATATGACTGATATATATATGACTAGGTGTTCCCAAGACATGTTCCCTATAAAATACTTTAACATTCTCAACAAGTGTATATTATACGTCCATCAAATATAAGGGCAAAATATGACTGACAATCATATTTTTTCCCAAAGTTTTGACATTCAAAAATGTGACTACAAGTAGTCGCTAGTCACCTCTAGTCATATTTTCCTAGTCATAAAATGCACATTTTGTTATAGTGAGATGATAATTTTTTCGAATAATTATCATGGGAGTTGTTTAAAATGGATGAAATACATCCAAGTATATTAAAAAGACATATCTAATTTGTTCTTCAATGATGTAAATAGCAATTTAACCAACTTAGTCAGTTGGTAGTTTATGATTTTTTGTATGGCAAGGTTTTGAATCAATTCATGTCAAAGATATAAAAAGTGAAAGCTTGGAAAAATGAAGCCATTTTCAATTTAAATTCTTATCAAACTAAAATTTATTTTGCTTCAAAAGCTCTCTACTTACATTCTCTTCCTTTAAGCTCTAATTGGCATTAAATTTTATATGACCATTGTTTGTTGTCTAGCCTAAAAAAATTGTTATGTCATGAACCTCAAAAGATTATCCTAAAAGTCCTCTTATAATTTCCTACCTTTTATTTTCCTGTTGGAGGTTATTGCCATAAAACTTAGAAACCACATAAGAGATACAAAGCTTGCATTTAATATTTCAAATCTAAAAATTATACTTTGCGTAGATATAAAGTGGGCTAATTTATTATTGATTTTGGTAAAATATGAATATGATAGAGTGTGCCTTATATTAGATTTTAGATTTTTAGTATTTCTACTTTAGGATAATAACAATGTAGGGATTCAAAAAAAAATTCATATGATACAAACCTTTATACATAGGTTTAGACATATCATGAATGGTGTTGTCAAGGACCCAAAATTGACATATTCAAGTATCTAAATTTTATTTGTATTCAACAAATCCTTATACTACTCTTGGGTTCTTTCTTTGACCCTTAGATTTTCACCCTTTGTTTCTCTCCATTTATATTTCACATGCATGATTTTGTTTATTTTTTATTATATAATATATATAATATCATTTAAAAAATCTATATACCCGCATTTAAATTCACATGTCTCATAAAGGTATACTCCTAACTACAAACTAAAGATACCATACCCAATGTTCAAAATCAACATTCCTTGCTGAATAATTATACTTTCGGAATAATTAAGTAAAATTGGGAATTTGTAATTTGGCAAATGCCTCAATATACAAAGATTTATTTCTTCCTTGTATAGTTTTTATTTTTTTAAAAACAAGATCCCAAATTTTTTAGCATATATCAATTGCTGACCACCAAGTACCACAATCAATTTTAGAAATTCCTAACAAAGCAATAATCCATTTTTCATATATAACATGAATATTGGTAAACCATAAATTTTTAAAATAGGAATACCCGAAAATGACCCTTCCGGAATTTCCATTCCTATTCAATCTTCTCCATCGTCCATTCATCCCTAAACCCCTAAACCCTAAAAACCCTATCTTCTCCTTTCTCCGTTCTCCATTCTCTGGCGTTCCATCACTCCCCTGTAGCAATTTCGTTATTACATTTCCACTCAGTTTTAAGAATTGAGAATTATAAGAATTTTCTCAATTGTAAGAATTTTCCTTTCTCGCAAATCCCTGCTTTCAGTGATGGAATTTCGCATTCCACGATAGAGATGACCACATCTGCATCCCCGTCGTGATCTTCCCTCCCATGGCGTCCAGTTTCATGACTCGAAGCGACTCGCTGTGCTCAATAGCATCGTCAATTCAAGCCTCGCGGGAATTTTCTGATCTAGTGAGGGGTGTTAAGGTTTCCTTTGGTTCCAATGGGTCATGGCAGAGACCGGGAGTGGTGTGTATGGCGGCCAGCAAGCAGAAGAAGAAGACGAAGGAGAAGCGGAAAGCAGGAGGGGGGAGAGCGCACGGGTGGAGCTTCGATGCGTTGATGCTCGTGTGGGATGAGGTTTTTGATCGGTGTTGTGAGGATGGGGAACGAGCGGGGGCCATTCGAGCGTTGGGGAATAAAGGTTTGGAGAGGTACGGAGCTTGAGTGGTGGTGATTTGGGTTTGTGGTAGAGAATGAGAAGAGGATTTTGGTGCAGCAAAGAATGGTTTATTTGGAAATGGTGTGCAAAAGTTATGAAGTTTTGAAGTTTGGGGGGTAGAGGATCTAAAATTACGCTTGGTTGTTTCGGTGGTCTAGTTCCTCATACGTTGCGATTCATGTCGCCTTGAGTTTTTGTCTCGGGTTCTTGTTAGCAAATGAAAGAGGATTTTGACGCACTTAAGAATTCATTATTTAGATACAGTATGCCAGAGTTGGAAAGGTTCAAAATTCTATTGGTGGGTGACCTGAAATTGACAATTGAACAGATGCTTTGGTGGTCTACATTCTCTAAAGCAGTATGTAGACATTGTCCAAGGGTTTAGGATAGCGATTTTGGATCAGCCGTGCTTTCGGGTATTCCTGCCTTAATTGTCCCCTGTGCTCAGGCTTCGTGAACGTTGTCTGTATGAGAATTTTAGAATTGCGGCATCCTTTTGGTGGAATCACAATATTGAGTTGAACTGAAAATTTAAGAGCTGAGAGAGCTGCAGGGGAAGCTGAAGATATGGAAGCCTAGTTCAGGGCAATTGAACTCGGATAGTGTGGGTTTAGGGGTTTTCTCTGAATGTCACAGCCTGGACCCCCTGAGTGCACCTGAGTATCTGTAATTCTATTCATTAAACCCTAGGGTTTGGTGAGAGCACAGAGGATGTGATATTAGAGCACTCGATCTATTATTTCTGGTGGTGTGGCGTTGTAACAGGGTTTGTACGAACTTGAACTCTTGACACCCCGTATTGGACCTCTAGTCCTTCAATTTGTAGTTCAATTTGTAGGACCAGAGGTTCAATACGGAATGTCAAGAGTTCAAGTTTGGAATGAAATTCATTCTCCTCTGAGAATTGAGAGAAAGTGGGAAATCTTTCTACAAGGGATTAGTACTATTATGGGACTCAAATACGCGGGCCAGTTTTAGAAACGAATACAGAGTCTCGTGTCAGAAATTGGAAACTCTGACAACCCCTAATGTGCTTAGGGTTTAGGGTTTCGATTTGGAACATGAAGGATCTTTTAGCGTCCTTGCATGGTCTTGTTGCACGGTCTTGTTTGAACAGTTGAATTGACTTTCTTAATCTCGGATTGATATCAAGGAAGGTTCGGCTCAGGATGCGTGCTGGTAGAAGAGACTGTGCGCACATTGCCCAGGGGGTCTGCCAGCGGATTCAGTAACCACGCACGACATTCCAGCAGCAAAAACATCGATGAGCCTCCGGCCTACGAAACTTTGAAATGGACTGCGCAGTACGTGCCTCGCACTTTTGTGCTCAATCCCTCGCTGGCACCGGAAGCTGCTGCTGCGGATTCAAACGAAGCATCTGTGGTCGACGTAACGAACCAGGTGAAGCACGACTGCTTTCGTATATTTCTGTCAAGAGCAACCTAAAATGGTGGGGAGCATAGTTCCTGTTAATACTTTTATATTTTCTTGTTAGCAAATGAATGAGGATTCTATTCCACTAAAGAATGCATTATTTGGGTATCATATGCAAAAGTTAAGAAGGTTTATTGTTATTTTTAGTATTCATATCTCCTTGTATACTTCATGGTACTGAGACAACCAGTAACGTAGATTACATCCTAGAGAACCTTCAGTGAGAAAACATTCTAGAGAATGACACAAAAAGGAATCCCTCATTTTGTTCAAATTCAGTTTAACTTTGCAAAGTTGAACTGAATTTGAACAAATGGGAGTCGTCTTCTCATGTAATATAGGTTTAAACTTCGCATATGCTTTGCCTTGTCATGGATTTGATCAATGAAAACTCTTAGTTGGCACTATTCTCAAAGTGTGCCATCCCATTCCTACTAAAAAATATTCCAGAATTGAGAGCCTTTTTTTGATGTACTCCTTTTTGGTGTACCAAAATAAGTATCCTAATTGAAGCTCAAGATTGTTGTGAGTGGGCCATATGGAGGCTTTTACAATTTCATTTAGGTTGCAATGAACTCATGCAATGTTCTTCATTGATTTTGATGACATAAAATTTGGACCCTTATGAATTATGCTTTTTACAATATTATCAATGAAATTGGTATCAAATGTTTTCAACAACACTGCTTGCATACTTATTGATGGAATTCCTCCAAAAAATTTCAGGTTATTGAAGACGTACCCTTGGTGACACGAGAGATTCTATTCTCTGTACTACGAGGCATGGACCGCACTCGCATTGTGGGATTGACTGGGGACGATATCAGCAGCGTTGCTGTTGAGAATGGACCAACTGAACCCATGGCCCCGGACGCTGGTGGGGAGGAGCCCTACAACCCCAGAAATGAAGAGATTGTTTTGATGCTGGTGGTGATGGTGGACGGACAACCGGCTGTTGGAGCTGATGTGGTCAAGGCTCGCCCATCCACTGGGGATGGCCAGGAGCTTTGGAAGCTAGAGATGAGGGATTTCCATACTCTCTCAATTCCTGTGTAAGAACTCAGTAGGGCTTTCGAAGTGATTGTTAGCATTTGCAATGAAAATTCAAAGTGCTGAGGTTTTATTGGACTGGAGTCGTCTTTTTGGTCTGTGATGATGTTTATTTATTTTACTCTTCCAATTCCTGAGTAAGAACTTACTGTAGTTCTTTCAAAGCAATCCAATTTGGAAGATACAATTGCATGCAACAGTGATATGCATTTATACACGGTTATGTTTGCCAATCTCTGTAGAATACATGCAAATATGTGGAAAGATTGCAAAAGATGTGTCCATCTTGTGTCTTGAACAACATTGGTGGTGTTTTGGGGGAAAGCAAACACAAAGATGGCACAAGTGGATAGGCACTTTTTGGAAAGGTCATGGTAAAAAAAATATGGTCTAGAATATTGTGCGTATCAATTTTTCCAGAACGTTCAAGTAAAATGGTCAACAATGTGCTTTTTTGAGTCTCTTCCCATCTTTTGTTGTAAATGTTGGCTTGAACTTACTCCTATATAAGTGTTGATTAGTCATGAAAGAAGTGCAATTGAACTTGTGTCAATTTTGAGTAGAGGATTTTCGCATTATGCATGTATTTCCACATGCAGAAGGTGTATTTTTCAATGTTGGTTGCTCTATATGAATCATGAAGGCAATGTCTACCAAATCCAAAAGTCCTTGAAGTGAATCTTTTATTAGGTTGTTAGTCCTACATGCTTGTATTTGCACATTTTTCAGAAGTCAATGTCAACAAAACTGTATACACCATCAAGAAACTCTAAATTCTTACAATCCCAACAATGGATTGTCCTAATTTTTTACACACCCATTGTCTATCACTCAATCTCCAATTTGGTATGTTTACTTTTTTCACTTTGACTCCTCTATCTTCAATAATCCTACATCTCCTACAAATTTTGTCTACATTCTTGCTTTGACCAAAATATCCTTGTGCCTTCAAAGGTTTAAGTTGAAAAATTTGTACTCAGCTAATTTGATCAGTGTACATTTAATCCTTCACCACCCAGCCCTCATTTGTGTCAGACACATGCTCGTGGAAGTGAGAGTCAAGAATCGGACTCTAGTTGGCGATCTAGGTGAAATTGCACCAATCCACTGTTGGCACGTTGCTTGAGGTCAGAGGCGATGTGAGATCCGAGGGAGCCATCGGAATCGAGCGATCAGATGCGCAGATTATAGCAGTTGATCAAGGCCGAACTACTGAGGGTCGACGTTTGTTTTTTGGGTAGTGCAGCACGATTCCGACTGATTGTGGACAACACGAACTTCGGTTCGGATCAAGCGTACGAGGGATTCACCAAGACCACATAAGCAATATGGCGGTGAAAAAAATTGGCACGAAAGATTTGAAAACAGGAAAACGGGAAGAAATTGTGTTTCAAATAGCGCGTGAGAGTTGTAGACGGGTGACAGGAACAAACCGGAAGGTGGTCACGGCTGCCACGAGCTACTACTGGTTTTACATTGAGTGCTATGGCAACGCTGGTAAGGGATTCTACACAACCAGGTTCTCGCGCCAGCCATGAAGGAAGAAGACCATGATAACACCCACAAATTTCATATCGTCCCCATTCAAGTTTTGACTAAACAGAGACAACAATCTGAGAGTAATACACACAAAGTTGTAACATTGATCAGAGAGCGTCAGAAATTGGATCCGGTCGTCAAAACAAGGAATGTTGCAATACGCAACCACAATTCAAAATTCAAAATCCATAACTACAACAAATGCTATGAATCTATGCTCCAACAAAATCAAAACTGGCCAAAATGTCTTGCAACGAAGGCATTGGTTGTTTCCTTTGATCTGACAGCAAAAAACAGCTACAAGATAAGGTTTGGGTTGAAGAGAGCAAGGCGGCCGCATCACTCTAAACCCTCAACACCACAATTCTGTCCCCTTTGGGCAGTTTAGGATTAAGCAAACTTAACCCTTAAACGATGAGCTAGTCACCTTGGAAATCATTTGTTTGGATAATGTGTGAATTGTTGGCTTAAAAAAATGAAAAAAAGCATTCATTGGGAGACAAGCTAGTGTAAAAGACATTCCCTTTTCCCACAAAATTTGGGGGATGAATAGTTGCACTTTTGTCTTGCATGGAGAGATTCTTTGTCATTCATCTGTCAAAAAATGTCCTTAGCGTCATTTAAGGGTTAAATATGAATAGAGCTTGGAGTCTTATAATTAGGCACATATAATCACAATCTTAGGTAGTATGGAAGCAACTATTGGAGTAGATGTGGTCCTATTTCTCCCAATGAATACAAATCCAAGAAGTAGGCAAAGCAACATATAACACCATACCATTGGCAAGAGTGTTGTCTCAAGAAAAAATACAAAGGCAAGGGCAAGGTTAGTCCAATTACTTCTCACTATGGATCAATTGTGACAACTAGTCATATGTGCTATAAAAAATACTATAGGAAAAAAATGTAGTCAAAGTTCATTCAATTGATTGCAAATCAATTGAGAGAATAACATCCTTAAAAGCTAAAGATGAGAAATCTGATTTGAAAACAAATTGTAGGTTTTCCAAAGAAATTATTAGTATTGTTAATCATCCATATGTGTTACCACAATAAGCATCAAAATATTACATATGTTATAGAACTTCACCCTTTTTCTAAATTCTCAAAGAAAACTATTACATATCAAACATTACTATTGCATTAAAACATCTTTTGTAAATGTATGTTATTATGTGTTAAACTATAGGTCAAAAAGCTAAAAGCTAAATTGAAGGTAAATATCAATTTAATTTCAACATTTAATTTCAACATCAAATTGATTCCCATATGTGTGGTAGAGACCTACAAAGCAATAATTTGCATAGTTGAAGCATAGTAAGATCATGTGACACCTACCATGAAGTATAGAAATGTCATGGATATTTATTTTTAAAATAACTGGCTACATACCATCAACTTATATTATGATAATAGTGCATATCAAGATTGTTGTGAACCATGATGAAAACTTCAAAAGTGGGGTATATGATGGATGCCTACAAATATATGCATTATGAGATAGAGATTGATTTGACATAGACAAAATGAAGAAGAGGTTTTAGTCATGGTAAGTCAACTTGATGATAAACAATTTGACATCATTGACTTCATTACACATAATACAAAACAAATCCAATTAAAATATCAGAAATTTATTTATCACTATACATCATCTAATATTATTATATGAATATCCATTTTGAAACCATTTATTGATAATTTTTTTATATATATTTTTAAAAAATGTTATGACACATATTTTAACCCTTAAAGGATAGATGATTGGTGACCATAGAAATCATCCCTTTGATTACTATGTGAATCATTCCCTTCAAAAATTGCAAAAGCAAAAATCAAACTACTACACAAGATCTCCCTTTTTCATAACAAAATTGTGAGGTTGAATAGTTGCACTTTTGTCCTATTAGAAGGATTCTTTGTCATCCATGAGATAAAAAACATCCTCCTCAACGTTTAAGGGTTAAAGTCATAAAAATTTCAGATTATTTTCTAAAATTTTAAACTTATCATAAAATTTTAAATAGTTTATCTAAAACAAATCATATCAAATACATATGATGCTAAAAGATTTCTCCATATGTGTACACCAGTGTAAAGAACCATGGTAGAAATCGAGTTATCATATCATTCTAAAATTAGAAAATCAGCAAGACTAAAAGTATAAGCCCAAAATATAAAATGCAATAAATATAATATTTTAGTAATTTTTCAAATTTTCAATTCGGAGTTGAAACTGGAGTAGATTTGAGAAACTTCATTAGTTGGTCTCAAATTAGAAAAAAGACTATTTACTTTGCTCCAATTCAAATTAAGATTAGACATCTTCGTAGAAAAGTCAAAAGCATACCACAGAGATGGAATACTCCAACATTCATTCAATGCATTCACGCAACTCCCCCCAAATTGGATGAAAGTCTGATATCACCCGAACAACACAAAAGCAGTCTGGCATATTTTTTGAAATTTTTTCTTGGCTGTCGGAGATGTTGGCTTGCATAGTCCTTATGAAACCATGGTTACTTGAACTCAAACACAGCAGTTCAGGTATATTCAGATGCCAATAGGCTTTATTCCATCCTCCAATGTAAAATAATACAATCAATTTTCTGTGGAAATGTCAGCAGACGCAATTTGCTTGGTCATCGTACCAAGCCCAATTCACAGTTGCTAATTCCTAAAGGCCTAAGTTACTCTACCAGACATGTCCAAATGCAGAACTAAATGAGGACCCGGTCCAAGTTACCACATGATACAAACGCAGGTGCATCAGGGCACTTCATGTAAGGTAAATAACAGGAGTAAGAATTGAGAGAAGGTTGGTGATAAAAAAACTCAAGGACAACATGAGCTTTCAACCACACCGTCTGACCTAGGGTAACTTAGGTAAATAAACATTCTGTGTTCCTATTCACCACTTCTTAGAGAACTCCCCCAAATGGCTGGTTCTGTACCAAGGATAAATTAGCAGAGAGGCGCAGAGAAGATAACCCGACATTTACGATGGAGACTTCAAAGACTGATTCCTGTTACCACGCAGACAGTTGCAAGCTCTTCGGAGCTTCCTCAATTGCGGCAACTGATTACGGAGAGTAGATTGCATGTGGGAAAACCCAGATGTATCACACTCCGAAGGAACCCGGTCAATTGAAGGAACACGAGGGGCATTTGCAATGTTAGCTGGCGGATCAAGAGCCCACTGCATCGACCATATGGCCAAAGGCCGCATATATGCCAAAGACCGAAAATAGCCATCCATTGTCCACGCTTCTGGAGTTTGGAACCAATACCTGACATCAAAAGAAGAGCAGAATGAGGAAACACGATTAAGTAAATCAACTTAAAGAATCTATGATAGTATGCAAGGGCAGACGTTTAAACCTAATAGTAGAGATAATATATCCAGAAATTATAAGTAACTAGTCGAGCCTACTCAGCTTCGTCATAAACTGAAAACTGAAGAGCAACGAAACGATGATCTCACTTTCCTAAATGCACTGTCAAAGTTTGTGAGCATACGGACTTGACTAATGAATAAGCACCGGGAGTCAAAACCGCCAACTGCCAATCCTCATCACGATTCACACCAAATGACAAATGTAAATACTTGCATACCCAAGGTCAGACCAGCCAGCGAGGAAGACACCCTCAGCGGCACGAAAAGCTTGGTCATGCATTCCCTCGTGAATCATGGCGGCAGCCAGTGCATATGTTACACCCGTCCAAACTTCGCGAGACTGCATGCAGGTTTCATCTACTTTGCCATTTGGGTGCATTCCATTAACAGCTCCAAGACGTCCACCTTTCACTCTCATGACATTGAAGTCATAGATTTTTGTCAAGGCACTACGTGCTTTGGCATCATCAAATAGAGGTGGAAGTCCTGAAGCCCATGCATACCACTGACCTGCCATCTGATCCGCCTGAATAGATGCAAAAGACATGATTAAACACATGTAAGAGTAGAGGTCTCTTGGTTGCAGGACTTCCAGAACTAACAACGTACACTCCATACAGAGGGCGGAATCCGGATGCCCAAATAATCCCAGATGGTCGGTGTGACCCTCTCTCGATCAAAAGACCACGTTCAGGGAATACGTGCAAAGACACGGCAGCTGAGAATGTTGCAGATGTACGTTTGAAGCATGCAAAGAAATTAGTAACCTTGTGGGCTTCGTGACAAGGCTCAAAACGGAATTTTGCTCACCTGAATCGATTTGCTGTTCGAACTGTTGCCACTGTCATAACTAAAATAACTCCCGTTCCATAATTTCTTGAGATAAGCTTCTCTTGCTTGAACAAATTTTGCCTGGAAATAGCGAGCAGCGTTTTGCTCTTCAAGGAAGACAGCCATTGCTTCAGCAGCTTGTAGGGCAGCAATCCAGAGACCCCCACAATATGCACTCACACCGTGCACGGTCCATGTATCATAGGTTTGATCGGGAAAGCCATCGTTTTCGATGAGACCATCACGGTCGCGATCAAACTGGTCGAGGTATGCCATGGCAGCATACACAGCGGGCCATACAGCCCTCGCAAAAACTTTGTCGCCAGTTGCAACAACGTCCCTATATACCTGTGGACAGAGCAGCAAGCAAGAAGCAACAATAATTTTCAGCTTGAAGTTATTTGAGTTACTACAAATCCACGAGTTCCTGCAGCCTTCTAGTTGAAAATGTCGAGCTCAAAGATCCATACAACGTGGCTCATACGGTACCGGGTACAAATAGCAGTGCCCTTGCAAAAATGCGCTGGTCAAGCAAAGACTTACCTGCAACACAAACTTGGCATTCAGATCCTTCCATCTACTTGTATCATGTATATTATATGCATTGACCTCCGCCCACGGATCATGTTGTCCCAAATCATGTGGCACTGATCCAAAGACTTTCTTGATACCCATTTTTCCACCAGCCATGAATTTCGTCCTCCGAGGATCGTGAGCAAGACAACCAGCTGCAAAGTCTCTTTGGATAGCTAATTCCAACTTTGGAAAAAGCGACAAAAGAGCAAATGAGGCATAAAAGTGAACATCATATGTGTTCCACATGATATATTCTATACCTTCCAAGTAAAGGAATTGGCCAACATTCTCCTCTCCCTCTTGCAGCAATGCCAAGCCAGAAGGAAGTCCTGAAGATGTACGTCGGAAATCACCCATAGAATCTTGCAAAAGCTTCAGTATCTTAGTCTCAACTGTTTCCGGCACCAACGGAGCTGGAACTTCCTTCCGTGGAAGCGACGGCTCTACGGTACAGTTTTCTGAGATAGTCTTCATAGCCTCATCTTGCGTGTCTGTTTCGCATTCAAAAAGAGTCGTTCCATTCAAAGGAAATCCCTGAACATGTTCGTACTCCGCAACCAGGTTGTCAGCATTCATCTCCTCCTCCGAAATCCCGGAGGGATCTTTCTCTGCTTCGAACTGCTGCTGCTGAACGACAGTGGGAAAAACTGGTGTCTCAGGTGATGTTAGAACGTTAACTTCCGGTGCTGCAGCTGGTGCCCAATTGCTATCAAGTGACGGTTCCCTGCTTCCTTCAAGGTTTATCGTGCCTTCATGACTTTTCGAAGGAGTTGGACCAGTATCTTCACGAGCAGAGAAAGGAATAGACTTGCTACTCGCTGACGGATCTCGAGGAAGAGGAGAACCAGGTGCCGACGTATTAGCTGAGCTGGGTGCTGAAAGTTCTGACTTTCCTTCCAATGGGGGTTCACCATCTGAATATTAATTCATCGACAAGCTACTACTTAGATCACCTCTTTCGAATCAAGGCGAGCGAAAGTACAAACCGAAGTCAAGAGAAACCAGGACACTGAGAGAGAGTAAAAACTGGAACCACTTTCCTAGATGTATGCATGCACACATGCAAAATGAAATACCATCACGCTTTACGATGATTTAAGCAACGTTATACATACCGTCAGACTAAAATATTGGACGAACGATATCCATATCAGGAACGCGCGATTTTATGATTCACATAAAAGGAACATAATTCAAAGCGACGAACTTACCTGTCCAAACAGTTCCTCCTGCAACAAGATAGTACAGCTCATTGAAGAGAGTCACTCGGTACCTGTTAAAGACGGTAAAACAATGATCTTAAGTAACAACTTTTCAGAATAAAAGCAGAGGAACAGCTCAATGGCATTCAGGAATCTACGGACACTGTCGTCGTACCGTGTCTACTCACTTACAATATCAGTTTGACAATTCGGCATACAAAGAAGTGCACAGTAAGCTTTACCATTCCGGAAGCTTCTCATCTTCAAGAACAGGCCGCTGCCATTTTTCAATTTTTTCTTCCCACAAACGAAAATCTGAGACACAATGCACGTTCTCCAGTCAGATCGAATTGTGGGCTGAGGTTCTCCATATTAACTCTTTAACATCAGGGCCTTTCCAGAATCATTGACACTGGCTTGGACCGTAGACTTTCAAAGAGCAAATCTTGTGTGGCTCGAAGAGTTGTTAAAAATAATAAAAAGTTAGCATCCGTACGGGTTATAATCTAAATTTGGTTTTATGACATGTTTAACATTAATTTTGAAGAAACTTGGTCTAAAATTTCAAAATTTCTTAAAAAAACATGTAACTGAACTCAAAAGTATTCAAATCGGTTCTTTTCCAACATCTCAAAACTTCAAAGAAATCAACAAGCGAACCGGTAAGCAAATACTAGTAATAAATATGCTACATTAAATATGAGAAATTACTATTCATGTATAGTCCTATTTGATGCTAAAATAGTTTTATGACATTGAATACTCAAGTTTAGACATTGCATGTTGATAGTTCAAATGATTTTAAGGAGTCTCTTTCGGAAAAACTTTATCGGACATCACGTTCGAATAGAAATTTGCAATCAAATCAAACACAGGCTCCGTCGGGCCTGTCTGGACGCTTCAGGGTAGAAAAGAGAAGCGGTACCAAATAAAAAGTCATAATTTACATGACATGTAAAAGTCTGTGTTCAAGCGATCACCCGTTCGTTTTCGTAATGTATTCTGATAACAATATAATAACATAACACTGTACCTATGATACAACCACGACAATATTGCACAATTGTCAAATACCATAAAAAGGGGAAGGTATTGAAGTTCGCACCACAAAGAGCATCGTGGGCGATTCTGGGCGCCGCGTTACCATTCGCACCATAGAATTTCGTGTAACGCCTGCAGATATCCTCTTAGCAAACATTCATAGTAATCATGATCCACCTCTTGCGACGTCAATAAACTTATATAGAAATTCGAGCAGCTTAAGCGTCAATATCAGAGTAAATGAAGTCGTCATTACCTGCGATACGATCTTCCTTTCAAAAATTTCACATCAGGAGAGTCCCATGCCAAAACAAAATCGACAGTTCGTTTCTCGTTGGGAGGAATAACTAGATGAGCAGCAACAGCTGCACCAATAACAGAACCTGGCTTCGAAGGTGATGAGGTATGGATAGTATCCCAGTTTTCCACATCTAAACGACCAAGCTGCATGACAATAGAAAGGTTAAGAGCCTGAATGATTTTCACGACAAGAAATGATTTGAAAATAGATCAACGAACTTCCAATTTAATCCTTCATTTGAATTACTCCACGTTACAATCCTTTAAGCTCGTATGAATTCAGAAGAACATTCCTTGGTCTTATTTAACAGTTCTATATATTCCAAGTACATCAGTTTTTAATAGCTGCTTACCTCTTTCATTCTAACCCACATATCTCGTGCTGTGATGCCCAGACCTTCGCCTGAAACTTGAAAGCATGGGCATGCGGATAAAGTAACATCTTTACTCTGCTGGGCAGCAATTGCGAATGTGAGTGGTTGACCTCCTTTTCGAGATGTGCTGCAAAGATTGGAAACGTTTTCAATATAAAAATGAGAGATGAGTAAACAGTTTGCTTCAGTAATATTTGAAACAAGCAAACAAAGTCCAAGAAAATGTATTCACAATGGAACGAATAAACAATGGAACGACAAATGTGATCACAACCAGAACGAAAGATAGAAGCAATCAGTAATAAATGCACGATTTTAAGCTATTAGATGAAGGCTTACTTGTGATTGAGGAGCACACCCCTCACACCATCACGCTCTCTATACCCCAAGCAGAACACACGCGATTAGAAGAAAGAGACAAAAACTATAATCGCTAAACCTCCATAATATTTGTGAATTCAATGACTTGAAAAACTAAAAGTCGTATCGGTCCCATGTCAACTGAAAAAATATCTCTATGTAATTGCATTAAATTGGTACAATTTCTACAATCTTTGCAGATTTTTTCATTTTTCATTGCATAATTTATTACAAAGCTTGAATATAAGAGAATAGTATAATCTTTCGCACACTACACCTACCCTTTCACATTAGAATAGATCAAATTATGGGAAGAAAGTCGGGGCTAAAAGTATTCAGATATAGACACAAGAGGAACGTTAAGTTAACGCAGTCGGAGGAAGTACACAAGATTTACGAACGTATCAAATGACTTACGTGAACGTCTCGTTGAAATGACCACCTGTTGAACCACTTGAATTACCAATGGAATTCTACAAACAAATAAACATACCACTGCATCAATACTTACAAACAAAGCTAGTTCGTTATGATGCAGCATAGTCTTTAGCTTGAAGACAATCCCTCAAATAGGGTCACCGATCACGTCATTGCTCGTGACGAACGTGTGACAAGATTGAAAGATGGTCGCAGTTTCAATGCCCAGGACTTGATTTCATTTGGCTTAATTGTAATCTTAATTTCTTTTGACCATAATTTTCTGTATTGGTCTGTCATCCAAACATGATGATAGTCGATACCTTATGTCCAAACTTAACACGAATTGTCACCACCATCAAATCTCAGTTAACTAGTTCTGCAGTACAAACATTTAATTGAAACTCGTTTCAATTTAATAGCTTCGTGGTTTCCTTACGAACCAAGTGACAAGTTGAACGATAAGGCGTCTTACCGCCCATGTAAAAAGAAGATTAACATCTGCAACCTCTTTTCCGGTATTGACAACCTGCAAAAAGTTACACATGCTTCAATACGAAAGTAAGAACAGACCCCAAAATCAATATACGATCAAAAAACATGCAAAGAAACTGATGGGAAGCAAAAAGAAACTTACCACATAAGAGAAAACACATGTGGGATAGCTGCTCTCTTTGTAGTTGTGCGGAATAAAAGGGGAGATTTGTCGACATGAGATTTTCAATTCAGGGTCAGGTTCGCCTGCATGAACAGATAAAAGGTCGGTTATAAAATACCTTACCTCTGGTAACTTTGTCCACACACTACAAAAAAAAGGGAGAGGCCATAAGAAAAATAACATCTGTGAAACTCCAGAAAGCAATTCCATGTCCTCAGTTGCAATTCACCTTCATATATAGTCCAGGCTCGAGGAAAGAGAGCATGATACGTGGTACTCTGACCATCCATTTTCCAATCCCATGAAGATATTCCATTTTCATCATTTTTAAGCCTGTGAAAATGTGAAAATGACCAGAAGGTTATCAGCTGAAGGTGCAACAGCTTCATCACATTTGCAATTAGAGCTCTAAAATCAGCAGAGAATTTCATTTCGTATCAATCAAAGTCCGAAGTCTAATGTTTCAAAAGCTTAAATGAGGAAATGATGATAGCATTTGTTTAAATTAATTACTCATAATTATCTCTTGAACGTACCTTCTGAGTTCACGAGGCCTGCCCGGAGCAAGAACAGATGAGATTTTTTTTTCACTGCCACCATCTTTGCGCCTCGTAACAAAAACCTGCATTTAAAGCAGAAGGATACTCTACGTTTGAAAATCATCACGATCACGAACATTGCTCCAGTTGACACAAGGGTACACAATTGAAGTCAAGAAAGGCCAGGGAAAACTACTGCTCCAAACAAACACCTCTGCTTTGATATGCTTCGTAAAAGGTATATGTACTTAGTAAAACGCAAGTTTTCAATGTAGTCCTAAACCCTGAAACTAGAAACAAGGTCATGATAGGACTCATCAAAGACGATTAACAATCACAAGCAGCGGTAATAGAATGTTCACCAGAACAAAAGTTCATCCTGAAACAACGACCCCATAAGCAATGAGCTTCGGAGGAGAGAGAAACATGTACCGAAAACTGGTTAGCTAATACGGGAGCCTCGTCGCAGACACCTGGGATTATTTGCCATCGCCTAAACTCTCCACGAAATCCACGGCCAATGCTTCCACCACTGCAGAGTTGACAAAAGGTCTATTCATTGAATTGCAGTGCATTATTTACAGACGTACATACTTCGAAACTTCATCGATGTATTCAATTAAAGGTAAATTGATTCGAATTAAAGAAGCAGGTTAATGTCCATTCTTGACTTAGGCCACGTCAGCCCCTAACTCACCCCATTCCACCACACGGTACACCATGACACGCTGAGGGCTTGGTCTCCCGCCGGAAAGGATCTATCGGAGGAAGCTGCACTTGAAAATTTCCAACGTCAAACCCTCCGACGAACAAGCGAGAACGACTTACAAAGTAAGTCTTGATTATTGCTAAATCAACCCTATACATTGCTGCAGATTTCACTATTTTCCAAATGCAGATTACAAGATCTGCAACGCCATACCAAAGGTCATCAATCCTCTTCAAAAAAACTGTCTTACG
Source organism: Climacium dendroides (assembly GCA_950106755.1). Lineage (NCBI taxonomy): Eukaryota > Viridiplantae > Streptophyta > Bryopsida > Hypnales > Climaciaceae > Climacium > Climacium dendroides. The sequence goes on from OX467092.1 coordinate 1,722,918, forward strand.
ACAAAGCAATAATGCAGGCCCCTCTGTCAAAGTATCGCACGTGCAAGTGACGAGGAGAAAGTTAAAAAGAATGTTTGGCTTAAAAAAAGCTTCAACAATATATTACCCGTCCCTCGGATTTCTCCGATTGCACGTACGTCCACATCCGCATCCCCAAGCGAAGCTGCGGTAGACAACAGTAATCATTCAGGAGAAGGAAATTTTCAAATTTGACGGGCACAGCTTGAATGAAAGCCAATACGGCCCATGATTTCTGGCCTGGTTTGCACATGAGGCTCAGGAACTTATTGATCACGATTGAGCCAAAAGTGTTGCTATTACTACTTTATTATAGCTACCTCCCACAATTCCCTGGAAAGCTGCGCAGGATAACTGAACTATGACTTCTCACGGCATGAAAGGGAAACTAAATACTTACGATTTAGCTGCTGAAATTAAATACTTACACAAAGGGCGAAACGTCTGTGCTTAGTACATTCATGCGTAGCACAGCATTCAAACTTGCAAGAGAAATGACTACAAATACAGGGGGGAAATTCTTTGGTCTTGCAACAGATGCAACAGTGAGACTCATACAGTAAATGAAAAAAGCATTACCATTTTTAATCCCTCCATGAAGGTCACTCGAAACTCCTTCAATATATCCGCATTGCTGTTGATTTTGCGTCGCCATGCCTGATCGGGAGGAGCTCCAGGATCATCTTCCAGCTGGAAAAACAACATCTCAGGACTAAGCCACCGACATACATCCTCACATTGCAAGTCTCGAGGACTTCAAAACATCGTCAAAAATTCTCTAAAACAGAGGAGCCTTTACGCACCAAAGTAAGAGTAGGCTTCTGGACGTAATCCGCAATCGGCCATGAATGGTGACGAAGATGCCGCGCCTTACCGCTGCTACTCATAGATGTCAGAGATCCCTCAAGGGATTTCCCCTGAGAAGACATGAGTCCCTCTCCCCTGTTCCCAAACCCTACCGTCTTCTGTAGAAAAAATCGCTCCTTAACAAACCATCTATTACAATTCTCAAAGCCTCATTCAATCTCCGAACTGAGTACTCTTCCATTGCCAACGAAAAAACATTCCCTCTATATCATAAAACGCAAACCAATGCGCTTAACGAACAGTACTCTAAACTCTCAAGTCTCAATTTGCATTCAAACTCTCGATCAAAGTCTCAAGAACTCAGCTCCGACATCGAAAAAGCAAATCCTCCACAGTACACGCCCTTGACCTCACCACAACCGACTAATTGATCTAAACATTATCCTCCACGACCTCCGGAACTCGCTCTTTTTAAAGGAAAGCTTTCCACTACAAAGACTGCAACTTCAATGACTGCCTAAAACTTCACTTAAAACTTAATACCTAAAACCAATTACCTCTACTCTCGTTACTCAAAAATCTTCAAGAAGAGAGGTTACACACATTGAAGAACTTAAAAGAACTTAGAAGAAAAAAAAAGGAACAAATCATCCTCAAAACAAGACCAATCGCGAATCCGTGAATTCCAACCACGATCCTAAACAATTTGAAATCTAAAACAACACTGTCGCTCTCCGTCGCTCTCCGATCTAAAGAAACACCAAAAGGTTGTCCGAGCTCTTCGACAATTCGGCTCTTGCTTTCGAATGCGACCTTGCAAACCGAGCTCAGTAGGTTCCACTGAGGGAGACGAGGACAGTTGACCAGGAATACGGTAGAGTACGTACGGAACCTCGTAGGTCGTAGGTGGTGAGATCTGACGGCTCTTGTAGGTTAGTAAAAAGATCTGACGGCAATTGTAGGTTCGTAAAACGATCTGACGGTCCTCGAGGGATCAAGGTTGAGAGGAGTAACCGTCGGATGGGAATGAGAGAGCCTGCGACCGGAGGACGGGCGTAGGGAATCTGCAAGCGGCGACGGGTGGAGGTGGTAAAGGAGCTTCCCGGGTAGCTTCCAAGTGGCAGCCAGGATAGACCGACACTTGGCAATCGGGTAGGAAGATGCAGAAGTCTAAATTCAGGGGCCCTCCGCCTAAGCCCCATTGGAGGAATAGATTTTCTTTTATTACGTTTGTGTTCCGTGAATTGAACCCATGGCCACGTGGTTTGAATTGGCCACCGTGGACTCTTTTGTTTTGCATGTTTTGTATGTTTTGGGCAATGAACTTACTTTTGACAAAGATTAGAATCCCACGTGTGTGGAGGGTTCTTTGCATGGGGTTGAAATGTCACCTATTTAAACATGTGGCTTCTAATAATATAAGATATAATAATATAAGATATCATTTTAAGTTCTATCAAAGTCAAAGATGCTATTGTAAAATACATTTTTATTTGTCTATGATTGTGATCAATGAAGGTGGTTCAACATTTCAGAATTTAAAACATGTATCACTTTTTATATATTTTATATATTTAAAATACTCTAAACTTTTTTATTTGTTTTATTTTTAATTAGTATTGTAAAAGATTTTAATATGTAGAAAAAAACACTTTCAATGATTCACACACTAACTAGAAACAATAGAACCAATTGAATTTACTACTATCTGGAGATAATAAAACCAATTGAATTTACTACTATCTAGAGATAATAGAACCAACTGAAGTTACTACTATCTAGAAATAATAGAACCAATTGAAGTTGTCAAACATTTATATTTATCTTAATATTTACAACATTTAGTATCGTTGCAAATTTTGTAGTATAAATATGTTCTAATTGAACATTTTAATAGATATTTTACAAATTTTTGCAATATTTGATGAAACACCTTATAAAGTAGCAACACCCATAACCATCACTATATCCATAATCGTCACCTCTAAAGTCTTAGAAAATCTTGGGAAGTGCATAGATGTGATTACAAGGATAATCTACATTTGAATATCAAACCCTTGTATTGGTATTAGGTGCATGTATAATTGACTCTTTAAAAATTCACAACTTATTCCCATATTATCCAAATAATACATTTGAAAGTGCATAGGAATTATTTTTCTTTTGCTAGTAGGGTTCATAATTTTTTGGATGTGTATTAGTAGACATCATGTCCAAAACCCTTTAATTAACGGTTATCTATGCTACTATTTACAACCTTTAGTACACAAATTATTTCAATTAGTACAAGATTGTAAATAGTGCAAGCCCCTTTGCACTAATTTGGTGATAGGTTTTGATTGACGCATGTATTGTAGTTATTTATAGTGTAAAATTTTGGATGAAAGTTAAATGAAAGTGAATGAAATGGATGAATGATCATTGAATGCATATCAAAGTATTAGAAATAATACCAAAATAGTACAAACCACTCTATATTCAATTTATCTCTAATACTAGTTTGTCCATATATTTGCACAATTTTGGAATTAGTACATGTTGACCATACTAGTACAAGGAGCAATAATTGAATTAACTTGTATGGTACAAATTCATTCTTTGCAAACACATGGCACAGATTCATTCTTTTTGCAATACATGTTTCTATTCATATAGAGAGGGTAGTGAGAGAGAGAAGCACTTCAATCCTTTTATCAATTGGGTTGGTGTAAATTAAGAATCTATTTATATTGGGTCCCATATGAAGTTTGAGAACTAGCCTGAGTGACTCCACCATTACATATCTTTGTTATAGGGATGTATTGTAACCAATACAAAACAAGCTTTATCTAGTTTACCATTGAATTGGAAGAAATGATAGTTGTTATTAGGTGAAGAGGTTTATTTTTATAAAATGTCAATTCACATAAAAGTTTGTGCTACTTAGACAAATTGTTGCTAGATGAGATTTTAGGCTTGAACAAGAGTGCAAGTTCTTGGACAACAAAAAACAACGCCCCCCCTCTAAAAAAATTAGTGAAGTATATAGGACAATTTAACCCCTAAAGTCCCATTGTCCCTATAGGGGACAAAATTGATTTCAGGTAGGCTTGTTTAGGCTCACTTTGTATTACAAATTTTTGAAAATTTTACAACACTTGCAATTTTTCAAGAGCTTCAAGTACAAATAACTTTTATGTAAAACAAACCTTTGGTTCAAAAGTTATGAGCATTTTTTGTGAAAACGGGGGAGAGGGGGTAGAAAGAACAGGGCTTTTGCCTTTACCTTTCCAAATATTTTGTTGCAGGCCAAGCTTCTAGAGGAGGGAGGGGCAACAAGTTTGAAGTGGTGGAAGAGGGTTCAAGTTGAAATGCAAGGGAGATGGGTCCAAGAAACAAGGCAAGGAAATGTCTGAGAACTTGTCCGCATCAAGGGAGCCTACCAACCAGGCCCCATCGAAGGAGCTTAGGCAACTAGGCCCCGTCGAAAGCCCAGGCTCTAGCACCCACCTACAGATAGGTGCACTGCTTGTGTTAACTATTGTGTCACAGCAATGTGGGTGTTAATGGCAAAATTTGTTATAAAATTTGGCAATTTGACACAAAAAAAAATTTAGCAATAAATGAAGAACATTGTATATAAATTGCCCACATTCTTTGACATTGGAAATTTTAGAAATTCATTGATGACAACCGTTGTTTAACAAAAATCACAATATCTTCTTGAAGCTTGAAATTTCTAAAATTTGTTAAAATTCTGAGCACCATCAGTATGAGAAAATGAATGTTTTATGACTACAAAATATAACTGCAATGAGTCACAAAATCAAAAAATGCGACTCAAGCAAAAATCATTGTAGATGGTCAGGATATGACTAGGATGAGTCATGGTTGAGTCATTCACTTTCAGTCATATGACTGGTGAGTTATATTTGCAGTCATATGGATTTAGAAGTATAATAAACCATTTTTAGACATATTTTGTCAATATGGCGTATATGTTGACCACCTTTGGAGGCTTGATTTTCTCATGAGCTGCCCGGGCAAAAAGAAAAAAACCTACGTGGCATGTGACTGTACCCAGTCATATTTTGGCTAATGTGGAATATGACTGTGGTAAGTCATATTTTGAGTGATATGCAATACGATTACATAGAGTTATATTCTAAAGAATATGGAATATAACCGTGGTGAGTCATATTTTGAATTATATTTTAAGTGATATGGAGTATGATTGCGGTGAGTCATATTTCAAATCATATTTTAAGTGATATGGAGTATAATTGTTGTGAGTCATATTTTGGTTGATGAAGCATATGATTATCGTGAGTCATTTTTTTAAAATTAGTACTAAAAGATAGTAAGAAGTAAAAGCTAAGGTATAACAAGAGGCAACTAAAACTAAAACTAAAAACCAGTAAGAAGTAAAAGCTAAGGTATAACAAGAGGCAACTAAAACTAAAACTAAAAACCAGTAAGAAGTAAGAATAAGACAAGTGAAGATGCAATAAAAGATTAGCAACAACTATAAAGCAACAACAAATTAAAACTATGAAACAACAACAAACTAACAACAAATAAGATGTAAGAAGCAACAATAGATTAGTAACAACTAAGAAATAATAACTAAAACCTCAATAATTAAACAACAACTAAAATACAACAATACAACAATTAGAACTTCAAAAAACAAGGAAGGAAGAAGAAACAAGAGTTAAAAAGCAACAACTAAACAACAACAAATAAAACACAACAACACAACAATTAGAACTTCAAAAAACAAGGAAGGAAGAAGAAACAAGAGTTAAAAAGCAACAACTAAACAACAACAAATAAAACACAACAACACAACAATTAGAACTTCAAAAAACAAGAAGAGGAAGAAGAAACAAGAGTTAAAAAGCAACAACTAAACAACAACAAATAAAACACAACAACACAACAATTAGAACTTCAAAAAACAAGAAGAGGAAGAAGAAACAAGAGTTAAAAAGCAACAACTAAACAACAACAAATAAAACACAACAACACAACAATTAGAACTTCAAAAAACAAGAAGAGGAAGAAGAAACAAGAGTTAAAAAGCAACAACAAATAAAACACAACAACACAACAATTAGAACTTTAAAAAACAAAATGAGGAAGAAAAAACAAGAATTGAAAAAGAAGAAGATGAAGCACATGAAGTGGCAGCTAGGGTTTCAAAACCCTAAAAAGTGGCGGCTAGGGTTTTAAAACCCTAAAAAATGACAGTTAGGATTTCAAGATCCCCCCAAAACAACGGCTACGATTTTACAATTTTGAGTAATAATTTATTTACATTTTTTTAGGTTGACGGAATTTTTAGGGGGCTGCCTGGAAAAAAAATTCAAAAAAAATGTGAACTTACAAAAATGTGACTATAGAATATGATTGCATGTTGTCATATATGCAAAAATATGATTGACAAATATGACTAGTGTTCCTGTAATACGTTCCCTACGGTTCTCTGAAAAGTATTTTGCCATTCCCCATGCATGTATACTATACACCCATGGAGTACAAAGGCAAAATATGACTGGCAATCACATTTGCAGTCATGTTTTTTTCCAACGTTGTGGGATTTAAAAATATGACTGTGAGTAGTTACCAGTCATCTTCAATCATATTTTGTAGTCATAAAACACTTAAATCCTAGTAGTACATTAAAGTTGAACCTCAATTTGCAGTACCTAATTGAAAAAACATACAGCTAAATCACACAATTATTGCAAACTTATAATCTATTGCTCTACATTTCCACTCTAATTCCTTGAAGACTTCTCAATTTGGCTCCACTACTTGTACAATGACCTCAATTTTAGTAAAATTTCTATTGAAATTTGTCAATGCCTCACCCACCTACCACATTATGAAAGAAGTGACCTTAATTACACATGCTAAGCTTCCTATTTTTGAAACTACTCACCTACGTAAAAACAAACAAGCAAAATACACAATTGAAACTTGTGTACACTTGAGGAAGAGGTTTGCATTAGAGTCAATGAGCTTTAGGTGCTGCAAATTTGTAAAGACAATAGAGGAGTAATGCCATGGAGGGGAAGAAGTAGCTCCAAACCTGAAGTAATAGAATGCCCCTTTTCAACTTCTCTCAAATCTCAACCTTGCTTCTTTTTCTCTCTAATGTGCTTCTGTATTTTGAAATGCATCTTGCTTGGAAAGGGCTTCCCGTACGTCGCAGTTGTCGCTTGCTCTAAGCTGAAGCTCAAAGGTTGTCTAGTACTTCTTCCTCACCACCAGAAAATCCAACACTACCACGTGAAGCTATTGAGGAGTATCCTACGTCTCTCAATGTGCCTCCAGTTCCACAATATACACCCTATAGTATTGAAATTGAAAAAACTCTACGCATTGGTGACTATGATGAAGCTTTTATGGATAGTTAAAAAAATGAAATTGAAGGGAGACATTCAAGTTGTGAGGAGCTGGAGGAAAATGAGATTGAAGAAAGTTCCTACTCCATTCACGAGACTAAATCACTTGAGGAGCTTTGGTGGCCAATTGAGCTTCTTTACAATGCGAACAACTATGAGAATCATCAACCTAAAAGATCACAAGTACAAATTGCAAGAAGAAATTGACACAAGGCGGGAATTCAATCTGCAAAAATGGGGAGTAGTAGAGGAGCTGGTGGGAGTAGTCGCTGAGGGCTAGCAAACGAGAAAGGATACAAAATCATGGAGTGGGAGATGCAAACTCCAATGACTATTTGCAAAGACTTCCAAGAGAGTGGAGGGAACATTGGAAATGCATGTGAGAACACAGGAACGTCTAGGATTGCATGTGAGCCTCTCTATACTCCTTCCTCTCACCATACCTTCCTACAACCCAATCAGCCCAACATATGGAAAGAAAATAGAGAATGTTTTGAAGATGCCATTGATTTCTTCAGTGATAGTAATTTAGAAGTTAGAGGAAAATTATGGTATAATATATGGAGAGGGAGAGGATAATGGCATGGCTGAAGGGATACAAAATCATGAAGGTGAGCAATTTATATTTGGTGAAGGAAATCACCTTGCATCACATCGTCACCATTCGAGAATAGTTCATGTCAACACTATGAATTATGATAGTGGGAGTGCATCAAAGTTGGAATATGATTTATCAGATTCTAGTGATGATGGTGGTGATATTGAAGATGCAAATAGCATCAAGTATCTTTATCGGGATTGTACTTTTTTTTTCTTGCTTTCATCACTTAGTGTTAGATTCTTGAAAAAAATGAGTCACATATTATGCTTCTATATTATTGTGACATTACATGTACAAGAATCAATGGATAAATAAAGATTTCTCCATAATATCAACTTTGTGGTATAGTGGTTGAACTTGCTCAACAAATAAAGATGGCTACCTGTACAAGTCTGTACTAACACATTCTGACATAGCATCATAGATGTGTAATAAAATAGCCACCAAGGGCATAACTGACACATTGATATTAATTAAAATTTGAGCCCAATACTGGAACGTTCACAAATAAAGTAACGACGGTATAATACAATTATTAATTAGAGATACAAAGCGATCCAGGCCCTTGATGCTGACACAATGGCATTAATTCCTGTTGATTACAAACAAAGTATTCATAGGCTCCCAAAGCCAGATCACCATAAAAGAAGGGTGATATAATCCCTTACATAACTACATTAGTGGAAGCTTAGCATACTTGCCTAAGAGATATTGTATCACTTTTTGTCGAGTTGGTAAAGGGCTGGTTGCTCTAGTTGCTTGATAGCATTGTTCACTCAAGAATGACAAAAGTCATTTTGCCGAATTAGCTTGTTAGCAAGTTACTGGAGCTATACACTAGGTTCTGAGGCCTTGATTCCAGTTCTTGATCTGTGGACACACTCGGTACAAAAGGATATGGCTACATCACAACGCAACAGTTGCAATCAAGTTCATTAGAAATTAAGAATCCATTATTTGCATGACTTGTGATTTGTGGTTTTTGCTTTGTTGATTTTTATTTATACCCCATGTGAAAGCTATAACATGCGTTGCAGTCTAAAGACACCTAGTGTAGCTCATTAACTTAACATTGGGTTGTTGGGTTTCTGGGATGGGCATAGGTGAGGGCTGCAACCTCGTGGAGTTATTTTTGGAGTCACTTGGCATTCCAAGTACTTGATTTATTATGCATTCTTTTGTTTGTGCTAATGTTTAGACAAGACATGTACAAACTCTTGGTTGGTAGTTATCTAGGCATGAGATCTTGGTACCTTAGATACATATTTTACTTGATAAAGTAAAAAAAATGATTAGCTTATTGTCTCATGGCAATATTTTGACATCACCTTGACATTCTCAATGTCAAAAATTGATATTCTAGTAAGTCTTCCATGTAACTAGAACAAGGCATGTACAAAATTGGACGTATTAGTCAGTTGCAACGATGGCCACTACAGGTGAATATGAAAAGAAAGACTTATGGGGGGCCAAAATGGGAACCTTTTTTTTGGAGGAATTGAAAGTTTTATAGCTATCATTTTATACATTTGCATGAAACGACAACCGAATGTCAAAACTTATTGGCATAAGAAGGGCTCTATTTTCTATTGTCCTACAATTTCAAGTCTCATGTACCGCAATTATTTTCAACTTCTTACTAGATGCTTGCATGTTACCAACTCATCAACATATGAGAGGAACAAGACCATGCCGAGGTATGATAAAAATCTGGAGCAAATCTGGTGGCTCATCAATGCTATTTGTAAAAATTGCATGAAATTGTGAAATGTAGACAAATTTGTAACCATTGATGAAATGGTAATCCGCTACAAAGGCACGTATTGCCTAGCTAGGCAATACATGCCATAAAAGCCCCCAAAGTGGGACTTGAAAGTGTGGTGCTTTGCATATTCAAATTTCAAGTATGTCTAAAACTTTGAGATTTATTGTGGAAAAGATCTTGTGGTCAATGAAAAGGTTCATGTGATACGGGGGGAAGTTGTAGAGAGGCTAGGCTTGCGTACAACATAGTGTTACATTTGTTGGAACCAAATGAAGGAAAAGGGCACATTATTGCTATGAATCATTTTTTTCAAGCATGGCCCTATTCAAAGATTTATTGGAGAAAGGTACATATGCTACGGGGATCATATGGTGCAATCAGGTAGGTCTTTCTAAAACATTGAAAAATACAAAAGAATTCAACAAAAATCCTCAAGGGACTTTGGATTGGCACAAGCATGAGTCACAACAAATGAGTGTTATTATTTGGAAAGACAAGAAACCGGTCCTCATAATTTCAACACATGCAATACCTCTTTAATTTTCATGTCAATTTCCAGTGGCTTCAGTTCTAAGGCGGAACATTCATACCTCACCTATGCACTTAGAATACACTACGCATATGCGGGGTGTAGATGTAGCTAATCAATTGCGGGCTTCTTACACATGTCAATTCCTATCTTACAAATGGTAGCACCGAGGTTTTTTTTTTCTCATTGACACTACCATTGTCAACATGTTCATCATTTACATGGACAAATGTAGGGCATGTAATCCACCTCGTCAACCAATGACACATTTACAATTTCAAACTCAATTATGTGAAGCTCTTACTACAAATTGGGTGAAGAAAAAGCAAGGAGAGTGTAGTGTCCCTACCCGGCGTGCAGGAGCTTGTCATCCAATTTTCACAAATCTTCAGAAGCCATGTATTATTTGCAATAACAGGTTAGATCCAGTGACAAGGTCCAAAACTTATTGTTCATCTCAAGGCAACAAATTCATGTGTTGGAAAAAGGTTTGCTTTTGTCGCTTCCACAAACATCTTCAATGAAAAGTCATTTGCATTGGGAGCTTGTTTTTTTCCCCAAGTGCTTTCATTTTTTTTTTCAAAATATTTTGAACAAATAGATGTAAAGGCATTTCTAAAAGAATTATTGCATTTAGTATTTGTAGCAAAGATTTGAATATGGTGATCATTACGAATTTCAAATTTTTTTAATGTAATTCATTTGACATTCATTATGAATTTTAGAAGCTTTCAATATAATTTACTTGACATACATTATGAATTTTAGAAAGTTTCAATGTAATTCATATGACATTCATTATGAAATTTTAAAAATTTTCAATGTAATTTACCTAACGTGCATTATGAATTTTAGAAGCTTTCAATATAATTTATTTGACATTGACTATGAATTTGAGAAGCATCCAATATAATTCATTTGACATTCACAATAAATTTTAGAAGTTGTCAATGTAATTTCCTTGTAATTCAATTAGGATGGGAGACATGGACATGTGACTAATTCTCAATCACTTTGCTTGGACATATTATGCACACACAAGCTCTGAATTGACTAGGAAAGGAAGTTGTTGTTGTCCTTTGAAAGGGGCAATTGATTAGGAATACAAAGGGAACTAGTGGGACTACATTGGAACTTAGGGAACATGGGAACCTATTAGAACTTTAAGGGAACATCATAGGAGGAAAGAAACCCATGATTCAATAGCTGTCCCCTCCCTTCAAGGCAACATTGACATAGAAACTAGCATAAATATTAAAGATTTTTGAATTATTGAATTTTTTTTAAATGTCAAGTACTATTATCTACTTCAGTCTACCGTTTGGATTACTAGAATTTGAAACTATGTGGTGGAAAATTGTGTGCAAATTTTGGACAACATATTGTCAAATCTAAAGACATTGTTGCATTGCATGATTTTTTTGAATGTGCTCCATGCCTTGAATTGATTTGAAAATTGGTGGATGTATGCCTAACATGATGCTGATTATGGAAAAAAACTAAATATTAAGTCCTTAGTGAAAAAAAATTCCACAAGGTCAAAGCCATCTGAAATTTTTGGGCAAAACCTAAAAAACAACAACTTGTCACTTTGAATGTCATTATCTTTCAATCCATATGGTCAAATTGCACGAAATTTTTTACATTATCTTGTACAAGTATAGTCCAAGATCCTATGGTTAAAACTTCAAAAAAGTCATTTTATAAGATTTTCAATTAATACATTAGAAATGGCAGTTTTCAATGTTTTTTGAGGCAAAAAATTCTAGAAAATGCCTTAGGATTTTAGGGGTTAATGACATGAAAAAAAATTAATGGAAAAAACCCTTTGTTTACAAATGATTGAGAACTTTGCCACATCAAAAATCCAAAGTAGTCAAGAGACTATGACTTCAGATAATATTATTTAATTAATTATTTAATATTTTATTAAAACAAATATATTTTTATTATTTTTAAAAATCATAATTTTTTTAGTTTTATAGTATTCTAACCCATATAGCAATTACACCACAATTGTTCATCATTACTATCTCCAATTTAAAAAAAAATTATAATACAGTTAAGTATTTTTGTAAAATAATTATTTTAAAAAATCAAATAAAAATCATAACCATACTTCTAGGACAAGTATAGATGAAGCTACCATTGTTGCCTCCTTTTGGTTGTAGACTCTATGTTGAACAATAATCCAATAACAATTATAAACTCATAACAAATTCTAGTGTTGGTTTTGTGGAGAATATTGGTTGTGCATATTACTAGAGATGAGTTAATGACAAATTAGTATGAATGGCAATATCAAAATTATACATACATATAGCTAAGATTTGACAATATATATAGATCTATGTCAAATCAATTTTGAAGAATTTTTCTTTGAAAATTCATATAAATTACAATTTCAATATCAAAATCTTAATCTGTTATGATTTTCTATTATTTTATGGAAAAAAATAAAAATAAAAATATGGTACCCTAATATATTTTTGTAATAGTAAAATTGGAACTTTAGGTATATATTTTAAATCTTTGATGTATAAAATTAAAACTCTTCCAAAACAACAAAATTATAGATTCATATAGAGAATTTTCCATCTTTCTTTTAATGTACTACACAATTTCTTTTGAAGTTTCTTCACTCAATATTAATGGAAAGAATCTAAATATTCATCATTCACCAAATGGATAGTTGAACATTCAAGGTTGCTATTTTGTGAGCATGCGAGCGTGAGATAGTAGAATACTAGAGAATTATAGTATGATTGAAGTACTAAATTAATTTTTTTCATTTTGTCAATAAATAGAAAGTATAAGAGATTAGATATTCATCAATGTTTTCTCACAATTTGGGATCTTTTGAGGATGATGTATAGAACCAATTCTTTAGTTTTGATGTGTAGGTTGGTGGATTTAATCAGATTTTAGAAAAGATAACTTGGTGAAGCGGGATTGATTTTATACAAAAAGGGCTTTGTCACACTAAATTTTATTTTGCTTTATCATTGTCTTGTAGCATTATGGGTCCTCTTTGGGACAATGGGAGGATACAACATTTTCCACTTGATATACAAATTGGTAGGCTTTTTTAGATTTTAGGAAAAAAGATTGTTGATAAGATTTCATTATATGTGGAAAAAGCTTTGTTGCACCACATTTCATTTTTTTATCGCCATCTTGCAACAACATGGGTCCTTTTAGAGCCAATGGGGTACTTGCACTTCTATTTTAATGTACTAGTAATTGTACTTGTTAAGATTTTGGAAAAAAATATTTGGTTGATAAAGATTATTTTTGTAAGGAATGAGCTTAATTACACCAAATTATTAATTAGTTAATCATTATCCTCTTGTGGAACTTCTTAAGGGATTCAAGTCTTCTATATTGATTTGATGGTTGTTTAGTTTATCATTAATTCACTCCCCTCTTGTTGCTTGGGAGTTGGGACCTCTTGGCATCAAGAGGAGGATCAAGCACTTGTTGTCTTGATCTGCTACTTATAGAACTATACTAGGCTTTTTTTTTTTAAATTGGTGCTTGAGATTGTTTTGAAATGAAATGAAGTAGTTTCATTGAGATTGAAATTTTTATAATGTTGCTTGGGACCTCTTGGCACCAAGAAAAACCCCTAGCCGTGGATGAAAAAAATTATAAAAATTATAAAAATTAAAATAGTATTTGGGGTCCATTGTAGGATAAATTACCTCCTATTGGTGATGGGATGAATTTTCTATACAATTAATAAATGCAATTTTTTGTGGCCAAGTGTAAAAATAGTGAACTATGTGTTTAGATTATTCTAATTTGAAAGACTTTAGACTCAAGTTATACATTTTGCTTCAGAAGCAATAATTACTTTTTAAAACAAATATTATAATTCATTAGAATATTTTATACAATCGTATTTCCATCTCCATTCATCTTTCACATCAATTGTGTTCTTCATCATGGTAATAGGTCCATATTGATAGGTCTATGGTAATAAGTAATAAAATTTACTAAAAATAATATTGATTAATTTTTAGATTAAATCTATTTTTAGAAATATTGTTGAGTATTCTAATGTTTTTCAAATTTCTGAGCTCAATGCTTACATAATCCCTACTCACCGCTCATAGTATAGGACCACTAACTGAACATTCAACGATTAACCTTTAAAAATATGGGAGCCCAATTTTGAATGCAACATAGTGTATTGGGTATATTTCACATAGGAGGTATATAAATTGAAGTATAGACAAGTGAATAAAGCTTGACCTTATGTAAAGTTCAATTCAATTACGTATGACACTCTCAATTTGGATCATTATTGCACTTCCTAAATATCCAAGAAGTTTCAAAATGGTCTCCTATTCTATTTGTGTACCCGCTTTGATGATGATAAAGTTTGGATCATAGATATGGAATCCAAATGAAAATGTTAATTATTGAATCATCAATCCCATAATGTATGCTTTTATATATTTTAGTACTCCCTCTATCCCAAAGTGATCTTAATGTTGGCCTTAATTTCTATTCCCAAATGATCATTTTGTAGTACTTTGTAACAGAAATTCAAAAAAGGGTTGTGAAACTCAAAGTTTATAGGACTTTAGGAGTGCACCAAATTCTACTTATAACACAAAATGGGTTCAAAAATCTTATTTTCAACCTTAATCCAGAACATTTTGTCCAACAAAAAGTTCATTTTGAAACAGAGGGAATACATATATTATATCGTATGAGTCAAATATTATTATAGACATATTGTTTCACTTCAAAATATTACGGAATAAGTTAAGTTCAATGAGCCCAAATTTAAATTTATAAGTCTAAATATACATTGTATGATACTCCCTCTATCTCAAAAGAAGGTGAAGCCACCCATAACTATTCAAAAAAATAATTGTGTACATAGTCTAGAATAGTGCAAGGTGAAACAAATATTTCTTAAGGTGCAAAGATAGAAATGATGGGAATTGCCAAAAATTTGGTACTTTATCACTTGAACTAAAATTACTATGAATTTTCAAAGGTAAAAGTTGGTTAATGATCTATGTTCAACGTCTAGCTCCTAAATGCGCAAAACCTTTTTTGAGCGTATTGAAAAATGCTCTAAGTTGAACAAAAAGCCAACATTTTGATAAATTGTATCAATTTTTTTTGAATTGTAACTGTATAAATTCAAACTAGACATATTAGAGATCACATGAGAAGACAAAACACAACATTATCACTTATGGATTGAAAGATTATAATGTTTGATCATAAGGGTGTTAAAACTACAAAAATGATTTGAAGTCTTTTAATCCTCTTTTCACATGTCAAATCTAAAAATTTGGTCTCCAAAAAAATATGAGGATAAAGGGCCTAACATGCATGACCCCAATCAATTTATAGCTTCTCGAAATCTACACTACAATTTTTTAAAATAAATTTATAATGTGATTTTTTCTCCAAGATCTAGTGTATCTGAGGTTCATTTCCAAGAACCCTCAATACTACCAAAAGTCAAGATCGCAATGGACACCCTTGCATAAAATCTTGAATAAAAAAATTATAATCAATTATTTTCGAAACTGGATTTTTGATGCTAAAACTAGACTTCGAAAAGAATTTTTCAAAATACTAAAAATTGAAATTTGGCTAGGTTTTATTTAACTTCAAAGTATTGATGCCATCCTACGCTTCCACCAATTAATAGCTGCATGCACACGCATTGCAGGCACACTAATAAGAAAGCCACAGTAATTCTGGGTGAAGTATGAACCCGGCAGCGAAAGAATTAGGGTTAGAGTTTCATTGCGCATCCGTTTGCTTCCGTCACGCGAATTGCTACAATTGTTAACACAGTTCCCCACTTCCATGGAATCTCCGGCGCTGTCCGTCTCCGGAAATGTAATGTCGACTTCTGAAATTCTCCAGGAAGCAGAGCAGGGGTATTGGAGCACCCTCCCAGAGGAGCTCGCAGCTAGAGTGATGTCTCATTTATCAGTGCCTGTGCTCCTCACATGCCGATCTGTTTGCAAGGCATGGAACGAGCTTCTCCACCGTCCTGAATTTCTCGAGAGGAAGCACGAAGATTCGTACTTGCTTCTCACGGCGCAATTGAACACCTGGGAGTCTAGTTGGGTCGACCCGGCGTACAGGCGGAGGACGTGGTTCTTGGATTTGGATTTGCGTCGGTGGTTTGCAATCGGGAGTGTTGGAACTGCGGAGAGGAATGCTGCTCGATGCTTGGCTATGGACGACGGCCTTGTTTGCGAGTTTTTTGTCTGCGACGGAGATTATAGAGTAGTTGTGTCCGACCCTGTGGCAAAGACGACGCAGGTGCTTCCTGCTGTTGGCGGAGCCGTGTGTTGCCCTCCCTGGGACGCCCCTCGTACAATTGTGACCGTCGTTGACAGCGTCGGCTTCAAGGTGTTTCTTTTAAGGTAGGGACTTCCAAATTCGCCATTTCTGCTGCGTGTTGAGCATAAATTTTAGTACATGCTATAATACGTTCTTGTTGGTGAATGATTGAGGATTCTATCGCATCAAAGAATACGTTACTTGGAAAAGTTATGCAAAAGTTATGAATGATTGACTGTGATTGACAGATGTTATATAACCTCTGAAACGACCTGTTGATTAAAAGATTTCCATAAAACTGGTCCAATTCTTATATGTTCTTGTTGGCGAATGAAAGTGGATTCCCATGCACCACAGCATGAGTTAGTTGGATACGGTGTTCAAAATTTATGAAAGATCAACGTTTTATTCGGTAGATGTGCTCAGAATTTCTTCCTTGCCGATTGGTACATGCTGACTAAGGTCTGATTAAGGTGATATACATTTGATTGGTCAAATTTTTAAATGCTTGTTGGCTTATGAAAATCGATTCTCACGCTTCAAAGAATGAGTTTTTTGGATACTGCATACAGAAGTTATGAAGGATCAAAGTTGTATTGGTTGGTAGATGTTCTAAATTTGCTTCTTTCACAATACGTACTTGCTGACTAAGGTGATGTACACTAGCTGAGTATCTGATCAAGTGGATCTTTTGATGTGTCCTGCCTTAGTCGAGCAGAGGGGCTACACACAGGGTTCGCTCTGTATGAATCATCCACCGGTGCATGGCGCGATCTGGAATACCCAATGGAGGAGCTTGGAGTTCCAGAATTGGCTGGATTAAGGTTTGCGGAGTCGGCTGTCTACTTTCAGGGCACATTCTATGCAACTTTTTATAGTCACAGAGCCGTTCTTCTTCTAAGTTACAACCTTGAAGAAACTTGCTGGAAAAGAGTACTTGCGGTTGAATCCCAAAATCCTGGATATCCTGAGCTCATTGTATTCAACCAGCGCATGTTCATAGCCATGTGGTTGGATGATGAGCCCCACGGTTCATTGAGCCGCACGAAGGTTCGTCGTGGCGGTTACTCCAGAAGATCAATTTTTGAGATCAGAGAGATCTTGGAGAACTCCAGCAATTCGATTGCGAAAATCCCGTATCTGGAGCTTCAGCGAATTTTTTATGGGGACGAAAATGAATATGGATTGCAATATGATATTGCGTGCGGATTTCCTATCAATTCGGACTCTGTCGTGTTGGCTTCGCGTCACACAGGGAAATTGATTATCTACAATGTGATGAGCGGGTTCGTTTGTGAACTACCTGCGCATCCATTGAGACAGGCTTCTTTGCAGCTCGCTAAGGAAGAGGCGCTTTCTGTAACTTTTCGTGCGAAGCTTATGAAGCTGAGTTTGAGGAATATTTTGGCAAACTCTTCGACGCAGTTGCCAGCATGTGTTTAATACAATCAGCCATTTCCCAAACCGCAAGAGTTAAGGGAATGATGGACCTGAATTGCGTTCACTGGACAATGGAAGTCCGAAGTTTGCCATGGATTTCAGATTGCAATGTATAGGTTAAGGAACATCACGAAGTTGAACCTTGGTGGGTTTTAGGGTTGAGGACCCTAAGCCCTACGCAACCTCTGCATCTCCAAGCTCTCTACGTGAAGTGGTCCAAGTGGAGGTGGTTTTTAAGGTAACGAGAGGGATGCGATCAGCTTCTCTGCTGTGCAAACGAATCACCATCAGAAAATTGGGTTTTATGACCGATTACCGGGGCTTGAATATTACAAGAGTGAGTTCATCAATCTTCCTCATTTTATCGACTCATCTGATGTTTGCAATAAATCATACGAAATGTTATCCTTGACTAAGCAATGCGGGCTGCAACATATTGCAAATTGATTACTTTTTAATAAAAATGTAAGAAGAGCAATGCTTGCCACAATTTGCTCCGAATGTTACTGTGGACTTGCAAAATTTGAATTCGTTTTTGATTTAGAAAGATTATTCAGTCGAGAATAAAGTCCTTATTGAGCTTAAGTATATTACACATAATTCAGTTTACACCATGTGAAAATACACACTTTCCATATTCATTTAAAATTGGATAATACTCAGATGTGTAGCTGCTTGTTTGTGCATTCTTTAATCGGTTTGTTGCCTGCATGTTGCATCAGGTTTTTCTTGTCATAATGATAAATTATCGACAGGGTCTATGCCAAAGACTTGAACAACGGCATTCGGTGCTGAACGGAAATGGAGTTATGCAAATGATGAGGACTCTCAACGGAAATTGAAGTTTTTTTTTCTGAATTCCAACCGTACAATATTATTATTCAATAGAGTTAATTGTGAAGGCATGCAAACCCCTGTTTACGTGGTGCCTCTTTCAATACTTATCTTGGAATGCATTTGAACTCTTATACTACTTGAATGTTTTTTGAACTCTTATACTACTTTGAATGTTTTTAGGAATGACAACAAGGCATGTTGCATGCAATCAAATCATGTCAAGTTGGCTTCTTCCTAAATGGAGGTTTGGATCCCTTCTTTGCAAAAAGAGGGGATCAAAGTGAAATGACCACTTCAAATGTCATCAAGCCAATAAGTAAGAGAAGTATCTTTTCCTTATGTATTGACATCATATACAATTGAAGGATCTAGTACTTTCTTCTAGTGCTTGTGTTTTCCCTGTCATGGTGTTATTTTCTAATTCTCTACCATAAATTGCAATGTTGTTTTTGCTATTTTAATGTTGTCCTGCACATTAGATGCTTTTGTGAAGCCATTGAGCATGTTTACACGTAGTGCACGTTAAGGATAATCTTTGGGTTTTGCTGTTTATCACTTTACATACTTGTAGTTGTCTATGACTCATTGGGTGATTTAGTTACAGATTTGAAGGCTGAGCACATGAGCCACCTCAAGATGATGGTGGATACTAGTATAATTACAATGGGAGTCACAAATGTGCAACAATAAACGGAACACGTCATTGAATTTTAGGGTATTTTTATGTGAGTTGAAAGAGTAGAAATGTAGATGATTCGGCTTCATTTACTACCTGGAAATAGAAACCAGAAGTGGATATTGTGAAATTGAGACACAATCAAGTTAGACCAAGGTGAATTGGATTTTCATTTCAATATGATTCACTTGAATCCCTACTATGATTCCTGATTTTTTTATGAAAGTAATTTATTCTTCAGAAATTGCTTTTTAAATTCAGAAATAAAGCAATTTCAAAAGTAATTTATGAGGAGTATTTTTGAATTCTAGGGAACTAATTTTATTGAGCAAAGGTAGGAGGTCGTAAAACTAGTTAGGCTCTAAAAGTGTCCTAAAGCAGAGGTACATTTTGCTCTCTTCAATGTACAAGCAATGCATAGTTCAAGAGATGGATGCTTCCACTACATGTCAACTTTAAATATTTGTAATTAATTCCATGAAGGGTAGAAAAATATGAAACAACTTGGGTTACATGTCAATTCCATTTTTCTTTATGAAAAAATTTATGAAAAAAAAATTCACTAAATTTAGCTTCCCCAAATATGTAATCAACTCTTATAAGCATGTTTTCTAAACCTCCTACCTTATTGCATCCAAGATTCATAATAATGAAGGACACATAATTTTAATCCAAATTTTTTTGAAAGGATGTTTCTAGAATTTTGACACAAGACATGCTCAATAATTGCCTTTGTAGGAAGGAAAAAAAATTTGGTCAAATGCCCAAGTGAAAAGTGACTTTGTTCAAAATAATTTGGGTTGTGGGGCAACTTTGGAATATTTTGTTAAACCCCTCATCTATTTTTGAAATTTGGCATAGGTGTAGCTAATATGATTTGGTATAAAATTGTAAAAAAATTGGTTTAAAAATCACTCTCTAAGAGAACTTAAACTTTATTAACTATGTCAAGCAATTTTTTTTAAATGCAATTATTTTCTAATGTCAAATACTATAAACCAAAAGCATCCCAAACTGTGTATGGACCCATTTTTGTTGAGTAGAATTATTTTGAAAGTGCCCCCCAAAGTGCAATTAAACCTTTCCTATACTTAATTGTAATTGGTTGGTTGTTGGTTTTCTAGATTTCAGCTTTATAACAACTGTCTATGTAACTTAATTGTAAGTGGTCTTAGGAGCTTTCTTTTTGAAATTCATAGTAATTACTTGTCTTATTATTTTTTTTAAATTAATGATTTTCAATTACTAATACTACAAAGATGTTTTTTCTTGAAAAGATACCCCCATCAAAGTTGAATTGCATATTTTGACAAATTTTGATGTTTTCACTTTAATCTTGTAATTTGTGTCATGAAAGATTTTCAAAATTTATTCTACATATTCTAAATTTTTGTATCTATGTTTTCACTCTTCAAATTTAGAAAACAAAATAAATCTCCAATGTACAAAAATTCTTCAAAAAATGGTTGGCTTATTGTTGGTTTACTTAACTTCCTTGTATTGCAAGGTGAGTTAGAGTAAGGTAGAACAATTATTTGGTTTTCAAATTTTGCATAAGTGTATCTAATAAGTTGTAGTGCTTAATGGTGTAGAAGCTCAATTGTAAATAGAGTAGGAAATCTCATTCTAAGAAGCTTAAAGTTTGATGTTCATATTTGATTGGGTTGAAACACTACAAGAGAAAGGGGTGTTTTAAGTAGTGTCCTAGACATCACGTCTTTTAAGTAACGTCTTGTAAGTAAGTTTTTAAGTAAACTTTTACTAAAAAGACAGTCTTTTTAGTAAAATTTTACTTAAAAACTTACTTAAAAGACGTAATGTCTAGGACACTACTTAAAACACCCCTTTCTCTTGTAGTGAAAAAAAAAATAGTCTCACTCACTTCAGTTGTTAGAATCTTGCAAGTTGCAATTGACATGGTCAAATGGACTGAATTGCTTTTGCATACATTGGCCAAATGGTCTACTACACTTTTGTACATTTGGTATTCAAAAAAATAGTTTTAATTTTCAAATTTAATTAACATCAACATGCCATGAATATAGTTGTTGGCCAAGTCTATAACATTGTATAATCGAGCAACAATTCTCGCTATGTTTGGAAGGTATTATACTTTACTAGATCCATAGGTGGGACTTATTAGTTAATTCAAGGATTGGGGGTGGTTGAAGAGTCAAAGAAGACAATTTTGTTTATTGTAAAGGTCTCTTTTCCAAGAATGTAAAAAAACCCACTACCTCATTGGTAAACAATGTTATGTCACTTGACTCATTGATAAGTAAGGTTAACATGCCTATTACCAAGCAAATTTGCTATCTAGTTACTTTAGAGAAGGTATTTGCTAACTCACATATTTATTAAATGAGTTTTCAGCCCTTTTGAAGGTTGTAAGTTCCTAGCAGTTCCCAAACTGCAAAAACTGCCGTGTAGAGGGCCAACGACAGTGTGAGAAGTTCAATAGAAGCCATCAATTGCAAGTCAAATCAAGACATTCCAACAAGAAACAAATGGTTTTTATGTGAATTTCCAAAGTTTGTTGAAACTAAATTGGTGAAGTGCAAGTAGAGAGATCCCTACTAAACCACTCACTAACGTGTCCCCTTCCCCCAAATATATTGTCATGATGCTAAAGGGTAGCTAAAATTATGGTAATAGGTAACTAACAATCACACTTATAGTTGTATGACAAGCTTAATGTAGAGGTTTAGTCAAGGGTGAATGTAAAAAAAGCCCCCTATTTTGTATTGATTCTATTTCTCTACATCCCTCCCAACAAACATGAACCTCTAATTGCAAATATAAACTCAAAATTTGCATAAAATAATTTTGCATTGCAAATGAAAGGTTCCTACATTTTTCCCAAGGATAAAATACAGGGGCAAAAACACCTCCGCAAGTCATACAACTATAAGTGCAACTGTAAATGATACAAATGGGAGGATCCAATAGATATCATATTAATGTAAGGTAATAGGCTCTAAAACCGCACAAGCTCTAAAACCGCACAAGCTCTAAAACCGCACAAGCTCTAAAATCGCCCGCCTCCTCAAATGAATACTATGTGTACACGTTGCTTTTTCATAGCCTTCAACAATGTACAAACAGTGTACATTTCAGGAGGTGGATGATTTCAAATTCAAAATTTCATAACTAATTCCACAAAGCTCCAAAAAACATGAAACCACTTGGGTTAGATACCAATTGCTCTTGCCTTTCAAGGAAAAATTACTGAAAATTATTTCAAGAAGCTTGCCTCTCCAAAATTCAGTTTCAGCTCTTAGGTGGGCAATTTTTGGACGTGTTACCTTAAAATGCCCTACCACCTTGTAATAACCTTGTTGCTTTTGAACATACTAAATTTACTTGTCCATACTAAATTTACTTGTCCATACTAAATTTACATAAACATACTGTTGGTGTACAATGGGTGGCAGGAATGAAACCACAAATTGAAAGTCGGAATGCACGTCTTTGAGGGTGGAGTCTCGGCGATTGGGGTCCAAAGCCCAATTTATTCCAGACCAGATCTGGGGGACCAACCCTTTTGGGGTCCCTACAACTTATCTGTTCGGTTGAATTGGCTCATCTTTTAACTTACTCCAAAACCTCCGCAGACCGAGTCATGTACAAAGACCAACAGCCCGTGGACCGAGTAAATGCAAGGCCTCCGTGTGGAATATCATTAAAACCGGACCTTCCTAATCCATGGATGGTTAAGTAGCCCTCCGTCCCAAATCTTATCCATCCTAAAGTACCAATGTTCACTTTTTTCGGGCACCCGTTGACCTTTCAATGGGTAATGTTCAATTATTTTACAAAGAGACGAACCTTTCAATTAAAAGACCGTGCAATTCAAACTGTGATTCGAAGTACGAAACTTAGCTTGGGGTGCAATAGAACTTCTATGAAGTGAAAAATTTGTAAGCTAATAACCTCCCTCAAAAGATAATATTTCTTTGGTTGTGGTTTAGATGCATTGAAGATATACAAACTAAGTAAAAATAAAAATTTTGAAAACAAAACAAAAAAACTTTCATTGAATTTGAAATCCAAATGTTGTGTTGATGAAAGTGATTTTAGTCCAAGAGCACCATGAACTTGCAACCAACTAAAAAATCTTCAAACATCATTAATACTCCTTTTGTCCCACTAGAAACCTCCAAAAACTTTCCCCATGAGGGATTACCTATATTTTTAGTCTTTGTGCCAATGATACATACATTTAAGAACTAATAACTCATCCCTTTAAATCTATGCAAAATCTCCAACTCGAGTGTGGTTGTTCAAGCACCCAAAATCTTTGCTGAAAGTATTCATTTGAGCATCATTCATGAATGCTGCCAACTTATCATTTTTGATGATTTAAAGGTTGGTGGCAACAATGGGATTGTAAAAATATATGCTCCCAACTTAAATACCTCAACTAGGAAACCTAACCCCTTCATGAATAAATCTAAATGGCACCCAAGTGGTCACCAAATCTATTGTCAACACAACTATTTGAAAAAGAATCAATTATAAGGTGCCTCATATGGGCAAGGCCAAGCTTGATAGGAGAGGAATGCTCCTTGATTGCTTGCTACTAACTCCCATGAAGTCATTCAATACCCCAACACTTACTCAATTGTCGAAATCGATAAATAGAATTTTTTAGTAAGATAGAGGGAGTACCACAACCCTTCTCTAAAACAATCATTCTTGTACTATAATATTCTCTTTGGTCTTAGGGGTATGACCTTACAAAAATTCAATTGTAGATTGTTTAGGGCTAATTATCCATTGTGTGCCGATGGATTATTTATTAGTCACATGTTTTGTAGCTAAACTTAAGTGAAGTCTAAAAATGACATTGGAATAATATTGTCTCCAAAAGTTATAAGATATTAAAAGTACAATTGAAGATTTTCTAATTATGTGTCCAAATTTCAATGTCCTTGTGTTGAATATTGTACAATGAATGTCTATTTTAAGATAAACTACCCCATTCCAATCCAAACTCCCATTCTGAACATTTAGGAAAAGCCCCATTCTAAACTATTTGCATTAGAAGACAAAAAATACAAATAGAATAATTAATTGCTTGCTTTGGAAGTTGATTGGATGAACATTTGTCTAGAATGGACCAAATCTATATCTTATTTACACACTCTCATCAATTCAGTCTAAATTAGTCTAAAAGCAATACAAATCAATTCATTAGGCAATAGAAGTTAGTAGTTGGTATTGAGATCATTCTAAACAAAATTTGGCATGAATTGGTAGAATTCCTACAATAGCTTTTTTTCTAATGTTGACAAGCATGTCTACAAGTTGAAAAGGGATACCCAAGGCTACACCCTACTATGATTTATTTTTTTAAAATCACATGAAGTTCAAAAAATCATTTCTTCAAATGCAATGTTGTTTTTTATTGCTTGTTCTACCACTTCAATTTATTCCTAGTCCCATCCTACAAAGTGGAACTAAGAGGGCAAAAATGCAAGTTCTGTAGGATAAAAGTAGAATCTTGCCCCCTATTTTGTGTTTAGGGAATGTTCTTATCCTCCAAACAACTAATTGAAGGTCCTGATTACAAATATGAATTCAAAATTTACAGATTTTTTTCATGAGTGAAAAATAAAAAAATTCCTACATTTTTCTCCAGGATAAAATTCCTACATTTTCACCCCGCCGGTCCTACTTCATGGGGCGGATTTAGTGTCTTTGGTATCATGCTACACTAGCCATTCCATTGCCGATAATGTGGTTGTTTACCTTCCTATCTACAATTATTTGGTACGCTTTTGATAACATGCTCCATTCCATACTTCAAATGCTCTTTCCTTATACCATGTGACCTCATTGGAATTGTCCACACGCCCTCACCTAACTTAATGTCCACTACCAAAGCACACCATCTTCTTTCAGACTAAAGCAACAATGTGTCCCTCTCTCTCTATCATTGAGTCTTTTCATTTCCAAGTCTGATAGTTGTTGGACTTCTTGCTAGCTATGACTTCGAGGAACCCACTTTTTTCTTGAGGAACTCATGCCCCGGGTTTCATGCACCATAATAATAATAAGTGCAGTGCAAAGATGCTTGCAATTGCTGTGCAGTCACAGCACCCGAGTCCCACCAGTGGTCCCCAAAATGTGATTTTCATAATTTATTTAGCTCAATGAATCAAGTTGCAACAAAATGCTGCAAAATGGATCGATTCCTTTCATTCTGTGCACTTACTGTTTCTTTTTATCAATGGAAATTGTCCATGTTTTCAAGGGGGAGAAAAAATGCTGCTAAATGTTCTAAAACTGAAGTTTCAATTGGAGACTTTGATATACTGTACATTACACAGCTCTTGTAGATATAAGGTGGGCGCCCCAAATCGAATGCTCCACTCAAAAAAAACTGCCATCATCACCCTGTCTATGGGAGGCAACCCATTCCTGATCACCATGTAGGTTGCTCTTTTTCCGTGCAGGAAGAGATGAATAGTGATAAATTATGGCAGAGTTTCTGGTGCAATTGTGGCGCAGTGTAAGGAGAGGAGGTTCATAAATCACCCACCTACTGAGGAGCTGAAACTAAATCGAAGCTTCTTAAAATAATTTTCAGTATATTTGAAGCACCACTGTAACATTTTATATTGCCACTTTGGCACTTTTCAAAAAATGAAAAAACAAAACAAAACAGCCTGATGTATAGTATATCTGCAGTGCAACATTTAGAATCTGTCAGTACAATGGCAAGTTGAAGTTCAATGGCTGGTCCTCATCATTTTGTATCTTGCTTTTCGACCACTATCAGCCGAAATTTCCATGTGTACAGTAGCGGAGCACATAATGGAGTTCGTAGAACACCTTGTACAGTATAATCTTATAATCTTTTTTTTTAGGGTTGTAGGTATGCTGCCCCATCTAGACTCTAGGATTGTAGAAGTGAATGATTGCCCGCGCAAATTTTTTATAACCTGTGTTTGAATTTTGTGTCTCCCAATTTCTGTCATTCGGAAGGTGTGCCGACTTGACGAGGCTTACAACTGCATGAGTGGGCTTGACAACAATAATTCACCATGGCTGAAGTGCGAAATTCAGTTCCAATCCCAAGTTTTCTGGCAAAGTTTTTAACGGCCTCGAAGGACAACGGTGATGGAGACCAAAACACAACATTGGACAAGCGTAGGCAACTTGGTCCTCCACATGCTCAAAAGGTATTATACTTTGTTAGGTGACTTACCAAAGAGAGACTTATTAGTTAACTCAAGGTTGGGGTGGGGTGGACGAAGAGCCATGAATAAGACAATTTTGTTCAATGTAGGAGGTGCCCTTTTCAAGGATGCATAAGTAGGAACTCTTGCCTCATTGGAAAACAATGTTATGAAAATGGCTTGTGGATGGCTTTTTAGATTATTGTGGAGATGAAGAATGCAACTATAGGTCCACAACTCAAATCATTTTTGGAAAAAAAGTACCTTGGTCTTGGTGATAGGTCTCATCCTTTCAAGGTCTATCACTAAAATGAAAAGAATGATGGTGTTGGAGTATCAAACTTAGCTGATCAAAATGAAAAGAAAAAACACTATTTTGCAGTTAAAATTGTGCTAGGAAACACCCCTTTAAAGTTAGCAAATTCATAGAAATTAAAATCACATTCATTTGCAAAAATGAAAGTATAGTTGGATTATTATTTAATTCCGAAAGATCAAGATATTGTTTGATTGGTCACAAAAATGGAATCGTAGTATTTTGCCATCTCTCAACCTAACCAAACTTCACAATACAATAACTAAAGGTGGATACCTCCAGATGCACCACTGACCCAAGACTACCATCATCTTTATGTTTACTTCTTCAAAATTAGTATGTACCTATGTTGAAGAAACAATTTTAGAATTTCTGCTGAATTTTTATTTTGACTCATAAACTTTTGCACACAATATTCAAATGTTGCGGAATTTGGTGCATTGGAACCTCCATTCCCTTGCCGACAATAAAATATAAAAATTCAATTAGTCTAATAATAATAATCAGATACAATTTAGCAAAAAGTAGCATTTGGATAGTGCCTCCCTTAATAGTGACATAGCAAATAGAGACATGATTTTTTCCAAATCCAAAAAAGGTGTTAGATGGCATTCCTTAATTAGTCAAGTTTGGTTAGTTAGAGATTTGTAAAATGATGATATGAAAATTCAAGTTGACTAGTGTACCCTGTGTCATTGGCATAGTATAATATAAAAAAACAAAAGTAGAAGTAATTTTTTGATTTTATATTCAAATTTTTTTTAAGTTCAATATCTTTTTTGGGTGTGAACCGAAACGCTATGAAACAAAACCCATGCACCCCTCTCCAAAGAGGGCTTTCTAATGGTACCAAGAATGTGACCAAGGAGGGGGGCACATAGTTTTAAAGATTTCAATGTAACAAACAAAAAAACAAAAACAAAAACATAACTTAAAATTAGACTATTTGTTTTGTTTGTTCTGGTGAGATCTCTTGAACCGCATACCACCACCACCCTTGGTTGTGTTCTTAGTACCATTGGAAAGCCCTTTGCAAAGAGGAATACACATGCTTTGAGTCATAGCATTTTGATTCACAACAAAAAAAAATTGAATTTCAAAGTTTCTATGAATAAAAAACTAAAAAATTACACGGGGAATTTTATTAAAATGGTGATATTCTGCATGCCATTTACGTGAGTAAAGAGCACATACGACAGTGCTTCTTAGCATGTCAACCTCATAGACGTGCCAATTCTGACCCCAACAAGTCCAAATTGCAACACAACTCCCATATTTCTTCACCCCCATGCCATCTTTCTATAAATTTCTTCCATTTTGCAGTCCCCCTTTGTACCATTTTCAAAAAATAATTGCCATTTTAATGAAATTCCCCATTTACTTTGATTTTGATTTTGATTGTGGCAACAACACAAGGCATACTAGCAAAGTATAAGGTAGCAACACCCACAATTGTTAATTTAAGGGTTTTAGACATGATGTCTTCTAATATACATCTAACAAATTATTGGACCCTACTAGCAAGAGAAAAAAAAATTCTATGCACTTTCAGATGTATTATTTGGATAATGTGAGAATAAGTTGTGAGCTTTTAAAGAACCGACTGTAAATGCACCTAATACTAACACCAGGGTCTAATATTTAAATGTAGTACAGCCTTGTAATCACATCTATTTACTCCCCTAATATTTTTTAAAGATTCTAGAGATGATGGTTATGGATACATAATGGTTATGGGTGCTACTACCTTATATTAAGGTAGAGTTGTCCATTACTATACAAATTTGTCATCTAGGTACTTTAGAAAAGCTATTTGTTAGTTTCCATATTTTTTAGAGATTGAAAAGTTTGAGAGAAGTCAATTGCAAAAAGAATGAAGACATTTTGACAAGAAGTGAATTTTTTGTGATTTTTCAAAGTGAAAGTGTTAAATTGTGAGTAGGCCCTTGTTGAAGCATAAGCAAAACCTTGTTAAAGCATGGGCTAACGTGTTCGCTCCCCAAGTGCATTGACATCATGATAATGGGTTGTAAAGATAGCCATAATAAATGGGCCAATGATGGAGTTGGGAGGATCTTACAAGTGGTGGAATTGGGTGGATGTTGATTAATGTTCGGGATTTTTTTTGAGTTTTACCAATTAATTTCCTTTAGTTCTCATATTGAACTAGTTTTTGAAGAATTGAGTCCGGTTATTTTTTCTATTTTTTAATTCCAAATTGAAATTTTATAGATTTTTTCACCAATTTTTTGTTGATGTTTTTAAATTGCACCAAGTTTTTCTCTAATTCCTCCAGCTAACTTTGAACTAGCTGCTGGGTTTTTTTCCCAAACACTGATGGTGATATTAAGGTAGGTACACGCAAATGTGCCACTGACCTTAAACCGCCATCTATACTATGTGTACATCTCCAAAACCAGTTCTGTACCTATGCGGAAGAAACGCTTTCAGAACCAAACTTTGTTCCTTCATAACTTTTGCATACAATCTCCAAATGCCATGTTCTTTGGTGTCTTGGAACCTCCTTTCGCTTGCCAACAAGAACATATGAAAATTGGACCAGTCTAGTAATAAGAAAATAGGCTCGGTAGCGAAAAGTGGCGGTTTTGGGTGTGCCTATCTTAGATAGTTCTACCTTGGAATGAGTAAAGCCACCCATTTGCAAGTTCCAACACGGAGATGGTAATGTGGAGAGAGTAACTTAATATTTGATCGCCCAACACGGGTCCACCGACCGGCCTCAAGAGCGTCCGGCCACTCACTCAATCACTCCAGCTTGCCTCCATCCATGTGGGCGAATGTACGTGACGACCCAGGTGCCCCTCATCCAATTGCCTGGGGAGGTGGAGGACGGAGGGAACACTCTCATCCCACGTAGCCAGGGTCGGTCCAAGTTGACCTGGGGGCTCATTGTCATCCAGGGGCTGTGGTAAAGTCGGTTGCCTTGGACCCATTAGGCTCAGGAGCAAAAAATAAAAATAAAAATGGGGCGGAACTTTCAACGGGATATACAGTAATTACTGTGAATCAATCAATTAGGTGCACTCAGAACCTCTCTCTTACTCTACTCTATGAGGTGAAAACATCCAAAACTATCAAAATAAGCAATTCTGCATAGTTGGAGGCACCTTTTCTAGGAAAAAAAAACAACAAAACATTTTCGGTGTTACATATTAGCAATTGACAATCATGAATCTTCAATAAAGAAATAGTTTATTCTTGAATTGTACAATCCCTTAAAGATGAAGGCCGCTTTTCTGTAGAAAAACACACTCAAAACTGCCATTTTTAATGTGTTCATTCAAGAAACAAAAAAAAAAAAAAACATTTTTTTTTAGAATCTAAGTGTAAGATCTTCTACTTCACTTGTTTGAGATCATGTAGTAAAGTTTTTATGAAGATTGACCATATAGATTGGAAAATATTAGCATTCAAAGTTGAAAAAAAAGAGTTTTTGAATAGTGGCTTGCAATTTTAGATGACTTTCAATGCCATTTGTAGAAAAAAAAATTGCTACAGACTTTGAATTAAAAAAAATTGTATTGAAGAATTGAATTGAAAGTTTAGGAAATAAATTTAAATCACATACACACACACACACACACACACACTTGATTTTCGTTCTTTAAATAATGGTTAAATAGAAGTAGGTCCAAGATTGAAAGATAAATTGAATCATTAATAACCCAAAGATGGGATTGAAATACAATATCACAATGGAAAGATGGTTTTAGAAAGCAACCCTAACTTTGTCAAATATTTTTTTTAAATAGTAAAAACTCCATTTAGAAATGAATATTATAAGTTATTTTTTCATAAAGATGCTTAGATTGCCCAAAAAACAAGATTGTTCTTAACTTTCTCATTACTAGTCCAAATAAAATGAATCAAAGCTTCACATGTAGACAAAAATATAATATTTTAGAGAAAAAAAACTTTAAAAACTCTATTTTTGAATTTTTTGAATTTTTTGGTGTTGCCTATGAGTTCAATTTTAGGCTTTTGTGATATAACTTTTGTTACGAGGTACCAATTGAAATAGAAATCATATTCCCATAAAGTTAATTAGTTTTTTCTATCTTATGAGAATTTTTTAAAAATTTTTACCAAATATTGAGGTCATAGAAATCTAATCAAAATCCATTTTGTTCCTAAAAGGGACAATGGTGTTTTAAGGATTAAACTCATGTAGTAGTGAAACAAGTTCAATAAGTTGTACTAAATTTATTGATTTATTAAAAATTCACATTTAGAGAAGTAATAGAAATGTGAGTTATTATTATTATTTTTTATTTTTTTAAATTAAAAAATACTACAATTGTCTTAGATTCTAATACTAAGGTAAAACAACCGATTGTAGTCAGAACAAGGAGTTTGACATCATCTTGTTGCTGAATTTTTTCAATTTTTTTCCCACATTAGTACAAGTGTGAGAAATAGCAAGTGCAATTGAAATTATATTTTTTTGACAAAGTATGAATTTTCTAGGAATTTTTGAAGTGTTCAACCCAAAAGAGTTTGTAGACTACCTTAAAACCAACAAAATGTGATTGCATAATGCTCATCTTACTACCTAATGCAATCAAAACATTTTCTATCATGGAAGGCCTAAAAAGTCAATTTTTACAACGAATTTCACACTAAAAAGTCAGAAGTTCCTAATGAGGTCACTGTTCACTTCATTGCTATCATGTAAGACATACATTGTGGCGCATATCTCACATACTAACCCCCCCACAATGGGTCATTTCCTAGGCAGCCGCAATGGGTCACTTGACCACAATGGGCTGTTTTACCTTACGTTTTGGGGGGAGGGGGAAGTATTACTCATCTTCTCCCACCCAAACTGGGTTTCCTACCTATAAGGTTGTTATAATCTTAGAATTAAATGGTCAATATTTTTCACAATTTATTCCATATATACTAGACAAAATAGTCTTTGTTTTTATATGTTCAATGTTATATAATTCAAGCACATCCATGTGCAAAGAAATATCAAAGTGTGACAATTATTTGAAAATCTTCATTGTCATAGTTGTTAGACCTTGAGGGTTCAAAAAGGGATAGAACAATTGTCTACACCTATTTTATTTATTTATATATATATATATATATATATATATATATATATATATATATATATATATATATATATATATATATATATATATATATATATATATATATATATATTCTATTTCTCAACTTATAAAATATATAATTAGTTTAAAAAATTCTATGAAAATTATCCCAATTTCTCAATTTTCAATAAATGTATATAGTTTTAAATTTGCACAAGAATTGACTCTATGGAACATGTCCAAGTAAAGGATGGACTTTTTTTTTCACATCTCTAATATCATTTATTGTTTTTGTTCAATTTCCTCTGTACTTGTAGGTTAATCCAAATGTTTGTCAAAGCATGGCAACATTTAGCAACTCAACTAAAGAATAGGGGATGTAAGTTGTGCACTCCTTTCTTAAAAGATATGGAGAAAGATACAACAGCTGTGATAGTGGAAAATTCATGAGCAACCTGGTCTTCGAATGGCCAGGGAGGATTTTTCCATGGATTTGCCCCCATCAAAAGGTAAATGTGAAAATTGCCCCTATTTTATGCCACTTAAATTTTTGAATTTCTACAGAGTTCAAGAGTACGAAAATAATTGAGGGCTTTTGATTGCAAATATGAACTCACAATTTGCAAATTTTATCATATGCAGCAATTTATAAATTTCAGTGTTTGGCAGGGGTAAAACACAGGACAATACATGGATTAATCCTCCCTGTCTGTCTTGGAATATCCCAGGCGGGGGACTCAATTAAAACAAGGGCAACATTGTAACGTACCTTACAGTGTTGATCCATATCCCATGGCCTGGCTTGGACACAAGACTTTTCTTGTCCACTGGTGACAAGTATTGCACGTAAACTTGACAATTCAACTAGTACGCAATATTCCATCCCCTGCAACTTTCAGGGTGAAAAAACTGCCATTAGACAGAGGCCTGCAAAGGAACTTCAAGGCTAACAAAGGTTTGAAATACTACAATTCAATGCATTCGGTCAAGTCTATAGTAGTGCAACAAGCTCTTGTGCAGGTCCACTCAAAGGTGAATGTAAAAAAAGACCTCCTATTTTGTGCTGTATTAATTTTACTGTTAACTCCTCTCCCTAGTTAAGTTGGGGCCTTTGATTGCAAATATGAACTCAACATATGCAAAAATAAAATTGTGTAGAGCAAATAAAAGGTTCCTGTGTTTTCCCGAGAGGTAAAACACGGACCTCCCCAAGAGGTTCAGCTCGTTGCACTACTATAGACTCGACCCATTCTTTCCAAGAAATTTAAAATCCTCACCAAAACATGTTGACTTATTCCTATGCAAAGTAAGTTGACACAGACTGAGCAAGCAACACCCAAAAACTCTGTTCATGCACATTATTCTTAGTCAGTAAGAATTTACAATCTGGCTGGCTGGTGGAGGTACTTCTTACTTTTATCAATGGTGTGCTACTGCCTGGAAGACATTTTATCACTGCCATCTGTCAAAAGGATAGCAACTTTTTAATAACAAGTATTGTAATAGTCAGTACAGAGATGTGGGCAAAAAAGTCCATTCCTCACTTGAATGTTTTTTTTTATACAGTCAATTTTTCATAACATTTAAAACTAATTACATATTCTAAAAGTTGA
This sequence comes from Climacium dendroides, assembly GCA_950106755.1. NCBI lineage: Eukaryota > Viridiplantae > Streptophyta > Bryopsida > Hypnales > Climaciaceae > Climacium > Climacium dendroides. The sequence continues at coordinate 1,756,510 of OX467092.1, forward strand.
GAAATAAAGAAAAATTTATATATTAAAATTTGAAGTGTAAACAATTATTGTTCTACTATTCTTTTACCCCCGCCAAGTACGATTTTGCATTTAAGGTAGAGGCACTAATTGTCAACCATGCCGAGTACCCAACATGTAGGGAGTAATGTTTCCAACTAAGGCCAGAATAAATTTCTAGTTGAAGCTTGGAATGTGTTTTTTTAGGTCCTTTTCAAGTTTGGGACTAATGAAAAGTTATGATATATGTAAGCGGGAAAATAGTTCTTAAATGATGGAGATTGGAAAAATCTAGACATTGGCTATGGATCATGAGTATTTTTTAGCTCCCAAAATTTACAACAATTTGAATTTTTGGAATAAAATTATAAAATTTTTTCAATCCCCATATTTCCTACCTTCCTATATGGAAAAAGTTTCCACCACCTCATACTGCTCATGATCTGTTGCAAAATTACTTAAATGATCGGCTATTGGTACTTCTATCTTATAATTTCCAATGAATGTGTCATGTTCATCAACATCCAACATCATTGTTTTGGCTTAAGTCCGCTCTTTAGAACTTGAAAGTGCCTCAAATCAAGCGTCTTGTAGATTGAAAATGGATTAGTATTAAACTTCTAACTCTGATTTTGATTTATTAATTCCCGACTCTATCAAGATTAGTGAGATTGTTATTGAGTATACCAACAAGGATAACGAAACGCGTATAGATAACAAGTATATTTAACAAATAATTAACAACTATATCGCTTCTTATATTTTCAAGTATGACAGGCGATGCATCAGTTTTGCTTTCAACATACTCAAAATTGAAACAGAACTAACAGAAGTAGGATTCTAAAATTTGTTACCGAAAAGAATTTAAATCAATAAGACAAGCAAAAACAGATAACAGTGCGGAGATTGTCTCTATGATTCTCCATGAATTTCTAAAAGCAATCAAGAGCAAGAGTCACTCATACCACAGCTAAGGGAGCAATAGGAGACTTGATCATCTTTAGTGCAAGCTCCCGTTTCTGTATTGAACAAGCAAAAGTCATTCAGCTTAATAAACTGTTAATTTCTTCTGAAGTCACTGATAAGAGTGAAATTCCTGCTGTTAACTTCGAATTCCAAATAAGATTTGAGAAGAAGCTAGGAAATCAATAATCAATTCTTGCCTTATACAATTTCGACATCCGGTGCCGGCATGGAGAAGGCCGATTTACATCGGCAAACTTCCTGCAAAGCCAACAAGGGCCGGGGCTTCAAGAACTAGTCCACCAATTGCGTCTCTCCTATGTTGGTAACAACCTCAACTCCTGTTGATTTTAAAAAACATCCATTCTACTTCCTGTTTTTGTCTTAGTTGATGTTTCTGTTTTTGTCTTAAATATTGTTTTAAATTTTTAATAAAAGCAAATGAAGGAAATCATTGCAAGAAAACTGAGTTTCTCAGACATTATGTTTAGACTGTTTTTAGTTTCTGTTTCTGATTTCGCAAGGTGCGCCGTAATGAAAGTTAGTGCAATCATGCTGTTGCCTCCCATAAAGTGTATTATAAAGAGTGGGAGCTAGGGCTATACCATGCTACAAAGCCTCCGTCTTTATTCCCTTCGTCATTGTCAAGCCGCCCCCTCGTCCATCGGAATCTCTGGCCAGTTACAAAACTGAATATTGACGGTCCTCAGGATTAGACGGTCATTCACTCAAGGGAGCTCTGCCCCCTCGTTGAACTGATGTCTTTGACCGGTTGCATCTCCGTAGTGACAGCTTAGAACCTCCCCGCATTCTAATTGTTTTGGTTCGGATAGCTGAGGGTGATTTTCAGTTGCAGTAAAGAGGCCAGGCTCTTTACGAGGCCGGATCCCATCGCAGAATTTCTCATAGAAGGAAACCCCCTGATCGATGTGCCAAATACGTCTAGATTGCCAGATTGCAGCATTCAGCTCAATGTAGAAATCAGAAAAATCGCGCTTCAGCTCGTGCCTTTATGCGTTTTTTGATCGAAAGATGAAACGAAGTTGAATCCTTTCAAATTGACACGCAGGCGCATTTCGAGCATTCGGTTCAAGGGAGCTGTTGAGAAGTGTAAATGAGCTTTTGCATGGAACCGGCCAACCGACTGGTAGAAGAAACACTTAAAAGAGCATTCCTCTAGCTGCCGTTTACTCGTGCAGATCGTTGACTCTCCAATCATGGAAATGAGCGGGGGAAGAAGCGCGTCAGCAACTCAATGCTCCTCCAGGCCAAGGAGAACGAAGCTGGTAGTCGTGCTGATAGTGTGCTTTGCAGTGCTAAGCTGCCAATGCAATGCACAACGCAACAGGCCGACGCCTTCGCCTCCTCCACCTGCCGTCACTCCACCTCCTCCTTCAGGTAGTTCTTTCTATCCTTGCTCTCATCACGTTATCGTTTCAAATTCGAGCTCGAATTTCAGTGTCGTCATTTCTCTTAGAAATTTAACAAGAGATGTAATCACAGTCACCGGCAAATAAATGCATGAATAAAAGGTACGGATAAACAGGGGATTGCTGTCCAAAGTCTACCACTAAACTTTGGACGCCATTAGAGGGTATTTGCCGTAGTCTCTGATCCTTGCTCTCATGCCGTTCTTGATGCAATTTTATTTTCACTCAAGCACTGATAGCAATGCTGTTGGTCCTCTTGGAGATTGTAAAATTGAATAGCCAGAATTATGCTGAAAAATACACAACGAATACAGGTAGAGAAAACAGGCAACGTTTGCCACTTCACTTCGGATGCCACTAGAATGAATTGCCACGGTCTGTCGCACCATTCTGACTCCTCAAGTGAAAGGTGACACCATTTTCTGTGAGTTCGATGAATGCATGAATAAAATTCAAGCAATGTAATCCCTAGTCATTCGCTCCATACGGCAAAGATTTAAGCATTGTAACAACGAACGGTCTAACATTCCGGATTCGAGTTTCCAGACTGCGTTTGGCTAACTACTTTTGCGATTTTCTCTGTTCTTTCAACATCCTGTGTTCTTGAGCTGTAGCATCTCACATTTGGAGAAACGTCCTAATTGAATCTGAACTAGAAAGAGAGAACGTTCTCATACTCCGTTCTTCAATTCGCAGCTCCACAGCTATCAGTATCCGAGTGATACTCCACCTTTTTCATTCTCCTGTTTTTTCTCCTCGTCTGATCCGTAGACTTGAGTCCCTACAAATGATGACACCTCACAAAGCTTTCTTAAGTTTCTGCAACGAACTCTTTCCAGATGATGTCCCTTTCTGTTCCTCATATCCGAGCATGAGTTTACGCCATTCCTCAAGATGCATCAAGATGCATCAAGATTGTAAATAATTTCAAGAATTTTTCGGCTATTTCTCCGCTCACAAATTTCTTTTACTCTTCCAGACTACCCAAACGAGGCGCACACGATCGGCGTCAACTACGGCACTCTCGGCAACAACCTTCCCACCCCGTCCGCCGCCATCGCGACCGTCCAATCCATGAAGATCGGCCGCGTCAAGATCTTCAACCCGAACGCCGCCATCCTTTCCGCTCTCGCCAACAGCGGCCTGGAAGCCATCGTCGCCATTCCGAACGACCAGTTCGGCGCCATCGGCACTTCCTCCTCCTCCGCCGACTCCTGGATCACACAAAACATCGCCCCGTACTACCCCGCCACAAACATCGTCACAATCCTCGTCGGCAACGAAGTCTTCTCCGACTCTTCTCTCCCTTGGTCGTCTCTCGTCCCCGCCATGCAAAACCTCCACACGTCCATCACCGCTCGCGGCTGGACCATCAAAGTCTCCACCGCCGTCGCGGCCGACGTCCTCGCAAGCTCTTACCCGCCGTCCGCCGGAACATTCCGTACAGACATCGCCGTTCCCGTCATCCTCCCTTTGCTAAACTTCTTGTCCGACACAAGCTCTTACTTCTTCGTGAACTTGTATCCCTTTCTTTCCTACACGACGTCTGCGGGGGACATCAGTTTGAACTACGCAACGTTTGCGACGGACGCCACCGCGGTGGTGGACGGCGGGTACACTTACACGAATTTGTTCGACGCGCAGTTGGACGCTGTGATCGCGGCGATGGAGAGGCTTGGGGTCGGGGATGTGAGAGTGGCGGTCGGGGAGACGGGGTGGCCGACTTTGGGGGATGCGACGCAGCCGGGCGCTAGCGTCGCAAATGCAGCTAGTTATAACCGGCGGCTGGTGAGAAGAATACTGGCGACCAGTGGAGGGGGGACGCCGAAGCGGCCGGATGTGTTTATTCCGACCTTTATATTTGCGTTGTTTAATGAGAATACGAAACCGGGGGCGACGTCGGAGCGGAACTGGGGACTCTTATATCCGGATTTGACGCCGGTATATGCTATTGATTTGACGGGGCAGTTGCAGGACAGCCAGTATGCACCCATTGCACCCTAATTGAAGATGAAGAAGGTTAATTCCAGCATGAACAAAGCGTCTGTTGGGGATGGCTCAACTATCTCAGCCTCATGGACCTGGATGGCAAATTCCATCCTTCGTACTTCCCACTGAAAGAACCCACATATTCCTTCCCCTGAAAAATTATCAGGTCATATGTGCACCCCAACATGACTTAAGATGTTGGAATGTACATGGCACTTTGCACCTCACGAGTGTCAGCTACCTATGTTTGAGATTGGATTAGAATGAGATACTATGCACAATATTTGAAAAGGTGTGGAGCTCTTGCTGAATAATGCTATGAAGGTGGAAAAGTCTTGCACCGACATGTTTTGCGTAAGTTTGGATTTTTATAGATTCTTGTTAGGAATTGGTGATTTGATAAGGCTCCTTGGCATGTAGGATCCGAAGTTACAGTAGTGTATGACCTGAAATGAATTCAAGATTCAATGTTTAGGTGATGTAACTCTTCATTTGGAATTTAAAGAGAATTTTTTAGCAACACATTGTGCATTGGCTGGTAGCATTTTGTGCTTTTGGAATTCAATGTTTTATCATCCATGTTTTGAATCAACACATTTTGGTACTGATTGAGACTAACCAGTTTTACTTGAATCTAGCTGCTCTGACTCTGCATGCAAATCAAGCTGCTCAATAGCTTCCTTCAACTCGGAAGAATGATAACTGTCAAACGATCTTCAATTTTTCATTGACAAGCAAAATAAGCGACTCATGTAAGCACAGTTTCTTGAGATGTACAGATCTATTCATTATTAGTGCCAGTACTTGTAGTTGTCAAGCTCAAATCTCTCATTTGAATCTTAACCCTAGAAGGTTACAGCCTTGGTTAAGAAGGTTACCGCCTTGGCGATAGGTACTCAATAAAAAATGATTCAATTTTTGAACCAATAGTGTATTCCATGTTTATACAGTAATAGAGAAAGTTGTCCATGAGACACTTATTATCGTTGGTGTTCTACCAGAGTTAATCCTTTATATCAGTTCTTGATAGATGAACAGGGATTCAAACTCACATAATCATGATTTCCATGCATGGTATTGAGAAGACCAACAAATAGTTACAAATGAGCCAAATTTTTTTTTCTTGAAATAGCTGATTCAAAATGACAACCTCAAGCAAATTACTAATTTGTACTTCAATAAAATACTATTGAAGTAAAAATGGAAGGAATAATTGAAGCACATCAATGAATAACCGAGTAATAACCTTAAATATTGGCTACAACAATTTGTCCTAATAGTGTCATTACAAAAGTTTCATTTTTTTGGAGATTCATGCAATACAATAATATTTCAACCTACAATAATTTAATTATCTTACAAACAATGTGACTTTGATAAATTAGTGTCACATGCACCAGTGCAGGACAAATCAGTGCAGTTTGACTTACAGGACACTGGTAACATGGATACCATACACAAAAGTTGAGAGGGTTCAAAGTTTTACTAACAAGTGACCAAAATTCAACACAATCTAAAGATCAGATAGTGTATATCCTCACAATTCATGTGTTAGAATTAGGACACTGTTGTACTTGGGTTTCCGTATTTTAGCTCCTTACACTGGACGTCTACCGTCCCATCTGCGCTGCTCTTCAACGCAGAAGCAGCATTGTCAGTTTCTTCTGCAGGATTCAAAGCAGTGGCTACGAATTGGGTGAGCAGAAAAGTCCAAACTAAATTTGATGATCATTAAACCTTGTTCTATGCAATGGGACCATCAGAAGAAAAGCTCCACACGTAATAAAATTGAGATTGTGAGTTGTGAACGTGAGTAACTGCGATGTTACAATACGAGGTAACTGTGATTGAATAAAGAAATTAGGATTGGTGTCTACACATTGTTGCTACTCTGCATCACAAGGGAAACCATGAAGATGATTTGGAAGATCGTGTGTAAACGAGCACATGGCCCTGGAGTTCACGATCAACAGCAAAGTGAGAATGGAAAATCTTCTTGTCCTGCATCCAGGAAACACCTATTAGCCGATCCACAAGATGCGAAACCATTCAGCTCATCAACATCAACACACATACCACGTAAATTACCAACATCTAGGCCCCTCACACGTAAGCATCTGGTGTACTCAAAATAAACCAAGCAGATGCAACTCTATTCATCCTTACCTGAGGGAGTCAAACGATTTGAGTGAATATAGAAGAATCTTTGTACACAATTCACTCAAGATCCACCACTGGCTTAGACGTAACGTAAAGAGTCAATAAGATGCAGAATTGCCATCACTAACCGGAAAAGCAACTCAGCTAATCAAGTTCATTAGCGCACGAAATACACAATTGAGCTAACCGGGACTGACTTTAAGCGTCAGACCATCAGTGATTGCGAGTCGGACATACCAGCACATAGTTCTCCATCTGCAAGAACATGCTCACACGCTTCTCCATTGAATCAAAGAGCACTATATGGCTGGGAAGCTCCTCTGCATTTCGGCCGTTAAACATGGAGTACAAGAAACTGACAGGATGTTCCATGAATCGATCTGCCTCGTCCACATAACCAGGCTCGTCACTGCACACAAGATCAAAGAAAGGTGCACTACAACTTTACTGGAAGATAACATGTCGACCGAGACTCTATGCTGCAACAGAGATCAAACAATCCACAAAGAACAGGGACTAATACAGTTTAGTAAAATCCCTGTCTGTACATCAGTTCTTGCCAGGCCAGTGCCCTACAACCTTGATAAATGGAAACCTTGATGAATCAGTGTACATCAAGTTACCTACAATGTCAACGATGTACCTGTACTTTGTCAGCATGTACTTAAAAGTAGGCAGCTGACGAAGAGATATAGAGAAAAGGAATCAACCATGTACCTTGGAGAGCAGTCCAAGAAACGCATCGGAATATTCTTGTGTAGTGAAGAATAATAAGGAGTTGCATGGCATGGCATTAAAAAAAGCACACGTTCAACCCGCCCTGCTTGTGCTTCGCTAGCCAAATACTCCATCACTTCTTCGCTTCCTCTCTGTGTACCATTTCAATAACAGGCAGAAGTTGGTAAATTGCGGAGTCAGAAACACCAACTGGACGTACGGCATAACAAGCAGAACAGCACAAACATCGAGTGAACAAGGATATACCTGATGGACAAGAGAAGTATATAAAGCTGCTGGTAGATTCGTCAAAAGTAAAAACATAAATATGGCCCAAAGTTTCTTTTCTTTCTGTGCACCAACTGAAGCTCCTTTCCGGTACTTCAATGCAGATGTCATTCTAGCCCAAAATCCTAGTCGTCCAGCCGTTCCTCGATCCGGATCGTTTGGGAGCAGTTTATATGGGTTGTATCCTGGATGTGGGATGTACCCTGAAACTGTTGAGCAGAACTTGATCCCATAAGTACCAATAAAAAATTAATTCATACGTACTAACAAACCTAACCTACAATTCTCCAGCTGACAACCGGCAAGCAATGATCATTAACAGGATAGTAAACCTAAAATCCTTTAGATAAACAGAAGCAATGCACAGTATCAGGCATTGACAAAACTATGTTGAAATATAGTTTCCAAGTTAGTTGAAACTCCTGCGGGAGAAGACGGTCACTACCTTCTCAGCAATCAACGCTACAGTACATACAGATAGCCGGGGAATAACACAAAACAGAATGAATTCGCCCAAAGATAAGTATTTTAGAATTTAAGGAGATCTAATCAAGAAATATAAAGACTAAGCACGTATGTGATTTGGCATGGAGTTCCCAATTTTAAAACAAAAGAACAACCTATAAAATCCACTAGAAGCATCAGCAGCTGAATCACCTTCCCAAGCCCACTTCTGCTCCAGTACAGCAATGGCATAGCCAGCAAACATCATCATGAGTGGTAGAATTGGCAGAATGAACCTGCCCATAGACGATGTAAGGAGCTTTAGTCTTTCAAATCTAGTTCATTCGCAGCATTCTTGCGTTAAAAGCTTCACTCGTTGTCTAGTGAGCAGTAAAAATTAATCTATTGCTGTGGTCAACAAGTTTCTCTATATCTATATTCTGTAAGGATTGAAAAGGAACCATACCTGAACTCTTTGTGACCCAAAGTGCTGTAAACAATCAACACCCAAGCAATCAAGCCAGACAGCTGTCGCTGCTGAGACCACCGCATGCCCGCCAATGAGAGAGGAAGATATGAGAAGGCCATGACTGGCAACCCTTGTGAAAAATACCAATGCCATGGATGAGTTCCATAGAAAGATCCTCCCGCAGACAGAAAGTTGAATTTAAAAAAGTTGATGACCACAAAGGTCCATTTGCCATACATAATCCGGTCCACAATGCTCATTATTCCAAGGCAAAATACTCTGCAAATTCACCAAAACCAATTATTATCAGATAAAATCTATTGGTCTCTTGATAACTGGCTTCTACAATCGCAGCAACAATCATGAAGGTTGCACCAAGTATTGTATTTTCAGAAGTACAGCAAGCGACTGCCACTAGAAAGGCTGAGACCATTTTAGCTGAGCATTTTGCTTACAAGAGATTCGTTTCCAAAGAGGTCATATGGAAGAAGACAGAAGCATTAGATAAGTGAATATGCTTACTATTACCCAATTGGCAAAACGTCTTCAAAAATATACTGGCATTTGTTATTCGTCTCTCGCCAGTGAGCCATTCCAACATAAAGCCAGGTTATAGCACTTGTAGGCCGCATTACACAAGCCAAACCAGCTGATATAATTCCCACCTGCCGTGAAGTTAAAAGCCCTACTCGCGGCTTTGCTTTGGAGATTGGCCACCAATGGTAAAGTGCAATTGTTGTAAGCACCGTCTCCATGCAGTTTGCAAATGTGCGGGGCATGCAGAAGAAATTAAACCAATTCGATAGCTGGCAAAAGAGCTGAAAATTCATATCGAGGTCAAGGTCACAATCATGACTAGGCTACCTTTCAAACACCGATTTAATCTCAGAACACAGTGCAACATATGAGACAGAAAAATTGCCTGAATGAGACAATATTTGTCAAAATCTAAGCTCTAAACCTATAAGAACAGAGGATACAGTCCATTGAGCAGCCCGTTCACCAAAGAGGCGATGCGAAAGTTTATACAAGTAAAGATCCCCAACTGCTGCAATAACCGATTGAAATATCCGGGGGCCTTTCCTCTGCAACAAAACAAATGCAGGCCTCCATGAGCCAGGTGCCGTTGACAAATCACGAGAGAAATGTTTCAAAGACATAATCGTCTATGCTATTTAGACAAATAGCAGCCTAGGCACTACGTACCTTTAAATGAGATACCGGTACAAACGATAGGCATCGGTAAATAAAGTCTAGGTGTACCAGTTTCAAAACCTAAAATAATACACTGTCCTGAACATCTCGTCTTGCACACTGAAAAGAATGAATGGAGGAAGCTCCTAAGCATCTTCATCAATTTAAAGACCAAGGAGCCTGCAAGTTTGCACAACATAAGCCACATCAAAAAGGAAGAAATAGAGAGAACCATGAACCAGGTATTGTCGAGGTGAAGCACAGCCAAAATCTTGTAAACAGCTGCAAATACTAACGGATGCACATAACTTCGAAGTCCTCGTTGCCATTCCCACGTCAGGTGCCCATACCTAGAGTACAAACATGTACACCAGCTTACAATTCCAACCTAAAACGGCAATGACGCTTCAAAAAGAAATTTTTAATTATTATTCCAACCTCACCGGCTATTGATCTTCCCGTGAATTGGCAGGATTCAGAGAAGCTTACACCTCACAAAATCCGAAATTCAGAGATTCCGATGATGACTACATTTGCAGGGTCGGCCTCTAGATGGTAAAGTACACTCTATGAAAACACGAGTGTGGTGCTACATTGTCCAACACCAATTTACCTCTACATCCGAGTCTAGTCTGTGATACTGAAAAAAGGAATATTCTCGTTCTCCCAATTTTTCAATTGTCATACACTGCGATGTTTTCAATTCTATTTTCAAAGACTCTGTTTTAAGCTGTAAGCACACATCAAAAGATTGAAAATGGTTGAAAACACGTCCAAATAGTGCTCTGAATTTTATAATCACAGTGCTGTCTAATACGTCTCCAACACACATTGAGCTCTAGGAAACACATTCAGAGTCCATTAGATTATACATTACACCGTATGAGTCCCAAAGCGCCACAAATTTGTTGTAGAATCAACATTGTCACGTCAACACTCACCCGAATACAGTGTGGTGAGCAACTTCCAGTGCCTGCCAATGCTCATCGGGATTGAAATAGGTTTGCACCAAGAGGGAATTGAGTAAGCGCGCAGCCAAGCAAACTCGCCAAACAGAAGTTTCCGTCCAAGTCTCATCGTCCGTTTGGACCGGTGGCAATATGCTGCTTGTTGTGTTTGCTAAGTTTGCTGCGGATCGTGAGGTTTCTATTTTCTGCGAATCTCTTGATACTGGCTTTGGCCTTCGGTTCAACCCTTGAAACGGGACCGTCCGCCGCTTCAGCTGACGGTAATTGGCGTCCATGAGGCTTTACTGTGGCATTGAAGCAGATCTTCTGAGAAAGGAGAATGAAGTCAAAATTTTCGGAAGCAAGGCAATTCAATGTTACGAGAAAGGAAAGAAACGCAGGATTGAGGAAATTTTCTGACGAAATGGATCCTTCGCAACGCACACTGCAAACCCTAACCACAGCCTCGCACTCGCTGCAGATCGGGAGAGGAGGAAGAACACGGCGCAGATTCGACCTTCTTCAGGAAATCCAAAGGAATTCTTGAATCTTTAAAAGATGACCTTTCTTTAAAAAATGGTCTTTCTTTACATGGAATTTCATGAAATTGTTGCAAATGGTATTTGCATACAAAGACATAGTCTAAGCAAAGGTGTGCAAAATTTAGAATTAGGTGTTAATTATGTGGAAGTACAAGGCATTAGTGGTATTAAATGATTCACCAAATATTTATGGATGAATAAGTGCATTCTTTGTTTCTATCATTTTTGCAAGGACCATTCATCAGACATTTTTTTGTCCTTTGCAATGTTTTAGGGTTAAAGAACTAAAGGACAAAGTTTTCTATGTGGCCAAAACTTCAATGCCCTTCAATTTGTATAGTCCAATTTGCAATTAAATTTTGACTTTTTTGTCTTTGAAATCACATTTCTTAACAAGTCATGAAAAATTAAGATTTTTTAAAAATCAAAATTTAAAATTATTATAAATTTTTGAAGAACATGTGAATAAAATTTGTATCAAATATATAATAAGCTTTAAAAATCTGAAATTTTCAACATAATTAGATATATATTATGGAATAGATCATCATAATGTAAAACAAATTTTGTGGAATTATATAATTTGAATTCATTTGATTATAGATCCAAATTTTAAATGGTTGTATTTGTTCATTTATTAGTCAATTTTTGGCTCCCTCGACAATTTAAAATTAAATGGAACATAATGTTTAAACCCTCTGTTAGAGGCTCTTTGTGAAATTGTAAAGAACCCAAGTATCAAGGAAGTAATGAAATCATTTAAGATTTGTGGCACATTCCTTGTTGGGAATTAGCAATGCAAAATTGTATTTGGCAGGGGTAAAACAATGGTGGGGTCATTGCCTATAGTTTCAATTTTAATACATTTCTTTTTCCTTTCTCAACTTCCAAAATATATAGTTAGTTTTAAAATTGGTGGAAAATTGACTTTGTAGGAAAGGTTTAAGTAAGGTGAAAACACACATAACCATCCTTATACCCATTCATGTACCCTAGACTTCTACTAAATTTGTTTCTAGACTTATATTAAAGTATCCTTCAAAAGCCTAATTAAACTATCATTTTACTTAATTGTGATTCATTGATTGCTAGTTTTATCAGATTTCATTTCAAGTTTAGCTATGTGATAGTTTTAGTGGTATCTACTTTGAAAATTTGTAGAAATTACATGCCATGTCCAATTTTTTTTTTCAAATTCATGATTTTCAATTGCTAATACTACAAAAATGTTTTTTTTAGAAAAAGGTACCTTCTACTATGCTAAATTGCTTATTTTGGGAATTTTTAGGTGCTTCCACTATAATGAGTGAGCTTTTTTTGTCCACATCTCTATAATCTTAGATGATTGGATTTGATTTTCAATAGATTCATTCACCTAACTAGTCTAGCATGGCAATCCATTTTGACCTTGGTGTCGTTGCCAAGCCTTTAGAACTTTAAGGTAGGAACACCATAAAAGGATTTCAATGTATTTCTATTATCATTTATGCCTTGAAATGACAAGAGTAGGTACATTGAAGCCATTTATGGTACCAATTCAATTCTACTCTAGCTAGCCTATTTATGTGCACATAATGCATTATCGTGTACTTGTGTGGATGATGCTAGAAACTCAATACTAAATGGCAACTCATGGCCTCCAAGGTTATCACTAACAACACAATTTCTTTAACCCCTAAAGTCCCAAGATTATTTTTTGGGGTCAAAAATGCTCAAAATTGTCATTGTTCCTACGTTGCCCAAGAAACACAAGGGAATTTAGCCACAACAGCAATCCAATGTAACAAAGTGACTGCTACATCAGATAATAATAATAAATTATTTTTTGATTATTTTTTTGAAAAAACATTATTTTTAATATATGCGAATTCACAATGAGCGAATTCACAATGAGCGAATTCACAATGAGCATTCAAATGCAATAGAGTGGGGATTCAAAAATTCCTTGAGTACAACCTAAGTTGCAATGTTTGGCGAAGTTGTAGCTCCCTAATTTGCCACTAGCAAACCCTAAACCCTCCCAAGCGATGATGGCAAAGAAATCATTCCCAAGTGCGCTCCTCTGGCAATCACTGGAGGAAATGAGGGCTAAGGTGGGCAACAAGGACAACCCAGGGAGACAAGATGGGCACCGCCCTAGCCTCACCCCGTCCCCTTCAAGTGCCGACGTGGCAAAATTGTCTTTTTTTTCATTTTTTTTGAAGTCCATTTTGCTAGATCAAAGGGACTAGTGCATTCTAGCACCAGGGCACCCCAAAAAATACCCCTGGTTCTCAACAAATCATACTAGAAGATCCAATGGTTACATGTGTCGAAACAAAAAAAACTCAAATATTTGATACTTGTACTAAAAATGACATTTTCAAAGTGTTTTCGATGAAAACATATTCATGGAACTTTAGAGTTTAAGTTTCTTATTTGACTTCTTCTATCCATCTCTTATTTGAAGGATCATTTTTTAAAGTCTAAAGGATATTTTTTCAAGCCAAATGTATCAATACCCTATGAATTATAGCATTTTTACAAATCAAAATCTTCATAATGTATACAATACAAATGCTTAAGAATGATTACAACAATTTCATAAAAAAAATTGATGGATAGAAAATAGCCATTCCGCAAGTGTAGGATGTTCTTCTATTCATTTGTTGTTCAAAATCGTCAATTGTGGTCTAGAAAGGATTAATATTTCATTATTAGATTATGAAATTGATTAACCCCTAAAGGACTAGCATCCATTTTTTGGCAACATAGAATTTTTGGGCAGGTACATGTGACTAGAGATTAGCATCTTTTAGGCCCAAACTTTAACAAAAGTTGTAGACAAGGAATATCTTTCATATCCACTAAATTTCATGACATTTGGAAATATGAGTCAAAAGATATGGCCTAATATGTTACTTTTTTTTATAATTGGGCAGTCTGGGCAAATTAGAAAAAATCACTTTTTTCAAAAATAAAAATTTGAAATTGGTTGTTTAGATTTATATATTTGTGGAAAGCTTTTAATCATTCTATTTTGATCAATGAGTCAAAAGTTATGAGGAGTTTTAGTTTGCATGCAGTTATGGATTCTCTATTCTAAAATAAACTTTGAAGATGTTTATTTAACTCAATTTTTAATATTTTTTGAAAAATATATAATCTTAAGATATAGATTGTTTATTGCAATATTAAAACCATTCAGATTGACATTTTTCAATTCCATAATTAAATTCTTTACAATTTAGTATGTGAATCATTCTCTACTTCTTTCTATTTACTATTTTTTCCTATATGTTATGCAATTTTAAATGATTTGAAAATTTTCAAGCATGTAGCCAACTTGTCTAGGAAAGAAGATTTAAAGAAGCACCACCATTTTGGACATTTTTTCATATAAAAGTGAACTTGTGAAGTGCAGCTGCCCTGCTTTTCGAAGGGCCCAAAAAATGACTTTAGTGAATTTGAATGCTTATATCTTGCAATCCGCATGATGGATTCTTCTAAAAAAATTTCCATATGTTCTCAAGTCAGCATACTATAAGATCACATGGTTACATGTGTTAACAAAATTTTGTTTTCAAAATTTTGGTATTTGTACTAGAAATGGTAGTTTTGAAGCGTACATGTGAAAACAATCATAGAACTTTAGTAGGAGTTAATAGATGAGAAAAATAACTATGCAAGAATATCCATTCACCATTACATGGATTTTTCATTTCTAAACTATACTTTTCAACCGTTTCAAAGCAAATGAGTCGAGTTGCATTGCATCCCAAAATTATAGATAGTTTGCTCAAAGATTTTCAAATTCAAATTCAAAATGATGTACGTGCAACTTGGCAATTTTCATACATAGTAATTGGTTTTAATAAGACACTACATGTGCTACAAATTTTTTTTTATAGAATCATGTACCCTATATAAAATGAAAGGTGTAGAACCTGACCAACTACTTCATTCCTTCAAAGTTCTAAACTCAAAATATCATGTTCTACACTCCCACTACAAAAGTGAGTTACGGAAAATAACTTCGGGAGCTTCATGTTCTATGGTAGAGCCATAAGTGATGTTGTCAACTCAATACATATTCATCTAGACTTTGGGTAAGGGTTCATAAGTTGACTCAACTTATATGCAAAGAACCTAGATCCATCAACATTAGGTCCCTATTGAACTCACTCATTTCACCAATCCTCATCCATTTGGTCAACTTCCCAATAGAGTATGAGTCCAATTGCTACATATATTTCCACATTGATTACATAATCAATATGCTCATATCTGAATTCTCAGGTCCAAACGCATAGAACAATTCTAGAGCCACCCACCAACGATGACACTGTTCTTCATTTGGGTATCCATAATGCGATGATGCTTTTTTGTTGATACAACTTGCAATTTTGCAATCACAAATCTTAATGTGGATTATCTTGTTCAAATTATCGAAAAAATGCAGCATTATATTCCTCAGAGAGAAGTCATTGTACGACACCAAAAACTTGTGCGTGAGATTAGTCACAAATACAAGTGCCCATGCCAACTTTGCCTTGTGTCTTTGAAACAAGCTAACTTCTTTTTATTTTTCCTCTAGAAGCGCCTTCATCCACCTCATTTCATTTCATTCCATTCAACACTTATTGGCACCTTCTTATCCGGTGACTTCAATTCATCAAAGTTACCACCATTCCACTATAACGTGTATGATTCCATACTTTTCCTATTAATGGCAAAAAATTTAATTATGGCAGGATGATTTAAAGGGCATCTTCACGCTTGTTCTTGGTCTTTGGCATCTTCCAACAAGAGTAATGTATGGTGGGATTGTATCCATCCCTTCAATGTGCACCTTGCACACCTTTCTATATCTGCCTTGACAGTTGTATCCAGCGAAGGCTACTACCTTTGCCAAATGGGAGATCTATATAACAAATAATCCACCATCTCACACTAATACCAACATTATAGCATCATTTTTCTATTTGAATCCCCTTGTTGCTTGCTTTGAGAGTTTCCATGCTGCTTTGTGCCACCAATCCATCTTCGCTCAAAATTCAATGGCTTCTTCATTTCCTGAATATCCTAGTTACCACTAAAGTCAAAATTACCAATTGATGAAGAAATTACTCTAGGGTCATTTAAATTTGAAAGGGTATATATTGTCATGTGGTGAAGAATCATTTTATTTGTGATGTACATTATAGGACTCATACTTGTTTCAAGATTTTTCGAGTTTCAATATTTCTCGACAACAATATATATATGGATTTTAGGACTTGAAAATCCTTAAAAACCATGAAAATTATAAGAGTAACAAATTAGCAAAATTGAATTTTAAACAATAAATAATTTTTCCTAATTGAACAATTTCCACATGTGAAGTTGCAAATACATATAACTTCATTTAGAAACCCATTTGTCCCCAATGATGATCATTACAAAGGTTCAAGTGTAATATTAGCTCTAATTTTAGCACCATTGATTCATCCAATAAATAAGTGTATAATACTGGCATCACAATAAAATTAAAAGAGATTATACATTTATCCATTATCTCAATTTATTTTCTATAACTACAATACTAAAGAAATTACAAATTTTTCAAACACTACCCAACATCTATAGGTTGTAGAGAGGTTATAGATTTGCCAAGTACTAATTTAATTTTTTGGAAATTAATAGAACACACTCAATATTCCATGCCACACTAATTTGAAAAAAAATATATTACAACTACACTAATGATGATAAATAGTATTACCTACACTAATTTATTTTAAAAAGCCATAAGTTTTTACTCTTGATGAATATTTTTACCAACTATGGATGTAGAGTTTTCCCACTTAGAATGACATTAGGATTTATGATTTTCGTAAAAATATTTATGAAGAGTAAAAACTTATAGCATTTCTAAAACAGTTAGTATGGGTAACACTATTTATCATCATTAGTGTAGTGCATCTTCTATAAATTAGTATCCCACACTAATAGAAAAGATTACTTTAATAACAACCAAGCCATAATTCCTAAGCATGAATCCCTTATTACAATTGAAAAGCCTAAAACTCACACCAAATCTCTCAAACAAGTGCCTCCAAAACTAAAGTGCATATGGGCACTCATGGCAACTAAGACAAATCCAACCAAACACAGAAGAACAAGAAATGAAGGAAAAGACAATGCCATGTAAACCTAAAACTTTGACTATAAAAAACTTACATTCAAGATCAAAATCAATTTATTTCTTGAGCTCAAAGCCACATTGATATATATCTCACTAATTATAATCACCTAGCCTCAACATTGACTTCCAAAATTCACACCAAGGCGAGGACCAAAAATTGAGTTACCTATTTATGAACACGTCCATTGCAATAGCAACAATAATGACCTTGCTACTAAGAAAAAATAACTCTTAGCATGGCCATCTTGAATGAAGAACTTCAAAACAATCATTTTGACACTTTTTTTGGGAATAGTCTTCTCAATACAATTTGAAGTTGTCAACAAAAGGATGTATATTGCATGGACGGGGTCTTAGGCCAATTCTAACTAAAATTTGCCATCCTCTAATTTCAACTTCTTCACAAAAACCATCGCTAAAGAAAATGCAAACACGACCACCTCTATGAATACCTCCCTCAAGTCATTTCCAACCAATGCAATTGTTTTTAATCAATGATCAACACAATAACTATAATCACAGATGATGACAAAGTACAATGAAAATTTTCAAATTAAAATTGCATGCAAAAATCATGGTCAAGAGATTCAAAAAACAAGATAGCCAACAATTGGTCAAAATTCCCAACCTGGTCACCAATAATCACCACAAGAACACACGCCATCTTGGAAGTGGTGAAAGCGATTGGCATCCCTCACAACAATCTCTCGTTCAGTCACCTTGGAGATAAACTTGGTTGCTGTATGGCAGTCTGAACACACTCGAAGGTTTTTGAACACACGAATTGGCTGGCCACGGGGTGTCCGCATCAGTCCGTAAGCAATAGCCAACTTCTCACTATGGGAGCAAAGAGCAAGTTCTTTCTCCTCCTCCTCAATGTTCCGCAACACTAGCCGAGTATCAGGAATGTAGCCTTCCGCCTTAATTGTCTCACTCAATCTCCTCAGCTCAGCATAGATCTCCTTCGCTTCTGAGTGAGAAGTATCCCCTACGACGAAGTCATGGACCTTGTTATCAACTTCGATCCAGCTACGCCCTGGCTCCTTGCGTATACCTCTCTCCTGCATCATAGTCCGCACCCACAACACCTCCTCCCACTTGCCAGCTGCAGCATAAATATTCGAGAGAAGCACGTATGGAGAAGCATCCTTCGGTTCCAGCTTGAAGAGCTCATTAGCGGCAAGTTTGCCCAACTCCACATTACCGTACGTTCTACAAGCACCAAGCAAAGCTCCCCAAGTTGCCCCATCTGGTTCCACTGGCATGTTGTCAATGAAGAGCTTCGCTTCCTCCAAGTGTCCTGCTCGCGCAAGAACATCCACCATGCAGTTACAAAGCACCACATTAGGTTCGATGCCATAATCTTGTGTCATAGCCAAAAAATGTCTACGGCTCTCATCCACAAGGCCTGCATGACTACAAGATGACAACACTGCAACAAATGAGATCTCATTAGGCTTCACACCGTCTGCAATCATAGTTTTAAAGACTTCCAGGGCTTCATGCCCACACCCATGCTCTGCAAGTCCACCAATCATCACGTTCCAAGTAGTCACGTCCCGCTCCTCCATCTTCTCAAAAGCCAGTCGCACATCATCAATACTGCCACACTTTGCATACATGTGTACCAACGCGGTGCCCACACGCACATCTGACTCAAATCCGGCTTCACGGGCATGGCTATGAACCTCCCTCACCCAATCCAAAGCCCCCGCACTTGCACATGCATTCAGAATACTCATGTAAGTGATTGCGTCTGGTTTGAAGCCTTCCCGTTTCATTTGGACAAGAAGTCGATATGCTTCAGACCCACAGCCATGCTCTGCAAGTCCACCAATCATCACGGTCCAAGTAATCACGTCCCGTTCCTCCATCTTCTCAAAAGCAAGTCGCGCATCATCGATACTGCCACACTTTGCATACATGTGCACCAACGCATTGCCAACACGCACATCTGACTCAAATCCGGCTTCACGGGCATGGCTATGAACCTCCCTCACCCAATCCAAAGCCCCCGCGCTTGCACATGCATTCAGGATACTCAAATAAGTGATTGCGTCCGGTTTGAAGCCTTCCCCTTTCATTTGAAGAAGTAGTCGATATGCTTCAGACCCACAGCCATGTTGCGCAAGTCCTCCAATCATCACATTCCAAGTAATCACGTCGCGTTCCTCCATCTTGTCAAAAGCCAGTCGCGCATCATCAACACGGCCACACTTTGCATACATGTGGACCAACGCCTTGCCAACACGCACATCTGACTCAAATCCGGCTTCACGGGCATGACTATGAACCTCCCTAACCCACTCCAAAGCCCCCGCACTTGCACATGCATTCAGGATACTCGAATATGTAAAAGCGTCTGGTTTGAGACCTTCCCGTTTCATTTGGAGAAGAAGTTGATATGCTTCAGACCCACAGCCATGTTGCGCAAGTCCTCCAATCATCACATTCCAAGTAATCACGTCGCGTTCCTCAATCCTGCCAAAAGCCAGTCGCGCATCATCGATACTACCACACTTCGCATACATGTGCACCAGCGCGTTGCCCACACGCACATCTGACTCAAATCCGGCTTCACGGGCATGGCTATCAACCTCCCTCACCCACTCCAGAGCCCCCGCACTTGCACATTCATTCAGAATACACATATAAGTAATTGGATTTGGTTTGAAGCCTTCCCGTTTCATCTGGACAAGAAGTCGATATGCTTCAGACCCACAGCCATTTTGCGCAAGTCCTCCAATCATCACATTCCAGGTAATCACATTACGTTCCTCCATCTTGTCAAAAGCCAGTCGCGCATCATCGATACTGCCACACCTCGCATACATGTGCACCAGCGCGGTGCCCACACGCACATTTGACTCAAATCCGGCTTCACGGACATGGCTATGAACCTCCCTCACCCACTCCAAAACCCCCGCGCTTGCACATGCATTCAGGATACTCGCATATGTAAAAACGTCTGGTTTGAGACCTTCCCGTTTCATTCGGAGAAGAAGTCGATATGCCTCCTCACCATCACCACTGTCGGCATATGCTCCAATCATCACACTCCAGGTAATCACATCGCGCCTCGACAACTTATCGAAAGTGGTCCTTGCCTCCTCTATGTTCCCACACTTTGCATACATTTGAAGGAGCGAAGTCCCCACACGAACATCTGATTCCAACCCACCCTCTCTGATATATCCATGAACTTCCTCGACCCACTTCGAGGCTGATGGGCTCGCACAGGCTTTCAGGATGCTCAAGTAAGTAACTGCATTACCTTCCTTTCGCATGCGATGGAAAACGTCCATGGCGTCCTTCACACAACTGTGCTGAGCATAGCCTCCAATCATGACGTTCCAAGTAACAGCATCCTTCTTCGCAAGTTCATCAAACACTCTGCGTGCATCCTCTAGTCTCCCACATCTGATGTATCCACTCAATAAGTTGGTTGCCACATATATATTCTGCTGCATGCCACTCTCAATGGTGCACTCATGAACCTGCTTTACTGCCGTAAGGTCTTCCTGCTTCAAGCACCGCTTCAGAATTTCAACATACGAGTACGAGTCTATTGCAATGCCCTGTTGTAGTCGGTTCTTCAAAAGATGAATTGCTTCGCTAGCAGTCGTTGCGCTTGGCAAGCGCGTACTCCCACCACTAACTTGAACTTGAACTGCTTGCTTTGACGCTTTCGCACTAGCGGGCAAAGTGTTTCTCCTCCCCAAATTGCCCTTGGGTAACCTGACCCATACATACACACTTCATAAGAAAACCCTTCATACTTTGTACTGAGAAAAACCTTGCTCCATCAATTTTAAAATACTTGGATGCATGTATGCAGTCTTTGTAACGCATAAAAGCACAATACATCACACTAACCTAACAAAGCATATTGCAAACTACAATTTACATCCACCTTCAACTTCAATGTGTGAGCATCATCTATAGCCAGTCAATTGCACCAATTTCTAGTTACAAAAGGAAGATAACTCATGCTCATGTCAATACCTATTCGGTTGTACAATCTCTAGAGAATCATTGGTATGGTAACCACCATCAGAAGGTAATTTGCTTAAAGTCCCCAATTTGACCATCGCCTTCACCCACGGTGGAGTTGACCAACTATCTACCCAGAGTGCTTTCATTGTCACCTTATGTTTAAAGTCTGGTGATTTGGGATTTATCTACACACTCCAACAACCCACGATCCAATATGAAAAAACAATCATGTCCTTAAACATTGGAGTCATCTAATTAGCCTTCAATTCAATTCAAAACCCAATCAAAATGTAATTCGCTTCTTGTTTACCAAAGTGCCCAAAACCTTATACAAGCAATAGATAACCTCTCAATGTCTTTTCACAAATAAATATCTAACAACCTTATTCTAGTGATACCTTGTAAAATCTGTTGTCCCACCACTGCCAAGGATCCGCAAAATACTCCGTCCAATCTTGCTCAATTGTCTGTACTTCGCCTGATTCAACTGTTAAATACTTCAGACATGTCATTCATGTTCTTTCTGAGCGACAAAAAGCACCCGCTTTTGTACATGAGAGCGGCGACATTAAGCATACCTGAAGCATCAGGTTTTCTCCAAACTGATGAAGATGAACACCTAATTGATCCGCTGTTCCTTCCTCCATGGGAGGCCGAGACAAATAATAAACATGGGTGTACAAGCCTTGGAGACTTCAAGACTGATCACACAGGCATCCTGGTCACACAAATCCCCGACAGTATGTCAAAAAACACATTCAATTGGTAGCAGTTTGGGCATAAGATAGTCATCGGTACTGATATTTAATGTTTAACGTCCAACCAACCAAGTTCACGTCCTGTCAGCTTGGGAGAAGCATAACACAGTATTGATCAAATATACTGCTATCAAGGAACCTAAATGTATGGGAAACATGAGTTGCCAAGATGACCACGGTAGTTCAGTTCAGACAAGTCACAAGTCATCCAACTACTTCCGAAGAACAGGTGTATGGTCATAAGTCAACACTCACTCACCCGTGCACCAACTCCAAGCACCAAATAGCTTCTCGTTTGTTGCCAATGATGCAATAAAAGGTGCATTGATGCAGACATCTTGTGACTCAATGCCTACAAACTTCTAATGGTTCCTCTTCAACAACAGAGTAACACCACAGATAGAAATCTAACTTCTTAATCAGAAAAAGTATATGAATGAATCTCCCCAACTCTTCGGCCCCCTTTCAAGTGTATGTCCCCAGCCAGTTGAAAAGAGCTCCTCCTCCATATCCATGCAATGTCTGAAACCTTGAGCGAAAGTTGAAAAAATAGCATATAAGTATCAATCTGCTCCCTTCAACTGAATTTGTTCTCTTCTTCAAATTGCTAAACCTCCAGGCAGGAAGAGAAATTATAGTTTGGTTCACCAACCCAACCTCAACATCAGCAACGTCCAATGAACACAACAAAACTCGACTTCAGAAGGGATACAAAGTATCATGTATGACTGGCAATATCCTCAAGTCTGTCCAATTGCTTGTCTGATTTTAAACCTCCTTCTCCGCCTTCAGCACCAATAATTCCAAGGTCTGCCGCTTCCAATTTATGGACCAGAAGTTCAATTCAGTCCACACACAAAAGTTCCACATATGAATCCCTGTCTTGAGATCTTCCGCTCCCCGTTAACTGAAAACGATCTCCTCCTGCTTTTCGGAACCCCCTCCAAATTGCTCAGCCCTCAGGGTTCTAGGAGAAAAAAACACTCAGTAGTTCCCTGCGTCAACCACAACCGACCGTATGGAGCCTCAACACTTAGCTTCAGTCAAACAAATTACGGCCTTCTGCTCCCTTGCGTCTGTGTCTGTTCGATTCTTCACACTGCTCAACCCGGAACTCTCAGGCCACCAAGCACGGAGGAAGGAACAACTGCAGCGATTGACACCAACATCAACAACTTCAAATGACTTCAGCTTCAGAAAACTGAACTGGAACGTAGTCAGGGGAAACCTCAAATGTGAAAGTATCAATCTCTAAGATTCTCTAATCTAGTACACACTCTTCTAAAGCCAGCAAGAAAGCTGCAACGGATATTGCAACTCATGAAAAGCAAGAAACCTAAACCACGACATCGCACATGAACAACCCCAATATCTGAGCTTCCCTCCCCAATCGAGTAAACCTCCAAGCAGGAAGAGAACCCACAACGCCCACAACTCTCAACGTATGCAAACAGCTTCCAAATTTAACTTTGCTGCAGAGAAAGGATATCATGCTGCAGTGAGGAATTATGCTCTGAAAGTTCGGTTTACCTGGCAGTGGAGACTCAACGAGCGAACAGGTAAATCTGCAGACATGGTGCAGCAAGACGACATGGCGAGACACCACATGCGTCAACCTCACCAACCAACCCGAAGACCCGATTTCTACAGTCGAGGTTGACCATGCAATGGTGTTTTAGGGTTTTGATGATCTTGTCCAGGAGTACTCAGGCAAGATAGCTGTTGTACTGTACATGAAGGCGGAAAGTTCGATTTTTAGAATCCAGGGTTCCCTTGAGGCCTTGAGTGACAGCAGCAGAACTGAAAGTTCTAAAATCCACGGTCCCAGGAATCCTCTGCGCCCCTCCAAATGGTGTCTGGCCTGCAGCGAAACCACGAATCCCTGCTTATCCGAGAATCCCAGCGAAGGACATCCTCGGATATCCTTAGCCGCATCCTGAGTAAAGATTGAAACCGGTCACTTCAAACCTTAGATCTAAATCGAACGAGAATTCACGACAACGAGAGATTAGGGTTTGAGTCTTCTTCCGTTGGCACCACCAAATGGGCTGCTCTGTTTTCTTCGTGGTAGGAGCGGTCGTGGTCGGTTTGCTAGTCCCTCCGTTGGGATCGGAATTCGGAAGCCCTGCATTTTCGATGGAGGCTCTGTGCGATAGCGTTGACGCGAAGAACTCATGTCAATGTACGGGGAGTACCGGCATTTAGTTACGAGCTAGCCGGTTGATTTTGAGAATTTCCGAATGAGGTAGAAAAGTTTAGGAAGTGGTTCCGAATGAAGAAAGGGGATTTTCGGAAATGGACCGGTCAAGAAAAAAAAATTCGGCTATTTTGCCGTTCGTCCTAGGAATATGTAGGAAAATTACCAATTTAAATGCCTTTTTTACGGCAAGTAACCGACCGGGTACATGCTTTTTCGGAAATTTTTTTACATGTACATAGAATTTTTTTTATATACTCAATGTATTCTTGGGACTTGGGACTTGGGACTTAATGTGCTTACCTGTAACCTGCTTAGTGTGTTGCGATTGTCAATCAATCACACAACGTCAGTACTTCACAATTGATAGAAGGCCGGTGCTTCTGAACTGGGGTGAGTGGGGTCTGTGTTTTAGGGTTTAGCCGTTTAGGCTATTTTGAAAGTTGAAACTTGGCGAGTTGGCGCGCAGCGCGCTTGGTCCGTTAGTCGCTTACGCCTTACTGTTGCAGTGTTGCTCACTGTCTGTGCCTCACTCAGACACTCACTCGCTACTCAATGCCTCTGTAGTCTCACTAGTTTGTACCTCACTCACTCGCTACTCAATGCCTCTGTAGTCTCACTAGTTTGTACCTCACTCACTCGCTACTCAATGCTCATTGCCTTTGTAGTCTCACTAGTTTGTACCTCACTCACTCGTTGCTCAATGCTCATTGCCTCTGTAGTCTCACTAGTTTGTACCTCACTCACTCGCTGCTCAATGCTCATTGCCTCTGTAGTCTCACTAGTCTGTACCTCACTCACTCGCTGCTCACTGCCTGTGTGCCACTGTACTTCACTCACTCGTTGCTCAAGTGATTAGATTTCGTGATCGGATTAGGGTGAGTGAATCATCGTCATTGTTGTGGTATCGACCTCTCGGGAGCTATCGTGACTGCTCACTGCTGCGGTTTTGGAGCAGCGTCACTGCTCACTACTGTGATTTCAGTAGCACCGTCATTGTTGCAGTTTCGGGACTCGGGAACACCTTAACTACTGGGGTTTTGGGAGCACCGTGACTGCCTGCGGGTTTCGGGAGCATCGTGACTGCTTGCGGGTTCGGAAGTGTTTCGCAAATCAGGTATGTTTGTCGCCATCTTCTTTGTCTTTGTGCGTTGTGAATTTTGTGTAGGTTGGTTGCATGTTTTTTGAACCCTTACATTTCTGAAATCTGCTTCCCTATTTTTGGGGTGGGATGATCACATGCTTGGTTACTCACTCGCTGCTCACTGCTTGTGTGCCACTGTACCTCACTCACTCGTTGCTCAAGTGATCAGATTTCGTGATCGGATTAGGGTGAGTGAGCCATCGTCATTGTTGTGGTATCGGCCTCTCGGGAGCTATCGTGACTGCTCACTGCTGCGGTTTCGGAGCAGCGTCACTGCTCATTGTTGCGATTTCAGTAGCACCGTCACTACTGCAGTTTCGGAACTCGGGAGCACTTTGACTACTGGGGTTTTGGGAGCACTGTGACTGCTTGCGGGTTTCGGGAGCATCGTGACTGCCTGCGGGTTCAGAAGTGTTTCGCAAATCAGGTATGTTTGTCGCCTTCTCCTTTGTTTTCGTGTATTGTGAATTTTGTGTAGGTTGGTTGCATGTTTTTTGAACCCTTACATTTCTGAAATCTGCTTCCTTGTTTTTGGGGTGGGATGATCACATGCTTGGTTGTTATCGTTTCCTGAGCTTGTTTTTCAGTTTCTCAAACTAGCTGGTACCTGATTTTTCACTGAGATGTGTGGCAGTTTCCATGGCAAAGCGGCAGAGGAGCATCCGTGACAGCTACTTTGCCAAATCGAGGGAAATGGACTCAGAGGAGTTTCCATCCTCCACCGAAAGCTCCAGATCGAGTGAAACTGCAGGTATAAATCTCACTCCCCCTTCCTAGGCCGAACTTGCGCAGGGTTTGTGGAAAGAAGGGTGGTTGACCTAGTTTCCTTGGCTGGAGTTCTCTGCCGAGGTGGAAAAACTATTCTGTAAAGTTTGTATGGAGAAAGGGGGTCGCTCGACATACGCCAAAGAAGGTTCAAAGAACTTCAAAGTGAGTGCTTTCATGGATCATGGACGATCAAATGAGCACCGCCGCCTTGCTTGGGCGTGCAACAGTGGTGGAAAAACGATGGAGAAAGCAATTCTCAATGGCCAACGTGCTTGTGACGGGGCCCTCCATACTCTTTTCCGAGCGGCATACTTCACAGGGAAGCAATCACTGCCTTTTTCAAAATTTCCTACTTTGTGTAAATTGTTGTTGTCTGTCAAGGCTCCGATCACTACTACCATGTACCATGATGAAAAAGCTTGCGGTGATTTTGTTTGGTGCCTTTCCGTTGTAATCCAAAAGCAGATTCTTTGTAGGGTTCGAAATTCACGTTTCTTTGGCATTATGATTGACGAGTCGACAGATATTAGTGCCACAGGCCATCTTGTCATGTTTGCAACCATTGTAGAAGAAGGTTTGCCACTTACTGTTTTCCTAGAACTATTGCAGTTGCAGGGCGGAAAAAAGGATGCTGCCACCATTTTTGATTGTGTCATCTCTCAATTGTGGCTATGGGGTCTTGATTTTAGTAAGTTTGTGGCCTTCGGCAGCGATGGAGCAAGCAAGATGGTGGGCTCCCAGGGCGGTGTTGCAACACGGATAAAAAATGAAGTGAACCTGTTCCTTTTGTCTTGTCATTGCGTGGCTCACCGAACTAATCTTACAGCCCTGGATGCTTCCAAGGCACTGGATTGTAAGGATTTGTCTAATGAAATTGATTTGTTGTTGAATTCAATTTCTTCCTTTTTTAATAAGTCCAGTAAAAGGAAGCAGGGTCTCACGGCCTTGCAAGAGCAATTGTTTGATTCTAAAAAAACAATGAAACGGTATCATAAGATCCGTTGGTTGAGGCGTTGGCAGTTAGTCACAGCTTTGTGTGATTCACTTGAATCGGTACTTGTCTTTTTCAAACAAATGGACGGTAAGGATGCAAGTCAGGCAGCTGCTGTGTTAGACAAGCTAGGGCAGTTCAAGTTTATTTACATCTTGTTTTTTTTGGCTGACATTCTTCACTCTCTAGCTATGTTGTCTAGGATTTTCCAGCTGAAGTTTGTTGATGTCACAATAATAGGTAGTATTGTTTGCACTGAAATTGCTCAAATTCGCATGATGTTTATTGTGGACTCTTGTGATTTGAATGCTGATGTGTTCAACGAGTGCACTGGTTATCATGTTTTGCCTGACTATGGTCCACATGGCGGTTACCTGCGGAGACTGTAGTCTCAGCTGAAAGGTAATATGTTTCATGATTTTCAATTGCAACGATTCAGGTTGGGTTCTGACCTTGAGGAGGCATTGGCATTTCAAAAAAACTTTGCTGAGGCGGTTTGTGCTGGCCTAGATGCACGTTTTAGCGATAATGATGTGATTTCTTGTTTCAAAATCCTAAACCCTTCTAACATGCCATCAAAGCAAGTGGGCTTGCAGAATTGGGGCATTGTTGAATTGGAGACTCTGCTGCAGCATTATGGAGTAGACTGGTCACACTTAGGTTTTTCTCTCCCTCTTCTTGTAGATCAAGCAGCTTGTAAGCGTGAATTTCTTGCCTTCAAACTCCAATGCACCACGGAATGGGGAGAAAAAAATTTCAGGGATTTGTGGGGCATGATTACTTGGAATCACGCTTTACAAACCCGGTATCCCAACCTTCTTGTTCTTGTTGAATTAGCTCGTGTGCAATGTGTTTCCACAGCAACTTGTGAGCGTGCTTTCAGTGTGCAGAATTTGATCAAAACTAGAGTTAGAAACAGGTTGGGCAGCAAGAACTTAGAAGCAATGCTGCGAATTGCACTAGAAGGCCCTGAGGAGGAGATAGACTACATTATTAGTGATGCCATTCCTATTTGGAAGAATGACACAAAGTATCGGTTTTTGTTTGCTAACCCATCTTCTTACTTGAATTCTCCAAATGGACCTAGTGTGAGTGATGCATCTTGTCCATCCAATGCTCTTCCTCTTGATATTGACAGCAGTGGTACGCAGCTTTCTTGACTTGCAAAACTAACCATACTAACAAGCCTCCAGAAAATACTTGGACCCTTTTTGGATCCTTGTATTTTCTGAAGGCTACATCCTTGGCCCTAAGATGGTAGGGGCTTTGCTAGGTTCAACTCCTGCCAAGGATACTTAAACTATAAAAAATAAGAAGTGAAAGCCAAATACACTTCAAAACCAAAAAAAATAAGAAGTGAAAGCCAAATACACTTCAAAACCAAAAAAATTAGAAGTGAAAGCCAAATACACTTCAAAACCAAAAAAAATTAGAAGTGAAAGCCAAATACACTTCAAAACCAAAAAAATGTTGAGTGAATTAAAATCCCCCACAAAAATGCAAAACCGGCCGCATTTTAGACATTTAGGAAAATGACAAACTGAAAAAAAAGTTGTCGGCTAATTGCCTAAAAAGTTGTCGGCTAATTGCCTAATTGCCTAAGTTGTCGGCTAATTGCGGAAATGGGGGATGAAAACCGATAAAATTTACATCCTTTAGGTTCACTTTCGGATAAAATTTGAAAAATCCGAGTCAGCTTGGAGAAGCTCGGAAATTGTCCGTTTTCTGTACAGAACTCCCCGGACTGTGACTCATGTACTCTCCGTCCGTACTAATATAAATACGTGATGTCTATTAGGGATGAATGTTTGTGAGTCGTTGCTCTTCGAATATTTTCTCCAATTCTATTTAGTTAACTCCCCAAGGATTCACTACAGTACACTAATGATGGTATTTAGTGTTATGTTATTAATAGTGTTACTTGAGCTTTTATCCTAGGGTTTGGGAAGTTCTGTACAGAAATCGGAGCATTTCCCAACTTGTACAGGGTGGGTCGGAATTTTCAAATTTCACTCGGAACCTAACCCAAACACTGAATTTTAATCGGTTGAAATCCTTTCATTGGCTGTTACAATTAGTCAATTATCCGGATTTTTTTTTCCAATTGGTCAGTTTTCCTAATTTTGAAAAATGGGTCCGGTTTTATGTTTTTGCCCATTTTGGAGGGCATTCTTTAGTTTTTCAATGTTTTTGGATCATTCTTTAGTTCCTCAATTTTTTTGGGTGATTTTTTAGTTTCCCAATTTTTTTTGGTTTAAATATCCTTGGTAGGAATTGAACCTAGCAAAGCCCCTACCATCCTAGGGCCAAGGATGTAGCCTTCGGAAAATGCAAGGATCCAAAAAAGGGTCCAAGCATTTTCCGAAGGCTGGTTAGTATGGTTAGTATTATAAATCAAGACAAATTTGTACCACTACCAGAATTTTCAAGTGCCCCAGATGAGCAAGATGCCATACTTGCACTAGGTCCACTTGGAATATACAAATACGAAGAAGGATTAGCATACAAGAACCTATACTTGCTATCATTCTTCCAAAGAAGGCTAGCATCACAAAGAAGATCATCTACCCCCTCATCTGGTCCCTCTAATGCAATTCACAACATGGCCTCCAAATTTGCATCGCCCAACCTGTTCCTAATCCGTGTTTTAATCAGGTTTTGCACACTAAAAGCACGCTCACATGTTGTTGTAGAAACACATTGCACACGAGCCAACTCTGCAAGAATAAGGAGGTTAGGATAGCGGGTTTGCAAAGCATGATTCCATGTGATCATACTCCACAAGTCCCTAAAATTTTTGTCCCCCCATTCCGTAGTACATTGCAACTTAAATGCCAAGAATTCCCGTTTGCATGCTGTGACATTCAAAAGGGAAGGGAGAGAAAACCCCCCATGAGAGCGATCCACCCCGTAATGGGCCAGTAGAGATTCTAATTCAGTCAAGCACCAATTCTGCAAACCCACTTGCTTGGAAGGCATGTTGGAAGGGTTTAAAATTTTGAAATAAGAAATGAGGTCGTTATCTCTAAACCGCGCATCCAACCCAGTACACACAGCCTCAGCAAAGGATTTTTGAAAAGCCAAAGCATCTTCTAAATCTGTACCCAACCTAGACCTCTCCATTTCAAAGCTATGGAAGAACTTACCTCTTACCTCAGACTGCAGACGTCGCAGGTGGCCCTCGTGAGGACCGTAATCAGGCAAGATATGAAAACCCGTGTCCTCATTGAAGGTGGATGCATTCAGGTCACAAGTTTCCACAATAAACATCATACGAATTTGTGCAATCTCACTACGGACTATACTACCAATTGTTGTGACATCAACAAACTTGATTTGGAAAATTTTGGACAACATGGCCAACGAGTGCAGTATATCAGCTAAAAAATGCAAGATGTAAATGAATTTAAATTGCCCTAACTTCTGCAAAATGGAATGAGCCATACCTGCATCCTTACCTTCTGCATCTCGGAAGAACACCAGCACTGATTCCAAGGAATCACAAAGAGCAGTGACCGCTTGCCATCTGCTCAACCAACGTATCCTGTGATACCGCTTCATAGATTTCTTAGCGTCACTGAATTCTTCCTGCAAAGCTGTGAGACAATGTTTCCTCTTGCTGGACTTGTTAAAAAAAGAGGCAACTGAATTCAAAATTGAATCCACCTCACTTGAAATTGCCTTGCACTCAAGCGCTTTTGCGGCATCCAACGCTACCAAATTGGTGCGGTGAGTAACGCAATGGCAGGAAAGTAAGAATGGGTTCACTTGAGTACGAAGCCTTGTTGCTACACCCGTCTGAGAACCAACCATGGTACTCGCTCCATCACTCCCGAATACAACAAACTTTCGCAAGTCCGGGTTCCACTTCTGCAAGTGAGACAGGATGGTATCAAAAATCACAGCGGCGTCTTTTTTGCCACCTTCGATGTGCAGCAAACCCATGAAAACAGTGACGGGCAATCCCTCCTCCACGATGGTGGCGAACACTACAAAGTGTCCGGTGACACTTATATTAGTGGATTCATCGACCATGATACCAAAAAAAGGAGAATTGCGAACCCTGCAAATTATTTTCTTTTGAATTACTACAGAAATACACAATAGGAAGTCACTGCAAGCTTTGTCGTCCTGATACATAGTAGCTGTAATAGGAGCATTTACCGCCAACAACAACTTGCACAGTGTAGGAAATTTAGCGAAAGGGAGACACTCCTTCCCTATGAAAAACGCAGCTTGCAGAAGAGTCCGTAAAGCTTCGTCACAAGTATGTTGGGTACTATGAATTGCCTTCTCCATCGTCTTCTCACTAATGCTAGAAGCCCAAGAAAGCCGCCTATGCTCATTGGATCGAGCATGATCGAGAAAGGCACTCACTTTCAAGTTTCTGGAGCCCTCTTTGGTATAGACAAAGCGGCCCTCTTTTTCCTTGCAAACCTTGCAAAAGATTTTGCCCAAAGAAGCACAGAACTCTAACCACGGAAACTAAACAACCCACGTTTCTTTCCACAAACATCGTGCAATTTCTGTTGTAGAAGGGGGGGGATCCATACCAGAAAAAGAGGACTCAACCGATTTGGAATTGTCGCTACCGGAGTTGAGGTCCACCACATCGATCTCGTAGGACTTCGCATAGTAGTGGTCAGTAGTGGTCACGAATTGACCACGTCCCACAGCAACACTCCGCCACGCCGATCAAGCCAAAATACAGAGCTTGTTGATTGAAGAAGCACGTCGCCAATTCGCTACATGCACAGCGCCAGGACTAAGAGATCTAGTGGCGTAAAATGCCACAGTTGCTCCTACAATCCCTCTCTAGAAATTCGAAACCAAGGTGTGCACAGAGGTATAGAACTCAGAGGAAACCAATTTCGCAAACTTCGGAATGCCAACTCGCAGACACCAAAATCATGTTGAAAACCCGAAGCCCGCATCAGAAATGCTCACATAGGGAGTAAAGTCAGTAAACCTAAGGCACATGCAAATTGCAAAAGCAGAAACTCGCAAACAGTTGTGCACAAATGCACAATACACTCAACCGAATGACCGATAGCCGATACCCTAAAGCCTGAACTTCAGAATTCCAAGTTTCCAACTCGCCCGCAAAAATCCCATGAACCGTCACTCCGTCAACCATCAACCCGTCACTCCGCAGTCCGCTCTCCCATCAATCCAATGTACGTGACTTGTGTGGCTGCGATGAGCTGCCCACAGGCCATCGACGGCAGATAGTTTCTTGGGTGGCTGGGTGGCCCTTTTTTCAAACGGTTACATTTCAGATGTAATGGTTGCGGCCTTGCGGGTTGCCAGGTGGATGACCTGATGGACAGGTAAGCCTCAGTGCCTCACTGTCTCAGTTGTGGCATTAAGTAAGATGCTACAAACAAAGTATACTTATTTAGTAGTTAGTACTAACTTAATACATTAACACTATTACAAAAAAAAAATTGTACACACTAACTAAAATTTTCTAGAATGTGTGTGCCCAGTCGGCTACCCGCCAGGAAAAAAGTTTTTCCATCGGAAATTTTCCTACACACTCTTATAGTGGCCTACCAAAATGCCGAAATTTCATTTTTCTACTCGGTCCCATTTCCTAGAATATTTTTTTTCCTTCGGAACCTCATCCTAAACATTTCTATGTCATTCGGAAAACTTCAAAAAAATTCGGCTAGCTCGTAACTAAATGCCGGTACTCCCCGTACATTGTTTTATCCTACCCACTCTAAATGTCAATTAATTGGCATTTAGTGTTGTGTTCACTTTTCTGAGTAGTAACTTTTCTGAGCATGTCATAGGTTTCTTGGGTTCTTACGTTTTTCTTTGCATTTTGATGAAATAGTTAGGTAACACTAAATGTAAACTTGTAAAAAATTTATACCCAATAGTTGACAAATAGTGTCTATGTTGACATTTAGTGTTGGTAACATTAACCGGATTGTTGACAATTAGTGTTATGCTTTGTAATTAGAGTTGCCAACACTAAATACCATCATTAGTGTAGTGGGCTCTTATTGCGACCCTCTTCTTCAAAGAGTCCCTACGAGAAAGTCTAAAATGGAGAATAAGCGATTTTGAAATGGACTCTCGATAATGTGAGAGCATACAAAGATTTGTCAGAGATTGGTTTATACTTAGCCAATGGATAGAATAAGAGCCAATGTGGGTCCACTTTGGAACTAAGTGGATACTAAATAGGTATCCACCGAATTCGTGCAAGAAAAGTTGCAAGAAACACATTTAAGGTTGAACCTCCTTCTACTAAAATAAATGCTTTTCAGTCACTTGTAACTTTAATTTTTGGATGGATATGAAATTTTAGCCATACAAACTACACTAGTATGTGCAACTTTTCCAAATTTTTTTTATTGGAAACGAACACTATATGAAGAACAAACAAGCCCTCAAAGAATCTGAAAATTTCAAGATTTTGAACTTCAAATTGCTCCCAAACATTGAATACAATTTAGATTGATATGAAAACTTCACCACAATAACTAGACTTCAAGGAGAACATAACTTGACAAATTTTTCCACATTGTCCCTGGAATAATCTATCACCACCTACTCCACATCCATGGCAGAGTACATCAGGTAAAACCTTGAAAATTAAGACAATAAGTAGCTCCTCTCAACTGAATCTAACATCCTTGAAAGTGATACCTCTAGTTCAGAACACAAACTCCTAATTAGTTGCTTCTTCAAAGACAACAAGTACAAATTAGATCCTTTGTGAGCCTCGAGATTGTCACCTGGAACTCAGTCCTTTCTTTTTTCTACTTTTGCTCATATTTTCCTTTAATTATTACAAAAAGATAGAAAAAAAGAGTTAGCATGGTGTGTAGAGGGATTCCCAACAAATACAGTTTTAAGTCCCTAAACACATGGAAGTGCTTAAAACACTTTCTAATTCCTGATTTAGAATCTAATTTGGTGAATTGGAATCCGATTAAGAGTGTAACGGAAATCAACCCGATCGGCATTCGATAACAAATTTTCATAATTGGAAATAATTTGATTTTACAGCAACCGATCACGACAACTTTCTAGAAGTTATCCAAAATGTTTTGTAATTTTTAAATTGTGGAAGATGACTCCATGGAAAGTCAACCTTTTTCACCTAAATTGGGAAAATCATATAAATTTTTTAGGTATTAGTATAATCCCACTAAAAATTAGGATAGATTGTATTAGCCTAAATAAGCGCCAAATCAAATTCTATGACATTCCGACCTCGGTAACTACCCGAACTAGTGGAGTTATCAATTTTCAACGGAATTTTAAAACATTCAAAACGTTGACCGGCATAACAAAAGTATATGAAGTCCAAATGGGGGCGACTTGGACTCTTTTCTTACTTTGTCAAACCTTCCAAACAACTCTAGCTGGTGCTAGATTATTATACATCTACAAGTACCTCCCATTAGTTTTCATTATTTAAACCATGTTCTTATTCTATTGTGTGTAATATATTTGAAACATCTAATGATGTTGCATTCCATGAACAAGAGCCTCCATTCATGCATGCCGCAATATTGGACATCATTTGATAGCCTTAAAAAGTAATAGTGAGATTTTCAAAGCTATCCTTCAACCTTAGAACTTTCCTTTTATTTTTATTGCCACTATCCAAATTAAGTGCCCTTTGCCTATAGAACTTGATGATTCTGATGACAAGGACGTTGCAAGGCCTTCTACAAGGCCCAATAAGAGACGTTGTTGTAAGTAAGTTGATTGTTGTTTTTAAGAATGTCTAATTTTTTTTTAATTGTGCAATATCTCAAAATTAATTCAAAATTTTTAATTGTTTATTCATTGCATCTTGTAGAGGCAGTCCTCTCCGACATCTTGTGCTATCACCTTCTCCTAGTCCCAAACGTTTGCCATGTTACATTAGAATTCAGCAACAATAATGGGAGAGGCCCCATCACCCATTTCTATTACTAAACATTGTTCATACAATGTTGTTGTCAAGAAGTTTTAAACCTTGAAGTCAATGTTGAAACCCCAAGGCTTACATGAGTAGTAGTCAAGTTAGTGATCATTCTTCTCCTATATGTGATATTGGGTCGAATTGATCTGACTTGTTCAAAACACTATTGTTTTTATTTGATTTTCTAATGTCATGTGGTGAGACTAAAAAGACCACTAAATTCTTGCATCTTATTATATTCTTGAGTTATTTTGCATTCTTGTGATCCTTGGTATGGTGATAAAGGTTATCTTTATTCTAAAGGACATCCATTCTAGAAAACCTCTTCATTTTAAAGGTCAATTCATAGAAATTTTTGTGGATTGAATTTATTTTTCTCAATTAGCAACATGTCACATCTCTTAGGTGGAAATGTGTGATTAAAATTTTTTAATGTTGGTGTTACCATAAAAATAAATTTGATAAATTTCATTAATGCTTGAAAAGAGTTATAAATTTTAATTGAAAATGGTACCTTTCCTAAAATGGTTTCATAACACCATATAAGCACGTGTCCCTAATTTCCAAGTAGTCATCCTAAATCTTAGATCTAAGGTACTTGGTAATATATACAACAAATGTATTTCATCCAACAAAGTAGACTATCAAAAAATTCATTCAATTGTAGTCATCTCCAAAAAATTCATCCAACTACATTAATCTCCATTCATCTCCACGGTCATGGGTCTTCATTCTAAAAAAATTTATGCTTACAAGCTCACAAGTTCATGCTCGTATGCTCGCAAAATAGCAACCTTTGGTCCCTCCACATACTATATCCTGGACAATAGATTTTTTATCCAAACATCTATTATTGTTGTTTGAAAGCCATCTTTGCACATCCATAGGTGAATGATTTCCTCTAGGAGATATCCCTAATTGCGAATTGAGTTGTAGTCTGGAGCTTTATATTGAAAAAAATGCAGAGGATGTTGTAGGGTATCTATTCCAAAGATTCACATCCCCTTTTGATATTCTAGGATAAGAGCATTATAGGAGGATTGAAATCTCCAAGGGAAAATTCTTGCCGCACTTGGACAATCATAGGAAGTCCCTTTTGCTCAAAGTTCTAGGACCAATTGTTCTCCAATCCTATTGGAACAACATCGTTTTATGTAAACAATACCCTTCTCATTGACAACTCTTCCAAGAAGAGTATGTGTAATGAAGAGAAAAATGTAAATTTCTTGAGAACCTGGACCCATGATCAAGAGAACAATGACTTTCACATAGAATCACTTGCACCATGGCTTCGTTGAGTGCAAAAGGATTGTAATCTGGAGCAATTACAAGAATATGTGAACAATAATTGGATAGGACATGACCTACTCCCTTTAAATTCACATATTCATTTTTATATTCTAGAGAGGATGTGGGATTTTGCAAAGAAGATGGAGACATGATTTGGGGTTGGACTATGTGATCAATTGTCCATAGAGTAGCACATTTTTTACTCTAGGAATCCAAAAGGCATTTTTTGTAAATATACTTCACAAATTTCATGAACTTGTATTTTCTAAGTTTTTAGCGCCAAATTTTTCAACTTTGTAAATTTGTTGAACTTGTATTATATAAGTTTGAGGCACTGGATTGAAACTTTGCACTGTCCTTGTTTGGTCACATCTTTTTTTGTATCTTTTATGCTCGAGTCAAGGATAATGGGTTTTTTGAGTGTTTATTCTTTTTTTGTTTCAAAAGGAAGTTTGCACTTGCTGTCCTTGGGGAAGCAATTAATGAGGAGTCTACGTTCTGGATTAGAGGTGTCACTCTCAAGGATGTTAGATTTAGTTGGGAGGAATTGCTCACCATCTTATTTTTCAAGACTTCATATTATGTGCACTTCCAAGGATGCGGTATTGGTGGCGATAGATTATTCTAGGGACAATGCGGAAGAAGGCGTAGTCAAGGACCGATTAGGACACCTATTTGTTCGCCTCCCTCGTTGAAGTAGACAACATCTTTACTAGGGTGTGAGCATTTATATTCACCAACTCCGTGGACTGAGGCCACACTGCACAAGAAGTTGTATGCAAATGTCAACAAAGTGGATTCTACACCAGCAGATGACAATAGAATGGCCCAATTGGGTTCATTTATGGATGACAAACTTCCTTGTTCTAAACATAGTGGGTCTCTCTCCTTGTAATCTTTTAGAAGCGAATCTATGAACTCAGGTGGCATTTCTTTTTTATGTAAGATTCTACGTGATAGCTGGCATCCAACCAACTCTTACCAATTAGGAAATGTGTATGTGTACATAAACAATAGGTGAGACAATAGGATGTAGAGAAAAATGCCTCCTTGACCTTCTAAATTTCTTTCCAACTTTGAGATTCCTCAGAGCACATGGAAACAAAAAGTGAAGGAGAGGAAGTCATTGTCTTCGGAGGCGTGTGGAGAGTTCATCAATGGAAGTGGGCCTTTCAAACATTCTCAACGTGAGAACATCTTGAGAGGAAAGGCAAAAGAGAAAGCAATGGAGGTAGCAAAGATTACTTTGTAAAGCACAAGCTATGGTTAGGTAGTTCACACGTGTGAAGAAAACTATGTGATTATTATAAATAGAATAGACATTGGAATTGATGTTCTTTTAAATAGAATATAAAAAGTATAATGAGTAAAGCAAAGTAGACTTCTCCGTTTATATAGAAGAGAGAGTTCTGAGAGTTTTGAAGTAAATTTCTACTCTTTTATGTAAATTTCTCATTTTTGTGTAATGCAACATACTTCTTGACCTCTCTTGTGGATGCACACCTCTCATTATGTATTATCCTAGTATATTTGTCTTATTAGCTTCAATAATTTAATTTGTGTCATATGTTTGCTCTAATTTATCTTTGCCTTGAACAACTATCTTTGAAATATAGGCCCTAGAAAGTGGGATACAAATGTCTTAATTTATGCATTTTGTCTCATTTTAATGAATATGGCCTTTAAGTCCCAATGCGAATATAGTGCTTTGAAAGATATTTGGAGAATCTTTTCATTCTCATTGAATTATGAAGGATTGAGGATATGTGAGATGAAGATTGAATCATAAAAAATAGAAGAGCACTTGGATACAACTGATTGTGCAGAGTGTTACAGTGATTTACTATGTAGATTGAAAAAAGTTTATACATACTAATGGCATATTTTGCAATCGTCAATGAAGTCTATAAAAATATACAATTTTGATGTGCAAAATACATGAGTATCAAATTATACTCAACAAAAATATGAGTACAAAGTTTTTGATTCAATGTATCAACAACTATCCTCAATTGAAGGTAAAATCTACAACAATTACACACAACTTTTCTTTCAAATGCATGCCTTTAGACATGAAAACTATATGAGAAGTATACTTGGAATCTTCCTTTTTACAATGAGCCACAACTCGAATTCAAAATCAACTAACTACTCAAGGTACTCCATGTGCTTACATACCCTTGCATTACAAATTCACAATAAGGAGTATTTCTATTTAATATACTAGGCCCAATTTTACAAGAACAACTCTAAGTTGGCATCACAGTTATTCTTGAAGTGCCTATTCTTTTGCTATGATGGCCTTAACAATTTAGGTACCCCTTAATCCAATCGTCATAAAATATGTCCTTCAACCTCCACTCCACTTCAATCAATGCATCACAAAAGTTCCTACCATTTATTAAGCTTCCAAACGGACGTTTCTATTCTACTTGCAAATTTTGAAAAATTCCTTAATACAAGAAATTCTCAAGTCGAAAGTTGAAGGTCTATAACCACAACTCTAAAGATCGAGAGATGTGGAAATTTTCTGTATACCATAATGTTCTATACTATAATGTACTACTATTCTAAAAATCCACTTCTAGAATTCTAAACCTCAAACAACAAGACCTTAACCTCCACCTCTGACACTCATTCAATATTTGAATTGAAGGTCAAGTTTTCAATCTCCAACTCATGTGCCAAGAATGACCTTCAACCATAAAACAAGAGTTTATGGCAATAAAGCAATGCTCTCAAGGACAAGCAACACAATGACCTTCAACCATAAAACAAGAGTTTATGGCAATAAAGCAATGCTCTCAAGGACAAGCAACACAATGACCTTCAACCATAAAACAAGAGTTTATGGCAATAAAGCAATGCTCTCAAGGGCAAGCAACAAATTGATGATGAACCCCAAGTGCTATCCTAAACACAGCATACTCAATTTAGCTTGATTTTGGTTATGAAAAGAGTATGAAGGACATAATAAATGCTTATAACACAAACAATAAACAAAACATAAGTACATACTCAAGGTTTGAAAGTGAATAAAAGCCTTAAACCATGGCCTAAAATTTGGCACTAGTCCATCACTAAGGAAGAGATAGTGGACTATAGGATTGAATTGATAGCTAAGAGACTACTAAAACTTAGCAATGATGGTGATGATCTGAAGGGTACAAGTGGCAAAGTTTGGTTGGCACCAGATGGATGTAGGTTGGCTTGGTACGACATGTATGTGGCATGTATTTATTATGTTTAGTAGCAAATGTGGCATTAATATGTCACCCCAAACCTAAGGTTTTTCAAAGGCCCGGTGCTAACATACAATTTTTGTTGTAATTAGGTGTTGAAATGCCTAATTAAAAATACTAATTCAAAGTGTTGTAAATTTTGCATTTGATGTTTGGATTTAATAAAACTTGTTGGAAAATCTACATCCTTCTTCTATTTTATGTGGTAAAATTTTAGATCAATCCATAATGTGTTGATTTATTGGAAGCCATTTGAAGTTCATTGGTTCATTTGAGTTCACCAAATTGCATTTTGATGGCTACAACTTTGGAGGCTTCTATCTCCTTCATCTACTATTTGTTTTCAATAAACTTTATTTTATTAGATTACTTATGTAGTCTAATTATTGTGGTAAAATTTTCTTGTTATTCCAAATATTTTTTGTATGTTTGGAATCCATATATTTGAAGTTAAGAATCTAGACATGTTTTGATTACTATAAACGTTGGTGGCTTGTTTCTTCTTCATATAGTGTCTGTTGCAAATTAAAAAAATTATGAAAGTTCCACTTGCTAGTCTAATTTGTGTAGTTAAAATTTCATATTAATCCAAGAAATAATGTGTTTGAGAAGCATTCTTGTAGAAAGGAAAAGGACTTAGATGTTTTTATTGCAACTTTTTTGTGCTACTTTTTTAAAATTTCAAAGCCATTTTACAAACACAATGAGTCATTTGAATGATATTTTCATCCAATGATGTGTTTAAATGCTAGTTTTGAAGCACTATAATGTAGTTTAAAGTTTTTTCATTTGAGTAGATTTAGCAATCAAATTTCACCTCTAATATGTTGCTCTAAAAATTTCAACGTCCTTTTAAAATACTAAAAACATTATAATCTTACAACCTATGTGGCTAAATGACTTCAAATTTTATTCAAGTCATCTACAATATGTAGACTACAACATTTTGTGGTTGAGATTTCTATACTTTAGTGACATTTAGACTTGTAACACTTCATAAACAATGATGTTTTTAAACCCCTGGATGCTATAGACTCTGAAGAATTAAAATAAAAATATTTATTGACATTCATTTAAGCTTATGTGTATTGATGGAATGAAAATCACAAATAGTTGTTATTTTTTGCCTACTAGACAAGTGAAGATCATTAATATTAAAAATTAGATTTTAAAAAATTTGGAGAATTTTTGTATTTTCTATGAATTTTCAAAATCAAGACTTGCATATAAATATTCAATAATCAATAGGTGCATATTTGAAACTCCTTGAAAATGACCCAAAACTATGCACTTGAAAAACTTGTTACATTATAAGCATGAAGTGCCATTTGTAAAGTAGAGGCCATTCAAAGCTAATATAAGGCTATTTTAAGGTAATATTGGTGACACTTTAATAGACACCTATTTGATTGAAGGAGAGAAGATGGAATCACATAACTGATTGCAACATGTTCTATTGAGCAACATTTAAAAAATGTCCTTTGAACTCATTTATAGTCATTGTGGACAATTTACAATCATTTACAATATGTCATTTTTTACAATCATTTACAATATGTTTTCTACTAGTAGTATAAGTAAATATCCTACAACCATTGAAGGTGTTTATAACATAAACTCCAATAATTTAGGCATCTATAACATAGACACCATAGAAATCATAAAAGGTTTCTATAATATAGGAGGTTTAGGCTACTACGCAGGTTGATGTGCTCACATATTAGCACCTCTAGTGTTGAAACCATGTGTTTAGTCCAAGAAAATGCTTTTGTCATAAAAATAGATTAGTGGATCATTAAATTAAAGATTTTTGAGGCTTTAGAAGATTGTAAGTTTTCAAACTATCGAGAACATGGGAACAAAGCCACATCAATAAGCAACCACATAAGATTATTTAATAGTCCATCAACATTATAGTGGTTCACAACCTTGAAACAATCTTTTGACTTCCGGAGGTCTCAAATCTCCCTTAATGATTTTTTCCATCTTATAATACTATAGAAGTTATTTAAATAGTATACTATATATTAATAACATTCATTTCATCCTACCTCACATATTATAGCAATCATCTAGCTTTCATCCATATCCTTCAAATTTTATCTAAACTTTAAACAATTTTCATCTACTATCATCTATATTTATTCGATTTTCCAATATAAAATTCATCCAAATGTTCACACCACTTATACCACATTCATCCAATATATTTTTCAAATTAGT
Source organism: Climacium dendroides (assembly GCA_950106755.1). Lineage (NCBI taxonomy): Eukaryota > Viridiplantae > Streptophyta > Bryopsida > Hypnales > Climaciaceae > Climacium > Climacium dendroides. Next base: position 1,798,358 of record OX467092.1, read on the forward strand.
GACAGGTCTTGCTATACTCAAACTCTTGCACTAATTGAATTAACTCATAATGTTTTTTTATTTATTCTTTCTCCTTTAGCAAAGTACCTCAAACAAATTTTAAAATTGAAGGCTTATTTTTTTAAGTTTGAAAATGTGAAATATTAAACCTAATGGTTAAGGTTAGCAAAAAATATTTCTAAATATAAATGCCAAAAAATTTGTAAATTATTTTTTTCAAAAAACAACTTTTTTTATAGAAAAAAATGAATCTTTTGGTTCTTAATTCCTAAAGTTCTTTCATGTTTAGATGGGTCCAAAACAGGGTTGTCTCGGACGTACGTCCATCACGAAATCGCGTCCAAAATCCGGACGTCCGGACGTCCGTCGTCCAAGTGTCATGGACGCGGCCGGACTGTGGTCGGTCGGCGTCCAGCGGTTGGTCAGACGGTCGTGGGAGCGGTCGGGTAGCCGGCGGAGCGGTCGGGCGTGACATCGCAGTGGTCGGTTGGTTGGCCGACGGAGCGGTCGGGGGGATGTCCAACGGAGCGGTCGGGCGGACCGCCAGTCCGCAGGTTCGGGAGCGGACGGACCGTCCGATCGAACGCCGTCCGCAGGTTCGGGGTAGGTTCGAGTCGTCCGGGGTAGATTCGGGAAGACAAGTTTTAGGTTTGGGCGCGGACGGCTATATGAGGGGACGGCCAAGGCATTTTTCCTCACTTCAACTCTCCTCCTTGGGAAACAACACCACATCGGATGTGCTACTGTTGCCTCGCCGCGCCAGTTGCTCTTATGTGGTAGAGAGTTGGGGTCATACATCTTTGATTACACCGGAGGGGTTTTGAATCGGTCATTTACACACGGTTGAAGAGAAGAATCAAGGCATCAAGTAGCTATGGAAGAAAAGGGCGGCATTAAAGGTGAAAGCAGCAAAAGATCGAAACAAAAAGGAGCTCGTCACGAGCTCCGTCTTGACATTTTAAAGGATGAGAACATTTTAGCAGAGCCTGAGTGGGAGAAGGTGGTCGATGAATACTGGACTTCCAAGTTGTGCAAGAAATATGTGAAGATGTATCACATTGGGAAGTTGTGGCCTGAAGAATTACATGTTGGTCACACTCGGGAGTTTTCTTTTAAACCCGCAAGTTGTCTCAGCCCTCATTTTGTCCATCGTTCCGTAGAGGTGTGGCGGGCTCTCTTCGGGGACAAATCGATGAGCAAGGGTAGAATTAACTACACCATAGCAAGCATGGTGTATACAGAATTGAAGTTGGCTCGCAAGGTGGATTGGAGTACGTACCCCAGGACAGTAGAAACACCGCTTGTGCTTCTGATGGCTAGAAAGATATTCCCGATACGTTTGTTTCAAAGGGACAACTTCTTCAAATGGTTGAAGGCAATGCTACTCTACAGCACAACACGGAAGAAAAACGTGTTTCTATTCAAAACAAAGTGCAGAATATGAAAGACAAAGGGGAAAACAAGGAGGAGCGCCCCCTTGAAAGTAGCAAAATGAATGCCACATCATCGGATCTTACAAATCAAGCTGACATTTCACTTCAACCCGAAGTGAAAAATACAGAAGGTAATGGAGGAGGAAGTATGACGCTAGAACCGGATACTGTATGTAATACTACAAAAGCTTTAGCGTCTTCTTCGAAGGGTGCGGAATGAGTCGTGCTTGACACTCTACCGATGTTTCTGAGACCTTTACCAATTGCATCAAGCGCGAAGGGAGAACCTGGTATTTTCAAGGTGCCATCTCATCCATCAAAACAAGGATCGACGTTGAAGACATTGGAGTGCAAAGAAGAAGTTCCCTCAGAAGAGATGGACAAGGCAACTGCTAGAATCACTCGTCTTCTAGACAATGATGCCCTTATGGACATCAGTACCAGGACTACAGATGAAGAAATTAACAGAAGTCCAAGTCCAGTTTGGAGTCCAATGTATGAAGTGCCACCTTTCCAAAACATGAATGATGAGAACCTACAGAAGGCAGAAATGGACTCTCGAGAACCGGGCGTTCTTAACAATGGCGAAGAGACCCCAAAGATGGAGGAGAATCCAATCCTAGCGTTCTTGGGTCCAGAGGATCTAAAGACTTTATCGATGATGCCTCTGCTACAAGAAATAGAGCACTTACTACAATGTTCTCTTAAATGGAACACTTTTGAAGTTCAAGAAGAAGTTCATCCTTCTGCAAATGAAGAGGGTACAACAAATGAAGGAGGCACGATAGATGAAGGGCAAACCTCAACCCCGTGCAACCGAGTATGAAAGTTCGGCGAACTGTTCAAGACTGCCTACTCTCTATCATGTACAGCTAAACTTGTAGCTGTTATGACACCTACCCTCACACAAATAGCTGAAGAATTTATGAGCATGACACCAGAGATACTGGAGGGTGCCGTGGCCTTTAGAAAATTCATTGAATTTGCAGATAAGCTCTAAGAAGAGAAGGTGGAAAATCTCAAGGCTGTGGTTGAGCTTCAAACACAAAACGAGGAGCTCATGAAGGTCAATTATGACAAAGAAGATCATGATCGCCTGAAGGTCAAGTTCGACAAATTGGATAAGCATTGCTCTATGGTGTTCTGGGATAAAGACCATAAAGCCTTGAGAGATATGTGTTTTAGTCTTCAAAAAGAAGTTGAGACTTTAAAGCTCTCGAATAGGACATTGGAGTCCCAAAACTAGAAGTTGGTTTTGCAATTCAAGACATCTGAGGACAATTTACAATGGCATCGGGAGATGTTGAAGACATTACAAAACGACAAGTCATCTGAACATTGCAGGGATGGAGCAAGCCTCTTGGAGGCAAGTCAACCAACTCAAGAAAGCGATCAACTTTTGCTTCCTCTTGACAAGGGCAAAGCTGTGGACGAGACTGTAGAAGTCGTTATGGCCATTGAGAGCCCTAAAGTTGTGCCTCCACTCTCATTAGAAGTTGCTTGCACGCAAACGGTGAATCATGAAGTCCAAGAATTAAGGCAACAATTGGACTTGGCAATTCAAGCAAAGAATGACGCGGAGTCTTCACTGCAGAGAATGGAACACGTACAAATACTATACGATATCCTTCCAATGAAGACCGGGGATCTACGGTGGGTGTTGTGGGCAAGGCACCTACAACAACAATCTGGTTTATGCTCTCAACTCATGAGGGGGCTCTTGAAGTATGCAATGCAGTTGGACGAATCGTTGAGCAACGTGCAGTCTTCTCACCTGCGTTTGAAAGAGAAGTTGGACGCAGAATTAAAGGATCTCAAAGTGTGCATTACAGTTTGGGGAAACATGGATAGAATGTTCGAGCGGTTGAATCACGGGAGAACCTATGAATCAGACAACATCAATTGGGCGTTGGAAGTGAAAAAAGGATGGGTTTCTCACAACACATTGTCTGCTCATATTGTTCAACATGAGAAGCAGCTTATACCTGGAAGTGATCCCAATGTTCCTTTGATGAAGGAAAAGTGTTCTCTTTGCCAATATCGTTTTGGGCCTGAAGGAGGTCTAATTTTGGGTCAATGTGGCCACTCTTTTCATATTCTTTGCATCCAAAGAGCAGCACAATATTCCGCCCGTTGCCCCAACTGTCATACTCCTTTGAATGCAAGGTTTTATGAAATGCTAAGAATATTGCATTCTATGGCATCGGGTCATGAATTCAACCGGTGGAACCTTCCACTAGACCAAGCGCCACACAAATTCCAAAATCATTTGCATTGGGGAAAACCAATGGTATGGCTACCAAACGAAGGGATGCATTCATTATATATGGATCCTCAAGACAAGAATGAGTACTTCTGGATGACGCGGGATTTGGAAGTGGAATTGCGTGCCTTCGGGATCCTGGATAACGATGCAAGAGAAATGTTTTGTCGTAGCATGGGGGGCACTGGAGCACGCAGCACCAAAAATTCTTCCGATTTCCTGATAAGGAATGGAAGAAAGAAGGGCCAAATGACCCTTTTGTGGAAGTAGAGTCTGACCCTAGAGTCACAAAGCAGTACGAGGGGTACAATTCCGATTTGGTCGGGCGGGCCCGCATCTTAGCAAAGTTGGAAGAAGCAGCTAAGGTTCGTTGCATGTTGGACTTGAACACGAAAGCAATGATAGGGCATAAGATGGAAGAGATTGCTCGGGCTTTCGATAAACGGATGGATGATGTTATCACCAAGTGGAGGAAGTATCTAGGGGCGAACCTCCAATAGCTGATAAAGGTGTACCAGCTTGGTATTACGTGCAGAGCGAAGATAAAGTCATCCAGTACCTCGAAGACTTAGTAGATGCCGCTCTGAGGACTTTAAACGCCCATGAAGTGGAGTTGTCTCCGAAGCGGAAGAATAAACGGAGAGTTGAAGAAAAGGATGACCACTCTCTAGAAACTAAAAGACTATTTGAGAGGGTTGACATGGAAGTACAAACTGGAGAAGGACCCAGTGGTGGTGAAGCGATACCTCGTCGCAAAAGCAGAAGACTCATGGCGAAGGAGGGGACATCTCGTACTGCAGAAGAAGATAGTAGTACTGAAAACTAATAGGGAAATGTTTTGTTTCCTACTCTACATCTATTATATTAGTATTAGTAGAAAATAAATAGCTTGTGGGGATTTTAATTAGTAGTTTTCTCTACCAAAAATTATTGTACTTAGGCTATTGCGTTCATCATAGCTTCTTCATAATGTACATCAAATCATAGGTGTATGCCACAAAAGTATGTTTTGATTTCCTTCACTTTATATATATATATCTATATATACATATTTTGTATTCTCTCTCTTTCTTTATATATATAGTTTTTTTTTGGCATATAAATTGAAGAATATGTCTATTTTTTCATTTATTTATTTCATTGTTTGAATTCAATTCAATATGTTCTATTTCAGACTCAATGTTATACCTCATTTGCTTGCTCGGCCCTGTGGGGTCGGTCGGTTGGCCCCCTTGGGTCGGTCGGCCCCGTCCGCCCAGACCGCGCGGTCGGCCCCGTCCGCTCGGTCGGACCTTTTCGTCGGTCGGCCCCGTCCACCCACACCGCACGGTCGGCGCCGTCCGTTGATTTCTCACAACTGTTGTACTCGGCCTACAAACTGTGCAACGGTCAATTCTTATTTCTGAAGCAAAGTGCGGACTGGGCAGAGTATAAGAACAAGGTTCAGGTCATTTGCAAGTACTCCTGAGAAGCTGAACGCTAAGATTCCCAAGGGCTACGAGCTGCAAATTGAAAAATTTGTATCCGTTGCTTGGTAATGTATAGTTCAGTGGACAGGAGGGCTTTGGTTTACAAGGCTTCATACACAAATTTTTTTTCGTACATGTGATTGGGTGCAGAAATGAACGTGCTATGCGTTTGAAATCGAAGGCCGATATTTGAAGTTTCAAATTGGATCCGCAAGCTATTCATTTTTTAAAATGAGTACAAATTCTCATCTTTGGTATACCATTCCATCCCCCGGCAAAGTGAAGTGTAAGGCATGTGGGCTGGAGTTCGTAAATCGGAAATGTTGCATGTTGAGCCACTTGGGATACGAAGGCAAAAATGGCAGGCGCGACTCAGGAATAAGCTTATGTCCACGATTGACATCGGATGTCAAGTCTTTTTTCCTTCGTTGTGATGGGATGTTTCCATCCAAATCAATCATTGAAAATGTAGATGGTCGGAATGCACTGATGGTTCTAGGCAATACCTCAAACGGAAGGGAGTCGCCATGTTCAACACAAGAAGACTCGTGCACAGCACCGGAACAAGCAGCTCTTTCAGCTTCAAGGGTGATTCCTAGTGCCCAAACATCAAGTGACCAACGACCTACACCTTCTTCTGTAACTAGGCCTCAAAAACAAAGCCGATTAGCAGATGGATTTGAAGAAGCCGAAAGACAGAAGTTGAATATGTTGTGGGCTAATGTCTTCTATTCGGCAAACATACCATTCGCGGTAGCTCGAACTGCAGCATTCAAAGAAGCCATCATGAGAACGGCTGACTTCAAAAGGCCATATAGTCCTCCATCGTATCAAGCTCTACGAACTAAATTGCTAGACAAAGCAAAGGCAGATCTTGAGGTGAAGTTGCATAAGAGGACCAAGGATAGTATCCGAAAGTTTGGTGCAACATTGTCTATTGACGGGTGGTCCTCGGTTACGAATCGGCCATTGGTAAATGTCATGCTTGTATCTTCCGCAGGGGAGCAATTTCTGGGATCAGTGGACACAAGTGGACATGAAAAGAATGCAGAGTACTTGGCTTCTATTTTGGATGAATTCATACAGAAGGTGGGGCCTCAAAATGTGGTGCAAATAACAACGGACAATGCTCCTGTGAATCCCAGAGCGTGTGAGATTATAACCGACAAATATCCTCACATTTTTTTCCAAGGTTGTGTAGTTCACGCCTTAAATTTGTTGCTCAAAGATTGGGGAAAGGAAGCATGGGTGGAGACGGTAGTAACAGACGCCCGAGCGGTTCTTAAGTTCTTTAGAAAGCGACACATGCCACTTGCAATATTCCGGAGTTACGAGAAAGAGTACAACTTGTTGATGCCGGGGGAAACAAGATTCGCCTCCAATTACATGGCGCTTCACCGATTGTTGAAGGTAAAGGGTGCTTTAAAACAGTGTGTAACAGACCCTCGTTGGCGAAAATATGCGAGGACATTGAGGAAGAAGAAGAATGGTGGCGAGGAGTCTACAAATGCGACAAAGATAATTAACGATGACCACTTTTGGAGGCGTTGCACCAATTTCGTTTAGTTGCTGGACCCCGTGGTACATGGCCTACGTGATTTAGATGCAAAGACGCCATGCACAGGCAAGGTTTTGCATATCATGAGGAAAATACGGAAGCACGTGGCGGATTTGGAGAATTCGCCTTTTAAACTAAGTTCGGAACTTGCAAAGCCATTGAGGGCAGCATTCCAAGAGCGATGGGAAATGGTGGAGACCGATATTCAATATGCAGGAGCTCTTCTAAATCCCTACTTGCTTCACGACAAAGAACTAGCAGACGATGGTGAGGCGATTGACGCATGCAAGCGTGTCCTCATGCGAATTTATAAGCGTGGAGAGTACGCTGACGTCGTGAAAGAATTCATGGCTTTTCGACATAAAGAACCGCCTTTTCACAATATGCTGGACCCAAGCGAGTCCAAATTATCGACACATGCTTGGTGGGATTTTGAAGGTGTTTGTGGAAAGCTCATTGCTCCGATTGCAAGGAGAATTTTAGGGCAATCGGTCTCTTCCTCTTCATGCGAGCGAAATTGGAGTAGCTATTCCTTTGTTCATAATAAGGCTCGAAACAAGTTGAAAACAAAGAGAGCCATGGATTTGGTGTATGTGTATACCAATTCCAGAGTCCTCGCTGCTTCAAAGGAGAACGATGAGAAGATGTGGTACCGCGAGAATGCGGAGTCAGAGGAATCCGAGGGGCTTATGGAGGATGACGAAAGTAGTGATCATGATGTCGAGGAAGAACATCTTCCACAGCGTGGAAATGAGGAGGTCAATGACGACAGAGGGGAATCGGAATTGGAACCAGAAACAAGTGATGACAACCTCAAATCCGATGAAGAAGAGGATCTGAACGAGGACACGTACGCTTTTCGTGGTAGACCGTCACAAAGACGAAATGAGTATGATGATGACATGATTGACTTGGGTACAAATAACCGAGATGAATTTGAATTTTTAGAAGACGAAGATCTACCTTCTATAGCGAGATTTGTAGATGGGAGCCGACTTCTAAACAGCCATACCGTTTTGGCAAACAAGGAAGACACCATTGTGGAAAAGGCGGTTCAGAACGGGATATCAGTTACAAGAGGCCAAACTTTACAAGCAAATGAAGTGATTGAACGTGAAAGGTCTCCATCCATACCATTAGGCCAACCTGGAGAAAATGACAAACTACATTCTTGGGAGAAAATGAATGCGGACAAAACAAGCTTCGAATTTGGAGAAAAACTGGTTGATAAGAGCATCGAAGGACCGAGCTCCCTAAGCCTTAAACCGCTAGAAGTATTGGACAAGGGGGATTCAGGTTCGAAAGAGTGCAGAAGTCCAAACATGGTCCACAATGGCCAAGGCAGAAATGACAACATACAGAGGTCGCAACGTCCAATGAATAACGATCCTCCACCCGCTCCACGCTCATTGTTGAACGGTGGAAGTAGTAGTACTACTCTGGGGGGTTCAGCGAGTTTTCTACCTACATTGCAAGCTTCCAACATTCAAGAAGAAACTGTAAAGCGGAAATTCACTAGTTTAGAGTGTACTAGTGATGGGGAAGATGAGACATTGGAATCAATGTTCAAGAGCATAGCAAGTCGCCCACCACAATGTTCTCAAAGACTAGAGGACATGAAACTGCGATCTCTGAATGAAATAACAGCGGTCGCTTGCCAACGGAGGCAATAGGCAAAAGAAGCAATGGTAGAAGAATCCGTTAAACCTAAGAAGAAACGAGTGATGGAGCCATTTGCTATCTCCCCAAGGAAGAAAGTACATGGAGGAAGAACCCCCTTGGATACACGACTATCCCTTCCAACTCTTTCCGCAAGGAAAGGACGATTGGCCGGCGGTCTTCGAGAACGCATCCTCGGTAAGAATTTCTTACGGAGGAAGGATGATCCAAACGTAGGCAAGGGGAAGAAAGCTTCTACATCTATGGAAATCAGAGGAAAAGAGAAAGAAAAAGTATTGGCTTCATCAGATGATGAAGACAATACTTTCGACGATGAAGACGACAAATGGATATCAAGAGACTATAGTAGTGGGGCAGAGGTAAAAGGAGATAGTGATTATCATCCTTAGGAATTGAATCTTACATTCTTAGAACGGGTTAAATTAGAATACGTTACATAGATAGTTCTTCAAATCTTTATGATTTGAATTTGGAAGACTTTATGAACGTAGGAGAAATGAGGTTTGACATTTGACACGCATTGCTCTATAATAGGAATTTGCATGTTTATTTTGAAAAATGTAATAAACCTTTTTTATTCATTATCTTTGGTTGAATGGTTGAATAGGAAATTGAAGAAGTCTTCACTGCGTGTATTTTGGTTATTCATTCTCCATGTATAAAACAAATAAATTAGATAATTTCTTAGGAAGCGTTAGAAATAATGAACCTCAGAAAGAAAGCTTGCATAGAAACTGAAATCTATAAATACCAAATTACAAAATTGAAGATCGTGGTTGGCGGAATGGCGGGGGGGGCACAACGGCAACACTGCAGCAGACTCTCCGACTGCGTGGAAGGCCGCGGATGGGCCGACCGCAAGTCCGTAGTGGACCGTCCACGAGAGAAAGAGAAGAGAGGCAGGGGCCGCGGACTGGCCGACCGGGCCTACCACAGGTTTAATGATGGTCCGACCGGCGACCACAGCGGACGAGGCCGACCGATGGTCTGCAGCGGACTGTCGAACCGCGCGGATGGGCCGACCGCGCCGGACGGGGCCGACCGATGGTCCGCAACGGACTGTCCGACCACGCGGATCGGCCGACCGCAGCGGCCGCATAAAGGTGACCCAAATGATTAAGAGGTCATCTGCCATTCGGGAAACTGGGACTTACTGTGATTCTTGTCTTCAAGTCTCAGGTCTGAGGTTCGATCACTTGAGTTCATGCGGTGGTATGAGGCTTGGTTTCAACTTCCAACAACCAATTCCCATTTCTCAAAAATGGGTGATCTATTCATTCTTTGTGGAAAAGGGGGGGGATGATTGGACGAATGAATTGATCCTCTTGCTTAAGTAGATGTTCCTATAAGGTTGGAAGAAGTGAAAGTTGAATTCCGTTCAAAGATTTTCGTATCACTATTATGATTCAGAAGTCTCCGACCGGAAGGCAAAAATCATCCCTTCCAGCCTTCAGGGAACGTCAATACCATATTACCATGACATTTTTTTTGGGGGGGGGCGGGAATTTGGTTTAGCAAACTGTACAAATTATACATTTATACATAATTTGGGAATGAACAATAACAAAGCTAAAGCCCTTGCCAACGAATCTTGAATGAAACCTACCACTAGAAAATGCAAAGAGTAAATTACTTAAATATTTTTCGATTTCAGGGCTACAGTTTTTCACGGCCAGTCGGCTATGTCACCATGTAGCATTCTTTACAGAATTACAATGCATATATTTATATGGTCAAACTATAAATGGAACCGGTTTTAAATGAAAACAAGGTTTCATGTAGCGGAGAAAGCTCTATGTGAAATCCCTACATAAGTACATTTGTATTCTTTGTAATTTGAAACCTCCAACCAAATTGTTCCGCAAAATATTTAATCCAAGCTGGAAAGCTCAAATGAATGAAGAAACACCTATACTATTTATTATCTCACCTTGCATGTTGATTTGTTTGTTGGCCAGAAATTCTGCATTTTAGATCTACATGACTCAAGATTTATTAATAAGGTATTTATAACTATTTTACAGCTTATCTAATTTCTTGGCAATTTTAATATTTGGGATTTTTAGGACTATTTAGTACTCGAATAAACAAATTTGAATATGAGATTTGAAGAAGATGATTTTGTAGCAAACTTAAAGGAATCCTAAAAATATTGAATTTTATGTGGTGTACAAGTTCACTAAATGAACTTTTTTATTAATGACTTTTGAAACGCGTAATGTTCTTTGAATGGTTCTTTTCATAAATGACCATCTTCAGAAAATTGTTACAAATGGGATTTTTATAATATTTGTATAGTTTTTCCCTTTTTTTTTAATTACACGTTAGAGCATATATTTTCTTGAAATTGGAACTATTCTAGAACTTTCTCCTACTTATAGAATTTTTTGGTGGTTTTTTTTTTGGTAATTGCCTTCATCTTGAAAGTGAATACATTGGACATTACTTGGACATATTTCTTCAATGTTTTTTGAATATTTTTCTTTTAAATTTTGAAAGTATTCTACAAAAAAATCATGAGTATTGGACGAAGCACAACAAAATTATCAAATGTTTCTTGCAGTCACCTAGATCCATTAGAAATTAGAAAAAATTTAGAATTTTCATTGTATTTTATTTACATTTCAATGTCAAAGGCTCCCAATTCTATATTTGGAATGATGAACTAAGTGACTAGGAAGATGTTTCATCTAAATCAAGATGTTTTATCCAAAATGATTCTGGAGAGTGCAAACCTTCAATGACCAATTTGATGAAATGGAGGTAACCAATAAACCAATATGTACACAAAGAATAGAAGCAAAAATATACAAGATTTAGAATATTATTCTTTTGTTAAATTACTAACAACAACTTCAAGGGCTCTAACTCTAATCCCTCAAGTTGACTTCACATAAATACCTAAATATGACCTATAAACAGAAACCGAATTATTTAGTGCATTATTGCATTGAGATTTGTAACTTTAAAGGACAGTTTGTTTAATTGTTTAGATGCAATTTTATGAAATGGAGTTGGAGATGGAATAAGGTCATTCTATATTTAACTATAGTGAAAAGTGATTGAATGAGTATTTTACCATAGTTTGTAACTTTGTATAATCATACTTTCTTAGTTTTTGTTGGATTTTATTCGCAATTGAAGGGTGATTTTAAGAAATACTCATATTATTTTAGAGTCATGTATTGAGTGCTTGCAAGTTGTAATGTCTTTTTTTATAACTTTTTATACTTGATTTTTTTGAGTTTACTAAAGTTTTGACTACTGAAAGCAATACTTTTACTCTTTTAGAAACAAGCTTTTACGAGTTCTGAAGTTTACAGTTCAAATTTTAAGTATTTCACAAAGAATCATTATTTTATGATTATATGCATTAGAAAATGACTACAAACTTCACTTTTCTTCAATTACATATTTTAAAAATTCACCATGAAAAAATGAAAATTTAGTCTCTCTCCCTCTATATATATTTATAGTTTGTACTCAAAGTACTTATAAGATGTAAGAATGAGTCAATTGCAAACATATTTGATGAAGAGAAATATCAAAATTCTAAAATTGAGTAGTCATCAGAATTACGGGTAGGATTCATGGTTTTTAGGGTATAGGGTTTAGGGTTTAGGGCATGGAGTTATTTTTCAAGTTTCACATTGAAGGGGCAAAATTCATGCCTTCAGTTTTCAAAGTTTTTATGTCCTTACCTGAAGTTCATGACGAACTAATGGTCTAACAGGCTGCCAGCTCAATCCTTTGGATTCTCTATTCACAAATAACTAAGTTTAGAGAATCCACAGGTCGTGGGCTGCCTGGCCGTCCACTCGGCGGACACTGCGCCGACCAAGCGGTCAGCGAAAGCAGCGACCCGTCTGCTGAGCGGATGGGCCGACGGCCGATCGGTCGGGGTAGACGAAGTCCGTCCGTCCACCCATCCACCCGTCCGCTCGACGGACGGCCCGACGGCCAAGCGGTCGGTGCGCCCGTCCGACTCGGCCGTTCATACATCTTTGTCGACCATGGGATGGGAGATGCGGATTCACGCTGTCCGTCCGATCTTGCCGTCCGACCCTCAAGCCAACAGCGACGTCCACCTCGTCGGTCGGTATAAAAAGCGAAGCGGACAGCTCATTCCGCACAATTGTTTCCCTTGCGGAGTGGGTGATCCAGCGGCTATTGGTCTCTGTGCGCCCCTTCCGCCTTGGTATGTGAACAATTGTGAATGAATGAGTGGTATTTACTAATTATTATAATCTGAAACCACTACACATTAATCATTCTAACGTTGAGGTCATTTATAGAGAAGGGTACTATGCCTCGCAAAGGAATTCCGTTTCTTTCCGGTTCTTCGAAGAAAAGTTCGAAGGGGAAACCACAAGAACTAGATTGGGATGTTTACTTCGATAAATTCAATGTGGCAAAGGAGGGGTGGGAGTACGAGTCCAACAAAGTGTGGACTTGTACAATGTGCAAGAAATATGTGACCATGTCACACATAGCCAAATTGTGGCCAGCAAATGACAGTTTGGAGAAGCAAGTGAGACGGTGGGAAGGCCCTATGAAGACGTGTAGGAGTAGACACTTTGTAGAGAGATATGAAGAAATTTGGGCAACTTCAAATCTAGGTCCCTAGAAGCCTACCATCATGAACTATTCTACCATGGCAATGGTTTGGGCGGAGATTGTACTCCAGAAAGACATTGACTGGCGTACAGTTATAGGGATGAATAAAGAGACAAAGATGACGTGTCACTCAGCTGTGGTGTTCACTAACTGGCGTGGCGAAAGTGATTGCATGCCGACTTGGTCGAACCGAGGTCAATTTGGGTGCCCAAGTTGGCCTATGCGGGATGTAGAGGACAGTGATGCTGACGATGATAAAGAACCAGCTGAACAGTTGCCACCTCCACCTCCACCTCCGGAGAGGCACGAACGCCGAGAAGAACGCGAAGACATAGAATACGAGAATCAAATGCGGGAAGCATTGAGGAAGAGTGTCGAGGATCAAGGCCGACCTTGTGGATATCACACTTCACCTCGTCGTGAACGTGATGTACATGGCTCGCGACATGGAGAAAGTAGTTCACACTATAGCAACAACCCTCGAAATGGTGGTCCAAATGTAGAAGGAGGCTATAGAACTACGACCTATACGGACTACGGTGGTCTTTCACATGGCGGCCCTCAATATTACCCAGGAACAAAGGGACCTCATGGAAACACCAGTTATACAGACTATGGTGGTTCGGAACAAGGCGGCTCGCGAAATTATCCGGGAACAGGAGGACATGATTTGTATGGGCCTCATGGAAGTTCTTACTACACTGGTTCAAGTCATGGAGGGACTGGAGGCTCACATGAATATGCTTCAGTTCACCTCCAACTTTTGGAGGTCCTTATTACGAAAATTATGGACAAGGGCGACAATCAAGCGGATATGGGCCATATGGTGGCTCCGGTTCTACGCCTCAAAGTCAAAATCATGATAGTAGTTCTGATTCTGAATGAAGTATAGTGTTATTTTGTAGAAAAATACAAGGTGCCATTATGTAGTTATGGGCTTTGTTTTTCAATGTGGTTTCAAATGTAATGCATTGTCAATTTGTCATTTGCCATTTGGAAACAATGCAATAGTTGTAGGAATGCAAGTATATTCGAACAAGTGAGATGTATGAAGAACTTGTTTTAGCCCCCAAAACGAAAGTGGTACAGGCTATAAGACTATTTTATAATATAATAAAATTATTTGTTTTTTACCTTGTAGAGTAAGTAGAGTTCCATACTATCACTCCAATATGAATGGTTAATTGTTGCAAGTGTTGAGTATGTGAATGATGTGGTATAATGTATTTGAACATCGGAAGTTACGTATTTTGGTCATTTGTAATGAATGCGTACTGAAAACCATGAAAGTTACGTGCTTGTATATAGAATTGCAAATGTACGATTGTTTTTTGAGACAAAATGGTGTGACCAAATCATTTTTATAAAACCTTTGTCGAATAACTCAACACCTTTTGGTATGCACCAAAAGAAATTTCATTATGTAATTAGCTTTGATGTTGTACTTCCCAAATGCTATTTTAAGTATTGGACCTTCACGACAACAATTCAAGACTTATTCTTCTTCAGGTATTTAACACTAGAAGAGTAAAAACAACAAGATGTCTTGTTGTTGAAATTCATTGATGAAATGAATTCAAGCTCTCTGGATATTGGATAGGCAAGAATATAATGTACAAGTAAAAAATTAAAAATTAAAAATTAAAACAAGTTGCAATTATTTTCCTACCTACTATGACCTACTAGGCTACTACCTAGTGCAGTAGTACCTACACTCCCCCCCGTCCCTTGTTTTGAGCAATTTAGGTCATAACTTCTATTCCCGGTCATTGATTGTGGAAAAAATGAGGTCTCCATTATCCCATATAGCTTAATAAGCTTATCAATTTTTCCATCTTCAGAAAAAGTTTCAAAAAATCACGACAAAATTTCAAGTTGTAAGTACCTACCTAATAACCTCTAAATCCTCGAAGGGACCCTAGGCCCTTTAGAAGTGAACCTTCAACTCACAATTAGGCACTCACATACAATCATACATTCATACACGATGTTTCCTTCGGTCCTTTAGTTGCCCTCCATCGTCATATCAATTATAGAGACATAGAGGTAAGTAAACGCTTACCATTTTTTATATTGTCATTGACATTATTATAATGAACATCTTCAATCACATTTACTATACCACACAAATGAAGACAAGGACTTGTCAACCTAACAATCAATGAATCATTGAATCATCAATCATCAATTAAAAATTGAATGAATAAAGAATTGCAAATTATTTCATATAATGATTTCGAGATTTCCAATTTTCCATCCAAACATACGATGACAAATGGCGTAAAGACTTCCAAGTTCTCCAAAATCATTGTGAATTAAAACATGCTCATTGATTACAAATGCTGAGATGCACCTTGCTGTAAAACAACATTCACAATCAATCCAATCATTGGTGATGAAACTGAGGTATATCATCCGTATATACTGTACTACTATGTAATTGACATGTAACTTAGTATATGTCTTTGCCTCTATGAATAGTGCATACTATAAACACCTATAGGCTATAGCTAATTACTTATATATGATATATTAATATCATTAAAGACTTAAACTACAGCTCCAAAGTGGCGGAAGTGTTCATCCGGTATAGGCCAATGAAACGAAGAAGTAAATCGCGAAATCACTTGCGCCAAACTACTATGGCCATCGGGACCATCTTCGCAAAGTCTCCCCAAATACACTTGAAAGACTTATGCTAAGTCGTGATGCGAGTACAACACATGTTTTTTGCTTCCACGACCTTGCAAACCGTAGTATGTCTCTGACATACATGTATTGTTGATTCTCTTCGCTATTTGACCAACAACAAATTATTCGGACTTAATGGTAAGTACGGGTATGTTTTCCACATCTGCATCTCTTCGATGTACGTATGTAATCTTTGGATCGATCCACCACCTCCTCCTCAGAACTTCGTCCCGATCACTTGTTGATGTGAATGTATACAATGACTTCATGGGCTCTGTACTAGTCGTGGTCATCCCCCAATCGCAAATTCCAATGAAAACCTGCGACTCGTCTTCCGGAAAATGGAACATGATGTTGTCTGGAGAAATGTCGTTGTGAAGATGTCCGGCACCATGTACCGCATTCATAATATGCAGCAGTGCCCAAGCAAGCTCCGTACGCTTTGCTCTCCATCGCTTTAGACGATGAGCACGAATGACCTCCTCGTCGCTAATTTTGGAGTCACACATAATGCGTATGGCGATATTGTCTAGATAATTGTTATCCATTCTCAACATTTCACGCAAAGTACCACCATTCCACCACAATGAATAGCCTTCGTTCCGATTTGTGTGGACTGCAACGAAGCGTATGACTCCATTGTGCGGAATCCGCACCGCCATCGATTCAGTTTGGTGTTCCATCTTTGCAAGCTCAGGTCGTCGCCCCTCTTGGAGAGACATCTTTGCTGCAAATTCCCAATGTGGTTGAAGTTCAGGGCACCCTTCGATTCGCACCCTACGAATTGTGGCATAGCCTCCGCGTAGGACAATATTATCTTGTGGAATCACCCTTGCGGTTCCCGGGAGTGCTATTAAATGGCGAAATACAACTCGCATGTTTACTCTCCCTTCGTGAGTTGTCCACCAACTCATAAATCCACCTCTATTTCGTCTTGAAGCAAATGGTCTCATCCGACTCACGAACATGTCCACTTTTGTAATCATGTGCGTGAAGGCTTCATCATCAATGCGATGAACCTTACCAAATTTTTCGACGGTCCCTTTCGCATTCCATAGTGCATCATGCGCCCGTTTGTCCAACCAACTAGTGAAATTCTTCTTTTCCATTTCTTGATACCACCCTCCCACCCGCAACGCTTCATGCATCATGTCCTTTATATCGCCTATGAACTTCTCAATGCCCTCCTCTTGATAACGAACATACTTAGAGTCAAGAGACATGGTAGTTTCTCTCTCATAGAATTCAACAATGCATTTTCTCAAAAATGCAGTACAAGTGTGCGAGGGATTGTCCATGATGTCGGCCTCAGTAGATTCCTCCACAAACTTCGTTTTCTTCTTCGCCCTTGGCATCTTGATGAATGTCGCACGATTCGAGAAAAAAAATGGCAAGGGTCCCCCCAAGATTTCACCTTTACCCTCCCGAGGAGAGGAGGCAATAGGGCCCAAAGGCACTAAGCTTCTCCGCTCTCTCTTGCAAGCAAGGGGGAAGGTAAAAGTGAGAGGCGGACGGCCCGACCGCCTCTTTTGTATGAGGCGGACGGCCATCCCGTCCACCCAATCTCAGCCGTCCCCCTAGCGGACGGCCGATCGAGCACCCCGTCGGGTCCGTCCGATTGGCCGTCCGATCGGACTGCCGACCGGTCGGACGGGCCACCCGATCAGCCGACCGATCGGTCGGCCCCGTCCGCCCTGTCCGTCCGCTCGGTTGGCCCCGTCCGCCTCGTCCGTCCGCTCGGTCGGCCCCGTCCGACCCGTCCGACCCGTTCATCCACGCGGTCGGCCCCAACCGCCCCATGGTCCGCGTCCGTCCGGTCGGTCGGCCCCGTTTGCCCCGTCCTCACCGTCCGACCACTCGGTCGGCTCACTGAACCGGCCGACCGCCCGTCCACTGGACGGACGCGAGTCCGAAATTTCTATGTCCCCGGACACTCGAAAACCCGCGGACGCGGACGTTGGACGTCCGGGCGTCCCAGCGTCCGTGCAACCCTGGTCCAAAACTACTTCAAAGTACTCAAACCCAAAGTAAGGCTAAAATCTTCATCTATATTTATTTAATAACAAATTCAATTGTAGGATTCTTTAATTAATATGCCAAAAAACCATACCAAATGCAAGATCATGATACTTGGATTTCATATAGAAGTACTTTCAATCCTTTCCAAGTGATTGCATTTCATCTTTCAAACTTTTAACCTAAAAATGTACAAATTATACAACTTGCAACTCTCTATAATGTATTGAGGAAATAAGTGGAATACTTATAAAAAATTTCAGCAAAAAAAATTTCATATTCATACTTGAAAAATAGTAAGTAGAAAAAAAAATAGAGAATGATTTAAAGTACTAAATTGTTCAAAGTTTAGTTATGGAATTGAAAATTGCCAATCCCAATGGTTGTAATGTTGTTATAAACAATCTACATCCTATAATTTTTATTTTTTAAAATATATTGAAAATTAAGTTAAATATAAGACTTCAAAGTTTATTTTAAAGTAGAAATTCTATAACTACCCACAAACTAAAATTCCTCCAATGTACTTTCATCTCATTAATAAAAATGGAATGATTCAAAGCTTCATACATATATAAAAAGAAAACCAATTTCAATTTTTTTCCTTTAAAAAGTGATTTTTGAGCTGCCCAAACTGCATAGGTTCTAAAAAAACTATATATTACACAATAATTTTTTAACTATGAAATCAAAAGTTATTAATATTTTTGTGCCTTAAAGCTACTCTTTAACTACATGTTGTGTGAAAATTTCAAAGAAAAAAAAATTCTGTTTGTAAATGGATGAACCAAACTGTTAGATTGCCATATAATGCTATTTGGTCCTTTATAATTTCCAAATTAAACTTTCCAACTTTAATTAATTATTGATCAAGGAACGTTCAATCTAACCACTAAGTAAGATACAATGTATTAAAAATACACACAACACACTTCCAATATTAATTTCAAATAGATTGCTTCAATCTTCCAAATGTATTCTATCACTAGGACTAAGTACATTATAAAGTACATAAAAAATTCAAACATTTTGTGTTTTCATCCTACATTTTTCGATAAATTTCTTTTAAAAGAAAAAGAATATATATTTAACCCAATTCGTTTCAACAAATTTGTAATTAATTGTGTAATTAATTATCATTTTATCAAAAATACAATGGTCAAATGTTGTTAAGAGGAGGCAAAACTCGCTCACACATTACCGTTCAATGAACCTCAAGAGACTCAAAAATAATATTAAGACATCGAAAAAATAAATCAATATATTTTAATAACATTTTTTTTCAATTTTTTCTCACATTCTTAATTTTTAATTGTCTTACAAACCCTATTTTGTATGATGAATGAATTAAAACAAGCCCTAACATGCAAGATTTTTAAAATCTTGTCCAAATTTTCTAAGCCATGAGTGAGACTCTTGTATGAATTTCTAACAATTATGTTAATTCCTATAGTTTTTAGGCAAAAACATATCCACAAATCTCCAAAAAATATTGTCTAGTACCATAATAAATTTACTGTCTTCTTTAATTTTTGTGAATTATATTAAAAATATAGAACTAGAACTAGTATACAATTTCACAATTCAAATTGACTTGAAAATGATCTCTAATTATGTAGTCATGAAGCTAATTCTTAACTTTGTTTTAAAAAAGCTAGAGTCAAGAATTTTCACTGACTAGGAACATGTTATATCTTATTGAATTATTTTTTACTTTCAACAACATTAAGATTTTGCAACTGGAAAGGTAGGCTTTTAAGATAGAAGTAAACAGATGTTCTACCTTATTTTAAATTACATGATACTTAGTTGAAATAAGGAATTTGAGTAATTATCTTTCAACAACTAATAGGTTTTATAATTTTGTTTTGGATGGAGAATAAATAATAAATAAATAAATTATGGTAATAATTCATATTGAAATTAGTTGAGACATATGTTGTAAATGTCAATCAAATAATTATTAAAAATTAAATTGTGGTCTTTCAATATCACATTTGAAATCAATCATTTATAGCAAAATAATTTTATTTTTACTTTATATTTGGATAAAGAAAATTAAAAAATTAAAAAAAATACATAAAAAAAATAATATTAAACTTAAATCTAATATAATCATTCTTATACCATATTTTCAATGTAAAAATATATAAAAAAAACCTATGCATTAATATTCATCAATATTGATCATGAAGACCAATAAAAGTTATTACAAGTTTTTCTAATAATATGATGATTTTACTTTTTAATAATCTAATTTTTTATAATTAATTGATTCAAAATTTATTTTATTGAGTCTATGAATTGAAATTTTCAAGAGATTGATTTAAATTTGAATGGAGTATAAGAAGATACCAAAACAACAAAATGATAATGAAGAAATAGAACAAACTAGCCAATATTGGTTATTAAGCCTTAATCAACTTGAAAAGCAACTTGAAGAACTTGAAAAACAAATTAACGTTCTTGAAGATTCAATAAATTTGGATAAAGTAAGACGGAATCGTAAAATTTTGTGTGGAATTGTTAAAGATGCACGTATTAAAATTTTAGAATGCAATGATATATGTCCACCAATGGCAAAAGAAAATTGGCATCACGCTCTCAACTCTTTAACTCGACCACAACTTGTTAAAGCAAGAGTTTCATTACAATCTTGGCCCAAAATGAAAGAAATATTGTCACCTTCACTAGTGATGCTTAACAAGTGGGTTGATGGAGCTTTACAAGGAGATCTTGAATCAATAATCAATAATATGAGTGTAGAAAATCAAACATTGTGGAGAGAATTATGTAAAATTATTGGTTTAGATTTTGCACAACCCAAATTTGAAGAAGATATTAATACAAGATTAAGTAGGGTTGGTTCTTTTAGAGAATGTAAGTATGATTAATTTTATTACATCAATAAAATTATGAGAATTTATTATGGTATTGATATTTTAAAATCAAACATATGAAATATTATTGAATCAAAATAATTTTGGAAATTTTTCAAAATATTTCAAACTCCAAAGTCATTTAATCTATAAATTTATTATATTTATAATTTAAAATATAGACAAAAAAATAATAATTTATTCAATAAAAAAATTATAATTTTTTTGTTTTATATTATATTTTACAAGTTCCAAACTGACCAAAATGTTGTGAAATTTTACATGAATATTCTCAAATCTTTCATCTTTCATTGAGAGCAAGAAGGTCATCAATTCAAAATATTCTCATTGAAATATGCTCTTTCAAAGTGAGCTCCTTTATTTTTCTATTGACCCAAATAAAACTTCAAACTTAAATATCTAGAAAATTGTGTTGTCAAATAATCTGAAATTGTTTAAGTGCTCACTTTCAATGTGCACTTCAAGATCCTACGGTTACATTCTATCTAATCTTAAGAAAAATGAGCAAACAAATTGTTCATGTTCCTAGCAATTTTAGCCCCATTTCAAAAATACAGCCGCTTTGGTTTATTAGAGGTGTGAATCTCTATACTAGTTTACCTTTTAGAAAAGGTAAAATCTAAACATCATGCATTAATTTACAAAATCTAAAAGTGTTAATAATACTCTATATTAAACTACAACACAAACTAGAGAGTTTTCTATTACATAGGGATTGGATGTTAGGAGGTCAAGGCCTAAACCTAAAAAATACAATTGGGAGAAAACAAAGGGAACACTTTAGGGAAAAAAGAGTGGTTTAACTAAAAAGACTTTAAAAATCAATATTTAATAAAGTAACCAGATTAGGCAACAATAAATTGATGATAAAGTGAAAACCAAAACACTACTAAGTAGAAAAATGAAATTAGAATTAAATAGGTGTCTATAAAGATAACAAACAAAATAAATAAAAATACTATGGTTAGGAATATGCATTATTTAGAATCAAATTGCAAACCAAAAAGAATTGAAAAAAATTAAAAAAGAAGTAAACTAGAAACAAAGTGCTAAAATTAATGAATGAAAAATATTAAAAATGTTAGTAAATTAAAACTACTACTAGAACATCAAAAGAAAAAATTGAAATTGAGATTTTATAGTAATTAATTTAAAAGATTTAATACTATATTAGCGTATTTTGCAGTAATGTGGTACATTTTATATTACGTCATGCATAAACACATTGTGCCAAAATGTCACTGTGCCTACATAAGAGATAGCCAACTAATAGTCAACAATAAGCCTTGTAATTGGTTATCAATTTAACCACATCAAGACTTAATAGTTCTTAACCAATGGTGAATACCATTGTTATAGGGAAAACTCCACGTAACTTGTTACATATGTTACAATCACAACAAAATTTTACAAATAATAATCAAAATGCAAAAAACATATTACCGTCACAATACTAACATTGGCGACATTCATAGCAAGTAAAGAAAATATACGCCCATCATTATAAGAGAAAGGGGTGTTTTAAGTGAATTTTTAAGTATTGTCCTAGATATAAGATAATAAGTAATGAACTTTAAGGAGATCTTGAATAAAATTTTATTAGAAATACATGTATTTTTAGTAAATTTTAATTGAAAATCTCCTTGAAGGTCATTACTTATTACCTTATGTCTAGGACTACATTTAAAAAACTCACTTAAAACGCCTCTTTCTTTTATAGTGCATGATATAAGCACACTAGGTGTAACAAGTGGTTTACAACAATTGCTTTATCAATAATTGGTGAAGAAAAGCTCCTAAAGAAGCTAGAAAAAACTCACAAATACCACAAAGTCATATATCATTCTTAAAGAATGTGTACATACTAGGATGGAACTCCAAGGCATCATCTTACATTTAAAATATTAATTTACTAATTTGTCGCTATGTAGGTTTAGGATTTTTAGTACTATGGAGTATTTCAAAATAATGATTTAGAACTGAAAATTTCTATGGTCTATTCCTTTAGTAGGCAAAGATATTCCTACCAAGTGGTGTCTAAAAAAATATTATTAAATTATGTTTTTCATGTTTGTACAAATAAGGCTTTTGGACATATGCACTTTTGAACATTGGAAGTGGTTTCAAGCTCATTATTTTGGTGAAATCTCTAGGTGATTGCAAGAAACACATGCTAATTTTTTTACATTTTACAACACTCATGCTTTTTTTTGAAGTACTTTAAAATTTTAAAAATAATTTTTTAATTTTTTAATATATGGCTAATATTTAAATACATCTTTAAGATAAAAGTAACCACCAAAGGATAAAAGTAACCACTAAAGGAAGCATAAAAAAGTAATAAATGCTTCCTATGGTGGTTACTTTTTTTAACCACCAAAGTAACCACCAAAGGAAGCATAAAAAAATAAAAAAATAAAAAAATAAAAATAATGTTATATGTCTTTTATAAAAGAAGCTCACTTTGTAGACTTCCACACACATGTATAATTAATTATTTTTATAAATTTCTATTGAAAGACTATGTCTTCTTAATTTCAACTCTAAATTTGTTTCTTCGAGTATTATTTTGTCTAAGAAATCCCAAATTAGCAAACGTGAAAAAATTAGATGCTATTTTTGGACAATAAAAAATTCCAAAAAAATAGACAAGGTGTATAACAATCATGAGTACTTTGCCTCTGAATTTTGAATCATTTGAAGCCAAAACACCAAATTTATGGCCAAAAAGCAAATCAACTTGTAAAAAGTAACCAAAAAATTAGTATAAGTGATTCTAGCAACCACCCCCTTTTCACCATAAAATCCTTATAAATGGACTAAGAAAATCATTGTTGGATTTTTAGAAAACTATATGATTTAAAAGATAGGGTCATTAGATGATTTTGAGTTGCACTGGAGGACCGTTGTAGGCCTATTTTCTTTACTAGGAACGACTCTCCAATGCAACTCTGGCCAAATTCAAGCTTATTCTCAATGAATCTAACCAATTTAAAAAAAGTTATAATGAAAAATGAAAAAAATAAAAATAATTAAAAATTATTATTATCTAATGTGATAGTTGCTTTACTACATCAAATTGTTGTTGTGGTTGAGTTCCCTTGCGGTCCCATAGTTTGGGAATATAGGAGAACTTATAGCCTTCTAAAAAGACTAAATCTCATCTAATGTCATTTAATCTAAAGGGGGAAAATTTTATATAATATCTAGGGTTACAATAAGGTTAGGGTTTAGGGTTTAGGGTTTAGGGTTTAGTGAATTGCTGCATATTCTAATATTAATATAAATTAAGCTATTTGAAAACATCATGTAGTAGAAAATTTTATTAATAAATTAGCTCGGGTGGATCACTTTATGTATATTTAGCACCCCACGTGCGGTGAGGGGATATTTTTTAGGGGGCTATTTACTTCCTAGGCCAAAATTAAAGGGTCCCTACAATTATATAATTTGGAAAATTGCCCTATATTATGGACCCTGCAATTACTTATACAATCCATGTCAATGTTTTTTTTGTAGTCTATATTCTTTATAAAAAAAGATAATGGAAAAGCAAGGTGAAAGTTGAGGGTGAGATTTCTTACATACATTTTGCATACACTAGAAGCATAAAAAGAAAAGATTAGGGAACATAAGCAAAACATGTAGAATATGACACGTAGAATATAATATCAGCTTCTATATATGAACATTCTACGTGAGTCAATACAAAATTGTACAAAAAAATACAAAGGGAACCCAACACATGGTCTGATTACAATTGAATACGCAAAAATAAGAAATGAACTATAATGAAAATGTCTTGAATGTGTTGAAAGAACACAATGAATGTCACAAAGAGAATGCATATCAAAATGTAAAAGTGTTTAGGAATCAGAATGTCTAACCTTAATTGCATAATTCTAGTCCAAGCACACAGATTTAATAGTTTCTCAGCTTTTAATTTTCTACGAATACTGTGATCATGCTTAGCAAGTTCAGAAATTGAAAGATAACCAAGCCGCTTTCTTGATCTGGTAGTCCTCATCTTCCTTTTCTCTATGCTATGATCTTTTCTAATAAATCTTTTTTGAAAGTCATTTTCCAAAGGAATTGTAAAGCACATGGAGCAAGAAAGATTGGAGAAACCTTCACCTGAATTGTTGATCCTAATACAAGACCTATGCCTCAATGTACCATTTATTTTAAAATCCTCACCATTTTGTGAGAAACTTGCACTAACATGAAGTTTAAGATAGCACATCCTTCCTACATGAGGCTCTTCAAGCAATTCTTTGTTAAGACTCGAGATCCGAAGCAAGCATTCTACTTATGCTTTTTGGTGGATTTCGAATCCGGCTTCTACTCTCCAATACAACCATCTTGAATTCATATATCTCTCAATAGAATATGATCTATGAACTAACAGTAATATGCATGCGGTCAATCATGATACGTCAAGAAGCATAAATGCACATACTCCAAGCAATCATAGAATCAATTTGAGAAAGCATTACACTAGTAGAAAAACAGTGACCATATCAACAAAAAATTAACAAAAAAGTGTTGAGGGCGTTTGTATCCGTGGTCGCGTTGTCTTGGACAGTACCTAATAAAAAATTGTTGTCCATTTTGTTATGGTGATCAAATCAAAAAAATAATAATATTAATTCATTTTAAAATTTGCTCAATGAATGGCTGCCACATAGCAAGCCAAGAACCAACCCAGTACAAACTGTCATGTAGGTCAAAAGCAACACATAATAGGACCAAAAATTAGACTACAATTCAATTAGAAGAAAGTTAGACTTTAAAACTAATTTAAGAGACAAGTTTCTTAGAACTTAGTATTTGGTGATAGACGAGAAGTGACTTTGATGGTAAAAGAGTAGAGAAGACAATCTCTTTATAGAAATGGGGTGGTAGAAAGTGGAACAAACCATATGGGATATGTGAATTAAGATTATGAATGATTTACATATCCCATATGGTTTGTATTGACCTTTTATCACTCAATTTGTATAAAGAGCTTATCTTCTCTCTTATGTCACTAAAATCACCTCTCTTATATCACTGATATATGAGAGGCATGTCTTCTTAACAAAAAAGTGTTAACCTTTTTGTTGATTTGGACCTTGTACTATTTGAATCAACAAAAATTTAGTGACCATTTTGTTAGCTTGTTCAAATCAAGAAAAAATTATTAAAATGGTCAATATGGTATCCTAGTCAACAAAAAATTCTTAAATTTTTGTTGACTTGGATATCATTTTCTAGTAGTATTAGAACCAAGGACTTGTCATTTAAAATTACTTCTACATTAATGTATGTCAAGTGAAGGACATTGCTCTCCTCACCAAGTTTAAGTTTATGCTTTGTTAACCCACTAGAAGTAACCGCTCCCCGTCTGTTATGGAGCCTTGTTCAATTGGAGCAACGTAGTTGTAACATTACCCCCCCTTTTAAGGGGTGAAGCTCATGCATTGTCGATTTGTCTAGTCTGGCCGCTGGCGGGTGAAGCTTGTGGAAGTCAACTACAACATCCAAAGCATTGTGCAAATTTCTAGCCGGTTCCCATGAATTTTCTTCGGGCCCATATTCCTCCCAAGCAACTAAGTACTAGAGTTTTTTTCCATCATCTTATGCGTTGGGAATCTAGAATTTTGTTCACTTTCTACTCAATATCATCTTCTAGGGTCACAACGGGTGGTGGTGGTCTCTATCGTCAACCAGAGATGGTATTAGGTCAATACCTCTCTAGCAATGATATATGAAACACATTGTGAATACGAAGAGCCTTTGGTAGTCGAAATTGATAAACCAAGTCAAATAGTTTAGTAACAATGGGAAATGGTCCCAAAAACTAAGATGTCAGTTTCTTGGTGGATGCAGTTGTAGAAATATTATTGTGTCGAAATAAGACTTTGTCGCCTATTTGAAATGTTGGTTGCAGTTGCACCCCTTGGTCATAGTTGAGCTTCATTTGGTCTCTTGCTATTTTGATCATAGTCTTTATAAATTTCTTTTAGGAGTTGAATCCTATCCGTTGCTACTGGAACACTTGAAGCTGTAGGTGTAGTAATTGATAATGTTGGGTGGTACCCATAAGTGGCGTAAAAAGGCGAAAGACCTGTTGTTGAGTGGATTGAATTGTTGTACTGAAAACTCCACTACTGGAAGGAGATTAGACCAGTCATCTTGCATTCTTGCCATCGGGTTGTAAACATACAAAGAAATTGCTCAAGAACTTGATTCACCCTCTCTGTCTGACCGTCAGACTATGGGTGGAAAGTCGTCGTTGAAGTAGATTGAATGCGGAGAAGTTCATGTAGGCGTTTCATAAATCTAGAAATGAATATTGGTCCGCGGTCGGATATAATTTCCTCTGGAATCCTGTGATGTTTCCATACGTGATGGAGGTATAAAGTGGCGGTCACTGAAAAGTCAATTGTTTCATTTGTTGAAATAAAATGTGCTAACTTGATGTTTTTGTCCACAACAACCAAAATGTAGTCGAATTCATTGCTATTCGACAATTTAACAATGAAATCGGCCGTAACTCGTTTCCATGGTGCCTCTGCCGCTAGAATAGGTTGAGTGGATTTTGAATGTTGGCACAAGTCACAGCCATCAATATACTGGTGCACGTATTTTCGAAATGTGGGCCAATAGAAGGTTTTAGACACCAAATCCATAATCTTTGCTCGACCTTGATGTCCCGCTGTTTGCGCATGATGTCTTGAGCGCAATATTTGTTGTTGTATTTCATCACCATCTAGTACGAAAATTACATCTCGGAAATAAAGTATACCTTTAGAATTTTTGTAATCTTGAAATTGCCGATGAATGTTCATCGGGGCTCGGTCAGGATTGTTCATAAAGAATGCTAATATTGACTTAAGCGAGATATCTTCTTTCATGACTATTTTTATATATTGAATAATTTTAGTATCAATCTAAACGGGCTCACATGCTTCCATGGCTGCTAACCGTAATAGTGGTTTGGATTCTTTTGATGGATCTTCTAGTATGTTGGGTCGTCTTGAAAGCATATTGGCCCACCCATTCAATGCCCCTGGCCGGTGGTGAATTTCGAAGTTGAATGCCGAGAGTTTCTCGGACCACCGTGCCTGTTGTCGATTGAGTTGTTTAGTTGTTAGAAAGTGTTCAAGATATTTATGGTCAGAAACCACTCGAATTTGGTGTGGTGATCCTTCTAGGTAGACCCGCCATTCTTCAAATGCAAGTACACACTACAACAATAGCAGTGTTTTATGACTGCAGAATTATGACTGAGGATGATTGGCGACTGCTTGCAGTCATATTCTTGAAGGCCAACACTTTGGGGAGAAATATGACTGCAAAATATGACTGCAAAATATGACTGCAAAATATGACTACCAGTCATTTTTACGCTTTGTACTTCACAAGTGTATACTATACAGCCATTAGGAATACCAAAGTACTTCATAGGGAACGTAGAGAACATGTTTGGGAACGTTGAGTCATATTATCAATTATATTTTCATAGTAGTGAATTTGTTTTTTGGTCAATTCAAGAAAAATACGGGCAATTCTAAAAAAAATATAAATAAGCCATCATTTAAAATTTTAAAATCCTAGTCACCTACTTTTTTGGATTTTGAATCCTAGTCATCACTTTTTTAGTGTTTTGAGACCTTAGCCATTATTTTTTTAGGATTTTAGAACCCTAGCCGCCACTTTTTAGGGTTTTGAAATCCTAGCCGTCACTTCTTATGGTTCTTCTTCCTTACCTTCTATTATCTTTTAGCTCTCATTTGTTGTTGCTTTTTGTTGCATCTCAACTCTTGTTTCTTGTTGCTCTTTACTTCATGTTTCTTGCTTCTTATTGTTGCATCTAAATTCATTTTTTCTCTTGCATTTGAACTCTTTCTTCTTTTTAGTTCTTGTTTTGTAGTTCTTGCTTCTTATTTCTTCTTGTTGCATCTACACTCTCATTTCTTGTTGTTTCTTATTATGTCTTAGTTGGTGCTTTTTGTTTCTTCTTGTGTTTTAGTTGTTGCTTCTTATTTCCTCTTGTGTCTTAATTGTTATTTCATGTTGTGTCTTAGTTGTTGTTTCTTGTTTTTTGTTGTGTCTTAGTTGTTATTTCTTGTTTTTTGTTGTGTCTTAGTTGTTGCTTAGTTGTTGTTTCTTATTTCTTGTTGCATCTTAACTTTTACTTCTTGTTATTTCTTAATACTTATTTTTTTTTTTGTTTCCTTCATCATCAATCTTATTCTTCCTATCCTAAACTTAAGCTATATATTTTGTATTGTTATAAGCCTTTAAAGGTTGAGCTTTGTTGTTCAATCACTAAAAATTAACCTCTCATTTCTTTAATTGTATATGCAGGCACCAAAAGTTGAAACAAAGACATTGGAGGCTCTTTACAACCCAATGAAGACATCTTCACATTATTGTAAGGATTGTAGGCCTTATTGGATTGTGTGAATGATTCATTGTGATATATATATATTTTGTATTAGTGACTAATAAATGTCAATGAAGATAGTTGTATTTATTCTTGCATTTTCCTTCTTTAATATGATTATCTCTCATACATCTCTAAAATCATATATTATGTATTCATTTTTAATTGCATGAGGCTTTTTATTCAATTGTCAAATCATCTTGATGTATGATAGTTATATATTATGTCCATTTAAAATGCATTAAAAATGTGATTGTAGTTAGTAATATGACTGACAAGAGTCGTATTCTACATCATTCAAAAATATGACTCATGAGAATCATTTTTCACATTAACAAGAATATGACTCACCGCGGTCATATTCCACATTACTACAAAATATGACTCACCCTAATTATATTCCATGTAATCAAAAAATATGACTCATTGCAGTCATATTCCATATTATTACAAAATATAACTGACCGTAGTCATATTCCATATCACTGCAAAAAATGACTTACCGTAGTCATATTTCACATCACTGCAAAATATGACTCACTGCAGTCATATTCCATGTTATTACAAAATATGACTCCCCGCAGTCATATTCCATATCACTGCAAAATATGACTCACTGCAGTCATATTCCACATTACTGCAAAATATGACTCATTGCAGTCATATTCCACATCACTGCAAAATATAACTCACTGCAGTCATATTCCACGTTACTGCAAAATATGACTCACTGCAGACATATTTCACATTACTGCAAAATATGACTCACCGCAGTCATATTCTATGTTACTGCAAAATATGACTAACCACAGTCATATTCCATGTCATAAAAAAATATGACTCATCGTAGTCATATTCAACGTCATCAAAAAATATGACTCATCGCAGTCATATTCGACGTTATTAAAAAATATGACTCATCGCAGTCATATTCCACGTCATCAAAAAATATGACTCGACACAGTTATATTCCACGTCATCAAAAAATATGACTCGACACAGTCGTATTACACGTAGGATTTTTTTATTTGCCCGGGCAACCCAAGAAAAAGTCAAAAAAATCCTAGGATAGTCAAAGTATATGCCTAATTGACATACTATGGCTAAAAATGGGTATTTATACCCCTCAACCCATATGACTGCCAATATGACTGATGTTTGAAACGACTGGAGTCAGTCATATTCCGAGTCATCAACAGTGATTTCTGCGTGAGTCATATTTTTTGATTTTACGACTCACTGCAGTCATATTTTGCAGTCATAAAATACTGCTTTTGTTGTAGTGACAATACTCAACAATTCCTTGTCATATATATCGTAGTTCCTCTCAGTTGGTTGCATTTTAGAGCTTCGGTAGGCGCATGGATGTAGATGCCCATCCTCTCCACGTTGTGATAAAATAGCTCCTGTAGCACTATCTGAGGCATCTGTTTCCACCACAAAAGGGAGTTGGAAATCAGAGTGAACTAGCACTAGAGCCTTAGTGAACCGAGACTTGAGTTCCCTAAATGCCTCATCTATTGAAGAGGTCCATTCAAACCATTGATCTTTTTGTATCAACGAAGTAAGAGGAATAGTAATTCTTGAATAATCATGGATAAATCGTCAGTAAAAATTAGCAAATCCAAGGAAAGCCTAGACTTTATTCACCGATTTTGGAATGGGCCATTTTTCAATTGCCTCCACCTTATTGTGACACATTTCCAATCCCTTTTCCGAAACCATCATTCCTAAGAATTTCACACAACTTTGGTGAAATTGACATTTAGAGGCTTTAGCATAATGACTGTGATGAAGCAAACATTGAAGTACTTCTCGCACAATTGACCTATGCTCTTCCAAATTTTTTGAGAAAATGAGAATGTCGTCCAAATGAATCATTACAGAAATATCGAGTAAGTCATAAAAAATACTCTGCATGTGTGCTTTGAATTGAGCAGGAACATTGGTTAAGCCGAATGGCATCACCAAATACTCAAATAATCCATAATGTGTTTTGAAGGCCGTCTTAAATTCATGGCCCCTTGCCATTCGTACTCGATGATAAACTTGTTTTATATCCAACTTTGTGAAAATTTTGACCCCAACCACTCGATCAGTTAAGTCAGGAATTAAAGGAAGAGGGTACCAATTCCTTATTGTGACTTTGTTCAGGTTCCTATAATCCATACAAATACAGATGGATCCATCCTTCTTTCGAGCAAGTATAATGGGGCCGAGACCGGAGACTTGGATCGACAAATCCACCTTTTGCCTAGATTTTCTTCAAGATATCATCAAAGTCCCTCAAATTCCACGGGAGACATAGGCCGTAATCCCGTGTTATGGGGTTCCTGTCCCTCTTTAAACTCTATCTTTATATTTGACCCATTGTGATTGGGTAATTCATTGGAGGCTTTCTCACTAAACGCCTCTTATAAATCCTGGTATTCTTTTGGAATTTGGAAATTCAGATGTCCCTTACTCTTATTCTTGTCCAATTCTGATACCTCCAAAATGTATAGCTCGACTTCCTTCATTGAGAGATGAAATGCCAGTGCCAATATAAAAGCATGTTTTGGAGTAAACAATAATAGTCTTGGCAATCCTGGAGGCGCAAATAGAGACCCCACCTATTGGAGGGTTCAACTTGCCAAGGATCAGATAAAGTCCTAGTTTGCCGGGGGCCAGGCGCAAGCCCAATATGCCCAAGCCTGTAGTCTTAATATCTATAGTGAATATGTAAATTGTAGGAAATTTTGGTTAAAACTTAAATTTTGATGGTTCTATGGTAGTCTTAAGGGTTAAATTGTAGATATTACCAGTAAAGTAGGTGCTACTATTGTATCTCATCAATGGATGTATAGGAATGGATGAATGGGGCACAATCTATTGTGGTGGTTACTGGCGGTTGCCAATAAAGCAGGTGAAGTTCAATTGTCAGCGGAGTTGAAGGGGAGTCTAGAAAAGCGATCCAGGTCTCCTGCAACTGGTGATCGATAGTCGTAGAAGCGATAGATTGTGTGTATGTGAGTGTATTCAATGTCTGAGAATTAATTTTCTATAGTGTTGGTCGGAGTTTGTTGAGTTGTACTAGATCGATAGATCATTCGGAGCGGAGTGAACTGGAAGGAAAACAATTGTAATATTTTTATGCAGAAATATAATGCAGAGTTGAATTCTGAATATGTTGTGTTCCATTGTGTGGAAATTGTGTGTGTATTCAATTGTGTTATGGAGATTGTGATTTGTGATATGCATGGGATGAGTGTGCTGAAAGGTGTATCAATGGTGAATGTGATTATGCTAAAAGTTGAGAGTCTATAGCTTCAATCATATGAGGAATGTCTATTGTCATGATTGAATGAAGATGCCTGGTGCAAGTGAATTTTAATTGCTTGATCAATTGTAGTTGTAACTGTCTGAATAGAATGTTGCATCTATAGGTGCAGCATGTCGTTGAAAGAATTGCTACTGTTGTAATCGAGCATAATTCTATGGTGTGATTTATGGCTTGGATTGGAAGTTAATCTATAGGAACAGTGGATTTAGTTTCATGGGTAGCATGATTTGGAGTTTGAAGTCAATAGAACTGAGAAAAGAGGTGAGGTATAAAAATAAACAAAGTATATTTTGTAACAAGCTATAGGACGATGTGGAAGATTCAATCGAGGATGCTGGACAATTGGTGAGCGAGAAGATCAATAGAAGACTGTACCAGTGCGGTTGGTGAAACTATCGGGAGGATTAAGGAATAAAGCTAATTCGATAGATCATCATACCGTTGATAAGTCTCCAACTCTGATTTAATTATAATAAATTAAAGTTATATCTATTGTGAGTGTAGAATGAATATTTCCCATTCCCTTCAATTGTGCATGAACCAAGGGAATGAATTAAATTCATTGCCTTGTTTGATTATCCATAGCACCCTACCTCCCTGAGAACGAACTTTAAACTATAGGAATTTCCCAATAGTTAAATCTATAGTAAATTCCCATCTACAAAGCCCAAGCGGCATAGCCTACCGCGGCGGAGGGCCCGGTCTGGACTATCGGCTTGTAGGGCCCGGCATAGGCTACTACGGTGTAGGGCCCGGCTTGGACTGCTGGCTTGCAGGACCCGGCACAAGCTGTGGGGGTGCAGAGCCCTATATAGCTTGCCGGTACACAAGGCCCTGTTTGCCATCTGATCTTTCAATTTTTGACTTGACAACTGGCTCTTCTTGTATTTAAGTTCATGTAATGATGTTGACAATATTTCGAGTAAAAAATCACTTGATGTTGAGACCAACAAATAGTGGGATCATGACGAACAAGCCATAGTGTCCCCAAAATGCAATGATAGCGGCCAATATTTGTGAGATCTGCCACAATCATTTCTTGGTGATTTCCCACTTCCAATTCAACAATTGCTTCATGGATAATAAGTCCAAAGTTAATCACTCTTCTATCTATAACTCGAACCTCTCGTAGAATCAACTTAGATCGTATTTCTGCTCTGCAATTTTGAGCAAAATCTTGATGCATGAAGACCCCGGTAGCACCTGAATCAATTAAAGTTGTTGTCATAATTGAGTTGATACGAGCATCCATAGTCAGATGCGCTCCTAGTTCCATGGTGGCACACAAGTAGTGTGACAATGCAATCCTGTTGGACTATCGTGATTGTTGAAACGTAAATTCATCGACCAAGTCCCCTTTCGAGATCACGCTCGCCGCTGTTTGATGCGTGTCCAAGTACCGAATGAAGGGCTTCAGTCCCAAGCCCGACCTTTTCCCGATCCAGTTGATCCACCTTCCTCCTCTCCAATAATCACAAGGGAGTAGGGTTTGGAAAGATTGGTAGGGCACTTAGCTCGCATATACCCATACAACCCACAATCCCAACACCTCCCCTATTTTTGGTATTCCATACAATCCACTACAGTCTTTGCCATAGCCATCGACACAAAGGCGGTGTTAATCTCCATTGATACCGGACCAAAACTCCCTGAGTTAGCTTGAGATCGGCTTGGCTGATCTTGTGGGTGCAAAATTGAGACTAGCAGATGTCGAATTTGACGTTGAGACCATAAACACTCATCAATACAGGAGGCCATGGACATCCACTCGTGCAATCAGCACGATTGATTTTTTGTAGTGGCTACCAAATCAAGAATTTCCTCCTTTAATCCCCCACGGAACCGCGCTATTAGACTTGGTTCATTCCAATCGACTTGGGCAGCATACTCATTAAATGTGGAGATATAAGTCGCAACCGTTCCCGTCTGTCGTATTTTTCCGAGTTGATCCTTCACCGCACCTTTGCGGTTAATATCCCCATACACGGCAATAATTGCTTCGCGGAAAGTGTTATAGTCTACCAATAAATCGTGAGGCCGTCCTTCGTCCAATGCCTAAAGAATTGGCATTGCCCAATTCTGCGCTGCACCACTCATATAGGAGAGTGCGTATGCAATTTTATCTTTATTACAACAATAGGCACGTGGCTTACCTCGGAACACCAAGTGGAGTTGCGCAAACCAGTTGTACACTTCTCCACCCTTCTTCCCCGTAAATATGTCTGAACTGAACCTCAACTGCGTATGATCATACATTCTTGTAGAGGCAGATGGAGACACAAGATTGAGACAACCTACAACGCACTCTAAAATTTGTTGGACAATATGAAGAATGGCAATCTAGAACACCGCTTGCACTTGTTGTTGGATGAAGTTCACCCACTCCGACCTAAGTTCCTCTTGTAGGGATTGTGCAACTTCCTCAATCCTCATTGGACCTTTTTTGAGCCATAATTAAGACAAAACAATCCTCACTACAAAATTCAATCACTTCCGAGGATTGATTGGCCCCTAATTGTCAATCATGTTCAATTGGACATCCTCCACCACGAAAGCAGGGGTAGTTTGTGACTTGACATAACGTTAAGACTCGAGATCCGAAGCGGGAATTCTGCTAATGCTTTCCGGTGGATTTCCAATCCGGCTTCTACTCTCCAATATAACCAACCTGAATTCATATCTCTCTCAACAAAACTTGATCTATGAACTAACAGTAGTGTGCATGCGGTCAATCATAATACATCAAGAAACATAAGTGCACACACTCCAAACAAGAAGCAATCATAGAAACAACTTGAGAAAGCATTAGGACCAAGGAC
This sequence comes from Climacium dendroides, assembly GCA_950106755.1. Lineage (NCBI taxonomy): Eukaryota > Viridiplantae > Streptophyta > Bryopsida > Hypnales > Climaciaceae > Climacium > Climacium dendroides. The sequence goes on from OX467092.1 coordinate 1,833,560, forward strand.
TCGTCATTCAAAATAGCTCTTACATTAACATATGTCAAGTGAGGGACATTGCTCCCCTCACCGAGCTTAAGTTCATGCTTCATTAACCTACTAAGAATAACCACTTTCTCTCCCATTAGAAGTAACCGCTCCCCGTCTGTTATGGAGCCTTGTTCAATTGAAGTGATGTAGTTGTGACATTCTTGAATAGAATATGAAATACCACCATAAGTAGAAGCAGGACCCTTGAAACCCCAACATAGCACATCCAATATTCTATTTTAATTAAAGAAAAAAGACTCACTTTGTTCAATCTCGACAACTCCAACTTCTAGCCTCCACCATTTTCCAAGATCAGGCTGATTAGAGTGGACTTTGACCCCTAATGATAGTGCAAGCCATCCCCTTCGTTCACTAAGAAGTATAGCTGGTCTTTTCTTAGAAGAAGATGCATCTTCTGCGGGCTGTAGGTGCTTTGAGAAAACCAAATGATGTCGCAAATTCCAATCCAAGTTCTTCTTTGGTGGGCAAAGAGCAATCAAATCTTCATTGTAGAAATACCTCACCTTCATCCAAAAACTTTTAAGTGATGACTCCTTGAATGACCCCAACATGCTAAATGGCTTCAGGAAATCTTGTATACTATCATTCACAACTTCCATGATCAAAAACCCCTCATCTATGAACTTTTAGTGCATTTCAGTAGTCAAGGGAGTAGCCTTCTCCTTCCTCGCAACGGATTGTAGATGATCATTGTACTACACATCATGATGCATACACCAATTCTTAACATGGTTTGTGCTGGACAAGTGCTTCCATCTAAAATTATTGAAAAGATTTTTGAATGCTAGTCTTGTCGCGCTTTCCATTGTCCTTCCCTATCTCCTTTTGGCACTCAATACAAAAATCTTTACTATTCCATTTCCAGCAAAATTTGCAGTCCTCAGCAACCACTGTGTAAGTACTTCAATTCCCTTATCATCTTCTTTGATTATTCAAGGTAGTGTTCCCACACCTCTTTGAAAAGCAATATAGAATGAAGTTGATGGTCTAGTGAATCAATGATTTCCAATGTCCTAGTAACCCTAGAATTGGCAAGAAGATCCACAGTAGGTTCGGCACCTTCTTCATCAATGAGGGCATCTTTAGACCGTGCTAGCAAAACATACACGTTTGTAACCACATCGTTCAAGGCTTCCATTTTTTGCCTTATTCTACAATGTTGTTTGTTATCCCAAAATTAAAACAGCCACTCTAGTGCTGATTTTTCCTCTAGGCAAACCCTAAAGGGAGCATATGTTTCATCTTCAAGCAACTTGACCTTGTTGTAAAATCCCAAAATAGAGAAATTGACCTCCATTGTAAATATCTTGACTTGTGTGGACTTGGTGTGATATCCTAAACTCTATTGTAACGCACCAGCAACTTGTAATTGAAAACAAAGCTTGAACTAAAAGATGAAGTGAACCAAACCCTAATGAAGCAAGAAAACAAGGAGATAAATTCACTTGTCTTCAATCAAAGTCGTCCTACCCAACGACAACAACTATAGACCAAATGAACGTGCACAATAAATTGAAGAGGACAAAACCAATGATCATGAAATTGATGAACCCATGCATGGAGTTGGCTATGGCAAAGGAATTTGAAAGGATGCCAAGTGAAAGTACAAAGGGAAGCACCCCACTACACTCCATACAGACATCATCCTCCACACTTGGCCCTCTACTTTGACCATTGGTGTCAACATGCACACCATTATCCAAAGCATGACCCGTTTACTGGTAGGCATCACTCTACAAATAATTAGTTCATTAGATACATCATCATACTCTTTCAGAAGGCGTCCAAGGAACATAGTGGTGAAGAGAAAGATTGTTTCAAAACATACCAAAATTGCAAAGGCCACTAAAGCAATGGAAGCGATTATGGCAAAGCAGTTGCAAGACATTGTGGAGTTCAACTAAGCTCTAGAGTTCTTCAAAATTGAAGTCCAACTCAAATTATTTAATAAACAAATGGCTTATTAGCAATAGAAGGATTGACGTTTATATAAAAATGTACTAGCAACCAATGAAAATGCATAGTTGTCAATTCTCAAATAAAGTGACATTGTAAATTGTTTTTCTCATCTATCCACCATGCTTGGTAGAAGCTTGGCAAGAAGTAGTAGCCTTGAAATCCAAAGCTCACCATGTGAAACAAGAGAAGTGCAAATTAAACAAGCTTTGGTTGGTATAGCCTAAGTAGTCACTTGCTAATGGCCATGGCACCAAAGCCTTGCAACTTGAAGAGGATGACCTTCAAGCTAAATCTACCAAAGAACACCTACAAAAGAATGAACTTCCTCTCTGTTAAAGAAATTAGCAACCGAAACTCTCTCATTTAGCTATAGACTTTCTTAATCAAGGAAATATTACTACTAGAAAAACATAATCAAAACTATTAGATGGCCTTTATTTGTCCAAAGTTGGCCTCTACTATTGTTGTACTGACATAGCCTTCTTGTCACGCAACCACCTAGAGTTATTATAAGAAAATGTCCTTTGAAATTCAAAAAGATTTCTATTCCACTTATATTGTATGTGATGAGATGGTAAGGCAAATATAAAGTGACGTTGTTACATTATATATGCGTATATTATGTATAAATTTATATTTATTGTTGGAATAGAGGTTTTGGGAGAGGAGCCTAATCCATCCATATGGAATGTATTCTACTTTTTTTTACCTTTGTTAGACAACTATTTGACATTAGTTTACTTATTTCTATACTTAAAGACATTTTGAGATTTTAGTTTGTACTAGCAATTGGCGCTTGCTATGCTATGCATTCACCATTAGAAGTTCATAAGAATTTTAATGTATTAGATAGAATGCAGAGCAAGAATTTCAATAAATCTTCAGATAAAAATCACTAAAATCTTCATATAATTTTTTAATAAATAAGCATATACTAAAATAAACAATAAAAATTTAATGAATGATGAATGAAATACATGCAATGATGAATACGGTAAAAGATATACATACATTAGAATGCATTAGAAATTTGACTCCATTATTACAAAAAATGGCAACTCAAATTGAAGAATTGAAAAGAAAAACTTATAAATCTCAAAAACTTGGTGAACAACTTAATTGTTGTGAAATCCAAAATTGCTTTAATTGAATAAATTTCTCAAAAGCATTTGGTAGTAGCAATAAAAAATTGAAATCATGAAAGTTCAAAGCTCACAAAAGCACAAAATCATAGAAGTGCAAAGAAGTGTAAAGCCAAGAGAAGCAATGGATTTGCTACCTCTATAATATCATCCTATGGATCCTCTTTAATATCACCTTAATTGCAACAACTATATTATTTCTATAATATCACCCTTTGTAGAAAGTGATATTACAAAAGTGATTGCAAACTGCTACTCTATTTTTGTAATATCATATTGTATAAAAATACGATTTCTATGTATGCATGATTGAAAATATTTTTACAGAATATTTAAAATAATTATTTTAAAGACTTATCAAAATCATTATCATGCATTCTATTTAAATATATCAAATTTTTGCTAATATGTGATACAATGAATGCATAGCATAGCAAACATGAGCCCCTAGTAATAATGGTAGCATTTGTGATATTACAGAGGGACTTATGATTTTGGTAGTATGATTTGAAGTTGCCTAAATGAAAGGTGAAGTTTGTTTTACCTTTATTTTTTATTTATTTTTAAATGATTAGAGCCATGTAAGAAAAAAAGATAGAGTTATGGGGAAAAAGACAAGGCCAATGGATGAATTTAAGTTCATGTAGCACTTTAGAGGCTAAACTCCACTTGTTTAGGTGAATGGTATGGAAAATGAGGTGGGTAGATAAGATAGAGGGCTTTCTTCTTCCTCCTCATGATTAGCTTGGGAGAACCGAGACTTGGAAAGGATATTGCACGTTGTATATGGAGAGTTTTTGTAATGAAGTTTTGTGGGGTTGTTCATCTCTAATTTCAAAATTCTATTATTCTTTTAGTTTGAAGTTTTTGTGCAAAAGTTATGCTTGAGGAAGTGAGAGAGGAATGATTGTCATGGAGAGTGAGGCCAAAACTTTCTAGGGTTCATAATTATGTGGTGAAGAGGTATTCTCTTATGAGATTTGGTGAGGTTATATATTGAAATGTTAACTTTCCCAAGAGCTATCATTCACTTAATTTGGAGTGAGGATAAAAAAATTATAAGTTTAGAAGTGTAGTGAGGAGCTGTCTTACATTTGAAGTAAGAAAACTTTGATCGTTTATAAAAATTGTACAATATCTTAATTTAAAATGAGATTTGAAGAATTTTTAGGTATTTGTGTTAACTTTTTAAAGAGATATTACACTCTTTATTTGGAATTAGTATGTAAAAGTTATGGATTTAGAAGTATAGTGGTGATAAGCTATCTTTGAGTTGAAGAGAGTAAACTTTGGTTGACTATAGAAATTGGACAGTATCTTAGTTTGAGTTGAAATTTGTAGAATTTATAGATCTTTATGTTAACTTTTCAGAGAAATATTACACTATTGATTTGGAGTTTTGAAGAGGCTATGGCACTCCTATTAATGTCGGATACTTCTTCAAAGGAAATTTATATGGTTTATGTATAACTTCTACCAACTTTGTTCAAATATGTAACATTTTATTTAGTCTATATGATACTTTATAGGGTTATATGAGCATATTGTACTTTATATGGCCTATATGCTATTATATGAGGGTTTTATAAGCATTTATATGTACAAAAGTACCTAAACATGCGGTCCTTCATTTCCAAGCCAAATCTAATTGCAACTACATTCCCTGCGTTTTTTCAAGGCAAGGCCTCTCTATTCAACAATGCTTTATATAAATTGAATGCATTAGAGTTCATGAAGGTTTGGCTACTAGTCATTACTCTTGCCTACTCTTTATAGTTGAAATATTGTAAGGTATATTGGAATACACCTATTCAAAAATTTCAAATTGGAATTTACAAACGCATAAAGTGCAATTTCACTTCTATATTTATGGTACCATGTGCCTTTGCTAACTAAGATAAATGCCGAGGAGTCTACTCTTTTCCACAACTACAATAATGGCAGCTATCTCCGGCATTCCATCTCTACCATCATTTTTGTCTCTATAATAATTTTCAGCATCATTCCTACTTACACCATCTTCCACCACTTCATTGTGTAGACCCTCATTTCATAAAATTTGAAATAAGTTTTCAACTTCCTTGTGGGATTGACCCCAGAGTATATTATATAAAATTGTACAACAAAGAATCACATTTGATAAGAAAGCAACATCTAAATCTGATTTTGTGAGAAGTTTCCTAAAGGTTTGCTTAAGGATTCCAAATGCATTTTCGACAACACACCTATCCTTTTGAATCTTTCTATTAAAAAAAGTCTCCACCATAAATAGTTGCATGTAACTCCGATAAGGAACCACAAAACAAGAAAGCAAGGGCTAACCTTGGTCACCAATTAGATAAGGAGAAAAAACTTCTACACTGTATTGATTGGCAAACAAATCATTGTGCGTTGCCAAATCGTATAGTGATGATTGTCTGAGCACTTGTGAATCGTTAGTTGAGCATGTAATACTTGTACAAGATACAAGACAAGATGGATTTTAGATAAAAAAGACTTGATTTAAAAATTCAAGAAGTATAAGGCTAAAGTTAGAAGCAAGAACTAAGACCATGAGAGATGTTGTCGAAACTGAAGACTACCTCAGCTTTATTTCCTTTATATATGATCAAGTATAGAGTTCTTCTAGAAGCTTCCACTACTTGGAAAGCTTCTCAAGAAGCTTTCCTTTAATTTGGACGTTCTTCTAGAAGTTTCTTCTACTTGAAAAGCTTTGTAAGAAGCTTCCCTTTAATTTGAACATCTTTCTACAAACTTCTAGAATCTCGAAGCTTTTCCTACTTGGATTCTTGGAAAGTTTCTCAAGAAGTTTTTTCCTATTGTAAGCTTCTTAAGAAGGTTCTAAATTATGTCCATGACATCACCTCCTTGTCTAGCGACGAGTTCCAAGAAGAGTTCAAACAATCTTTATTTTACATTTGCAAAAAATCAAGAAAGCGACAAATAATATTTGCAACATAAATTGTTCATTGATCTCTAGATAATGGTTGGACAAGGCCACTCAGCCAACGATTGTGACCACAACTATTTTCTACAGGAAGTAAACCAAAATAATGTTCCATGTTGAGGCCTTCAAAACATCTTTGGAAGGTAACTTCTAGTCCATCAAACTTGAATTTTTCAACTTGTAATAAGATTACTAGAGCTTGAGCATTGGATTGGAGATTACCATATCATGGCTATTTGATACATGGTCGTTTTTGTTGTATCAAAGATCCACCTTCATCTTGAAGTTGTGGTGGCGGAAAATCTAAAGGTTATAGAGGCTAATCTAGTAATTGCAACATAGAAAGCTCATACTTAGGCTTGATTGTGTACTCGAGATCTATAAAGTCTCTAAAAACCTTCTAATAAGACATATTGGAGTTTCTACAAAAGCTAACTAAAGACTAAAATTTTATATGATTAAAATAAAGACTATCTTCTATTGTCAACTTTTTCTTCTTTTTATATCCTCTTGATAGAGAGGTGTGAGTGCCCATTTAATCACTTGGGACTCGTAAACTGTTTTATTTTATTTTATAAGTTTTGAGTATAGTTTTATATACAAAAATCCCAAAAAAGAGTGAATAATCAAAATAGAGATGTCACATACCAATGTAGCATTTGGTTCTAAATAGAGCATTTTTCTTTAATTATAACCAAATTTTACATGTAGATAGGGTAGACACCTAAAAATTGTATAAAATAAGCGTGCTTACTAGAAATTGCCCAACTTGTCTAAACCTGACAAATCCTAGCTAAATTGGTCTAAGGAAACTATGTAAGAATCCTAGTTTGGATTCCCAAAAAGAGGTTTCAATATCCCCATTCTATTAGTGAAATAGTAAAAATCCCAATTGTTATCCTATAAGTGAAGAAAATTCAAGACGAACCAGAGAAGGGCATCTACAATTTAAGTACAGTGACTTGAGGTGGGAATCATGTTAGAAGTCCAACGACGCAATAAATTCGCCAAGATTCCATAATTACCAGAAGTTAAAGGAGATAGCGGGATTTGATTCTCCTTTTCAGATTGCAAAGTAAAAATATGAGCTTGCATGTCTCTTGTGGAATTCTATGAGAGGTTCTATGAAAATTCTCGATTTTTTCTGATCTCCAAAAGATCTTTATTCGAACGATCAACCGCTAAAAGTTATGATGAAAAATTCTTAGAAATTACCAAGTTGCGATAAAATCTCACTAAAAATTAGTATAAATTCTTTTATGTTAATAATGAGCTACAACAATTTTTATAGCATTCGGATAGTTAGAAGACTCAAAACTGACAAGATCCTCCAAAATTAGCAAAATTCAAAATTCAATGTGGAGTTGACTGGTGTATCAGGAGCATACGAAATTGGATTGAGGTCAAAGCGGGGTCTTTTCTTACTCCCTTATACCTACTAAAGAGCTTAAGCTAGTTACTTTCTTCAAAGAATTCAACCTCTAAAAGTTGGATTTTTATCCCTTTTTAGATTCTAGTTGGCGTTAGCTTTTAGTGGTTTTTTAGCAGATAAAAAAGGGGGTGGGGAGTTTTAATAGACTAAAAATGGCTTTTTGAAGCCAATGGCACAATCCTTTTGTAATTTGGAGTTAATCTCCAAAAGTTAGAGTTTCGAACCAAATCTTAGAAGTCAAAATTTGGAAAATTAGGATGAAAATCCTAAGTGATAAGTTTACCTTATGAAAATGAGAGGAGGTGGGTGCCCTTGGAATAGTATACAAAGGCACCATTTTTCCTCTCAAAACACCTCTTTTTTGCCAAGTTTTGACTTTGTACACATTGGTCTATTAGTTTGAACTTTTTGGCCATTTTTGAGCCAAAGTTGTAAATGTGGTGTTTTTGGAGCATTTCAAGCTCCATTGTTAACTTTTGTGCAAGTTTTGAAGGACTTAGAGGTCCCTTCAAACTTTACTAACACTTTGTTGTTTGTATTTTGGTACATTTTTGATAACTTGTAGTGTTTTAACCAATTCTTGAAGTTGGTTGTGTATTTTCTTAAGTTTCTTGTGTTTTTGTACTAATCCTAGAGAAAAGCCCCACTCCATACCTTAGCGATGCCCCTTTGCGGGGATCTCTAGAGTTTTTATAGGTGTACTAACAAATTGTGTGTCAAAAATTCTTGTTTTATTTTAATTTATGTTTGTACTAACAATGTGTGGTTAGAATTTGTAAATAACACGTGTATGAAAGTTTGCATTAACTTGTAGTAGGAGTGGGAGTATTTTCTTGTATTTTTGTCCCATTCAAGACAGCAAAGCTTTGACTTTGCATGTTGTGAAATTATTAAAATTTTAGAAGAAAACCCAAAACATGATAGAGCTTTGAACTTAGAGGTTATAGAAATTGGTAGAATTTAGAGGTTATCAACAACTACAGTGGAGCTTTGACCTTAGATGGTTTGAATGTTTTAGAAATCTTGTACAATCACAAGCGATGGCAAAGCTTTGAACCCCCTCTTATACCTAGTTTATGTTATTGGCCTTGTTAATAGAAATTTAGCCAAGTTGGTCATTTCTTAATATTAAGTGAATATTTAGAGCCGCGGCAAAGAGTAAAGAGAGAAAGTGGTAGTAGACAATTAAGTTCAAAATCATAGAGTAGAGGTTGAGAGGTTTCTAAAAACATAAAATACGAAACAATCCGAGTTGAAATGAGTGAGATATGAGCGAATGAAGTTTTTAAACACTAATTAGTAGTTAAACTTCATCCATGTATAACTTCTACTAGGAAGATCCGATTTACAAGTGTCTTATTAATCTGGAAAGCTAAGTTTAGCCTCTAAAAGGAAAAAATATAAAAATTCTAAAAATAGTAATTTGTCAAAAGTCAAGCCGAGAGCTAGAATACCACGAAGTAGAATTAGGGAAAAAAAAACTAGAGATTAGAGATGGGAATTAGCCACTAGAAAGAGAAATTAACAATTCTATACTCACCACTCTTTTTCTCACTAAAGCTCTTCAAATTACAACAAAACTAAGAAATAGAAGTAGTATAGACTAACAGAAAAGGGAAACATTTAGTTCCTTGTTTTCACTCAATTAGTTAGACACCAACTTTCAAAATACAAGTGAAGAAGATGAAGAGTTTGTTTGATAGTTGAAGAGAAATTAGAGTTGATAAGATTTAAAAGGAAATTCTTGAAATTCAATTAGAACCATCAAAAACTTAGGTAAAGTAATAATGACTTATAAATATCAAGAGTAAATTATTATTTAAAAGTCAGTGCAATTATTTAGGGTTTCAAAGTCAACCCTTGGCACTCAAATAATTGAGAAAAGTAGTGAGAAAGAAAAGAGGAGATAAAGGAAAGAGATGGGAACTTGAAAGATTTCAAAGTTGAACTTGTATTTTTCAACCCCCTTTAGCCGTGGGCAAAAAATTCAATCAATTTTGAAAGATGGTGAATGATGAGGAGTTTGAAGGAGTATATGACTACCTTAACAATGACACCAATTCTGCAGTGAATTACTAGCTACAACCCGTACGTTTCAATTATCAAAATTAAACATTTTAAAGAAGATCCGAATTACAAGGCTAAGTCAGAGTACTTAGAGTAGTTTTTTTACAAAAATCAAATACGCAAAGCTCTAGATCATAGTTAGAAGTTTCCGAAACCATATCACACTTAAGAATCAGAGTTAAATTGAGAAAGATATAGATGGATGAAATTTAAGTTAAAAATCGGATGATTTGTAGCAAAAATCATCCATTAAAGTCAAGACTTGGAATTTAATTAGGACATCATAACTTAAAGATAAGAGTAAAATTTCAAGGTAAATTGAAATAGGGAAGAAGGTAAAACCTTGGATGAAGATTTTAGAGCCTTTTAAAGGCTAAACTTCATTCGTCTATAACTTTTGCAAGGAAAATCGAAATAGGGTGAATTTCATGTTTTTAAAAATGGCATGAAGTGTTCTATCATTTAGAATATCTAAATTTAGACTATCTTTGAATTTACTAAAAAACACTGGGGCTTAAAAAATCAAGTTAGTAAAAAATATACACTTCCAATTTGGCTAGGTTTCATTGGTTAAATTTCAAAATAAAAGAATGAGTACAACATTAGAGAAAGATTCACTGCTTGAAAGGCATAATGAATCAACATTAAGTATCCACAGGAATAACTGTGATTACTAGAACCTGGTTGTGCACGCTAATTTACCAAGGGTGGGTAAACAAGCGTTTACAAGAGGCTTTTCAAAAAAATTATTGTTTAAATAGATTGCAATTTATTTGGATAGAGTTGGTGAAATTCATGTACCTTTTATATTGCGTTGATTAAGTTTGATGTTGATTCCCACATACATTCATTAATGTCATATCTACATTAGTGTACCAAGTACTTTGTATTCCAACTTGCCACGTCAACGTTGTGAATCAAATACTTTTTCCACTTCATATTCTTTATGAAGTAGTGGTTGACTTATTTTTGACAAATTTGATTCTTTTTGCGGTTCAAGGAAATATGAAAGACTAGATGTATTTTCATCAATGTCGAAAGCTCTAATCAATAACCGACAAGATTGATCTGTTTTTAAATGGAAAATGGCCCTAACCATTGATAATTTAATTTGTCGTATGGGCAAGTGGTCATAATATTTCATTGAAGAAGTCAAACCTTTTTACCAACTTGAAATGAAGGTGACTCTTTTCGTAACGCATCAATTGATATCTTGTAACGATCTTAAGCTTCTTGAAGATGAAGTTTCATCACATCTTGGAGCTTTGATAATTACAAAGCCAAGTCTTTGGCTTTTGGATTGTCCATTAGAGAAATACTAAATAGGGCTAACTTGGAATGATATCCATAGTTGACATAGAATGGTGTTTGTCAAGTAGAAATATTGTTAATATTATTATATACAAATTCTGTTAATGTCAAATGTGAAGTTTAATCATCTTGTTGATAGTTGATAGTACAATATAGATATTGTTCCAATACTTGATTTATATGTTTAGTTTGTTCATCTTTTTGAGGGTGAAAAGTGGAAGGACGTTTTTTATCTACCTTTAAGGTCTCAAAAAAGGACTTCCAAAATTTAGAGACAAATTGTGATTCTTGATTCAATACAATATTGTTTAATAACTTGTGATATCGATAAATATTATTAAAAAACAACTTCGTTATTTCTTTGCTAGTGATTGTTTTCTTGCATAGAATGAAATGCACCACTTTTGTAAGTTGATTCACAATCATGCATATAGAATAAAAAGTCTTGGATGGAAGCAAATCTGAAATAAAATCCATAAAATTAAAGACCATGGTTGATTAAAGATGGATAATGGTTGGAGGAGTCTATGCAATTAATATTGAGGATTTTTAGACTTTAAACAAGTGTCACAAGTGAGCACAAAATCTTTGACAACCTTCTACATTTGAGGCTACTAGAAGTCTTGAGACACAAATTCTATTGTTTTGTTGAATCTAAAATGTCTGGTGGCAACAAAATTATATCGAGTTTGAAAAACTTGAAGACGCAAAGGACCTTCAGAAATATATAAATGTTCTTCAAAATATAAGAGGTTGTCTAAAAACTTGAAGCTGTCACTAGTATGATAGGACGGATACTTGATGTCAAGAACTAAAAGATTTGTTTTCGATGTTGTACAAACTTGGTCAAGAAATGAAGAATCAACTAGTAGTGTTATAGTTGTTGTATAAAGTTAGAATTATTTAGGCTTTAGAAGAGTCATTTATTATAAGTCATATGTTGTTTTTCCTTCTCTTAGTATTGAATATGATCTTTGAAACAAAGTATTTAACAATCTTTATTGCTTTTTGGAACGATATGTGATAATGAAGTTGAAATGAGATAAAGACATATTTTAATAGGCTTATCGTTGATTTAAGACACGCACAAATATAAAATACTCAAGATTTTTGTGATTTGTATATACAATCATCTAATGTAACACTCCCTCAAGTAAATGGTGCAATTCTTGAAATGAGTTCGTAATGGCAAGAAACTCTTTGTCATGAATCTCATAATTGATCTCACTAGCCAAAAAAATTCTTGAAAAGAATACAACTGGATGAAGTTTCTTTTTTTCTCCCATTTGTGAGAATATTGCTCCCAATGCAAAATTTGACTCATCTATTTCCATGTAGAACGGTTTGAAAAAATACGGATGAATCAAGATTAGGGTTGTTGTAAAAGCTAATTTTAACTGTTGAAAAACCTTCTTTGTCTTAGGTTTTCAATCAAACTTTTGCATGTTAGCCAAGTTAATGGAGTTGCCACTTGTGAATAGTTATTAATGAAGGTTCAATAAAAATTAGCAAATTTAAGGAAACATTGTACATTTTGTATTCTTCGAAGAATTCCCCAATTTGTGATAGTTTGAGTCTTCTTTGGATTCATTAATAGTCTTTTGTTGAAGATGATATACCTAAGAAACTCTACTTGCGGTTGATAAAATATGCATTTTTTTAATGTGGCATATAATTTAGTATCTCGTAGCTTTTGTAGTACAAGTTGTACATGTTTCTTGTGTTTCTCATAATTATTCTTCAGTATTTTTTAAATAAATTAAAATATTGTCAAGATAACATACAACAAATTGATTTAAGAATTTGCAAAAAAAACATCATTCATTAAATGCTGAAAGATAGATGGTGCATTTGTAAGGTCAAATGGCATAGCATTGTACTCAAAATGTCCATATCTTATTCGGAATGCCATCTTTCATTCATCATTGACTTTAATACGCATCAAGTTATACTCCCCACAAAAATCAATTTTATTGTAGATTTTGGCTTGTTCATGTTAATCAAGAAGTTCAAATATCAATAATAATAGATACTGATCTTCACTATTATTTTATTCAGGCTGAGATAGTTCATGTATATTTGTAAAGAGCCATCTTTCTTCTTCACAAAGAGTATTGGCGTTCTAGCTAGAGATTTGGAATGTTGAATGAAATTTTTTGTAAGATTTTCATTGATGTATTTTCTCAATGCTAAAAGTTCATGCTGCAATAGATTGTAAATTGAGCCAAATGGTGGTTGGGTTCCATCTTCAAGATTGATGGCGCAATCATATAGTTGGTGTTTTAGTAAGATATCAACGTTCTTTTTTTCAAATACATCACCGAATTCTTTGTATTGAATTGGAATACTTAAAAAAATAATTTTTTTTTGTGCATTGGAGTTGAGTAAATAATGTAACAATTGTCTTTTTATATTTTTATGAAAACTCTAGCTTCAACAAGTATAGACTTAACATTTAAAGGCATTGGAGAAGTTTTGATGTAAAAGCTTCTCATGAAAATAATAAACTTTGCAACTTCTAGTCTACAACTAGTTTATATTTTTCTAACCATGATAGCCCTAAGATCATAAGATTAATTGAGGTTTTGATTACATTGAAATGTAATCATATTTTTGTGTCCAGCAAATAAAACCTTTAGTAGTTTGGTTTCATGTGTGACATCCCCTAAAGATAAAGCTCAATCGTCAATAGCTTCTATATACAGGATTTGGTTTCTTAATTAGAGATTTTTTGTGGTGTTTTGCAAATTCCTCATCTACAAAACAAGTTGAAGCTCTAGAGTCTAAAAAGACTTGAATTTGCAATTTCTTCTTGGGGCCCGATTGCAAAGATATGATGAAGTAGTGAGAAAATTGAGAAGAAAGATGAAGACTTGAATTTGTTTGTATAATAAAGGGATTAAGTCGCATGGTCCTTATTGTAGCTGAACATCCTCATTTTTCAATATTTGTACACTTCTTATTTTAAGAGGTCATTTTTTGTTGCAATTGAGTGCCTTATAGCCAAAATCTCTACAATAGAAGCATAGGCTTTCATCAATACACTATTTATTTTCTTGTGCAATGAGTGGTTCAAATCTTACAGCATCAATCTGCATATCCTTTGGTCCTTAAGAAGGTATGTTTGTGACATGTATTGCCTTAATCATTGGTAAAGAATATGTTTTTAATATTGGTGCAGTCCAAGAACAATTTTGGAATAATCAGGTTGTTGCATTTTATAGATTAATTTATTACTTCATTCAATGTTGAAGAATTAAAAAATGATAGCATCAAACCCTTTGCATTGTCTTGTAAGCCCATTGAAATTGGTTCATTAGTGCTTCTTCACCTCAGTTGATATCACAAGCAAGTTGTTAATTTTTTGACGCATATAATAAAGCCAACTGTAATCTTTATTGTAAGATATGGATCTTTGTTGTCACCCAATGATTCTTGTAATGTTCTCCAAAATGCTTTACCAAAAATTCCTAAAAATGTCTCAAAATTGTTTAAAACAGGAAACTTGGCTTTGAATAGTGGTGATAGGGCTTGTCTAGTGAGTAAGGCTCCGATGAAGCCCACACGTGATTTGTTTGTAGAATATCATTGAGGTTGAAAAGCAGTGATGAGCTGAATTTGATCTATGAATCCTCAAAACTTTAAGCAAGAACCATCAAATTTCTTAAGAAGGCTAATCCTTGGTTCCTTCACTATTGACAGACTTGAATCAAAACCTTGAGTAGGCAACATTGTTCTTGAAGTCAAGGCGGTTGAAATAAATTGATAATTTGTATCAACTTTAGTGGCAAAGTCTTTAAGAATATTTGTCCTTATAGATTAAGATTCAATGACCTTCAATATGAGATCTAATTTATTTTTTTGTTGTATTTTTGTCTTCACTTTTTGACACCTTAGTTCACTCAACAAAACACATTCACTTAATTGACAAAATCAATTTAGAGATGGATAATCTACAATATCTAAATGCTAAAGTTATTTTCAAGAAGGGCGGTGAACCGCTCGCAATCTAGAATAAAATTCATCAAGAAGAAGAATAATACTAGTTTGGAGGAGGGTAATCTACAATCTTTAAGTACTTGGTATTTTCAAGAAAAGGATAATCTACTCTCAATCAAAATTCCAAGCTCTAATATTAGTTTTATCTTTGGTTTTATCAATAACTAATATGACTAAATTTAAATTGGGCTGACACACTGTCTGTCCATTCAAAAACTCAAAAACCAAGTTTCATAAAGCAAAACTCAAAGGGCAATCTCGACAAACTATAACAGATGTACAAGATACAAGACAAGACAAGATAGATTTTGGATAAGAAGATTTGATTTAAGAGTTCAAAAAAATAAGGCTAAAGTTAGAAGCAAGAACTAAGACCTTGAGAGGTGTTGTTGAGACTAAGGACTACCTCAATTTTGATTCCTTTATATACTACCAACTATAGAGTTCTTTTAGAAGCTTCAGCTATTCGAAAAGCTTTTCAAGAAGCTTCTCTCTAACTTGAACATTTTTCTAGAAGTTTCTCCTACTTGGGAAGTTTCTCAAAAAGCTTCCCTTTAACTTAAGCATCTTTCTAAAAAATTCTAAAAGTTTTTCTTGCTTGGGAAGTTTCTCAAAACGTTTCTTTCTACTACAAGCTTCTTAGAAAGGTTCTAAACTATATTTGTAACAAAGCTTGGCATTTCAAGATACAAATCCAAAAAATGTTTTTTACTATCTACAACTGTTTGGTAGTTCAAAGTATAACCATTAAATTTAAAATAAAAGTAATTTG
This sequence comes from Climacium dendroides, assembly GCA_950106755.1. NCBI lineage: Eukaryota > Viridiplantae > Streptophyta > Bryopsida > Hypnales > Climaciaceae > Climacium > Climacium dendroides. The sequence continues at coordinate 1,849,231 of OX467092.1, forward strand.
ATAGAATATGGCAAGGTTTTGAAATCAAAACATGTATGTCACCAATGGCTCTAACTATAGCAAGTAGACCACAAAGATTTGCAAATTTTTCGTGAATGAATTTCAATTGATCACTTATAGGCCACCTAATGTTGTGCCTCAAGGTATCATTAATTGCATGCACAACATCTCTCAAGATAAAACAAACAATGCTTTTGCCAATTGCAAACATTTAAAGCAAATAAAAAAAATGCTCTGTAAATTAGCTTGAAGAAGGTGCAAGCAACACGAATCACAACTAGAATTGCCATCCAATTCTTGCGCACATGCAGGACAAGTAAGTCAATCAAGGCAAAGATTTTGCATTTTATTATGCGAAACATTTCAAGCCATCTTGTGTCATCATATTTGTTTATAAAAAACTACAAAAATCATGTTGTGGAGTGGGGTTTAATCCAAAATCCAAGGTCACCATAGAAAACAAACACAAAAGTAGATAAAGGATAATTTTTCAAGCTGGATTGCACAATTGCCAATGGATCCTCCACATACTACCCTAGATTTTGCACAATGTCAATGAAGGTGTCCCTTACATCTTCTTTAATAGGGAGAAGAGGTAGTAAAACAATGTACAATATAGTTAGAATTTGAAAAAGTAACCAAGCACCCAACATGTGGCCATCTAAATTGGTGTCTATGGCCGTACTATTTGTAGAATGGGCCAACCTTCAAAACCTTGTTGAAGAAAAAACATGGAAGAAATAGTTATTGTCTTGGCAAGTTTCAGAGAAGCAAACATGTGCTTAGTCTTGCCACAATGAACCCTAACTCCATTTTGTATACAAAACATCTTCTATTGACGTCCCAAAAATTTGAAGGATAGTAACCAACACACAACTCTGTTCAACTATTAATTTGAAGTGTAGCTTCATTCAAATTCATTGCCTAGTTCCACAAAGCCATAAATTTGCAAAACAAGTCACCAAAAATAGACAAGAAGTGAAACTTGTCACCTTGCAAAAATATAACCCTGAATGCCAATGGGTGAAATGCGGATTTCCAAGCACTATAAAAAGTGATGATACAACTTTGCAATTTTCAAATGAATTCAAATTTTGCAATAGAAGAAGGAAATGAAAAATGCCCAATGATTTCAGCAATGTGGAAGGTAGAAAGTAAAGACATGAAGCAAAATCTATCCTCATCAAAAAGAATCACAAGACAACTAAATGACAGGAAGTGACACCCAAGAGCCAAAGCAAAGTGAAGCAAATAGCTAAGAGACAATGATCAATTCTAAAAAAGATAGCTCATAGTGTGACCCCCCAAGTTGATGATGAAAGTTGCCTTGTTGGCACTTATCTCTAAAAATTTTGTTTTATTAAAAGCACAAATGTGAACCCCATGGCATTAGATCTCCTCTGATAATTACAGGGCCCCAAAAATCAACATGCCTCTCCATCAACCATCCTCTCTTTTGAATAGGAATCATTTTTATATTAAAATACCAGGCTTATATAGAGCCAAGTGAGAACTGGGCTTTAGAACATCCACACCCATCTTGCAAAACAGATAATTTCTTAGAGGGGCTTACAAAAGTGCCCCACTTGTCTTACAAAACAGATGACTTTTTAATCCCAAAGTGACATTCAATATCTAGAGTTCAAAAACATCATTGCTTTTGAAGCTCTATGGGTCTAGATATCTTCAAGTTATACAAATCTCAACTGTACAATCTTGTAGTGTATATGTTTTAGATGATATGTCCAAAATTTGAAGTCATTTGGCCATATAGATTGCAAGAACATAATGTTTTAGTGTCAAAAATAGATGTTGAAATTTTTCCCAAAACACATTTGGAGGTGAAATTTGTTTTCTAAACCTACTCAAATGAAAAAACTTTACACTACAAAATGGTTCAAAACTAGTATACAAACACATTGGTGAAACTTTTTTTCATTAAATTGACTCATTGTGTCTAAAAAATAGCTTTGAAATTGCAAAAATCAGCAAGAAAAATTGAAAAAAAAACATCTAAGGTTGAACCTCCTACTAGTAGAATGCTTCACTCACTCATTACTTCTTGGATTGACATGAGATTTTTTCCTCACAAACTTGACTAGTATGTGCAACTTTTCCAAAAAAATTATTGAAAATGGACTTTGTATGAAGAAGAAATAGGCCGCTGAAGTTCACTCTACTCCCAAAATGCCGGGATGTTGAACTTCGAATTGCTCCCAAACATTCACAACAACTTGGATTGACATGAAATTTTTACCACAATAACTAGACTTCAAGGGGAACAAAATCCAACAAATTCTATTGAAAATGAATGTTTTACGAAAGAGATCCAAGCCCCCGAAATTGCAGCCCTAAATGCAGTTTGGTGAACTCAAATTGAAGCTGTGAACTTCAATTGGCCCCCCAAAACTCAATGCATCTTGGGTTGATCTGAAATATTTGCCACATAAACTAGAGGGGAGAATACAACTTCCCCAACAAGTTTTATTGAATTTGGACCTTGGATGCAAAAGTTACAACACTTTGAATTGGACTTCAAATTGTGTGAGGACACTTTCTGTCCTCTTTGTCATTTTGGGGTTAAAAGGGAGGGCTTGCAAGACGGGGGTGCCTTGCATATTGGGGCCATTTTGCAAACCACCCACCAGCTTCCAAAATAGCAAATGACAAGTACAACACAAACACTGCATGCCAAACGACAAGCATAGCGTAGACTCCGCACACCTCCCTTTTCACCTTTGCCGACTTGCCTTTCACCTCCGGCGACTAAATTATCTTCGGGATAAATTGGCCCCTTTACATTTACCTCGCTGGTTGGCCTCCCGGCCTACAACCAGTGAGCCACTTTTTTGCAGGGCGGGTGGGCGTGCTCTTAGTGTAACTAGAATTTTGCAAATCATCCACACCAGGACTGGTCTTGTACCTCAGGCTAGTTCATGCCCCAAAGGGTCGACGTTGCATTCGTGAGGCTGGGCTTTGAATTTGCACCTGCGGGAAATGCACTGAAGAGTCGAAGGTGTTCCAACATAATTCACTGCTCCTAAACCCTAAAAAATCCCCAAACCCTAATCCTCCCATGCCACTTGCGACTCGTTGACAACTCGTTCAACACAATTACGTGAAGCCGCAGCAATGATCTGTGGAGAAGCAGATTTACATGAGAGCGTAAGCAAAGACAGTAATGAAGGGTTTAGGGTTTAGGAAACGTGCATTCTGCTCCACTCACAATCTATCCCTTGTCTATAGCACCTACAAATTTCCACAGACAGACACTGAATCCCTACGAAACCAGTGGTCGTTACCCGATGCGAGGGTACCGAATTTCCAGATTTTGCCACTTCCCAGTTCAAAATTTCATCAGGTGATCAATCTGGCAGACTTGCAGCAGGTCCAATCTACAGATGCTGCTTGGAATTAAGATCGCGTCTGCTTCTAAAACAAAATCGCAGCAGGGAGAAAAGAAATTCCCATTAAAAAATCTAACCCTGCTCCAAGCAATCTAGTAGAGAATCTAATAGAGAAATCAAAATCCCGCAAGAGAGACTCCATTTCTAAATTTATACAACTTACATGAAATCCCGCATGAATTGCAAAGCAAAGAGCCTATGAGACAAGAGTCGAAGGGTTCAAACAGGGTGCATTCAATCTGTTGGTTAAACACACAGCTTGTTATGTCCCTGGCGAGTAGATTCTAGGACAACTCAGAGTAGTGCAATTATTAACATTTAAGGGTTAATAATAGTAAACTAAGCCACAGGAATGAACACTTTATTCCAAAGATTGTGGACGATGAGAGTTTAAAATCTTCAAAGGGTGAAGATAGCAGGACGCAAAACCCACCCTACAGAGTGAGACCATCAAGGTAAAATTGTAGGTTCTCTAGGATAAAGGTAAAATTTTGCCCCCTATCTTGTACAATTTTGGAGGTATGTTCTTTATCTCTCTTAGATAATTTGGGGACGGTCTCTAATTGCAAATATGAATTCCAAATTTGCAAAGTTTATCATGTGTGGCAAATAAAAAATTCATGTGTTTTCCCATAGGATAAAATTTCTACATTTTCACCCTATTAGTCTCACTTCGTGGAACAGGTTTAACGTCCTTCATGCAAATGAAGTATCATATATGTATTATCTCTACAAGTTGGGAGATAAGGTAAGAGGTCCATAAAGTGTCTATTTAAAAGTTGATTGCATTATAGGGCAAGGTAAACTCCTTGAAATATATTTCAATCAATTTTTATAGATAAAAAACAATGAAATTCATGTCTAATCCAAGTTATTTCATATTTTTGGGACCTTTGTAGGATTAGTTAGGAACTTTTGAAAATGAAGCACAATGGTCATGAAATGCGTCCACTTCCTAAAATGTACATAACTAGAAAATTGATGGTGCATTATAGAAAGCAAAATGTAATCTACCTCTACATTACTAAATGCTAACATGGTGCTTTTCAAGTCTAATTAATTTTAGGACCTCTTACTTTATTCAACAACGGTGCACAATTTATGATTGAAAGTTCTAATGGTACAAAGTTGAATGAAAACTAATCCCTAAAGGACTAGGGGGGGTAAAAGAGACACTGTCAAAAATTGTAGGGTTTGGATATGTTATTGAAAAATGAAAATTGAATTTTGTTTTTGAAACTTCAACCATACAAAACTAAAGTGAAGTATTTTTCTAGAATGTGGAAAAAATTTCATCCCATTTGACTACATGAATTGAAAGATTATAATGTTTGAAGTGAGAAAAAAAACTTTTATTCATTCTTGAGAAATAGGATCAATTCAAGCCCTTTTGGAGTAAGATTTTTGTTCTCCATGAAGATGAATTTTTTTGCCATTCATAAATGTAAGATATTAGATTCATTCATGAAAAATTTAGAAGCAAATATGAAGTCTAGCTTATTCTAAATTACCTTGCAATGCCTAGAGGTTAAGTGAATTTGCAATACACTAATCATTCTTTGATGATTTCTTGTGTAATGAAGAAATTTTTTATTTGAAGTCTAAATGGTAAAAAGTTAGAGATAAACACTTGAAAGAATATGTTGAAAATATTTCAAGAATTTTGACTGTAGTGATTGCAAGATAATAGGACTTGAAGTTAGAAGAAAATGTTTTTTCTTGAGAACACCCCAACCTAGCTAACAAAGTGTCACTTGAGGAATATTTTTTTTTTGGACAATTTTATGCCAAATTTCATTAGTTACATACATGCCCTCGTACATGCCAAATTTAAAAAGTTGATGAGCTTTTTAGTAAAAGGATCCCTAAAGATTCTCAAATTGCTTAAGCTCCTCCAAAAGTTTAGGGCAACATAACTTTTGATTTGGGCACCTAATTGGAAAAAAAAAAAATCTATGAAGGAGGTATGTTTTTACACATTGTATTCAAATTTTATGAATATCCAACTGAAAATGACTTTGTAAGAACCTACTTGAGTTTTCTTGCGTAGATTGACAGATACTTGGTCCTTTTGGAGTTAAACACGTATCACATCATGTTAAGGCCCATCACTTCAAAGAAAGTACTTACATTTAGAAGAATTTTATCCAAGTGATATCAAAAAATAGAAGCATGAAAGTAAAAAAGGTACAAGACTTGTGCATGAAAATAAAACAAGTGTGAAAACCAATAATCCATCATTCTTTTCAATTTATTTCTTATGCCTAGTAGAATTCTAATGTGGAGCTCTAGGAATAGTAGCATCCCAGAATTGTCAAATAAAATTTAATAAACCTTTAATAAAAAAAACTACATAGCAAATTGCAAGAAAGATCATGTAGAAAGACATATACAAATTACATAATTTTATTTGACAATCTAGTACATGGAAATGAATGATTTCCCATATAACTTCAATGGTTCATACTCCAAGGAATCATCTCCCAACACTTTATAACACTTAGGCATATAATACTTAAATGAGATGTATTCATCTTCCAATGCTTTACAACACTTAAGGTATATAGTACTTGAATGAGAAGGATTCATCTCCCAACACTTTATAACATTTAAGGCGTACAATACTTGAATGAAATAGTTTCAATATTGCTTTCTTGATTAGCTTGCTTATCCTTTCCTTTCTTTTTTTTCTCATCTTGTAATTCCCTTTCCATCTCATCATGTAATATCTTCATATCTTCTTCATTCACAAGCGCCCCATACAAATCGTTGAGAGAATCATCTGAGCATTTGAAGGAATTATCTAACTTTTTTTCTTTCTCAAATAGCATGCTAACTTGTACCATTTGATCTTTTAGCTTTACTATTTGATCTCTGGCCAAAGAGAAGGATATCCAACTCATAGGAATTAAACAAATACACGCACCCGAACATAAAGAAAATATCATGCTCCACTCCAATCTTCGAATTGGAGGTAGGATTGCCAATCCTGCACATATAAAGGCAACCATTATGCACACCATAGAGGCAATGAAGAAGCCAAGCATCCACTTGATTGATTTTCGGATTCTCATCAAGGCTATTGTTCGTTCATCGTTGTCATGAACAAACAAAGTTGCCTCAGCTCCAATCAACATGGTGCCAATGCCCAAAAAGAATGACAAGGCATTGAAGACCACAAACATTTGTACTTTGAGATGTCCTTCCACAGCAACATATTGTTCGTATGAACCTGTTGGAGCTTGGGGACTAGGTTGAGTGAACTGGAAGTAGTCTGCATAACCAAGGGGAGGTTGCAACCATCCACCAAATGCCACACTAGCTATGAGTGCCGCACCAACAAGCACAAAGTTGGCCTGGGTGGTATACATGTCATTGAGCTCCTTCAAACGGTCTGCCACACCAGGCATTTGCAATAGTTCTCGTATGCAACTCCGATGTCTCGGGGTTGGCATTGACATTGGTCCATTGTCATAGGCGGGATATTGCATGCCTTGTCTATAAGGATAGGAATGATATTGTGACTCTCTAGTGCCATATCTCCCTACAGGATGGAATCGTGTCCATTCTTTGAACTCATTGTTGTTGGGAGCTTCAAATTGCATCCTCTCTTTGATATCGTTGGTGAAAACGTGAAAGTGCATCCCTTCCTTGGAATTCTTGGTATTCAGTTGAAATTGCATGGCATAATCAAGAGGAGTCTTCCCCAAGTAATCCGTCTTATGGGCACCAGATTCGATGTTCACCTTACTCATGCACAGTATGCGCAGCAAGCTTCTATCCCCAAGAAGAGACACCAAATGCAAAGGGGGCAAGCACCCTTGAATCCCACTGTAGTCATTAAAGTCGATGTTCTTCACCCACGGAGGACGTGTGAGCTCCATGACCACCGTATCCTGCCCGTGTCGGGTGGCACACCAAAGGGCCACCTTCCACAACGAACTAACCGTCAGCGCTTCAGCTGCATCGTCAAGAAGACTCTCATGGGAAGACATCTGACATGCTTCCGTGTATCCTTCAGAAATGCACGAAATTAGGTTAGAATAGCCACGTCGGGCTGCCCAGCAAAGGAGATTTGGATCAGTCTGAGCACTAGAAGGTCCAATGGTTATGGATTGGCCATGGCGTCCAAGCACTTGATCAGAGCCTCGTAAATGCCACCTTGCTTCTCGTTCCTGATTCTCAAAGTCTCGAAAAATACATTTCCTGAACTTGCCGTTCTTATTCCCTATCAGGAAGATAAACAACCCTCTGACTACTTCAAGAACATGGTACGCTTTGTCATTCCGAAATGACAATATAACCTCAAGGAGACGAGCTCCAGCCTTCACTGTACGTCTCTGCAAAAGCTCACACAACATCATCAGTGCCTCAAATAAATTCTCCTCTGATATCCAATACGATCGCTCCGCCTTCACGTGGTTGAAAAGGGGCTCCACGACTCTGTAGTAGTACCCTCTTACAAAGTCCAGCGACATCCAGAGGTTTGAAATCTCTTGAACAGCGGCTAGGTCGCATCCATGGAAGTAAGGGACCGGGTACTTCTTAAAAAAACGAGGATCGCAGAAAATCACAGTCATGACTTCGTCATCTGCCTCCAGTGCGTCCTTAAAGAGATAGCTCAGAACACCATTGTCATGTTCAAGTGCTTCAGCCAACCTCGGACGAAGAGCAGTTTGGAAATCCACAGACGGACGCCAAGATTCTTTCCCAGTTTCAGAGTCAACTATAATATCGTCAGGGTGAAGACCTAAAGCGATTGCTATTAACCTGGTTAGAACTCTTGCACGAATTACAACGGATTTTCGATCATCGCCTGTGCCTAGCAATAACGACAGCTTCTGTTTGGTGGCATTCGCGTCTTTGTCTTCGTGCACACACTGAATGAGCTCCTTCAGGAGCTGTTGATCGTTCTCGACGAGTGTCTCAAATGTTTTAATGGTGGTTGCATCTCTTGTCCACGACAGAACGGGATCCTCCGGAATTTTGTTAGCGCCCTCACTACCCGTACTGCTGGACGCCATACCCCGAAGAAGAAAAATGAAGACTGTTTAACCGAAGGAAAGAAACCCTAAATCACCGAATGAAAATCAAATTCGCTGCTTCCCTCGGTGTCTCCACCCTCAGAGTTGGAAAAAACAAAGGCCAATCGAAGTGTTCACAAAATTCACTGAACAGTTCGAAGGTACTCCGTGCCTTTCAATCTTCATGCCACTCTCGACTCATTCAAAACTTTCACCACATTTCTGTCAACAAGCAGGAGCAATGATCTGCGCAAAAGCACACTTCCATGAGCGATGGAAAACAAAGACAGAAATGAAGGGTTTAGGAATCGTACACCCTGATCCATCACTCACAATGTATCCCTTGTCGAGAGCCTCTGCAAATGTGCACCGACAGCCACAGAATCCCTGACGGCAGAGCCCGAGTCTGTTACCTGATGCGAGGCACTGAATTCCAAATTCTGCCACCTCCCAGTTCAAATTTATCCGGCAGAAGTGCAGCAAATCCAATCTACAAATGTTGCTTGCAATTCGAATTACTTTCTAAACCAAAATCATAACAAGGAGAAGTCTAATTCCAATTACAAATCGTAACTCTACTCCAAGCAATCTAATAGGGAGAACAAAGTCCCGCAATAAAGACCTCGATTACAAAACAGCTACAACTCACATGATATCTCGCATGGATTGCAGCAACATTAGTGCAAAGAGCTTGCGAGACGAGACTAGAAGGTTGCAAACAGGGTGCGTGCTGAGTACGTAGACTCTAGAACTGGTAACGTAGAGCATAGAGACGTACAATTATTGTACGCCAAGTTGGATTGAAATGTTTGACTGTAATCATGGTTAAGTAATTTGCTCTGTAAGGACGCTGTGGAGCCGAGCCATCTCTATGACATTCTCCGCCATGGCGAGCACAAATAGCCTCACGTACGCAAAACTATCTCTGCAAGTGGCGTTTACCGCTCATGGAACATTGATCGAGGACAAACAGTGAAGCTAGATGTGGGAAACGAGAATTCCCGAAACAAGCATTGATACAACAATGGACACCGCCATCCATGCATGAACCACACAAGACAAGTATGGAAACAGGCAGTTACACTTTACATTTGGAACCAACCTAAGGAAATGATAAAATGAGAAATTCTGAACACTCTTAGAAAGCTTGGAATCGGTCTCACTCACGAGCATTGCAGTAGAGTCCAATTCCGGGAAATGACCCTATGTAGCTGGCTCTTCGTAAGTTTCTAGACCATTGCGTTCATCTGATCGACCGAAGCAATGCAATTCTCAGCAAGCAAAGGACATACACAGACTGAAGCGTAGACTGAAGCGTCATGCAATTCAAAGTCTGTTAACTTCGTTCAAGAGCTAGTCGCAACTAGACAAACTTAGAAAGCTCACCTCGTAGAATGAATCCGAAGGCGAGATCGAACCCCAGCTAGATCGATCACTGCAGACTTTGCGTGCGGGGACAGTGCCAAGACAGAAGCGATCAAAAGATAACGTCTTTCTGCACCTATACAGCGTTAACAATGTTCTAAGGAATAGGGGTGTGGTCATGGATAGCAGAACTCCAGTATGAATGAGTTGTGACGGTCATCCTGCGAGTCCTTCTTTATGGGCCTGTCAGTACCGTGATTCTGGGGAATCTTTACGCGCTTCATCTCTGGCAAAATTAAATTTCAATTAACGTGACCAACTAGCAAGACTCTGTACACAGTGTACAGTCAGTCTAGTGTACGTGCTGAGTCACTCGTGTTGGTGTTGGTATCTTGCATGCCCGGTCGAACTAAATGCTTCAATGAAATTAGACAGCATCCCATGCCCGAGATAATCTTGCCAGGGATTAATTACTGAATTTGTCACCGTATGGTCAGTTTGATTTGTTGACCACTAAAACCATGTCGAGTGTACTAAAGAGCATCCCCACGGCAGATTCAGCAGGGCAGACTCACGGGACGACCGGTGGGGCTTGCCGTGGGGTTTTGGCTTTTGAAGACCACGGCCACTGTCGGCCAGCCCACTTCTCCTGTGCCCCACGGCTAACGCGGCGAGTGAATTGTGCAATCAGAAGAAGTTTTCTCGCTTGAAAATAGAAATATGAAAAATTTTACTTCGAATCCATTGAGATGAAGCTTCAAACGCATTTCCAAGGTTTTTTGAATTTCTACTCAAGAAGTGAAGCTTTTTACATATATACTAGAGTGCCCTGTGGCGTTGCCACAATCAAAACAGAAGTAAAAGTAATTTTCTAATTTTTTTAGAACCAAAAACAACTCAAAAATCCATAACTTTCTCATTGTGAGTCGGAACGCCACGAAACCAAGCTGGTGCACCCCTCCTCGCCGAGGGCTTTCCGACGGTACCAAGATCGCGACCAAAATATCAAAAAAAGTAATTTTCTAATTTTCTAGAACAAAAAATAACTCAAAAATGCACAACTTTCACACCGTACGTCCGAACACCACGAAACCAAGCCGGTGCACCCCTCCTCGCCGAGGGCTTTCCGGCGGTACCAAGCACACGACCGGGGGACGCACGGCCCGGGAGATCTCAACGTGACAAACAAAACAAAACAAAACAAAACAAACCACCTGTCTTAATAGAAGAGATGGGTGGTAGGAAGTAGAACAATCCATGCACTTCACTATGACTATGAGCAGTGAAACTCTTACTAATTCTAATTAACCCTTAAAGGACAAGCCAATTACTCTGAAAATCATCTATTTGTATACTACATGAATTGTTAGCTTAAAATAAAAAAGCACTTATTGGAGGACAAATTATTGTAGAAGACCTTCCCTTTTCGCACAAAATTTGGAAGATGAATAGTTGCACTTTTGTCCTACTTGGAGAAATTTCTTGTCATTCATTGGCTAGAAAACGATTTCTTTGTTGTTTATGGGTTAACCTCTAAAGGTCCGAACACCATTTTTCAACATCATAGAGATTTTGCATAGTTCACTTTAAATGGAATTTTTACTTCTTTTTTTTGAAAGTTTCACAAAACATGTGCCCAAGGAGTAGCTTTAACCCCTAAATGCCTAAGCAATCATATATGGTTGATTTGAAACTTCAAGCTCATTTTGGTGCGGGTAGTTAAATTGCTTTGACCATTTCAAAAAAAATTGGGGGCAATTTCTAGGGTTACCTATTGAAAACTTCCATTTTTCATTGAAAAAGGTATATATTTGATTATTGAGAGGTCTCCAAAGCCATATATGTCCATTAGTGGAAGAATAAAGCTTGCTAATTTTACTTCATTTCCCAAACTTTGCCAATTTCACTTGATTTGTGATCTAAAAATTTATACTTATCCATTTGCTTTGAAAATGGTCCCAATGGAAAAAGTAAAGTGTTTTTATGATTTTCACCATTGAAAATTCAAACAAGCAAGTGTTAATTTGGAGTTATTTATACTTATCCATTTGCTTTGAAAATGGTCCCAATGGAAAGAGTAAAGTGCTTTTATGATTTTCACCATTGAAAATTCAAACAAGCAAGTGCCAAGTATTAATTTGGAGTTATTTGTGATTTATCATACTACTAAAATCACAAGGGGCTCTGTAATATCATGTTGTAAGACTATGTAATATTACAGAAATTTAACGACTTCTCTAATATCATAGAATGTGATATTATGGAATTTTGAGGGCTATTGCAAAGAGAGTTGTTGTGTATAGGTGATATTATAGAGGGAGATAGAGTGATATTATAAAAGGCACATTTTGCTTGCTTATTTTGACTTCAAACTTCATTACAATTCCACAATTTCTTAATTTTGTGAGCTTTGAACATTCATGACTTCGATCTTTTATTGCTACTACCAAAAAATTTGAAAAATTTGTTAAATTGAAGGAATTTTAGATTTCAATTCACAAAGTTTTTGAAATTTGCAAGTTTGTCACTTCTATTCTTTAATTTTTGTTATCATTATTTGTGAGGAAAAAATTTCATCAAGTAGTAGTCTTCAAGTATTCAATTGAGCTCAACAATTCTCTAAGGTACACAATTTCCTTGTATTTACAATGTTTTGAGCAAATTTGATTTTAAATGTAGATTGGTAGTTGAAAATTGTGCTTTGTTTGATCATGCTTTGTTTGATCAATTTGAGCTTCATTTGAACAACTTGAGTGTAATTTGAGTTCAATCTACTTAAATTTCAAGAGTTTGATTGAAATAAAATCTAATAGAAGCAATTAGAGCATTTCTAAAATAATTTGACCTAATTTCATCTTAATGCCCCTTAATGTGATCAATTTGAGCATCATTTGAACAATTTGAGTGAAATTTGAGCTTCAATTTAATTAACTTTTAAGAATTTGATCTAAGTAGAGCCTAATAAGAGCATCCCTAGAGCATACTCATGGAACAATCACTTGCCATGAGGTTTTGATGACTATAGCTAGACCACTCTTGCCCACAATTGACACGTCAAAAGTGGGCACCAAGGGTAGTATGCAATCTAATGACATTTTCTTACATGAAAATAGAAATATGTCAATTTAAACTTTGAGCCACCTCAGATAAATTCAAAAGCATTTGTAGCTTGTTTGATGGGTTTGAGATTGGGAAGTGAAGATCTTTATATACATGTGGGTGGTAGGAAGTAGAACAACCCATAAGGTCATATTCATTAAAATGAGACAATCCATAGTCTCATATCATCTTTGACTTTATGTTTATATGATGATGAATATTTGATATTGAAATTTTTGTGAATTGAGACTTTAATATATTAATACATTCACAAACCTTTAATTTTATAAAAGTTGATATGTTCTTAAATTTTTGATTTGTTAAACTAGAAGTCTTGAATAATGGGGTTGAAGTTTCAAAATGTCCATTTTGTCTCATTTTAATGAATATGGACATCCATATGGAATATGTTAATTTGATTTTACTATGATCTCCACCCTTGAGACTAAACATACACAACTAGGTTCTAGTTAAATTAAAAATTTCTATAGGTGATTGGTTGTAGTAAACGAGATGCCTTCCAAGCAATGGAACTTTTTACTAATCCTACCATCGATTATAAATTCTAAATTATTAATGAATAATGAAGGTTTAATGACTTCAAATGATTCTAACTATTGAAAAGGGTTTTTGTGAAAAGGAAAATTTTGTTTAGGCTAAGTCATAGATATTTTTATACGCTTCTTGTAATGATAAAGACCTTGAAATTCTACCGCTGTTCCTAAAAGATAACTTTTCCTCACTTTTAACTTTTACTTTTAAAATTCTTAAATATCTTTGGTTATGAATTTTAATTTATCTTTGGACAAAAGTGAATTTCCACTATTTAAAATTAATTCCTTGAATAAATTTTGACCATTATCCGGTTCATCAAAATTTACTTAGAATTCTTTTACCTTTCAAATTTGAAACACTTTTAATTTGTTCCTTCACTTTAACTTTTGATAAAATAAAACTTCTTCTATTCTTTAACGTTTTTAGGTTAAAATGAATTTCTACGGCTAAGGATTTTTTCCAACACTTTTACTAATTCTTTTTGTCTTTGGGTTAATTAGTACTCTATTCTCTTCAATTCTTATCTAATTAATTAAAATTTCCTTTCACTTCATTTAGATTTGTTTTCCAAGGTAATTCTAATTTTCATCCAAATTTAAATTATACTTCATCTGGCCATAACTTTTGGAGTTTTGATCGGATTTTAAAGTATAACATAGTTTTGGAAAGCTCCAGAAATCCTCTATGTGATTGTAAATCCTAATTCTACTTTTCTAATGATTATAAGATCTGATTCTAATTCCTAATTCGAATCCTAATGGCTAATTGAAATTATACTCAATTAGGGGGTTGCAATTAGGCACTAACCTCATCATTGGAAGTCTTGATTTCTTCAATTGGCGCTTTCAACTCTATCACGTGATTGTGCACTCCGTCCATGGGTTTTTTTCTCGATTTTTGGTGTTTGGTAAACACAAGTTTCACCTCTTCTTTCTTTGTTCAATTTCTTCATTTTTTTTCCTTCCTTCAACTTTTTTTTCCTTCCTTCAATGTCCATGGGGTTTTTGAATATCTTTTAATTTTTTCTTTAGCTTTTCAAAGTCAACTTAATAAAAAGTCTAATCTATTGAAGCATCTAAGATTTTTTCACACAACTAAGCCTCCTCTAACTTTTCTCTAATTTACCTAATCTCTAGAAGTTCTCCAAAGTCAAATTATTCTTTCATTTATTTTTTATTGCTTGACTTTCTATCACTTCTAAACTATGTCAAAAAAAAGTCAAACTATTTCTTTGCATTGATTGATTTGCCTCTATCCTTCTCTCATCAAATACTAAAAGAAGTCTCCAATTTCAATTTAACTAATTTGCACTTACCTGGTTGTAGTTTATGTCTAGTTTGGAAACTTGAATTGAACTAGAATGCAAAGCCAGAAGGGGGCTAGATGAACCAGATGGGGTGGGGGGCTGAAAGTCAATTCAGTTTGACTTGCATGACTGATGATGTGGCTACCTTCCAATTGAATCTTTGTACAAACTGTATTGTTTTTTTAATAAATTTAAAATTCAAACCCTCATTGACACTCTGTGGTTTGTTTTAGTTCCATTCTAACTGCACTTCTCACTCAACTTTCTAATTGCTAAAATCTCTTAAATTTTATCCCTCGAAATTTTCTATGATGATTCAAACTTGAAAAAAATCCAGACTTGGTGTTCAAATTGTCCTCCAAAAAGCAAAAGGGCCCTCGAGCATCATCCCTATTGTTTTTGATGTATGTGGAGTTTTGTCCTTTAAGGGGCAACTAGCTTTTGGCCTCACTAACTAACCTCTCAATTGATTGTATTTTCTCTAAAGACTAAATCTCTCATGATTAGACATTATCCTCTTGGTGACTAGACCTCTTAATGACTGTAATTTTCTCAAGGCTGGATCTTTCTAACTAGACCTCTCTGCTAGCCTCTTAATGATTGTATTTTTCTCAAGTTGTGCCTTTCTAACTAGATCTCTCTTACCAAATTTTGGTGATTAATTTTTAGATATTTGGATATTAAAATACACTTGGGATCTCTGTATGGGGATCGTTTTATTATATAAGAAATATGAAAAAGTTAAGAGTTGAAGCAAAGCTTTGCCGTATGGGGTTCTAACCCCAAATTAAGATAGAAAATAATAATCCAATTTCAGTTAGAACAAAGACAAATACATGAAATTTGGCGATAGCTTGGCCGTATTGGAGGGATTAACTTCAAATTTGAGTACAAAATAAGAATAATGATGTTAGTAGATGGAACTTGAGAGCTTGGATTCACCACAAATCTCTCTAAATGGCAAAAAACAACACTTTGGACCGGGAATTCCAATGTCTAGGCTTCAAAGGAGATTTGCTACAACAAAGTTGTGAAATCTCTCTCCAAAAAAGCTCAATTAGGAATTTCCAAGGCACAATACATAAAAGAAGGCAAGCAAGCTCTAAAAGTTCTTGGCTAATGGCATCATCAGATGTCGGCCAAGAGTCTTTTAGTGTTAGTACTAGAATAAAACTCAAAACAATGAGCAAACCCGAAGGGATCCCCATGTCCTTTGGAAAGAGCTCAACACAAAAGATAAAAGCAAGGAGCAAAGCTCTAAATCACATTCAAATAAGGATTTTGGCCAAATTGCCAAAATCTCAACACGTGGCCGCGATTTGGCCAAAGTTACAACTAGGAGCCTCAAGCGGCTAAGCAAGCATTTCAAGCAAGAAAAAGGGTGCAAAGGGAGTCGGTGGGAGGCTTTTTATATGTTTCCAAGGCCCCCCCACTTGCCCCCAATTACTCTAAAACTACTTATGTAACTAAAAAATCACGAAAATCAACTATTACTACACCTATTTCTACCCTATTGCTAGTCCTTCTATATATTTTGGAGAAAAGTTCCAATTGAAAAATGGACTACTCTATTGTTTTCAAAAGACACAAATTAGTCTATGGGATCCCCTCACTCCCAACTTCCCGGCCAAAACCTTCACAAAAGATAGCATTTTTAAACCTAGTGAAAAAGTGAAAAATTAACTTTTGGAATTTTAAGTAATTTCCAATTCTAATTGGCCAGGATTGTTTGGAAGGTTCAAGAATGTAAGGAAAGAGTACAAGAAGTCTTAATTTGTATTTTTTATGATCATGATTTGCTTGGCATTTTGCGGAATGTTTTGAAATTCCATTGGAATTTGGTGGCACCACCAGTTCGGGTAGCTATCAATGTCGGAATGTTGCAAAACTTGATTAGGCACTTATTTAGATTAAAACACACATTCATAAATTTTAGTGGGATTTTACCATTACCAGAGGAATTTCTATGATTTTTTCCAACCCTAGTAAAACAATTGACTTTCTATGGAGTCAAGTTCTGCAAGTTGAAGTATTACAAAACTTTTTGGATAGCTTTTAGGAAGCCCCAAGATCCTTTGTGCAAAGTTTCAAGTTCAACTTACTCCGGGGAGGAATCGTTCCCGTTTGAGGGAATCTTAATGAGCCGACTTCACCGTTATGCTTCTAGCATGTTTTTATACTAAAACACCTCTCTTTGTTTGTCAATTGCTTTTTTCAACATTAGTGATTTTTATCTTTTGTACTTGAGTGATTTTTGTCCAAGTTTGGGACTTGGATGGGAAATTCTATGAGATCCATCAAAGGAGGTTCCTAGAATCTAAGAAGAAAGTTGACATCCTGCACTGCCAACTTCTGTTAATCGTGCTACGTCACTTCTTTATAAAGGTAAAGTTCCCCTCATATAGAGTTTAGGTGTGTTCTACTTGCTTGCCAATAGGACTTAATTTCATGTGAAATTCCTAATTGACGTCCCAAACACTGGTTTATAACACTGGAAAATGTAATCGGAAGGTTTTAAGGCTCTTCCATAATTCTAGGAGATTAATCCCATACAAAATAGGAAATTTCTTTAAGTATACCACAAACACTTTTTTTTCTACCTTTTTTGCTTAAAAATTAAAGGTAAAAATAAGCAAAAAAACAAAAAAGAAAGGTTCAAGACCCAAGTGACAATCCCAGGGCTCGCAATAAGCAGTAAAGTTCTTTCTAATTCT
This sequence comes from Climacium dendroides, assembly GCA_950106755.1. Lineage (NCBI taxonomy): Eukaryota > Viridiplantae > Streptophyta > Bryopsida > Hypnales > Climaciaceae > Climacium > Climacium dendroides. Next base: position 1,866,701 of record OX467092.1, read on the forward strand.
AATTAAAATATCCCATATGAATTATTGTACCTCCTACCACCCTATATATATAATGAACTTCTCTTCAATTAAGAAACTTCAAAATAAATTGATTATTCATTTTTAATTTACACTCAAACTCTAGTAATGGAAACTTCAATGTAAATGAAAAATATTTTCAACAATACATTTTTTTCCAATGTATTTGTTTTTTAATTGTATTTGAATTCTCATGAGTGCCAATTGGGAGTGATACCTCGGAATCAAGGTCAAAAGCAAAGTTAGCCCATTTATTAAAATGCCCCATTTGGCTGTTTGCTCAGCAAAATTAACCATGGCTAGCCATTAATTGGCCCTAGCAATACCTATCGTTGTCATGTTGTATATACATCCACTATGTAAAAATATATATTTATTGTCATAGTAAAGGGTTTTTTAGAGAGTTTAATGATTTAAGTGAAGTAGACTCTACCTTTTTTATCTCTATTAAACAACTATTTGGCATTAGTTCTTTCATTTTTATGTTTAAAGATATTTCAAAAGTTTATTTTGTGTTTGAGGTTGTTGAAATGAGAGGTAAAGTTTGTTTTACTTTTTTTTTTTAGTTTTTAAATGGATTGGAAGTCCACGTAGGGGATAAAGATAGAGTTATGGGACTAAAAAGATGGCCAATAGATGAATTTAAGTCCATGTGGTAGTTTTAAAGACTAAAATTCACTTGCTTAGGTGGATGGTATGGAAGTTAAGGTGGCGGATAAGATCGAGGGGCTTCTTCCTTCTCCTCCTAGTTTTGTTAGAGAACTGTGACTTTGAAGAGTCATAGGAGATTGTATAGAAGGAATTTTGTAATGAAAATTTTGAGAGGTTGTTCATCATGTTTTTTTTATTCCAAAACTCTATCATTCACTCAATTTGGAATTTCTATGTGAAAGTTATACTTGAGGGAGTGAAAGAGGGATGATTGTCATGGAGTATGGAGGGTGAAATCTTCGAGGGCTTATAACTATTTGATGAAGTGGTATTTTCTTTTGAGATTTGGTGTATTTTATAAATTGAGTTGTTAGCTTTTCAAAAAACCATCATCCTCTTTGTTTGGAGTTAAAATGCAAAATTTATAGGTGTAGAAATGAAGTAATGAGGAGCTGCTTTTGATTTGAAGTGAGAGGACTTTGATTGACTATAAAAGTTGTACAATATTATATTTTGAAGTAAGTTTTGGAGGGATTGTATATAATTGTATTAGCTTTCTATAGAGGTATTACAAGATCAAATTGGAGTTAGCACGTGAAAGTTATGAGTTTACAAGCAAAGTAATGATGAGCTGCCTCTGAGTTGGAGAGGATGTACTTTGAGAGATTATAAAAGTCAGACAATATGAGCTTTTGAGTTGATATTTGGAGTGTTTGTAGATATTTTTGTTATCTTTTCAGAAAGTTATCACACTCTCAGTTTGAAATCTTGGAGTGATTTTGGCACTCACTTTAATATTGGGTGCTTCTTCAAAGAAAGTTTAAGATATTTATGTACAACTTCTACTACTTTTATACAAAAAAGTGACATCTTTTTGGCCTATATAAAACATCATGGGAGTATTTGAGCACGTGGTGATTTATTTGGTTTACTTGACACTATCTGAAGATTTATGATTTTCTAACACTCACTTAATGTTTTATGAATATTTAAATTTGAAAGTATAGAATAATTACCTACTCATGTATATATATGTAAATTTGTGGGTGTATTTGATCTCGTAATCCTTCATTTTTTTGGGCCAAATCTAGTTGCAACTAGATTCCAAGCATTTTTCTAAGGCAAAACCTCTCTATCTGACACCATGGGGTATTTGTAATGGATGAATCACAATGGCTAGGCTCAACCACTTGCCGATATCGTGTTGATAGCAGTTTGCCTCGGAAAATCACGGAGATTTTGGCTGCAACTAAATAAAGTTGTTTGAGAACTTTCTTAAATCAACAAGTCTTCTGGTCTTCAAATCTTCAAGTCTTCTAATTGCTTCACATTGGCCTATCTCGTTGGTGGCTCTAAAGAGTCGGGGTTTAGGTAGGTGATAAGAAACCACAGGCCTCAGATGAGTAAAACGAGACGACTAGACCACAAACTAAAATTGTTCGAAAGATTGGCTCCTAAACTTCAAACCCATGGTGACTAGTAAATGTGCCTTACCAATGAAAACAACAAATAAGTACAACCATGTAGGTGATCAATCCCACTTTGTCATGTCCACAACACAAAAAAAGTTAAACAATGATTTCACCCATGCCACCTACAACAACAAAGTTTACAAGGAAGGACAAGCCGCAAACCACAACATACAAGTTCTCCTCTAACTTCAACTTCAAATCTTCACTTCAAAACTCCACTCCAACTCCAATTTCAAAACTAAGCTTTAAATGAATGTCACTGTTACTCCACAACTTCAAATAGAATGAGTGATAACTTTTTGAAAAGTTAACACAATTTCCTACTTTTTCTCCAAATTTCAACTTATTTTAACACTTTGTCCAACTACTATAGCCATTCAAAGTTTCAGCCTTGAGAAAAGAAAGGCAGCAGACCTCTTCTCACTTCACCACTTACAATTCATTCATTAAAATTTCAAATCAAATAAATAATAACTTCATAAAAAGTTAACAACATTTCCTACACTTCTTCAAAGTTTAATTGCAAATAAAAACATGTCCATCTTTTATGGTCAGTCGAAGTCTCAGCTTCTCTTCATAAGAGGCAACAAATCTCCCTTCACTCAAACAAGCACAACTTTTGAATGCTAACTTCAAATCAAGTAAGTGAGATTAATTTAAAAATAAAACACCATGATACAAAACTCCTCCAAATTTCATTCCAAAATTCTTCATGCACAACACACAATGGCTTCCAAACATTCAGATTTTCTCAAAATTACAACGAAAGAAAAGATGAATAGTATTCACTTTTTTCTCTACCTTATCAACAACTCTCCACCACATAAATAAGTAGACATTAACTCTTAACTTGTTCCTAAAACTAACTTATAATTATTGGCCTTCAAATTTGGTCCCACAACTATTTCTTTATCTCTAATTTAGAAAGAAAATCACTTCAAAGTTCACCTAGAAGACAAACTACTTTCATTTTTTTTTTTACAACTATAACCATACAAAATAATTTTTATAAAATACTTCAAATATAGATATAAATACTAACATCAAATCAATGCCTATTAAAGATTAAAAAATTAGAGTTTTAAGACAATCTTCACTCCATTTGCAAAAACTTGAGAATGCGTCTGACAATCGCAATGACATATTTGACACAATCCGCCTTTGTTAAGAAATTGACTGGCTTCTTTAACCATTGTTGGTGACCACAATTCCCCTTAATTGGTTTGACCATACAATAATATTGGTTGTCGTTTAAACCTTCAAAACATCCTTCAAATGTCACTTCACGACTACTGGGTTCAACACATCCAACTTGCAACAAGATTACCAACATACGAGCATTTTGTTAAAGGTTTCCGTACCACTGTTGCTTTATACAAGGCTGCTTTGGCAGTTGAAAAGGCTCAGCTTCATTTCGTGAATGTTCAAATAGCGATGTAAGATTCCTTGGCAAAAGCGGCTCATCCGATAGTTGCAACAATGAAAGCTCAAATTTAGCCTCCGGTTGAGATTCATCATCTTGAGACTCAGAAAAAACCTTCCAGTTCAACATTCTAAATTCAAAGTAGAGAACAAAGAAAAACTACATCAACTAATGAAGCTCTAAGGTAGTTGCCTCTATTATATAGATAGATCATGCTAAATGAGAAGCTCGATGAGAAGGCGTCACCATGAAGCTTTAAAAATGTTGTCATTTTTTTTCTATATCAGTATAATCAAATCTATTAAAATAACATATATGTATATATATACACTATATACGCATTTACAACTCAACACCGGGTTTGCACTACTTGTAGTGATGTTGTGGACATGCTATAACATACGTTATTAAGAGCATCACCACCCGGGAGGAGGCATTTTGCAGGCTGATTTGGCTTGAAAAAAACAAGCTTAGTCAGTTATGGAGGCCAAGTAGGAATGGCCGCCCCACCCATGGCCTCTTAAAAGAGGCCATATGATGTTCCAACTAGAGTAAGAAAAGAAAAATACTTACTAATCGTCATTAATGAAGATCGGAAATGGTATTTCACTGGAGGTGAAAGAGAGAGCCTAATGGTAAAAAAACTTAGTGTAAATTACTTGCTAGAATCGCGGAGAGCAACGCACGACTTGTCTTTTCTTGTTTTGCAAGCTGAGTTGAGGCCCCCCAAACCACCCTCATATAGAGGCCAAAGTTCATTTCCAAGAGGCACCTCTTAAGAAGCCTAAACCAGATCTGTCTAGTAGAAAAAAAGAGTTTACTATACTCGTGACCACCACCACTTAGCACAGCAATAAACAAATCAAACATTTATACAAACAAATTCTCTCATAGAGTAAACCCAAAATCCTAAGGTACTTAGACAAATACCACCCATCAAACAAACTTGTCTTACAAAGCCACCCATCAACAAACCTCTGAAAACAGAAACCAATGTTAGGAAGCCAAAGCACGTGAACAATAGCCAAATTTTTGAACCTTGAACCTTAAAAATTTGAAATTAAGCTACTTTGTTCATATGCACTCATTGGGGCACTCATAAAAGTCTAAACCCTAAACCAAGCTTCATCCAATCAAACCCTAGATTGGTAGTCCACGGATTATCCAGAATCCAAACAACTGACTGTCCACCAGTTGTCCAAGTACCAGTTGTAACACATCATCATTCCAAAAAAGTATCGTAGGTAGAAGTAGGTACCAGCTGTTCCATAAATAACTCGTTGTAGTAAAAAGAATTAGGATTCAATATGGAGGCCCTTTAATTAGCTGTAAAAATAGTAAATGGTGTAGATTTGTAGATTTTCTATATTATTTATAAGGGTTTTGTGACTTACAATGTTCCCTAATTTAGTTATAAATCTTTTATAAATTTTAGGTGAAATGATAAAATCCTATCTATTTTCCATAGCACGTAGTTTTAAAAATGCACTAAGTGATCCACCCGGGTAAATTAGCTTTGATAGACCAAGTCTATACAAATTTTTTATAATATGTGAATATAGATATGGACAAATAATTTCATGTATATGATCAAATGGACATATTTATGAAAATTTGCAACAAAGGGGGTTGATTGAAATTATGCCACACTAGTGTGTGTGTGTATATATATAAAAATTAAGTGTACATATAAGACATTGACCACAAGTGGCAAAAATTGTCACATTGCACAAAGAAGGAAGTTTACCTTAGTAGATTTAACAAACCAAAAATTGTACAATACAAGGATAGAGTTTATATTCTATTCAATTTCAATCTTTAAAGCTATATGTATTAAATACACTCATATTGAATGGGATGATTACAAAATGATTTCAATGGAAATTCTGAAGTATTTAATGGTAAACTTGTTATTACAAACCAACACTTCGATTAATTGTTGTTAGTTTTGTGGTGTACCCCCTAAATATGTATGTAGAAGAAGAAAGGGAAAATTTGTGAAGAAAGGCACAGACAAAAAAATATTAGATACTTCAAAAAAATTTATGTGTAAGATAGCCTTACTAATAAAACTACATGAATGAATTTATATAAAAAAATCCATAGGATATTGAAAATATACCACTCATATTTTTTAATATAAATATGGTTACCATATATATAATGATTAAGGTAAAGAACCCTACATTAAATACCCTCTTAGGTCAAGTGTGTACCTTAAATTATTAGGAGTAATCTCCTAAAGACAAATGGCCAATTTTTTAGTTTTTTTATAAATTAATTTTTCTATTTTTTTAAAGTTAAATAAAGTTAAAACATCAAAGTACCTATTTTCTTCATATTTTGTACTTTCTAGTTCTTTCACTTAGAGTATTTTTCTATGCTTTTCCTTCTTAGAGTACCTTCTTCTTGCTAGTGTATACATTGGTCATATTTTTATATTTGAAAAAATAATAATTTTATAGTATTCTTGAAGGAAAGCATGAAAACTATTGAAGTAGAATAAAATCAACTACTCATTCTTGCAACCACTATAATGTGAAATTGTGAATCAAGGCCCACACTAGTTTGTTTAATTTGTGTAAAATTGCTTCAATTAGTGGATCCAAATCACATCTTTATCCATAGGCTTTGATTTGAATACTAGAGCTAGCTATGATGGTTTGAAACATTAAGGGCAAATTTCCAATGCCTTTCAATACTTGGAGCTCCTTCAATGCAAACCTTCATGATTGTAGCAACATGATGTACCAACCACATAGTACTTAGTCATCTCCATGTGTCATGTTAGCTCTATCAAGGAATTGTGAGATTCTTTTTCTATTGCTAGTCAATTCCCAAGTTGGCATTTTGGTCTTAAGTTGGATTTTTTTTTGCTTTTGCTTAATTTTAGTAGACTTTATAGTAAAAAAGAAAGTCATGAAAAGAGAAATGAAGGGTTGAGAGGTCATTTTTATAATGAAATCCATTGTCCATCCATGGTCAAACAAGGGATGTGGGATAATTTGGAGATAGAAGCTAGACATTTGGACATTGTTTGAAATATTTGAATGTTGTTTTTGAAATTTTACTTTGAATGCAATTCTTGCTTTACATATCCCATATGATTTGTTTTACTTTCTACCATCCCATTCGTATGAAGAGCTTCACTTGTCATCCATGGTTTGCATCCATCCATTTCTTTTTTTTTGAAAAGCATGCCATGTGGTTGCCCTTCTCTAATTTGTTTCACATCTATTTGGCATTTTATTGCAGTCTACAATAACTTTTGTAAATTTATTCATAGTCAAAAGGTGTACACAGTACTACTATATTTTTTGGACATTTAGAAAACATCATTGTATTTGTGTCCATGTTAAATAAAGCATAAACACTACTAGAAAATTTCGTTTTTCTGTTGTTTTGGTCGCGTTGATCCGGTCAAAATCTGACAGAAATCTGTTGATTCCAACAGATTTCTGTCAAATTTTGACCGGATCAACGCGACCAAAACAATAGAAAAATGAAGTTTTCTAGTAGTGAAACATCAATAATTTTTCAACGTTCTATACAGCATCTACAGAAATTTATTTTTCAAAGCCATTTACACTCTGACATATTGATGTTTAGAAAAACGATGATGTTCATGATTAATCATAAAAATAAAATATGAGTTTCTTGTAGTGATTTAGATTTAGATTTGTAAGCACCTTGCTGGCCCTCACAATGCAAGTCATAATGGCTTCAAATCACTATGAGCAAGATACACTACAATAAATTAACCTACATACACATCACAACCAACACTGAATGAAGGCAATGGACAATCAACCCTATGCCCAACAAGGGATGCATCTTCTGCAAATTCTTTATGCAAAGTGCCATTGTCCAATGTTTGGTCTTTTTTCTCATTGTCATTCACCATTTTACTTCATAGTGCAATGCAACCATTCAAACCCTTACACACCTCATCAAAGGAACGCATATGTTGCAAAGCCAAAGATAATAGATTACTATTCAACACTTTTATTTGGAATTTAATAAATTTATGTTAAAGTTGTCATAGTACTATTCAATTGATTTATTTAGTACATCCCAAAGTAATATGGAGTGATATTGATTTGCACTAAACTAAAAATTATGCAAATTTGTAAAGTGAACAAATGCAATTCATGATATTTTAGATAAAATCAACTTATTGTGGTCAACTTTATTTTGATACTATTTCTAATAGTATAATTTTCATTCCATTTTTCATCCACTTTTATCTACAATTTTTCAGTCATCCAAATTTCATTCACTTTCAATCATTTTTAATGTAAATTTCATCCAATGTTTGCACTAATTAAACCACATTGTCCAAAATTCTCAATTTATATGAAAAGGTCTTGCACTCTTCAAATGTTTGCACTAACAAATTGAATTAGCTTAATTTATTAAGTTAACCTTTAAAAGCTGATAGATTTCATGATTTACAAATAACCACAATTTTATTGATTATATTATAGAAAGTGTAATTTAAATGGGAAAAATCTTCTTGTCATTAGATTGAGTGAAGAATACAATATGTATTGATTAAAAATAATAATAATGACTTGAACAATTAAAAATTGACACTAAATATGGGTTAATTCTTAAAGTATAAATAAACATACATATTGTTATTGTTCCTTACTTGACTCCTAAAATATAATATATTTTCTTAAATATGGTAAGACATATACCATTGGATTGATAATTCAACAATTAACATCTTTTATTTAAATATCATTTATATCATCTAAACCATATCACACACAAACACATCACCATAAATTAAAGTTGAATACATGATCATTTTGAAGCTTCGCAAACATGTCAATGAACAATTCATTTTAACATGTGAATGAACTTTCATCACTAATATGTAAAACAACCCCATCTATATTTGCTAACATAAGCAATTGAATTTTTTAAATTATTAGATTGCTTGATTTTTGTTTAGCTTGATTAGAATTCAAAGAGGATTCTAAATTATTTTTTTATGCAATTTTTGGACTCTATATAAATAATCTATAAATTTTCAAAGTATTAAAAATAAAAATAAGTATACCAAAATTTGTCTCTCAATTAGCTTTCATGAATAGAAATAACACAATCAAGGTAAGAATTTGTAAAGATTGGTTTTAGAAAAAGACCACAAGAAGGTGCAATAATTAATATTATCTCAATTTATAAACTTTTAATATTAAACAAATATTTAAAAAAATTCATATATCTAAAATTAAATTCCCTTGATTCTTGAGGGGATAAGATAATTGTACTTAATTTTGACCCCTTTTTGAAACCGACCCTTATAAATTCTGCCTACAATGTATAACCTCTAATTATAAGAGTTGTTAGGATCACTTTTGGATGCTCTTATTTTCAACACTTTGAAAATTCTTAGTTTTTTTTATAGAAAGTCCAAAATATACATTACAAAATACCAAAAATATTCTTTTTTCTTGCTCAATGCTCAATTGCTTAAGGGAATTCAATTAAATTGCACTCAAAGCTTTGAAGGAACCCTTTAATTCTTTACTACTTTAACATCCAAAATTTAAACAATAAATAGAGAGATTCCAAGGGCTATTTTGACCATAGAACTTAAAACACAACAACTTTTGGTATGATCAATTCAATAAAATTTACATAAATAATATATAATTATAAAGATGTAAGCAAAAATTTGCAAAAATTCAAGAAAGGGTATAGGCGCTAAGGGGGTTAAAACCTTGGCAAGTCTAAATGGATAATGTTTTCCTTAGGGTTTTGTCTCTGACTCGTTGTTGCAACGAAGCCTGAGCTGCAGTCCACCATAGCCAACGGACCGGCCTTCTTCTCCGGCCTTCTTCCCATTCCTTCACTTGCACTGCCAACTGGTTCGAAACATTGTTACTGGAGCGAAAGGAATTTTTCTTACGTAAGTTTGCCTATTCTTTCTCGCGGTCCGCTACTTTGATCTATTGACGAAATCTGATGGTTTTTCTCTAGTGTTGATCTGAAATTGGTCCGAAATTTTATTCTGTTCAATGGCCGCTACCTTGGGAGCATAAGAATTCATTTGTGAAGATTTGACCAAGTGAGAGGTGAATCTTTCTGAAGCTTGGAGCATTTTCTGGAACGGCGAGAGTGCGGCCTTTTTGGTGAATCGTATCATCATTAATTTGGTCGTTTTGGTCTTTTTCTTAGGCTTAAGGGGTTTAGACAGCATTGGCATTGTCAAAAGCTCTTCACATTGTGAGACATAGCTGGTGTGGAAGGTGTTCATTACGGGCGTTAATTTGTCCATTTTTGTTTAAACCCTGAAAGACCAAAGGCTGGATTTGGACGTTATGTTTTTTTGAGCTGTTTGGAGTAGGTCATACGGGGTCTCTCTCTTGTCCAATTTTAATTGGATGAGTGAGCTGTGCGCCATGGAGTGAGTTTCTTTTGCTGCTACTCCAACTTAGGATTCCCTTCTGTAAATTTGTGTTTCTTGAGTGACTGTCTTTGCAATTAACTGCTCAGCAAGCTACGATGTATATTTTTCTTACATACCTGGACACATGTACTCCCAAGCACTTTGACGCGTGAACCCTTAATACACTTGACTAAATCAATAGAAATTCGGTCACAAAGATCACAAAAATGGCAATCTGGTCACTGTGCACTCAAAAGAGGCAATGCTGTGCGACAGCGCAATTAGGACTCATATCAGGACTCTACACTGTCCCATCAAAATCTTGAGTCTCTGTGATATGTGTGTGAACAGGATGGCGGCATTTTCTGATAATTTGACGTGTTCGTTAATGAGGGGCAACAACTCCTCTTTGTCCGTTAATTACAGATTTGAGTCCAGCAGACTGTTCAATGTGAAGCGATCCAAGTGCTCAGGTATAGTTCGGATCTCATGAAATTATAGTGTGCATTTGTTTCCATTTTTCTTGATCTTTTTTGTTCCTATCTGTTGTATTCAAATTTAATCTCTATCTAGCTTGCTTAAACCCTAAATGCCTAGCAGCACCTATATGTATATATATCCTATTCACCCTGTTTCATTCATATGGAAGGTTCAAGGAAAATGCACCCAGTATCTCCAATATTGGAATATAGTTGGTTTTGCATTATTACAATTAGAAACTTCGTTACTTGCTCTCCCAAATTATCGAGAAATTGAAATGCTTTTGTATGTTAAGTTTTTCTCTATGTTGAAAAATTAAATAATTTAGAGCACAATGTCCAAAATTGGTAGGTTAAATGGTCGTTGTGAATTCTCCTCTAGGCCTCTTTCATCCTGTTGAATTACTTGTGTTTCGGTGAATAATGAAGACTTTGACGGTCTCATTTTCTGCTGATTGTGTAGTTTTGCTCCTGCTTGGATTTCTTTTATCTTGCTGGTAGCGTCTACATAGATTCAGCTGTTTGGACTTAGTGACTTTCGATGACTGAAAACTAGTGATGTTGTGATTGTTGTGATTGTGTTTTATGTGATTATATGCTTTCTGGATGTTTCGCAGTCTACCCGAGGGCATCTGGACAGTTGTTACACTCTTTGCGGACGAATGAATCATTTGGCGCTGCAGTAAGGTGACTTTCTTTGAAAGACCAATGACTATTGCATTTTATCTGAATAGTGGTGCTGGAGATCATATACCTTAGGCTTTAGATCTCCGAAAATGGGGTGAACTTATTTCTTAGAAGATGTTATCTAGATCCTCAAAAAAAATTGGGATTTTTCGAACGGTTTTGTGTGTTCTTTCAGGAAGTCATGGCCAAGACAACAGTCGTCGAAGAGGCTGGTTTGTTTGGCTATGGATGCTTCGAAGGGTGGTTCGGATTCTGGTGAGTTCTGGCAGCTCCTAGATGTTTTGACAATGATCACTTTAGAAAATCAACTAAACAATCGGAACCTCTGTTTAACTACACTTTCCATTCTATGTTATGTTATGTCAACCACAATTTAATGTGCCTCCAAAATAGTGTCCCATACAGTTTATGCACTTGATTTAATTTGGTGACCATCAAAAGAGAGGAAAGAGGTCAGCACGGTTTTAAAATTCACAAAATGATATTCTAATCGTATCTGTCAAGACATACACTAATGCATGATGCTCAAATTAGCATTCAACCTACAAAATAGTGTACCGTACACTAAATTAATAAACCGTTTATTGTTTCCACCCATATATACTTACCCATTGAAATATTTTACCAGTTTTTCCAAGACTGAACGTGCGAGACCCCTACAAGCGCTTGGGAATAAGCAGGGAGGCTGGGGAGGAAGAGATACGGGAAGCCCGTAGCTACTTGGCCGGTCAGGTAGCCAGGTTATCTTCAGCGTTTATTGTCAATCATCGAAAGTGCCTTGTTTGAGTCATTGGCAGACCTCTGAGAACGTTTGCTGCTATTAGTTTTCATAGACTATTGCAAATCATATTCTTCGCCTGACGAACTGTCTTCTGTTGCTTCTTTTTTGCGTAGTACGGTGGCGATGCTAAAAGCATGGAGTCCATTGAGTCAGCATATGATAAGATTATGATGGAGAAATTGCGTGAATACCAAAAACTGCAAAGTAATCCAAAGAAGCCGAAGGTGGTTAAGGAACTGCCCGCTTGGATGCAGAAGATTGTGAATATGTATCAAGTTCCGTCTAAAGATGTAATTGTGAAGAGATCTGTTTTTTATGTTTTACTTGCGTTGTGGAGTGTCCTCCAACCTGGAAATGGAGGCCCTGCTTTTCAGGTAACCATCTCCTTCAGCCATGTCTCAAGTCAAGATCTTTCCATATGTTTTCTAGAGCAACTCAGCAGTGAATACCGACAACTTTGCCAACAGTTCCACTATACTACACTACTACGTTCTTGTATTATTGAACCATGACCAATTGATTAGGGCATCACTTTTTCATTATTTTTTACTTTTTGTGCTTTGTTTCAGCCTAGGTGAATCTTTCTTGACCATTGTTACGCCATAAGTTCACTTTTTCAGAGATCATCTTTTCGTCGACTGTTCTTTTCTCAGTGGTCGTCTAGCACGTGATAGAACAATTGTTTACTGGTTTTCTCTCCAGGTGCTCATGTCGTTTGTGGGATGTATTTACTTTCTCAATGACCGAACCAAGAAGTTGGTCAGATCTTTCTTCATCGGGTATGTTCCCAGAACTTTCTTCTGTTTCTGCCATTTTGCGCATGATATCGTTCAGGATTTAAATGGACGCATGTTTTGGCATGGTGATATTTTGGCTACATATTCAAGTACTCTTCTGTGGAGGATATTGTGTTACTTAGTTATTGTTAGGGATCCCTGCCTATCATGTGTCTTGGATTCCAGTGTTCATCTTGCATCACTAAGACATTCCTATTAGAGAGAGAAGTTTTTATTGTTAACAGGCATTAGATTCATAAGTCCTCCTGTTGAATTAATGTTATATTAATGTTATGTTAGTGTCACGCACGTGTTTTACTTGATGTTATTGTCCTTGGCATTTACTTGATATTATACAGGTGTTACATTAACTTGACATTAATTTAACGTTATCCTTAATACTGATCTAATGTTCTCTTAGATTACCATTTATTTACCATCAATAACTTTGTGTTCTAAGGTAAGAACACCCAATCCCGTCCCTGTACCCAATTCCGTCACGATGTACCAAGGGTGAACATTTTTGTAGTAAGAATGTACTCTGTCGGTACATCATGACGGAATTGGGTACAGGGACGGGATTGGGTGTTATTACCTTAGGAGAGATTGGGTGTTATTACCTTAGTAAGCTCAGATCTTTTGAGATGTGCTTTTGAGATGAGATTACTGGAGAAGCATCAGATATGATCGTCGTCATTTGATATTACATATTTAACCCCCAATTACTGGTCTTGTGTACAGATTTGGTGCGTTAGTCTTAGGTTGGGTGTTCAGCTCCTTCCTGGTGCCCGTCATTCCTACGCAAATTCTTCCGTCGTCGTGGACCCTGGAGCTTACCTCATCCCTTATTTCATATATCTTCCTGTGGGCTGCTTGCACGTTTTTGAGATAAAGATGAACTCTTGGTTACAAGGAGAGATTAGTCTAGAGGTTAGCATAGAATGGGGAAGGTAAAGGATTATGGGAAGCCATAATTTGCTTGCTCCCTGGAGGCTCAGAATTTGGTATATCGGTACAGTAGATCTTTTACACTTGGGTTACCGAGCAAAAGATTGTTGCTTGGGTACGAGAAATTTTCCCACCATTTCAGCAAAGGGTTTGATTGTGAACCTAAGATTCAAAGGTGACGAAGGTGAATTAAATTTTTCAGAGAATTTTCAATGTCTGGTATGATTGAAAAATGTCACGAAGACAAATAGAGTTCTTCGCCACTTTTAACAATTGGTCATTCATTATAATCAACTGTGTGTGTGTGTGTATGAACAGAACTGATGCTTTCCATATTTATCAAATGAGGATAGCAACATCAAAATTTTATTTATTTATTTTGGGCGTTCGTAGAATACCGGCACCGAAGTTGAGGAGTACTTTACATTGGCAATGCTGATGATAATTCTTAGAATTTCTCACAATTAGAGATGTCGATAACTAGCAATGTCAATGTCAAATGAACTTTGGAACCTCATTGTTTCTCCTTATTATTGTCAAAATAAAATTTTCATTCGCAAGATGAAAACATTAACCTTCATTAACCTTTAATGGATGTAGCCCCTAATGATCAAGGTATGTTACCAAAATGCTTAGATTATTAGATCAATAGGTTTTTTTTTTGTTTCTACACAAGTTAATAGTTATGTCATCCATTGGATACTTTTCAACCTCATCATTGTTTAAGGATTAATTTTGAAAGGACATGCTAATCTTTGTGGAAATCATCCTTTTGGGTACCATGTGAATCATTTGCTTAGAAAAAAACAAAAGCATTCATTTGAGGTCAAACTACTGTGTAAGACTTCCCATTTTCACAAAAAATTCCAAGGATAAACCTTTGCACTTTTCTTGCATAGAGGGATTCTATGTCATCTATCACACACTCAATATCTATAGCAACCCCTTACAGCCAACTAAAGGTGTTCAAATTTTGAATGACTAAGTGAACACATGTCTCAAACACTCATTGGTTTTTCTATTTACTTGAATATTTGTAGATTTTTTATTAGTTTTCTAACATTTCTACAATGTAGATTTTCATTTTTTTTATAAATGTTCTATGGTTCAAAAGGTATGAGTATATTTGGCCCTTCAAAAATAAGTTTTAGAGTTAAAAATATCCCTCAAAACCTATTTAAGTGAATGAGTAAAATAAAAATCTTGTGAATCTAACCATCATTAGAACCTAACATTTTGAATTTAAATTAAAAAGATTCTTGTGAATTTAAATTAAATTTTTTTTATTAAAAATATTCAATCTACCATCAATTTTAAAAGGAATTTTCAATTTATGGGTTCAAATTATATTGAAAATTATTTGGTAAGTGTAGTAGGAGATCTCCTACTACACTTTTTTTTAAAACCTCATTAAATTATTCTTCAAACTTGTGTTTTATAATACACCTTCATAATTTTGATAATATGTCTTCAAAATTTTCAGAACTGTAAAAGTGCATTATTATAAGAAAATTAGAAGATTCTTTGATGATGGTTTACAGTAGAAGTTGTAAAATATAATCCATAGACCATATCCATATTGTTAGATTTCCTACTAGCTTCTTGCTATGCTTATCAATAATTTTCAATGAAATTTGAAACCAAAATTTGAAATCTTTTTTAAGAAGTAATTATATATTGAATATCAGTATGTGCTATTTTCACAAAGTTTTTTTTAAAGTTCAAAATATTAAGATCTTATTACACATGCGGTGATTGTGTAGGATTTTTGTATATCTTATTTATTCAAGTCATTTTTGATGTCATTGTTTGAACTAGAAAAAATAATTTTTGATGTCAAACATGTCTATAGCCCTTTACTAATAGGATATTTCTTAAATAAAGGATTTTCAAAATTTCTAATGTACAAATGTAAGTGAACTAATGTAAGAATCCACAAAATTTAGACAAACGAAAAAAAAACAAGACTTTGAGTAGTATGTTTGCATTCTTTCGTTGTTCAAAATTTGGACATTTAGTCCCAAAGAATAAACTCCAAAGAGTTCTTGGTAGGAAAAGAACTCTTTGGAGTTTAAATTATGAAGCACTAAGTGAACATGATAATCATATTCTTGAAGAATAGACAAAATATCTTTTTCAAACACAATTATTTAAATGTACTTCATTCATTTTCTATAGCTTGTATAATAACTATTGAAGATATTTATACTATAAATGAGACATTTTCATTTGATTTAATGGTTTTATAACAAATTTTTGAGACACTCTCATTCCATATGTTTATGTCAAATTTGACATGCATTTTTTCTCACAAAACTTTCTTTTACAATATTTCATAGATTTTTGGTTTATATTTTATATTTTCTAATAGCAATTTCTTTCATTTTATATAATTGTTTACATATTTCCCATGATCACTTATCTATAGAAATTTTTAATTAGTATTTGTAGATTTTTGTATATATGAATTGAAAATGGCATCCAATGGTCCCCAATTGAATAAAATCAATCATGCTATTATTCTATAAAACAATGAATGAAGGCAAAAAGGCCATTAAAATGTACTAGAAGAAAAACCTTGGATTTAGTCTTAGATCTCACTCCTTTCACAAGCTTTGGATTACAAAGACTTCCTTTGTAGTCCACTAAGCTTACAATGGTCCAATTTTTTGAATACTTCTACCTCAACTTCTATTAGCTTACTAACTTATAATCTTCACCTTTAAAGCATCACCACTCGTATGCACCAAATAGAATTGACACACTAAATGTGGATGGAAAAAAAGGGCACACTAAAAACATAGCCAATATGAAAAAATAGAGAACATCAATAGTAGGATTGTCATGCACAAACATATTGGACCCCTTTGGCCTCGTAGATGTTGTATGACAAGTAAAAAAATTGAGTTTTATTGGAAGGTAAAATTACCATTTGCCTATCAACCTCCAATTATAAAGTGTCACATATCATCCACAAATCCGTGTGTTGCCATGAGCCACCTTTTTCTCCCCTTTTGACCAATATTGTACCTTTTCATCTATTTATCCCTTCATGTTCATCTCATTGTTCACCAAAATCCATCAACCCATTTGCCAAAAGTGATTTTGTGTCTTCCAAAACTTTATATATGCCATTTGCGAAAGGAAATCCTATTATATACCAAATGTCATTCTTGATCTATCCATCCACCCAAAAACATTTTTCCTTTTCCCAAAAGTCATGTGCCATTTGCCAAAGACCTATGTGCCAATAGTCATCATTTTCTTTGTTAATTTGTCAATTTAAAATAAATAAATTTTTATTTCTAAATAATTGTTCAGTATGACTATCAAAGGTTTACCCCTATTTATCCCAATGGATGTTGTGGGCAAGTACAATTGATGTCCTTTAGATGGGCAACTTTCAAGCGTAATTTTGCCAAAAGATGTCTAGATTGACAACTCCTATTGAGACTTTGTAATGGGATCAACTTATAAATCTCCATTAAGATAAATTTTTGTGTAAAATAATATTAGTATAAGAATTGTTATTTATTACATACATAGTGGTTTGTGAGTGGTTTGAAATTTAAAATTTGGCCATGCATAGTATGTAGATGGCATGGGGAAGTTAAAATTTTAAGGTGAATTCATTTTAAGGCACATTCCAATTGAATGTCAATAGTTGGAGCCATCATCCACTTATTCATAACTCTTCACCACCAACCACTTAATTATAACCCTCAACCTACTTGCCTACAAACCTTTGTCTTTATTCTCATGCTTAATAATATACATACCCATCTTAATCTAGGTGCATGTATATTAATCCCAATAAATAGGATTTTTAATGAGATTTTGCTCAAAAGTGATATAATTGTTTTCAAGAAATATAAGGCAATAAACTTTTTATTTTTAGTGGATAAAATCATTGATTGGCTACATATTCTTAGTAATTTATCACACTCTTTTGGATGAATAATTTAAATTTCATCAACATTTTTCATATTTCATCTATTAATATAGATGTAAACACTTGCATCATTTCAACAAAAAAAAAATTTACACTATCCTAAATAAATAAATAAAATCCCTAATCCCAACTAGTATTTTCTCGCACAAAAAGGTATATGCCATTTCTTAGACTTCCTTACAATTTGTATCCACTAACTTGTGACCATCATTCTCAAACATTTTCTAATTTAGTGATCACAACCTTTGTCAACTTATATCTTCTTACAACTATTCATTTCCACTACAATCCAATCTCAGTCCTTAACAATCAACAAGTTGTTCTTATCTACTTTGTTGCAGTGGTGTTATCTATGAATCCATCCATCTATCCATCTAAAAATCCTTAAACCATTGGCATGTCAAACATGACATTAAATTTGACATTTTACTTAAACATTAACCCCTTAAACCAAAATTGGATTTCCAAAATTGTAAAAATGTATATAAAATGCAACTTAGGCACTTAAAATATTGATGGATTTTAACATAAATTATAAAATAAGATCTATAGATTATACAATCATACCTATATAGTTAGATTCACTATTATGCAACTCAATCTTTTTGTAAAAAAATTGAAAACAAAACTTGGAAATTTCTTCAAACATTGATTATAGATTGGTTTTTGATTTTACTTATTTATTCAAGTTTTTTTTTATGGATCATTTTTGGTACTTGGAAAGTGTATTTTTTTTTGTTAATCCCTAAAGTTCTTTCGTATTTAAAGGCCTAAAACTACTTCAAAATACTAAACTCCAAAGCAAAACTAAAACCTTCATTTATATTTATTTTTTAGCAAATAGGTTATTAAAAGTAGGATCCTGTAGTTAACTTCTTAAAGTGCACCCTTTTAAATTTTCAAAATAGAAAACCTCACCAATTGTAAGATCATGATGCTTGGATTTCAAAAAGAAACATTTTCAATTCTTCCAAAATGATTAGATTTCATCATTCAAACATTTTACCCAAAAATGAATAGATCCTATAATTTGCAATTCTCCATAATATGTTGAAAAAATAAATATTAACTTTTTTTTAAAATTCATATTCATGGTTGAAAAAAATAGTAAGTAGAAAGAATTAGAATATGATTTAAAATACTAAATTGCTACGAATTTAGTTATAGAACTTAGTGGATGTAATGTTGTAATAAATAATCTACATCATATGATTTTATTTTTTCTAAAAATGCTGAAAATTGAGTTAAGTAAAAGACTTCAAAGTTCATTTTAGAGTACAAATTCCATAACTACTTGCAAACAAAAAATCCTTATAACTTTTATCTCATTAATCAAAATGGGATGATTAAAAGCTTTCCATGGATAAATAAATCTAAAGAACCAATTTAAATTTTTTGTTTTTTAAAAAGTGATCTTTTTTAGTTGCTTGGATTGCCTGTGTTGAGAGAAAGAAATTACATATCATACAATATTTTTTTAACCATATAGTCAAAAGTTATGGAAATGGTTGTGCCTTAAAGCTACCCCTCAACCACATGTTGTGTGAAAATTTTCAATGAAAAAAAAAGAAAATTCCATTCTTGGTGAGCTACTCAAAATTTCTATGTAGCCAAAAAAAATTGGCATTTAGAGGTTAAAAGTACCAACAATCCTTGAACTTTAAAATATTTATAAGAAAAATTAGAGAGTCTATACTATACAAATGTAATAGAATTAACAAAAGAACCTACAAACATTTACAATAGATGGATAAAAAAACAAGACTTTGTGTACTTTGGGACATCATTGCATTCATCTATTGTTCAATATATTCAATGCACAATCCCTCCTCTATGAGAATTAAATATACCACTAATTACAAGAATTATATTAAAATATATTGATCAATTTTTAATTTTTTTTAAAGCAATATAATAATTCAAAATATAAAAATTCAAATCTTTTTATACACACATACATCTAGAAGAGTAATTTTTGAGAAATCCTTGAAATTAAATAAAATTTGTGAGCTACCCAAATTGTCATTATTGAAAAAGAAACTATTTATCAAACAACAAATTTTTTAATACAAAATAATGTGGATGAAAATTTAAAAAATACTTCATTCAAACATGGAGTTAATAATATTAAATAGAGAATATTAAGAATTCACAATGGGACTTTTAAATCTTTATTTGAATACTAGTGGCTGGTGCTTGCTATGCTACGCATTCACCATTAGAATTTCATTAAAATTTATATATATTAGATAGGATGCAGAGCAAGAATTTCAATAAATCTTCAGATAAAAATTACTAAAATCTTCATATAATTTTTTTTATAAATAAGCATATACTGAAATAAACAATAGAATTTTAATGAATGATGAATGAAATACATGCAATGATGAATACGGTAAAAGATACACATACATTAGAATGCATTATTAATTTTACTCAATTTTTACAAATAATGGCAAACCAAATAGAAGAATTTAAAGGAAAAACTTGTAAATCTCAAAAGCTTCGTGAACAATTTAATTATTATGAAATCCAAAATCGGTTCAATCTAATAAATTTCTCAAATCATTTGGTAGTAGCAATAGAAAATTGAAATTATTGAAATTAGAAGCTCAAAACTCACAAAAGCATAAAATCATAGAAATGCAAAAGAAGTATAAAGTCAAGAAAAGCAATGGAATTGCTACCTTTATAATATCACCATATTGATCCTCTTTAATATCACCTCAATTGCAACGACTATATTATATCTATAATACCACCCTTTGTAAAAAGTGATATTACAAAGGTGATTGTGACACAAAATAATGTGGATGAAAATTAAAAAAACACCTTCATTCAAATATGGAGTTAATACTATAAAATAGAGAGTATTAAGAATTCACAATGGGACTTTTGTATCTTTATTTGAATATATCTTTGGGTGATGTAATGCTAGAGTAAGACTTATTTTTTTCTACTAAATATTTTCTTTGTTTATGAAAAAGACTCGTGTTTTCTTTGTATTATATGAGGAAAACACAGGGCTTTTGTAGAAGCAAAGGGAACATGTGGTTGGTTTCAAATTTTTGAATTGGTCATGCATGGTAGGTCGGAGGGAGTGTTTGAATTTTAGGGCGGTTTATTTTAAAAGTGCATCCCATTTGAGTTTACAAACATGGCAATGTTGTAAGTGACTACCACTTAATGATAACCTTTTACTATCATCCACTTTCTTTCAACCATCAAGTAGGTTCATCATCTATTTGCCTACAATCCTTTCAATATATCTTCACTAATACTCTTTCACCATCACCCACTTGCTTATATACCATCGTCCAAGCTTGCTTACAATTCTCCAACTCTATCTATCCATTTGTATGTGACCATTATCTCAACCATTACCTACTTGCTCACAACTATTTAGTATCTTGTACTCACTTACAACTATTCATCTATTAATCCCCATCCCATTACTGAGGCTTGTTTACAACACTACATTTCTATCCACTCACTCATATGTGGCCGTCAAGTACAATGTAATTGTTCACCAACAGTACACTCCTATCCACCTACTTGTACCATGACTGTTTGTTTCAATGTAATTGCTCACTAACAGTGCACTTCTGTCCACAAACTTATACGTAACCATCAGGTTCAACGTAATTGCTCACCAACCTCCATCTCTATCTACTCATGTGTACGTGACCATTAGTTTCAACCTAATTGCTCACCAATGGACCAATCTCCATCTTTATCTATTCATGTATATGTGACCGTCAATTTCAACCTAATTGCTCACCAACCTCCATTTCTATCTACTCACTTATATGTGACTATCAATTTCAACCATCATCTAGATGCTTACAACCATTTTTTGTGTTGCACTTTCTAACAACTATTCATCTCCACCACGGTCCAATTCCAATTTACAAATTGTTCTTAATATCTTTTTTGTTATTGTGACATTTTCCTTCTTCATATCAATTCCAAAGATCCATTTGACAATGGCATGTTGAATATAACATTAAATTTTAAAAAATTCACCTAATTGTTAAGATTTCTTTGAAAAAATTATTTTAAATTTTGAAAATGATAATTTATCAAATCAATAGAGCTAGTTGAAAATTTAAAACAAATTTTCTTCTATGAGAGTTAAATAGACCATCAAATAAAGCAAGTAAAACTCAAAAATGTTGATTAAATAATATTTTTAAACAATAAAAATGAAGAATAAGTCAATATAGAGTAATTAAAAGCTTTTTATTTGTACATAAATTTAGAAAACTAAGTTCAATTTTTTTTGTTACAAATTTTGTGAGATACACAAACTACCTTTGTTGAGAATAAAAATATTTATAAAATAGTAAATTTTAATTTTACAATTGAATCTTATAAAAATTATTGTACCTAAAACTACTCCTCAACCACATGTTGCTTGAAAATATTAAAAAAATAAAATCTTACTTGAAATTAGATGATTGAAAAAATTATATTGTTACTTGATCATTTAAGAATTAAAATTAATTGGTTCTAATTGAATTTATGTTAGTTGAATCATAATTCAATGGTGCAAATCTCTTTAATTTTTATTTCATAAAAATTATAAAAATATCATATTGGAAACATAGCTAATCAAATACCCATGTAAAAGCATGTCTCTTGGTACTTTAGATAGTGACTTCAAAAAAAAGTTATACAAATTCAATTTTTAATTTTTTGGTATAATTATATGAAGAGGTTTTCAAATACTTTTTAAATTTAGTCTTAAATTATGCTTATAATAATAAATCTAACTATACACTACAATTTGTAATTCAAAAATATGCAACTCCTTGTTTATAAATATCACAGCATATTGGTTCTCAAATTTCTTGACTTTGAACCAATGGGGAGGAAGGTTTGCACCAACATAAGCTATTGTGAGGAAGTTTGAGTAGCTACCTTTCTCAATAATCCATCATCTTTAGAGAATGAAAAATTGAAAAAGAAAGACATTGTCCTTTCATCACCATAGTCCTTTGTAGCATAGTTTTTTGGAATTTTTTATATATTTTTTTGCCAAACTTCAAATCAAAATCTTAGTCAAAGTATTCAAAAGCTAATAATGTTATGAAGACTATATACTTATTAAAATAATTCGAATTTAGCCTTGAAACACCTAAGAGAACCATTTATGTCCTTTAGATAATCTCATGCCCTTAGGATGAAAAAGAACAAATTTTCATCCATTTGGAAGGAGGGAGTTGCTTAAATACACATTTAATAAATGGAATCAGTTATTCTCTTATCGTGGTATATCTTAATTTTTTTTACATGAGAAGCTACTCAATCCATAAATCACCATAGATTGCATTTTGGCAATATCAAGCACCTTATTCTTCATGTGAAATTTAATCATAAAATTGATTTTTTAAAATTCAACCCTAATGAAGCTAATGAAGTAGTTTTTATTCCAACTTGAAAATTTGAAAAAATTTAGAATTGAATAACTTATTGCAGTTTGAACTCCGGGCCTATAACCACATTCTCTTATTCTTGAACTACAAAAATACATAATAAATGTTCTTATTCCATTACATTCTACACTACTCCTTCCATCAATGGAGAAATTTTTAGATGTTTTGTATTTCATATGACTTTCCTTAACACTCTTTCCTTCAAAAATTCACAATTATTTCAACTTTTTACAAAAAAAGAACACCAAATCTTTTTGTATTTCCATAATTTATATTATATCATGCATTTTCATTTTTGAAGAATCTACCCCCTAAGTTAGGTTGTCTATTTTGTTTTGTTTCATTTGTTTGTTTTGTTTATTATGGTGCGACCTTTCTGGTCGCATTCTTGATATTGTTGGAAAGCTCTTTACAAGGAGGGATTCATAAATTCTAAGAGCTACTTTTACTTCTATTTTGGTTGTGGCAATAGACACACTAAGGTGGCTCAAAGTCTGCCCCTCTTCTTCAGATCGTCCTATAGATAGTTGTAAGGGAGGCGACCCATTCCTGACCAGGGACTCATTCCTGTCATATAGACTACACTCTTTCTAATTAGCAAGAGAAAGTAGGACATTAATTAATGCACAATCTCCAATGCAGTCATGGCACATTATGATTGGCTGCAGTCTTGGTTGATTTTACAACCAACCTCTAGTTGGAAATAGGACCCATATGACAATTGTATCGATTAGAATCTTCAACTAAAAAATTCGTAGTAATTATGTTTTCAGAAATAAAATTCTAAAAAATATGGAATCCTTCTAAATTCTATTTTTGTACATAGAAAAATTTCTCCACTCAAGAAAACAACACTCTAGATATGCAAAATTGCTTAAGTGGTCGAAAATGGGTCAGCTCCCTTAGAATGGATGCGAGATGATCCTTAAATGGACCTCTTTGGTCCATTGACAAATTCAAGAAAAACAGTTGTTTTTTTAATTGCAAGAGCCAATCATTGTCTTTGGTTTCTGCACATTTCTTTATAAGTCACAAGGGGACGGGTTTCAGGACACCTATGGTCACAATTAGGTACCTATGACCTGAATGTTTGAAAATTCATAAGTAATTCAAAAATGCTTGGAAAAATACGAAACTACTTGTGTTGTGTTCCACATCTATTTCTCTTTCTCTGAAAAACGAGCTGAAAATCATTTTGTCCATAGAAACCTGTGAAAAAGGCAAATCAGCCCTTAAAAGGTCACTTTTAGAACCTCCTGCCTTAACTTAGTACTGTATGACTAGTACTCCTTTCCTGAGCCACTTATGGAATATCCACAAGTGCAGTCTCTTGCTGCTCCATGGCTGTTTCCAAGAGCCATCAGAGACATGGTTCTGGTTCTTATTCTTTTTCTCTGATTTCATGGGACGAGTGGAGCCAACTTAAAAGTTAAACTATTTCACATTCCCAGATGTCGCAACAAATAGCTTAGCTTTGCATGAATTGGATTGACTCAAGTGCAGCTCAGTCTCCCAAAAATACTCAAATGAAAACCAAGCAGAAGCAACATCAGCTTAACTTATTTGTGGCTTTGAAAGCTGTTGCATGAGGCTTCAAAACTGTCAATCCCGCCTCACACTGTACGTTAACTTAACTGCTTTTTAACTTATTATTCCAACAACCTTTTTCCTCGTAGAGAAACTACAGTACCCGCGTTATGCGCAAAATGGCTCATTTCAGGATATACTGCTATCCAGAAAATGTGGGAATACATTTCAGCGGTAGTGAGACAAAGCAATATGGATACGGAACAACAGTTCAGTTGGAAGAGAACATCTCTTTCAAAAAAAGAGCACCTATCTATTCACATCTTATCTTTATTCACATCTTATCTTTAGCATTTTTATCTGTATTATGTAAACTATCACCAAATCAAGTAGTTGCGATTAAAATCAGTCCATCGTATAGTAAGTAAAACACAATATTTGATGATATTAACAAGAATGAAGTTACTTAGATCATCACAAATATGTCAATGTTGGATAGATAGGAACATTACAAACATGTAGCAAATATAATCATTGCTCAAAAGAGTAAAAATAAACATCAAGTTAAGCTCCAATGTTTGAAGCTAGGAAATCATATTCTATACATTCAAGTTCCTTTTTTTTTTAGGGCCAGGTAGGAAAGTAGGAAAGTCTTCCAAATATTCATGTTCCAAATGTCTTCATGAAGAGGTAGGCCTCACCTATGCCCGTCCCAATAACAATCCACAAAAAAGTGACGTTAAAGAGGTTGCACGAGGTGTCTTCACCCTAACCACACTTGCTATCATTTTCATATGAAAACAACAAAGAAAATCAAAAAACTTTCCTAAGTCTAGTCATAAGCAATATCAAAATCCAAAACAATGCTAAAACAAAGACCTGACTACAAGAAGCTTGTGTTGCAGCCATGTAAATCAAAAAGCCTTCTTTAATTAGTCCCAACTGCAAGCCAATAGTGCCAATAAACCTTAAGCCAATAGTGCCACTGCGTCCCTGTGAAAAGCTTAGTAGAAGCTACTAATTGTAGTATGAGAGAGAGAGAGATTTTTGACACAAGAATGCAAGCTCAATGAGATTTTGTTGTGAGAAGCCCAATAAAAAGAAGTCACCAGTTGTAACTGCGGAGTTGTTACGACAGAGACAGATCCATCCATCAAAGTTAATATTTTGACAGGTTGGCCATAATTTGGTGTGATATAGCTTTCATTAATGACAGCTCAATCCATTAGGAGCACAAAGCCTCCAATTTTTTTGATCCGTTTGAGAATAATGAAGATTGTGAATTGGTAACAGATTAGGGACCATCTATTGTCCTGACATGGCCAAATGACCTCCAATTCCTTGTTATTATGATATGACATATTAAATGTCATAGTCGTCATTTAGGCTGTAAACATCACATGCTTAATTAACCTACCCTTATGGGTAGTTGAATAATGCAATTTCACCAGACAAATAATATTGAAGTTAGGTGTAACAATGTACCACCATAGAGGGAGATTGCCATATCTTTAGAGATTGGCAATATGTACTAGTTGTCAACTTTTTTTTTAAATCACGAGGTTAAAGGTTTAATGGAAAACAATCAAATTGGCAGTTCATAGTAAACTCCTAAGACAAGTAGTCTAGGTAAGCTTTTCAAAATCATATATGTGCTAGGACATGTGTTGAAAAAAATGGGAGATAAACATAAATAAAAATAGAGCAATATAGATAAAAACCTTTATGTATATATCATACAAAGAAGTCTATACTTAAACCAATGTGTAAAAGTATATGTAACCATCACATAGGGATGTAAATAAGTTATATATTATATACAATATTCCTCTTTGAATATATATATAGAGAAAGAAAAAAAATTCAAAATATTTAGATATTGTTGCACCCAAATCAATGTGATTGTATAAGCACAAATCAAAGACATGTGCTGGAATTAGATATTTGGAAAAAAGAAAAAAAATTGAATTAAAAAATCAAGACATATTAGAGTTCATTGTAAAGGTCGTCCTTAAAAATTGAGGTCATAGGAACTTGCTCAAACTCTTCAAAGTCTCCTAAGGGGACTCTTGGTCCTCTAGAGGTTTATTAAGAATAGTACAAAAAAACTCCATTAGACCCAATTTGGGTGCTCCCAAAGAAATTTCATCCTTTTCTTTTCTCAAACTTTGACTAATGGTTCTGCATTCCATGTACTTTATGATTAACTCTATTAAAAAAAATTTAATTTTTATTAATTAGCCCCTACAATATTGTGGTATTTTGAGGGTCAAAACTACTTTAAAATACCTGTATATGAAGCGAAGATAATCAAATTCTTCATCTTTATTCTTTCACAAATTCAATTGTAGGATTCCTTTAGTTATTTGTTCAAGTACATCCTCCCAAGATGTTAGGGTAAAAATCCCCATCAATTGCAAGTTCAATGTGCCTAACTTCAAAAAGTAGGTTATTCTAGTCCTTCCTAAATGCCAAGTTTTGTTTGCCAACATTAAAAAGAAGTGTGTATGTCAAGAACTTGTGCAAGTTAGCCAATATGTTGAAAACTAGTGGTTGAGAATAAAGGTAAAAAAATTTAAACAAAAAAAATTTCATATTCATCTTTAAGAAAATCATAAAATGAAAGAAGGTATTGGATGAAAGACAAAATTAAATAGTAATAGCTTCTATAAAAAATTGAGAATCGCAAATAGCAATGGCAAAAATGTTCTAGCTAACAACATATATCCTATTCTTTTGTTATTATTTAAAAAATTTCAAAGTTTAGTTCAAAAAACAACTTTATATGTTTTATCTACCTTCATTGCATGCAAAATAGAACTCTTCATATTAACTTTCACGTCATTATTTGAAATTGAATTGTTCAATTGTTTTTGAGTAGGCATCAATCTATAAAACTAAATAAGATTAATTAATCTTTTTTTGATATATTTTTAGTTGCCCAATATAAAAAGAACTAATATTTTTTTGCAATTTTTATCATATTGTTGTGAATAAAAAAACTCATGCATAAATTTCAAATCATATAGTTAAAAGAGTCTTTTTGAACTCTCATAAATCCCAGAGTAGACTCCTTGGTTGTTTACAAGTTAACATATTTTAGTGGGATGTAAAGCTTGGGCTATGAATTAACATGTCAAAAATTAGAACTTGAATCCACTTTGTAGAAGACTTATACACCTTGCATTACCATCATCTCTTTGAGATATGCAAAAACATTGATAAATATTCATAAATTCCTCAAAACTTCAAAAAAATATTTGTTCTAAATTTTAATAAGTGGATTGTTGTAATAAAATACTACTACCTCCGTCCCAAAATGATCTTGTTGGACAAAATCTTTTGGATTAAGGCTAAAAATAACTTTTTAAAGTCTTATTTTGCACAATAAGTAGATTTTGATGATCTCTTCCCATTCTAAAAAATTTGAGTTTTAGAACCCTTTTCAAAGTGCAGTTTTAGAATATTGAAAAGTGAAAAATTTTGGGCATTTTCAAAGAACACCAATGAGCACCTAATTGTTGAATGTCAGGGTGTCATTTTGTGTGCATTTAGTATATGGCTAAAACCAAGTATAAAACTTTGTTTTGCTTCCCAAAGTTTAATCTACTTCAATTGGGGAATACTCAAAGAGATGCAAAAATAAGAAAAAACCATGTTCATTGATCCCTTCAATCATTTTGTTTGTCTTTTACTTGATGATTGCATAGATAGAGGGGTAACTACTACTTAGAATTGTTTTTCTAATCCCAAACAACAATCACAAGCCAAACTTGATCAATTTCAATATGACAAAGTGCAACAGGAAGATCATTTTGGGACAAAAAGACAAGGCCAAAAGGAAGGTCATTATGGAATAGAGGGAGTATGAAATAGGAAGGGTGGAAAGAGTAAAATGAAGATCAAAAGCGCAATTTTTATAACCTAAAAACTAGATTTTTTTTGCCATTGCCATCAATGAGCCTCAAGTGCCAAAAAACTACCAAGTGGCAACTCTTCACTATTCCTTCAACAATTATAGAGATTGAAGTTTTAAGGTTTAAACACTCAATAGATAATTTTAAAAATGCATCCAAACTCACATGCGCATGCCAATTACATTTTTGGATTTGTAAAAAAAATGTTTATCAAAAAGCCAAACTACAATAGTTGATCCAAACCTCATAAATCACAATTTGGTTTTAAGGATAATATACTTTGTTATGTTCTCTTGGCTTTATTTTAATAAGTAAAATTTACCCATAATGGACTTTCAAGGTTACAATTACAATTGTTGTTGTGATCACTTAGTATGATTTCAGAAATATATAAGATACTCAATAATTATTAGAATCATGTATAGTGAATTTATAAAGCCAAAGTGAAGGTAAAGCTTTTAACCTTTGTAGTTCATCTATTGGTACAACATACCTTATTGAACTTCTATATATAACAATATTGAAAAAATCCTACATAAATTGAGTTTTTTCAAATGAATTCAACAACATCAAAACAAATGAAATCTATTTCAAGAGACTATTAAAAAAATATCACTTCAAATTTTTGTACTATTCTATTGCATTGTAAATGTCTAAAATACTTACTTCCAATATCTTAAATGTAAATACGTTTTGTCAAGTATTGTAATTGGTTTAGGATAATAATAATTATTGATTATCACAAATAAGAAGTGGATTTGGACGACACCATTTGTAAAGATATTTACAAACAATGTCACTTGAAAAATTATCTATTAGATGCTATCACAAATACACTTGATTGTGCCCGAAGAAGCAATTGAACCTTTTTTTGTTGTTGGATCTTGTTGAAAATCAAGAGAATATCATAGATTTCCCTCTTCCTTATGCATTTTTTCAACACCATTTGAATAAAACTATGAATTTTTTTAAAAATGATGAACCGAATTGTACCCAAAAAAACAATAGCACACTCTCTCACATGAGCAAAGCCACACTACAATTTAGACAAAAATTTCTAACATTACAAAGTTTCCCTGTCATGAAATGTCAATAGTAATCGCATGATTATTGTCGTGTACAACTTTCATGTTACATTCATTCATTTGAAAATGTTTTTACAATACAAGATTGTCATTCATGATTACAATGTGGTATAAGCATCTCATTTATATTTGAATTTAAAGTGTTGAAGTTACACAATAACTATGCATGATTAGAAAGTAGAAACGTAAGACTTCAATGATTTAGCGATGAACAACTTACTTCGTGCATCATTAGTGCTTATTTAAGACATAAAAATTTAGTGCAATAATTGCACAACATCATGTCCGTGCATAGTTATTGCACTAACATTAATTTTTTTATTTTTCACAATTTCAATACTAAGTCAATTAAAAACCAGGAATTGTGTTCAAAGTAGAAATTAAAACCTCATTTAGGCATAGTAGAATAACTTTTTTCAAATAACTTTGAACTAAGAAAAGGTGTCAAATCAAGTTAACTTTTACCTTCAACAATCTGTTTGTGATTTTAAGAATCTTGTCAAAAATTATAGACAAAAATCAGAGAGGGTTAGCAAGGAACATTTTTTTTGACATTTTCAAACATCCTCTTTGATTTTTGTTCATAACTTTTGATAGGAGTCTTAAAATAATAGATTGATTTTTGGAAGTGAAAGTTAACTTGATTTGACAATTTTTTTTAGTTTCATGTTTTTTTGAAAAAAAGTATTATACTATATTAAACTAAGGTCCGAATCTCTACTTTGATTGCAAAGTTCCTAAGTTTTCATCAAGTTGACAATGAGTGAGTGTCAGTCAAGTTCTCATCTTCAAGTTATCCCATATTGTTTGAGTGTTCATTAAATAGATTTTAGTATAAAAAGGACCTCTCCACCCTTCATTTTCACCAAGTGCTTATGAAGTGATTATTTCACTATGCCTCTAATTTTTTAGGTAGCCTATTGATGAATGTAGATGAAGTTAAAATTTGAAGGCCATTAAAATGTGTACTAATTAGATGTTGATGAACAAAATGCAAGAAATTTAGTTAAGAAAAAAGTCATTATTAATTAAAATGGTTATCAACAATTTAACATTGACAAAGCATTTTCAAACATTGATATTATTTAATAAGCATTATTGCAATACAAATAGCAATGACATTATTGTTATGGATTTTTCATGTACTTCAATGCACATAAAATGCACAATAAAAATAATAAATTTTCGTGTATAATTAGCGTCTTTTGCACACTTGTGATTAATGTACAAAAGTCACATAGTTAACACCAGTTACAAAA
Source organism: Climacium dendroides (assembly GCA_950106755.1). Classification (NCBI taxonomy): domain Eukaryota; kingdom Viridiplantae; phylum Streptophyta; class Bryopsida; order Hypnales; family Climaciaceae; genus Climacium; species Climacium dendroides. The sequence goes on from OX467092.1 coordinate 1,897,517, forward strand.
TAGTGCAAATTCTTTGCAAAAATCATGTGCATTGTAACAATGCAATAAATTATAAACTAACGTGCGCACCCATGAAAGAATAGTAACCACACAATAATCATTGACAAGTATGAACTTTGTGATAAAAGGATTTGATCTTCTATTCGAAAGGGGTGCAACTACTATTCTATACATAACATTGTTACACCACTCAATATCTTCCTTCCAACAAGATGCCTATAGGAGAATTCAATTATAATCCGAGCTTTCTAATTGGCTCCTGGCAAATATAAGTTTGTTGAGTGCTGACCTAGGGAGATAGGTTTGGTGAGTTGGCCCCGGCCATTACCCCCATGAACTCACAAAGTCAACATGCATTCCAAAAAAGTCATCATTCTGCGAAGTGGGCGCCTTTTTTTAGAAGCAGTAATTCATTTATCTTGGGTAATTCTTAATGCTTGGAATCCCCCTAGCAAAGGTTAACAATGTTATTGTACCATACAACATGTTTTTTTTTTTAAAATTTTAAAGAATAATATTATTAAATTCCCCCATTTTTTTTATTGTAGGAAACCACAAAATCTATTGTGTCTAGAAGAGAATGATCCTCTCCAAAAGGAAGGGGATGAGAGGTATAAAAAAAGGTCCCCCACTCACTCACTCCCCCCCTCCCCCTTTTTTCCTATGATTGGAAACTCCATTCATTTGGATGGAATTTTGAGTTTGTGGCTCCAATTCCATAAAAAACGGCACTTCCACTGGTGGCCACATCTTTCCGTCAGCCCAAAGGGGCCGAAGCTTCCTTTCGTCAGTTCTGCCAATGCCTTTGAAATTTTTCTTTGGCATGTGACTCTGTGGGGCCCAGGCTCAGAAGGGTCAGAGCACGTGGCAAACAGCAATCATGCCTTACTGGGGACTAGATAACCTTCTCTTTTCTTTTTCTTTCCTTTTTTTCCCCTTTTTTTATGGATAACGAATGGCCGGAAAGCATAGAAATTTTTTTTCTAAAGAAAAAGAAAAAGAAAAAGAAAGTACACAACCAAGCCCAAAAGGATGGGACAAATGAAGAAACCCAAGGACTAAGGTGAAAACATCCAAAATCATTAAAATAAGCAATTCGGTATAACATTGTTTACCAATGAGGTAGGGGTTCCTTTTGCAGTCTTGAAAAGGGAACTTCTATAAGATAGTGGAAAAAAATGGGCAAGTTTTATTGATGGTTTCTCCAACCCTTGCATTGATTGAAGCAAGGGGCCCTTTTACATTTTTGAAAAAGGAACCGTCCCCTTAGAGTGAACAAAATGATCATATTGATGACTCCTACAATCCTTGAATTAACTAATAAGTCCCTTCTATGCATTTAGTAATCTAGAGTGTAATACCTTCCCATCGTGGAGGAGGACCATTGCTTGGTTGTACAATGTTATGTTAGAGGCACTTTTTTCCAAGGATTTTTTTCATTAATAGCAATTGAAAAATCATGAATTTTTAAAAATAAAAAAGAATTTTTGGATAAGACATGTTATTATTGTGAATTTTCAAAGAGGAAGTTCTCTAAGCCACTACAACGAGTATATAATTTGGTCATGAAACCAAAATCTAAAGAATCAACAATCAACCAATCGTAAGTTGATTATGGAAACAATTTGATTGCACTTTGGTGGACATTTTAAGTAGAAGTCTACTTGTTACGAAAAATATCCAAACAATTTTGGGTGTTTTGACCTTAGATTACCTTTGAAAGCCCCTCACGAAGTTTATTTAATTCTTCAATCTTAAAAGACATCCTATATTTCTACTTGGTTAAATTTCATGAATTTTTAATATTAAAATACACCTTTTAAATTTTTGATATTTTCTCATGTAGTATTATATAATTCATTATTTTATAATCAAATATATTAAAATGAATTTGATATGATTTTAAAAATAATTTCTTTATAAAAATCACAGTAGTAAACATAGATGCTTAAAATAATATGATTTTTTTAGCTAAAATGGAGATGATGGTGATAAACATCATGATATAATTAGTGTTCTCTTTGACCTCACAATAAAAGAAATTCAATATAAAATGCAAAAAAGGAATATTTTAAGTTCTGAAGATGCCTTATCTTCAAGGTTTCACAAAATTACAATTCTAATCATTTTGGAAAAAACTAAAAATAGAATGTACATTGAGGAAACTCAAATGATGATGAAAAAGCAATGTTTTTTTGTTTTATTTTTCAATTTTCAATTTTTTTAAGTGACTCAATCATTGAGAAAGGTAACTACTCAAATTTCCTCACAGTTGCTTATATTGATACAAACCCTCTTCTCCTTTGGTCCAAAGTCAACAAAGTTGTGAACTAATATGTAATATTTGTAAACTAAGTGTTGTAGATTTTGAATTGTAAATTGCAAATGTACAATTATATTTTAAAATTTTATTTACCATTTTTATAAGCATAATTCAAAGTATAAAATTGAAAAATCATTCTATAAAATATTGATAAATTTCATGATAAAATTTGATTGCAAAAGAATTGTAATTGAAAAATTAAAAATTAAAGTTGTGTAGCTCTATCTTGAAGTACAAGAGACATACTTTTACAAGGTTGTTTGACAAGTTATGATTCCAATATGATATTTATATAATACATTTATAAAATAAAAATTTATGGAAGTTGCACCATTGAAATATGATTCAACTAGCATAAAAATCAATAAGAATTGGGATGGATAAATAATGCGTCCCTTCAAGACCCAATGGCTTATTTCACTTTGTTACCCTTCTATAACCAAATTTGGAAGCCCTTAGAGGTAGTATGAGAATTTAAAAAATATGAGTGTTCTCTAAAAATAATTAATTATTTAGCAAGTTGTTGCCAAAGTTTAAGTCAATTTTTGTATTGGCTTTTGTAATACAAAGAAAAAAATGAAAAAATGAAAACCACCTTCAAGAAATATGAAATTAATATAAATTTCAATGAAATTTATTAATTTTATGTACTATTACAGATGAAGGTGTACAAAAAACTAGATGTAAAAAACTAGATGATTTTTAAGCCCCACTTGCCTTTTAAGGTGTGTGTCAAATTTGAGACAAGAAAATAGGAATTAAGCATTGTCCTCATAAATTTGATTTGCAACTTGATTTTATTTACGTTGTCCTCTATTCATAGATGAAAGAGGCTTAGACTTTGATTTCCATTCTTTAACAAACTAAGGTCTATGTAGTAAGCAAAAATTAAAAATTAAAAACATAAAGGAAATATTAAGTAAGTCAAGATGTTTCCCCCAATAAATACCTAGAGGCAAAATATTTTGTTGTTGTTTGATTCTTAATCTGAACTCCTAAAATATCAATACTTTATAATAGAAAATTTTGGATCATCCAATTACAAGCAAAATTTTATTTTTTGATATTTTCTCACAACATAAGGTTGAGGAGTAGTTCAAGACACAATAATTTTTTTTATAAAATCTAACTATATAATTAAAAAATTATTTTATAAATAGTTTTGTTTCAACAAAGCCAATTTACAAAATTTATATTAAAAAAAAGAATTTAGTTCTTTGTATTCATGTATAAACAAAGAGCTTTTAATTATACTATATTGACCTTTTAATCATTTTTTTTGAGTTTACTTGCTTTATTTGATGGTCTACTTAACTTATATAGAAGAAAATTTGTTTTCAATTTGCCTTTATTAATTACATCTAAGCAGATAGCTTTGATTGATTGTATCGTTTTAAAAAATTATCATTTTAAAATTTAGCATAATTTTCTTTTACTTAGAAATCTTAACAATCAAGTGGATTTTTCAAATTTAATGTTGTATTCAACGTGCCATGATTGAAGGGGCTTTGGAATTGATATGAAGATGGACAACAGAGGAGATATTAAAAACAATTTGTAGATTAGGATTCATTTGGGCCATGATGGAGATGAATAGTTGTAAGAGAGTCCAAGAAGGCAAATTGTTAGCAATTGCATGATGGGTGAGATTGAGTAGATAGAGGTGGAGGGTTATGAGCAATTAGGTTGAAACTGATAGTCATGTACAAGTGAGTGGATAGAGATGGAAGTTGGTAAATAATTATATAGAAATTGACGGTTACATACAAGTGATTAGGTAGAGATGGAGGTTGATAAGCAATTACATTGAACTTGACGATCACATACAAGTGAGTGGATATAAATGTAATGTTGTAAGCAAGCATGAGAGTTGGAATTGGGATTGGACCATGGTGGAGATGAATAGTTGTAAGTGAATACAAGATATTAAATAGTTGTGAGCAAGTAGGTGATGGTTGAGATAAAGGTCACATACAAGTGAGTAGATAGAGATGAAGTATTGTAAACAAGTTTAGATGATGGTATATACCTTTGTAAGCAAGCTGATGATGGTGAAAGATTATGAGTAAAGAGACAATCATAAAAGATTATAGGCAAATAGATGATGAACCTCCTTGATGGTTGTAAGGAAGTGGGTGATGGTAAAGGGTTGTGAGCAAGTGGGTGGTAGCTTACAACACCGCCACGTTTGTACACTCGAATGGAATGCACCTTAAAAATAAACCACCCTAAAAATTCAAACACTTCCACCCTCTTACTATCCATGATTAATTTTAAAATTTAACACCACTCACAAACAAACACATGACTAATAGAAGATAATAAGTGTTATAATATTGTTAGGTCATCCAAAAATATATTCAAATAAAGATTTGCAAGTTCCATTGTGAATTCTCAATATTCTCTATTTTATAGTATTAATCACGTTTGAGTGAAAGTGTTTTTATTTTCATCCACATTATTTTTGTTAAAAATTTATAATTTGATAAATAATTTTTTTTTCAATGAAGACAATTTGGATATCTTACAAATTTTATTTTATTTGAAGGATTTCTAAAAAATTACTCCTCTAGATCTATGTGTATATAAAAAGATTTGAATTTTTCTATTATGAGTTATTCTTTTGCTTTAACCTTGAAAGGACAAGATAATATTTCTTTTGCAACATAGTGATTTTGGGTAGCTCACAAAGAACTGAAATAATCACTAGATTTTATATTTATTTTTAGTCAGATATAGGGAGTACCTTGTTGTTGCACCAATTTTTTTTTCTTTTGAATTTGTTCATAAGAAGTTATTGGGCAAAATGTCATTTACAATAGATGGGGGGCAACAATGACACAATTATTTGCACTAGAGCAAATTTTGCAATAAATATGCTCCAAAATGCTTGGGCAGGGCCATGGGGCAAGCTTTTAGCCTATATTCAACTTAGGTACTTCATTCACATTTTTTTGGAGCCATAGTTTTTGTGTCAATGTCCATGGAGGTGGTGGTAGGTGACGGTTACTTCGTGACTTCACTTAACTAAGATGAACGGTCACTCCTTCCTTCCCCACTCAAGTTCGGTAATTCAAAAGATAAGCAAAAAAGGTGAAATTAATTTGTGCAGAAGGTTCCTTGAAATAGACTTGCTCAAAATTTGAATGCCCCCCAAAATATTTTTTTCTACTTCAGACATGGTAATCTTGCAATCTATACAGTCAAAACCTCCCATTTTTTTATTGCAGTGTCATGAAGTAGTTTACTATTAGATCTTATGGTAAAATGCACCAAGATTTCATTCATCATTTTTTTGGCCTTTGCCATCAAAACCATCCATTGTGAGTCTTTTTGGGTGAAATATTGTCAACAAACTTTAAAAGTTAAGAAAGCACTTTAGGTTCTTCTAAATGATGTGGTGGGCTAACTTCATGAGGGGATCTCTTCATGCATTCTCAGGTCTTCAACAACCAATACTATCTACCTGAGTGGGACACAATGTTATGAATATCACAAGAGGTTGTGATATACAAAAGTGACAATATAGAAGGAATTAAATCTGAAAAAAGTTGAAACACGGTAGTAGAGTTTCAAATAAACCGGTGTTCTCGATTACAGTGCAATTAGAGAGGTCAGAGAGTGCTCATTTCGGCCTCTGAGAACAGAGCTTTCTCGTACTCTTCAAGGGGTTTAGGGTTTAAGCTTCGTCGTCGGAAATCGAATTTTTCACGCCTTGACGAACCTTTAGCAACAACTTTTGAGAATTCGAGGTAGGGTCCTAGTTGGATTACTTTCGTCCCGCTTCCACAATCTCTTCCTAATCACGCTTTGATTCCTGTCTCGACGTCCCATCCTTTCTCTCAAATGAGCTGCAGCCATTTTCTTTCATGGCAGAGCGCGAGTTACCGTTGGTGAGAGCAGAATCAAAATGCTGTAGGAGGAAGAGCGGCTTGTAACCTAACTCTCAGGGAATTCCGGAATTCCTTCCCGACTAATTTCGAAGTTTTCGAAATTAGGGTTTCAACTGACCGATCATTTGAATGTCTTGAATTGAATGTGGGATCAAATCGCAGTTCGCCGTAGATCCGTTTTGTTTTGATCGCAATTGGAGGTTTCAATAAAAGTGGATTGAGATGGCGTTGCGAGTAGGGCTACGGAGAGCATCACGATTGTTTGCTCACAATTCATTCTTGCGAATTGCTTCTACTACAGGTTAGTGCTCTCCGACATATATTTTTGGCCTCTCTTTTTTCAGGGCTAGGGCCAGCAGTGTAGATGTCACAGCATACTGCTTAGGTGCGACAGACCATTTGTTTTCGTGCTCTAGATGTTCATGTATGGTTACACTAGGGCTTGATTTCAATGAAATTGAATTGTTTGATTTATGAACCTTGCCAGATCTCGCCATGCATGGCTCTTGGCACGAATTCGAATATTAACAATTTACTTATCACAGTGATATATTCTATTAGTGCGTATGACGCTAAAGGTATTGGTACTACTTCATATTCTATATTAGTGCACATTGAAATATTTACAAAACTTAATTTTTGTAGTGACACTAATTTTGCGTCTCACTAGTAGGATACGTCAGAGTAGTGTTGGACTTGCACCTTTTCCACTGTAGCCCTAGAGACCACTGAAATAGTGTGAGCTAGCAATGTCAACTGTCATGTGGCTCCAAGGCTCTGCAACTTTAGTACCATTGTGGCATGTATTCCAAGACTACAACCACGATGACTTTCAAATGTGCTTTCAAATGTAGAACTCAACATACGTGCGTCAAAGAAAGTAGTTGTCAGAGAATCACTGAATTTTGGATAGTCTGCTTTTCTAGCAGCAGATGGACCCCCCCAAAGTGTGAGGACCTGATTTCAAAAATGTCCTGCAAATGTGCACCAAATAGAATATCAACAATTTATATGTTGGCTTCGATTTTGGTCAAGGAACTGACTTTGAACGTATTCAATTTCAACTGCATCACTTGTGATGAAGTTCTTTCCAGTCCTTCTAACCAAGTGCTTTACTGTCTTGCACAGATACCATTACAAAATCTCACGCTGCCGTCACAATTCGAAGAGCTTGTCTCGAGACTTCCGAGTCAAGACTTTCGAACTCACCCACTACGACTTCAAATTTATCTCACTTTCGATCTTTCTGCAGCGGGAAAGACATAGATTCCAACAGTAGCTCCATCAGTCCAGCACAGGAAACGAAAGCAGAAGATGAGCCGGAGATATCCAAGCCATCCAAGAGACATGACCTTGCGATGCTGTTCACATGCAAAGTGTGTGAGACTCGGTCTGCGAAGACCATGAGCCGTGTTACTTACGAGACAGGGATTGTGATTGTGCGCTGCCCCAAGTGTCGAAACCTCCATTTGATTGCCGACCGGCTGGGCTGGTTTGGGGAGAAGGGCAGTGTGGAAGATTTTTTGGAGGAGCAGGGCGTTTCTGTGAGGAAAGGTTTGGAGGGGAGCTATGAGTTTTCTGTTGACGATTTGGCTGGGTGGACTCCACCAAGTCATGAGAGCAAGAGTTGATGTTTCGTCTCATTGAATTCAAATGGTGCTTCATCACCTTTCCCACGTTGCAGGGCAAGAGCTGTAGCTGTGCATAAATTTGATACCGTCCCAGAATTCTTGGATGACAAGTTTCCCTCATATTTTTTTTGTCAGAGTCTGGTTGTATGTATAGAATCACTTCTTTGATTAAGTGTTGCAGCCACTCCATTGTGCCATCTGTGTATAGTCTCTAGCCTGAGTGCTCGAACATAAAAATAGTCTAGTAAGATTACTGTTGAAAATTTATTATGAATAATTGAAACTCGTCTCGCATATCTTTCTCATGGATTCATGTCGAGCATTTTGTTCTTCTTTCCATTGAATATTACACGATTTTCTTTGAAGTTTCACACAAACTCACTCAATTCCAAAATTAGAGTGAGTTAATGTTGGTACTGCGTGACACACTAACTTCATTGCATTATCTTGTGTACCAACTCTAAATTTGCAAGGAACATGGTCCCTCTTATCCACCCGAACCCAATTTGGCTCTCTCCACGACTCCACTCTCTGATGACACCGATAGTGAACCCAACATGGGCTACATTTCACCCTCTTTCTTTAGCAATTAGCAACTAAAACTAAAATTTGGCAACAAAAATGGGCTGCTCCTTAACTGAAGGGGAAATAAAAAAACATTTCCCAAAACGTGGGCCACTCTTTCTCTCTGCAGTGTCCTGTCCTTTACGGATCGAAGCAGATGGCAGCGTAGTTGACGTGGGACACTTGGAACGATATGGGCCGGGTGGGATGGGACCTGTGGGAAGCCATTGACCTGTCCCGTGCCCGGCCACATCCCTGCTCGAAGCCTCCTAGACTGCCACTTCAAGCTCTTGGACCTACCTACCGAGAAACTAAATAGAATTCGAAGCACACTTGTTGGGCAAGGAGGGACAGTTTGAAGCTCTTGAATAATGAGGGGTAAAAAGGGTAGGAAGTCCTGAAAGCGAGGAAATTCTAAAAGTATTCCATTCTCGAAAACAAAGAAGCAGGTATGTTTTGCTTTCTTCGTTGAATGAATTGCATTTGTCAATGTTGGAATGGTGAAATTATGAGGCGGTGGTTGCTTTTAGAGCCTTGTGAGTGGTTCCAACTTCAAAATGCATAACTAATTCTATGAAGGTCCAAAAAGGCAACAAACTCAATGATTTCAAGGTTCCACACAAGCCTATTTATGTATACAAAATAAAGAAACTACTGTTTCTTTATTTGGTGTGTGTTGGGTTGATATACAATGACTTGACTTGGCTCTTGCTTATATCAGTGTTGAGCTTGGATGTGTGAGCTTTGATTGAGAATGGTATAAATACAAAAGCCATTGTAAGTTAGTTGTAATTAACAATTTTTAGGGTTTATTAAGTTTATTAGGAAAAAATAATGCTTTTCAAGATTTGTTCCCCATATTGTGATTTTAACTCATTATTCAACATTTGTTGATTTTAGATTAAAAAGAGATTTCAAGGAGTGTCATACATCCCCCATTTTTTTTCTCAATTAGTATAGTCCATCTACATCCCTTCCATATGTTCAACCAAATTAAGAACTTCTAAATTCATTAAATTCATAAAAATAAAAAATCCAATTATAATTGATTGGAGTTAGGCTATCATTTCTATTCTAAAGTCTCAAGGGCATATAGAGCCAAATTAAAGTTGAAGGCCCAATTCTTTTAGCCTTAACTATTGGCTTCTGTATATAGTGACTGAATGACAAAATTAAGTACAAAGCTGAAACATTTTCATTCACCATACCATGAGTATCAATAAACAAAGTGTAAAAATAGATGTACAAAAGTTGTAGTGTGCGACATACTACATGTTACTATAGAAGTTTGAAGAAAAAATTAGTTATGATTTGAAAAAAAATCAATTTCAAAGTTAGCCAATTTTGTTCAACCTGATTTGAAATTATTTTATCTTTTTCTAATTTTTTCTTAAAACTCCAAAAAAAAAATTTGGACCTTGGCATGTTGGTATACATCAATTCACATTGTTGTACACAAAAACTGAAGGAAATTAACATTTATAGAATTTAAGATATCAATAGTTTGACAAACATGCAAATGATATTGGTTCTCACAATATTTGAATTTTTTTTGTAATTGAAAGTATGGGATAGCATTAGCCATTGTAAAGAGAATAGAGATTGCAATATGAACCATTTTTACATCTTAATGCCCTTGCATTTGAAATATTTGTTGAATTGAGCAATGTGTTTAATTTATATTTCATAGCCATTTAATGTTTTTTTAGGTTCAATCTATTTGTCCAAAGATTGGAGTTCATCATATTGATCCAATTTTTTTTTTAAATTATCATTGTCAATATTGTCAAAAAGATGCCAATTTTAGGAATTCAATTATGTACATGATGAACTCCAATCTTTGGACAAATAGATTGAACCTAAAAAAACATTAAATGGCTATGAAATATAAATTAAACACATTGCTCAATTCAACAAATATTTCAAATGCAAGGGCATTAAGATGTAAAAATGATTTATATTGCAATCTATATTCTCTCTACAATGGCTATGCTATCCCATGCTTTCAATTACAAAAAAAATTCAAATATTGTGAGAATCAATATCATTTGCATGTTTGTCAAACTATTGATATTTTAAATTCTATAAATGTTAATTTCCTTCAGTTTTTGTGTACAACAATGTGAATTGATGTATACCAACATGCTAATGTACAAAAAGTTTTTTGGAGTTTTCAGAAAAAATAGGTAAAATATAAAGTAATTTCAAATTGGGTTGAACAAAATTGAGTTTTAGACATGGCTAACTTTGAAATTGATTTTCTTTCAAATCACAACTAATTTTTTCTTCAAACTTCCACACTAATGCTTACTACAACTTTTATACATCTACTTTTAGACTTTGTTTATTGATGCTTATAGTATAGTGAATGAAAACGTTTTAGCTTTGTATTAAGTTTTGTCAGTCACTGTAATTGAAAAACTAAATAGTACGTTAGAACTTTAAATGAAATGGCTTAAGAAAATGTGTTGTTTGGATATTTGTTCATAACTATTGAGAAAAGTTAAGGCCTCTATGGAAACTTTGAATGCACATATTTATCCAAGAGGTTGATAACATACAATTGACCAACTTGTTGACTCTTTCCGAGGTTAATATCGTCTCCAGTCATTGATGTAAACATCAATAGTACTCTCTCCCTCTGACTTGTGGTCTCTAATGTAAGATCTAAAATGATAGGAACCTCTCTTTCCAAGGTCAACATTGTCTCTTATGATGTAAACATCAACAATATTCTCTCCCTCTGACTTACAGGCTCTAGTGTAAGGTTTGAAAATGAATGAATCTTTGTTTAGTGTAAGGTTTGAAAATGAATGAATCCTTGTCTAGTGTAAGTTTTGAAAATGAATGAATCCTTGTCTAGTGTAAGGATTGAAAATGAATGAATCCTTGTCTGTCATCAAAGAATTTGTTAACATTTGATTGAACAACTAAGTGACACAGATGTGTCTTTCAAAAGTTAATGTTGATGGTATACTCTCCCTCTAACTTGTAGGTTCTAGTATAGTATAAGGTTTGAAATGGATGAATTGATGAATTGATGTCTCTCTATTTAAGAATTTGTTGATATTTGATTAACGAGCTCAGTGAGAGGGGAGTGTTTGTCTAAGGTACAGTTAACATTATCTCCTCATGATATGAACATCAACATCAGTACTGCTCTCTCCCTCAAACTTGTGGACTTTAGTGTGAAGTCTGAAATGAATGAATTGATGAATTGTTGTTTGTTATTTAAGAAATCGTTACTATTCAATTGACCAAAGTAGTGATAGGGCCATGTCCTATCAAAGTTTTAAGGTTAACATTGTTTTCTTTGTTGCCAACATCAACTGTACACTCTTTTTTTGTGTAGTGGGCTTTGGTGCACGGTCTAAAATATATGGACTCTTAATTCACACTAGCCCCTTAAAAAAAGAATGATTGGAGTTATTTTTATTTTTTTTCAAACTTCAGGAACTTATATCCCCTCTGTCTCGAAACAATATACCACTGTTTCCTTGGTACAATACAAAGGAATCACGGGTATTATTTTGAGATGGAGGGAGTATTTCATAACACATTTGTGTTACCCCCGAGGGATTTAATTGGTGACCGTCTGTCCCGGTGGATGGTGCCACAGGACCCGTCGACTCGACGTCCTATTCGTTAATCGAGGTCCAAAATTCCAGGGCCGGTAGCAGCCGGTCGTCAGCCAACAGGCATTGCATGACAGTCACATGGCACGCCCACGAAGCAGGAACCCCGCAGTGCCGAGTGTACCCGACGAGACTCCGCGACTAATGGACGGTGGCTTCGACCATCGGTCGAAAATCTCGCACCGTCCTCCGGACGAAACCCTCCCACGCGGACGGTATCTTCCCCAAACGGACGGCACGTCCGACCGACGGGTATGGGTTCCAAGAATGTGAGGGGTCCCCAGTCGGGAAGAAGGCCTTGGCTATGGCGTTCTTTTGTGCACAGCAGGCGGAGTTGTAGTGCTGAGTACGTGAGAGGAGCGCCGGATTAGAGCGGGACCGTTCACGACCGCGATGGATCGGCCTTGTTCTTGTTGAAATCAGCGTCTTTTGAAGCCATTTCTCGCCAATTTTGGTGCTTTGGTGGTCGCGATTCAGTCATTCGAGGGATTGCAAACCCTTGCGGGGCTTGCTTGTGCTTGCTGGTGCATGTGGTGCGTTTAGGAAGGAGTATTCAGGAAGGAGTATTCAGGAAGGAGTATCCGGTTTCTGGTGTGGTGTATTGGTTTCTGTGGCCGTCCCAGCGGTGGCGCTTGGAAATCCGCTTGTGGCCGAGAAGTTCTTTTTAAAGTTGTCGGATGTTCCCGGGCGTATTGAAAGTGGCATTTGTTTTCGCGTCGTGTTGAACTGTGCTGGATTACAAGGGTGATGGTTGAGGTTGATTAGTCCGGAAGTGCAATTAAGATCCGACGCGCCAGGGTTGTTGTTAATTTGCGCAAGTCGGAGGTTTCTTTACTCGCATTGATCTCGAGTTTCAGGTTTCTCATCTTATTCCAAGCGGTGGCTATTGACACCCGATGGTTCGTACCTTGAGAAATGCCAAGAACTTCAAGAAGGATATGCAAACATTAGGTCTGTTTGACGGTGGAGAACGGTCTTGATTGGAGACGAACGTAGGGTTTGAAAGGCAAATTTTCGATGTGCAAGTTTCCGACTCTTTGCCAGACGATTGGAAGCAAGGGAAGCATAGTTTCGCAGGAGACGCTCTTTGGCGGCTCAAGCAACACATCTTGAGTCTGATGTGTGCGGAAGAGTGACTGGAACTGCGGCTATCTGAGCCCGTATTGGAGGTTTTGATTAGAGCCAGAGCGGGGTACCTGTAGGCGTCAATGCTTGGAAGCAACGGATCTGATGTGTGTCCCCAATCCACTTGGTTGCGGCAAGTTGAGCTTGAGGTTGGCCAGAAGACGCATGAGGAAGTGTAGTAGGCTCTGTTGATCTATTCTACGAAGTTATGCTGAAAGTGCTTATGCAATTGAGTTCTTTTCGGAGAGGGAGAGAGTTTCTTTCAACATGAGGGTTTGTAGTTGTGTTTCTGTTTTAGTTTGAGAAGATAGGAAGACTCTGTGGCGCGGAAATCATTCTCTGTGGATTTAGACTAGTATCATCTTCTGGATCGAGAGTTCTTTCTTGCTGAAACAAGTCGGAGTGATCGGTACAATTGGATCTGAGGATACCGAAGGCGCCTGTAATGAAAATGATGATTGAGGAAGGTCCGAAGGGCGGCTGTCAAGACAAGTTGGGATGGACGCTTGTTCCTGTATACAAGGCAGGGGGAGACTTGAAGCGAACAGAACTGACTGCGAAACGTGCTGTAGTTGGTGCTGGTGCTCGGGTTTTGTTTTACCCGACTCTGTTGTACAACGTCGTGCGGAACAAGTTGCAATCCGAGTTTCGTTGGTGGGATCAGATTGATCAGGTTTGTTCTTCTTCTGAGTGAGAAATGAAGACTCTGGATTTGTTATAGCGGTTCCCATATTAAGGCAGTGTTCGATGATCGGGGATGGAGAGATAAGCAGATGTGGATGTAGTTAACATTCTTCCACGATGCCTTCCAAGTTTATTAGTTTCTGGAAAAACTTATTTTCTTGTCTATATTATACTTCTGCTAGTTTGCTTGACGTTATTTGCGAGGTCCTCTCGATTACCTTTCGTTTGGATCTTATAATCGTTAGCATATCTGAACTTTCTAATTATTCGTATCTAACCTGGAGATTTTATGGGATGCAGCATCTGCTGCTGGGTGCTGTTCCGTTCCCAGGCGACGTTCTTCGTCTCAAGGATGTAGGCGTTTATGCCGTTGTGACTCTAAACGAGTCTTATGAAACTCTTGTTCCTACTTCAATGTACCAGGTACTTATTCATCTTCTATCGTATTTTGAGCTTCTCATCACCGAGTCTCAGTGTTAGGGTATGTAATCAAAGTGGCTAGTTATGTGATGCTGCGAAAGTTACATTGAGATAGTTTGCTCTTCTTGAATTGCAAATGTTTACTTGTGCTTATGATAGTGTGTGATCGAAGTATTTACAGGGTCTCCGAATTTATACATTAAGTTTGTGGTTCAGTCCTTGTCTGAAACTGGGTGAAATGAGTCTGTTCTTAATGAGGGCCCTCAATGATCCGACTGTAATATTTTTCAGGCACACGGCATTGACCATCTTGTCATTCCCACGAGAGATTACCTTTTTGCTCCATCTTTTGGTGATATTCGTCGAGCCGTGGACTTCATTCACGGCAAGTATCATACCTCTGCAACTTTTTTCCAGTCTTTCATGTTCTTTATAATTTGTTTGTTTCCTGCTGGAACGTGGGACGATGTCCTCGATATTATAACTTGAATAGTTATCTGTGTATTGAGGATCACAGGTAACTAATACTGGAGTACAGTACCTACCAGCAAGCCTTATTTACAGTGTTACTGACAATTGCATTTTTCCATTTTACAGATCATGTACAGCGCAAACAGACCACCTATGTTCATTGTAAAGCTGGTCGTGGCCGCAGCACCACCGTCGTCTTGTGCTATCTGGTACATTTCCATTACTTGCAGCTACGCAAAATTTTTAAAGTACTGTGGGAGTTGCTCTGCGCTGTAAAAATATCTATGTATGTGGAAGAAGATTTTGCGACCTACAGTAATTACGATGTTTGTTGCAGTTGATGTTATAGAACGTGCTGCAAATTTTCTTTGACGTTTCTACCACTTATCATCTCTGTACATTCTGAGATTATTCATATGCGTCACATTGATGCAGCAGATTGACGACTTCTTCCCTTCTTTGTACAAGTTAGATTGTTCACGAGGTGGTAATCATATTTTCCAGGTGCAACACAAGGGTATGACGCCAATTGATGCTTTCCAGTATGTCCGGGCTAGAAGACCTCGGGTGCTCCTTGCCACTGCTCAATGGCGGGTAAGTTCTGACATGAGCTTGCAGTGAGTCGAGAAGTTGGTGCTTGGGAGTTCTTTGCGATAGATATTACTAAATTTTATCGATTTTTTCCCCCTAAAGTAGCCCCCCCCCCCAATCCCCTCCAAAAATTTGAACTTTTGATGCTGGAATTGATTGTTATGGAAAGGGAGAGGGATGGAATTATTGGGCTGCTATTGTAAATGATCAGATTGAGTATTCTCAAAATATGAGGTGCCCTATTCATTTGTTCCGACGTTTGATCGACTGTTGGTTACATTGCAACTCTTATGGGTAGTTAACTGGTGGTTCAGGGTTGTGCTGGATGGTTTTTTATCCTGTCTCTTAAGCCTCTAGTCTTATGAAATACATTTAATGATTAGATCATGTGACTTGCTCTTACGATCAAATCTTTGTGGATTGTCCGCAGGCTGTCCAGGAGTACAGCAGGCGAATTCAGGGAGCAACTTTGACTCAATCTTTGCCGTCCCTAAATCTGCAGTCATCCCTCCTCACATGTTCAACTACTCAGTCACCGGCATCTACACCTACCACGGTTGATGAATCAGAGATAAACACTGTTGATGATGGACCTGTCTTAGTGAGCAGCTCTGATTTGGCAGGGTACGGAGGTATTGAAGATGCAGGTCTCGTTGGCAATGAAATTTGGAACGATCTGGGAGTGGTGTATCGTGTGCGATTCATTGCTGCAGCTCGAGCTTCAGCAGCATGGGAACGCCTTTCATGTGTATGGCTTGGCTGCCAGACGGAGAATGGAGTCCTAACAGGAAAAATGCCTGTGGACCGGTTGTCTTCCAGTGATGTTATAACTTCTCTTACGGTTCCCTCAACATGTTCTGGACGCCTCGACTTTTCTGGGATAAGCCTCACCGTATGTCAGTCAGGTATGGTGAACGGATGAATACTGGATGAAGCTCCTTGTTCTCTGACTTACTGTATGGCAAGAAGTACGCAACATCAACTGTTCTGACCTGTATGCAAGTGATTGTACATACAAAGGTTACTTTTGAGAACTGAGGAGTGAATCTCTCATTTGCTTCTGTAAATCTCTTATTTTGCCCCTCCCTTTTACCTTAGTAGTCTGCGTTTAGTTGCCAGATTTTGTTAACGCAGTACCAGATAAAGGAGAAGTTGTAGATTAATGTATCAACAATCTCAATTGCAATTTCGCTGAGAAGTATTCATGTTTGATATCTTCAACTGTGTCCTTATTGAGGCTGGGTACTCGGATCCTTTTTGGAGTGTTGTGAGTGCTTGTGTTACGTAAATTATGTTGCAGTTTTTTGGTACGTCCATATGCATTTTTCTGCTTGCCTTTATAGCCTATGCATGTACACTTCGGGAATCTCCGTCTTATTCTGAAGTTCCACAGTATTATCTGGGTGAATAACGATATCGGATAGTTCTTCTCTAGCTAACAAATTTCACTTCCAGTTTCAGTTAACACGTTAGAAGCACTTCCAGGCCATATACAGTACTGAGTTTTTTTTCCTGTATTTGGAGTTATCCTGGTGCATCATGTTCGTATTATTCCAAATACCAGCTCATGAGCGATGGATGGCCCAACAATTCCACCAATTTCTTGCACGCAGTGACAATTCAGAGTGCACAGTATTTGCTCAATGCAATTGCATAGATCATATACGAACGTTGATGGTCAAACTGAAGTTGGGACCTTAACCCTTTAGGCTTTAGCGCCTGAATCTTTTCTTGAATTTCTGCATATTTTTGCTCGTAGACAAATATTGTTTATCTCGATTTCACCATATTTATCATGCACAAAGTGTGGCTTTATAAAAGTCAAGCATTGAGAAATTTTGTAGTAAAAAATAGCCCCTAGAACTTTTGTGTCCATCATATAAAATCGTAACATTGGAATGTTAAGAGGTTAAGGGTAAGTGCCTATTTGACACTACTTCAAAATATTTAGTTTGTAGAGCATTATCTTTTGAAACAATGTAAAGGACAAAAAGTGGTGAGAGAAACTTGTGGTTAGAGTAATAACAAAGAATACACCTATTTATTTACAAATTTAATAGTTTTAAATAGTTTTGGACTCTCTAACTTGTTGACAACCCTTATTCTTCCCAAAGTAAAATGACCTACCAATTTATCCATGTGAATGTAACGATATTGAATGTGAAATTGTCAAAAACTTCATACCTAGTAAATGGTAAGGGGGATATTGAATGTGAAATTGTCAAAAACTTCATACTTAGTAAATGGTAAGGGGGTTGCAATTAGGGCTATTTTTGGCTTTTTGGTGCCAGATTGCACTAGAAAAAAAGATCTAGCTAAAAAAGGTTATAAAAAATGCCAAAAAAAAATTGGATGAAATTGCCAAACAACTTTGAAATTAAAAAATATATTAGATGAAATCGCCTAATTGTGGATGAAAACCATACTATACATCCAATAAGTGGATGAATGTTGCAATTTGGAGCACCACTATAACATTTTATATCGCTACTATGGCACTTTTTCAAAAATGAAAAAAAAGCCCTAGTTGCAATGACTCTTCAAATGCACTTTTTAGACCCATGGGTATTTTATATAGTAATATTTATAGTTCACCCCTTAAATTATTATATTCTATCATTTTCAAAATATCAAACAACTTGTAAAGTGGTGAGAGAAATTTATTCTATGTCCTAAATTCCACAGTATTGGTTGGAGAAATTTAATCCTTGAAGGATGAGCTGGTCATTGAGGAAATCATCTATTTGGGTACTGTGTGAATTTTGGCTTAAAAAAAAATGAAAAAGTACTAATTGAAAAACAAACTATTGCATAAGAGCTTCCCTTTTCACACAAAATTTGGAGGATGAATAGTTGCACTTTGGTCCTCCATGGAGAGATTCTTTGTCATTCATCGGCCAGAAAACGTTCTCGGCATCATTTATGGGTTAAAAGAAATTTCAAATCCTTTCTCTTTCTTTTAAATTGAAGTCCTTATTTCTAGTTTTGGTTACTCCTAAGACGAGAGGTATTCTGCAGGACTGAGGAAAGCTGCCCTTGTGCTCAGTTTGGCTCGTCAACAGACTCTTCTGTGAGTCTCTCTGAATCTTTTCGGGCCAATCTGCAGCTCCGAATTTTCGAATCCAACTCTTACTTTTAGGTCTTGCTCGATCGTCCTCCGCGTTCTCCGAACTCTGGCAATCGGCAATCGTGTTGCTCTTGATCTCCTCGAAGGAATTCGTTCTGCGTTGGTGTTATCTCGTTTCGTTTCTGACTTTTTTCCTCTGCGGTCGACTGACTTATGCTGGTATTTCAGTTGCGAGTGAATTTCTTGGGACACATTCTTGTTCTTTGACGCGGTGCCTCGCCGGATCAACTTGTCGTTAGGTTTGTCAAGACGAGGATTTATGTTGCATTTGAGGTGACCTCTTGCCGTGTCGGTGGTCGTAGAGCGGTGGAGAATCAGCGAGCATGGTGAAAGTGGAGCGGAGGACGTTTTCGGGTTAGGGTTTGACTTGATCGATGCTGGGAGGTTTGTATGGGGATCTGCCGCCCCCGTCTGCGGCAGGGGACGATGAGAGCTCGGGGTTGTCGTTGAACGGGGCTGTGGGGGCCCCTGTGTGGAGTACCAACAAGCTGGCCCCTTCGAATGTGCGGAAAGCGAGTTTTTTCGCTCCTCCGACGTCGGTGCTGCGCAATCAGGGGTCTGCAACGAAGCCGAAAGCAGCGGCCCCCGCAGTGCAAGGGTTGTTGGCGGCTTCTCGATGGACGAGTGATGATGTGCCTGCCACGCCGGAGAGGCCACATTCCCCGCCGGCGATACATCACGGGGCGGCTCTGATGGCCGTGAGTAGCCGAGTGCTGGAAGAGTACGATCCCGCACGACCGAACGATTACGACGAGTATTGCAGGGAACGTCGACGGCGCAAAGTGGAGGAGGAGATGCGAATGGAGGTCGAGAGGCGGCGGCAGGAAGAGGAGGAGCGGGAGGAGGCCATGAGGCAGAGAGAGGGAGAGGTCGAGAGGGAGAGGGAGAGGGAGAGGGAGAGAGAGATCGAGAGAGAGAAGGAGCAGGGGTCTGAACAGCGGGCGGCGTTGCGGATCAGTGGTGAGGAAGCTTGGAAACGCAGGGCGATGCTGTCTGCAGCTCGGGAGAGTCCAAGTCCAAGTCCGGCTCGAGCTCGCTCACCATCGCCACCAAAGAATGGCGAAGGATTTAGTAGTGCGAGCAAGCAAAGTTCCATGACTGCCGCGCAAAGGATGATGGCCAGGATGGGGTGGAAGGAAGGGCAGGGGCTTGGGAAACAAGAGCAGGGGATCACTGTGCCCTTGATGGCGAGGAAGACGGATAAAAGGGCTGGGGTCATCGTGAATGCAGCTCAGACGGCCGCTGTTGTGGAGAAGAAGCCGGCTGTGAAGGGGGTCTCCATCTCTGGGCCGCCTACTCGAGTTGTACTGCTTCGAAACATGGTATGCTGTTTTCACTTATTTCCCTTGTTTCGGTTTCAGTGGTCTGAGCCCTAACCCCGAGATTTCTTAGTTTTAAAATGACCAATTGGATTGATCAGATTTTGAAAATTTTAATTTGGACAGGATGACTGAAGAGCATTGCATGTGTGGGTCAGTAAGTAAACAGAATTGAGCAAAAGAAAGTTCCCCACGTGACCCACTCAAAATTGCTTAAAATCACGTTAGGTTTTAAAACCTTGGGTTGCACTGGGTTTAAGCTGGGCTCAAATTATGAAATCTTCTATTTGGAACATCGTTCGCTTGAATCAAGGTAGGCTGAGAATTGAAATGCAGGTGAATGGAATGCGTCATATAACACGCATTGATTGTGTACTCGGATACATGTGTAACCTTTCATTCACTGGTCTTCTTATTGCCAGGTTGGACCTGGGGAAGTTGATTCTGAGCTCGAGGATGAAATCTCGTCAGAGTGCTCGAAGTATGGGAATGTGACGCGGGTTCTCATTTTTGAGATTACCGAGCCGAATTTCCCTGCCACAGAAGCTGTTCGAATTTTCGTGCAATTTGAACGGTCAGAACAAACCACCAAAGCCCTCGTAGACTTGGATGGTCGTTTCTTTGGGGGCCGCGTAGTGAGAGCCAGCTTTTATGACGAGGACAGGTTCAATAGGAATGATCTGGCACCCTCGCCAGGGGAGGTTCCTGCTGCATTACCTGAGTCCTGAAACAGCTATGAATTTTCCTCACAATTTTGCCTGTAGCATATTCCACCTTCTTGGGATCCATACCCTCTGTACCCAATCTTTAAAGAGGTCTCCATCCTTGTATAGGTACAGTACAGATCATAAATTATCTGCAGCAATAGGTTAGTAGGGATACAATGCTGGTTTGAGGACCTTGTGGAACGAAATGTTTCGAATTTCTTTCAGCTTCTTCACCGTCAACGTAATGTGATGTGCTCCTGGTCTGATATTATTACCGATAACAACACTGTTGAGCTTCACGGACGCAAGAGATACGATAGTTTCACTCTTTGTCTTTTCATTTTTTGCAAAAAGCGGTTCATTTCTATTGTGGCCTCAATCCGCAAACAGTCTTCAGTTATTGTAGAGCCGGTTTCAGCACCCTTAGCAGGTATGTCGATGTTTTACGTAGAAACTTACTCCGTACTTCCGAAAGCTTGTTCACATACAGCATCTCATTTGCTGCAAGGATCCCTTACTGGGGTGGGTCAAAGACGAGGTCATCGCCAACTGTTGGCAAGTTGATCGTCGTGTCACCATCGCAACTGCTTGGTGAAGGTTTAGGATTTGCAGTGACCAACACAGTTGCCTTTTTCGAGATGGAATGGTTGAGGGAATTAAAGTGCAGTTCCAACTGCAAGGAGACATGGCAATTTGAAGAGAGATCACTACTCCGTATTTCAGTTTCACATAATTTACGTTTGTGAAGACTTGGAAGCAAGAATCGATGTCAAAAACGACGGTGCAAGCTATGAGTGATGCACACGAAGATTTGGCTTCCAAAGTCTTGGAAGCAAAAATCGAAGACTAATATTTGGGGTATTAGTATTTGAGTTCGGCTTCATATCCAGCCTGTTTGCGCTCGAAAGAGGCTTCTTGCTGCTTAGGTCTATTTAAAATGTTAGATTCTATGCGTACGTGGTAAGCTTATTTCAGCCTTCTTTCTATGGAGTGCTTCTCAATCGTGGTTCTCAGTTTTCAAACATTTCTATCCACTTCTGAGAATTGGGACTTCGACCTCTATTTATGTCAATATATATGCTTGCTTTCAAGACTGCTGATTAGCATTTATTGGTGCAGAAGTTGATAGCAAGCAGGGCTTTTCTTTCCATTTTCTATGAAGTGCCAAAGTGGTGACATAAAATGTTATAGTGGTGCTCCAAATTTCAACATTCATCCACATTGGATATCACATATCACATATGTATAGTTTTGTTTTCACCCACAATTTGGCAATTTCATCAAAGAGTTTTTTTTAATTTGAAGTTTTTGGCAAAAAATTTCATGGTTTTTATACCATTTTTTAGTCAAATTATTCTATTATGGTGCAATCTGGCACGAGAAAGCCAGAACAAAAAGCCCCAATAGCAAGCCACTCAATCTACTAGTAGGAGACTTTGGTTGAAATTTATCCTTGAAAGTCCGAAGGTCATTTTTTTTGTCAAAAATCACTCAGAACTGTCATTTTCAATGCAAACTACAAATATTTTAAACATTTGTTTCTTTTGTATTTCCAACTGTAGGATTTTGCACTAGACTAGTATGAGAATGTTTAGACAAAATTTTAGAAACTTTGATTGTATCAATGACAAGATACAAGTGTTTAAAGTGAAGAAAATGAATTTTTTGCTCTTAGCTTGACTAGATTATTGAGGTTTTGAATCTTCTTAACTTAAATTTTTTGTATTACAGGTTGTGAATTTTAATTTTTTTATGTTGAAGAAGTGAGTTGAGAGTTCATGTCCCTCTCACCCTTTGTAATTGTCAATAGTTCTAAGATGGAAGTGAAACATCTTGATCTCAATTTATGGTGAGATTGTTCTAAAAAGCACAATATCCTATAAGGAACTCTCTTTTTTTCCTAAAAAATTGTTAAAATTGAATCAATAAACAAATCCAATATATTATATTTTCAAGAATTTGCCAAGATTGCTTGCTAAACAAGAAGATTCATGACTTTCACATCACCTATCCAAATGGAATGAATCAAATCTCTTCACATGGACAAAAACATAATCTATAAGAAATAAATTTAAAAAGAAAATTATTTCAAGCTTTTGTGGAGTTTTTTGCCTGCCTACTCTCTCTTGTTGTAGGCTTACTACGGCATAACTTTTTCTCATAGGCATTGATTGAAATAAAAAATATACTACAAGAAAGCTAATCAATTTTCTTATCTTGAAAAAAAGTTTTAAAAAATCTTACCCAAAATTGAGATCATAGGTACCTCCTTAAACCCTAAACAATTCCCCTATTATCTCATTTTCCTTTTGAAGTGTTAAAAATAACCTTTTGTAAATTTCTTACATTTGTAGTTCAAATAGCCAGAGCCATCTTTGTTTCGTCAAGCATTGATGAACAAAGGCTATTACATTATAAAAAATCAATTGAATGTTCATTTATAATTTCAATATGCACTGTATAAGACCCCCAAATGTGAAATTTGAATTTTATATCCCATTTAACTACTATGAGAATGGAGCCCATTGCAATGCAATACAACAAGGGCACAATAAAAAAAATGGGATGAAAAAACAGGATGAGAAAAGTGGAATGAAAGTGCGATTGGAGTGCGATTAGGGTTTTGTATAATGCTAGCAAAGTCACAATCCTACACTCATAGGAAAGTAAAGACACCGAAGTGATGAAAACAATTGGATGAAATTATTAGATGAAAATGTGACCATTGTCATGACAAGCTCGTGACGATCTGCACTTAATATAATATATTGGACTCTTAAAAGTCTAGAATTAATAATGGTCATTGGCAGAAAAAAATGGTCATTAGGAGATAATGCAAAATATTTGGAGATTTATGCAAAGCATCAAGAGATCAATAAAAAAACATCCAAAGATCTATACAAACATTGGGAGATCTCCAAATGTTTTGTTCAGAATTCACGGAATACTCCAGAAGTAGTTAAAATGTGGCATTTTTACAATTTAATGCCCAATCTAAGTACCAGTAGGTAGGAAACCAATCATTCAGCGTTAGCAAAAAGCACAAGGGCCACAAGAAATCAAATGTGTAGCTTCAAAACCACTTCACTATCCTAATAAGTGTAAGATACTTGGCATCATTCTTGCACCATTTGGAGTATCCAGACACAACAGCAGTCAGAGTCGTTCTCTGCAGCACCATGTTCAGCAAAAAGTGGCACGAATTTGTGATGAGATGATCTGGATGGAAATAATTACAGGTACGTCGCTAAACTATCAAAATGAAAGGTTCAAATTTGAGTAAACATGGACATTTGAACCCCCACTAACAACAATGCTATCATCTTTCCACCAATCTGCACTCAACACCTGAATACAACAGTGGAAAAGTCAGAAACTTGGGTATGTTAACTCCTACCTGTTTCTATTTTTCACTTAAAGTAAAGCAAAGCTCCTGTAGATCAATGGAGGCGACCACTCTCGGTCATTTGGTCACTTGGGGGTAAATGATGTTCTCATTCACAGAAGCAACCTCCATGCATGTATATGCAGACAACATTACGAATCGAACTACACAGGATAATTCTAAAAGAAACTGTGCAAAGGATGTACTAGCTGCAGAGACTTCGGTAAACAATCTCTTAAGTGCACTGAACCTGATGAACAAACAACTGATGAGTGACTCTATGCAAAAATTCAGAATTGTACTAGCTGCAGAGACTTTGGTAAACAATCTCAAAAGTGCACTGAACCTGATGAACAAACAACTGATGAGTGACTCTATGCAAAAGTTCAGAATTCCAAAAACACGTAATCAACAATTGTCCGGGAATAATACCTGCTATTTTTTTTCAATAGAAAGTGACAGAGCCAGTCTCCAATTGTCATTTTGCACCACATAAAATCACCCTCCACCTGAGTTGAACGTTTTCCTTTTAGATGGCTTGATGGATGTGTCCATGATCCTGAACAAACCAGATCAAAACAATGTCAGATATTAGGCACAGCCAAGTTTACCAACGGCGGTACTGTAAGTTAGTTAGGAAGCTCTTAACCGTTACTGCTAAACATAAGAGAGGAATTACAAATCACAAGAAGTGAGCGACCACTGTTAAGAACCAATGTTAAGAACTAAGGCCCTTTGCCTCCGCGATTTAGTACCTGACTGCCCGAGGGACTAGTCTAGCTGCTGCAACACATTGGACTATTGATGTATGTCCCTGTAGTTGCTTTAAACCTCGGAAAGATCACACGAAGCCCCTCAATGTATGATTTTGAACACTTGTGTCCTGTCAGGGTTAAAGCTTTTAGACACGATGTCGTTGAAGTCGCTTCGGTCTGAGGAACCTGTAACATCGTGACATTGTTCAATAAGCACCCAATAGTTCTTTCTATGAAGAACAATGATAACCATTCTCCCTTAAATCCCAAGTGTGCCCAAATGGCTTCTTCCATGTCTTTAGGATTTGAAACAAATCGTTAGGAATCTGCACGGATGGTAACAAAATGTAACAAAAGAAAGAAGAAATTCACGTAGGGTAGAAATCTGATTTGGATCAGAAATCAGAAATGTAGAAATCAGAAATGTAGAAATCAGAAATGTAGAAATCAGAAATCTGATTAATGTTGACTATTAGTTTCTAGACTGGACATTCTATTTTATGTTTGGGCACTTGGGGGTTTGATTTGAGCATTCACAGAAGGTTTGACCCCTCACTGCCTAACCATGTCAAAAAACAACCTTGCTTTTCAAGTGTTATAAGTCTAAATGTGAGTAAGTTATGAAAATCTCAACTGTACAATCTTGTAGTGTGCATGTTGTAGATGGTGTAAATCAAATTTGGGGTCATTTGACTGTATAGATTGAAAGATTATAATGTTTTAGTGTTGACAAAAGATGCTGAAATTTTCCTAAAAACACATTTGAAGGCGAAATTCGATTTCTATACCTACTCAAATGAAAAACTTTAAACTACAAAGCGATTTAAAATTAAAAAAACAAACACTTTGGTTGAAAAAAAAATCATTCAATTGACTCATTGCGTTTGCAAAATTGTTTTGAAATGTCAAAAAACAGTGAAAAAAGTAGCAAAAAAACACATCTATGGCTGAACCTACCTCTACTAAAATACTTCTCAGTCAATTATAACTTCTTGGATTGATATGAAATTTTTACAACAAAAACTAGACTAGTATGCGCAACTTTTCCAACAAAAATTATTGAAAACAAACCATGTCTCAAGAAGTTATAAGCCGTCGAAGTTCACTGTAATGCAAAAATGTCTGGATTTTGAGCTTCAAATTGCTCCCAAGCATTCAAAACAACTTGGATTGACATGAAAATTTTATCGCAGTAAGTAGACTTTATGGGGAACAAAACCCAACAAATTTGATTGAAAACTAACATTTGATGAAAAAGATACAAGCACCCGAAGTTGCAGCCATCTCATTGCAGTGTGGTGAACTCAAATTGAACCTGCAAACTTTGAATGGCTTTCAAAAACTCGTTACATCTTGGATAGATCTGAAAATTTTACCACAAAAAATAGACTATTATGCGCAACTTTCCCAACAAGTTTTATTGAATTTGGACATTGGATGCAAAAGTTACAGCACTTTGAAGTTGACTCCTAGACTGTGTGAGGACACTTTTGGTCTCCTTGGGCGGTGAGGGGTTAATGAGTTGTGATCACAGAGAGCAGGCAGTAAAAGAGGAACATTTAGAAGTAGAGGCTGAAACGGTCTATGCAATAAATGAAAACCACGTTTTCAAATGCGACATGGACCTGACATAACCCTAGTCTATATCTACATCATAAGACTCCCCAGGATCGAAAAAGTTGTACTGTAAATGTTTAGTTATAGGCATTAGATTCACATAATCCTCATGCTGAGTAAAG
Source organism: Climacium dendroides (assembly GCA_950106755.1). Lineage (NCBI taxonomy): Eukaryota > Viridiplantae > Streptophyta > Bryopsida > Hypnales > Climaciaceae > Climacium > Climacium dendroides. Next base: position 1,923,886 of record OX467092.1, read on the forward strand.
GTTGTATTAATGTAATGTTACACAAGTGGTGTTAATACAAGTATGATGTTAGTGTCCTTGGCATTAATTTGATATTATACTACCATTAAGTTGATATGAAGTTAATATTATATGACCATTTAATCACTATTATCTTGCATTAATTTAAATTATCTTACTATTAATCTAATATTCCATTAGTTGAACATTAATTGATCAGCAATAGCACGGGGGAATCTCTTATTGAGAAATGAGCATGCAGACTGACGTAAGTGAGAACATAAAAGATTAAGCGAAAAGACAATGAATCGAACCTGGAGCAGGTATGGGGGCGATGGATTGTTAAAACACCACTGTCACTTCTAGTGAGAATAACTTGTTCAATAGAAGTCTTCAGAAACTCGCCGTCGACCAAAAATTCGAATGGTCACAGATTTTGTATAAAATAGAAATAATTTACAGAAGACTCAGACTGTCAATCACTTCAAGAGTACAGAGGCCACTGGTAGCTAGAAGCCATTTCGTTGTCGCATCCATCTCCCCATACTTATGTGGCTCCTCTAATTCCTCTTGTTTGCTGTTGGCCTCCACTCCAGTTTTGTGCACTTTCTCTGGCGGGGCATTGACGGCAGAGGTTCCTTCTTGTATGGTTTGTTGTTGATCAACAACTGGAGAGTTCTTAGAAGTCAAGCTTTTCTGGTCTCCAACTGGACTATGCTGCACTCTTGCCTTGGACCTCTTGCGCTTCTGCGACACTCCTACCACTTCCTCATTCCGATGGGCATAAATAACACCTGCAAGTAATACAAAAACGTTGTGTTAATGCCAGAAAGTGCTTTCCCGATTTAACATAGAGGATACTGAAACCGTTAGGGACCGGATGCTGGTTCCTATGTTGCCCGTTACCAACAGGAATTCATCAGGTAATTCAGGTATTCATACACTTCGTTGGGGGCTTCAATTAGCAAGTGGTATAAGCATGAATTGAATAAATGTATATCTTTGCTAGATCTTGGGGTCAGTCAAGTCACACGTAACACCCAAAGTGGTCTGAGCTGCTTACCTGCATCTTTCAACATGTGCTCGTACTGGCTTTCAGAGTTGTTTTCGATTTTATCTGTACTTGCACTTTGCACTTCAGAGGACTCACTGTCCTCAATGTCGTCTTCAAGTTCGCCTCTTGAGCCAAGTGCATCCTCAGAACTGCTGATGTCGTCTACTTCAGCTTCTTCAACGCGTTTGCAACTCATAGTTTTGTCGTCAATGACTTCAGGTTGAGTACATTTCGTAAGAGAATTCAACTCAGGGCTGGTGCGATGAATACCTGTCATTCTCTCATCGTGCTTTTCAATGATGTCGCTCGTAAAAACGGTTGCCGAAAGATCCCGGAACAAATTACTGATTCCAAAAAGCTCACCCTTATGTATTTTTGAGTCCTGCAGATATCAATGCAAAGACCGTCAAAAAAAAGAAAAGAAAATAACTAGTGCAAGTGACAAGTCTAAAAATTAGATAACAATAAAGAAAAGGAATTCTTTTCCCTTCTTATCAATATATGTGACTACAAGGAAGTCCACCGTAAGGTGGTGCTTTCAGAACGGAGGGGATAAAAATTTAACTTTCCATTTGGATAGACATTACCCTCATCTATTTGTAAGGAATTCTATTAAGTGAAAAAGAGTTCTGTATCTATCTAAAGAGATAAAACAACGACAAAAAAAATTAGAATCAGATGAGAAACTGGACTTCTCTTAATTTACCTGGACACCTTCAAAGTAGCGCTTCTCAAATGTGCCATTAACACCGATGTTGAATAACTGCTGTTTGTATACCTGACGAGAATAAACAAGCTCCTCTATTGATCCTGCAGCTAGTAGCCTGTACACAGTAACGTGCCGTCGTTGCCCATAGCGGAAGGACCGATCTTGCGCCTGCAAATCCTGGGCAGGGTTCCAATTGGGGTCGAAAATGACCACCCTATTGGCACTCACAAGGTTGAGTCCTAATCCACCCGCCCGGGTGGAGATCAAAAACACCTGAATCCGTGCAAAACATCAGAATAAGAATGAGTCATATCACTGAAAATTCATACAAACAATAACGAAGGTAAATTACCGGATTGAGGAACCTGTCAAAGCAATTAGACAATTTATACCAATTGTGTAATCTGAATATTGACGCCAAGTTCCTAGAAGCTCGGAGGAGATTGAGTGTATATATCTCCAAGAATGAATAACACTTCGGCGTGCGCCACCTACTAAAATCAGTAGAACCCCCGCATCTACACTGTGATCAACTTCTACATACCTCCAAAACCTTTCCAATAAAATGCAATGGATCCTAGCAATGGATCCAAGATCCTAACAAAATAGATGAAATTTTTACCTGCTTACTAGGGCTATTATTGAATTCATCCACCAGAGTTTGACGTAAACCCATTGGAGTGGATCCATCAAGGCGACAGAAGCTGTAAGCCTTTCGCACCATGAACCTATCCAGAATATCCAGCATCCTGCAAAAGGCCATTGTTGTCAATCGAACTACTTTTCCTACGACGACATGAAAACTGCAGACGTATCAATAATTGGTCGGCGGAAATAACAACACTCACAAAGTTTGGATAAAATCATCAATCAAGAGAATAATCTGAGGTTACCAACCATTATAAGCAAACAAAGAGGGTGAGAACAATAATCTGCACAGAACCGTCAGAACACTGATCACCCAAATGATGCCCATCGATATGCAGTACAGAAGCAATGAAACTGAAAAATGTGAGCAAGAAAACTCGAAAATAAAATCGAGAACTCACTTCACGGAGTAGCTGAAAAGGAGAACTTTGTCTCCTTTTGATAGCCAGGTCCCCAATAGTTTTTCCAGTGCTCTCATTTTGCCACAATGCTGAGCATCACTTAATCCCATAAAGCTCTCATCCTGCTGCACCCCGCCAACCAGCACTGCATCCTCACCAAGTGCAGCTGAAGCAAACCGTTCATCCTTTTGTTGTTTTTCCGGGTCATCCTTTGGACTAGGTTTGATCAACTCCAAATGATTACTCACCTACACAGCAGTCATACAAGATTCTTGAGAATGAAAATCGTCAACACCACTGGGGCCATTGGAGAAGCAAGTAACATGGTCCGATGCTTGAACCTTACTCAATATCTGAAAGATCGGTAGACCAGAATCCAAATGATATCTAAGAGATAAAAAGAGGAATCATTCTAGTTATGAAATCCTGCTTAGTCCAGAAAACCCAGACCAAATTGTAGGCTTTGGCACAATCAATCAAAGAGATATAGTAGTAATTCTAAGTCACTAAGTCACTACTATTTCACACTGGAATGTTCTACCACTTTCCTTTCTTTTTAATGGAGAGTGGAGACACCTAATTTATCCTGTAGCCTGTATTAGGAGAGGTTGCAGAGCCTGAGAACAATTACAAAGTGTGCCAAAACTTTAAAGTAGCATACAAGAGTCAAAGCAAAAGATCACCACAAACCTGCTGCAGCTTCGTCAAGCATGGGAGAACGATGCAATAAGGACACCATTCACAGCCATCAGGGTCTTCCTGGTGTAAATATGACCAAATGACACCATCAGGAGCCGTTCGATGGCAACACTCCACACGAGTTAAGTGACTGCCACAGCTGCATGGCGAATCCTTGCTGATAAGAAGCTGGAAATCAGGACTTTGAAGTAGCCTTCTATACACTCGAGTCTGCACATCACTCATCTTACAAAACACTACGTTGTCTGCTTTGCCTCGCATAAGATGCCCAATGGTTTCTTGTTTTGTTCGACGAAGTAGGTGACGACTGAGAACCTTCACCTGCAAGAGAGTACATACGTCTCTGACTGTCATCGCACGTACTAAATCGTACACAAGTAACAGAATCGTTTGAATTGAAGCATTTCTAAACTGGGCATATTTAAACCATGAATCCTTGCTCCTTGAGGAGTCAACCGCAGGGTGGGTAACTTTGTCTCCTTTTCATACATTAGGTAATGACACACATGCCGAAAGAACAAACTAACCTCAAAAGAAGCATCTAGTTATCAAGAATCTTACCAAATGCTGCTTCCGCTCCTCAGCAATTTGTACGAAACGCTCAGGTGCACTTATACGCTGACCTTGCTTCAGAGGCTCTCCATAGTACTCCTTAAAATGCTCGCGCGGACCCAGGCTACCCGGGGCGGCCCAATCGAAAACATTGAACATCTCAGAGTAATTATTTTGCATGATCGTTCCAGTTAAACCGTACCGGCGCTTTGTCTTCATTTGAATGCAAGCCTTGTAGAGCTGGGACTTGTCATTTTTCAAACGGTGAGCTTCATCTACTACCACACAGTCCCACTTGATTTCGCAGAGGGCAGTCAGATTCAGCCGAAACATATCATGGCTTGTCAGTAGCACCTGTGTCCATCGACATCCCCTGTCAGTGTCAAGGTAACTAACAGCTTCGCAAAATCTTTAAAAACGAGCAGCCAAACAGTCAACCAGATGAACTTCCACAACGACCCAGCCAAACCATTGAGACAAAAGGAAGAAGATGCTCAAGTTTACAGGCAAACATAAACGATAATGCAACATCTAAAGGAAGATATGAAACAAAACACGATGGCGAGGTAAGGTAGGGATATTAAAACCGTTAGGGACCTGATCCCATCTACGATACTGACCCCTGCTACCAACAGCAACTCGTCTATTTCATAGACTTCGTCGGTCTTCAACATTCTGACCATACGAATGACTCGGCTAAATGTGCATGAAAAGAAATGAGGTTGTCTACTGTCAATGACAGTGATCTACAACCTCCCCATTTGAAATTGCATATGAAATTCATATATAGTACTAAAAATTTGATCTCAACAGATATGGCTCTTGTACCCAAAGTGATCTCTCCACAGCTCTATAGCGATCTCCCAAAAAATCACAATCCTACATATTCAAAAATGCTTAAAGTGACACAAACAGTACTGTCGACTTTATAAACAAACACTGGCAAAGTAATACACGCACCTCTAGCTCAAGGGCCCGGACTTTGTCCAAAACCGCGTCCCTGTTGACTCCGTGATAGATCCCCACCCTGAACGAACCCCACGCTTGAAACTCCTGCTCCCAATTGTGGAGCACGGAGGTGGGGCATAAAATGAGAAACACCTTCGGAGCAGTCCCCTTTCCAGCAGTACCACTCTCCGGCCTCCGCCGCATAGAACAGAGGCTCCCAACCTCGCAGTCTCGTTGCAGGAGAGCAGCAATCAAGGCGATCGTCTGGATTGTTTTGCCCAGCCCCCTGCCAACATAAAACGATATCAAACTATCAAAGCATGAGAGACGAACCCCTAAAACCATGAAGGACCTGATCCGGTCTCCTATTGACTGACCCAGTTACCAATAGCAACTCATCTAATCGTAGACGTGATTGCCCTTCTTAATGAGTAAGCATGACTTGGTTGACCATGTCTGTGGACACTGATCTTTGAATGGAATCGGGATATCCACTATCCCTTGTAATAGTGGTCTACAACCTCCCACCTGCATTAGGTATTCATACATAGAGACAAAAAATTGATCTCAAGAAAATTTGGCTCTTGTACCCACCATACTGAACTCCGAATGAACGCACAATCCTGCATAAAATGCCTGAAAGGAATGGAAGTCTATCCTCTACCTTAGTATCTGTCATGAACATGGTGGTACAGAATGTGAAAAACGCAATACTTACATATCATCTCCAAGAATTCCACCCCTATTTTCCCTGTAGAGATTGTAGAGGAACTTCACGCCATCACGCTGGTGCGCAAGAAGCCGAGAATTGATGGACGCAGGAACCTGCACAACCCTGTCACCACTCGAGGTGCCCTCCAGTACCAAGGGCTCATAGGGACCCTCTTTCTCCGACTGTATGAACAATCCAGCCTCACTATCATGGAGTGTCCCATCCTCTGCTGCCACAGGCTCGACAGTAACACTCTCCACCTTCCTGCGTTTCCGCACATGTGCTGCATCCTCCTCATTTGCTACTTTTGCTACATCCTCCTCTGCAACACTAGAAACCCCGCTGCCACACCTCTGCAACTCTACGTCTTGCGAGAACGACCTCTTCGTCCGGGACTCCCAGACCCTGGCTGGTGCTGCTGAATTTGATCTTAGGGTTGCAGGAGCTGGACTAGAAGTGGATGGTAGCGGAGATTTAGGGTTCAGCAAATGATCGAGCCCTGCAAATTGGTCTCGGAAGCTAAATTTTGGAGGTTTTCGAGTTACAGCAGGCTCATCTGGCTCAAGGGGTTGCAAAGGGGTTGCAGGAGCTGGATTAGAAGTGGATGGTAGCGGAGGTTTCAGAAAATGCTCAAACCCTGCAAATTGGTCTCGGAGGCTTGATTTTGGAGGGTTTCGGGTAACAGAAGGCTCAGCTTCAGGCTCAGAGTGCACGGGCGTTGTTGCAGTTCTAATTCTCTGAGTGCTGCACGTCTGGAGTGACTCTTTGAAGGCTTTCAAGGACATGGTGATGGTACAATCTCTCATACAATCATGGCTATGGTTTTCCCTCGCGTGGATTGATCATGCACTCCACTCTTCGTTGCTGCTTGTGCAAACCCAAACTTCCTTTCGTCTTCATGGTTTCGCATTCGGCAAGTCTGGAGAGACTCTGCGAACTCTTTCAAAGACATAGTGTGTCTACAATCCTCTCATAAAATCATGGCAGTGGATGCCCCTCGCTCATGCACTCCACTTATCGTTGCTGTGTGTTTAAACCCTAATTTCTGTACATCGTCATGGTTTGCCATGCAATTCGAGACTGTGATCAGATATCGATCGAAACCAAGTTTATTCTTCTATGTGATCCAAAACTCCAATCGCTTCATGGACACCCTAAACCTCAACCAACAGTTTTGCGTGATTGACGAAAGAGCAGGTGCATTGAAAATTGCACAGATTTCAAAACTCCGGAGACTCCAACAAAATTCACAAACCCTACAGAAAATTTCCACTTCACACACTTCCAGCTTTTCGAATCACGTAAAGCGCCCCGAACTCCTCTCAATTTCTTCAACACAGGCTCAAATTCGGCAAATGTGCAACGGCTAGTTGAAGGGGCGTTTCACGATTACCCACCTCACGAAATTGTTGCAACCAAAGTTTGTTGTCTCGCGAATGCGTCAATTTCTTAATTGATTTCGATCGTCGCCAAGCGGCACCTCCAAACAATCAGGAGCAGCAATAAATTCGCGGAGGTCGACAACAATTGCTGAAGTTTGCAAATCCACGTGCTCACAGAGAAGAAGAATTTATACCCTGGAATACTGTCGCCGGTGTATCAGAATTAGTATAATTAGGGTATCAGTAAAGTAGGATGTTTTGTAAAACGGTTATCTCCGTTCCAGTGATTAGGGTTTGGGTCATTGACTGGTTGTGATTCAAAAGATGGAAGTTTCTATTGTGGTTACTATACTAATCACTCCATTACCATCACACAAGATATTAATTGTGGCCACTAACTGTTCAACCTAATGTAGCTCAAATTTCATTTTGTTTATTTTAAAAATTTGTTATAGATTGATGCAAGACTTTAATGGGTCATTCTCTACACCAAATGGTGCAATTAGGTTGCCTTACCTTGCCAAGTTACCCCATGACTCATGAGTGACTCACTGTGGCCACGTGGAGGCAACTGCGTCTCTCTCAATAGATCTTTATATTAGGGTTTCGTTGGTTTAGCGCTCGTGTTGTACTGCTAATTAGTTTTCAGCAACGCCACCTAGGGAAGTAAATACAAAATTTCCTTGACCTTTCACATGCAATCCCCGCATTCTTCATTCCTCTTGCATTTTCAAAATTTTTGGTGTCATGAAATTTTTAGCTATCAATGGTGCTATGGTAAGGAGGATCTCAATCTACTGTAGAAGAAATCAGTGATTGGGAACCTTGCAGTCTAAGTAAGTCTTCTCACAACTTTTGTTAAATTAGGCATTCCAGCGTCAGATTATGTTCTGCACGTGATGTAAGTAGAATTGCTACAGTAAATTTTCTAATGTCTTTGTTCGTAGTGAAAGAATTGAAAAATACTCAAAACTCTACTTGGGTTGGCCATTTAGGGTGGAAAGACGATGTTGTCAAGGAATTAACATACTCAAAAATGTTTATTGTATTAAATATTGATGAAAATCACCACAGTAAAAGTAAATATTTATATAGTGTGAAATGTCGAGCAATTAGTGTGGGGCAACCTAATTGCACCATTTGGTGTAGGTATCTATCATAGGTAGATTGCTTGTTATAGTTTGGTTTACCTTATACGACTCTAATTTGAATTTGAGATTTACTGAGTTTAGTTTTCTGAAGTACTTTATAATTCTTTTAGACTTCCAAAGAAAACTATTCCAATTTCAAGGTAGATGGATATTACCACATAGAAATTCTATAATGTTTGATCTTATTATTGTAAAATATAAAATTTAGTTACAATTCTACAATAGATTAACCTTTGAAGGACCAAGGGGGACTACTATGAAAATGTATTGGAAATTTTTTAGCCCATTTGATTGCAAGGAGTAAAAGATTATAACATTCAAAGTTGGAAAGTAAACTTTTTCTCATTCCTATGAAATAGGGTCAATAGAATTTGCGCCTTGTTGGAGTAAAATGTTTGTTCTTGATGAATTTGAATCTCTCTACCATTGAGATCTAAAGCTTGTTCATACACTCATGAAAAATTTTGAGAAGCAAATATATAATTTAACATAATCTAAAACTCCATTCAATGCAAGGAGGTTAAGTGAATTGGCAATACACTTGTCATTTTTTAACTTATAATTTTATTACAATCATTATTTTAAATTAACTACATTACTTTAGTTTTGACTTTATGAAATTCATTAGTGCACATTAAATTAATATTATAATGCAATGAACGTACATTTATTCTCTTAATTCAAATATTGCAAACATTCCAAAGTCCAATCAACTCTAAATTGGGTGCACCCAAAATTGCACTTCATCTAAAAACTGCCATCATTACTCTATGTTCATTTCCAAAACTAATACATACTTAGAGTATATCGAACAAAGACATTTATAAAAAAAGCTTTGATCCTTCATAACTTTTGCATACGGTATTCAAATGTTGCATTCTTTTGTATGTTTTGTATGTTTTAACCTTGTTTCATTTGGCAACAAGAAAATATGAAAATTTGACAGGGAGTGCCTCTTTCGGGTGCTTCTAACTGAACAAGAGAGGCTAACGACAACAAAAAGGAATATTCACAAAGCAACTACCAAATTAGGGCAGACACAGAAATTATTAGGGTTTCCGACTTTTCCCATGCACTGGTGCGAAGCCACAGAGCTGCGAGACGGACATTCCTTTTGCACCGTCGTCAAGGCGCTGCTCGTTCGCGAGCTGCAGGCCTGGGGAGGTTCAGTCCTCGCTCCATCACTTCCTTCGATTACTAAAATCTACACTGTTGTTCTGATTTTGGCCTAGTCTTTGTGGAGCCACACGTCCACTCAGAGGGTCCAACCGCTACCTTCAGGTCTGTCAATTCGAACGCTTGTTGCGTGATTGAGGGTTTGGAATTTGTGGAGAATTCTGCACCGACAGTTGTGGAATTGGTGAGGGCGGAAATTTGAGCTCGAGAGTGATTGAATTTGGTCGGTGAGGGATGCCGGGACCTGTAGCCATGGAGAACGGTCATTCGGCCGTGGAGATTGTGAAGAAGAGCGAAAAGGTGAAGGTGGTCGACGAGGCTGTCGTCGCTGTGACGATGTCGCCCCCGGCGCCGGAATCTGAGAAAAAGAAAAAAAAGAAAAAAAAGAAAGAGAAGAAGAAGGCGAATGGTGACGCTGCGGGGACGGAGGCGTCGAAGCCGTCGGAGAAGAAGCGGTCGAAGTCTTCTGAGGAAGATGGCGCTGCGGCGAAGAAGATTCAGAAAGTGGTGAAGAATGGAGGGAAGGAGTCTGGTGTTGCTGCGGACGCGATGGCGGTGTCGAACTTCAATATCTGCAAGGCGTTGCAGAAGAAGCTGAAATCGAAGGGCATCGAGTCTCTGTTTCCGATTCAAGCTCAGACGTTCGACGCGGTGTTCAGTGGAAACGACATGGTCGGACGAGCTCGCACTGGACAGGTAGGGTTTCGGGGCAGAGTGTTGCAGCGGGGGCTGGGGTGATGCATTTTGCGACGATTTCAAGTACTTGAATTGTGGAGAGAATTCGTTGATTTGGTAAATGTGTACCGCATTCCCCGCGCATATTGGCAATGTGTCCCTTTCGTGAGAGTTGTTGTGGCCGGACTTCTTGCTAGACCCAATGCACGACACCGAAATTCTAGATTCTCGGCTTGTTTGGGGAATGTTCGACTGATCTAAGAACTATAGTATACAAAGCTGGTTCAGATTACTTGATTTTTCACCGCTTGAAACGCAGCTTAGTGTTCTTGACTTCTTTTTGGACATCTAGTCCTCCGAGTAAACAAGGAATTGTGATATTCTGCGTTCCGTGTGTCCGCCATGACGATTAGCTGCTAACGTCTGTATCCGGCGAATGTTGGCGAATGTTGGTTTGATTTTTGGCAGGGAAAGACTTTGGCGTTTGTGCTGCCTGTGTTGGAGTCTCTGACCCAGGGTGGGCAAGTGAAGAACCTCCAGAGAGGTCGAGCTCCGAGCGTGATCGTTCTAGCGCCGACCCGGGAATTGGCAAAGCAGGTGCATGCAGATTTCGAGATGTATGGCAATTCGGTGGGATTGAGCACCGTGTGCGTTTACGGCGGTGCACCGTACGGTCCCCAGGAGAAAGCTTTGAGAAAGGGCGTGGACATTGTGGTGGGCACCCCTGGACGAATCAAGGACCACATCCAAAGAGGGGGCTTGAACCTGAAGGACTTGAAGTTCCGCATTTTGGACGAAGCCGACGAGATGCTGAACATGGGGTTCGTGGACGATGTGGAGTTGATTCTGAGCGGGGTGGACGATCCTGCGAAGGTGCAGACTCTGCTGTTCAGTGCCACCCTTCCGGATTGGGTGCGCAAGATCGCGGCGAGGTTTTTGAAGGAGAGCAGGAAGACGGTGGATCTGGTTGGCGACGAGAAAATGAAGGCCAGCAACAGCGTGAAGCACTTGTTGCTTCCGGGTCACTACAGCATGAGAACTCAACTGGTGCAAGACGTGATCAGCTGTTACGCCACTGGGGGCCGTGTGATCGTGTTCACGGAGACGAAGAACGACGCGACTGAGTTGTCGGGAGCGTTGAAGCTGGGCACGTCAAGGGCTCTTCACGGGGACATTCCTCAAGCGCAGCGTGAAGTGACACTTCAAGGTTTCCGTTCTGGAAAGTTCACTGTTCTGGTGGCCACGGATGTTGCTGCGAGAGGTTTGGATATCAACGACGTGCAGTTGGTGATTCAGTGTGAGCCTCCACGAGATGCGGAGACGTACATTCACCGGTCCGGACGAACGGGACGAGCTGGAAACACAGGTATTTCTGTTTTGTTTTACGACAGGAAGAAGGAGTACATGATTCCCCTGATCGAACGTCAAGCGGGATTCAAGTTTGAGCGAATAGCGCCCCCTCAACCCGCCGATATTGCCAAGGCCAGCGGCAACACGGCGTTGGACAGTATTCTGACTGTAAACGACAGTGTGGTGCCATTGTTCCGTAAGGCAGCTGAGGATCTTGTGACGAGCAGTGGTCTGCCCGCGCTGGATGTGCTTGCAATGGCCATCGCGAAGATATCTGGTCAAACGGAGCTGAAGAGAAGGTCGTTGTTTACTTCACATGATGACGCCACCACGCTGATATTGAAGGCAAATACGAGCATGTACTCCCCAACATATGCGTTCAACTGCTTGCGAAAGTATTTGCCGGAGTCATTTGTGAATGAAGTGAGGCGCATGAACCTGACGGTGGACGGCACGGGAGCAGTGTTTGATGTTCCACATTGGAACGTGGAAGCATTCACTGAAGGTACTTTTCGCTGGCCTGTTTGCATCTCAGGAAGTTCTTGTGTATTGGAGTCCGACACCTCTGTCCTGTGTTGGTTGTCAGGTTTGGTGTAATACTTTGTAAACGATTGTGGAGTTATGTGAGTGGGGTGTGCTGAAATGATTAATTTTTTGTTTCATGTGATGTGCCACTAATTGGTTTTCTAGGGCGCGAGGTCTTTAAACTGTCTTATATTGTGAGGAAGTACATACATGGCGATTAGAGGTCCTTTGGGGCCTGCTTTACGTGTGGACTGAGTGGTTTGTGTTGGGTGATTGGATTCAGAGCAAGAGGGTGAAAACTTTACGGTGGAAGTTTTGGACTCCCTACCCGAATTGCAAGTGAAACCGGATCGGGGCGGTGTTGATGATAGAAGGTATGTGCAGGTGTAGGTTGGGTGATTCCTTGTTGGTTTCAACATCTATAATGGTCTAAGTTTGATTTTTTTGATTTTACAATGGAAGTCATATGAAGTTGATAATAAAACAATAGTTATAATGCTGGACGGGGGCTAGTCTAGGATTTCAAATTCTTGGCTTGAACGGTTTGCCGTTGATTCTCCAGCATACCTTTAATTGGCAGCGATGGTAGTGAGATGGTGGGGTGGTTGTGTTGGGGGAATGAGTTTTGGTGTAATTAAGAGACAGGGGCTCTGAACTGTGGTTGTACAAATGTATGGGTACAGCTTCGGTGGAAGAGGTGGTAGAGGAGGCGGGTTCGGCGGATGGGGAGGTGGATGGGGTGGGGGCGGATGGGGAGGTGGACGGTTCAATCGTTATTGATGACCTCATTCTTTCGGCCTCGAACAAGAGGCACTATAACTTTTTAGCCGAATTCTCTGCAACCCTAGCACCTGAGATAGTCACAGAGCTGGAAGCAACGATTGATAAATCTGCTAATGTGATGATGAGGCATCTTTGCTCTGAGCGGACATCGATGGAGCAGACTACACTGTAACGCTCCTGGATTGTGAATGACTGATGTCAGCAGGATGCTCGAGGTGGAATCGGTTGTTGCGACAGCAGAAATCTGCTGTGGTGTCGACCTCGTTCCGAGTTGGCACCATGATCAATGATTATTGGATGTGAAACGAATATGTGCAATAGATTATGGGAGGCAACCATTCCTGACCAACGACCCATTCTGGCAGCGGAGGGTGGTGTAATCCTGTGCAGGAGCTGATTAACAGTGACAAATTATGGCACAGTTCCCAGCGCAGTTGTGGTGCATTATGATTGGCTACAAGACTCTCAATATTGCAACCAACCCTTGATGGATTTTGTGGCACAGTCCTAGTTTGGGGGTCCCTGGCCTACATATCACAAACCCTTCACATTTGGACGGGTTAGTAACTTGCTAACATGCAAGACTTGAGAGAAATTAGGTTTTTATTACTAGTGCCAAGAAAATTTTATAAGTGAGCTCCATTTGGACCTCCATTGAATCTATAGTGCAAAGAAAATTTTACAAGTTTCCTGTAGTGTTCCAAGAACATTGCAACAATGCAAAGAAAATTTGCAAGTCTCCCATAGTGTTCCAAGAACATTGTGATAGACTTCTTATGAATGTTGGGATGAACTAAACATCTCAATGTGTAGGTTGGGCCCCCCATACTAAGAATGTGCCTTGTAAAAATAATGAATGTACATATTGGTTCAACAACCAAAATTCTTTTGGGGATTGCCTTGGTCATTGGGGGTTATGTCTTTTAACCCTTAAAGATCAATATAGATGATTGGCATTCGATGGATGATATGGAATCCTTCCAGGAAATGAAAAAGAGAGGTCTTCTATAGTAGTTTGACTTCCGATGAATATTTTTGTTATTTCTATAATCAATGATTCACATGGTAATGAAAAGGGATGATTTCCAAGGCCATTTGCTTTTAAGGGTAAAGCAACTACCAAATTTTTTTTGATTCCATATGATTTTTACATACAATGTCCAATGATGCATTCTTTGGTGCATTAAATCTCCTTTCATTTGTCAATCACAATATTTAAAATGTGACCAATCTAACAATAGAAATGAAGAATGCATTTATTAATTCAAAAATTGGATCATTTTTGTCCAACCATCTTGGTTATGGGCTTCATCCTTTCAAGGTTGAAGTCCTTTCTAAAGAAGAAAAAAGAATTCCAATTTCTTTTAAGATTGACATGAATTAAATCTATTCATCTAAGGTTTGACATCATGTTCCTCAACTAAACTATATACCTTGGCTAAGAAGAATATTCTTCTTTTTCTCTAAATTTGCCTATTATAATGTCTATTTATAAATGGGATTTTTATTTATTATATTTTCAAAGATTAAATCACATATTTTTCATTATATTCTTGAATAAGAAAGCTAGAAGGTCCTTCTAGAGTGTCGCTTAGTAATAATAGGATTTGTGCTATTATAATCTACAATTTATAGGCAAGTTTGCTTTCAAGATTTTCTATGGTGAAAAGAACCTTGATTTATGGGAAGCAAAGGATCTTTTGCCTTGAATTTTAATAATATCATATCTATAAATCATAAAAAATTCAAGTTTGTTTGGTGAAAATTTGAAATTACTGTGAGGTTTTGGAAAAACAATGAAGAAAATTAATAAAAATACATATCAAACTCACATTACATACAAAATTAAGTCAAAGAATTCAAAATTTTCTTTATTGGTATATATCTTGGGACAAAACACAATGGCATACAATAATTTTTTATGTTTATTTATAAATAAATATTAAAAAAATTAATTGACTACAGTTATACACTTGCAATCTAATTGAATTATAGTAAATTATCCATTTTTTGAAATTCTGGAATTTTTAAAATTAAATTAGAAATTAAACTAATTAAACATTATTTCATTAGCTAGGCTCAAATTCAAGAAAGATCATTTGAGTAGAAAATTTGAGATCAAGGGCAAGGTACTAGAAGTTGTTGTTATATTCTATGAAGTAATCCATAGATGACACCCTAAAAAATAATTGTTCATTAAATAAACAAATGGAAATTTGGGCAAATTTCAAAGTAGTCGATTGTAAATGGATATTTTTCAAAATATTACTGCAAAATATAGACATGTAAGCCTTTTGTGGCAATTGAAAATTTGTAGCAAAAGTTATGATGTATATTTAGACATTATAGTTGTGTAGCCAACTTTGAGCAAGTTGTGCTAAAATCCTCTTTTACTTCTATAATTTGGCAAGTACATATTCAACATGATATAATATGCAAATGTTCCAAAAATTCTTATCTTGGGTGCAGAAATCTCATTCCAAGAGAATTTGAAGAGTTCGTTAACCTTATTGTGCAATGCAAAAATAGTTTTCATTCTAATTTCAAATACTATAATCTTACAATCTTTGTAGCTGAAGTTTATGAAACTTTTCCACTCATTTGCATAGCAATCTAGTAAAATTTTGAGTGGTTGAATTTCTTAAAATAAAGTTCTTCTATTTTCTCAATGCATAAGAAATTGACAGTTTTGACAATATTAATTTGAAACATATCCTATCTTTCATGGGTTAAGTAATTTCTTGTATAGAAAATTTAGTAATAACACAAAGAGGGAATTTCCAATACCATCCTCTTCAAATGTATTCAAGAAACCAAACAAAATATTTGAATAAATTTTTTTTCATCCTATAGATCTTATTGAAGTCAATCAGAAAAGATGCATATTGGCCTTGGAGTAGTTTCAACTTTCAAGCCTATGAGCATTCTCATCAAAATGAGAAAACTTCATCACTTCCAAAATGTAGGGCATTTGTTTTAATCCAAGAAAATCCATTGCAATTTGAGTCCTCAAAATGCAAAAAATGGTCATTGTTGGGTTGAGATTTGAGGATGGAAAAGATGTGAAATATAAACATTGTAATTATAGGATATTTATCCCATGTTCATGTCAAATATGTATGAAAAAATTTGGACTCAAATTATTTACCAATTGTGAAATCTATATGCTCAAAGTTGATATTTGAATTTCTCATTGCAAACTTGTAGGAAAACTCAACTTCAAAATTCAAGGAAATTTAGAGGATGTAGACTTTGGTTTGCTCATTTTATTTCGATGCAAATGTTTGGGTTGAGAATTACGACATCCAAAATAAAAACTCGAATTCACTTTGTGAAAGACTTATACACCTTGCATGTCTATGATCTTATATCTAAAGAGCAAAACATTGGGAACAAGAAGATTAAATTCACCAAAATTTCAAAATAAACTTGTTTAAGAATTGAGACAATGGATTGTTTTACTAGAGCAATATAAAGTAGGAGGGATTAAAATTGAAAAGAATTTTGAAAATCCTCTAACTAAAGGCTTGATTTTGAGAATCTTTAGAATTTTGGGAATTGTTTTTTTGGACATATTTGAAATATTTAAGGCCAATGCTTCTTCTTTGAACCTCCATACTCTGATGCCCTTTAAGACAACTATACCTAATTGTAACTCCTTTAAATAACCAACCCTTTCAGATTTTTACCTAAGATGTATAACTTTTATTCATGAGAATCCAAAGATGACATAGGTACATTTACTATTAGCATTTTCAATTTTTTATAATTTAGTCACATATTATAGTTAATTGTAAAGTGTATGCAAAGTAGGACTAGGAGCCAAAGTTTGAGAAGAGTATAGAACCAAACTCCCTTGGAACACCCAAACTCAGGTCTCATTGAGTTTGGTACCTCATGTTTGTTTTATTTTATTTTTAGTTGAACCTTCTTTGACACAAGTTCACAAATACATGATAAACTTTACAATTAACTCTATTACACATCAAATATATACAAAAAAAATCTCAAATTCTCTTTTTTACTTCCAATATGATCCAAAAAAATAGACAATTTAAGGTAAAACAACCCATTGCAGTCAAATGACCCATTGTGGTTTTTTTTCCAGTAAGGTAGAACTACCCATTACCATAGAGATTTGCTATCTAGGTACTTTGGAGAAGCTATTTATGAGCTCTCATATTTTTCAGAGATTGAATTGTTTGAGAGAAGTCAATTGCAAAAAAAATGAAGACATTCTGACAAGAATTGAATTTTTTGTGATTTTTCAAAGCTGAAATGTAAAGCTGAAATGTAAAACTGTGAATAGACCCTTGGTAAAGCATGACCAGACCATTGTTGAAGCGTGGGCTGATGTGTCCGCTCTCCAGTGCATTGCCATCATGATCATGGATGAGTAAGATTGTGGTAATAAGATGGGCCAGTGACAGAAATGGGAGGAACTTGTAGGTGGGAGAATTGGGTAAATGGTGGTAATGGGTAGTTCTACCTTATGTGAGATGTGGGCCACAATGCATGTCTAACACTAACCTCATTGGGAACTTCTGATTTTTCAGTGTGAAATTCATTGTAAAAATTGACTTTTTTGGCCTTCCATAATAGAAAATATTTTGACTACATTAGGTAGTGAGATGAGTATTCAGATTTTTTTGGTTATGAGGTGGTCTACAGACTCTTTTGTGCTGAACATTTCAGAAATTCCTAGCGAATTCATACTGTCAAAAAAATTTAATTTCAATTGCACTTGCTGTTTCTCACACTTGTACTAATGTGGGAAAAAAATTGAAAAATTTCAGTAACAAGATGATGTCAAACTCTTCATTCTGACCAGAATGGGTTGGTTTACCTTAATAACAGTAATCCATGGGCCATTTTTTTGGCCCTTTCCATGGACGGTTTTAGGGCAGTCCACCTGGCTTGCGCCACTTGGCACCCCCCATGTAACCCAAGCATGCCGGCCTTTCCCGCGTGGCTGCGGCCAGTTATTGCCAAGTGGACTCTCCTCTCTACCTCTTCCACTTTCAGTCTCCCCTTCCCTTTGGAATCGGGATTGGGATTGTCGCAGCTGCACCTTCAATTCCATGACTGTCAATCTCAACCTTCACTCGCCTTCTTTTTCACCGAAAACATCTGCACCTTCTATTTTCTAAGGTGGTGACCCAAGAAACATAGAATCAATGCCTTACAATTTGTTGCAATCGATTCTCGTTTTCTCTTTCAGCATTACATTCCTCGTATCACAGTCCTCCTGTTCTCCTCTTCCGCGTTTGATTGAAAGTTCTGCTCACGAAATCTCTGACCTCGGAACGCATTCGTAAGAATTTCTTGCCATTATTGCTCTAGAATTGGACTGAGTTCCGAATTCCTAGTAATTAGGAGATTGTCAGTTGAAATGGCGAAGGTTTGTGCAATTATAGTAAAAGACCTATTCACTGTGGTGGCAACAGGAAACTTCATAGCCAATTGAATTGAAATTGGATTAGCCAGAGTTTTTGAATTGGATTAGTCAGGGGCTCACCCGTAAGAATTTTCTTGCCACTATAGCTCCAGAATGGACTGAATTTCTAGTAATCAGGTGATTGTCAGTTGAAATGGCGAAAGATTTTCTGCAATTGTAGCAAACCCTAATCTCGGTGTTGGCAATAGGAAACTCACCTAATTGAATTGAAATTGGATTTATTTTGTCAGAGTTTTGGAATTGAATTATTAGTCAGGGTTCTTTGTCTGAATGGTTGTCATGTGTGTGAGATGGACAGGGAGGAGGTAGCTATGGCGAACGTGTCGCCGTTTCAGGGCGTCCATCTGCATCATGTGGCTCGCGAAACTTCCGACGTTAATCGTATGGTGGAGTTTTATCAGAAGGTGTGCATATTGGGGTTATAGAATGTTATGTATGGTGGATTCATTTGTGTTATTTGTAATTTTGAGGTTGTTTGTTATGCAATTTTGTAGTTCGTATTGATTCGTTCCTTATACAATTTGGGTATGATTTGTAGGTTAAGGTGATAGCTAAGAGATGATTTAGCATCGTGCAGAAGTAATTTAGCATTGTTGAAAATGTAAAAGCTCTGAGTACGTGCATGTTGAGAGGTCTGGGTTGAGGACTCTGGATCATTCTGGTTATACACAATATGGGACTGAATGATTTACTGCAATTGTGATTCTTGGTTATTAGGTGTTTGGGTTTCAGAAGATGGAAACGCCTCAGTCGTTTGGAGATTTCAATGTAACTTGGCTGCACTTGCCGCCAATATATCAGTTGCATGTGGTTGAGCGAGACCCAAAGTCACGGTTGCCGGAGAGCCCTTTTGTGGTGCCCAGTGACGCCAAGTATGTTACTGCTGACCATGTTTCATCCATGAGTCTATTGCTGTTCTAGACTGTGTCTGGAACTTTTAGACAACATTGCAAAGAGAGTTTTCCTTGTGATTTATAGGGTCACTCTGTAGTCACAATGATCGTGCACAAACCTCAGATTTTATGTTATACATATGAAAGATGTCGTCAATGAGTTCTAGAAAGTCTAATTTTACTACCGTAACAAAGCTTGGTTTTCTCTTGTCTGCTGTGTTAGAAATAATGATTTTTCAACGATTCTGCAATCCATGTTCTTAATTCTCCAAACTGAATGAATGTGTTGCAGTGCTGATGTGAGTGCTTTGTGGCGGGGACCTCATTTGTCATTCCGAGTATCTGATTACGATGCTGCCATCGATACTTTGAAGGTAATTATTATACTGCACTGCTGTGCTCGACTTTCTTACGCAGACATGAGGGCTACGAAAGTTTCTCCAAATGTGCAATTACTGTGGGTACTACTATTTATGAAGAAGTAACTTTTTACTGGAATAAAGTCTACATGTATGGAAGAAACTCACTCTCAGAATCTGAAGAAATTCTACATGATCGAAGAATTTGCAATCGGTAGTATATTTGTTAACAAGTCTGATATTTCTGGAAATAGAATGAATGCACATTCGTTGCACTGGTTATGTCAAAATAGCACCAAGTTGAACTCCTCAAAGCATTATATTCTCACATTTTATAGCATGGTTTGACAGAAGTTGGGCTCAATTTGATCCCTTCTCTCGTTCTCTGTAGTGTCCTCTTATCACAAACATATCACTGACGGGTATCCAAATCGGATTCCATTCAAAATTTGATAACTTAAGCGAAAGAATGTTTCTATTACTTCTTGAAATGGATGATGCCAGAAATCGGTTATACATTGATTTTTATCCCTTCAGAACCCTTTAGTTGTGCGCTCTTCCGCTGTTTATGCAATTGCTGATTTCCGTGTTTTTTACATTTCCTTACCTTCGGAGTCTCTATCTTCTTCCTGTGCCAGACGAAAGGCATCAAATACTTCGAAAAGACGCAACAAGAAGGCAAAGTGAAGCAATGCTTCTTCTTCGATCCTGATGGTAAGCAATCCTGCTTTGAGAAGGCAATCTATGGCACATTCAATGAAGTAGCTGAAGAAGTCAGCACCATAGATAAATTAAATCAACTAAAGATGATTCTTTAATTTATTTAGCAGCTTCGACATTTGAGAGGGTTGCTTACAATAATTCCGATAATCAAGTCTATCTCCATTCATGTTGTGCTCGGTCGGTCCTTCGGTTCAAACCAGTCAAGTCCTGTCTTAGCATTGTTTTATTCTATTTTCCACTCTAATGATGTATGGAAAATTCATTGCAGGTAATGGTTTGGAGATTGGCAACTGGCCTGTACCAAAGTAGACAAATAGTTACCCTTGTTGCTGTTGTGAAGTAATTTCACACATAGAATGATTAATATTGTGTACGTCTGAAATTGTTACCACAGTATGGTTGATGGTAATTGGAAATATGTTCATTACGTGCAAATCTGATCAGAATTTTAGCTGAAATAGTACTGGCAAATATGTAATATGCGTGTCATACATACATGTCATGCAATCTAAATGACAATGTTTCAATTGTTTGTTTTGTTTGTTTGTTATGGTGAGATCTCTTGGGAGTGTGCATCCTCCAGTCATGTTCTTGGCTTTGTTTAAAACAATTGGAAACTACAGTGTAAAAGTAATTGAATTTTGAAGTTTTATAAATTAAAAAATTAAAAAGTTATTTTTGCTTTTATTCTAATTGTGGCAATGGCACAGGGCACACTAGTTAGGGTGACGGGTAGCAGTTGTTGCTCAAACTTATGTTTGTACTTCATGTAGGGGCCACACTAACTATAGTAGTTGGACCAAAATAAATTTATGTTCCCCTAGTGGAGAATATCTTTGTCTATTGAATGGGGAATATCTTTGTCTATTGAATGGGGAGTATCTTTGTTCACTAAATGTATAAATGTATATATAGACTAGATTATGAGTCCATCTATTAGATAATTAACCTCTAAGCATCTAGACTAGACCTTTTGGGTTTAAAAATATCATTGCTTTTAAAGTGTTATAGGTATAAATGTCACTAAGGTATAGAGATCTCAACCATATTATCTTAAGGTGCTTTCACACTTGGTGTTAGGGGAGAAAATTTGGGTGGTTGTAATGAAGTTTTACAACTAGCATTCACACCTATGGTCATTTGTAAATGCCAATCCTATTTAGAGGCCAATGTGGCTGAGGAAATGGACAATTGTTAATGCGGTTTAGAACAAT
Organism: Climacium dendroides; assembly: GCA_950106755.1. Taxonomy (NCBI): domain Eukaryota; kingdom Viridiplantae; phylum Streptophyta; class Bryopsida; order Hypnales; family Climaciaceae; genus Climacium; species Climacium dendroides. The sequence continues at coordinate 1,945,277 of OX467092.1, forward strand.
TACATTTTTTATCAAATTGGTGTCAGGGAGAGTTAAAGTAGCGCTACAAACATGTGATTTCATAGATTTTGCAAGTTTACTACCGCTCATAGCTAATGGGACTCAAACATGGTGAGTTAGTGTTGTTTATTGGTATGCATGAAATATGTGGGATTTGAAATCACCACAAGTTGCAAACATGACTATTGGTGTAATTTTTCTATTGTGGAGAGGAACAAAAGCTTCATTCACTAGGTGGAAATCCAATGTGCAGACGATTGAAGGGTGCCTGTGGAGATAGGGAATGCTTGGGAGACAACGTCTTAGATTAAGAGGTGCATGTGTTGCTAAAATTCCAATCCTTGTATGTTTCCACACTTTGGGAGAGGAAGTTTGGGGCGTCAAGTTGAACCCTAATTTGGTCTAATGTGGGATTTCCTCTTCATCAACTTTGCTTTGAACTTTTTTCCCATGCAAGAGTGTCTTCATTCATTGGCAAATTGAGTAGATGTTTCAGCAAGTGCAGCCAAATTTAGGCCATTTTGAGCATTGAAAACTATCTTAATGTTTTTGTCGTGGCACCAATTGTAACCTTGCATCAGAAGCTGGTGAGCAAGTGCAACCACATTCAGGTCATTTGTGTGATTGAATTGCTTAGCAATGCCTTCACCAAAAGTGTCAATGACTTTTTCCTTGAATTTGAGCAACTAATATGGAACTCTCTCATGATCAATTTTGTTCTGAATCTTAGCACATCAGTGGAGAAACAAAATGACAACGATGGCAAGGAGCTCATGGTATTCCCGCATTGCCACTATTAATTTAAGAGGCCTACCTCATCACTAAGCAGCTCTTGCAAATTTACAAAAAACCCGTCATGTCCAAATAGGTCGTTCATTTCCTACTTCTCTACTGACACGATCTTTCATGTACTTGGGTCCAACGCAACTACAGCATAAAAAAATGGGGACTTCTAGCTTCAGTCAAAGTTTTATCTTTATATTACTGCTCTTCCCTACCATCAAGTGCAAAAGTACCATTAGTTGTAGTGCACTATCTTATAGATGATGTGAATCAAATTTGGAGTTGTTTGGCCACATAGATTGAAAGATTATAATGATAGTGTTGAAAAAGGATGCTAAAATTTTCCTAGCAACACATTTGGAGGAGAAATTAGATTTCTAAACCTACTCAAATGAAAAACTTTAAACTATCAAACAAGTGCTTCATAACCAGCATACAAACACATTGGTAACAAAACATAATTATCATTCAAATGACTCATTTCCTATATTTGTAAAATGGCTTTGAAATGTCAAAAATAGCCAAAAAAAAGTTGTAGAAAACACATTTGAAGTTGAACCTCCTACTAATTAAAATGCTTCTTAGATGCTCATAACTTCTTGGATTGAAATGAAATTTTAACCATATAAAATAGATTAGTATGTACAACTTTCCCCCAATTTTTTATATTGGTAACAACAATATATGAAGAAGAAATAAGCTGCCAAAGATCAATGTATTCCAAAAATGTCTAGATTTTGAACTTCAAATGGCTCCCAAACATTCAAAACAACTTGGATTGATATGGAAATTTTATCACAATAACTAGACTTCAAGGGGAATATAACCCTACCAATTTTTTTTTATTGAAAACAAACATTGGATGAAGGATATACAAGCCCCTGAAGTTGCAGCCATCAAAATGGAGTTTGGTGAATTCAAAACTGAACCTGTTAACTTCAAATGGCTTCCAAAAAACCATTACATCTTGGATTGATCTGAAAATTTTACCACACAAACAAAAAGAAAGAACAAATTTACCAATAACTTTTATTAAATTCAGACTACAGGTGCAAAAAGTTGCAGCACTTTGAATTGGACTTCCAGACGTGCAAACATTGGGATTAGGTTCTGTTAGTCATTCCAAATCGCTTAGTTCTGTAGCACCGAAGCAGATATGAAAGTTTGCACCTGGAAATCCAGAACCATGATTTGGGCTTTCATTTTGATTTTTTTCCTTGCTGCCTCTGTATATGTTTTTTGTTTTGTTTTTTTAAACAAATGGAAGGACCATTGCATTAAAAAAAGTCACCAACACAAAAAAAACAAAAAGCAAATAACTTTGTGTGGATGTGGTATGTAATTTCTATGATTTTTCAAAGTGTTGGTTCCCTATACCACTGAAGTCATTATTAAGATAGGTGGACCCTAAATCAAAATCTATAGAAGTAAATCCATGTTAGGTATGTGTCCTTCAAATGTGTTAGTGAATTAGAGTTAAGCATTTGAAGGACACATTAATAAAAGTCTAGAGACACATTTAGTGGTAGTTTGGGGTACAAAGATGGGAACATGGATGCTTTTGGGTGTTTCTACCTTAGAGGCAATTGGAGCTTAAAATTGGATTCTATTAATAGCTTTATATATTTGCTTCCAACAAGTTAATCAAATGCTTTGGGCTTGTGTTCAACACAAGTATTTGTCAATCCTTATGGAAGAAAGGGGTCTAGTGTCCAAACATGGTAACAAGTGGCACCACTTTTCAAGCTCGTGAAGATTAAAGTAACGTTAAAGTTCAATTATTTTTCTCTAAGCATTGTGCATATCTGCATTACAATGTGTTTCAAATTGCCAATAGTCTTGTGTGGAGGATTACGCCATTGATTTTCTTACTAGTTTTGCACCCATGTCTTCTCTCATCTTCCTAAAGACAATTGAATTACTAAAATTGAACACCAATGTCTATGTTCTTGATTTTGTAGGTAGTTAAGATTGAAAGAATAGGTCATGCACATGATATAATGGACCATGCTACAAAGGATGAGCTCAATGCTATGTATGGTGTGATTGTTGTGGTTCGTCTCTTTTTACCTCATTCAACATAGGATAGGAATAATTTTGGTTATATGGATATTTGATCGTTAATAACAACGTAAATACCAATGTATACTTGAATAAGTAGAAAACTTATTCAAGAGATTCTATTTTGCAATTTTAGATTTAAAACAATGGTTTGAATGAGTGTTTTCCTAATAGTCAATTCAATGTAGTTTTATAAGCCACTTGGATTGACTCCTTTTGTATCTATCACTTCTTATATAGTCTTAACTACTTGATTTGGTAATGTTGAGTATCCATTTGGTTTTGGTTTCGTATTCCTAATCTTGAATTTTCTGATAGATTTTACAATCCTAGCCTTAACTTTATGTTGATGTAGCTTTTGATTTATTTATTTTTTAAACACATAGACAATTTCCAGAGGACAAGTCCCCAATAAGAATTTTTCTTTTGCTAGACAACTAAGTGGGATTTTAAATAACTGAACAGGTAGCTAGACATTATGCAAAACAACCAGCACCTAAGGTAGTCGGTCCATAAATGTGGGGTCCCCTAATTTCACTACAATATTTAGTATAGCTTTCAGTTTTAAATGGTTGTATAGAAGGGGATCTAGTAAGGGCCCTCCTTATATGCTTGCTTGGTGGGCAAGTTTACAACCAATTCAAGCAAGACAACAAAAGTGGCTCCACCAATTGTCTTGCCGAGGTGGGCAAGTGGGAAATGAGTAGTTGAAGCTTCACCATTACTGGGGGATAACTTCATTGGTGGAAACTAGTGAATTTAATATCTGTGAATTTTTTTTATTGTTTCCCTCCCATTGGGTTCACATGAAAGTGCAATGCCTATTTTTTGTTGTAGCACCTACTGTGCAATTCCCATGATAACCAATACATGTAAGGAGGCCATAAAAGGGGGGTGTTTGTTGGCTCATTAGTGTTGAGGACCATAGTGCTCTATTTGTTAGGTACTGAGGGCCAGTTTATACTTGGGACTAGATTGAGGGCTGGCCAAAATTCTCCAAGTTTGAACCAATAGGATTGTTTTATTTCTCCAAATCTAGCCCAAGGGATTTATATTAGGGCTGGATTGAAACCACCACTCATCCTATGTGTCACCTTAGGTGGCATGGTTTGGCGCCAAACCAATTGGGGCAAGGTTTTGGGTGGCATGATTTTCCATCTAGGGCTAGATTGGAGCTGGATTAGACTTCTTTGTTAGATTGTACAAATCTCCACCATCTACTAATGCAAAGTCTTTTGTTTTCTATTTTGGTGCATGCTTCTTGTTAATTGTGAGCTCAAATAACTTCTACCAATCTACATTGCTAAATTTTTGGAATTCGATCTATTGTCAATATTTTAGTTTGAAAATTGGGAGGTTTGGAGCAGAAGTGTATACAGTTTATAATATATTATATATACTTATTATAATATTATATATATAATTATTATAATATAATAAATACAATTTTGTTCGCTTGATAAGATGTTCTATAAAATTATTCTTAACTAAATATAAGATTTTAAAGCTTATTTGGTTCAATGATTTTTAAGTGACTCAACATAAGATGTTTATTTTTATTTGGTATTTGGTACATATTTATTTCACGATTTATTTGGTAGAGGTGTTCTTAATTTTTAAATGCCCAAAACATCAAATTTTGGTGTCAACAATACTTTGAAATCTAATAAAACTTAACCAAGTTGCTATTTCTTGTAGTTTATATATATTTTTAAAGTATAGCTTTAGCATCAAAAATACAATTTTGAAAATGATTGATTATGATTTTTTTATTCAAGATTTTGTACAAAGGGGTCCATCACAATCTTGACTTTCATAGTGTTGAGGGCTTTTGGAAATGAGCCTCAAATGCATTAGATCTTGGAGAAAAAATCACATTAAAGATTCATTTAAAAAAATTGTAGAGTAAATTTTTAAAAGCCATAAATTGATTGGAGTTATGCATGTTAGGCCTTTTATCCTCATATTATTTTGGTGACTTGATTTGTTTCATATTTTTTAAATCTCTGTGTAATTAATTATGAATTTTTTAAAGTTGAAAGGCAGTAGTCACTAAAAGTGATCATGTCCTAAAATGTGCTAATACATTCAATAAAGCAAAATGTACCTCTCCATCATGATCGCTCTTAGAGCATGGGTGTTTTTAGAGCAAATTACCTTATGCATTTACTTATTTAATTTTTAAGGAACATCATCATCTAAGTGACTACAATGAAGTACGTATGTTTTAGCATTAAACATGTTGATTACAAATGCATATTCTATATAAGAAGAAAACCCAAAGCATTAAATTTTTTTAAATTTTCAAGTAAATAATTTTTTTAAAGAATTATTTTAGAAAAAAAATATAAGAAAAAAAAAATTCTTTGTTTTTAATTAAAAAGAAAGGAAGAGAAAGATAAACATGCATGTTTTTATATATTTTTTAATTGAGCATTGAAAAAATCCAAGAGCACATGAAGTGGAAATTCAAACATTTAGGCTATTGACTATCTTTGTATTGATTCTCCTTGACCTAGGTGATAGTTGACATGGGAATGCCGTCATGTTGTGTCATTAATCCATACATACATCAAACCTATGAATGTTTGCCTTTGCAACTTATTCATATTTTTAAATATATATATTTTTATATGTACATGATCAATGAAGAACATTGGAAGCACTTTTTTTAGAAATTGGACAAGTTATATACCTTTCTTTGCTTCTATAATGCTAAAGATACTTTCACACTTGCTGTTTGAGAAGAGCGATGTGAGGAAGGTGAAACGGTCAACGAATAGTGACTTATAGGGAGGGAGTAATTGTCACTTTAGGACAGCAAGGGCAATGCAATTGCTATGACTGTGCACAGTAAGAATTACCACACTATTCAAACAAAACATGATTAGAAGATGTTAGAATCTTCTAGAATGGATGATAGTCAAGCATATTTGCACCTAGTTGGAGGTCCTACATTGTTGGTGGGATCTGTCACTTGTGCACAAACATTGACAACCATGTTAGTGGTAGCTGCGTTCCTTTGTTTCCCAAAATTCTTGTGGCCATGTTTTCAATGTCTTGTTGTATGGAATTGATAACATGTTGCTACACATCTTATGAAATGCAATGAAAATAAGTGGCGCTACTAGCTAAGTTACCATACTTGTAGAGGCAACCTGGAAGAGACCTCCATCAACTCAGTATACGTAGCTTTCAAGTCAATTCTCCACTACTAAAGCTTTGCAAGGAAAAAGAACAACAAATTTTGAGAAAAAACAAATGTGAAGCGCAACTTGTAGGCAATTCAGAAATAGAAATTCAAAATGAAAGCATCCTTACAAAGCACAAACGTTCTAGTTTCCAAGGAGGGCATCATTGTTGGACCTCATCTTCTTCATTAATAGTGTTTGCATATAGACAATTCATCACCACAACTTATTTGTGGCAAGCGTCAATGTGAAGGTTGTCAGCAACAATTAATTCTTTGTTAAGTTGCATTTGCGTGCATGTGTTGCATGACATGGGTATCCTCCGTCAACCTTCAGTACATCAACTATTTTATTGCTAATATGCCACCTTTATCACACGCCTTTTATTGCTAATATGCTGCCTTTATCATAATCATGCTCAAAATTCTGCTTAAACAAAAATTGATGCTCACTTTGAAATCTACGATATAACTGATTTTGCTCCTCCTATAATGTCAACACCTAATGACTTCAATTATATAAGCAATAGTTGTCAACCACTTGTAACATTGGTTCTTACAATTTCCACTTGTACAACCACCTCAAATCGGTAATCACAAGAGAATATTGGTGTGATAGCACAGCACCATTATTCCCTCATGTTACTCCAAAGCACCCTCGCTAGCAACAAGTGTGAAAATACCATAAATCTTTTTAAACAAAAAATGGAGGGGAAAGGAAACTCTACACGTGTGATTACAAAATAAGTATTATTGAGTTTAATAGATTTTCTATATGTCCAAATATAAAATGAAAAATCAATAAGATAACAAGCCCAAAAATTGTCTTTTTCCAATTGGATCTTCTATCTACATTTATCTTTGTATATATGATTGAGATACAAATGCTAGATATCGCATGTCTACCAAGTTGTTTTGATACATACTATTATGCACTAAATAAAATCCGATAGTAGCACACAGTGCTTGACATAGTGGTATCCTAGGCCAAATCATTCTTGAGGATATTTGTTTACAATCAATAGAAACTCTTCTAAGAGAGGATAATATGCTTCTTCTTCTCCCACTCATGGCATTGCATTCAAGGCAATATCAATGTGTGTCATCCCATTTGTATATGTTACATTTGAATCTATACAAATGTGTATGTCATCTTACATGTAGTTGATCAACAATGCAAACACATTAATAAATCTACAACTCGGTGATCAAATTGAAAGAGAGGGGTTGTTGATTAAGAATGTCCTCCACTCAATTGAATTGTTATGAATTGTAGCCTATATACTACTCTTTTCCAATGCTCTTCTCTAAGGCATCATTATCATAGTCATGTCACACTTGGATGGACGTAATGCCAATAAAATGCTACGATTCAACTTCAACGTCTATTAGAATCTTGAAAAAAATAATTCCTAGATGATTTGTTCATCGAGCTAGAAGGTCTACTTGTCAATAGTCAAACTATCCACATTGACAAATAAGACGTCTCGATTAATGGACAAGTTGTCCAAAAAATTAATTAATTAAATTTTGGTGGATGTGATTTCAAAGGTGTTTGGATATGTTTGAATCAACATTGACGGACATTTTGGCGTGAAAAAACAACATCACATTGGGACGGACAACCATATTCTAAGGTAGCGGGGAATATGCCTTCTTAAATCCAATCATGTAATAACAATAGTAAAGTAAATACTTCTTTCTCTTCCACTGGCAACGTTGTTGCACCTGAGGTAATATGAATGTATGTCATCTCATTTGTGTGTATTCCATTTGAATTTATGTGAATATGTGCTTCATTCTGCTTGCAGTCAATCAACAATATAGATACAACGAGTGAGCACCTAACTGGCCTCTAGGACAATACCCTCGTTCTCATTCTCGTTCTGTTCCTTCTATTTTGTTTTTAGTGCTACCATGTGCTGCACTACTTCTGCACCGATGTATCGCGCATTGTTTGTTGGTAAGTTTGGATCCAATAGCCAAGGCGTCTATTCTTTCGCGTTTCCCTTTCTTTTCCATGCGGCAATGTTGATAATGCCGTTGTGTGACAGCAACGCTGACAATGTTACTCGAGATCTTACATTTTGCAGTCTTGTTTCTAGTTCAAGGAATTTTTTTATGATTATCGGATTTAATAGGTGTATTTTTTATATAGGTTTATAGGTTTACGAAGCACTTTTTTTTCATTTGGAGGTGATTCTAGGTGATTTTGTAGTGATTCTACATCCGAATTTCCCATGTGTCCATCCAATTCAAGAATGAAGAAGTGAAGGATGTCATTTTTGCTACATGGCAAGGATACAACGAAAGTTACAAGGGATTTTTCAGTGAAGAAAAAGCATAAAATTAATCGGTTTTTGAGGATGGGAAGTGTGTTGGAAGTGAATGTTGATTGTGATTTAGGAGCCGTAGAAAAATGTACAGGGTCTGAGTTTTGAAGTGCCTTAGCAGATGCTATTCAACGAGATGATGTAGTAGTGGTGCGCCCTCTTGGGAGTCCAGTAGAGATGGTGTAGATCTATAGTCAATGATGGGTGAGATCTCTGAGGAAGAGAATCTGCTTTCTAGACTCCAATGATAGTATGACGATGTGGCTAAATCTTTGAGTCTAATGAAGCAATGTATGAAACAATAGGACTTATTTTTGGAAGATGGACAATCACTTACTATCAAAGCCTTTTGCGATAAGGTTGTTTGTGTCTTTTTCCACTTTGCAGGTGTAGTTGATGATAGGGGGAGGTGGTTGAGATCAGTAGTTGTTGAGCAGTTTGTCAATCAACATTTTGAAGAACTTGTTTTGATTCAAGAGTTTGGAGCAAGGTTGCTATGGCGGACAATTCAATAACTTGACACACGCCAAACTGAGCAACGAACACGACACGACATCAAAACCATGTCCATCTAATAGGATCAACAGGTAGATTGACTTTTTAACCCTATTCGGATTGCTACGTGGATGCCACGTAGATGCTAGGTGGATGCCAAGTGGCATCCACGTGGCAACATTTGGGTGACTGTGGGAAGGGGGTGACCACTTATATAGGGCAACTGTATTGGATGACCTTATGTAGGATGACTGCTAATTAGGCAATAGGATTACAATGCAATTAGGGGTTTAGGTGACTTTTCATACATCCATAGTCAACCCTTTTATACCCAAACTTGCCCCTAGGTATCCACAGTTACCCCCTCAGAAACTTGAAGTCGCCTCTTGGTACTTGTAGTCCCCCTAGTGGACTTGCAATCATCTTCCTATACCCACAGTTGCCCCATCGTTGGACCCAAAGTTGTCCTAAGCCTCTAGAGCTGCAGTTGCCCAATTTTTTCAACTTGTGGTTGCCCATATTGACATGGATTGACTTTTCCACATAAGAAAAAAAATTTGTCCGTCGGACCAAAAATTCTTGAAAAAAGGGTGACCTTGCTATAAGCTTATTTAATATGAAAGACACATGTCTAATATGACATGTGACACTTGACAAATAACTCGACACCAAAATCCAAAATCATGTTTGATAGAACAACCGTGGTTTGGAGGTGATGGTATTTCGTATCAGAGAGAACTTTGAAAGCATTACAGTCCCTCAAAGTGGATTCTTCAAGCATCAATGCAAGGACATTCCACTCTAGTAGTTCCATCAAGGTGGCCATTGCAGCATAATATCTTATGCAATTCAAAGTCGATGGTGATTTTCATTGGCTGTTTTTCAACAGATCTTCAAAATTAGTGCATTGGAAATGACTAAGACCTTTGATGCTAGAGTGGGAGACAACTACAATATTCATTTCTAGTATGAAAGAAGGCCAAGTCCACCGACACTTTGGCTTTACGACGATGCTTGGCACTGCTTGCTACAAAGGAGCCGGACGAAATGATTTATAAGAATTCGTTACAGGTGGTACCTAGTTTGGTCCAGTTTTGGTAGATTCAATGTACCTTTCCTAGAGTTCTTGATGGTTCATACTGAATTTTTTGAACAAGTAGAAAGATTTGAACTAGGATGGAATGAACAATTTACTCACCCCTAGTGAAGTTAAAGACTTTGGAGTCAATTGAACATAATATGCTCGACATTGCAACATTTTATGCATTTAGATCCAACTATTCAACCTGCTTTGCAATGGATGAATGCTTCGTTCATATCTTTGATTGTTGATTTGTTACCTAGCTAATTCTGGGCGAAGCTTTAGACCTGCTTCCTGTACGTTTGGACTGATTTTTAAATAGATTGTTGTCCTTCAACAAAAGAGGGAGTTCTGTGGAATTGCTCATGGTGGAGTGAGGCATTTTTTGTTGAAAGGCATGCGGGGAGTGACAGAGGAGAGCTTATCAGATGGTTAGTATGCAATTCATGTATTGTTGCGATGGACTAGGATACGAGTACACTTTCCTTTCCTTTTGTTTTCGTTTCATTTAAATGAGTGAAGTTCTTGAACTCGCACGTTGCTGGTTTGCAAGGCTCTCTTGTAATGTGTATACACCGCGAAAGTGAGTAGCTAATTGCAACCATATTGAGTAGATCATCTTGGGACCATGGCGACATCACGATGTGTTTGACACGTAGATATTGAGGAAATGCTTGATAAGTTTTTATATTTGGACATGTTTCTGGTTGGTATAGTGCGTGGTTTATCACTCTGACTTGATGTTTGTTGCTATGTGTTCTTTCAATTGCAGATGAGGACAATCAGGTTCCAAGGATTTGGAAGTCAGCACTGCTAAAGTGGATGTTGTCATCCTGAAGAGATGTGCAGTGTTGGAGAAGCCACAGATGATGGTGGAACTTTGCAGGAGCAAGTACATCTTGCACTTCCGGAAGAAGCCGGGGAAGAGGAGGTAGTGTGATCAGCTCGTCTCCTTATTCTCTACAGTTCCGGTCTAGTCGTGGCATCTTATTTCTGTTTGTATCCTGCTGTAAAGTGGATGGTTTCATGCACTCCTGGGTCTCCTATTAATTACCTTGTTCTTTCAAAGATGGGATTGCTGACACTTTTGTTAGGTGATTGTATTAATTGTTCAATTAGTGGTAGCGAATGCAAATTGAATTTCAAATGCGATGGGGGTATTATGCATCTCTTAGTCATTGGTTACAGCTGAGTGTTCTCATTAAGGTGTTGGATAGGTGGATTCTTGTAATTAATAGAAAATTTCATATTTCTCAAGTTCAGGTTGCAACCCAACTTCTCAGAAAGCTTACTGCAACACCCTTGCAACTGCATTCATGCATGTCTTTTTTTGCCTGTGGTAGTGATCTGACTCTTGTACTTCTGACCTATAAGGATTTAAATGTACATGTTCTTCAATCAATCTCTTGTATAATGGTGTCTGCGAAGAGATTATAGTCAAAGTTTACCATTTCTAAAGAGAGGTTTGTGCCACATGTGGTATTCCTGCCCATCCCAGGATCTAATTCATTTATTGAGTTCTTTCTTGTCGCGTTTGTGGCTTTCCGGAGAATCTGGTTGCAATGTCTGGCTGCAAGTAAGCCTGAAGAGGCTTCACCAATCTGCAGGTGCTTATGTGGTTGCACGGACATCGAAGATCCAGGCAACTCTTTTGATTTGATTCCGAGGAGAATCGAATTCATTTTGATGGGACAAAGGTAGAGGTTGCGAGATTGTTTTGAAATCTCTTTCTGTTTGAATATCGAATTAATGTTTTGGTTGTGAAGGTGCGGCTACATTGTATTTGGTCTGTGAATTAATGAGCTTGATTAGAACTCTCTTTCAATTTCAATTTCAAATTTAATTTTGTAAGGGTTTTGTTCTCGCAGATTTTTTTGTGAACACTGCTGATCGATCAAGGGTTGGCAAGCTCATAGACTGATCACAATGCCGGAAAGGAAGGGCTCGGAATCTCAAGCACTGAGTTTTAGACTAAATTTATGTTCTAATAAGGTTGGGAACATATTCGCATGGTTTTGAGTGGTTTCTCTTATTAAATTGGAAATATTTAAAGTAAGTTTAGTCCCTATTTTTAGATAGGATTCCAATGCACTTAAATTCTTGTTACCCGGATATTGTAATAATAAGTTATGAATTTTTAAAATGTGAGCAAAACCATGGGTGGGATTTGACTCCTCATTGTCATATTCACTAGATTCTAAGTATGCAATTCTCAGTAGCATTTTAGTCCACTTATGGCAAAAACTCTCTCTAGAAATGAGTCACTATTTCACTTGTGGTGCTCATCTGTGTATTATTTCCTATTTGCAATGTAGTGGATGATATGTGTTGATTTTGCACATGGTTGATTTCATTGATGGTCCAGGGGCTAAAAGCGTACTATATGAAACCCGATTTGGTGGCAAATCCGTACCAGCGAAAAAGCCTCGTCTGTCTACAACTGATGACATGAACCGATTCCACACAGAATTGCAGATTCTTGGGTTCGTAATCCTTCATGTTTTGGGTTCCCTCAATCCTTGATTATGCTTTCTCAATTTGTTTTCTCCGACCTTTATTTTTAAGGTTGATCTCAGATTCTAGTAACGTTTCTTCTTACTGGAAGTGCAAAACGTTCTGATTGTGGGTTTTTTTTAATTCTGTAGCAAGTTGAATCATCCAAATCTTGCTACTTTGATTGGTGCACGTACTTATCCACCCGACTACTGCTTCCTGTATGAGCTCTATGAGCATGGGAACTTGGGTAATGCTCTTCACGTGTCTGATTGGCGACCCTCTTTGCAACAAATTATGACCATTGGAACACAATTGGATTAGTTTGCTATCCTGCTATTATGTTCGAGTTTTTTCATCGTGGAGAGCAGTTTTATATTGTTTCATTGCTTTGTGAATATTAGTGAATCTCAGTATGGCGTGCTGCAGCTAAGGCGCAGCAATACTTGCACAAGGAGGGCATTGTGCACCGAGATGTGAAGCCAGCTAACATTCTGGTTAGTGCTTCTCAATTTGAGCTTATTGTTTGTACTTGGAACTTCGTTTGGTGTGCTTGAGGTGAACTTTGATTTGGAAGCTAATAATCAATTGAAGTTACTTGCAAGCCATTTTTCTATTGTTCGAAAATGTAAGGTATGATTTCTTCTTTCTGTTAGCACATTCTTTTACCTTCCTTGAAGCTTCCTCAATGATAAATTTGAACTCTTTAGTTATGGAAGCGGCTAGAAGCTGTGAATTTGGGGTGCTATATTCTTGAAGAGGATTGGATTTTCATTTCTCTAAGTACGGACGTATTGGTATGCTTGTTGATGGAGAATACTTTGCATCTTGACAACAATTGGATTGTGCATTTAGCAGACTTTGGGCATCCCAATTGCAGGCCTTACAAAATGCAGCTTAGATAATTGGAAATCTTCAGGGAAGTCAACTGGTGGATTCCACAAGAACACGGTCGGTGCCCTCTTATATATGGCTCCCGAAATTCTAAGGAAAGATGTGCAATCAGAGAAGTCTGATGTTTATGGATACGGCATCACTCTCAAGTACGTAGCTCATAATGCCTCTTCCTTGACCACTTGTATCTTCCTTGCCTAAGTTTAAATCAAAAAGTCAATTTCAGAATGTAAAAGTCTTTCAAAGAATTGAGCATATTTCTATTGCTCAAAACTGTAGGGTATAATTTCTTCTTTCTATGGGGAATTTGTTACCTTCCTTGAAGCTTCCTAATTGATTCATTTCAACTCCTAAAGGTATGGAAGCAGTCAATCGAACACTTAAGGGGTTGATAGATGTTTCTGGATAAGGTTTTTAGCGCTCGTTGTCAATTTTGGTTGAATGGATTTTGTTCATAATCCCTTAATGATATCCAACTCTGGCTAGAAAGAACAGCACATTTTTACGCTGAACAGTAGTTAATTGTGCAATTTGCAGAGGATAAAACTTATTCGTGTGATGGACGTCATTGTGGTTTTATGCTATTGCAACACATTAGTCAGGTAATGTTGTTGAGAATCTGCCAAATGTTTTTTTTCTTTTCTGATCGTGATACTTCTTGACTGGATTGTTGGCAGTGAACTTATTACAGGTGTTGTACCATACACTGACCGAAAGACTGCAGCTCAATTTAGCTCTCTCAAAGGAAGCATCGTCTTTGAACTCTCCAGATTTCCATTTCTTGGAAATATGAAGTGTAGGAAATGGCCAGTATAAACTACCAGCCCACTTCGAAAGAAATATTGAACTATGTGAGTGGTCCCTATGTGGGTTAGTCTTGGGATAATTTGCCCCTAAATGACGGAGATTTCATGGTTTTAAAATGACCGATTTTGATTGATCATATACTGAAAAGTTATGTTACAGATGGGGCCAAAATTTTAAGCATTAGAATCAGTGAAGATCATTGCTCTTGTTCGTCGAAAGTACATAAAGTCGAACTCGAAGAATTCCCTATGTGACCTGCTCAATACTCTCCTATAACAGTATTTTCTTACGATTTGGGGTATTGTACCTGCCAGGCACACAAGGTTCTGGAGATGAATTACTCAGAGCAACAGCTCTCTTCGGCTGTAACTTCACAAGGCTTGAGACCTGTAATTGCAGGTCCAGAATCTGGAATTCCAATTAAGTTGTCGACCTTGATTGAACAATGTTGGCACTGCGACCCTGCAAAGCGTCCGTCTTTTGACTATGTAGTGGAGTCCTTGCATGAAATCACTGCCAAACTATTCTCTGGGCAAAAATTGGCAGACACATCAGTCGAGAATCCAAATGTTTCTATCTCATCAAACACTGATAAGAATGGGCTGGAAGCAGTTTTGAACTACACTTAGCGGAAGAGAACAGATGTGAACTGGGCCTCCCGGACTGTTGAAGGTTTGAGATCCACCGTTATGGAGCCTTCATCTCCAGGTTGGCTAAACCAAGCATCCGAGGACGCAAGCTACCTCCCGGTGCTATCAATGGGTTCATGTGCAACAAAAGGAGCAAGACAAACAATGGAGGATACGTACTTCTTAAAATCTCAGCTGGGAGGAGCTGCCAATGTTTTACGCGTTTGGCGTCTTTTGATGGATATCGAGGTATGTTTTATGAAATTCCTTTCCCGTAATTTTGGATAAATTTCTATCAGTGTGTTTAATTTGTGAAATCGGAAAGAAACGTTGATTTTGCTTATGACATGATATTTTACGAATGGATCAGGGCCTGAGGCAGCAGAGTTTGCAGCTGTCGCAATTCCTGAGTTTTTGCTTTCAATGACTTCTACTTCTAGGGACATCATTTCTTCTAATTAGCGTATTATTCACTATTTCGTAGTGGCCATTATGTGTTGGCCACTTGTTGCTAGAGAACTTTTCACTCAAAAGCTTCTTGACGGTGGTCTCAAGGTACACTATTAACCGGAAGAAATCATTTACTCTTTAGCACACTATTCTGGTGTTACATGAAATGATGGATAACACTAAATAGAATAAACAGTACAGTGAAACACAGTTGTGAAGATCCAACTCTAGATAATACAACTTCGTGTTTCATTTCACTCAGTTTGCCACTATTTGTAGGCTCGACTGGCCAATGCTATTTGTGGAGTCATCACTCTCCCTTTTTGGAAGTTGAATGTACTATTTGTTACTTGAAATTGACAGGGAAAAACAAACTCATTCTCTTGAAAACTCTGTTTCTTGTTGGTTGCAGTCCACAGGATGCTTTGACGAGTGCCTTCATTGAAACGGAAGTGCCTTTCCGCCGAGAGTTGGACAGCCAACGCCGATGGAGCAAAGGTGATGAACCAAGAAAATACATATTCAGTTCCAGTGATGAGGGTTTAACTCTAAACCTAGATTGGTCCCACTCTATTGACGTCCCTATCATATTGAGTACTATCGTGTATGATGGACGTGCATATTCTGTTCTATTTCCTTTTAACAAATCACAAACGTCAAGGAAAATTCTGATCAACTTTGATAATATAAAATCTGAAAATTAAAAAAATAGTCATTTGGTTTCATTCTTGACGAACTGAACGGGATGGGCCTTTATGACCAGGTGTTGGCAATCATATTTTTTGGTGGTTGACTTTCAGGAATGCTTTGGTGTTTAGTTCCCATTACATAAGGTAAAACAGCCCATTGCGGACAAATGACCCATTGCGGTCGCCTAGACAATGACCCATTGTCGGGGGTTTTGAGTATGTGAGATGTGGGCCACAATGCATGTCTTACATGACAGCAATGGAGTGAACATTGACCTCATTAGGAACTTTTGATTTTTCAGTGTGAGGTTCATTGTAAAAATTGACTTTTTTGGCCTTCTGTAATAGAAAATATTTTGACTGCATTAGGTAGTGAGATGAGCATTCCAGATTCAGATTTTGATAGTTTTAAGGTAGTCTATAGACTCTTTTGGGCTGAACACTTCAGAAATTCCTAGTGAATTCATACTTTGTCAAAAAAATTTAATTTCAATTGCACTTGCTGTTTCTCACACTTGTACTAATGTGGGGAAAAAATTGAAAATTTTCAACAACAACAAGATGATGTCAAACTCCTCATTCTGACCACAATGGGCTGCTGCTGCTATTGGTAATCAAAGAAACTGTTGGACCCCGCAGGATCATACAGCAAGCTGCAACAGTGAGCGGGAACGAGTAATAAAAGCTGGTGGGATCTGTCAGTTGGAGGGTCAACACCAGGTAAGTTGGTGCAGCTGTGCTTGAGGTACTCGCTACATTTCCTAACGTAGATCGGCAGCTGTATGCTTTAATATCCTTTTCTTTTAATCTACTAATGGTAAGCTTCAACTTATTGGCAGGTCACACGATCAGTAGGAGACGAGGATCTGGAACCGTTTGTCACAGTGGAGCCCGAAATAACTGTATGCAAGTTCTGCACTGACGACGAATTTTTGGTACATTTTTCTCTTCCTTTCTGAGGTTGGCTTCTATATTTAGTCCTTGCTACAAGTAAGGTAAAATAGCCCATTGTGGTCAAATGACCCATAGTGGACACCTAGGGAATGACCCCATCATGGGTTTTTTCAGTATGTGAAATTTTGACCACAATGCATGTCTTACATGCCAGTAATGGAGTGATTAGTGACTACATTGGGAACTTCCAACTTTTCAGTGTGAATTCATTGTAAGAATTGACTTTTTACATCCTCAATGTTAGAAAATACAACGGCTGCTTTAGGTGAACAAAATGAGCATGATGGACTCAGATTTTGTTGGTTCTAAGGTAATCTACAGACTCTTGTGAGCCACGATGCATTGAACACTTCAAAAATTCACAGCAAATTCATACTTTGTCTAAAAGACATCATTTCAATTGCTCTTACTTGTATTAATGTGGAAAAAAAGTTAATGTTCAAAAATTTCAGCAATAACAACAGGTCAAACTCCTAATTCTGACCACAATGGGCTGTTTTACCTTATTCAGCTACAAGTGTCTGGTGGCAAGTAATCTTTTACTGTGGCTAGTCTACCTATTTAATGGAACACCAAAACACGAGTTGACGAAACACCAAAATATCGTACCATAGAGTGAAATCAATGTATTTATGGTTAAATCTTGTTCCCTGGGATCAAGATCAAGAAGCTTTTGATGGAGTAGTCAACACGTGATTCAAAAGGAAATGGAGCTCATCAATAGTTGTTTTCATAGTGTATCAGAGGCTTATGAATTACTGTATCATTCTCTGCATAGAATAATCGATGCTTTTCTGCGGTCACCAACACCTGAAGGTAAGTAACTGCACCCTGTTTCTAAAACCAATTTTCGCCAAAAACCTCTATTTGTGTGAGACCGGCCTTGGGGTTGATTTGGGGCATACGTGACTTCACTTTATGAATTGATTCACAGTGTCTTGAAAATTCATGCAAAGTTACTGTAGAATCCAAAAGAATATTAGGCAATTTAATAAAAGGAACCATTTAATAATGAATGCTTATTTAGAAGGGTTTTGGCGCAGTTACCTCAAGTCTCTAAGCTTGTTTTTCCAACTTTTCCTTTGATAGTGAAATCTGACTCAGGTAATTGCAAGTGACGGTGCCGAATGACGACATTGTGACACTCATCAAAGACACGGTGAAAGAGCCGAGCATGGTTTCCAAGAGGCTGGCAAAGGAGGCTGTTGAACGGGGCAGTTCTGGTATCATCACGGTGATGGTGGTATCCTTCAAACCTGTTGCAACTGTGGAGCGTGTGCACTAAGAAATCAATTTACAAAGGTGACAGACAGACAATAATTTGAATAGGGCTCTGTAGATTATGAGAAACAGAAGTGGGAAGCACGCACTTGCACACTGTCTGGCACAACACAATTCGTTATGCCTTCTATAGATTGTTTAACATGACAATGTTTATTTTTCATATTGTGTATGATACAATTCTATTTAGGTCTGATACACCATGATCAATCATCTGACTAGCATTGATGGATTGTCTAAAAGCTCCTTCTTTGTATTACTCGAGCATATTGCCAAACTACTTCTTTGTATTACTCGAGCATATTGCCAAATTACTTCTTTGTATTACTTGAGCATATTACCAATGAATAGCACATAATCAACAACAATGGAAAGTGAATTACATGAGTAACAAGATTGATTACTTGATAACCTTTACCAACTGAGATGTGTGCTAAATTGTGCTAAATTTAAGTGCTGATGCAATCTACAATCAGTCTAGAGGAAGTTCAATTGGGAAGTTCCACCCCTGCCACACTTTAGTTGATGCCGACAACGTCATTGTGCAACTAGCACAGTCTGCCGTACTCTTTCAAGCTGCTAGAAAGGAATCATAAATCCTAATTGATTTCCGCATGAACAACTTCTTTACACATCAAAAAATGGACCTTACCTTACGGTTGAGCGTTCCATCGAATCTCACAAGTAAGATTCTTATCCAGACACCCATGTTCATCTCCTGGCAATTTTGGAAGAACACGCCAAGTTCTTGTGGACAAATCATAAAGCCATCCTTTGTCATTTTGCCAAGGCTTCAATTCATCCAAGGCCACAAACACCACCAAGAAGCCATTTGAAGAAAGCAATATCAATTTGTAACTATTGCTCTTCGGAGTGTTCTTAAAAGGGACACAATTGTGTACATCCACTTCCAACCACGTGGGCGGACGTTCAGGATGATACTCCACAACATATTCTTTGATACGATATGTTTCTCGAGGCCGATTTCCAGGGGCATTGGTGTCCTTGAGCAGTACAAACAAACGATTCTTGAGGAATGTATGATATTGTACCTTCTCGTGGTTCCACGGGCTTCGTTCACTACCATGTGGCTCAATCAGTCTTCCCATCGCAAAATCATATGCTGATTCATTCCCAAACATGACATTTCTTGCCTCACTTGGTTGGGACCACCGCCCTGTCTCACGATGAAAGACTTGAATATCTTTCGTAGCTGTGCCTCCCCTATTCACCACAATGAGCACCTCGTAACGATTCGTTTCACGATCCACAATCATGTGATTCAAGTGGACATCTTCCACATCCAGGATAGGGGGCAGATCATTCTCATATCCTGTCAATGGATTCATTACCTTAAAGAAGAAGGAGCGAAATGATTCCTTTCTCTTCGGAACCCGATGTGCTTCCATATCAAAAAGCACCAACCCTCCATCTTCACAACTCAGAGTTCTCCATTGAGGCCGGAGATGCCTCACTGGACAATCCCTCTCTAGAACCACAGAGGAAACTTGAAAGGCATGCCACGCATTCAATTTGGTATCAAACACCCGCACCAGAAACATATTCCCTTCACGTTCCGTCACCTTACTAACGAGAGCAAACATCTTCGGATGAGCCTCATCACATGCCCTTAAAAAGTCAGAGTCTCCCCTTGCACCCAAGCTTTCCTTCCAATCTTTAGAGAGGCATTGCAAATCGAGGATCTTATTCACTGGAAGGCGAGCAAACGTGAGCTGCAACAATTCATGGGGTAGGGTACCCCAACGATCTGGCTTCATTACTTCTTCGTGTGCACAGCACACGTGTAGACATGCTTGCTCCTCTCCTCCAACATTCCTTTCGTCTTCCTCACTCCGTGTTTTGCTTCGTTTCCTGCTGTGGACAAACATGTCCTTCTGAACATGAAACTCTGCAGCTGCAAATTCAAGTAACTCTCGCCATTTGGTGGCAGACTCGCTTGCTGTCCGCTCATGCAACCTGCCTTGCAACATACGAGCTACCTCAAGGTAATTCGGCACGTCAGCCATCTCAAACCCTTCGTAAGGACTGCCATATCACGAACACATCATCAGTCATCCAAATTGGTCACTGCGCAGCTTAATTAAGGTAGAAAATACTAAACGATTAGTGGGGAACAGATCCCGTCTCCTATTGAATGACCACCGTTACCAACAGCAAACCCATCTATTCAAACATTCGGTTGGACTAATTAGCAAGTGGTGTCAGCCCGACTTAGCTAAATGACAATAGCCACTCATCTTTCGATCGAAATGGAGTTGTTTACAATCACTTACAATGGTCATACTGATTTACAGTCCAGAACTTTGGAATTGCATAAGAGATTCAGACATCATGATAAAAACTTGATCTCAACAGATTTGGCGCTTACATCCAAAGTAATCTCTGCACGGCTCTACAGCGATCTCCCACTAATCATACTCCTACATACGTTTAAATGCTTCTTCTCCCTTAAGCCCCGAATAAGAAACCCTAAACCCTCAAGTCTCCCAGTGCAGAGCTCGATGGCGAGTAAGACATGGAGGATGCTGAGCAACTGCGATGCTGCAAAGATGGGCAGGCTTGATAGAAGGGTACGGCCAACACCAAAGAATTTCCAGCCAAGGCTCTTCCTCTCACACCCTAACTCTGAACTGGCCGTCACACTAGAGACAACAATGAACATCGTACAAAGCCGACAGCATGGCATTACGAACAATTCCTTCAAAAACTGCACTGGACCACGAATCAAACAGCCCTAGTGTTTCTCAAACTTAAAAATTCAAACCCTAAACCCATTGTAACCCATTGTACTCTACTCTGCGAACATCGCCATTTCCAAGACGCAGTACCAATACAAAAAGAGGTGAAGAATCATACCAGCACACCAGTTCCCGAATAAGTAGAGCAGATCTCACATCCACAATCCACGAAATGCACAACCTCCACACAACCCCCAGTCCAGTCCAATGCGAGCTTTCTATAAATGCATTCGATTCCCTGACTTTTCTCGAATTCTGCCCTCTTACAATTAATCCCCCTTCAAACTACAGATCGCTGACGCATTCGAAGAACGTCGGTGCTTCTCGTGCCAAGCGCAAGATCCACGAACGCTCCAAAGCATTGTCTGTAACTTAATCGAGAATATGGAGTAGAGGATCTGACCCTCGCATCCCGAGAGGACACAAGCACTGGTCCTTCACTCGGCCTGATTCCTCCCAGTGAAGCATTTCCGCCATCGCCTTCAACACGCCACTCCAGTCTCGATACCAGGGTTTCTTTTTGCATTTATTTTAGGCAGTGCCTCGGGTGTACCACCCCCTTTTTTATGTTAGCGTGCGAACAAAACTTTGGACCCTATATATTTTTTGAATTTTAAATTAAATTAAATTTAAAAAATATGAATAAATTTTTTTATTTTGAAAGTTTATATTTTGGATTATTGATAGTTGAAGTTATAAATTTTTGAAGTAAAAAAGTATATTGGAAAACTGAAAAATAACTTTTACATCCCTATATTATATTAAAAAAAATTATATAAAAAATGAACAAAAAATTCCTAAAAATAACTCTCTATTGAAAGCTCATTTTAAGTTGAATATTGATGCAATGGTCATCTAAATGTGTTCTTTAAAAATATTTGAGTTAAAAAAAACATGTCATTTTAGTGTACTTTTAACCTCTTCTAGAAATCATTCCATATTTTATTCGAGTTTGAAATTTTAGGAGTAAAATCCTATAGTCATTAGTAAACAATGCTCAAAATTTGAAGTTAAAATTATAGTTTATTAGAAACCACTTGTTCACATGTGGTTTGTTGTAGTAGAACTAAGTGCACCTCCTGGGAGGCAATGCAAAAAGATGAAGCTATTTACATCCATAAAAATGGATGAAATTTGCAATCTTTAGATGAAGTTTCATTTATTCATCTAAAACAATGTACATTTATCCAAAATAGAGCAATATCATTTCAAGATTAGGTAGCAAATTAGCAATTTCATCCACTAAAAAACAAAAATATTTTCCTACAAATAAAAATCATCACTTTTCAAAAAATAAATTGCTAAAAAAAAACCTTTCTTAATACCAAGCCTTGGCAATGCCACTCCAAGTTTGCAATACCCATGCAAGCACAAAAGGCTCCACACCAACACCACATCACATTAAAAGTTGTGCCATTCTTCCTATCAATTTTACATACCAAGGGCCTTTGTAGCAAGCAATATTATATACACGCCAACTTGGTCAACTTTGACTATAGCCTTAATAGAGGACGTGGAGGCTAATGAGAGGTGTGAGAAGAAAAGGAAGAGCTTTAGCCAAGACTTTGAGGGGGGCACTATAAGAAAACTGTGTTTTTTCTGATGTTAGGCCAAAAACGTCAACTTTGACTATAGCCTTAATGGAGGACGTGGAGGCTAATGAGAGGTGTGAGAAGAAAAGGAAGAGCTTTAGCCAAGACTTTGAGGGGGGCACTATAAGAAAACTGTATTTTTTCTGATGTTAGGCCAAAAACATTGTACGTTCAGGATAATACCATACGTCTCAGAAAACATTGGGATGTCACGTCGACGGACGCTAGAAAAGTGGAGATTTTGATTTGATGTTGTAGAAAGCATTGCTAAATTTCAATCACAACATATTGGTGCTATGAAAAACAATGATGCATTCTAAGACATTGTTGTGGACATCAGATGTTTTAAAAAATGTCCAGAAAAACATGTGTAGCCACATCAACATCTTTGATCAAACTTAGCTCAGAAGTTGAGACAATTTTTTTTTGTGGTCAGTGATAAAGTGACTGCTCAAGGGAATAAAGAGGATAACGGACAGGTGGTGAGGCCAAAAAATTGAAGTGGCATCTGACATGACATGATGACATGGACATGAAATGTTGATGTAGAAATTATGTGACATGGCCATGGAATGCTAACATGGCATGCCATGTCATCATATCCAGTCAGTCCATATTCCAACCTTGAATATTTTTGTGGACATCATACAAGACATCATGACGTTTCCAGGAACATCACTTCTGGCGTTAACATTTTTTACTTCCTGCAAATATAACTTCAGACCACATGCTATTCACTGTGCTTTTCATGACGTTTGACTAGACATGTAGACGTTGCAAAAACAATTGTAGGCATCTTCTTTAAATCAATTTTATGAAAATTTATTTTCAAAATGTTATAAGCTATATAGATTTAATTTATATAACAATTTTATATAAATTAGATTAATGGATTTTTTATGAAAAAAGGTTTACAGAATCATATCAATATTATATTATATAATAATATTTATTTTAAATTTAAGATCTAAATTCTAAATTTTACTAGTTTAAAATAATAAATTTTGCATCAAATTTTAATAATTTTTATTGCTATTTCACCTTCTTAACTTATTATTTTCAAATCATTCATATCTAATGTGGGGTGATTTTTTAGTGTTTTTGGACTTTGAGATATTTGACATCTTAACCCTTAAAGGACCAAGGCCTTTTTTCTGCTAGAACACATTGAAAATTGCCATTTCTGTACCAAAGAGTAAAAGAAATTTTAATTTTTTTCACATCTAACCATAGGATCTTACATCTAATAAGTAGAAAAAATTGTAAAAAAAATTTCAGAATCTATGTGGTCAAAAATTGAACATTTTAAATCTATGTAGTCATGTTCAATTTAAAAATGTTCAAATCTATGCGGTCATGTAAAACATTTGAACATTTTTAACTTAAATTTTTGCACTATAGAGTTTTGAGATTTAAATATTTATAGTAGAGAATTGAATTGAGAGTCTAGGATAAAAAATAAAAAATAAAAAATAAAAAAATTTCATTCTTAAGAAAATTGTTAAGTAGAAGTAGGTATGAGATAGAAGGAAAATCTAAAATATTAATATATTTTAGATGGAATTAAAATGCATTAATCCCAATGGTGAGATTGTTCTAGCAAGTAAATTAAACCATGTGAAATTTTTATTTTGAAAAATTTGTAAAAATTGCATTCAGAAATGCATCCAACAAGTTATTTTTTTCAAGAAAATGCTCTAATTGCCCAAAAAACAAAAATGTCCATAACTTTCTCATAACAAATCCAAATGAAATGAATCAAAGCTTTCCAAATAGACAAAAATATAATCTACATGAAAGAAAATTTAAAAAAAAATTAAAAATTTTCCAATTTCTTTTTGCTGCCTGGACTACCCCCTTGTCCCTTATTTTGAGCTTATGTGGTCATAACTTTAGTTCCCAAGCACCAATTGTAAAAAAAAATTATATTCCCATGAAGCTAGTCAATTTTTCTATCTTCAAAAAATGTTTCAAAAAATTTCAACCCATAGGTACATGCCCCAAAATACATTTGTTCTTTGAAGGAACAATGGTTAAAAGTACAAAACTTAGAATGCATCATCTATGTGGTGTGAAATTAAACTAGTAAAATTGAGAACTTAAATTTTAAATTAAACTAATTGAAATTCCATATTGGATGTATTGTTGTGTCATACTATATTGAAGTTGATGTTGCAAACAACCTTGATTTAATAAATGTGACTTTTATCAATTAAATGTTCAAGGAGACATCCCCATATATGTTGGAAATGACATGCAAATGTTCATCATGACATCATAGACAACAAATAAGATTTGTAGAAAATTTAGAAATTGTTGAAGCAAATGTTTAAAACAACATTGATGTCTTACTACATTAATGTCTTACTACATTAATGTCTTACTACATTAATGTCTTACTACATTAATGTCTTACTACAGATGTCCTTTTGAATGTTTACAATGACGTCAAAAAAACATAATTAAGACATGTAGATGTTTTTTAAAACATCATTTCAAACATCATTGTATTTATGTTGTTACTCATATTTTAGTTTTGTATATCCCATATGATTTGTCATACCTCCTATACCCCACTAGTATAAAAGGCTTGTCTTCTCATTGATTAATAAGTGGATTCTCATGCCATTCAATATACTTGATAAATACAATGTATTGTATACAAGTGTATGACATATTGTATATACTATATTTTGTATGGCATGTTATATATATATATTGTATTTTGTATGGCATGTTATATATATATTGTATTTTGTATGGCATGTTGTATATATATTGTATTTTATATAGTATATTGTATATATTATATTTTGTATGGCATGTTGTATATATATTATATTTTGTATAATATATTATATTTTGTATGTTGTATTGCATATGCTATACCATATATTTTATATTGTGTACAACATATTGCTATATTGACAACATGTCTTTTACAACGTATACATGATATAAAAAAACATACCTCATGTCATTATTGATGTTCAAAAAAACATGTGAGCGTTTTTACAATGTACACATGATATAAAAAAACATACCTCATGTCATTATTGATGTTCAAAAAAACATGTGAGCGTTTTTACAACGTACACATGATATAAAAAAACATACCTCATGTCATTATTGATGTTCAAAAAAACATGTGAGCATCGCATATGTTTTAAGAAGCACACTTGTACAAATGCCACACGTTCAAATGGGATATGATGAAAAACATACAATTGTTAAGACTATTCAAGTAATGCTTCAAAAAATGCCACGTCAACGTCTATGGATGCCATGTCAACCAATTTCGTCATCACTGACGTGGCATGCCATGTTAGTGACACGTCAGACGCCACATCATAGACGGGCAATGAATGAAAAAAATGACACTCTGGCTTTCCCGCGCTTAGGTGGTCGCCACATATCAACTTCTAAGAACCTTGTTGATTGATGTTTTTTGTGACTTCCGACGTTGAACGTGCAACATTTTGCATAACATATCATGTTTTGGGCACATTTGCCATAACGCGAATTTTTGGATGTCTGGCCAGACGTGACAAGACATCACGAATGACGTTCGGATGCAAAAACTACGTGTTCAGAAAAACACTATTTTCTTATAGTGGGGGTTGGTACAGAGCATTAAAGCTTGAATGCACCACCACATCTCACAAGGCGGCAATTGCCTTGCCACTTCTTCATGTTGTGGTTTAATTTTACAAAACTAGTGGCAATGCTTTCATCAAGCAAATCTAGGCACGGGCCTAGTATAGGCCTTCTAGTGATTTAGATCAAGGACTCTTCACAAAAAGATGGGTAGTAAGTTGCTAAAATGCGATTAGTGAACAACAAAGAGAGACTTGAGAGAAATTAGGTTTGTTAAAGAAACTCAACTGAAGTGAGCTTCATTTTGTAAGTTGAAGTTTGCCAAGAAAACTTTGGAAGTCTATTTTAGTGTTCCAAGAAAATTCCAAAAGACTGACTCAACTTCCTAAATAGTGGGTGGATGAGGAGGTCTTAGGTCTAGATCACCGAGGTCCCCATACTAGGACTATGCTGCAAATCTCTTAGTTGACAAATTGTCACAACCATTGCTAATCCTCCTTGATGAAAAATTTGCATTGTTTATCATCCCTTTGGATACTGGTTGTTTCACATATTTAGACCAAGATGTTTGTATAGTCACAAATTCAATTTTAACATTGTTGTACTTATTGTGTTAAATTTAGGGTTTCATTTTTGCAATTCAAAAAGTTAAATTTAATGATCTAATGTTTAAATACAATGCCTTAACATTTAATTAGGGTTTAGAAAATTTTACAAGAAATTATCCTTACAAATGTGTGATTTTAGTATGAGGCCTAATTTTGACTTCAAAATATGTTTTTTCAATTTTTAATTTGAGAATCTATAAAAAGGCCTTTTGATTTAGATGTGTCACCATTGAATTTTGGTATAAATGACATTTTGGCTCCATTTTGTACCAATATTTGTACTTTTAATACTAATATTTTGTACATTTTGTACTATATGCATACATTTTGTACTTATTTTTATTAGTTCGTATCTTTGACAAGGGGATGACTGTAGTGTGTGATCATCCTAATAACAATTTTTTTTGGAAATAATCCCAAGTTTGATATACAACATTATGATCTACAACCAAATTAATCATAATATCATTTTAATACAAACCACATAATACTTCAATATCAATGAAAATAAATTATGAATATCTTTTTGTATAGCTTTAGCTCATTTTATTTTTAAAATTTTTTTCAAGTGTAAATGTAAGAAGAATCTAGTGCAACTTATTGACTTTATGAATAAAGTTATATTTGAACTTTGTTACATACAACTTTTGTCAATGTAAAGTTTCTTTTCCTTCATTTCCTTCTAGGCCCAATAAAATTTTGAAGTGACTTTAACCCCCGGAGGACTATAAGATTTTTGGGTTTTTTTTTATCAATTTTAGGCAAGCAATTGTGATGTTACTTTCTCAAATCATACATTTGGAATTTTACAGATAGATACTGACAAGGATTGTCTAGAATGCAAAGAAAATTTCATAGAATTATAGACTATACTAATAATGTTAATTAGTGTTTAATGAAGATTAGTGTAGTCTACAGTGTTTACCCTTGAACACCAATTTTCAACCACTTTCCATTTAGTGTTGGCACTTGAAATTAATGCGCCGCCTTCCGCTTCCACCACCTCTCCGCACCGTCTCCTCTCCGCCCGCCTACTCTCCTTGCTGCTCCGCCCCACCTGCTCTCCCCGCCGCTCCACCCCACTTGCTCTCCCCGCTGTTGGCCGCACCTGCTCACCACCTGCTAGCCGCGCCTGCTCCCCACCTACTGGCCGCTTGCTCCCCACCTGCTTACCGCTTGCTCGCCGTTGTTGGCCGCCTGCTCTCTGCTTCTGCTTGCTCTCTTCCACTTCCGCCTCTCTCTGCTCCGCTTGTGTCTTTCCGCTCTGCTTGGTTCAACCCCATAAGGGCATTGCGGGTGTACACAGAGCTGCATTTCCAGGTATTACGCTTTTTGAATTAATTGGTTTTTGATAAGTTGTGATGATTTTTGGTTCTGTAGTTTTATTTCACTTCAAAATCTAGATGTTCGAGTTCATTATGGGTGCACATACCTTAGCCTCAATTGATTGGTGTACCCAGTTTGTTAAATTACCCAAGGTTATGGATGTTTTTTGCGTCATTCTGATAGGTTTGTGGCTTCTTTTTACAGATTAACTGAGCGGTTACACTACAATCACACTGCAAATTCTTACTCAAGCTAATCTTTAGATGGCAACCCATGTGGCTTTTGTTCCTCCTGTGGATCTCAACGATCCTAGTAGAGTGTCGGTTTAGGATATAGTCTAATACCTTGGTAGATCCACACCCTACTGTCTTCAATGCAGACCTCCACTATGCCCATGTTGCGGGCATCCCAGTTGGCAGACTCGTAGAGGACAACCACAACGAGAATCTTCACACTAGCAGTGGAGCAAATCCCCCACACCGCCCTGCTGCTCCAACGAACCATTTTATCAATGTCGACCCCCTCCATGCAGGTGCACCGTCCACAATACATGCCTTGAATTTAATTGCAATATTTTGTAGTGTTGATTTTATAAATTCTGCTTGCTTATAATTCCATTTACAGAATGAAATTATGAAATCAATTCATTCACTACAAATACTTGCATGATCAATGTGATTAAGCTTATTTCCAAGTTCAAATTCATATTGCAATGAACTCATGAATTCATAAACCTTTAATGGTATACACATTGTACAAGTGAATGTAGCTTAGTCAACCAATCTTTTATTGCACAATCTTCATTATGTGGATTGAAATTAAACAAAATGTTGAAGCATCAAAAATTATTCTATCCATACAATTTCTCAAATCCAATGAATTATTGCAATCACTTGCTTTATATGTTAGCATCCAAACTTCAAGAACTTGCTTGTTTTTTATTTTTATTTTAAATTACAAATTTATTTTTTAATATAAATTTAGAAGTTTGTTTTACATTCTCAATTATATTTTAAGTTTAAATTCTAAAGTATCATATTCTTTATTCAAATTCATGAGTTCATTGCAATAATTTCACAATAATTTCAAACTGAAAATTAAGGATTAAGAATTTATAGTATCTTCAAATTTAAATTTAAAAAGCATCACAATACTTTCAATTTCAAATCTAAATTTATTCATTTAATTTTCAATTTTGAATTGTCAATCAAATTTTTAACATGCAACCGCAATCAAGTTGGCAAACGGAAGAGACTCCACTTCAAAGCCAAGATAGGACGTGGCAAAAAGCGCTTTGATTGGGTCCAATGGCTGTATCTAAGGGTCCTAGAGGCTTTCAAAGGACTTCGAAAATCTAGTGTGAAATTTTCTTCCAAAATTTTGTTAGAGTTGGCTCTAGAGGTGTTACTAGGTCCAGAGTCAATTTATACCGTTGAATCCACTGATCCTATAGACCAGAAATTGCTCACCAACAAATTGTGTCATAGTTGGATTTGACAGTTTATGGGAGTACATAACATTGTATTCGTATCACAACGCGGTAGGCTCTCTTGTAGTCTTGAGAAAGAACTTCAAATTGAAATGCAAACTGCATTTCATTTAGGAGTCTTGGAGAGAGGGTTCCGATCTAATGTTTTGGATGAGAATTTAATGGAAAATATAGATGAGACAGACTTTGTTGTCAATGTTGACAATGGCCGGACATTGGGTTTTCGGGGAGATACCACGGTGAAATATGTCGAGGTAGTTTCAGATGGAGAGTCTATGACCATGGTGGTCAGAATCTCTGGAGGTCGTAGATAAGCTATTAAAGCTCCTATGTTGATTTTTACAAATCAAAATAGAAGCTATCCTATTCGGGGATTGGAGGATAACATCCCTGGAGTTTCATATAGGACTAGTCCAAAGGGTTGGATGGATCAGTCTATTTTCCCTGAGTACTTTAGGGAAGCTCGTACTTTTCAACCTGACCTTCACCAACGGTTGAAAACTGTATGGGTAGATAATTCTACTACGCATAAAATAACTCCAATGTTGAGAGATGTTCTAGCAACTAAGAATACCACTTTGAGGTATTTGCCTCCATGCTCCACCCACTTATGCCAACCTGCAGATACCTTTATTATTTCAAAGATAAAGGATGCTTGGACTTCTCGTTGGGAAGCCAAAAAGACTGAATTGATTCAATTAAATGCATGGAAAAATATCCCTCGTGAAGACAATCAGTGGTCTAGCAAATTGACAAATCCCGGTAAGAGATTTTTTTTGCAATTGGCAGCGGATAGTGTAGAAGATGTGAATAGGCAAGTCGATTTTGGCAATATGTCTTATGCCAGGAAGGCCATGATCCATTGTGGCATGACCTTAGATGTTGATGGTTCATGGAATGTGAACCAATTCTTTCCTCATCTACAGGAAATTATTGCAAAGCATTTGCAATACTTCCAAGGTCAAGAAGTGCCTAATTTTATTAGAACACCCTAGAAATATTTTCTAGTGCTTTGCACTATATGTAATGGACACATGTTGTTTGTAATAAAATGGTTGGCTTTTTGAAAATGTCTTCTTCATTGTTTCATGATTTTTGTGCCAAAGTCTATAAAATGTGGTTCGTTTTTTTTGAAATTAGAAAAGAGTGGTACTCTCAATAAACACTAAATGTCAACTTTGTAAAATTTGGAAGGTGTAAAACATCATGGGTGATGGCAATTAGAGTTCAAGTTGAGATTTAGTGTGTATACATTATTGATTCAATTGACATTTAGTGTTCAAGTTCGTAATTAGTGTTACGAACACTAATTAACATTATTAGTGTAGTGATTATAAAGTTATTTTCAACTTAGTCTTTTCATTTTCAATATAAGAAAATTGGGCAATAAGAAAAAAAATTATATTTAATTTTTTCTTGAATATTTTTTATAGTCCCTCAACTACATTTCAGAATACATTATCAACTTAATCAAGTTCTTAGACATATATGTTTTGCTAAAAATATTTTACAAATTTTTAAAAAAAGTTCTTTATGATTCTAAGACAAATATCTTACAATCAATCACGAGAATCACTTTAGTATTTTAACAAAAAAAATACTTCAAAGAAGATATTATCTTTATAAAAATTGAGAGCTATTGATCTCGTAAACAAAAATCCCCCTCCAATGCCATTGATCTTGAAAGATAAATTATATGAATACGAATATTCTAAGATATAGATATATGAAACAAATATGGAATATAGAATAGTGTACAACATGTAAAATATGCATAGAGTACATTACGAGATATGTATGAGATACATATATATACATATGGTCATACATATATGACCATATATTGTCCCATATTGTTTGCAAGTGAAGTACATGTCACAGAAATACACATATGGCAGTAGGAGTATGTCATAAGCAACTATGTTTTGGTTGGATTTTACAACATAAATAAATGATTGATTATTCTTAGTTGTTCAAGTTTAGACCAAAAATATATGTAACTATAATTGTTTAGTCAAACTAAGCACAAATTAGTGCATTAGAGAGCAAGTTAGTCTCATACATGACATCTGTTTTGCTTTACAATATTCTACCAAATTAATTCAAAAGTTCAAAATGGCCTTCCAATCAATGGAAGATTAATTTAAGTGACTATAAATTTCACCTTGCCTTTTCTAATAGTGTAAAAATCAATATTTGTATATAAGTTAATTACTCAAATAGAGTGAGACCAATAGTAATAATTTGAATAAAAATTGAAAAATATAATCAAATTAGTACACACTTTGGGATGAAATTTAGATATAGTTTGATGAAAATCATCAGAGCATTTGAGATAGTATAGTAATAGTATAAACCACACTATATTGAATTTATCCAATATACAATATTAATGTCCTTTCTTGATTTGTATATTTTCAAAATTAGTGCAAGTTAATGTTATTAGTATGGGATGAAAATTATTAACTTTTAAAATTAGTGCAACTTTTAAAATTAATGCATGTGTAGGCATTTTTATTACAATGATGTAGGTCTAGGCTTGAATTCTTCTTTTCACCAATGAGGTAGATCTAGGTTGTTTTTGATATTTTAATAAATACTTATATCCTAATGATTTCTAACCTATTTATAAATGGAATTTCAACCTACTTAGGTAAAAATTCCATAAATATTGTCAATGCTATAGTAATATATAACATACCTAATTAGGCTCAACACTCTTTTTTGGACTTTTTGTATATATTTCAGCACTCAATTTTGTAAAAATCAAAAATATGAAAATAATGAGTCTCCAATGACAAATAAGGAGCTTACACCTTGATATATGATTGAGGTGCACTTGAAAGCTCAAAGGGGTCTCAAATTCTCAATATCCCACCAATTGCAATTAGGCTTGCTTTTCAACGTTGGCCCCTTCAAAAATCAATTAAGACATTGCATCTTGTAGTGTTTTGCAACATTAATTTAGAATACATTAAGTAAATTAACTCATTTTAAATCAAATGGGAGTAAGCCCATAGTGGGCTAAATTATGTTCATGGAGTACATTTTAGAACTTGAATATAAACCACTAAATATAATTTAGCCTACAATGGGCTTGTTTCCATTTGATTTGAAATGGACTAGTTTACTTTACATCCTTGGAATTTGAACTTTTGGATGTAACTTGTCTTTTTTGGTACTAAATAAAAGATTAAATTGGAAACTTATAAAAGTTTGTGCCTCAAGATGCAAGAATTCTTGACAGATTCAATAGTTTCTAGGATGATCGCAAGGAAATGGAAAAGCAACGATCCCTTTTTCTCACTTGACACATACCATTCACCATGTGTCATATCCTTATCCACATGCCTTGAAGGAGATGCTCCAAGGTAGCTACCCATTAGTGTTTTTTTTAATTTTAAAACTTGTGTTCCCAATACCATGCCATTGCATTAAATTTGGAGGGACATTAGAGTATTTGTTCCTTTTTGTTAGAACTAGCAACATTTTGCCAAATAAAACCCTACCACCTACATGCTTTCTAAGAAATTAGATGAAATCTTTGTTCATATTTTCATCCTTGTCGCCGATCTTTCATCCAAACGCCACAGAAATGGCACCAATTGGTCTTCCGCACATGCTGTTGTCAAGGATGCCGACAACCCTGGATGGACTTCATCCCCATCTAGGTGGTAAGGGGGGAGGGGACAAAAGTTTTTTTTGGCAAAACTTAAAAGCACTGCTAGCTTGCACATTGCAGGTATATCGCACATGAGCTCCAGCAGCCTTTAGCAGCCCCAATAGCCTCATAATACAGGGAACTAGCTTAATTTTTTTGTGTAGAGTTCACAAGTGTTATAAATTCATTAATGGCATGAGATTAATATCACGATATTTTCTAATTATATACATAATGTCCCCTTTTCTTCCCTTTAATTTCAATCCTCATCATATATAATATCTAAAAAGTTTAAAAGTCTTACTAAAAATCTAATTAAAAATCTAACTAAATATCTCATTAAAAATCCTATACACATGCGGTTCTAATTGTTTTCACACCACATTAGAAGTTTTTTGAGTCTCTCCCATTTGGCTTAAATACTTGGGAAGTTCCCTTGGTTTTCAAGGGGTTTTCAAGTTTGTTCATGTATCTAAGTAGCTATGGCGTTGAATGACGATAAAGCTAATTTTCTTCTTTTAGCCTTTTTTTTCATTTTCTTGGCAGAATGTCCTCGGCGAAAGCGCCTTCCACCACCAATAGATCTTCTAGAATTGTCTGTAGGTGCAACCATGTTGCCGTTCGTAGTGGTTGCTGTTTGGCAACAACGATTTGATGTGCATTTTTGGTGGATTGAACCCCACCAATATATTTACCATGATGTCATAGAAGACAATGTCTAGTATACGTCCCATGATATACTCGACAAAAATTATTTGGACACTTTTCGAATGTCATTTCTAGCGTTTGAGCAATTGATGCTAGAGTTGACTCCATTTTTACAATCTCATGCACGTTATCGTATAGAGAGCAATTTGCCTTGAAAAATCACAAGAATTTTAGCTGCAACTAGATATGACTTAAAAATGAAAGATTTCGTAGTACAACAAAATTTGTTGTCGTTCATGAATTTTTGAACTTGGTCTTCAAATCTTGTATATGGTCGTTGAATCTTCTAATCTTCAATCTTCAAACTCTTCCTCGTTGGCCTATCCTGTGGTGGTTCTATAAAGGTAAGAGTAAAGATAAGGTGATAAGAACTTACGGCTTCGGATGGGTAAAATGGGACGGCCAAAACACGAGTTGACCGTCCGAAAGATTGGCTCCTAAACTTCAAATCCACGGTGACCAGGAAACGCCTTTCACCAATGGAAACAACAAATAAGATCAACCATGTGGATGATCAATCCCACTTTGTCGCCACAAACACAAAACGGGGCTAATATTGGATATCCTCAAAGCCCGCAATTGGTTTACGATGTTGAAAAGAAAACAACAAACCTCCAAAACTAGCTAGGAATAACAATAGAAAGACAATGAACCTCCAAATTCAGCTAAGAATAACAAGACACAAGCCACAACACACGAATTTTCAATCTTCATGTCTTCAAACTTCAACTTGAACTTCAAATCTTCACTTCAAAACTCCACCCCAACTCCAAATCTAAAGCTGAACTTTGAATGAACATCATCGTTGCTTCACAACTCCAAATGGAATTAGAGATAGCTCTCTGAAAACATAATACAATTTTCTACATTTCCTCCAAATTTCAACTCATTCCAATACTCTGACCGATTTCTATGGCATCCAAAGTTTTGGCCTCTAAAAGTAAGGGCAGCAGATCCTTTTTCACTCCTACACTCACAACTCATTCATAAATGCTCCAAACACATCGAATGATAGCTTTTTAGAAATCTAACAAAAGTTTTTACATCCTCTTCAAAATTCAAATAAACTTAGCATTATGTCCATCCTTCATGGCCATTCAAAGTTTTGGCCTCTAAAATCAAGGGCAATAGATCCTCCTTCACTTTCAAACTCATAACTCATTCAAAAATGCTCCAAATTGAATACATGTTAACTTCACAAAAATCTAACTACAATTCCTACACTCCCTCAAAGTTTCATTGCAAACAAAAGACCTGTCCATCTTCTATGGTTGGTCAAAGTCTTAGCCCTCTTCATAGGAGGCATCAGACCTTCTTTCACTTCCACACTCACAACTCATTTATAAATGCTCAAAATTGAATGAATGATAGCTTTACAGAAAGCTAACAACATTTCCTACACTCTAAAAGTTTAACTGCAAACAAAGACTTGTTCGTTTTCTATGGTTGGTCGAAGTCTGAGCCCTCTTCATAGGAGGTAGTAGACCTCTTTCTACTCAAACAAGCACAACTTTTGAATGCTAAGTCCAAATCAAGCAAGTGATATCAATTTAGAAATAAGACATCATAATGCACAATTCTTCCAATTTTCATTCCAAAATTCTCGAAATTCCATATACTACGGCTCTCCAAACATTCAATTCCTCCCTAAAACTACCACGAGAGAGAAGATGACTAGTCTACCTTTTTTTCTACCTTATCAACAACTTCCCACCACACAAAAACAAGTGGTCATCAGCCCCTCTTGCTCCTAAAACTAATTTACAACTATTAGTCTTCATATTTGACCTTACAACTATTTCTTTAACTTTAACTTAGAAAGGAAAATCACTTCAAAGTTCACCTAGAAGGCAAACTAATTCCATTCTTTTTCTTTCAAAACTATAACCATACAAAATAATTTCTATAAAATACTTCAAACATGGATTTAAGTGCTAACATCAAATTAATGTTTACTAGAGGTAAAAAACTAGAGTTTCAAGACAATCTTTATCTTGAGGCTTAGAAAAAACTCTTCAGTTTGACATTTTAAAATTAAAGTGGAAAAATAAACAACAATACTTCAATTCGATGCAACTTTCATGTGGATCTTCTTTTTTATACATATGACTTACATCTCCACGAGAAGGCGTCACCTTGAAACTATTCGTATAACATA
This sequence comes from Climacium dendroides, assembly GCA_950106755.1. Taxonomy (NCBI): domain Eukaryota; kingdom Viridiplantae; phylum Streptophyta; class Bryopsida; order Hypnales; family Climaciaceae; genus Climacium; species Climacium dendroides. Next base: position 1,981,315 of record OX467092.1, read on the forward strand.
AAAAAATACGTATTTCTATACTATGTACATATATACAATACGACAACGTTATTTTGTACGAGCCCCTATACCGGTCCAGAAACAAGTTAAATTGGTAATTTATCGGTTGGCTTGCGATCATTCGTGTGAAAAAATGAATGACTTGTACGGATGTAGAGCATCCACAATCCATAAATATACTAATATAGTTTGTGGAGTCCTAAGTAGTTAGGACGGAGGTCTTTTTATCACTTACATTTACACTACAATTGGAGATAAACTACATGACATCATGGAGAGATTTAGGAATTTAACTAGATTGCATAACATTTGTGGAGCCATAGATGGGACCCACATTCCTCTTTCTCAACGTCCTAGTAGTAACGTTACACCCATGGCTTCGGATTTCTTCAACATGAAGAAGTTCCTTAGTGTTGTACTGCAAGGGATTTGTGATATGGATAGAATATTTTGGAATGTTTGTGCAATGCAACCTAGTAGAGTTCATGATGCAGAACAATTTTGATGGTCTTCTTTGTACTATGAATTGCATCAGAGGCATATTTTATCACATCCTACCATTGTGGTTAGAGGTGTTCAAGTGAATCCATACTTGATTGGAGATTCAGCTTATACAAACCGGCCCTACCTATTAAAGAACTACAAACTAGCAAATCCTGCTTTTCATGACCAAAAGAGGTTTGATGCTTCTATCAATACGAGCAAGGTTGTTATTAAGCATGCTTTTGGTGCTTTGAAGAATCAGTGGAGGATTTTGAAGAGCTTTGGTGGCAATGTCAATTTTTGCGCAACTATAACAATTGTTTGTTGCGTCCTGCATAACTACTGTGAATTCCATGGTGAAAGACTTCCATTACTGGAGACTTTTGGACAAGCAATTGATCCATTTGCTGGTAGACACTAAGGAGCACAGCGTTTACCAAATGATGGCGATGGAGCAAAACTTGCTGGGGTAGGTATGAGGAGGGCTTTATATGGAGCTTGGCTAGCTAGCAATCATAGTATATAGGTATTAAATTTTATATATTTATAGAGTTGTGATAGTTATTTATTTATTTTTTATTTATATATTTTTATAAATATGTGATTATATAGTTTTTTAATATTATGGAGTACATATATTTATTTTTTTAATGGTTTGAATCTTTGTTTGTATTTTAGATATTATTTTTTTTTAGTGAAATATATTTTTACCAAAAAATTGAGTCTAATAATGTATGCAAATAAACCACTCGAGTCCTTGGATTTTCTTTTAAAAAAAATAATATGGACTACTTCTATTTTTCTGACAAAAAAAATGTGAACAAATTGTTCTTTGCATATTTTCCTATCGGATTTTGTCTAATACTAGTATAAGGATTTGTGGATGAATTTTCATATAGGATGTCTATGACTTTATATTCAAACAAATTCTTAAATTCTTAAATTCTAAAAAAAGTGTGTGTGTTAAATATGAATTATGGACTCATGTTCATATCGAAAAAGCGCCCATGGCTTAATAAGTTGCGGTCAACAGGAATCGAACCTAAATCAACAACCATACAACAATTAGTCTCTTGCTCGACGTCTCGCGATGTACCCTAACTGAACATGGTGACCAATGATGTTAGAAATACACATATGAATAGAAATGGGCCACGATTACTTGATTCTAAGTCTTGATTTTAAGTCCATATTATAGAATTGACCTTCAGTCTTTAATCCTAAACATAACCTTTATTACCTTTGCCTACTTAGCTTAGGAAATAAAATTATGTCCAACACACTAGTCAATTGAGGCATTCATTTTAGTGACCCAATTAATTCTTCTCTTTTTTGGCTTAAGTCTTGCTATAGGGCACCTACTGTTGAAAAAAATACCTACAATTAAAAATATATAACATCTTTGACTATAATAAAACTTGTAAAGAGATATTCCAAATGACTTTCTTTCAAAACTACTAGAAATATTATTAAATCAATTTAGCAAACTGATTTATTCAATATTTATTCAAGAAATGTATATAGTTTACATAAACTATTTTTAAACGTATTGGAGAGATATTGGAAAGGTTAGTAGCATCCAATTAAAGAAATTAAAAAAAATTATTGTGGTTTTATTTTATTTTATATTAACCCTAAATGCCCAAGGCCTGTTTTGAGCTATTTGGAATTTGCTCTAAATTGAACAAACAATCAACATTTCGATAAGTTGTACCAATTTCTTTTATATTGTAGCCGTACAAATTCAAACTAGATATGTTTGGGGTTTCAAAAGAAAAACAAAACATAACAATATATCTTATAGATTGAAAAATTATAATGTTTGATCATGAGGGTGTTAAAACTATGAAAATCTATCAATTTTCTTTTTGCATGTTAACTCTAAAAATTGCATGACATTTGAACACACAAATTGTAAAATATTAGCATTCAAAGTGAAAGATAAAGTTTTTTCAAGAAGACACTCCAATTGCCCACAAAAAAAGAAATTATATAACTCCCACATTACTAATCCAAATGGAATGAATCAAAGCTTCCCATTTAGCAAAAAAATAATCTATGTGGAATTTTTTTTAATTTAATTTTAATTTATTACATATTTTTTTAGATGCCTCATCTTCTCAATTTTGAGTTTATTATAGCATAATTTTGTCTCTTGAGCACCAATTTAAATAAAAATTATTTTCCTAGAAACCTCATATATTTTTCTATCTTATGAAAAGTTTAAAATACAATTCACCAAAAATCAACTTCATAGGAGCTTGCCCAAAATCCAATTTGTCCCCTGTAGGGACAATGAGATTTTAGGGGTTGACTAATAAGAATTTTATAGGATTTGAGAAATATATGTTTAAAATGAACAATCAATTCTTATTGACAAATGTAATAATACAATACAAAATATAAAAGCTATAAAAAGAATTGCAACAAAAATATATATTTTTAATTGCATATTTAAAAATCCATACAATTTTTTCACTCAATTACGTGGTCCTTTTCAGTCTGTTGGCTATGAATGACATATGCAAATAAAGCTGCCACATACTCTTGAAAAGCTTGTGTTGCTTGAAGTACATCTAATTCAAACTTCTTGTTGTCTCTTGCAAACTGAATTGCAATCTCCATCTTCATTTTCTCAATACAAGTAGACGACTCGGCAAAGCGATCCAATGCACTAGCCATATTGCCATTGAACTTTTGACGCTTCACAGCTGCTCCACGAACTCCTGGTAAATTATCGACACGAACTACTGTGTCGTAGACCTCAACTTCCTTTGGAGGAATCTAGGTGCCAATGATAGGTGTCCCTTGATCATTAGCACCTGGAACGTTGTTGGCCTTTGCTATCTCACTCAACATGGCATCTATGGCATTATACCATATCCACCATGTAAGTTCAGAGTTGTCCTCCGAAACGTTGTAAATCCTTTTTTGACGGTAATATTGCTGACGCATTTTGGCCCACTTGTCCTTCAAATGCACCCCTTAGCGACTGGCCTCCAACGGAAAATGCTCAACCAAATGTAATTGTATTGCTTCCCAATCTTTGGCTCGGATAGATTGCCACCCCAATTCTACAATGCGCTCACGCAATAAGTCCAGTAAAAACTGTATCTTCGCATTGCCCCACTCACGATGTTTCGCAACTAGAACACTTGTGGGTAATGACGAGGCTGGTATGGAAGTACCGGTTGACAGAATCGTTGTTGGAGTATCTGTGGTCTCCTCAAAACTACCCCCCTCAAACTCTGACTCCGACAAACTGTCTACACTTTCATCACTTTCAAACATCATGCTTGCCAAGAAGCCCGGATTGGTCTTCTAAATCTTCAAAAAAAAAAGAAATTAAAAACTCCAAACTCACACTAAAACTTCACTTAAGTGCTACCCTAATCCTCATTCTACTATAAGAGCATGAGTCCCTGGAGTGCATAAACATTGTGAGCCCTAGAGCGTGAGAGTCCCTAGAGTAGAGAAGTCCCTGCAGTGTGTTTGATATACTGTGGGGTCTCTCCTTTGTAGCTATGAAGTTACACGGGATGAAGTTTTTTGATGAACAATGCGTGAACAGTTGCACATTTATTACCTGACTTCGATACGACAGAGAGCAGCTATGATATTCCAACAGCTTCAAACAAAGCCATTCGGAGCGGCTTCCGTGGACGAGTTTCATCTTGCGAAGCGGCACTGGACGGCTCCGAAGCCGCATGTGCGAGAGACTATTGAAGCTAAAGCTTCGATCTAGCTCTTGGATTTAAACCCTAAACCCTGAGCACATTGCATTCTAGCGGTCCAGGGTTCAAAGTGTGCCTCAACGTTGTTAGACTATTCAATGTGGAAGAAGAATGTGAATCTTATTCTCAAAAGTGCTTTGCTTGTCAATTCTTCTTCCCAAATCGGTCGGCATGGACGAAGAGATTGAACCTTCTTAATGAAACTTGTTGAGAGTTCAAGAAAAGGCTGGTGCTATTTGAACATTGAAAGAAGCTATGGCGGAATTGCACTTCGTAGCTATTGATCAAGGGTGTGAATGTTCTGGAAGGTATTCAAGTCTGATATTAGTACTTGAGAATCATGGAAGTACTTGCTTTTGAAACAATCTTTTTCTGAGTACCTGTTTAGGGATTAGAAGATGTTCTATTGTGAATTGAAGTGCTTGACAAATGGAGATGATATCATCTTCTCGTAGACGACTTCAATTCAGAGATGAAATGCACATCTCTTGAGGGTTGGAGTAGAGAGCATGCCAACTTGTGAGGTCCGATGCATCTTGGTCGAAGTGGTATTGCGTTAAAATATATTGTAAACTTTAATTTGTGTAATGTTTTTCATCCGTGTGGGATAGAATAGGTGCTGTTTGGAAGGTGGCGGAGGGTGTTGTTGATATGAACCAATGTAAATGTGGCGTAGTGTTGATGGGACCACAATCCTATGCCCAAGCCCAAAGCTAACTACTTTGACTCAAAGCCCCATGTTTTAAATGTATAATTATTTGCGGTTTTAGAGTTTAGGGTGTGCATTCAAATCCCAGTCTTTAATTATTGTTTCGTCAAATTAGAACTGGAAATGGTCATGTAGCCTAGTTTGCAAGGAGGGCATTTGAAAAAAAATTTGCTTTCTCAGTTAGTGACAACTTGATCAATTATCTAGCAATTATCTACCATATCTGAGAGTTTACTACATAAGTTAGAGGTCAGACAGAGTGTTGAAAATGAACTGAAATAAACTGCAAAGCTAGTGGTGGTCGGGCTACAAACTCAAATTAGAAATATTCTACTGTTCCTTGGTACGATGCCGTAGAGGTGTTAGAGATGGAGACAACACTATAAGAAAACTGCGTTTTTGGGGTTGTTTTCCAAAAACGTGCAGTTGTTTTTTTAGACATCACTACGTCACTTGATTGACAACCAGTGGAGTCTGAATTTTGTGCAATGTCGGAGAAGACGGGCTACGTTTTTAGAAAAACACGTTCACGTCACGAAAAACATGCCTATTTTGGGTGATGTTGAAAAAAACATGACAAAATTTTTCCGGACATCTACAACAACAAGTTAAGTCCACGTCAGCAACTGCGTTTGTTTTCACTGCGTCAGACGTCGATCCAGTCACTGCTGACTGCGGGTAGATGCTGCCCTAAGCCAAAAAAGGTAGGGAAGGGCAGGTGCTCCCAAGGAAGACCCAAAAAAGGGCTTGGATGAATTCGATGGATGTTTCAAGGTATAGGTGCAGGGCTGATTATGGATTTTTGGGTGTTTCTTATATAGACTTTTATAGTGACCACAACATGTATAACAAATTGTAAAATGGATGGGAACATAGTCTACTTCATTCTTAAAAGATGTCAACATAGTTTAAAATTTATTTGGCAAAATTTTCACTAAAAAAATGTAATAAAATTACATTTACAAGATAAAGATGTTTGCAATTATTAATAACATTTGTGGACAACAAAGGTTTGTCAAAGAATGGATGCACTAGGCAAATGATGCTAATTGCATCTACAATATCAAACATGGAAGGTTAAATATTTTGCTTTACATTCTTTCACACTCATAGGATTCATCAAATGAATGACTTTTGAAATAATGTGGTCTTCTTCATTTTTTGGCTTTGGATTCCTTGAATTAGTTTCAAAGGCTTTTTCAAATAAACAAAGTAAACCCTTTTCCCGGGTTTTATCATCCTATACCAATTTTTTTTCTGGGTGCATATTTTTTTTGGCTTTCTCTATTTCACTTTTCGATTGAGAATATGCATGTATAGACTAAAGACTTGGCATTTTCTTCCAAGGCCAAATTGCCATGTACCCTTCATTTTCCCTCTTCCTTGAAAAAAAAAATAATGTCACTGGACATGGAGCCCTTTGAAATAATGTAGCCTTCTTCATTTTTTGGCTTTAGAGTCCTTCAATTAGTTTCAAAATCTTTTTCAAATAAAAAAATTAAAGTGAACCCTTTTCCCGGGTTTTATCATCCTATACCAATTTTTTTTTGGGTTGCATATTTTTTTTGGCTTTCTCTATTTCACTTTTCGATTGAGAATATGCATGTATAGACTAAAGACTTGGCATTTTCTTCCAAGGCCAAATTGCCATGTACCCTTCATTTTCCCTCTTCCTTGAAAAAAAAATAATGCCATTGGATATGGAGCCCTTTGAAATAATGTAGCCTTCTTCATTTTTTGGCTTTAGAGTCCTTCAATTAGTTTCAAAATCTTTTTCAAATAAAAAAATTAAAGTGAACCGTTTTCCCGGGTTTTACCATCCTATACCATTTTCTTTTCGTTTGCATATTTTTTTTGGCTTTCTCTATTTCACTTTTCGATTGAGAATATGCATGTATAGACTAAAGACTTGGCATTTTCTTCCAAGGCCAAATTGCCATGTACCCTTCATTTTCCCTCTTCCTTGAAAAAAAAATAATGTCACTGGACATGGAGCCCTTTGAAATAATGTAGCCTTCTTCATTTTTTGGCTTTAGAGTCCTTCAATTAGTTTCAAAATCTTTTTCAAATAAAAAAATTAAAGTGAACCGTTTTCCCGGGTTTTACCATCCTATACCAATTTTTTTTTTGGTTTGCATATTTTTTTTGGCTTTCTCTATTTCACTTTTCGATTGAGAATATGCATGTGTAGAATAAAGACATGGCATTTTTTTTAGTTGATTTAATTGTTTTATTTTCCATTATTTTTTTATATGGATGTCAGTCGTACCTACCTATAGTAGACATCACATGGACTTTTGCATGTCAAATTGATATGTAACATTATTTTTTCTTCATTTCTAACCGTACCTTTGAGAAACCCTTCTTTCTTAAGTTCATTTTTACAATTTTTTTGTGGACAACTCTTTTCTCTTTTTCTATGGTACAAGAAAAATGTAGAGGCACTTGGAAGTGAAAATGTCCATGCAAACATGGTGAATTGCTAATGTGGAAGTGGAAATGAACAACAATTTCTCAAACATATCTTACCCTCATAAACATGGAAAATTAGATGTTATGCTCATTTACAGCATGCATGTCATGTACTAATACTAAACCTGTCAATGAGGATGCCAACTTAGACGTCTCCTGAAATTGTTTTCTTCTCACAGAAGACATCTTATGCTACATTCCGTTGGACAAGGCAACTCTACTTCTGCGATTTCAGTTCTTGAACTCTATGCTTCTTTTTCCAATTCTGAAGCTTCCTCTTCTTCTCTATTGTCCTCCCTTGCTACTGAAACAAAGACGCCACCATCTGCAGTTGCTTGTCTCACGGGATCTAAGTCAAGCATTTGCGGTTGGAGCCCAACAAAGTTTGAGTCCCGACCCACATCTATCACACTAGGAATTGGTTGGTGCACCTCTAATTGCCCACGTCTTCCCCTAATGTCTGTATGGCATACTATTTTCCAGCCTTGTCTTCCTGGATCATCAGAAAAAAAAACTTGTTGTACATGCAACGGGAATGCAAATGAGTCCGCATGCACTCGGCCATCCAAGCGGTTGAAGTTTGCCATGCTGAAGCCATATTGATCCCTCTTCATGTTTGGAAAGCGAGGATCTCGACTCTGCTGAATCCAATCACACACAAGGATTGTGGTGCAATGATTCCTGTAGTCAAGCTCTAGAATCTCTTCGATGTAGCCCACGTACTCATTGGTTCTCTCTAGGGGTTGGCCATTGCGACCCCCCCATCGAAGTTGTTGAGAGAAAGAAGCCACAACACCTGAATCGCGTGTTACTAGTCTAGCTTCTGCACTACGCACGCGCAAGTGCATTCCAAATGCATACATTTGGCGGTGCGCGATAGCAAATCTCTGTGGTGGTTGGCTATATTGCACAATATCCAAATGAACATTTTCACCTTCATCTTGAAGCATTTTTACTTTTGTTGTCAACCAATTAGAGAAAGGAGGCAAGTCAAGCAATTCAATTGGATAATGCACGGCCATTGTAGGGTGTCGTCGCCTGAAGTCCCTTCTAAATATTTCCCTCTCCTGCCATCTTTGTGTTCTTGCAGCAATGTACTCCCTGCATGCAAGTATACCAAAAATTAACAAAACTAGTAGAAGAGACGGCTCAGGCGGCTCCTGTCTGCACAAGCGTTGACATGTATCGCCATGTCTGATCTGATGTCCAATTTCTCTATTCTGTGTCATGCCCTATGTCCCCAAATACATCAAAACAGACATCCTCTTTGACAAATGACGAGGACATGTTCCTCTACCTTTGTCTAATACAACATTGACCTGAACAACAAAGGACCTACTGTATGAAAAGGTCATGGACTACATGATCCCAAGATGCTTATAGAAGCTACATATATTTTGACTTTGGGAGACAAAGAATTCGTCACACTCACTGGCGCCATTCTTCGAGACATGCTGCATTGTCTAAGACAAAAGCATGTGCGAAGCCACGAAACTGATCGGACATCTTACGCTTCCGCTTGCAATTTGAACGCAGAATTTCATCATTCATGGTTGCATCCTCATCTGGGTCCCATACGCGGTGGGATGTTCCTCTATATTGTCTCATGTACTCTGTGCAAAAACCAAGTGTGTCCTCCATTTGGTACCCTTCTGCAATGCTACCTTCAGGATGCGCAAATGTTCTTACATAATCCTTCAATGTCTTCATGTAACGCTCAATAGGGTACATCCACTTGCAATGAACTGGGCCACATTTGAACAACTGTTGAACCAAATGTGTCGGAAGGTGAGTCATGATGTTTAGAAACGTTGTTGGGAACTCCTTCTCCAACACACAAGTGGCCATGACAACATCGCGCATCATTTCCTCCTCATCAGCTTCATGTACCTCTTTGGCACAGAGGCGCTGGAAAACTCTACTCATTTTGATTATAGCCAAACGCACAGTTTCATCCAAGACACCACGAACCGCTAGGGGAAGGATCTACCAATGACATTGCACACATACACAATAATCAGTTTAGATTATGACCAGGGGCACTGTAGGACAATGATAGAAGTCATTAGGCATTAGCCCTAACATGCACGAGCATTAGAATCAAAAACATTGGTACCCACGTCAATTGTAATGTTTGAGCAGATCCAGCTACGTGTTTATTTTGACATCACATTTGTGAGAGTGGTGTCATTTGGTATGTTTGAAGGAACATACTTTTGGATTCTGAGAGTAAAATCTACTTTTTGCGCAATGACCACTTTATCAAAATTTCCAACAAGAGAGCTTTTTCAAGGTACCTGCTGCATTAGTACATGATAATCATGTGTCTTCATGTATTGTAATTTTCCGTCCACCAAGCACTTGTGAATGCTTCCCACATAGTTTGTGGGAGTTCTAATGTTCGATACAATTGCAATGAACTCCCTTCGTTCGTTAGGATTCAAGATGAATGGGGCATGTGGCATATAGAATTGGTCTTGCTGTCTTTGTGGGGCTTGCAACCAAATCTCTTCCCGAATGCCTAGGTCCTCAGCATCCCTCCGACTTCCTGGACTATCATTCATTCCAAATAAAGTCTTGACAATGTTTTCACACAAGTTCTTCTCACAATGCATAGGATCAAGGATGTGGCGTTCCAACAAGTTCTGCAATCACAGACGCAATAATTCAACGCAAACATTTGTCAGTGAACTTACATTACAAAGCAACCTAAACTTACAGTTCAAATGCTCATGTCCAAACAGTAGCCTCCAATGACGTCCATTCCAGCACTCTCTGTGACATTATACTAGATTAGACATGCCACATACAACATGTGCATGTCTACACTTGTTGCATGCGTCGTCTACCTTGACGTCCTCAGCGTACAAAACATGTCAGAGACTTTATGTTTTACCTTCCAATAATCAAACTCATAGAAAGCACTCAAATGCTTCACCCCAGTTGTATGCACTGGATCATCAGGTCCATTCTCTTTTCCGCCCATATCCAAGTATGATTGTCGCCATGCCGCATAGCGAATGACATCTTGCCCCGACATGATCCTTGGCACGCAACGGTGCTCCACCTTGCCATTAAATCTTCTATTCCGTTGATAAGGGTGGTTGCGAGGTAAATAACGACGGGCTCCACCATATACAATCTTCGAACCCCTTGTGCGTCCATTATGGAGCACATCACCTGTCTTTGCCATGCGTGAATCTGTATCTGGTCCACAAGAAGGGAAACCCCTATAGCCCTTGCAACAAAGTCCTGAAATCAACCCTAAAGCTGGGAAATCTGAGATTGTCCAGAACAGCAATGCGCGCAATGTAAAACTTCGACTTCCTATGGGTTGGGAGAAATCTTGGGCTCCAACACCATGCCACAATTCATGCAACTCATTTAGTAGGGGGCGCATGAAGACGTCTATATTGTTAGAAGTAGGTGACTTCTTCCCTGAAATCAAAATGCACAAAGAGATGAAGAATTTCTTGGTGACAAACCATGGCTCTAGATTGTAAATCAAGATTAGCACAGGCCATGTAGACCAATTTGTGTTGTTCAACTTGAAAGGATTGACACCGTCTAAGGCCAAACCTAGACGGAGGTTGCGAATCTCAAAACCAAAGTTGCCAAAAGCGATGTCTGTATCAACATGTTTCCATGCAGGGCTGTCCACAACTAAGCGCATGATGCCGTCATTGCTGACATGTTTTTTATAGCCTGTCAGCATGCGTGCTATCTCAGACGACCTCCACATGCGTTTAAGTCTAGGAATTAAAGGAAAATGCCGAATGACCTTGGACGGAACTTTGTCTGTCCCAAAAATCCAACGACCTTGGCCACACTTAGGGCAAGTGTTTAGGCTGGCATATTCGTCTTCAAAAAGTACACACCCATTAGGGCATGCGTGAACATTGTTGTAACTCAAGCCTAGGCGGCGAATGCTTCGGCGTGCCTCATAATGGTTGCCAGGCAACTTGTTCCCCGATGGCAACAAATCCACATGAAGGAAGCGGAACAACTCATCAGTAAATTTGTTGCTCACATGGAAGACATTGCACATGTTCATTAGGATAATAGTGGCCGAAACAATGCTTGTCTTTGAACCTGGAAAGACGGTTGTGGTTGCTTCTTGGTACAATTCGTCCAAGCCATCCATTGTGTCCGCAGCAATGTCATCCTCATCAACCCCTTCTTGCATAGGCCCAGACTCCTCGTGCAATGCATCCCCCCTATTAAAGGCCTCCATCACCTGACGTTGGACCTCATGATATTCATCCAAAGGAGGAGGAACGTCTTCTTGCATATCATTTCCAACATCTGCATGAATGTTGCCTATGTCAGGTGCCTCATCTGAACCAACACCTTCTCGAACATCATCGTCAAAAGCAACATCCTCCACCCATAGACCTTGAGAGGGGTAGCCATCCGGGGGGGCTCCCCCAAGGATGGATTCTTTGATGAAGGGATCCCGACCCACTGTTGCATGGTGTCGTCGAATAACTTCAATACTTTTTCGACATGAGCCCTTGCAATCTCTACAAGGACACCTGTAAGAGCGTATGTTGTTCTCAGTGGCCACTCGCAACTCCGTTTGCAATATCAAGTCACCTATAGGAATGTGGCGTAGTGTGCAACCATCATCCGTAATTCGTATGGTGGTTTGACGTCGACGTGCATCTACATTGGTACGGTAGGCCATGGGCACTGTAGAGCTACTGCATGTGTACACAATTCATTTGAACAATTTTCACTTGGGTGGCAGAGCTCCTGCACGAAGACATCATACTTGTTAATACTTGCTATGCAAACATATTGTCATGAAAGACGTCTTCTCTGACATCCTCCACAACATTCTATATTTTTAATGACATGATAATATTGTCATGAAAGACGTCTTCTTTGACATCCTCCACAGCATTTTAGATTATCAGTGACATGATAGTAGATGTCTCTGCAGACGAGGATCATAGAGTGAAAGCCTTATTGTTCAAGTGTTGTTTGTATACCAAACATGCTTAGCAGGATTCCAAAATTTTCTGTGGTGTTCTCCAGTCTTTGGAAATGAGGAACGACGCAAACTAAGGGGAGTCATGCCAAGCTTCCTTGTCCATTTGTATCATTAATGCCTTTGCAAGCTCTAATTGACATGTATACCTCCACCTATTATATGACTAGAAATTCTGGTCAGCTAATTCTCGAAGTGAGAAAAATTTCTTAGGGTCTATGTATTGAAATTTCTCTATCATGCATGTGGTTTTACTAGAAAACATGAAAATTACAAAGCACATGTCACGACTGATGTCTGCCGTGACATCCAAGATGACGGTTTACAGTACGGACCAAGTCAATCCATCATGATAGCTTCTTCTGTATGTGTCTTACGTGGATTTGGCAAAAAGAAAGGCAAACAGTAGACTCCATAGAACAGTTGATGGGCGCTGCAGACCTCATTTGCCTTCAAGATTTCAATTATTAGAGCTACATTGTATTACTAACCGGAATGGCAATTCTCCCTGGACTTCGCAGCCGCACTAGGGTTGTACAGTTTGCGGAGGCACCAACTCCTACTCAATCTGACTCGGATGCTGCAATAGTTTTGACAAATTTCATCTCGCACGCAATGAGAAGTACTCCCCCGCACTCGATTTTGAAAAAGCCAGCGGAAGCAGGGAGTCGAAGGAGCACGCGCTTGTCCAAAGGCGATGACGGGCGACAAGCAGCAGCAGTCGGAGCAGTAGCTCCCGTTTCAGAAGCGGCACCTGCCTCCATGGTTCGTGAAGCGCCGCCTCCTTTCTTTAATTTCTGATGTGAAGATTGAAATTTTCAATTCCCCCACCAAGATCCAAACCAGCAACGAGATTGGACCCGGAGCTTCCCTGCGCCCACCTGCCGCGGTGTTAGGGTGTGCCTGACCCCGACTATAGGGTCGGGTCCCGGGTATAGGCCACCGTGGCAGCTTTAAGCCCGCCGTCTTGTCGTTGTTTCTCCCTTGTCCTTTGTGATGTCCTCGTCTTGAATTTGCTGTAGTATGCGACCTCCTCTCCAGCTCCAACTGCCCTTGCAATATTCGGAAGTATCGCAATTTGTTTGTTTGATTCGTCAATTTCTTGGTGGTTGTCAATGATCATTTGATTGCGAGGGAAATTGCGGCAGGGTACGTCCAAATCAGTGGAGGAGGGCAACATTTCCGATTGGTGAACCTTTAAACTTTGTAGCGGTTGGTGTTTGGTGGGGGTTTGATTTTCTAGGTCTTGGCTCAATTGACTTGTGCCTTGGGGTTCTTGTAACAGGAGGGTGAGTTTTTTGTACATTGGCGAGATCCCCCTGGCAACATGACGCGGCCAAGGCAATCGGGAAAGCGGAAGGGGGAGCCGCCTGCCGACTTCCAGGGTTCTGGTTCCGAAGCAGCCGCCCCAGTCATGCGGATGTGCGCTGAAGGGGAGCGGTGGACGAAGGCGCGGGAGGATCTGGGAGCCAGTTCACGGGGGAAGGAGATCCGGCAGCCGCCAACGAAACAAACCAGGGTTTCTTCAATTCCATCAGAGCCAGAAGAGGAAGAGGAGATGGATGTTGGAACGGAGCAGGAGCTTGAAGTATTTGGCGGCTTAGAACACAACGTTGGCATGGCTGAACACGAGTAGTCGTGGAGGTAAGCAACCCACGTTATAACTTTTTGTTTGAAATTATTGGAAGTCATGATGCAAGACAGTTGCAGGTGTGTTGGGTGTCAGCGGCGATTCTAAACACAAAACGCTCAATTGACCATGAATTCATTCCATTTCAGTACATGTGTGTGGATACTTGATGCATTTCATTCCATTTCAGTACATGTGTGTGGATACTTGATACATTTCTAGTTTTGTACCAGCAAGTTCGATGGTCCCGCTGACGTCTGCTTCAACATTCAAGATAGCAGGTTGTCATGTTTTTGCTGACATGAACTCTGTTGTCTTTGTTGACATATTCTTCTTTGTTTTTACTCTACACCAATTAAATTTACCGTTGACCTGCTTTTGGGATGTTCTTGCGTGTGTCCTTGTGTGCAGACCATGCTGAACAGCAGGAGGCCATTTGACATTGAGATAGATGCAGAAGTTGCTAAGGAATTTGCCCAAATTGAAGAGGAGAAGCGTAGAGCAAAACCAAATATTGGGCAAGAGCTCGAGGACATGCGAGCTCGGGTGAGTAACCTTGAAGGTAGCATGGTTGAATTGAAAGGGAGCGTGGCCAAAATGGGAGACGACATGACGACATCACACAAGCGTGTGGAGGAAATGTTTAAAGAGCTGATGCAGAACTTATCCTCAAGTTCAGCAGATGCATTTCAGCTTGCTTCCAAGAACTTCCTCCAACCTATGTTGCATCCTGTTGCCATTCCAGAAGTTGTAGCGCCCGTCATTCCCGATGTCCACGAAGACGTCCCCGAAGATGTTGGAGGCAATGTCACTACGGGAGAGGATGGTATCTCATCTGACCATGAGGCAGTCCTTCCAGAAGAATCCGGCCACGGCTTAAACCTACAACAGGACAACATCGCACAGGGAGAAGTGGAGGGCGAGAAAGAAGCAGAGGATGCCTCTGCGTTGGTGGCTAGCGATGCACCAGAGGAGGCAACGGGTGCAGTTGGAGTTGATGCCGCCAAGAGTCTAGGGCAACATGTAAGTTTTTTGTCCTTCCATCAAAGGCTCAAACTTGAATTAAGTCACAATCTTTTCATAGGCTCTTTTTTTGATTTTTTTTATCTCTATGCCAGAAAACATAGAAATCACTATAGTGCTTGGATGTGCTTGAGAACTACATGACTGATCAATAGAATGGCTACGATTTTCATGTTGTATGTGATGTCATAGTAGACATCTGAGTTGACGTCTCGAATGACATCCACATTATCATGAGAAAAAAAATATAAAATCTAATTTGCCATGGCTCATGTTGTTTCAAAATGATGAAGACGTCCCAACAGAGTCCATAGGGCGCCCTCGGCGTGCAGTGAAGCCGAATCCAATGTAGAGGGCAGGGAAGGCGGTGGCCAATGCTAGCAAAGCATGTGCTAGCACACCCCTTCCTAAACCCTCAGCACCTAAAGCAATTGGACTTCCAAAACCGAACCCGTCTACAGCAAAGGTAGTAAACCATACCTTTTCAATTGTTGTGTATTTTGAATTTTGTCTTCTTCACCCTCATTTCAAGTGAGATTTCCTTTTAAGCCTTGTTTTTCTTAGAAAAGTCTAAACTTCCATTGAACTCTTCTAAATTGTCTTCCACTGTTTCAGGCAGCGACCACAAAGAAAGCTGATGCCCCTCGGAAGAAGTGAAATGGTGTGATACTATTCTCACAACCGACATCAAAGGAGGCTAGCTTTACAACACTATGTTTGTCCCATATAGGTACTCAAATGAAATATGCAGCTATTAGTTGTTTTTTCTACCTTAGACCAGAACATTACAATGTATTCTTCAAAATATTTGTAGAGGAAGAACATTTTTCTTGTAAAGGATGTCCGGTTTCTATAGATCTTTAAAATTTGTGTCCATGCCTTGTGTGTGAAGTTCTCCCTCATATGCATATGGAATGCGTCATGTTTCTCTTGATTTGCAATTGGAGAAACAAGACTTGGATGGGGTGGGCAGGTCATTCTTGTCTTTTCTTATGTCCTTGGTCATGTCCTTCAAAATTCAGTCATGTATAAGTTGTTGTCTGTAGCAAACGTAGAAGCCATAGTTTGCACTCCACCTAATGTTGTTCAAAACATGTTTCATTTGTTTCTATGTCAGCCAAAACATGTTTTTAACATGCCAGTGATGTCCTCGGTGCACACCTGCCTTTTTCTAAATGTTATAGTGAACAGAGCATTAACAGTCACAAGTGGGAGTGCTTGTCCTTGATGATATCCTGAACAACAACAGGAAGAACACATGCATTTGAACAAACAAGGCCTTGATGTTCTTGTTGACGATTTATGATACTGTCCTTGTTCCTTTACATGTCTACTGAAACATACAGTATAACACAGAAGACCGACCTTAAAACCCGTGATTGTCACAAATGATGTCACAAAAAACATAGTTGCGTCTTCAATGATGTCACGCGCAACATCAGATTTTCACTAAAAGAAGCAGTGCATAGTCCACGTCATCAAATGCCACGTCAGATTTTACGTCGTCCACGTCACCCTTGAAGGGGTCCACGTCACTATCCACGTCATATGCCACGTCAAGAAGGGAATGGATGAAAAATAATCCCATGTGGCGCTGCCCGCCAATGTGGCACCCACGTGGAGTGCCAAATGGCACATTCTGGGGAACTTGCATTTCCATGTCTCAACCCATGTCAATCCAAAAACAAGCCCAAATTTGCATGTTTTTTGCAAAACATGGGGACGTTTTTTGCCTGTCCATTATAACGCATTTTAGGTGACATCTACGTTGACAGAAAATGGCGTTTTTTCTGACGTCACAAAACTACCGGTTTTCTTATAGTGCAATGGACTACATTGGAGCAAGTGCTATTGACTTGGATAGAGATGGTGAACAACTAGATTACCTTGAAGTGGCATGGCTCTTGTAAGAGAAGCTGAATGATTTTATCAAAGGTGGAAAGAGAGGACTATCAAGATTGGAGTTATGAAGCTTATTCAACATGGTTGCTTTACGCAAGATTGTTTCCTTGAATTCAAAGAAGATGATTCATGTTCTTTGGAAAACACTTCCTAAGGAGTTGCTACTACTTATTTTGGCACATTTGCCCTTGCTTGATATCACTTGGTTGCGCGGTCTCTCAAAGGAATGGCTACTGTGAACTCAGAAATCAACCAATTACTTGATGAAACTAGTCCCACCATGATTGTAGGTTTTTCATGTGGTCTAGGTTATTCTAATGTAGAATATGTCATAATAATATGTGATATGAGCAACAGGTTGCAATACTTCTATCATTCAAATATGGGAAATCCATTTATTTGTGGATGGGATGATATGGGTGCAGGTAATGGTGGATTAATTTGTTTTGTCTCTACATGGAGACTTGGCAAGGCCAGCTCCGTGTGCATTATTGTGGCGAATCTCTTGACACAAGTTTGGCGCAAACTCCCGCCTCTTAAACATATTTACTCAACCTTGCCCAAATGATGCACTTTGAAGTGAACTCTGAAACCAAGTGTTATAGGATGGTGGTGGTTGGCAAAATCATAAAAGGTTGTTCCACAGAAGAGATGTATAATTCTAATGCAAGGCAATGGACCAAAACAACACTGCCACTTGGTGCCAATTTTGGTCTGACTCTCTTACATGTGGCATGAGAGTATCTATGATGGGAATTTTATTAGGCAAATCACAACTCAAAGTATGTATGACTTTGCTATAGGATAAATATAGTGTTGTGATTTAAAGGATCCTTCCAAAGGAGCATCAATGATGACTTATGTGCTTGAGAAGGATTACATATTTGTGTTGCATAGGATCACATCCAATGGTGAAATTTTTGGAACAAAAGGTCATTGCATCACTAAGTATCGTATCAAAATAATGCAAAGGATTGGGTACAACACTACTAGAAAATTTAATTTTTGTGTTGTTTCGGTCACGTTAATCCGGTCAAAATCTGACAGAAATTTGTTGATTTCAACAGATTTCTGTCAGATTTTGACCGGATCAACGCGACCGAAACAACAGAAAAATTAAATTTTCTAGTAGTGCAAGAGAGTTCATACTTGTACTCTCCTTTTCAACCCCTTTGGGAGAAGGATTTTTTCGGAAAATGGACCCTTGAAGCATGTGAAGGCTTTTTGATGCTCTTTTCTTGCAGCCGTGAGTAGTTCTGGCTTTTGGACTTATCTACAAGAGAGTGGGGTAGCCTTCCAAACTTGATAGTTTATATATGTGTGATGCATGTGTTCTATTTTCTTGTTTTGTAGCCAAATATTGCAATTGCAGAGGACAATGAATTTTCCTTCTTACACCCACAGTATTAATGTTGTTCAAATTTATTGTGATCTGCTAGGCTTCTTTGTCATTTGACTATTTATGCTGAAATGTAATTGTTGCTTACCTGCAAGTGCTTCAAATGTTCTATACACTAATATCCAAAAGCTTGGATCAGTTGGATGATCATTATGGAAACTGTGAATGGTTGTTGATCGAGGAGTTCATTGAGGAGACTCATCTATACAATTCTATCTACAAGCTTTCAGTAGACATTGTCGGTTTCATTGTGGCCAACCTTTGCAATTATGAGTAAGTAGCGACAAAGTACCAAAAAGCTAGCCTTCAAGTGCCATCAGAAATCTTAGGAGAGGGAGGAAGCTCGATGATCAAAGATTGAAGACAAAGACATTCAATAATGTCTCATCTATGCCAAACCTCATTGTGTAGATGTATTGATTCAATCCAACGGCAAGGATGTTGCTATTTTTCAGCTTAAAAATGGAGGTTTTGAATGTCCCGTGCCTATCTATAAACTATGGACAAGATGCTCATGCCGAACAAGTTCAGTATGGCTAGATCTCATCTACCACAAAAAGCCAAGAATGTTAAGTTGTTTAGCATGGAAGCCACATGTCTTCAAGGATCGGTTGGTGCAATTCTAAGATCTTGGAAGGATACGCTAGGAGTACTCTAAGTTACATTTTTAAGGTGTATGGAATGAATACTTGATTTTGTAATATGTTCATTTACCTTTGTCTATGTCGTAACTTCGAGGATATTTGGGTGGAGTTTGTAGAATTGAGAGCTGATCCTTCCCAACAAAACTTTGTTTTGCCTGGACAGTGTCTTGGTACTCTAACCTGGTTTTATTCTTTCTGCAGATTGTGCTAGTCTTTGCGTTGGTCAACATTGTCTTGTTGATCCATTTTGTTTTTTATTTAAATTTTAGTGCTTCTTAAAATTTACGTCTAGGGATTAAAAGGTTCCCATGGTTGGAACTACTCACTTATTTCAAACTCGAATACTCACAAGGATGTGCCTTGAATAGGACTAGTCCACATGAGAAGTTTATGAATGTAGTACAGAGTGAGATGGTCTTCAACCGCATAGTGATATATTGGTTGTTTTCACTATATTGTTGTTATGTCTACTTATCGTTTCATCTCCGGTTTCAGTTTCACCTCCATTTTCATGATGAACCATTTTAGGTCACGTTTATTTTGGATTTTAGGTCACATTGGATGCTTAGCAGACAAACAACATGGTATAGGTTTTGTGTAATGAATCAATGCAAAGAAATGAAATTGATTCATTGAGACTTGTGGCATCAATTCCCTAGGGAGAAAAAGTCACATGGATGGTGTGATTTTATGCCGAGTTCCACCGTGTTGGAGAGGAAGTTGCATTTGTGGTTAAGGAGGCGGTACTTATTACCACGAGATTTTAGTGCTTAATGAATTGGTGTTGTTCTCGGGGGAAAATGAGTTGTCTGCCACCAATCAATGGGGTAGATTATTTATCCATGTATCTACCTTTGTGAAAGGAAGGTTGTATATTTTAGTGGAAAGTACATCTAAGGAAATTTTTGTTTTCTAGATCAAAATAAGTTAAATTACCAATGTGATGAATTAAATTTATGATCTCTTTGTAGCCCATGGAATGGGCTTAGACACTTGATTCTTGAGATTGTTTGTACTTGAAATATATTATTTCTTGATTTTGAAGGTATGTTTCTTTAGGCATTGATGGGGGAAAGTTTGAAGTGTTTGTTGGTATCATGTTTTAGGGATGAGTTTTCTGTTGTTGTGATGCCAATCTCTTCTTTGGGGGCAGCTCATGTGTAGAATTACTTGGAGTTTGTGGAGGATGAAATTGTGTTCTTAATTAAAGTCTCAAGGTGGAGACAAAGCTTGTGATATGGCTTTATGCACATATAAGTGGGAGCTTTACAAGCTACCATCAACAGTTTTGGAGCAATGGGGTGATTGTTTCGGTATGCATACACAATGTTCTTCAATTTTTGTGATTCAATCCAATGACTCACTTCATCACAAAAGTTCTAGTCTCATTTAATTAATTGTCTAGTTAGTCAAAGTTCTCGTTAATTTAAAAGTAGGAGCTTTATAGAGGATGCTACAACTCTCTAATAGTTGAGTATTAACCTTGAAGTGCCCAAGTTTAAATTAGAATGGAGCTTCCTGATTTATCCATTTCAACTACTATAAAATTGCATAGGTCACTTTAGGCTATTTTGGCACTTAAGGTTATACTGAAGTCCTTGCATCCAATTTCAAGAACAGATCATTTTTTCTGATTCTTGAGTCCTAATAATGTGTACTAGATGTTGTGACCGAGGACTCCAGAAGGTGTTGCTGTTTTACCAAAAGCTATGGATTATACACCAAGGGCACGGGCTCCTTGATAGCTACAAAGGTACACATGCATTTGCTTAAATTGGCGAGCTTGTAGTTGAGTAATGAAATAATCTGTTGTATTTGATTCCCATTGATCAATATAGAGCTTTTGGTAAGATGGAATGAAGTTTTGAAAGGCGCTTATTACACAAGACATGCCAAATGGGGGGGGGGTCCTCATGATGTTAGATTGCACTACTTTACTCCAAGAGAATTGAGTTAAGCAATAGCAGTTGTGCCTAATCTTGAATTTTTTTTGGTTCCTGCTGATGTTGAAGAATGGACCTTTCTTTATTGTGTCACCATCAGAATTAAAGCTGGAGATGACTATAACTTGCTAGATTTTTTGAATACTTGACACACTGTTTTGTATATAGGTAATTTGCATTCATTCCCTCAAGCGTTCACATTTCCAAGCCTTGTGAGCTTAAGGTAGAGGTAGGTTGTTTATGTCACCATTTAAGTTCTTCGTCATCCTGGTCTCTCAACCTGGTCTTTACTCTCTCTTGATTTTATGGTCATACTTGTTAAATAAGTGTAACTAAATGTACAATCTTCTTTCTGCTTGGAATCAAATACACATTGCTAGGGTATAGTTTAAGTGTTGCAATGGTCATAGTTACCTCTTCTCCGAGCCCAATCAACATGCAATTGTCTAATTTATTATTAGAAACCCTGAAGGCATGGAAAGTGCAAATATTTCACATTCATTACCATTGTAATGGTATCATTAGACAAATTTCATAGTAGGAAACTAGAGTAAGTCATGAATTTTCTTTTATGTAAACCTATAGTAATGTTTATTATAAAATCCCTTGTGTTGAATTTTAAATGTTGTAAGAGTTGGTCATCCTAAGTTCTTCAAGCCCTTCTTTGGTGTTCCAATTTATTCTTCATCATCAATTTCATTGTCTGAGTCCCTAGGAAGAGGCAAAGGTGGAGGGGGGGGGGGCTCTACTTAAAAACCAAGATATTCTTGAAGAGCCATTAGTGTGAATTCCTCCTTGATGATGATCATCATTTCATGTGTGAATTCCTCCTTGGCAATGATCATCATTTCATGGTTTTTGCTTTTGATGGGCATTATGCATAGGTCGTCTTTGGCTTCTATTTCTCAAACTGCACATTGGTCCATCATTGATAAGGCTGGGATATCCATCACATATTTTTTCATATGCTTGTGAGTTTCAAATGTGAAGGTTTGGTGCACTTGCAATACAAAAGTCTGTAGGCAATAGATTTTAATTAGCAGCCCTGAATCTCATTCATGTTATTTCTCACCTTTGGCATTGTGTTGAGTAGAATATGGTCATCTTGGTCTATGAGGACTGATCCTTTGATATCCTGTGCGTATAAGTTGTGTGGTGTATGGAGTGTTTTCATATTTTTTTAACATCAGTTGACAAGTGCGTCATGGCACCTCTAGGGCTAGAATGCACTTGAGTGTTGTCTCCACATCTCCTTGCACAATAGACGTCATTCTAGCATCCGGCATTGAACAATTGTTGGCAAAGAATTTGTTTTGAATTCATTGAAGAAGAACTTGTAGGTGATTTAAAAGGGCCCACACATCTTGTTAATGGCCCCGTTGGAAACAACAGGGGTAGCCACACCTTCTCCATTCTGGGTCCAAACAACGGAGAAGTTCCACGCGGTTTCTTTTCGTTGGGCACCTGCGACTTTTGGAGCAACCATTCCCTATTAATGTGTTGGTCTCATTCTTCACCTCCAACTCTAAAGAATTCGACATTTGGAAGTTTTCCCGATTATCTTTTCATCTTCCGACTTCAAAAATTCACCCTCCCACGTTCTTCCTTTCACCCCCTGAATTGCTTTTGAATTGCGTTGCTGTTGCTTTTGAAGAGACGTTGTTGTTGAGTGTCGTTGCTTGTAAAACCATTCTTCGATTTTCATTCTCCATGCTTGACACATCAAAAAGGGTGACACACCTTCATGCACAAGGTCTCCCCATTGGCTCCCTTTTTCTTTCACTACTTTCTCATTCTTGAAGAAATTTCGCTCGTTGGAGAAGGTGTGACTACCCCTAATGACACTCCCAATGTAGGGAATGTTGGAGCCAGGGCTGGGAAACTTGGGAATGTGAAAATTATACCTCGTCATATTGAACTTGCATCGAGGAACGGAGCACGTTGCTTGGACATGTTACAATCACAAATGGTGAAGTGCTGCACAATATTCACAGTCTTTTTGTTGAAGAAAATTGGTGTCACGAAAAGCCTGTCAAAGTATGCTCCCTAGAGTGAGCTATGGGTGTGTTTGTGATGCTCACTCAACTAGGGTGGTGACTTTTCTTTCTTGGTTGCACTAGGTCCTTTGCAATTGGCTGTGGAAAAGGCATTTGGACTGTCACTAGGGTTTTATAATCATGGTTTAGGGTTTGACTGGATGTTCAAGTCTGGAGTGTTAAATGGAAATCGGGTTAAGAGATTTAGATTTAGTCAACGAGATCGAGTTGAAAATGTGACGTGCCAAATGAGCACGAATTACACTTGGTTCACTCTAATTGGCAAACTGTGTGGACGTTCATTAGGGTTTTATGATTGTATTTTAGGGTTTGGTTGGATGTTCAAATTTTGGGTGTTCATTGGCCCCTGAGTTAGATGAAAAATGTTTGGGCACTTAGAAATGAATCCTACAAGTTATTTTTTCAAAAAGATGCTTTAATTGCCCCAAAAACAAGATTGTCCATAACTTTCTCATAAAAAATCCAAATGGGATGAATCAAATCTTTCCAAATAAACAAAAATATAATCTACAAGATAAAAAAATAAAAAAATTCGAATTTTTGAATTTTTTTTATTGCCTCCTTTCCCTTGTTTTGAGCTTATTTGGGCATAACTTTTGTTCCTAGGCACCGATTGGGAAAAAACTATATTCCCACAAATCTAATCAATCTTTCTATTTTCAAGAAAAGTTTTAAAAAAATCCAGACAAAAATTCAGCTCATAGGTACTTGCCCCAAATCCCATTTTATCCTTGAAGGGACAATGCCACAATGGTCCTTTAGGGGTCAAAAAGGATTCAATTTAACCATTTTACTATTGAAAATGTGAAAGAAGAAATCAAGGTTAAGGATTTTTAGGGTTTAAGGTTTGGATTTAGAATTTAGAAAAACAATAGAATATTTTCAAGAATTAATTCTGGAACTGGACACCTTTGTATACTTTTGGATTGGGTGAGGTGTTGATGCTAAAGCATGGACTTAAGGGACTTCTTGTTCACTCCTGGAACCTTCTTGTTTTGAAGACTGTCTAAGCACGGACTTAAAAGATTCCTGATTCACTTCCAAAATCTTTTTGTTTTGGAGAGTATCCAAGCACAAACTTAAGGAATTTTTACTTTATTCCTAAAGCCTTCTGATTTTTGGGAGTGTCTAAGCACGGACTTAAAGGACTTTTTGTTCACTCCCTAAACCTTCTGGTTTTTGGAAGTGTTTGGGCATGGATTTAAGGGATTCCTATTTTACTCACAAATCCTTTTGATTTTCAGAAGTATTGGGGTGTGGACTTGAAGGTGTGGACTTAATTAAAGGACTCTTGGTTTACTCCTAAATCCTTCTAGTTTTTGGAAGTATTTGAATATGGACTTAAGGACTAGGTGTGGACTTAAGGGCACAGATTTAAGGAATTGGGCTAGAACTTAAGGGCATGGACTTAAAGATGGGGTGCGGATTTAAGGAACTGAGCAAGGACTTAAGGGGTTGGACAAGGATTTAAGGGACGGGGCTTAGACTTAAGGGATTGGAACTTAATCAAGCTAGATACGGGCTTAATCAAATCAATTGGGGATATAGTCAATTGATTGGAGATGTAATTGAACCAAATGGGAACACTATCTAGTCACACAACATGTATCCATGTCCTAACATAAGTCCATGCCTTGTCCAACTTATGTTTGTGTTTTGCGTCTATGCTAGCAACCAAATGTCAGTAAGGTAACTCCACATTGGCATGTTTTTAGTTTTTACCTTTGCAAAAAGTCAACTACATGTTAATTACATCAAATAGGCAGAACTTCAAGTCTTCAACAAGATGGGTAAACCGGACGAACAAGCAAGTGGGCAGTCTATCTAATGTGACAATCCTATTAGTTTGTGCCTTGGAGACTAAAAAATTCTCTCTCCCTATTATCCCTATTATAGTTGTTGCCTTACATGGGGGCTTGCAACCTGAGAGGATCATGCAGTTCTTTCTTTATCATAATTTGTTTGCCAATTGCAAGCAGCCTTGCTCCTTTTTCTTTCAAGACATGTTTTGCATCATCATAGAATATTAAGCTAATAAGTTCTTTGTATTTGATCTCCTCTGCATCATGCGGCCTTAAATTTCTTCTCTCCTCTTCATTCTTGCTTTTATAGTCATTGTAGTCATCTTTTGCGTCTGCTCTCTCAAATTCTCTATTCATATCAATGCCTGTTTTCAAAGTCCTCTTCCTTAGAATTGAATGATCTTGAGCTTAATGCATTGCATGTGTTTCATTTAGGAGATGATGGATGTTTTGAATAAGATAGAGGTTGGTAAATTTGACCAATTTCATAAAATTGACTAGACATATGAATGTTCAACTCTTAAATACTATGAATTCACTCACAATTAAATAAATGCAGAAGTATTGGCAATGGAGAGATGGTTCCAAATTACAATATCATATGAATATTCTCATATGTATTTAAGATATGTTACTTTTTCAATCAATTGCCAAATACTTGTGCTTTGAGCTATTCTTAGTACCATTTTGAGCTATAATTTAGGAACAAAATTGAATGAAAAAAATGAGTTTGAGTTGTAAAATGTAAATACAATTAAATTATGTTGCCATGGGTCAAGATCAAAATGCAACTAATGAAGTATAGGTCTCTAATTACTCACTAATTGCCAAGCATTCAAGAATGTATCCATGATGGTGATAGAACAAATTAAGTATCAAATGGATATATGGTACTACAAAAGTTGAAAGCATGTATTATGAGTGCACTCTTTTGCAAGGTTGTTAAATCGGATGGACCACCGCCTACCGCCCGTCTAGTAGAGATTTTGCCCATCAAATGTAGTCAACATGTGGTTGATTGCTTGTGAAGGTAAAAAAATTTGGCGTGGACTTATCTTGTCTGTGGTGTTTAACAAGTGGTTGCTATCGTAGAGGTCCAGGCGTGGACATAGGCTTGGGCATGGACGCATATGCACGAGCATAAGTCTTGGCGTAGATGCATGGGCGGGGATGTAGACCTAGATATAGACATATTCCAAGGCATGGACGAAAGTTTGGAAACAGACACAAGCTTAGGTGCAGGAATAAGTTTGAGCGAGGATGCAAGGTTGTTCAACTATTTGACAGTGTTGTACATAGAACCAAAGCTCAGTGCCATTATACACTAGGAAAAATTTCAGCCCTCAAAGAGACCGCGAGTTTTGCACCCCTACAATGCAATTATAGAATTTATTTTATTTTTTAATAATTTTTTTGGGAAATTGACATGGCACTACTGGTGCCACATTAGCGCTATGTTACATTGATTATTTTTATCATTTTATCATTTTTTTTCCATTTTTTTAAAATTAAATTTTTTTTCTGTATTTGCACTACAAGAGTGCTAAGAATCAAAAACTCACGGCCCTTTTCAGGGTTAAGATTTTTTATAATAAATGTATCATTCAACAATTTAGATATGAATTCATTAGCATTTTTGCATGGTTCCACAATATTAAAAAATAAATAATAATAATAATAATTGCATACAATAATATTTTGAAAATATATGTATACATACAAATTTATATATGGTGTAGGTCTATAGGATTTGGCCACTACCAAGTATACATAATCTTTTTCAAAGATGATAGGTTTTTATCCCTTTTCCTCAAAATGACTATCATAATATCATATGCTAAATTTAAAAAAATTATAAACAACAAATTATTTTATGCAAAACAATACTTGGACATGGGTCAAAAGTACGATATCCTCATTAGTGTATCAATAACATCTTGGACAGTTGCCCTTTCTTTCACATGTTCTTTTTGGATTTTTTTGAATTTGATTTGCAAATTCACAAACCACAAAGCATCTGTCTTGAAATATTTAGATCCCATTCTTTTTTTCAAATCCTTTCTACTAACCATCCTTTTGTATATGCATCAACAACCTTAGAATATAGGTGCCGTAATTGTATGACCTCTAGCAAGCTTTTAGAACCTTGGTCTCCAAACAAATAGAACAATTTTTGAGCAACATACTTTTTGGATTTTTTTGGTTCCACAATTGTATTTGGGTTTTGAAATCTATATTTTGATGACTCTTTTCCCTTGACTTGGCTAGAAAGGCCCCAATTATAGATTCCTATATAGATTCTATTGGACACCCAAAATAGAGCAAGACATTGGATGGTGAGATGTCGTTGTGTTTATAGTTTGTTTCTTGGTATTTTCCACAATCATGAGCAATGACAATGCCAAATTCACGCAAATTTTGTGGTAAATAGAAATCCACTCTAATTTGTCCGTATTCAATTCAATATTCATTTCCTTTACAATGTCCTTAAAATCTTGGCACCAATTCTAGGACTTTCTAATCATACTTATTGAAGAAAAAATGCTAAGATTCACTATTCGACCAAAGCAAATAGCCCTCCATTGTTTTGGATTTAGAAATGTTATTCTAATGATGCTTGTATGCTATATTGGACATTTCATAACCTCCATCAAGATTTAGAAGTTACACTTCTTTTTTCTATCATTTTCCTTCAAAGACTTCCCTACAAAAGCCATATTTCTTGGAATGGTTAATACTCTAATCAATTGTAGCCTCCTCATTTTCTTGTATCTGCCTTTGGTTACCAACCTACTGCCTTAGGATGACCCACCACCCTTTGGGGGAACGTGAATCACCCTTTAATGAACCAATTTGATACTAGTTGGGCCATAAAGTTAATTTAAATTGAGTTTTGATATTAGCTAGGCTATAGGACCAACTTAAACTAAGTTTTGATATTGGCTAGGCCAATAGGGCCAATTTAAATTGACTTTGATATTAGTTGGGCCAACATAGCCAACTTAATTGAGTTTTGATAGTGCTTGGGCCACAGGGCCTTAAGCAAACAAGTTTTTCGTCCCAAACAAACACAATTTTGGGGTTTTCCTAATAAAAAAAACCACACAAATAAATTCCAAAAGGAACACTCACAGAAGAAGGCTTGACAATAGCTTTGCCATATTAGAGGTTTTAACCTCAAATTCTCAAAACAATGCATGAAAGAACTTGGTTAGTACGTGAACTTGGGACAAAGGAACAATTAGCAATAGCTTCACCGTACGGTATGTTAGTGCCAAATTCTAAGACAAGAATTTGGACCAACTAATTAGCACGTGGACTTTGAAAATTTGTTTCCAACCCCAAAACTCTTTCAGTGACACCAAAACAACACTTAGACTACAAATTCCAACATCTAGGTTTTAAGAGAGGATTTTCAACAACCAAAACTATAAGATCACTACAACAAAAGCAGTGTTTTATGACTACAAAAATATGACTAGGGATGACTGGTGACTGTTCATAGTCATATTTTTGGATGCCAGCACCTTGGGGAAAAATATGACTGCAAAATATAACTGCTAGTCATTTTTGGGCCTTGTACTTTACAAGCGTATACTATACACCTATTGGGAATACCAAAGTATTTCATAGAGAACATAGAAAACATGTTTGGGGAATGTTGACTCATATTTCTAGTCATATTTTCATGGGAGTGACATTTTTTTATTTTTGGGTAGCCCAAGAAAAATATGGGCAATCCAAAAAAAATATGGATAAGTTATTGTTTAAAATTTTGAAATCCTAAGCAATTCTTTTTTTGGAGTTTCAAACCTAATCACCACTTTTTTAGAGTTTTAAAACCCTAGCCGTCATTTCTTTAGGATTTTGAAACCCTAGCCACCACTACTTTAGGGTTTTAAAATCCACTTTTCTTGGCTCTTCTTCCTTGCCTTTGTTGTCTCTTAGCTCTTACTTGTTACTTCTTAGTTGTTGCTTCTTAGTTGTTGTTACTTGTTTTTTGCTTCTTAGTTGTTGATTTTTGTTGCATTTTAGTCCTTGTTGTATCTTAACTCTTGTTTCGTGTTGCTTTTATGTTTATGAATCTTGTTTTATCTTTTTGCATTTTAACTCTTTTTTCTTCTCAGTTGTTGCTTTTTAATTTATGAATCTCGTTTCTTCTTCTTGCATTTTAACTCTTTCTTCTTTTTAGTTCTTGCTTTTTGTTTCTTTTTGTTGCCTCTTAACACTTGTTTCTTATTGCCTCTTAGTTGTTATTTCTTGTTGCTTGTTATCTTTTAACACTTGCTACTTTTTTTTTTTTTTTTCCTTCATCACCATTTTTATTCTTCCTATTCTAAACTTGTGCTACATATTTTGTGTTGTTGTAAACCTTAGAAGGTTGAGCTTTGTTGTTCATTCACTAAAAATTGACCTCTCATTTTTTTAATTATATATGCAGGTACCAAAAGTTGAAGCAAAGTTGTTGAAGGCTACTTACAACCCAATAGAGCCATCTTCACATTATTGTAAGGAATATAGGCCCTATTGAATTTTGTGAATGATTTATTGTAATATATATGTTTTATATTGTTGGCTAATAAATGTCAATGAAGAGAATTGCATTCCTTCTTGCAATTTCCCTCTCCAATATGATTGTCTCATGTATGTATAATTGCAATGTGTCATGTCCATTTAAAATGCATGAAAAATGTACTTGTAGTTTGTAATTAAAGCTATTTTGGACCTCAATCACCCCAATCACAAACTACACACAAATTTTAAAAATATGACTCTCAATTATCCAAAATATCACTTGCTTAAATTATATTTTACAATATATATTGGCCAAAATATAATTAGTTATAGTCATATAATGCTCATACTTATGTTTGTCAAAATGTAACCTTACACATCCCAAAATATGACTACAATTAGTCATAAAATTACTAATGACATTCACATTAACTACCATGTCAACCAAAAATATGACTCACAAGAGTCATATTTCACATTAGAAAAGAATATGATTCACATGAGTCATTTTCATATTCCACATCATTCAAAAATATGACTCATGAGAGTTATTTTTCACATAGCAAAAAATATGACTCACAAGAGTGATTTTTCACAATTCACATCAACAAAAGAAATGAGTCATCACAGTCATATTCCACATCAACAAAAAAATATGACTCATTGCAATCATATTCCACATCAACCAAAATATGACTCATCGCAATCATATTCCACGTCAACCAAAATATGGCTCACCATAATCATATTCCACGTCAGTCAAAAATATGACTAAACGGAGTCATATGTCATGTAGAATTTTTTTCGGGTAGCTCAAGAAAAAGTCAAGCCTCCAAAGATAGTCAACATATACACCACGTTAGCATACTATGGCTAAATATGGATATTTATACCCTTCAACCCATATGACTGCCAATATGACTGATGTCTGAAGCGATTGCTTTTAAACTACTGGAGTCAGTTATATTCGGAGTCATCTACAATGATTTCTACGTGAGTCATATTTTTTGATTTTACGACTCACTGTAGTCATATTTTGCAGTTATAAAATATTGCTTTTGTTGTAGTGGATCCCTCTCCAAAAAAACTTGGTTGAAGATTTGTTAGTAAAAAGACACCAAAAAACATAAGAAACTTGAATGTTAGTATTCAAACGTTCAATATTTCAACAAAATGCAATGCTTTTGAAAGGGCCCCCGATGTCTTGGGTTGAAGGAAGCTCAAAACATGAACAAAAAGGGAGCAAACGGCTCCAATACAATTACAAAAGACCAAAATTCAAACAATGCCAATGAATTTGGCATATCACGAACTAGAAAAAGGGATTCAAAGTGAGAGGAGAGGAGGCCCCTCCCCCTCTCAAATTATTCTAAACCTAAAAAATATCTAATTAACCAATAGTTACTAGAAAATCAAATCTATTGTTGAGATTGTTTTAACATTTGGAGTAATGCTTCAAATGGCAAATGGATTGCCCCATTGATTCTAAAAGGACTAAATTAACCTAGATACTCTCTATTCCTACTTTTAAATCATTTGTCTTGCAAAAAGCCATTGAAATTCAAAGCAAAGGTAAAAAACCAAATGATGGAGTTTACATTTTCTCATGAATTTGACTAGCCTAGATTGTTAATGCACTAAACTACATCTTTTGAGTACATTGTGACAAATTATCACAATGTACTCAAAAGATGCAATTTACAATGAGCTCAAAAAAAATTAAATCAAATTTTTTTCATCCCTTGAATTGAAAAAAAATTAAATTGAATTGTTTAATTTAAATTAATCAATTTAAATTAAATTAAACCTTTTTGATACCCCCCAAATCCCACCCCTTTGTAAATTTTAGGTGGAGGTGGCATTTGATATGGGACATACCCCATGTCTTGTATCATACTTGTACTATATCCATATCTAAATTGTATTTGTATTGTATCCATATATGTACTATATCCGTATCAAATTGTACCATATCTATACTCTATCATATCCGTATCAAGATCCTGAGGCTTTTGTTATTCCTCAACGGGATGCTCCATCGACGGTTGGGAGAAGGGTCTTTTTATTTTTTGAATTCGATCGATGGCTCAGGTTTTTTTGGGGGGGGCGCAACTAAAACAATAGATTATATCATTTTGGTACATTGTTTTCAAGGTTCAAGAAAGAAAGATAAGAATCCAAATTGACTTTGTTTGCACATTGCAATCTCCCAATATGCTAGTCAATCTATTGAACGTTTTGGAATTTCATCAAAAATTGTTCGGTTTTGGTAGAATATCTTGAAACTTGTTTGGTTCTTTATTAGCACTAAGAATTTTATCCTAATATATAGTGAAATTTTTCCGTCATCTAGGAAATTTCCATGAATTTTCCATCATTCAAAATCACAATTGATTTCCTATGAGTCATCTTCTGCAATTCAAGAAAATTTCTAAACTTTTTGAGTAATTCTAAGTAAGTTCCCTAATGCTAAGTGCAAATTTATGTTCTTACTTTGCACTATTCATTGGAAGATTGAAATTAATTACCTCCTTTTAATTCTCATCCTAGGGAGAATCATTCTTGGACTCGGGAATCCGGATAAACCAACTTTGACGTTGAGCTTCTAGCATGCTTTTATGTCAAAAACACCTCTTTTTTGTTCTTGGTCTTGCATTCTCCATATAAGTTAGATTTTTACCTACATGGTGTAAATGACTTTTTCTTATTCTGTCAAATTAGATGGTGACCTATACATGGGTCACTTTTAGGGATTCCTAGAACTTAGTATATTATTTTTTACCTTCTCCCACTAATTTCTAGAAATCCTATTCTATCACATATTCGTAGAGTCTTAGTCTTTGATATAATCTAATTTAGACATTTTTCACTACTTTGGCCAACATGGCTAAACCCCTCACCGCCCAAGGGGACCAAAAGTGTCCTCACACAATCTAGCAGTCAAATTCAAAGTGCTGTAACTTTTGCATCCAATGTTCAAATTAAATAAAACTTGTTGGAAACGTTGCACATAATAGTTTGTTTTATGTGGTAAAATTTTCAGATCTATCCAAGATGTAATGAGTTTTTGAAAGCCATTCAAAGTTCGCAGGTTCAATTTGAGTTTACCACATTGCTATGAGATGGCTACAACTTTGGGGGCTTGTATCTTTTTCATCAAATGTTCATTTTCAATAAAATTTGTTGGTTTTGTTCCCCATAAAGTCTACTTATTGTGATAAAATTTTCATGTCAATCCAAGTTTTTTTGAATGCTTGGGAGCAATTCGAAGTTCAAAATCCAAACATTTTTGTATTACAGTGAATTTCGGCGGCTTATAACTTCTTCAAACAGGTTTTGTTTTTAATAATTTTTGTTGGAAAAGTTGTGCATACTAGTCTAGTTTTTGTGGTAAAAATTTCATATCAATCCAAGAAGTTATGATTGACTGAGAAGCATTTTAGTAGAGGTAGGTTCAGCCATAGTGTTTTTTTTTGCTACCTTTTTCACTATTTTTTGACATTTCAAAACAATTTTGCAAATGCAATGAGTCAATTGAATGATTTTTTTCCACCAAAGTGTTTGTCTTTTGATTTTAAATCACTTTGTAGTTTAAAGTTTTTTCATTTGAGTAAGTTTAGAAATCGAATTTCACCTCCAAATGTGTTTTTAGGAAAATTTCAGCATCTTTTGTCAACACTAAAACATTATAATCTTTCAATCTATACGGTCAAATGACCCCAAATTTGATTTACACCATCTACAACATGCACACTACAAGATTGTACGGTTGAGATTTTCATAACTTAATCACATTTAGACTTATAACACTTGAAAAGCAAGGTTGTTTTTTGACATGGTTAGGCCTGGCGGTGAGGGGTTAAGTCTATCTTAACTCCTAAAGGACCGAGGGTGTTTTCTATCAAAAACCATTCAAAACCTACCATTTCTATAGCAAAGAGAAAAAAAATTTAAAAATCGTTTTTTTTCATATCTAACCATAGGATCTTATACTAGACTAGTATAAAAATGTGTGGAAGAAGTCTTAGAAACTTTGATCTCATAGATTGCAAAATATTTGCATTTAAAGTGAAGAAAACAAGTTTTTTTTGCAACTTGCTTAACTAGATTTTTTGGCTTCAAATATTTTTAACTAAAATATTTTGCACTATTGATTTTGATTTTCTAATTTTTTAAGTTGAATATTTGAGTTGAAAATCTAGAAAAACATTTAGGAAAAAAACACTTAATTTTCATTCATTAAAAAATTGTTAAGTGGAGGTAGATTCAAAATCAAAGCAAAAACTAAATTGTTAATAGCTTTAGGATGGAATTGAATTACAATAATTCCAATGGTGAGATTGTTCTAGCAAGAAAATTTAACCTTGTACAACAAATTTTTTTGAAAAATTGCAAAAATTGCATTCAAAAATGAATTCTATAGGCTATTTTTTCCAAGAAGATGCTTAGATTGCTCGCAAACTATAACTTTTTCATTACTAGTCCAAATAGAATAAATCAAAACTTCATATGTAGACAAAAATATAATCTTTTAGAAATTTAAAAAAAAAATTATTTTGACTTTTTGTGATTTTTAAATTTTTTTTGTACTACTTGCTAATCTCTATTTTTGCTTCTTGTACCATAACTTTTGCTCCTAGGCACCGATTGAAAGAAAAATTATATATCTACAAAGCTCTTGCAGAGCCACACAACTTCAAAAAATCCCAAAAACATTTAGTGAAAATTGAGACAATAGGAACCTACCTAGTCCCAAATTGTCCCCTAAAGAGATAAATGGTCCTTTAAGGGTTAAATTCCTAATTGACCTTTTAGATACCTAATTAGACACTAGAAGTAGGAAATGTAAGTGTTTAAGACACTTCTAGAATTTTAAGAATAACTCACCATATTTATAGGGACTACTGCCACATATGATGCCAATACTTTTTTTGGTCTTTTCAATTATAATTGCCACAAAAACTGAGCAAAAAGAAAGCAAAAAAAAGCAAAAAAAATCATAAGGCCCAAGTAACAACTACAAGGCTCATACATGGTAGACATGGAATTTGTATGATTAGAGGCATGTGATGGATTTGATTGGTTCCAAACTACAAGATGGTTGCAACAAAGAGGAAGCTCATTTGTTGATTAAGGTAGTCCTACTTGTAAAGGGAAGCTTTGTCTTGTCCACACATGATGTGCATAGTTTCCTCCTTATTTGATGATGCTAACATCCCATACATTCCACAACGCCTAATATTTCCTAGATTAGGGGCGAATATTGCCCCCCCCAAGTCAACATGCTTCATATAAGAACTACTCTAATAACATGGTGATACAACACCCTAGGCTTTGGAAAATGTGATACTACTAATACAAGCTAGTGATGGAGATCTCCACTAGAAGGGAGGAAATTTGAGGAGGTTGGAATTTAGAATGTCATTTTCGTTCAATTAGTGATATTCCATTTCATTACTTTGGCAAGGCTGAAAACACGTAGCCTAAATTCTAAATCTACATATGTCCTAGTTTGTGGCCTAAATTGAGACATTTGCGTGAAATTAGAGCTTTGTGAAGATGCATGTCACAATTTTTGATTGTGCAAATATCACCAATTGAACAAAATTGATGTTGTGAGCTAGTGGTGTACATTTTGTTGCAAAACTTTTGTATAGATTTGGGATTGCACTACAACAAAATTCAAACATGTAAAGCCTCTTGTAGTGTTGTTCCTTATTATCATGAGACTAGCCTTGTGTGGGGAACTACCTTGCCTTTGTCCTCACAGCATGGTGACACCACCACCTCTCCATGGTTCTACAAAATGTAATGTAAATTATAAAAGGTGCATCTCCATTGAATGTGAGGAAATTTGAGTTAGCTAGGATGGTACCTTACTTGAAATGTGAAACTATAGTTAATACATTTTATTACAAAGTTTTGTAGACTACTCAATTGGTAGTAGCACTACAAAAGGAACATGATGACCTTTTCTAGCATGGCTTCTTGCTATCATGCAACAAGTACGTTGCAAAAAAAGATTTTTCTAGTAGTAAGATTTAACTTGCTAGGTTTTCGTTTCTCTTCTTTGCCACTCATGGCAAGTAATTGCCACGTACATCTAGAAGAACATTGAAATTATGCCATTGAAGCCATTGTGAGCGTTTATTTAATTACCTACCCTTGGTAAATACAAGAGCACAACCTAGTTCTTGTGTTTTGAGGTGATACTATTCTACTAGGTGCCTAACATTGGTTCATTGTGCCTTCCAAGCAATGGATCTTTTTACCTAAGTACCACATATGCATTCCTTGCCCAAGAGCCAATAGCCTTGTGCTAATTGCAAGAAAGGATTTGAACAATCTAACCAACTGGGTTTCCCCTCTAATTGTAGTGATGATCTAAATTTAATCATTTCTAATTGTAGATAATTTCTTGCCAATTCCAAAAATATAAGATTCGCTAACTTAGATTAAGAAGAAGTTTGGTCGCTATTTGATATTTTAAACTTCATCCATGAATTCCTCTATGTTGCCACTTATAAATTGACTCAAGATTCTAACTATGGATTTAGGGAATATTTAACTTCTTTAAAAAAAATTGACCTTAGATGGATGAATTCTATCCAACTTCATCCATTTCTTAGTCTAATTCATCATTAATCTTAGGAGTTTTAGGGCTTTTCTAAATGGATCCTCACTTCAAATTCTTCT
Organism: Climacium dendroides; assembly: GCA_950106755.1. Lineage (NCBI taxonomy): Eukaryota > Viridiplantae > Streptophyta > Bryopsida > Hypnales > Climaciaceae > Climacium > Climacium dendroides. The sequence continues at coordinate 2,017,317 of OX467092.1, forward strand.
TAGATAGTTCCTAATCTAATTCAATTGAAATTTTCTTCATTTTAATCTAAATTTCCTCGCTCATTCGTGATTACCTTTAAAGGTTGACCTTCTGCAATCTGATTGAATCTAATTTAATCTAGCTTAATTTGATCTATTTTTAATTTAATTTAATCTAATTCAATTTGGTCTAATTTAATCCATTTAACTCTAATTTAATCTAATTCAATTTGGTCTAATTTAATCTAATTAAACCAAATTTAATATAATTTATTTTAATTTAATTTAAATCTAATTAAATCTAATCTAATTTGATCCAATGGAATCTAGTCTAATTTAATCAAATTAAATCTACTTAATGTTAAATTTAAGTTAATCTAATTTTTTAATAAAATTAAATCTAATCTAATCTAATAGTATTGGCCCTGATTAGCAATGATTGAGCTTGGTAGTTTAAAGGAACCGAGGAAAATTAATGGCATACCTTATATTGAAGATCTTCAATTACATTGTCGAGGGCTCTTTTGACCCCTCCTTCGTTTTGCCATTCTCCTCTTTCTAGTTCTTTTATCTCCCATCTTTTCTTTCTCTATTCCTTGTGAACGGACCACACTAAATCTCACCCCTTCTTTTAAAGCCTGCCACAGAAAGTACATAGGAAGTACACTGCTGTAGCACTGCTGCCCTCTTCCGGTAGGGGTAGTTGGGTTGAAATTCCTGGCAACGGGCTCCCTTTATTTACCCTATGTCAAGCCCTTGGGTAATTTTTTTGGATATTGTTTCACAGGTCCTAGGCAGTTTTCAGGGATAGTGTTTTCACAGTTCGTAGGCAGTGTTTTGGGATAGTGTTTCACAAGCAATCCGAGCCTAGTGTTCTTTGTCTTTAAAGTTTTTGGGTCTAGTGTTTAGCCTGGTATTGCACAGTGCGTTCAGTGTTTCTCTATGTCTCCATATTTGATATTGCGATTTACTTTTTGGTTGGGGCCCTTCTATATACAACAACAATTAAAAAAAATCAAAGTCCGTAATATAAAATAAACTAAAACTATTAATACAAAAGAGAAGAACATGAATTTTTTTTTAAAAAAGGAGGAAGGAAAGAACATAATAAAGAATGAATTGTATGAGTTCATTAAGAAATGGAAAAATTCACATACAATAAAATAAAGAAAGGCACATAGACCCAATCAATAAAAAAAAATAGAATTAGAAAAAAAAATATGGAATAAAAAAATCAAACACATAAAACCGCCAGAAATGGATAGATCTAGAAGGGGGGGAAATGGAATACCTAAAAAAAATGGAAGAAGAACAACTCCTTCAATACACTAAAACCGTCATGAAAAAAAGATATTATTTAATGAAACACCATTAAACACTAGAAAAATAAAAAAAGAAGGTAACAAACAATGAACCCTATAAGTTCATTAGGAAATAGAAAAATTCACTTACAATAAAAGAAAGAAAGCCACATAGACCCAATCAATGGAAAAAAATGAATTAGAAATTAAAAAAAGATACACATAAAATACCCAAGAAATGGATAGATCTAAAAGGGGGGGAAATGGAATACTTAAAAAAAAATGGAAGAAGAACAACTCCTTCAATACACTAAAACCGTCATGAAAAAAGGATATTATTTAATGAAACACCAATCAATGCTAGAGAAATAAAAAAACAAGGTAACAAACAATGAACCCTATAAGTTCATTAGGAAATAGAAAAATTCACTTACAATAAAAGAAAGAAAGCCACATAGACCCAATCAATGGAAAAAAATGAATTAGAAATTAAAAAAAGATACACATAAAATACCCAAGAAATGGATAGATCTAAAAGGGGGGGAAATGGAATACTTAAAAAAAAATGGAAGAAGAACAACTCCTTCAATACACTAAAACCGTCATGAAAAAAGGATATTATTTAATGAAACACCAATCAATGCTAGAGAAATAAAAAAACAAGGTAACAAACAATGAACCCTATAAGTTCATTAGGAAATAGAAAAATTCACTTACAATAAAAGAAAGAAAGCCACATAGACCCAATCAATGGAAAAAAATGAATTATAAATAAAATAAATTGGAAATTAAAAAAAGAAACACATAAAATACCCAAGAAATGGATAGATCTAAAAGGGGGGGAAATGGAATACCTAAAAAAAATGGAAGAAGAACAGCTCCTTCAATACACTAAAACCGTCATGAAAAAAGGATATTATTTAATGAAACACCAATCAACGCTAGAGAAATAAAAAAACAAGGTAACAAACAATGAACCCTATAAGTTCATTAGGAAATAGAAAAATTCACTTACAATAAAAGAAAGAAAGCCACATAGACCCAATCAATGGAAAAAAATGAATTATAAATAAAATAAATTGGAAATTAAAAAAATAAACACATAAAATACCCAAGAAATGGATAGATCTAGAAGGGAGGGAAATGGAATACCTAAAAAAAATGGAAGAAGAACAACTCCTTCAATACACTAAAACCGTCATGAAAAAAGGATATTATTTAATGAAATACCAATCAATGCTAAAAAAATAAAAAAAGAAGGTAACAAACAATGAACCCTATAAGTTCATTAGGAAAGAGAGAAATTCACTTACAATAAAAGAAAGAAAGCCACATAGACCCAATCAATGGAAAAAAATGAATTATAAATTAAAAAAATTGGAAATTAAAAAAATAAACACATAAAATACCCAAGAAATGGATAGATCTAAAAGGGGGGGAAATGGAATACCTAAAAAAAATGGAAGAAGAACAACTCCTTCAATACACTAAAACCGTCATGAAAAAAGGATATTATTTAATGAAACACCAATCAACGCTAGAAAAATAAAAAAAGAAGGTAACAAACAATGAACCCTATAAGATCATTAGGAAATAGAAAAATTCACTTACAACAAAAGAAAGAAAGGCACATAGTCCAGAACAATAAAAACCAAAGAAATTAGAAAAAGAAAATAGAATTAAAAACGAAACACATGAACAGCCCCATAAATGGATAGGTCCAAAAGGGAGAAAAATGGAATATTTAAAACAAACTACAACTGTAACTCTTTTAATTTACTAAAGCCTACAGTTAAAAACAGTTTAAATGAAACAACAATAAGCAAAAAAATAAGTAAAGGAAGAAAAGAAGCCAACAAAGACTGAACTCTATGAGTTCTTTAAGAAATGGAGAAAATCACATACAATAACAAAAAGAAAGTGGTATAGACCGGAAGAATGAAAAAGAATGGTATTAGAAAAAAAAATTTATAGAATTCAAAAAAGAAACACATCAACACCCCGAAAAGTAGATAGATCCAAAAGGGGAAAAAATAGCATATTAACAACAAAAGAAGAATAACAACTCCTTGAATATACAAATTATGGCACATCAAATTTGTGAAATTAAGGCACATAGACCCAATTTTTTTTAAAAAAATTAATTAGAAATTAGAAATAAAAAATGAAATAATGAAGAATATAAACAACAAAATGAAAAAGGCATCAAGAAATGGGAAAAATGGAATATTAAAAAAAAATGAAGAAGAACAACTCCTTCAATAGCCTAAAACCAACATTACAAAGTTAGTCAATGAAACATCAAGCACTCAAAAAATGAAATGAAGATTCCAAGAACCTAATAAAGAATTCACTTAATGGAGGGATTAAGAAATATAAACAATTAAAATAATCTAGGGTTTAGGAAGTGACATGTAGGGAAAAACAATAATTACCCAACTTGTGTTTCACACGTAGGCCTGTCATGATGGCAACCAAGCCGGAATGTTTTAGGGCTTGTGTTTCACAACAAGCTGCCTTTGTGGTAGGTACGAATTTATGTTTGGAACCAACCCTCGCCAAGGAGCCAGACGTGAAGCAAACACGCGTTCCAGCCAACTCGAGTGGAGATAATTTTTGTGGTTTAAGTGCTTGCATGTACTGTCTGGCGTAGCATTCCTAGTGTTTCAGGTGTTTGAGATTGTATCATTGCACGATTTCAGAGAAAACATAAGCTGTGAAGTAGTTTGTGAGTAGGGGCGGACTTCGACTTGTTGCGCACACGGAAGAAAGTTGCGGTTTAGGAAGGGCGACATTTTTTAATTTTGCTTGCCACCTGTGTGAGACGGCCGGGCGCAATGAACAGCCTACGAGGGCGCGATGTCTTGCCTTGTGGAAGCTTAGGGTTTAGGCATGAGCAGTTTGCGGAGTACTCATTTCCTTTTCAACGGTTTAGGATGGTGCGGCACATTCAAATGGCGGTGCGGCGTATGTGACAACGCTTTAGGGAAACAACAGTTCTGACGTGCACACCATTGCGCAACTGGTGAGTTCCTTTGTTGCGGTGCTGGTCGGTGATGTTAGGTTAGCTTTGCACCTGTCGTGCAGGAATTTTTTGCAGCAGAACTCAGGTCACGGTAATTTGGCTGTCCTACGCGATAGTGCAGAAGTTCGGGCAAACATAGTTAGTGTTGGGTGCAGGAGAGCGGATTAGGGGGGTGCGGAGAAACACAGGTGCAGTATAGCATTTGCTGAGAGAAATTTGCGAAGTTTCATCACTCAATATAGGACAGAGTTAAGGGCCGGGTGCAAGCTACCGACGAAGGCGCAAAATGAATGAGAATCATAGGTGAGGGTTTAGAGTTTCATGCAATGCGGGTTCTTGTAGGGCGTACAATTCATGACTTAGTAAGACTGTCCGGGTTGAGTTAGCTTGACTCCTAATTTGGATTTGTCGACTCGACATTGTTGAGTTAGCGTGACTCCAAATTTGTGTGTGTCGACTCGACAGGGGCACCGAAAAAGATGGCGGCAGAGTCTTTAGCGTATGGCAAATGTCATTTTAGCCAAGCACGTTCAAACAGCCTATTGGAGTCTGTAATTTAGGCATTGCAAGTTAACTGATTTTATGTCCTGTTACTTATTCCATCCTGTCATGACTGGTATAGGACACCCTTTGAATACCCGGAGCGGTGCTGGTATTATCAGCCAGTGTTTCATTGGGGCGAGCACATCGGTTGGAGGAATTGGTTTGGATTCGTTGAGTCGGGTTCCAAAGTCAAATATTGTTGTTTGATGGCGAAGACCAAGCACACGGCTGCAGCACCGGAAGACGCATCTGCAGAAGTGCGTGGACAGGCTTCTAGTAATGCGGACTGAGAGGACTTCCATGATTCAGGGGTAAGTGTTTCTGCGAGCATGTTGCTTTCCTCATTTTCAAGTGATTCTGGGTTAGTAAGGTAGAATTGAAAGGGGTTTGAGGTGGCACTAATTTTGCTGGGTTCTGTTGTTTTATAGAAGGCACTTGAAACAAGACCATCCAAGCCCGCGGCAATGGTGAGGGAGGCTGCCAGCGCACAACCTCGGACAGAGTTTCAACGCCCATTGACAATCGACGTGAAGCGGTTGAATGTGAACTTCGGCTCGGAGGAGGAGTACAGCCGACTCATGAACGAATACGTACTGCAAGCATGCACGTCCATTCCAAAGCCGGGTGACCCAAAACGGAAGTTCAAGAAATGTATCCACTACGGGAGGGACAATTTTGCCAACAAAATGCGCTTGAATAAGCACAGGTGGGACACGGAGTGTCTGGCTGTACAGGATGAAATGGGAAACCTGAAACGCTTACTTCCGTATCTAGACCAGGGCATCGGACAGGGAAAGAGTTCGGAGATGTTGCGGGCAGGTGCAGCGGCGGAAGAGCAAGCCAAGAGTAAGGACAAATCAAAGCCCAAGAAGGGTGGAACCAGCTCTACACAACCAAGTGAAGCAATGGCGGTCACGAAGGGCGCTGAAGAAGTTGTGCCAGAGGAAGAACAACCGGATGGAGGTGCAGCGGCAGAAGAACTACCGAAACACTCTGGTGTTTCACGTGACGAGGGCAAACAATGTGCGAAACACTCCGGTGATGAGGTTCACGCAGGTGCATTCACATTGGTTCAGCGAGAGAGCGTGGAGGCAACACTGACTGAGGGACTTGAAGGACGGACAACGCAAACGAGTTTGGCGTCAACCAAGAAAAAGGCACCCGCGAAGAAAGCTCGCAAAACACTGGACAGCAAGGCCTGGATGAAGACGGTAGCGGCGACCGAAGTGCTCCCTCTATCCAGTGATGATGAGAAGCCCTCGCAGCCCGCGCAGAAGCGAAAACATGTGGAGTCCGGGAAGACGACTGCCAAAAAGCAGAAGGTACGGTTTTTGGAGCGTGGTAGTGATGCGGATGAGGGAGGGACAAAAGAGGAGATCCCATATGAAGGGGACGACAATATCGAGGCGGATGTGTCTCCAGCAGTTGAAGCGGCCGCGGTCTTGCAACGGCTAGTGAATCCAGGAGCACCTCCCGCTTCAAAAGTCTCAGTAGACTCCCAGAATTTGTACGAGGAAGAAACACGATTACCGCCAAGTGAAGAACTGGAAGGAGCGGCAACTTGTTCGCCGACGTAGCAAGTAGATCCGGTTTGGGGCGAGCAACCTCATCCTGTCGTGGTCGGGGAGAAGCCGGTGAGGTTTTTGAAGACGAAGGCGGCCCTTAAACGTGCCCCAAAGCGATACCTCTTGTCGCCACGGTCTGCAGCATTGGGACGTCTAACATCGGCAACAACGGCAAAGAAGGCCAAGAAGGATGGCGCTGAGGGAGTGAAGCCTCTTATTACCGACGACACTGCAACAAACCCGGCAAAGACTCGAAGTGCATGTGGGTCTCCATCTGCAAGGCGCCCTAGTAGCAGAGTCGTGTGTTCTGAAGACGAAAACTCTGAAGATGGCAGCCCTTCAGCTGTGCACGAGTTAGGGCATGAGCCAACTCCGATATAGTCTCCATTCGACCCACGAGCTGCATGCCAGACGTTGGGTGGAGTGACACAGATGCCATGTCCTGAAGACTACGATCGTGAAGACCGCGGAACACTGGATTCTGAGGATGACGTGGCAGATTTCCACCGCGAGCTCTGTGGGGAACAATCAGATCCACAGGATGCTGAGACTGTGTCTCCTAGCATGGTTGCTGGAGACTCGAAGTGCAACGTGAAGGATAGCGCCTACAATAGTCCAACACTATCTTCCCTGACAAATTCACATTGCTGGAGGTGCCTAGGGCTGGATAACGCGGAGTTGAAGCATTATTGGTTGTGCGGAGAGTGTCTTCCGCCGCCACGTGTATATCATCCGGAGTTGAAAAAAGAGACTTACTCATGGAATGACCGTCTCCAGGCTGATGAGCGTGAAGTGAAGCAGCGGGCGCGGGTTAAGTCAGATGCCTTGGCCGCATCTTGGCAGAAGATATCCAAACCTGTCCATGGTCCCCCTCCTGACCTGTTTCACCTTGTACAGATTAGACCAACACTCCTGGATTGGGACTACAAGGGCCAGACCGCAGTAGATTTCAAGTCCCACTTTCAGAAGTCGTGGACCACAGGAACATTCCAAGCCGCCACGCGGGAATGCTCCATGTGGTGGTTGTGTGAGGCCAAGGTACTCTCGTTCTCTAAAACCTGACGACCTCTGTGCTGTGTCACTGTTGTAATTTAGTCCAGAACTTTGGTGGCTTCAAAGTGGTGGAGAGCATGGATAACGCTGTAGTATTTCAGTAATCTCCTTGTACTGTTTCGGGACGTGTGACACTGTAGTGTTTCAACTTCATGATTTAGGCTGAAGTCAGTTCCCTTCTCTCCTAATCCATTCTCATCCGTTGCACAGGAGGAGGATTATCCCAATGTGGCCGATGCGGCTGGCAGGGCTATGAAATCCATATGCGCCTCTGTGAAGTATGAGCAAGTCCCCTCCGATGTGGACTTGCTATCAAATTACCTTCAATTTCTGAGCGACTCAGCTACTTACGAGTCGAGGTGTTCACAGTCGGCAACGGAGCTACGCTTGCTTCAAGAGCGAGTTGTGTAGGAGATGGTAGATTCATTCCGATGAGACACTGCCTTCAGGCGTGAGAGCTACCATTGGGATTGGTGTCCAATCTGGTGGGTTGTCTCAGCTCCCACAGTCGTCCACAAGCTTCCTCCGATGCCTTGGCGCCATGACGGTAAGTGCCTTCTCCAAGTTCCTCTTTGTTTCTTCGTAGGTTTAGGGAAACAGATCACGAGCTCCCTAGACTCTACACGGTCCACACTTTACTAAGTCATCTAGGGTGTGTTTCAGAGGACGAGGCAAATGAGGTGCGCCGCATACTACTATCCGAGCGGGTTCCACGGATGTCAGCAACTCCTTTGGTCAAGGTACTTCGCATCGCCATGAACTCAGTGTATGGTTGGTGGAGGGTAATGACATGCCCGATATTTGGGGTTACACGGGCGGTGGTTCGTAGTCTCTGCAAGAAGCATGACGACATGCAACGAGCTGTCACGTTGTTCGCGTTCGAAGCACCTTTCCGTTTTGCGGGTCTGATGGGTTGCGAGCCCAAGGCTATACAGGATGAGGTGATGAAGGATGCCCAGCTGATTTCCACTGGTAAGGATGATGGGGTGCTCGATAGAGTCCTCTTTTGGGCAGAGGCTATCCGTGTTCGTGCCTTGTAAGACTTGGCGCTCCATCATCCGGCAGTGTTTCGTACCTGCTGGACAAGTACAAAACCCGACCAGTGGGCCGAACAATCTGTGATTTAGGTAAAGTGTCTGTATCAACGTGAAGACTTCGACATCGGATGGGTGTTGGACGAGGATGCCCCTAAGTGGGCAACACGAGTGGCGGAGACCCGTCGCCAAATCAAGGAATTGGTCCAGTCGTTGGACTCGGCCATTGAGGACGACGACAAGGCAGCTTGGCGGACCCAACTTGGCAGCACCAGTAGTGCCGCGCCTGGTCCTGACGTGCAGAATTTGTAGGTCATACTTCCAATTGAAGGCGCATCATTAGTGCAGTCCGTGCTTTTGAGGGACGTCCCTAAACCCTTAAGTGAAGATTCGCAGGTCGAGTTGATCACAGACGGCCGATCGAGTGTTCCAGACGTAGTGTTTCAAGACGGCAGACTATAGTCGGTACCGTTTTCTGGAGGAACATTGTGTATCGAAGGAGCAGTTATTATTGTAGACGTGGTAAAACTATCCGGTCCACATTCCTTTAGTCAAGATTCGCATGTACGTGAGGTAGTAGAAGGTCAATCGTCAAGTGCAGCGGTAGTGTTTCATGATGCAGTGTTTCCGAAGGACGGTATTCCGATTTCGCAGCAGACTCCATCACTACGCATTGACGATATCCAGACTCAAGATCTGGACATGTCCAATTTCCCCACACAATGCACTCCGCCTCTTGGAGCGTCCATTATCAGCAATTCTAACTCCCCAATGCGGCATCATGTGGAACTCGTGGACAGCACCCCTTGCAGCCTGGAAGACGTATTTGAGACCATCATCAATACACCGGATGACCCTTATGCTCTTCATGAGCCTGATAGCGTTGACGAAGTTCAGGCTGGTGACGAGGTGGTCCCCGTTGACTCAGCTAGACCTAAGTCTTTGCAACATCGGAAGAGTGTAACTTACGAGCCCTTGCCGATTCTGGAGCGTCAGTCGAAGGCATGGGAACGACTCAGCATTGCTCAGACATTCTCGACTTTACAAGTAGAAGACCTAATCGAGGCGCTGCCCAGGTAATTCGCCATTTTGCCCTAAACCCATGTCCTCCATCTTTTCATTTTAGCAAGCCCGTCCAAATACATATGTGCCTACTTCACAAGGTCTCTGATAGTGTTTTGGTTCCATGGTTTCCTTGCAAAAAAGGTTCAGAAGATGCGGATGGAGAGGACATTTGCTTCTACACAAGTAAGTGGGATTCCTTGCCCGTGCCAATCTGCCAAATTCGAGAGCTGCAGTCCACCAAAAGATTTCTCGGGCAGAATGTTTTGGAGCTCCTCACCCGTCGATTGTAGTGGAGCCTTTCTGAGTCAGCACGCAATCATGTTTATGTGGCGTCGTCCTTTATGCAAGCAGCAGTGCCGTCCACATGGGACGCCGAGACGGAGGAAGCACTTCTGAAGTGGGGCCGTGAATACCTGGTCCCCACGCGTCTGTATCCAACTTGCTCGCCGGATATGACCGTTCTGATTCCGTACGTTGCGGATTTGCATTGGTCTTTGTTAATTTTCAGCAGTGATGGCGTGAAGCAACTGGATAGTGCAAAGACGCATAAGTACGCCTCGGACCTTGAGTATGTGAACGGCGTTCGTCATGTGTGGGAGATACTGCACGAGCCACGACTGAGCTTGCCTCCAGCGGCGGAAGATGTCCTTTGTCATCGCCAAACCGGGAATCACGAATGCGGTTTCTGTATCCTTCGAAACATGGAGTGTTTCCTCTGTATTTTCTATGGTGAGGCCACATTGACGTCCCAAAACACTGCAGAGGAGTTGTTCAGGTCGTAGATAGCATCCTCCGCAAAACCACGTGACCTACAGAAGAATGTCATAGCAGCTGTTGCAGATGAACTAGGAGCCACCGATGTTTCACAGCCATATGAGCCTCCTTTCCGAGTGACCTACTGCAAGGACACCTCGGATGACACTTTGTTGTTGGGGTTTACCCTTCCAAAGAAAAAGTGAGTGGAAGGACATGCGATGATGCTAGTATCTGGCTTTGTATATGGAAGTGCACTCCTCTGGTTGTACAGTGTATAGGGACTATGTAGATTTTGCTTTCTGTTTTTCCTTATGGGTCTTTCAAATTTTGTGTAGTTATATTAGGCTCTTACCTAGACCACCAAATGTATATAGATTAAGCTATTCTACAGACATTGGAAGCCTTGCTTAGAATAATGCAAACAGTGTTTCATTGAGCATCCTGACTCTACCCTCGTCTACAGCACTATATTACAGTGATTGATTTTTGGCATCACTACCGGTTTAGGGGGGGTTGCACTTATATCAACATTTGAACCCAAATGTTAATTGTAGCTGAATTGTCCCTTTTCCATTTTGATGTCTGATTGCTAAAACCAGTAACTGTGACTTGTGAAATCAACGGAGCTGAGTTGTTATAATGTTCTTGACAATCTAAGTACGCAGGGCTATTTTATTTCTGAAGTAAATCCTATCTTGTACTTTTGGTGCAACTCAAATGGGCTCCTACCCCAAACCACTTGTATACCTGCGCCTCTTGTTCGACTACATTGAAAGCCCTGTTTTGGAGTACAAATCTTAGTGTTTTGTGCATTCTTAAATCTCCACTTTGTATTAGGGTTGCAGAACTCGCTCATCAGTCTTTAGATGTTTTTGTGCTATAAAACAGGAAGTAAGAATTCAGTAAATCTGCATCCTAGAGGGTTAAAAAATATTGATGTTTGCGAGTAAGTTCAGCTTGCGTTACTCCCAAGGCAAGTGAAATATTTCTTTTTTGCAAAGTCCCCAATTTCATGAAATGGATTATGAGACTTCGCGGGAATTCGTATCCCCGACAAACAAAGTGTCTTCAACGTCCTTCTCCAATATCCTAATCGTAGTACATGACTCAAATTTGTCTGTAGATTCCTTGTAAGTTCAATAAGAAGCCCACACCGAAACATTGAGACCTTGTCAGGCATTAGTGCACGAGGTTGTAGATGAGGCAATCTAAAGATGGTGATTTTGCTCCCAAACGTAATCTTCTTCTTCAAACCTCAAGCATGTCCCTTAAATGTCAGTGTTTCATATCATTCCTTTTGGGGGGAGCCACTTAGATCAAGTGACTCCCCATTTGTATTTCCAAGTGGGGGATTCATCTCATTCCATAATTTATTTTGAACTTAGATGAAATGATAAGGTAGAAGATATGGTCCACAGATCACACACAATACATAACTGCGATGCTTAAGAAAATCATAGTGTTCATTCTTTGTTATGTTCTTTTCTTCCTATTTTTTTTTCTTTTACGTGCTTCATTAATATCCTTTATTAATGTAGGATTTAGCATATTCAAGGAGTTGTTCTTCTTCAAATTATTTTAAAATTATTCCATTTCTCACCCTTTTCGATGTATCCATGTCTTGGCTTTTTTACTGCGCCAATTTTTTTATTCCATTTTTTTTTTTGTAGTTAATTTTTTTCATTGTTTTGGTCTATGTGGCTTTCTTTCTTTTATTGTAAGTGAATTTTTCTATTTCCTAATGAACTTATAGGGTTCTTTATTACCTTCTTTTCTTATTTTTTTGTTACTTAGATCAGGTGACTTCCCATTTGTATTTCCAAGTGGGTGATTCATCTCATTCCCAAAAATATAATTTCAACTTTAGATCAAATGATAAGGTAGAAGATATGGTCCATAGATCACACACAATGCATGACTGCGATGCTTTCAAAGTTAGGCATCACACCTTCTTGGTATTCTCAAAGTTCACAAATTGCAAGGAATAAAATTGTTGCACATTCTTTGGATTTAGAAGCAATAACTCTTGTGGCATTGGCCTAGTACACCAATCCTCAACTCAGTCTCTAAAGATATGATAGCCCTCCCTGGTAATCCTGAAGACTTAAAACTAAAACAATGGACTCTGATCACTGCGGCGACCTACGTTGCCTCTACTCCTCAGAAATATGAAACACTGAACCGTCTCCTCCCAAGGCGTTTCATCAGGTTTCCTTCCATCAAGCTGCAGCCTCTCCACCTAAACGTAGTCTTCTGTAAACTCCAGGCCTTCTTCTTGTCTCAAGCATGTCCCTCAATCGTCCCAAGCCCATTCCCAGTCCATCCTGCACACGCTGAAACACTAGTGTGGACCTCACTGGGTGGATAATCCCCGACTCAATATCGGCCTGCAGTGTCTTCAGCTTTCCTTGTAGCTTGTGCAAATCAGTGTACAAATGTCCCATCAAGATGTCGTTTCCCTTACTGAAATCCAGAATTTCTTATACTAAGGTACTTACCGTGGTGTACAGGTCCACAACCTTCCGTGCAAATTCATGCACTACTTCAACTCTATACTGTACCGGAGTGACCTGGACTCCACCATGCACAAGTAGTTCACTTGTTCCCGCCACTCCTAATCCCTTTCGTGCTCCACAAAATCTAGCAACAATCCCCTTCGCGAGCTCAGGTTGCATAAGTCTTAGAACTTTCACCTTGTGCTTGCAAGTGTTTCCTCGCTGTACATGAACACAATTGCAAGAAGCCCATAACTCTCCTGAATTGTGCACAACATAGCGCAAATGGCGCTGTGCAGAAGACGTAACAAACGCTGGCCCGCCCTCAAATTCGGTAGTGTTACGTCCATGTTAGGTATGTCTCGCGCTAGGATAAGAGCGGAAACAACAATGTCCCGTTCCTTCCGGTTGTCAACGAATCCGAATTGCTTGCGCACTCGTTGGTACCAGTAGTGCGTGAGCACGTCACCTGTAAACATGTGGATGCACCAATCCACTCGACGCCCGGTCATTCGACTCCTTTCCGCCTTTAGCACAGATTTCATGTATCCGTGATAACTCTCCACTGCAGCATTCGTGTCTTGTCCCGCATATGGCCAATTGCGGTAGCCAACCACCCACATATGCAACTTCGGCAGCCATTGTTCCTTCACATAATCCTAGAATTCGTTCGCTGCAGGGTGCATGAACTAAAGTTGCTGCAATCTCCATGTAGCCCAATCAGAAGCGGCAACTCCACTGAAATCGCTCCGCTCATACATGATAGAACAAAGACCTTTCAAAATGGCCGCTCGAGTGTCAATGTCTTGAATTTTTATGCATGCCTGCTTTTGCCATGCTCGATGGACATGCCAGAGGCATAGAAAAATTGCCGTATTTGGCCACACCACCCTAAGACAGGGACGCAGAAGTCAGTGTTTCATTGGTGTCACTGTTTCTTCTTAAATCCACAGTTCAACACGTATTGTTTGAAAAAGTAGGTTTTTTTCGTGCATGTCCTTCAAGTGACTGGTCTGAACCTAGACAATCATTTCCACTCTACCTTACTCACCCTTTCCCCAAAGACATGAAGCTGGCCATCATACTGTGATATTAGATAGTGGGAAGACAACATACCTCAAACTATTTATTTCTCCTGGTGCGCAATCCACAATGAATGCATTGGGCTTCCAATTCGGCATATCTCGTCTCAATGCAACATCCAACGCCCGCATCCAGGGAGTGAGATCCTCCTGTGCTGAACGCGATGTAATAATAAAAGCCACCGAGATTCCATTGTGCCATTCGTCGAATACTATGACCGTGTAGAGAGGAAACTGTACATACGTACCAACAATGTTTCCAGCAATAAGAAGACTCATCCGTAAGCAAAGATACGCAACCCTAAACTTGCAGAATCAGACATACTCAGAAATTCCTAATATGCTGACCCTAAATTCTTTCTCAAATTTCAAGGTAAGGCAGGAACTGTTAGAGCTAAACCACCTAATTGTGACGGTAGTGTTTCAAGAATGCATACCTTATTCTCGTTAGTGCCAAACGTGGCATCAATTGAAACACCACTCTCGTGGCCAAAATTGACCAGCATGTCTTTTTGCCAAGGTGTTTGAATTCCTATTGTGAAGGGCATTGTCGAGTGTGTCAGTGTACCTTGTGTGACCAGTCCCATTTCTTGGTAAAAAAAAACACTGCCTCAGTTTTGCTCCACCCACATCTGTACACTTTTTGCATCAAAAGTGTGCAGCATATACGTCTCCCGTGCCACCTTCGTAGCCAAATTCCTGACATCCTGCTCATGTAGGAACATGTCCCTCGAAATGCCACTGCCTGCGCTAAGGGAGTCCTTCACAATCTGAATGTGTTTCGACATTATCTGTGGAACACTGTGTCCATCCCAGAGAAGTTTCAAGACGAATTCTTTAATTTTTTCTGACAAGTGCCATGTGAACGCACTTCGGTCTCTTGCATTGCTCAATCCATGGCATTGAATACCGGCTTCATTCACATGGTCACTTTGGTAGAGTGTTATCTCCGTGACATGTGGAGGCAAATATAGTGTTTTCACACTAAATGACGCCAAGCACCCCCGCTTCAAACCACCTCCCCACTATTTCAGCGAATCTCTTGGCTTCCCAAGGACAGCAGGTCTTTGTGGACTCTTCTTGGTCCCACTTGGCTTTGTTGTCTGTAAGTCATTATTTTCCTGCTCATTCAGGGTGATCAGCACAGGGACATTGTTACTTCTGTGAGACTCAATAGCCTGCCTAGAGGCGTCTCGTTCAGTCCTACTGCTTTCCACTGCAGTTGCACATTGTGCAAGAGGCAGCCGTGCTTCCCCAACATTGTTGATCAATAATGCCACGTCTAAGTTGTCGTAGTAGGGAGGGGGCGGGCCATTCAAGTCAAGTTCCAAGAAGGCAGCCGGTAGTGTTATGCGGGTCTTTTTCGGCGCCTTAGGACGCTTGCACACAACCTTTTTTGTTTTCTTTTGGAGCTTGATGGCACTTCAAGCCTGCCATCGCAATACTCTGGATTCAGCTTCGGTAAGTGGAAGCCGAGATGATTCAACATTGTTAGCTGGTAAATTCAAGTCTATACTCAATCCTCGAGGTGTCTTGGGCTTGTCACTTAAAGGAATAGCGAACAGATCCGTGGATAGTAATGCGGTTTCAGGGGCACCTGGAATTGCAGCATTTCGGTGCGGGCGTAACTGACTCCGGCGCTTAGCTGGCGGTGCAGTGTTTTCTCCTACAGCAGATGCCCCAACCATGACAGTGTTTCGAGACGTCCTGCAGCCGCTTTCCATGCTGAGGCGACGAACAGTGTCTGCAATTTCTCCCACGCCAAGTTCAATGTCATCTGACAGCATTGGAAGGTTCTTTGTTGGAAGCTTCTTTGTGGCATGCTTCCGCTTGGGCTTGGAAGCACCCTCTGCCTCGTTCCCTTTTCTTGACGTCTTCTTAGTTCTTGTTTTTTTCTGTTTTGGTGGCTGCACTTCCCCTTCCGCAAGAGGAATCTTCTATTTTGCTTTGCCTTTTGTCACTACAAGAAAAGCAGTCCAAAATGACAAAAACTGGTCCGAAATGACAAAAATAAGCTAGTCCTAATCTACAGAAAATTGACAGTTTTTTGTCAATTTAGGCAATTTTCTGTAGATTCGGACAGTTTTTGTCATTTCGGACAGAAATTCGTCAAATTTCTGTAGATTAGGACTAGCTGATTTCTGTCATTTCGGACGTGTTTCTCTTGTAGTGTGTCTTCACAGCTCCAACAACAATAGCCTTTGGTCTTTTCTTCCTAAGCAACATTGAGCTTATTGTCTTTACATTTGCAAAGTGGCCCTGTGGACCGAATTGACAATGGTAGCTGCAAAACCCAAGGTACAGATGTACAGTATTTCGAAACACTTGGTAAGTAGGAGAGCAAATGGAGTAAGAGGTGATCGCGGTCCCTAAATGATGTGAACAAAAGATATGCCAGAGTAGAGACTGAATGTCCATTGGAAAGTATGAATTTCAACTACAAAGGAGGTAAAAAAAGGAAGAGTTGTGTACCGTGTAACCTCATTTGCAGTAGTTTTAGTTGCAAAGTATTTTTCTCCATCTTTCATTGGCTTTGTTCGTATTTTCACAAACTTGCTGGTTACATCGCCTTTTGTATTTTCCATGCCCACGATGAAGTCCTGGACTCTACTAGTGGGGATGAAACATTGTTGTACAACTGCTACCTTCTTAGTGTCCTTCCCTTCTCTTTTGCGTACCTGTCGTGTTTCACGAAGGCACCACAGCAAGGAATGCACGAAGATGGGCCCATCAGGAAGAAACTGCACATTAGCCTGGACAAGTTCGAGTTGCACTGCCAATTGACCTGACCTTGTCGCGTACTTGATTCCTCTTGAAGCAGGAGCGGGCTTTGTATCTCCACCAAGACCATTCATTGCGAAGGGTGATTTTGTTTCAGCCATGGAAGGACTGAAACAAGGCACTACCGAATAAAAGCAACCTCCCCAAACCCTAGAAGCAAACCACCTGGAAAAGGGCTATTTGCAGCGTAAGCGTAGACCCTCTCCCCCCATAAACCCTAAACCATGTCAAAATTGTGGTAGTACAGCGTAAACCTGAGCTCCCTTCCCAACTCGTGTAGGATTCAAAAGGATCCTCTTTAAATGCTCCTGATGTATGAGGACGTACTGCTGCGCATTACACCGTATGTGGGAAAATGCACTCTAAACACTGATTCCATTGAAGATTGGCCCAACAGAAGATTGATGGATATGCACCCAAGAAGCACAACGGATTTGCAAAAAAGAAGAAAATGCACCCTAATCCCTGAACTGCTATCACACGTGCATCAATTCACAGAATGGGCCTTGCTGCAACGACTTTGCTACTAAACCTTGCAATTCCCGCTGGAATTCCTAGCCTAAAGCCATTCAAAGCCTATCCGCAATCACGCCTAAACCTTCCTACGTGCTAAGCCTGTCGATTGCTGCCTCCTTCCGTCGCAAAACAAGAAGTGCAGCCCACCAAAGCGGCAATCTGTCGCAAAAAATTCAATTTCAAGCAAAACCGTGGGCACGGTCGACCAAAGGCGCCGGACAAGCACCCCAAACCCTAACCATATGAAACCCTCGCCCCCAAAAACAGAGGTGGTCCACCCTAAACCGCTAAACCAAGCCGAAACACTAACTCAGGACATTGAACAAATATCAATGACCCTAAACCCTAGCCGCCTGAAACCCTCGGTCCAGAAACACAGCTGCTTCATCCGAAACCCTAAAACACCCAAAACATTGAAACATTGACTGGGGACACTGAGTCATTTCCAAAACAAGTACTGTGCGGAAATGGACGCGAAACACATTCCTGCAGAGATTGTGATTTACCGCGGGAAGTGTCTACCGGGTAAAAACCGCAAGGTAAAATGGACATCAATGTTGTCAGCTACTACGGTTCATGAATCGAGGCCCGCGAAGGGCTGGCATGGAGGAGAGGGCCAGAAGGTGGCAGAGTCATAAAAGAAGGGGTGAGAAATAGTGAAACGCCCATCCGCATGGTGGTTGGAGTGGTCACCAACCTATTTCCAAGCCTTAGGCAAGGGTTGACAATTACTTACACCTTCTTATATCCTTAACTACTTATTTATGCCTGGGCCACCTACTTACGCTTGAACTATCCCTTACACATTGGGTTATCCCTATGATGTTCCTACTAAAAAATCCAATGGCTAAAGGTCATTTAAGAGATTTCCTCCTCCCAATCCTATCCTTATGGTCCTTCCTATCTAAACTCCTCCTCCACTTTGAATGTCATTCTTCTTCCTCCTCTTTCTCTTGCTCCAAGGATGAATGGAAACATTCGTTGCCCTTGATTCTCCTCCACCTCATTGCTTGCCTTGGTTTACCTTCTTGCGATGGGGGAGCTTGGCATTAAATACTAATTTTGTGTGGGCCTTTATAAGAGCACATTAGGTGAGACAAGATCAACCAATACTTTGAATGACTAGCTAGCACTATTGAATGACCAGTCAGCACCATTGAATGACCAACCAACACTTTGAATGACCAGCCAATACTTTGAATGAACCAGCTAGCATTGGTTGTTTGGCCTTGTCGACTTAGTAGCCAAGGTATGGAGGCCGGATATTGGGGCTGGGTATCGAGGTTTGGGGCATCGGAAGTTAGGCATTAAGGCTGGATATTGAGGTTTTAGGCACCAGGAGCTAGGCACTGGGGCTGAGGTATCAGGGCCAAGTATTAGGGTTCTAGACACCAAGAGCTAAGGTGCCAAGATTGGAGTGTCAAGAATTGGGTTGGGTTTGTAGGTTCAAGGTTGGTCTACTAGTTAAGAGCTAGGTTTGTGAGTGTAGGGCTGGTCTGTTGGTTAAAGGCTGGGTTTGCAAATTAAGGGCTAATCTACTGATTTCAGGGTTGGTCTACTAATTAAGGAGTGGTCTATTGGTTCAAGGTCTAGGTTCCTTACATTTTGTATATTTTGGTCTTGTAACTATGGTATTGGAATACTTCCCCTTCTAAATTTTGGATGCTAAATTTTGAATAATCTCCAATGCATTTTGGAAACTAAACTTTGAATCTAACCATTTGGGGGAAGCAAGACTTCTCTTTCACCCTTAGATAACTATAATTTTGGACTACATAGGTTCAAATCTTTGCCATGATTTTTGAATTATTATAATGTCTAACTACCTAAGTTCAAAACTTCACCATAGTTTTTGAATCGCTATAATCTCTAACTACCTAGGTTCAATGCTTTGCCGTGGTTTTTGAATCACTATAGTGCCTAACTACCTAGGTTCAAAGCTTTGTTGTCTACGTGGAACCCACAAATCCACAGAAGGCCTAGACAAGGTTAGTTTCCACAACAAAAACAAAACAATGGGTTGGCTTGGGTTAGTATGACCATGGGTTAGTACAACACTTCAAAGACTCATACTAAATGTCCTCCAAAGCAGCATCGCTAAGATACGGTAGAGGGTTGCTTTAGGATTAGTACACAACACAATAGAAACTCAATATTTCTCATAACAAGCTCAATCGGAGAGGGAGCTTACAAGGTTAGCACTCACATACAACATCAAAACAAAGTAGCGACAATAAGAGTTGGAATTTTCACCACAAAGCTATTTTCACGAGGCCATTTTGGTCACATGGCCAACTTTACCATGAAGGCATTTGTGTAATGAGGTCATTTTCAAAACAAGGGCATGTTCAATGATAGTGCATTTTCACCCATGGACATTTGTACTACAATTCAATCTTCGTTACATTAGCAATTGTACCATGAGGACTTTATAAATTAAAAAAGGCAGTCTTGGCAAAAGGGTATTTGCTCTACATGGCCATTTGCTTTAGGTGGCCATTTTTGGCACAAAGAAAAGTTTACCATGAAGGCATTTTCATTCAAGAACCATTTTCTATAGGTAGCATTTTCACCAAAAGAAGGCATTCAAAGGGCATTTGCAAACACGAGGGCATTTTCACAAGAAGGGCATTTTAAAATGAGGGCTTTAATACAATAGGACATTTTCAATGCAAGTCCATTTTTGTCACATAAATAACATTTATCATAAGCACTTTTTCAATAGAAGCGCATTTTTAGTAACACGGATTTGCTTCACAGAATGTTTTTGGAAAAAAAGGGCATTTTTACCTCATGCACATTGTTTCTACAAGGCCAATTCTTGCGTAAGGACAAGTTTGCCATGAGCGTATTTTTATGAAGAAGGCAATTTGATATGATAGCATTTTCACTACAAGGCCATTTTGGTCACATGGCCAACTTTACCATGAGGGCATTCATTATAAGGGCATTTTTGTAACAAGGGCATTTCTAAAAATAAGGACATATTATTATTTGTGCAATACAAGTTAGTGTTATTAATAATTGCATAAACTTGTGTAGCACTAAATGCAAACATAATATTGGTGAATAATAAATAAACAATTATAGTGAACCATTTTCCTTCCTCTTTTTCTTTCTCTTAGTACCTTTGTTGCTTTCTTTTTTCTTCTCTCTAATCTCTCTTGGCGGAGATTGTTGCAAAGGAAGTCAAAGCTTCTCTTTTGTCTCTCTATAGTTGTCCCCACTTCATTGAAATGTCCTTACACTACACTCTTTGCAGTTTTTCATTAGGGTTTCAAAGCACATGAATTTCCTCACAAGTCTTCTTCACAATGGCAGCTCTCATCCCAAACTCTTGCATACACTACATATACATCTTCAACCACAATGGCATGTGCTTGCATTACCATGTGTCATTACCACACTCAATTAGTAGCAAAACTAAAAAAAGTTTTTTTTTGAAATTTTGGTGAAATTATGAATATTTTTTGATGTTTTCCTCAACACAAAATGATCATGGTAATTCAAGGTGTTTAAGTCTTTTACAAAGTGGAATCAAATTTTTGTTTGGGGTGTGGTAATTTTCAATCTAAACATCTATATCACACTAAAATATGCAAATTGAATTCCATATATTTTAGTATTTCTTGAATTTTGAAATTGAGATACATCCAAGCATCCATATCTGATTTCATGCCCTATTTTTATTGTGCTGAACCTACATACCAATATATTGACACATAATGAACTTGAAGAACTTTAAAGAGTCCCATTTTTAAAAAATATTTCCATCTTGAAAAAATAGAACTATTCAATATTTGTTTCAAACATCAATTTGAATCTTGATTATCAATTTAAATGAAACATCAAATTACACCTTTGAGTACAAATTGACTTTTTGAAGACTCCATTAGACCAAGGCCTTATTTCTGCCAAATTACACTCAAAACTGCCATTTCTGTAGCAAAGAGTAAAAAAATTTGAAAATTATTTTTTTTGCACATCCAACCGTAGGATTGTATACCTCACTAGTATGGAAATGTGCGGAAAAAATTTCAGAAATTTTGACCACATAGATTAAAAGATATTTGCGTTTAAAGTGAGAAAAACAATTTTTTCAGCACCTTGCGGGACTGGATTATTTGACTTTGAACTTTTTTAACTTAAATTTTTTGCACTACAAAGTTTTGAGCTTTAAATCCTTATTGTGGGAAATTGAGTTGAGAGTCTAGGGAAAAAGGAAATTTTAAGAAAAAAAATAATTTTTGTGCTTAAAAAAATTGTTAAGTAGAAGTAGGTATGAGAATGAAGGAAAATCTAAATTATTAATATCTATAAGATGAAATTAAAATGCACTAATCCCAATGGTGAGATTGTTCTAGCAAGCAAACAAAATCATGTAAAAAATATTTTTCAGAAAAATTGTAAAAATTGCATTCAGAAATGAATTCTATAAGTTATTTTTTCAGGAAGATGCTCTAACTGCCCGATAAACAAGATTGTCCATAACTTTCTCATAATAAGTACAAATGGAATGAATCAAAGCTTCCCTTGCAGACAAAAATATACTCTACAAGAAAAAAAAATCCAAAAGTTCAAAATTTAAAATTTTGAATATTGTTTTTGCTGCCCGGACTGCCCCCCGTCCCCTACTTTGAGCTTATTTGGTCATAACTTTTGTTTCCGGGCACCAAATGTGAAAAAAATTATATTTTCACAATGCTCATCAGTTTTTCTATCTTCAAAAAAAGTTTCAAAAAATCATGACAAAATTTCAGCCCGTAGGTACCTGTCCGAAATCCAATTTGTCCCTCGAAGGGACACTGGTCCTTTAGGGGTTAGTTCTCAATTTCCTTTAGGGGTTAGGAATTGAGGGATTAACAAGTTAAACAAAATAAGCATAACTTGTCTATTCAACAATTGTGTTTATACAATATTGGACTTCAAATAAATTGCAACTAATTTCCCAAACAAAATTGTATGATTAGAAAGTGTATTTTTTGAACAATTCATTGTTCAAAAGCTAAACAAATTGTTTAAAGAGAATGTTTGGTGACAGATTCTCCTATTTTAGTGGATGAAATCACTCAATCGCTTCAAAAATCTATGAACAATATCACTCTATTATGGATGAATTTTCACAATTCTTGAAGTGTTTTTATCAACGTTTGGTATGTTTCAACTAATAGAAGCTGGATCAAACCCCTGGCATTCAAAATTTCTGTTGAAAGATAAATTGAAGCCACATCAAAATCTTTTGTTCAATTTCACACTTCCATGCTTCATAGAATTAATTACAAATTTCAAAAGATGATAGTGCTCTAAAACCATCCCCAACATAAATGTTAATTGGCCATACATTAAAAACTGCATACCTTAACTCTTAACCCCTAAATGTAATGTAATGTCCAAGGTCTATTTTGAGTTTCTTGAAATTTGCTTTAAATTGAACAAAATGTCAACATTTTGATAAGTTGCATTAATTTTTTTGGATTTGTAACCATAAAAATTCAAATTAGACATGTTAGAGATCTCATAGGAAAAAATAACACAACAATATCACTTATGGAGTGAAAGATTATAATGTTTGACTATGAGGGTGTTACAACTATGAAAATCTTTCAACTCTCTTTTTACATGTCAAATCTAAAAAATTGGTCACCAAAAAAATACAAGGTTCAAAGACCTAACATGTATAACCCCAATCAATTTATGGCTTCTTAAATTCTACTCTAATTTTTTTAAATGAATTTTGAATTTGATTATTTCTCCAAGATCTAGTGTATTTGAGGCTCATTTGTAAGAGCTCTCGAGACTACAGGAAATCAAGATTGCAATGGGTAAACTTGCACAAAATTGTGAATAGAAAAATCACTATCATTTATTTTCAAGATCAGATTTTTGATGCTAAAACTAGACTTCAAGAACTTTCCAAAAATATAAATTACAAAAAAACCTAACCAAGTTTTATTTAACTTCAAAGTTTTGCAAACACCATATTTTGGTGCCTCAGGCATTTAAGGGTTAAAGGATGATAGGGTGACTTTGAAAATCATCATGACTGAAGCATTGGCTTAAAAAATTGTAAAAGCACATATTCCAAGACAAACTACTATAGAAGACCTCCCCTTTTCTTGCAAAATTCCGAGGATAGTTACACTTCTGTAACTACATAAAGAGATCCTCTGTCATCCATCCATCGGACGCAAAACGTCCGCCTCAGGGTTAAGTACCATGATAAGAAATCAATAGCAGTTACAAAAAACCCACCTAAAAGGAAAAATACATGATAAAGATTCTCCCTATAAAGAATAGCTGACAAACACAACCATCCAAAAGCAACACAGTTGGTGATGTTCCACCAAACACCACTATAAACATAGTACGTAAAAAAACTTAATGAAGACGATGAGCAATCTTGATTCACTTCAGATAGCACATGTTCGTAATATTGAATAATCGTGATCTCAGAACAGGACAATGCATATGCAATGAGGCCGACACCACAGCAGATTTCTGCCATCGGAATGGTGTCGCAACTACCGATTCCACCTCCACGCACCTCGAGGCATCCTGCTGACATCAGTCTTTCACAATCCAGGAGCGTTACAGTGTAGTCTGCTCCATCTATGTCCGCTCACAGCAAAGATGCCTTACAGTCACACTGGCAGATTTATCAATCGTTGCTTCCAGCTCTGTGACTATCTCAGGTGCTAGGGTTGCAGAGAAATTAGCTAAAGTTACAGCGCCTCTTATTCGAGGCCAAAACAATGAGGTCGTCAACGACGATTAAACCGTCCACCACCACCACCACCACCACCACCACCCCCTCTGCTTCCACCTCGACCACCACCCCATCCACCTCCCCGTCCGCCGAACCCTCCTCCTCTTCCACCTCTTCCACCGAAGCTGCACCCACAATTGAACAACAACAGCTCAGGGCCACTCTCTCAAAAAAGGCGTACAGCTAAACGCTTTCCCACAACAACCACTCCTACCATCTTCACTACCAACTTCAAAGCACATTGGAGAACCAACGGCAAACTGTTCAAGCCAAAAATTTGAAAATTTAAACTAGACCCCGTCCAGCATTATCACTGTTGAAACCAACAAGGAATCACCCAACCTACAACCGCACATACCTTCTTTCATCGCCACCGCCCCGATCCGGTTTCACTTGCAACTCCGGCAGAATGTCCAAAACCTCCACCGTAAAGTTTTCACCTTCTTGTTCTGGAACAATTTACACAACAAAAACCACTCAGCCCAAACGCAAAATCCCTTCTCACCCGAAAACTATACCAAATTGAACAACCAGCTCAAAAATTTCCGCCCACGACACTGCAGGCAAACAAACCGATCTTACCTGCTGTGAATTCCTCCACACTCCGAGATGGAATATCGAACACTGCTCCCGTGCCGTCCACCGTCAGGTTCATGCGCCTCACTTCATTCACGGATTCCTCTGGCAAATACTTCCGCAAACAGTTGAACGCATATGTTGGGGAGTACATGCTCGTATTTGCCCTCAACATCAGCGTGGTGGCGTCATCATGTGAAGTAAGCAACGACCTTCTCTTCAGCTCCGTTTGACCAGATATCTTCGCGATGGCCTTTGCGAGCACATCCAGCACCGGCAGACCACTGCTCGCCACAAGATCCTCAGCTGCCTTACGGAACAATGGCACCACACTCCCGTTCACGGCAAGAATACCATCCAACGCTGTGTTGCCGCTGGCCTTGGCAATATCGGCAGGTTGAGGAGGCGCTATTCGCTCAAACTTGAACCCTGCTTTACGCTCGATCTGGGGAATCATGTACTCCTTCTTCCTGTCGTAAAACAAAACAGAAATACCCGTGTTTCCAGCTCGTCCCGTTCGTCCGGACCGGTGAATGTACGTCTCCGCATCTCGTGGAGGCTCACACTGAATCACCAACTGCACGTCGTTGATATCCAAACCTCTCGCAGCAACATCCGTGGCCACCAGAACAGTGAACTTTCCAGAACGGAAACCTTGAAGTGTCACCTCACGCTGCGCTTGAGGAATGTCCCCGTGAAGAGCCCTTGACGTGCCCAGCTTCAACGCTCCCGACAACTCAGTCGCGTCGTTCTTCGTCTCCGTGAACACGATCACACGGCCCCCAGTGGCGTAACAGCTGATCACGTCTTGCACCAGTTGAGTTCTCATGCTGTAGTGACCCGGAAGCAACAAGTGCTTCACGCTGTTGCTGGCCTTCATTTTCTCGTCGCCAACCAGATCCACCGTCTTCCTGCTCGCCTTCAAAAACTTCGCCGCGATCTTGCGCACCCACTCCGGAAGGGTGGCACTGAACAGCAGAGTCTGCACCTTCGCAGGATCGTCCACCCCGCTCAGAATCAACTCCACATCGTCCACGAACCCCATGTTCAGCATCTCGTCGGCTTCGTCCAAAATGCGGAACTTCAAGTCCTTCAGGTTCAAGCCCCCTCTTTGGATGTGGTCCTTGATTCGTCCAGGGGTGCCCACCACAATGTCCACGCCTTTTCTCAAAGCGTTCTCCTGGGGACCGTACGGTGCACCGCCGTAAACGCACACGGTGCTCAATCCCACCGAATTGCCATACATCTCGAAATCTGCATGCACCTGCTTTGCCAATTCCCGGGTCGGCGCAAGAACGATCACGCTCGGAGCTCGACCTCTCTGGAGGTTCTTCACTTGCCCACCCTGGGTCAGAGACTCCAACACAGGCAGCACGAACGCCAAAGTTTTCCCCTGTCAAAAAATCGAATCAACATTTGCCGGAAACAAATGTCAGACAAGCTATTCGCCAAGAAACAAAGGGCACACATCAAAATGCATCTGTGACGTGAGGTAACACACCTCATCAAAATGCGCTTAGCTATAATTCATGCGTCAAACCCTAAAAACTTTGCCTGTTACTGCTCTCAAAGCAGAGGACTATTCAGAAAACAGCCCGACAAGCTAGACCTTCGATGTCACGCACATGGTCGAGCAAGAAGTGTGGCCACAAGGACAACAGCCACATAAATTGCCGGCATGTGCAAGAAATCCAGAGCATCACTTTAACATCACCGAATTCTCTCCATAATTCCAAACATTTAAGTACTTGAAAGGGCCGCAAAATGCATCACAACAGCCCCAGCTACGACATCCAGCCCCGAAACCCTACCTGTCCAGTGCGAGCTCGCCCAATCATGTCGTTTCCAGTGAACACCGCGTCAAACGTCTGAGCTTGAATCGGAAACAGAGACTCGATACCCTTCGATTTCAGCTTCTCCCGCAACGCCTTGCAGATGTTGAAGTTAGACACCGCCATCGCGTCCACGGCCACACCAGCCTGCTTCCCTCCATTCTCCACCACTTTCTGAATCTTCTTCGCCGCGGTGCCCTCGTCCTCAGGAGACTTCGACCGCTTCTTCTTCGACGACTTCGACACATCCATCTCCGCAGCGTCACCGTTCGCCGCCTCCTCAGCCTTCTTCTCTTTTTTTTTTTTTTGCTTTTTCTCAGAATCCGGGGCCGGCGGCGACATCGTCATAGCGACGACAGCCTCGTCGACCACCTTCATCTTCTTGCTCTTCTTCACAATCTCTCCGGCCGAGTGACCGTTCTCCATAGCTACAGGTCCCGGCATCCTCACCGACGACACTCAATCACTCTCGAGCTCAAGATTTCCCCCCCAACAATCCAACGTCGTGCTGAATTCTCCGCAACTTCCAAACCCTCAATCACGCACGAAGCGTTCAAATTGAAAGACCCGAAGGTAGCGGCTAGACCCTCTGAGTGGCGGTGTGGCTCCCACAAAGACTAGGCCAAATCAACGCAACCGCGCAATTGTAGTAATTGAAGGAACTGATGGAACGAGGACAAAACCTCCCCAGGCCTGGAGCTCGCGAGCGAGCAGCGCCTAGACGACGGAGGTGCAAAAGGACCGTTTGCTGCGCAGCCTCTTGGCTTACAACGAGCCGAAAGTCGGAAACCCTAATTTCTCCAGTATCCATTGCCCTAATTGTGGACCCTTTTCTTCACTTTTACTTTTAAGTCCTCTGCAGTTGCTTTTTCTTTTCTGCGGTGAATTTTTTCCTTTCCATTTCTGCTTTTGACCTAGTTTCCGACCAAATCTAGGTCTGGCAATTATTCATTATGCAACGGAATGCTTCAAATGTCTACAACAATTGTACTGAAATAGTACATTAGAAAAAGGTAGAAAGATAAGTTATGTGTTCTCTAACTTAACCCCTAAAGGCCCTATTTCATTTTTCTGTCAAAAAAAACACTCAAAACTACCATTTCTACTGTGTTCACTCAAGGAAAAAATATACATATGTGTATTTTTTTAGAACCTAACCATAGGATCTTGTACTTTGTTTGTATGAGCCAATGTGGTAAAATTTTCGTAAAGTTTGACCGTATAGATTGAGAGATATTAGTATTCAAAGTTTATTTATTTATTTATTTAGAACACTACCCTGTAATTTCAGATGACTTTGACCACCATTTGTGAATTTTTTTTCACTATGGACTTTGAATTTAAATTTTTTTGTGTTCAAGAGTTGAATTGAAAGTCTAAGAATTTTTCTTTTTTTAAAAAACACTTGATTTGCATTTTTTTTAAAATTGTTAAGTAGGAGTAGGTTCAAGATTAAGAGAAAAACTAAATTGTTAATAGCTTTAAGATGGGATTGAAACACAATAATTCCAATGGTGAGATTGTTTTAGCAAGCAAACTTAACCTATTAAAACAATTTTTTTAAATTGTGAAAATTGCATTTAGAAATGAATCCTATAAGTTATTTTTTCAAAAAGATGCTTAGATTGCAAAAAAAAAAAATTGTTCATAACTTTTACATTACTAATCCAAATGGAATGAATCAAAGCTTTAAATGTAGACAACAATATAATCTATAAGATGAAAAAAAATCAATTTAATTTAATTTTAATTTTTTGTAGATTTCTTTTTCTACTTGGCAACTTGAAGATTACGTTTAGGATGGCATGACTTTTGCTCCTAGGCACCAATTGAAATGAAAAATATATTCCCACGAAACTAATAAGTTTTTCTATCTTATGAGAAAGTTTTGAAAAGTTTTGTTGAAAATTGAGTTCATAGGACCATGCCTGAAATCCATTTTGTCCCTCAAAGGGACACTGGGCCTTTAGGGATTAAAGTGTCTGATAATTTTTTGGCACAAGGATTAAAAACTACGTGCATTAAGATTTTTAACCCTTTATTTTATGTTCTAAAATTTAAAGAAGAAAAACAATATGAGGAATTTCCTCTACTTTGAAAATTTATGTTATAAATTATTGATATTTTTATTTGTTATTTATAATTAGTTACAAATTTTTGAAGTAAAAAATTACACTATAAAGCTGAAAATATTTTTCATATCCCTATTTTATTTCATAAAAAAATATTTTTTAAATGAAAAAAAATTGCTATAAATAAATAACTCTCTATTTAAAGTTCATTTTTCCTGAATAATGATGCAATGGTCATCTAAATGTGTTCTCTATAAATATTTGAGTTGAAAAACATGTGATTTTAGTTCATTTTTTAACCTATTGTAGAAGTTATTTCATATGTTATTTGAGTTGGGAATTTTCGGCACCCTAAACTTTTAGTCAATATTAAACAAAGTTCAAAACTATAGATTGAAATTGTAGTTTATTAAAAAGTGTATAGGGGTCCCAAAAATCCCTTGAACTCATGTGATTTCTTATAGATACATCACAAAGTTTAGACCCTACGGTTTGTCAACAATTTTCATGTGGTTATCGTTATTTCATGGGTTTGCACGTTAATTACAATTTATTGCATCATTATGATGCATTACTTCGCATCATTACAATACAATTGCAAATAATGCATTGTAACGATGCAATAAATTGTAATTAACATGCAAACCCATAAAACAACAATAACCACATCATAATTGTTGACAAACTCTAGGGTCTAAACTTTGTGATGATACACTAAATGATCCCTTGGGTGTTTTTTTGTTGTTCTACTATTATAAAAAAGATAATCAAACACCCAAAAAATTCTATTATCATTGGTGATTAGACTAGATTAGACTATAAACTTTAGTTGTACCTCTTGAATGTTTTTTTGAATACAATAAATTATTCTTATTATATTTTTTCATTTTATTTTCACATATTATAAAAAATTCCAGAAATTAAAATTTTGTTTGAAACCAACATAGATTTTTTACATTTACACTAGAAAGACATTGAGGCCCAAAAGTGGCCGTTAGAGACAACTTTCAAGATTATTGTAAGAAAGAAGAATGTATTTATTGGTTCCACAAATCAAATCATTTTTTGCAAAGTACCTTAATATAAGAACTTATCTTTTTTTCCTTTCTTCAGAGAACAAGAGACCTTAGATGGCACAAGATAGTTTCAATAAATATTTTAATTAAAAAAAATTTAAAATTTAAAACATAATTTTAAATTAAATCCAAAATTATAAAACTTTGACAATATGATATGGACGAATTTGGGCACATTAAATTGTGATTATTTTATTATTTTTATTTAATTTTTTTAAAATTTAAAATTATTAAATAATTGGACTAGCCCTATGTTTGTTCACAACTTGAGGAACCTTTTCTTCATGGCCCTTGCAAGGCCTAAATTTTTCCTAATGTCAAGATTAATAGATGAGATCATCTTATATTCATCCATTAAGTTAAGTTGTTTGTTTGTTACATTGAGATCTCTTGTATTGTATACACCTTGGTTGCATTCTTAATACTGATGGAAAGCTCTCACTAAGGAAGGGTGCATGGACTTTGTTTTGTGGCATTTGGACTTATAGTGTGAAAGTTATTGAATTTCAAAGTTTTTATAAGTAAAAAATTTAGAAAATTAATTTTTCTTTTGACTATAGCAACAATACAAAGCACACTAGTAATTGTAAAACTAGTGTGCCTTGTACCATTGCTACAAATCAATGAAATATAAAAATAAAAGTAATTTTCTAATTTTTAAAAACTTCAAACTTTTATATCTTTTACACTGCATGTCCAAATGCAATGAAGCCCATGCACCCTTCCTTGCTAAGATCATTCTAATGGTACCAAGGATTCAATCAGGGGACATATAGTCCAATAGATTCCATTGTAACAAACAAACAAACATCGTTATTTATTTATTTATTTATATATATAACAATGTGCCTTATTGTTGTTGCTCCAGCCAAAATAAAAATAAAAGTTATTTTCAAATTTTTTAATTTTTAAAAACTTCAAAATTCAATAAATTTCACACCATCAATCCAAACACCACAAAACAAAATCCATGTATCCTTCCTCGCAGAGAGCTTTATGATAGTATCAAGAATATGATTGAGAGGCACATAGTCTAGGAAATCTCACTGTAACAAACAAACAAAACAAACAAATTCATCCATTCATTAGATGTTTTTCAGCTACATTAGAGGGTTGTTTCATGTTAGTTCTTCATGCTAGGAACCAACCACTGTTGACCAATTATTTGATGTGGCAATTGCTTTGCCACATCAAACTATTATTGTGGTTGAGTTGCTATAGTTTGGAAACGTGGGGAAACTTGTAACCCTATAGAGAAGTTGAATCTAATCTAATGTAAGTTTTATATAAACATACATAAAATTGAAATTTTCAAGTGGTTGCTATGCATTTTTTGTTTTGCAATGGATTTCTAGTTGTTTCAAAAAAATATAAACCATCGTCAATAAACCTCCCGCTCATTTTGCAAGCAAGTTCTTTGGGGAAATCCCACAACTATGTGGGTTTCCACATGTAATTGTGGATTATGGATTCTTCATGTACAACTTTCATCTTGGACCCATTCTTTATCCAATTGTAGTTTCATGGCAGTAGTTTATGTTGACCAATGCCTCTCATTGTCATGCAGGAAAAAAAAATGCCTCCTCATCACGCTCCGCCTTCCTCATTGGCCCTTTTTTCCCGAAATGCCTTCCTCCTTGGACATTGCTATATACAAAAACACATTTCAAATGATGGAAGACTAGCTAACGAGGTTGACTGCCCAAAATATTAGGACTATCCGATTGCAGACGGCAAACACTAGTAAGGACATGTAAACTAATAAGGTTGAGGCACCTATTGTCAACCACGCCTAGTACCTAACCAATAGAGGTGTAATATTTTCAATCAAGAATGAGACAAATTTCCACCTAAAGCTTGGAATGTGTTTTTTGGTCTTTTACAAAGTTGGGACTAGAATGATTATGACACATGTCTCAAAGTAGTGAGCGGGAAAGTAATTCTTGAATGATAAGAATTGGAAGATTCTAAACATTGACTATTGGTGAAGTGCACTTTTTGGCTCCTAAAATTCAAAGTAATTTTAATTTTGGTAATAAATTAGAGTTCTAAAAATTTTGCTATCCCCATATTTCCTATCTTCTTACATAGCAAAAATTTCCACCGCCTCATATTGTGCACAATTTGCTCTAAAATTGCTCTAAATATTAGCTATTGGTGCCTCAACTTTAACCCATATGTGTTGACAGATCCCAATAGACTTTAATGGCCTACACATATTTACCCAACACAAACAAAACAACAAAACTCAATGTCACTATACTCTCGTAGGCAATTTATTGTCCAAACCAGGGCATTTTTTTACTTTTCCGTACCAGATTGAAAAAAACAACAATTTGGCTAAAAATGCCAAAAAGATGATCTAAAATTTGAATGAAATAGTCAAAAATACTTTGAATTTAAAAAATTCTTGAATGAAATTGCCAAATTATGGATTAAAACTGAATTATAAACATGTGATATGTGCTAATGTAATACTTTTTATCCAATATGTGGATGAACGTTGAAATTTGGAGCACCACTATAACATTTTATATTGCCACTTTGGCACTTCTTCAAATGAAAAAAAGCCCTAGTCCAAACAACCTTATCTTCCGTTCCAAAAATATCATCATAATATAGTCATAGAAGATTGATTTTTTATGAAACTTGATATAGAAGGTTCTCAATTGAGTACCCTATATTTGTCATGCTCTTGGTTGAGCATTATTCAATGCAAAACATTCATTTTGACAACCCACATCCAATACTCATCGAATCCAATATTTTATTTAAGTTCTAAAATTGCTTCAAAGTACTCAAACCCAAAACAAAGCTAAAATCTTCATCTATATTCATTCATCAGCAAATCCAACCATAAGATCCTTTAGTTAACTTATTATAATACACCTTCCTCAAATTTCAAAATAAAAAACCTTACCAATTGCTAAATGATGATGCTTGGATTTTAAATAGAAGTATTTTCACACTACAACAATGACAGTGTTTTATGACTGTAGAATTATAATTGAGGATGACTGGCGACTGCTTGTAGTCATATTTTTTAAGGTAAAAAAAATATAATTGCAAATATGACTGCGAGTCATATTTTAGTCTTATACATCATGGTCATATAGTATATGGCCATTGGGAATACCAAAATACTTCATAGAGAACGGTAGGGAACATATTTAGGGAACACTCAGTCATATTTTTTAGTCATATTTTGCAATCGCATCTCCATGATAGTAAGATTTTTTTTAGGCAGTCCCAAAACAATTTGGGTAGGGAATATGTTTAGAAAGTATCTAGTCATATTTTTCCACGTAGGATTTCTTTATAGTCATATTTTTTGAAAATCAATTTTTTGTAGTTGCTACTAATTTAGGGTTTTAAAACCCTAGCCACCACTTTTTGTAGCCACTCCTCTTTTTGTCCCTTCTTCTTTCTTTTTTGTTTCTCCTTCTTTGTTTTTGTTGCTTTTTAAGTTTTGTTTCTTGTTGCTTCTTAGATTTTTCTTCCTCTTGCTTCTTAGGTTTTGCTTCTTCTTACTATTTAGCTTTTGCTTTTTTTTTGTTCCTTTTTCTTTTGTTTTTGTTGCTTTTTAAGTTTTGTTTCTTGTTGCCTCTTACGTTTTTCTTCTTCTTGCTCCTTCTTACTTCTTGTTTCTTAGGTTTCGCTTCTTCTTCCTATTTAGCTTTTGCTTCTTCTTCTTTCTTAGGTTTTGCTCCTTCTTCCTTCTTAGATTTTGTTTCTTCTTGCCTTCTAACTTTTGCTTCTTCTTCCATCTTAGGTTTTACTTCTTCTTCCATCTTAGATTTCGCTTCTTCTTGCCTTTTAACTTTTGTTTCTTCTTCCATCTTAGGTTTTTCTTCTTCTTGTCTCTTAGTCATATTTTGCAGTTATATTTTGCAATCATATTTTACAATCATAATGTCACTTAGTTTTTGCTTCTTCTTTTTTGTTACTTTTTGCTTCTTAGTCTCTCTATCATCATTGTTATTTTTTTTGGTTATTTATAATTTTTGAATATATAATAATAATAATAATTTTTTAATCTTAAACATGTCTACATATTTTGTAGTGCTTTAAATCTTTAAAGTTTGAATTATATTGTTCATTTATTGAAAACTCACCTTCTTGTTTATACATGTAGGCATTGGAGGTTGAAATGAAGTTATTGAAGACTATTTGCAATACAAAAGAGGTAACATCTTCACATTTTTGTTGGAATATAGGTTCTACAAGTATGTGAAAATATACATATATAAAGAGCCATTGTGATATATTTTGTGTTAGTAACTAATAAATGTTATTGAAAAAAATCACATTTTTTCTTGTATTTGACTTTCTAATGTGATTAATATTTGTCCATTTAAAAAATCATATGTGTTCATTTTTAATTAAATGGATTCTTTTACTTAAATATTAAATTATGTTGATGTATGACTATACATAGTCGTTTTATAAATCATCGAAAAATATGACTAAAAAGAATTGTTTTACACATCATTCAAAAATATGACTGGGAAAAGTCATATTTCACGTTACTAAAAAATATGATTCACCGTAGTCATGTTCCTCATCAACCAAACATATAACTCATTGTAGTCATATTCCATGTCATCAAAAAATATGACTCTCCGCAGTCACATTCTACATGAACAATAAATATGACTCACCGTAGTCATATTTCGTGTCATCAAAAAATACGACTCATCGTAATTATATTCTACATCACTACAAAATATGACTCACTGCAATTATATTTCACATCACTGCAAAACATGACTCACCGTAGTCATATTTCACATCAGTGTAAAATATGACTCACTATAGTCATATTCTACATCACTGCAAAATATGACTCACTTCAGTCATATTTCACATCACTACAAAATATGACTTACTACAGTCATATTTCATGTCATCAAAAAATATGACTCATTGCAATCATATTCCACGTCATCAAAAAATATAACTCATCATAGTCATATTCCACATAGGATTTTTTTGTTTGCTTGGGCAACTCAAGAAAAAGTCAAGCCCTCCTTAGGATAGTCAAAATATATGCTATGTTGGCATACTATGGCTAAATATAGGTATTTATACCCCTCAATCCATATGACTACCAATATGACTGATGTCTGAAGTGATTGCTTCTAAACGACTGAAGTCAGTCATATTCTGAGTCATCTACAATGATTTCTATGTGAGTCATATTTTTTTATTTTACGACTCACTGCAGTCATATTTTGCAGTCATAAAACACTACTTTTGTTGTAGTGTCAACTCTTCCCAATTGGTTAGGTTTCATGTTTCAAACATTTAAAAAGAAAATGTGTAGATCTTGTAACTTGTTACTCTTCATAGTATGTTGAAGAAATAAGTTGGAAATACATGTAAAAATTTCAACCAAAAATATTTTATATTTGTGCTTGAAAAAATAGTAAATAGAGCAAATGAGAATATGCTTGAAAATACTAAATTGTTAAGAGTATAGTTATAGAATTGAAAATTGAAAATTTCAATGGTTGTAATGTTGTAAAAAAAATCTACATCCAGTGATATTTTTTTTTTCAAAAATATTGAAAACCAAAATTAAATAAAGGATTTCAAAGTTTATTTTAGAAAAGAGAATCCATAATTGCCGACAAACTAAAATCCATCATAACTTTCATTTTGTCAATGAAAATAGAATGATTCAAAGCTTTTTACATGTATACATATCTAGAAAACCAAATTAAATGATTTTTTTTTACCATTTTTTTAAGCTGTCCGGGGAGCAATGAAAACTACATATTATACTATAACTTTTTGACCATGTAGTCAAAAGTTATGAAAATTTGTGCCTTAAAGCTACTCTATGACCCATGGTTGCTAGCATATGAATCTAAATTTTGAGTCCATGAACTTAGGAGCCTAGGATCGTATATTACAAGTACCTATGTTATAGGCATCTTCCATGGTTATAAGATCTTTATATTATAGGTGTCTATATTATTAGTACTTATATTTTAAGCATTTTTCATGGTTATAGAATATTTATATTATTGGTACTTATATTATAAGTGTATTTGTTATAAATACCTTTTATGATTATATTATAGGTACATATATTTTAGGCACCTTCAATAGTTGTAGAGTACCTACTTACACCTAGATTCAAGGCTTGTAAGCTTGTATTTATAGGCTCATATGCTAGCATTGTTGCTCCTTGACCACATGTTGTGTGAAATTTTCAAAAAAGTGAAAATTCCATTTGTAGTGAATTGCCCCAATTAATTACTATATAGCCAAAAATGTAGTTTGGTCCTTTAAGGGTTAAATTGAGTCTAGATTGGTTGTCTATCAAGCATTGTATGCTCATTAGAGTACATCCATTCTTCACCATATTGCTTGCAATCTTCCTTGTCAATTTGCATCCAATCTTCATCAATGACATTTTTCTATAAATTTAGTCCCAAAAATCTAATTGTCCCTTCAAAGGACAAAATGAATTTTGGACAAGTTGTTATAAGCTCAATTTTTGGTGAAACTTTTGAAATTTTTTCATAAGATATAAAAACTTATTAGCTTTCTAAGAATATAATTTTTATTTCAATTGGTGCTCAAAAGCAAAAGTTATACCATAATAAGCCTAGAGTTGAATTCAATGGACAAAAAAATCCACAAAATTTGAAATAGAAATTTGAAAAATTTGTTTCCAATAGATTGTAGATTTTTCTACAAGAAAAACTTTGATTCATTCCATTTGGATTTGTGATGTGAAAGTTATGAAGCATCTTATTTTGTGAGCAATCAAAGCATCTTTTAAAAAAATAATGTGAAGGATTTGTTTTTGAATTCAAATTTCATATTTTTTTCAAAACAAAAGCTCCACAAGGTTTGTTTGAACAATCTCACCATTGGAATTAAGGTGTTTAATTCCATTTTAGAGCTATCAATAATTTAGTTTTTTCCACTATATACTTTCTTCTATTTAATATGGTTTTTAAAAGAATGAAGATCATGTTCTTTTTTGGATTTTAATTTTTTATATATTTTCAATTCAAATTTTCATGATTAAATAGTTTAAATTCAAAATCTATAGTCTAAAATCTTTAAGTTAAGAAGATTCAAAGTCTTATGAACTAGTTTGAAAAAGTACCAAAAAATATGATTTCTTCACTTTGGACACATTTATCTTGTAATATATGTGGTCAAAGTGTCTAAATTTTTTTCTACACATTCTAATACTAATCTATTACAAGATCTTCCAATTAAATATGAAAAATTTTCATTTTTAATTTCTTTGTTTTTTGCACTAGAAATGAAAATTTTGACCCTTGTGACAAAAAAAGGCCTTGGGACTTTAGAGGGTTAAATAGAGTCTAGATCAATTGTCTATTTGACATTAAATACTCATTAGAGCCACATTCACTCCTCTTCTAGTTGCACTTTGCAATCCGCATCCAATCCTTGTCAATGACATTTCTTGACTCATATACAAAGAATTTCAAATAGATTGTCTAAATATTTCTTACATATCATCTCTTTATGCAACAAATTATATACAATGTCTATTGAAACTCATAGGGCAAGACAACTAGAGTAGTTCATGTGAATGTCTTTCTCCAAAAAATGTCTCAAAGATGTTCAAACTAGATGGATGTATAAACCATGCGTTTGCGATGAATGCCTTGTTAAAAACCAATTTATTGTTGATAAATTAAACAATTTAGTGTATTTGAACTACAAGTACGATGCAATGTCTAGGGAGTTCTATGGATTAAACGATAGATTTCCTACAAAGTTTCATCCATCTCGATTTTTTGAAAATCTGTCTGGAGGTGTACAGTTGTAGTAAAAGAATGGATAGAAGAGGATACAAACTACCATGATGAACATCAAAACATGTTGAAAAAAATGGGGAGAGTAGGATTCAGCCAAGCACAAGCTATCAAGACAATTCAAGGCCAAATAAAGAAGTTGAAGTGTTGTGGTTGTGGCTGAACTAGACAAATAGGTAGTCGGTTTAGCATAAAAAAACTTGTATTTTGTTTCATGCTTCCACATGGGTATGGCATCCATCAAAATAGCATTATACTCCTCTTCCGGTCCTTTTAAAGCAACTCTAAGCAAAGCATCTAGGTTTTGGCTTCTCAATCTATTCCTCACACGAATTTTAACATTTTGAATGTTAAAAGCTCTCTCACAAGTAGTAGTGGAAACGCACTACACTCTAATAATTTCAACAAGAATAAGCAAATTTGGATACCGTATTTGTAGGGCATGATTTCAAGTAATGATACCCCACAAATCTTGAAAGGTTTTGTCCCCCCATTCAATTGTATACTATAATTTGAAGGAAAGAAACTCTTGCTTATAAGCTTGCATATACAGAAGGGGGGAAGGAAAATCCTAAATGAGACCGATCAGTTCCATAGAGCTAAAGCAAATTGTCCAACTTGGTGACACCCCAGTTTTGTAGTCCAACTTGCTTAGACAACATATTAGAAGGATTCAGTATTTTAAAGCAAGAAATCAAATAATTGTCACGAAATCTAGCCTCCAAACCAGCACAAACAACCTCAAAAAACGAACGTTGGAACTACAGAGCTTCTTCTAAGTCTATTCCTAGCCTAGAACACTCAATTTCGCAACTGTGATACATGTTCCCTCTAATCTCAAATGGAAGCTTCCTAAGCAAACTTCCCAAAGAGCCATACTCAGGAAGCACATGGTAGCCTGAATCTTCGTTAAACATGTCTGCATTCAAATCTATATTTTCTACAATGAATAGCATACAAATTTGGGCTATCTTGGAACACAAGATGCTACCTATAGTGGTCACATCGACAAATTTGCACTGAAACACCTTTAACAATATAGCCAAACAATGCAAGATATCAGCAAGGAAATATAAGGTATAAATGAACTTGAATTGCCCTAACTTCTGCAAGATTGGAGTGGCTGTACTTGCATCTTTGTCCTTTAGGCCATGAAAGATTTTGAGGATAGACTCCAAAGACTCGCACAAGGTTGTGATTGCTTGCCACCGACTTAGCCATCAAATTTTGTGGTAATGCTTCATTGTTTTCTTTACATCAAAGAACTCCTTCTGAAGTTTAGTAAGTGCATGCTTGCGCTTGCTAGACTTGTTGAAAAAGCCAGCAATTGAACTGAGAAGAGAGTCGACTTAGAAAGAGATTACCTTACAATTAGGAGACTTCACTACAACCATGGCCGCCAAATTTGTCCGATGAGCAACGTAGTGGACTGCTAGAAGTTAAGGATTTACTTGTTTCTTAATTCAAGCATCCACTCCCATCAAACTGCCCACCATGGTGCTAGCACCGTCGCTTCCAAATTCCACAAATTTTCACAAGTCAAGCCCCTACTTCCAAATGCTTGAAATTAAGGTTTTATAAACGATAGTTGAGTCCTTCTCCCCTCCAATCTGCAATAGGCTAAGAAACAAAGTAACTGGTAGACCCCTCTCCTCAATGCTGGCAAACATGATGAGGTGTCTTGTGACGCTAATATTGGTTGATTCATCGATCATGACACCATAGAACGCTGAATTTCACACATGGTTAATGACTCACTTTTGAATCACAATTGAAATGCACACCATGAGGTTAGCACAAGATTTTTTGTCCTGATATATAGACAGGGTCATTGGAGCTTTTATGGTGACTAGCAGTTTGTACAAAGGAGAGAATTTTGAGTAGGGTAAAGACTACTTCTCCAAAAAATAAGCAGCCTGAAAGAATGAAGCCACGGCCTCGTTGCATGCCCTCTACCCTTGCAAAATTTCTTTTTCCATGACCTTCTCACTACTTTGTGACGCTCAAGCTAATCGCTTGTGCTCTCCAGATCGAGCATGGTCTTAGAAAGAACTCACCTTTAAGTTCCTAGCATCGTCTTTGGTATATGATCATCACCCACCTTTATCCCTATATACTTTATAGAAAACCCTCCCAACATTTGGACAAAAATGCAACCAATTGAATTGAACGCCCCATTGCTTCCACTGCCCTTGAGCAATTTCTGCCTCTGAAGGAGGAATGCGGTCAACCCCTGAATCAGTTGTTTTGAGAGAAGAATTCTCGGACACTAATGACAAGACTTCAAAGACATCAACTTCCCTCAATTTAGCAAAGTAATGGTCCCTTAAGGACCTCTACCATTTAGCCATCTAGCCAGCAAGAGGAAACCAGCTTGCAAGAAAAAACCAGCCAGTAAAAGAATGCTTGCAATCCTAAACCTAAAAGCCAACAATTGCAAATCCTCAACAGCATTAACAATCCTCAGTTGCACAACGCCACAACTTGCAATTGTGCATGCACAACCCTCAATTGAAACCCTATAGTCCTACATTGATCTTATCGCCATTATTTAGGGAAAAAAATAAGAAATGAAGAAGGGCAAAGAAAAATAGGGTGCAAAGTTGCAAACCAAACCTTAATCTTGTAGTAGAATCATAGTTTTGTACATGAACTCACCAGAAATTGCACACGAACTCGCACTGCAAATCGCACAAAAACTTGCAGTCTCGCATTCTCGTACATGAAGTCACGAACTTGCGCTACAAATCGCTAGAAATTGCACACAAAGTCACAAACTCGCGGCCTCGCGCTACAAATTGCACACGAACTCGCCCTAAATCCGACCCCAATTCTCGAAATTGCAAGTTTGCGAATCTTTAATCACCGAAACTTAATCACCAATTCACCGCAAAGGCACAAACACATGGTCACCTTATCAAACTTGAACACACTTGCACAATGCAGGGAGTTAGGGAGTACATATTGCACAATTGTACTTGAAAGATTAACAACAAACTCAACTATTCAACAAATCTGAGGATGGTTGCAAGACTCAAACTCTCAATCAGCGAGGGTCGAGGGCTGCGAGCCTGTGAGGCGGTTGAATGGTGACTGGTGAGTGTAACTATTGTGACACTTTGAACCCTACGGTTCAAATCAGTTGGAGGGAGTGATCAATGGCTCCAATGCCTCGGTGGGAAAAATCAAATGGTAAACAGGTAAACCACTAAATCTAAGTTCCCAAGTTCCAACGGTAAAAGGCTAAAAGCAAGTGACTTATTCATTGTCTTACTTATTCCTTCTATACACTTATACAATAATACAGTTACGAAAAAATTACATGCATAGTAATAAAAATTTCCTAGAAAGTATAAGATTGGTCAGTTGCCTGCCTAAAAAAATATTTTTAATAGGTAATTTTTCTACATACTCTGTGCGTGGACGGCTAAATGCCTAAACATAATTTTTCAAACCGGCCCATTTCCTAAACTTCTTTGTTTCATTTGGAACCTTAGCCTAGACTTCTCTATTTCATTTGGAAATTGTCAAATTCAACTAGCTAGGCTGTAACTAAATGTCGGTACTTCTTGTTCATTGGTATGATGGTATGATAGTAGAAGGCAACAAGGAATTATTGATTGTAAGATTATTTATTTGACCTCTTTTGAGCACTTAAAACTTTCAAAGCTTATCCATCTATCATTCAATAAATGCATTGGAAGAGAATCTAAAATAATTTTTGGACTTCCTGGAAGATCCAACCACAAATTAGGCAATTAAATAATGGGAACAATATCAAATTGTTTATTTGGATGCATTTAGCTTACCCTATAATCACCATGTTGTACTAAGAATTAGGTTGTTCAAACCTTTGACCTTGGAATAACATTGAGGCCAAATAGTGGATGATGGATGATTTTTAACTCTGAAACGCCTTTATCTTTTTTTGAATTTCGGCATATTTTTGCTTATATCATTGTACAAATATATCATTTACCGAAATCTCATGCAATTGGTCATTAAAGAAGGTTGTCTTTTCAACATTCAAGTATTATATTGGATGAATAAGAAGTTAATTGGACTAAATAGTGTTTGCATTCATACATTCATTGCTCAAAATATGGACATTGAAGCACTTAAGGGTTAAGACTATTGTAGAACAACGTGTATTTTTTGGCGATTTGATAGGCATTTGCACCAAAGTAATGAACCCATCATCAAGTCTTTGGAACAAAATGGCATTGAAAAGGCGAAAAATTGCCAAAAACTTCAAGTAAAAAATTCTTGGATGAAATTGTCAAATTTTGGATGAAAACAAAATTATGGATGTGCACTAATGTGATATTTTTTTATCCAATATGTGGATGAATGCTCTAATGTAGAAATGAAAAATGCACTTAATAGTCCATAAATTGAACCATTTTTGGCAAAGTATATTGAAGATAGATCTTATCCTTTCAAGATTAAGGGTTAACTTTGAAAAATTATGGCCTTCACAAAAGATTCAAGCTTTACAATCCTTCACTTTATTTATTGCTATTTTACAACTATATATGAATAAAAAGTTATAATTAGTTTTAAAAATGAAGTCACATGTTTTCTGTAGTAAGTCATAAAAATTTCAAATTACTATGAATTTATTAAGAAAAAAGTGAAGAAAATTCATATCAATTACAAAATATGCTCAAAAAATTTGAAATTTTCATCAAGATAGATGTCATAGTTTATAGCATCATGGTATAAAACAAAGTTACTTTACAATTTGTAAATTCTAAAATCAACAAACCATGGTTATAGGCCCAAAGTTCAAATCACAATAAAATTTTGAAAGATAATTTTTTTTCTTAATTTTCCAATTGGAGAAAAAACTTCACTTGATGAACTTCATTTCATTAGTTAGACTCAAATTCAAAAAAAATGTATTTTTATGTCTAAAATTCACATCAAGAGTACTATGCAAGAATAGGCCAAAATATACTACATTGGTGATCCGTGAATTAACCTTGTAAGGATGGGCTAATTACTTTGGAAATCATCCTTTTGGATACCATGTAAATCATTTGCTTAAAAAAATCCAAGAGCATTCATTGGAGGTCAAACTACTATGCAAAATCTTTCTCTTTTCATACAAAATTCCAAGGATGGACGATGCATATGTCTTAAACAAAAGAATTCTCTATCATCCATCAAATCACTTTGGTCTGTGTTGTCCTTACAAGGTTAAGCATCTTCTTCATTTGTTCATTTGAAAAGTGAATAATGAATAATACAATAGTGAGGGAATATCCAATACTATTTACATAACCCTGAAAAGATGACTAAAGTATTTTGCCAAAAATGATCCAATTTATGAACCAATAGGTGCATTTTTTCTTTTCTACAATATTCTTGAAAGTCATCCATTTGGCCATTTTCTAGTTCATACAACATTTTAGGGTCCTAGAATTTGAATGAAAAACTATTTTTTTCCATCCTACATCCCCTCTTGCGAAATCATCCAAAGTACACAAAAAGTGCTTGAAATACTCGAAAAGTCTTCAAGGGCATAAAAAGTCATTGGAGTACTCAAAAAGTCTTCAAGTCCTCAACTTCCTTCCGGGTTCAAACTACTTCAGATTTTCCTACTTCTAAATAAATTCCTAAATTTACTCCCCACTCCAAACCCCCACTTGTCACGCAACGATTGGTGGGAACATGTCATTCACGATCGGAGTGACGAATGAACATGTTCGCGAGTTTCAGACAGCCAGGTTGTTGCAGAAGCTTTCGGAGCTTCTCCTTCGAGACTGAAGCCGATCCAGTCTTGAAACCCTGAACTTGGGTGCCCCTCCCCTTCCTCTTCTAGCATTAACTGAACTTTCCACGCTTTGTGCGGCTCATTCATTTTCTGGAGTGGAGTTTCCGAAGGGAGAAGCCGCCCAAGACGCGCGATGGCGGCGTCGGAGGAGATGAGCTCGTTGTTCCCGATTTTCATCTTGTCGGTACTGGGGTTGTTCGTGGTGCCGTGGACGCTGTACCGGATCTCCACGGCAGCCAGCGGCAAGGGAAAGAATTTGCATTGTCGCTGCTCCGAGTGCATGCGCTCGCCCAAGTACCAGACTTCGGTGCTGAAGCAGGTTCATATGGATTGACCTTTTCTCTACTCTGAGGGCCTGGAATTTGATCTGTCGTTCAGTATGTAGCTCGGATGGAAGTCTTTGGGTCAATCTAGGATTAGGGCACGAAAATTTGGTGTTTCATGAGTAGCGAGGGTTTGGAGGTGAGGTTATGAAACCCTATGTCACTGGGATTTGGAAGATTTTGGCTGTGATCGAGTAAAGATCCTCTAAATGCGTCGTGGTAGACCCGT
Organism: Climacium dendroides; assembly: GCA_950106755.1. NCBI lineage: Eukaryota > Viridiplantae > Streptophyta > Bryopsida > Hypnales > Climaciaceae > Climacium > Climacium dendroides. The sequence goes on from OX467092.1 coordinate 2,060,976, forward strand.
GGAGTGTTGTTGTAGCGTTTTTGAATACAAATTGTGTGGTTGGTGCAAGGATTAGGGTTTATATTAAAAAAGAATGTCATGAGAGTTTGCTGAGAAGACGGAGAAGCAATAATACCAGGTCGCGGTGTGGAATATATTGCGATAGTAGTGTCTTTGGGGTTTAGAAAACCCTCAGTGTTATATAATTTGGGCTGAATTTGTGGACCTGAGTTGGACAGGGATTAGGGTTTATCGTCAAACAGAGCATCAGTAGGGTATGTTGAGAGGGAGTGAACACAACACGAAGTTTCGAGTGTGGATAGTGTCTTCTGGGGTGGAGTGCTACTCAGAAGACTCCCAGTGTGTCCCTATGGAGAGAACATGTACTAGGGGTGCACATTCCGGGGGGGGCGGGTGCGCGGTTTGAAGTCTGGTAAATGGATGGCTTTGTCTAGATTAGGTGTTTCAGCTGGTACCTAGAAATAGATTCCTGTTCAGGGGCTGATTGTGGCTCGTTAATGAATTGCAGATAGGGAGGGTATCAACGTTCAGCAATGTGACATTAATGTTGATGTGGATAATCATGGCGTTCCTTGTCTACTACATCAGGGCCAGTACTCAAGAGGTAACCTGTTTCTCGCTCACTCACCGTCGTCTGTATTGGGAGATTGGTATAGAGCTGTGGAGAAGTTTTTGTGTACAAGGTACCAAATATGTGGAAACCAAATTTCATCACAACGCGTGAAGTTCTTATGTAATCATTCAAAGTGGGAAATTGTAGACCACTATTGAAGGGACGGTAGACAATCCCAAATCGTTCAATGATCAGTGGGCATAGCATTTGGTCAAGTCATGCGTACTCTCAGCTTGCCAACCAATTGTATGAACAGATGAATTTTGATGATGAGAGGGGTCAATATAGGAGACGAGATCCGGTCCCTAAGATATAGTATCCTCGACTTTATGGCTTTCAGAAAAGGCTCTTAGCTGGAGATGTTAGCGTGAGCGGATAGTCATAACTAATTTGTGTGCTGCCGATGCAGAACCAGGTCTTCGAACCCTTTTCAATTCTTGGATTACAATCAGGCGCCACGGATGCTGACATCAAGAAGGCTTACAGAAAATTATCTATTCTTTATCACCCTGATAAAAACCCAGATCCTGGTGCGCACATTTTTCATTATGGCAGTTTAGGGCATCATCGTTTTAACGTGAGCTATGGGTTGCCATCCGATTGAGTTGGTGCTGTGTAAAGAATTGAAAAGGGTTCATTTCTGGGATTGTAGTTCATGAGAAAATTATATGTGTTCGCAATTTTGACGTCCTTCTCTTTTGCCCCACTGCCTTGCGTGCAGAGGCAAACAAGTTTTTCGTGGACTTCATTTCAAAGGCGTATCAGGCTCTTACAGATCCGGTATCAAGAGAGAACTATGAGAAATATGGTCATCCGGATGGGCGCCAGGTTTGTTCCATTCTCCTGTATGAAACTGGTCGTGATGGGGTAGCGAAATTTGTAATTGCAGATCATTTTTCAGCAGATTCATCTCGCAAATGTTCAATCCATGAAGCTCGGTTTTGATATTGTATTCAGTGCAAGATCTACTCGTTAAATCTGCGTTATGAGTCATGCTTTCATAATCGATAATTTCCTATTTTCATCAGCAGTTTCTACGAAGGCCTGTACTTATATATTCTCTCACAAGTTTGTTTGGGGACTTATTGCAGGGGATGCAAATGGGCATTGCCCTTCCTTCATTTCTTCTCAATATTCAAGGGGCAGCCAGTGGTGCTATCTTGCTGGGTTTGGTTGGGCTCGGCATTCTGCTGCCTCTTCTGATTGCTGTGGTCTACCTTTCACGCTCCTCCAAATACACTGGAAACTACGTCATGCATCAGACACTGCAGAATTATTATTTCTTTATGAAGCAATATCTTGCACCCAGGTGTGGTTTCTCACCTTCTGTAGCTTTGTGATGTCAGATTCAGTTCACATCATCGTATGGGCATTTAGCAAAACCTCCTAACGATATCAACACAGTTCCTTATGAAGAAATACACTTTATGTTTAGCCTTTCCTCCTCACATCAGGCGAATTTATTGTGTTTCATCAAATAGTACTCCTGAGGGCACCAGAGTAGTCATTAACGACGTGCTCGTCTGTTCATTGCAGCAAAGTATTGGAGGTTCTAGTGAAAGCTCAAGAGTATTTGGAGATGCCAGTTAGACGCCAAGATGATGAACCGCTCCAAAAGTTATTCCTAGTTGTTCGAAGTGAACTTAACTTGGATCCCAAAAACCTCAAGCAAGAGCAAGCAAAATTCTGGAAAGGTCATCCTGCATTAATTAAGGTGCGTGTTTTTAACAGTAGAGGATGGAACTACTCTGGCATCTTCTGGGGCAGTTCAATGCAATATGAATATATATCATTTGCAGAGGAATCAGACACAATTGAAAACAGCACAACTAAAAGGAAAACAGCACTGTATGTTTTGTTTATCCCACTGTGAGGTTGCTCAAAGTCTACAGTGAGAGTGCGAGTTGTAAATCTTGTTTCAATTTACTTAAATTTCTATTTATCCTTTACTGGGTTTAGAAGATTTTATTGTCTGAAATCCTGATGTTTTTCCTCTGCATGTGTACTGTGGCAGACAGAGCTGCTACTCTTAGCCCAGTTGACCAGAGAGTCTAGCAGTGTGCCCGCTGCTTTGAGAGCCGACTTTCAACAAGTTCTTCGATACACGCCCCGTCTTCTTGAGGAACTCATGAAGGTACTGCTGCTGTTTTGAGTATTTTACTTAGCGCCTGCACGTGTACATGGTTGATGAACTTTCTTCTTACAGCTTCGGTGATGTTTAGTTTTACTGCTATTGCAAGGTAATCTGTTAACTAATTGTTTTAAAGCCGAGCTTCACAAGTATGGAGTATTTCTTGTTAGCATTCTTTTTTAAGTGTTGCGCTTCCATGGCTGGCTTTGCTCGTATTAAATGATTTTTATGTTCAGTACGTACAATAATTTGTTGGTTACGGTTAGGTACTTGGTCCCTGAACATTTGTACTTTTAAGTAGGTCTGAATGTGACAATGTTGGCAGATGGCAGTAGCAGCCCGAAATGCTGAGGGTCACGGTTGGTTGCGACCCGCTCTTGGGGTCATGGAGCTCTCTCAAAGCATCACACAGGTATCAGTTGTTTTGACCCTCCTTCTCTGAAACGCTCCCTGCATCATGAGTATGCTTGCAGCGTTGGTACCAAGAAGGGGATTACCTTTTTTGATTTGAAGTTGAAGGAAGCTGCATCAAAGCCGCTCTACTGTCCTAAATTTTGAATGGATAAGTCTCGGAGAGACTATTATGTATTTTCTTGTTAGCAAGTAAGTCACATTTTGGCCAATGCAATGCATATGGATATCTAAATGCATTTACTTAGAGGTCTGCTTCACCATCCTATATTGACAGGGGCAGAGCACATTGAATTAGGGAGGTTGGTTCTTGTTATTTTCTCATAACAGAAAGCAATGAATATTCTACCTTCTCATCTATTTGCAGGCTGTTCCGTTGAGTGCAAGAAAGTCGTCTGCGGCATCAGCAGCCGGTGACGGGGTTTCACCATTTTTGCAATTACCGCACTTCAGTGAAAATATTGTAAAGAAAATTGGTCGCAAGGTAATTGTCCATGACTATTCTATAGAGTTCAAGTTCAATCTATTTAGAAGTGAGTCATCGTCTGTTTTTTACAGTCGTGTATAGAATCTTTACGTGTGGTACCTTCTTGGGTGGATTCCTCCTTTCGCTCCTGCTTCTACACAATCAACGCAATACATGTATGAATTTGGAAGTTTCTGTAAAATGGCATAACATCACATATACTAATTAAATCAAAATGCTTGTACAGAAAGTCCGTACTTTCCAGGAGTTGCGAGACATGAGCCCTGAGGACCGCAGGGAGATTCTAATAACAGCAGCAGGCTTTTCAGAAGACGAAGCAAAGGATGTTGAAGCGGTGCTGGAGGTTATTCCTAACATCAATCTTGACGTCGTCTGTGAGACTGAAGGGGAAGAGGGTGTTCAAGCTGGAGACATAGTCACTTTGAAAGCCTGGATTACCTTGCAGCGACCAAACGGCCTTGTGGCTTGTCAGCCACATGCTCCTCATTTCCCTTACCCAAAAGATGAACACTATTGGTTGTTGTTGGCTGACACTCAAGCGAATTCTGTGTGGGTGTCGCAACGTGTTACGTTCACAGACGAAACCGCGGCCTTATCCGCTGCCTCGAAAACCATTCAAGAATCCTTGGAGGGGACGGGGGCAGATGACAGCGAAGTTGCCAAGGCCGTTCACGCTGCAGTGGAGAAAGTGAAATCGGGCTCTCGCCTTGTAATGGCGAAGTTTCAGGCCCCTGCCGAAGGGATTTACAACTTGACTTCATTCTGTCTCTCAGACACCTGGATTGGCGTGGACCGAAAGGTGAACATCAAGCTCAAGGTGTTGAAGAGAAGCAGAGCTGGCACGCGTGGTGGCCTGGCCAATGAGGAGAGCCCATTGTTAGAGGAAGGCTCTGAGGAAGAAGATGAGGATGCGAACGCTAACGGCGACTTCGATGAAGACTATGAAAGTGAGTATAGTGAAGATGAAGAAGAGCAAGAGGGGGGGGAAGAGTTGAAAGCCAAATCAAAGGGCAAGAAGCATAATGATTCTTTAGAAAAAACAGACGGAGGTGGCTTATCTGATGGTTCGGTTGAATAGATTTCCCATTTTTGGTATAGTTTAGCGATTTCGGGGGTGTCAGAGCTCTCTTCTGGTGCGAGATTTCACAACTTCGTTCTACTTTGGGCCCGCGTGATTCTGAGCCCCAGAATCTCGCCCCAGAAATACTGCCCTTACTTTAGAGTTTTCAACTCATGTTGAGGAGGTACTTGCTCTTGTGGAACAGAAAGCACATTCTCTGACACCCCTTATTGTAAACGTTGTTTTGGGTGCAAACTGACATGGTTATCTTGCATTTGGTGATACGGGATGGACATCTGTTGAAAAAGAAGTCCGTGCATATTCACACATGCCCAGTATGCTTTCTTTGCTGGGTATACCGAGGGTATGCTTCATCAACGTTGATGTTTTTGACGTGGCAATACGAGCAAGTGCACAACTGTGAGTAAAGAGCTCATAATGCCTTCTCAAGGCAGATTTGTCAGCATTCCATTGGATGGTCAGAAAAGCTTTATAACTCATAACATGACCCCTTTTTCTACAGATTTGAAAAAAGTACGAGGTGAAGGTACTCATAACTGATCAAATAAGCAATTCTGGACATGGTTTAAAATGTTGCAAGGGAAAGAAAATAATTTCAGAGGTGCATTGATAGAAATGACTGGGATTGCAAAAAAATTGATAATTTTATTGATTGAATTGAAATTACTATGAATTTTGGGAGGCAAAAAGTGTTCTCAACCCATAGACAATCACTAAACGTTTCTAATTCCAATCTTAGTCAAATTACTTTCCTGTTCATTACTTGCTTTCTTGCTCCCCAATTTGGGACATGTCTCATAACCTTATTAGTTGAAACACATTCCAAGGCTTGGTTGGAAATTGAATCCAACCTTGGTGGAAAATACAGCACCCTATAAGTTGCACATGGGTACCTAATTGGAAATAGGTACCTCTACCTTAGATGTGGATACTTGTAATGAACTATTACACTTCACATTATGTCCCATAATGCTCTCAAGCCTCCCAGCTCTACATACCTTGTCCATCTTTAAAGAAAGCTACTGGGGCACTCTAATTCTACTCAACACCTTAAAAAATCACGCAATTACTTGGTCCTCTCCAAAACAAAGTCATGATATTTCATTTTCATATGAATTTCAGTGATAGCGCCCAATTTTGTCACGTTTGTAATCAGATCGACTGAGAGTAAGCTAAGGAAACCGATGGGTGATCTATCATCTGGGACGTTCATCAGATCGACTGAGAGTAAGCTAAGGAAACCGATGGGTGATCTATCATCTGGGACGTTCATCTCAAATTGGAATCAAGTAACAGTTCGATCTGGTCTTGTAACTCAAAATGCAGCATTATTCACCGCAAAAACTGTGATTGCCAACATCAAAGTGATCAAACTGTCAAGAGAGAAAAGGACAGGAAAGGGTTGGAAATTAAAATGACGTTCGACAACAAAGATTGCTTTTCGGAGTGAATGGACGTACTTTATTGAAGCATACTGCTCTCAAAATGTACTGCCATATGAAGAGCTTCAATAATTGCAATGCTGTAAAGAGCCCCGTATGGGTAAATCGTCTAAACACCTCGCCCAAATGTTGGACACCACTATCTTAAACATGGGCTCCCTGACCCACAAGCATGACTACGATCTCCGACACTCCGTACAGTTATGTTCCCGTCTGTAAAAGGGGTCGATATACTCATCTAGTTGTGACGATATGCTACACAATGTTAAGAGTCCTACATTGACTTTAGAAAAAAACAAAAAAATGCATGAAACTCGAGAAGGTCCAATTGTGGAGTACTTCTGTCAAAAGAGTGTACGGTATTCGGATATACAGAAGATTACAAAATTCACAATGAAGCCAGAAACCTCTGACGAAATGCTACTAGGTTCCTTAACAGATACAGTTGATTGCATACCGAAGTAGCACCTGAACACTTGTCGCAGCAATCCATCTCCCAGTAGATTGTTACAGTTTGAATGCTCTGGATGAAACAATCCTTCCCGTATCTGGAGTCGATTCATTCCAAGAAAGCGACATCAATTGGCATGCAAGGATCCGTTCCTGCAAACTACAAAAACAACGTAAGGCCAACCGCAGTTACTCCAACGTTCATTTACATAAATTAAGTATGCATTCTGCATCAGACATAAAATCCATTATGCAATTGAGGCATGCACACTCAGCAAGCACCTTATCATTTGGTCATCTTAGTTGAAAAGAGCACTCAGGCCCATTGTCATGGTTTCAGTGACATCTGGGACACTCCATCCGGCCTTTTTGAGTGAGATAGAAAGGAACTCGACTTCCCGGGCTAAGGAAACCAGAACTCCCTGCATACACCCAAACATCTCCATGAACACCGAGAAAACATAGCTGTCATAGACGCTTGAAGTCCTAAAAAGTTCGTAATTCATTAAACCCTACTTTTTACGTCTATCCAGTGAGTAGATTTATTGCAGACAGAAAAGAAATGCAAGAGAAATCTTTAGAAAGACGGAGTTGGGATTACACACTAGAGTTTCTCACCTGTGCGTCTAGCTGCTGACTCCAACGCCGTGATGGAGACTTAGAATCTATCATGTCGTTTATATCATCCTTTTGCCAACCGCCCTTCTGAAGAACTAAAGATATTTCATCAAGGTACCCGTTCAACCATTTCGAGGACTTCACTTCTTTCCTCTCTTTCTCTTCAAGAAGCCTCTTCACGGGATATACCCGAGGCTTCGCTACATAGGCATCTGATCTCTGGGGAGAAAAAGAACCATCACCTCGAGAAGCAATTTGTTTGAGCACCTTCTCAGCGAGATCGCTCCAAAATTCAATGTGTCGAGAACTCCGGGAGGACCATGGGACCATAGAGAGCCTCATCAAGGTCTTCGGAGGAAGGGGTTTCTCCACAATGTAAGGATAATTCATAATGTCATCCTGGCTTTCGATTGCCAGTTGAGAGTCAGGTTCATGTGATCGATGATCGAAACTTCTCGAGAAGCTTAATTGTCGGCTTGCGCTTCTGCCGAAATTTAATCGCCCAAAGCCTGCATACTGAAGCTTTTCTTCGCGCGGGATCACCAGAAATTCGATGTTCTGGGCAAGGGAGTCCAGACTTCGACCCCATGACTCGCCCTGGCCACTGGAAGTCCCAGATCCCGATGCTTCCGAGGAATCAGTCCCTGATGATGAGTTCGAGCTACGGTGCACAAAATCAAGGTCTGCATGGTGCAAGTGCTTACTACTGTGTTCGCAGGCTTCACCTTGGAGGATTTTTTCAGTTCTAAAACTTCCCATATCATACATCAAGTCTCCAAACTCGAATTTATGTGTAAGAAAAGCTTTACGGTCGAAAAAATCAGCGACGTCGTACCCGCAGTACACTGCACTCTTCTGGTATACAAAGAATACGGGATTACTGGCAAGACTTGGCGAAGACGGTACGTAGCAATGACCGTAAATAGGGACAAGGATTGGGGATCTGCGCAAAGCGAAGCGAGCATAATTGACCGCTTGCTTGATGTCCGATGGCCTTGGACCCCATCCTTTCCACCAGAAGCTTGAATTGGCGACTTGATGTAGAAGACCAACTATAGGTAGGTTGATCCGCATGCGCAGGTGGTGAGGACTATCAGCTCGCCAATTGGGAAATCCTGCTCCAACAGGGAGGCCAGCTTCAAGTATCCCTTTCAAATCTGGCGGAAATGTGAATCCATGTGTTGCTTCGATCCTCTCAAACTCTTCGCAGGAGAGACCTTCGGCTATGGGAACTTCGCATTCTTTTAATTTGTCGATAACACTGCGGGCGTAAGCAGAGAAGGAGAAGAAAACCCGGCGGGTACCTGGTGGGGTAATAGGGCCTGCACTCGCGCGCGCGGACAAGCGCTTGAGACCTGCGAGATGCGCTTGATGATTCTTAGTAGGGGTTCCGCCTTTCGATAGGTCTCCTGGAACATGCTCCGCAACATCCAACATCGTGCAGTGACACCCTCTGAAGTTCTCACCCAAACTCTTCTGAGATATGTTCCGTTCTAAATCGCTTTGCTACTGTATTCGCTGAGGACCACAACGAAATCTTATGCCCGTCATGTTGAACTCACCCTCAAAAATCTGTAGACATTTCCTTGCTACAATAGAAGCGATGCCAGGTCCCTTTCCCCAGCTTCTCAAATGTTCTACCAATGCTTCGTTTCTTGATCTACTTTTCCATTTCCATTTTTATGAAGAAATCCTTCCGGAATACTGAGATTAAAAAAAGACTACTACACCATCAAACACTCCTCCGTCGTCGTCATCGATTCAAACAACATAGAACGCCTTCATTCCACCATAACCAATTTGTAGAAACCTGGACAATCATGCCAAGATTCCTAAACATGTGATTAAATGACTATAGATTCTCCTCTTGCCTTCACAGCTCTTCCACAGCTGCTCTTGAAGAATGCGCTCCCACAGTAAACGAAGTAAACTGCAACAGACGAACTGCATATTACAATTCAGTTCCACAAGTTGGAAGATAAGTTTAACGATAATCTGGTCAATTGGACCTAACAAGATGATAGTCATGTGCTCGCATATTATTCAGGTATGTTCATTCAGAATTAAATGACCATAACTCAACTCATTCAATCTGACGAATTCAAAGTGCAGATTGTCACCCATTCTGGGATGTAGTCACGCTGTTGAGCTGACCACCTTGCAGTCATGCTTAATCTTCTTCTCATGTGGAAGATCTAGCGATTCCAGTCATGAACAACTTTCGATAAACAGTACGGAGTGTCCAGTCATGAACAACAGCTGGCTGGGGCAGGTAGAAACTTCTGACACGTTCCTCTCCGTACCGAGGTTAGAAGCTACAGTACAGATCGAATATTGAAGTTCAATTTCGGAGATTAAAGCATCCGATCTAATTTGAATAAGTCAACCAAGTCCACTTTCGTAAACATGCTTAAGGGTAACATGATTCTGGCGATAGCATCCTCAAACTCAAGGGGAAAAAAGTAACGGCATTCTATCTTGTTGATCTTAGATCTAGCGCAACAAACGAGTCTTGCCTTTCTCTTAGGATAGCCTTGGTACAGGACCGTCACATAGAGGTGATCATTAAGGGCCCTCCACAAGATAAGACAATCGAATATTTGAGAAGAGATCTCCAATAGATAACCGTTGAGTGTCACTGCGGATCCCACTTGTGCATCATCATACGCAGTTTGACTTCCTGACAGATATTAGGGTTCGTTTTTTGGATTGTGAAAATTACCGCAACTACAGATTGACAACATGTTTCGGGCTGAGTACCTGTTATAAACATGTGCTATTTCACCATTGAAGACCAGTATCGTCATGTCCAGCAAGCCGTGTTGAAAGATCCGCCATTCTCAACCACCTTTCACTGTGTAGGATGCTCAGTTATACGGCCACACAAATGTACCGGCAATCGTCGACTGCTGCTTCCGCGTGACAAAAAATTTGTACTCTTGGCCTCGGATCCTGTCCCGTAGGCCAAACTACCCCCCTGCACCGTCAACAAATCTGAGTCACAATTTTCAGATTACCTCTAGGTTATCCTTCTCACAGATTCAGCCGATTACAAGTCTATCAATCTTACTTATATCAAATGACTGGCCATAGGCAGCGATGTGACGCTGACTTCCTATCTCTGCTAACAAACACTTCACAGAACCACAGGCTACAAGTGAACATGAATCGCTACAACAATCTCTCAAGCTCGAGAAGAAGCAATATAATTTGTCGCAGAGACTATACTAAACTCAAGATCACATTTGATACTGCCACTGACTCCGGGAACGGCAGGGAGTGCTTCAGGGTATCTCAACGGTATTGCTCCCAAATAAACAATTGTCAATCTCACTCCGAGTTCCTAATTATTGGTGAAGGACTCGGAATAGAAACAGAGACTAAAGTGAACATGAATCTCTCAAGCTCAACGGAAAGCAATAAAGTCCAAGCACCTAATACTGTAGCGACACTTTTTTTTGCTTCCTCAACCACCTACGGTCAAAAAAAAAAATTTATGAGAGTATTAAAGACTTCAAGAGAAATCCAACCTAAATTGTTCCGTAATTTTTTTACCTCTACAAATATTTTGTGAATTTTTTAAGTTGAAAGTATTAGTACCTACACATGTCACTGGATCATTAAATGGATACCCTTGAAAACCAAAATGCTATAACTCCCATTAATTGTCTCCAGGAGCTCTTCAACTCCTGAAAACTTACGGCTAACTGCCTTGCATTAGACCGAAGAGGATTTCTCTAGAGAGTAGCCTTGCACAATGACAATCGCAAGATAGACGATCTCAAGAGACAGAGCTTCTCATTCCTATATGGCCGCACATCCAGCTTAAACAAACTTGTGAAAGTCTCTGGCAAGTATGTAGGACAGAAAAGTCGGAGGCGGGCATGGCAGACTGGCCATGGCAAGAAACGAAATGTAATGTAACCCTGATTAAATAGCTGAGCCGTAACCTGGATACGCAAAGCACGGAACCTAAACAGATCCTATAGCAATTCGGTAAATCGAAATCGAAGATGGAATTTGCAAAGGGACTGACTATGTTTTGCTTGCCTCCAGAGCGCGTAATGGAGTACACGCACAAAAGCCATGAAAAAGCACTGCGCCGATTAGTATTCTGCCTGCCCACTGGGACCGACGGGAAAATCTCAACAACGAGGCATCGAAGGCAAATTACAACGGTGAAAATCGATCACACTGCCCTAAACCGTTGTTTCAGAGGCTTTCTGGAGATGCTACCGAATTTCTGATTGAAAGAACCAGAGGCTACCAGGGAGCACGAATCGCTGCATCAAATCCATAAGCTCGATGAGAAGCAGTAGATTTCACAGCAGAGACTGTACTCCAGTAGTAACCATATCAAAATCAATGTCACTAGATAGACGATCTAGAGAGACAGTGGATAAGGTTCTCACGACGTCCCGATGCATCGCCTCTCCCCTTCCAAAAAAACTATCTCCGAACCTTCCTCCTTAATTTCTAATTGAAAAGTCTACATCACATTGAAAATGAATCAATCCGCGGCCGTGAGAAACACAACGACTAGCTCCAAAATATACAAATGCCAATCGAACTCCGCGTTTCAAACAACTCCGCAACCAACTCTTGGAGCACCTGTTCGGTACCGAATTTGGTCACTCCTTGGTCAGCACCTCCGATTTCGACACGCATGCAGGTATCGATAAGTTCTAAAAGAAATCAAGCTCACAAATATAGACCAAAAGATTCTTCACTGCACGTTCTCCGGGCCGTAAAGCTAAAGAAAAACAGCGAGCTAAAGGCGACTTGCGTGAAAACGAGCCAAGAAATAGCCAAACAAACCACCGATCGGAGAAAATTATATACCTCTGAATTGCAACATTTGGTAAGCTATGGCTGGAATCATCGGCGCACAGAATCGCGGCGCAAGGAGCTAGTAGTAAACAGCGACAAATGGTAGCCACGGTCGTGTTGAACTAGCGACGATGGTGCAGAGGAAGCTCTCCCAGGCGCCATGACTCGACTTACCCAAGGTTACAGCACTGGTGCAAGATGAAGCGGGGAACGGGATGATTGGGAACGTGTTCCAGTATGGGGAACTCTGGAACGGCCACTTCGTGACGTTAGATCGACCGCTAATTTGAGCCCGGAGCCCGAGGCAGCAAAGGCAGTTTGTACAAAAGGCCGGATCCCGACGTGGGGGAAATTAATCAATTGGTGAGAAATCTTTTTCTTTTCAATAATTTGAAAAAGAATACAGTGTGTAATTCCTCACACGAACTGCCTGGCTGGGGCCGTGGGCGTGATCTGGGGGAGGGGGGCAGTGGGGTAACTGGGGTTTTTTTTAATTTATCATTGGGGAGAACTGAAGTTGCCTAGTATTTCTTCAACACCCATGTGAAACTTGGGGGATATCTACACTAAATAGTGAAATTAGGTTGCCCCACACTAATTTCTCGACATTCTACACTATATAAATATGTACAATTTCTGTAGAAGGATGCACTAATGTAGGAGTCATGTGTGTTGCATGGGTTGGTGCACTAGTTCATGGCTTGGGTTTAAAGAATTGCTTGTGCCTCCATCTGGAGAAGTGGTGAGTCATGAGGTAACTTTACTGAGGAAGGCAACCTAATTGTTAAGGCAACCTAATTTCACTATTTAGTGTACATTCTTACATACAAAACTACACAAAATAGTGAAATGAGGTTGTTGCCTTAACAATTAGGTTGCCTTACTCAAGGAAAATTACCTCGTGATTCACCACTTCCACGAGTAATTCTTTAAACCAAAGCCATGAATTAGTGCACCAACCCATGCAACACACATGGTTCCTACATTACTGCATCCTTCTTCTACATGAACTATACATATTTATATAGTATAGAATGTTGAGAAATTAATGTGGGGCAACCTAATTTCACTATTTAGTGGAGGTGACAAAACTACGTGATATCTATACCCAAACTAAAAACTAAAGGTATGTTCACACTTGATGGTAGGTTTGTAATGTGAATCCGGTTCAAACGTAGGTCTAAATTCATTCCTAAGACCACAGTAACATCACTCTTTGAAGACCAAGTGAGAACAAACCTTAAGTGATATATAGGTAAAATTTGGCTAGTAGTCTTGATTTCTAATGCAAGTTGGAAATTAACTTATGGAAAGCCATATCCATTGGACGCAATGAAGAAATCTTGATATAGTAGACCACATTTAGGTTTCTACTTGCATTAGGGGTTTAAATACATCAATAATGTGACTATTTTGATTTTAAAAAATATTAAATTTTTTTCTTAAGAAATATGAAATGTCTTTTAGTTGTGCATAATGGAAAAAATATTAGTTGTATTAGAATTTTCCAAAAGCATCGTCAATGCAACTAGGATATTGGTCCTCTAAAATTATTTTTAAACTTTTGACTAATATAATATTAGAACTTGAAATTAAGTACTATCATTGAAAGCACATCCACAAGTATTTGGATAGACTTGAGAAAATTCAAATTTAGACCCCAATGAAAGTAAGACAAAAGACAAAAATTAAGGAGGCCTCTTCAAATTATGTTAAAGAAAAGAAAATGAAGCAAATGGCTCTTCAAATTTAAGAAATCTAAAGGAGTTTTTCCTTGATTTTCCTTTCTTAGACACAATTTGAAGGGGCTCTTTATATTTTTTTTACTTTTTAGCTAACTTTCAATGGACTTTGCTTTGGTTGTCCAAATTCCAAATAATTTTTTTAATTTTATCTATTCAAAGTATTTGTGGAAGCGCTTTTAATGATAGTAATTTCATGTTTTAATTAGATACCAATTAAAAGTTAGAAATAAAGTTGAAAGACCAATATATTGGTTGGACCAACAATACTTTAGGTATTAAAAAATTCTCTTCCGTAGTAACAACAATATCTATCATTTAGCCATTTTGGGATAGATGTCATCATTTTTCATTTACATATTTGTCTAAATATTTGTACTTACTCATTTTGATGGTTTCATCTATTTTGCATCAATTACCATCCATCACATGCATACAAAACATTCATTTTTTTCAACCAAATTTTACAACTTAAAACAAAATCATTGGATTTCGCCTTTAGGGAAAAATTTGCAGACTTGTCAAATATCGATTTTGTTTTGGAGGGGCTTTTGAAGGTCCAACAATATTGAAGTTGTACGGTAGATTTGATAGATGTTCATCCTTGAAGTAATTGCAATTTGAGGGGAAAATTGATTTTTCAAGGAATAAATTTTTATGGAAGAAAAATATTAATGTCATAGAATGTTTTTATTTCTAGCATTTGTTAAATCTAATTGTTTTTAAGACTATAAATTTTCAGCAAGGATGTATTGAGTTTGTCCTTCAAGATGGGATATATAGAAGAGGAATTGGAGCATTGAGGGCACTTTGTGGCAAGGGATAGTTGGTGTTACTTAAAAATAATCAACTACACTAAGATCCATACTATCTCTATAGTATAATTAGGCATACTTGTCAAGTAAATGGTACCTATTCAAACTTTCTCAATGAGGCTCCTTCCCTACAATTTAAAATCCAATAAATTACTTGGGTTTCAAAGTAGATAGATACATATGATATATATAGTTTATTTTAGATATATGGATACGAGATATAGTATATATACTTGGAGATGCATACAAATGTATATTGAAAGATATAGAGATATGACCACATGCAATTGCTTATTCCATATCCTTTGTTGCAACTGTTCATGGATAGAAATGTATGTGAAATTTTCTTTTGGTCTAGAAACACCTTTAGTAAGATGAGTTTGAAAAATGAGCTACAAGTGGTGATTTTGAGCACATGGAGTAACTATCTTGCTACAAATGTCCTACTAGTGGACAAGTATGAAATAATAAACATGATAGTTGCGACTACATGCAATGTCTTTTAATGCTTTAATTTTGAAATGGAAACCATATATTTTTATTAGATTTGGGGGGAGCATTGGAGGGCTATTTCAAGCCCATTTAATATGTTGTGAACCAACTAGTGCTAGCCAGAATAAATAATAATAATAAAATAATTTAAAATATTCAAAAATATTCATTTTTTAATTCAATAAAATTATTTTTCAAATAAATTTTTATTTTTATATGATATGGTAGTCGCTCTACCATGTTGGGCTGTTGTTGTAGCTAAGTTTGTATAGTTCAAGAACTTTAGGGAACTTGCAACCTTGTAGACTAGCTAAATTTCATCTAATGCCATCATTGATTTGGACTATGGATGGAGTGGCACCATTGTCAATAATGCTAAGGTGGGTACCCTCAAAACTGCACCCTACCTAAAATTGCCATCATTACTATGTAAACCCCTCCAATATGAATATGTATGTACGTTGAAGAAAATAATTGAGAGCATGTACCAAAAAAGCTTTGACACTTCATAACTTTGCATATGGTATCCCATTTGTAGGAATTGGAATTCACTTGCTAGCTAGAAAATATAAAAATTTGTCTAGTCAAGTGTTAGTAACTAGGCACAATAGCAAAAAATGGTCATTTGGGGGTACCTACTTTATAACATAAGAAAATATGTATTGGTGACAATTGAAAATTCTTCCAAAAAGCTCTTATTGGCAACCCTAATTCTTAGAGTCTCTATGGTCAAATATTTGATTGACTATATATTTTGGCTTTGAATCTTTTTAACATAACATTTTTGCACTATCAATTTTTAATTTTCATATTAAAGAACTTAATTAAAAATCTAGTTGGAATGAATCAAAGCTTTTTATATAGATTAAAATACAATCTATGAGGAAGAAAACTTAAAATTTAATTTTAAGTTTTTGTGGGGGATTTTTCTACTCATCATACTAAAATTTGGGCTTATTGCACCATAATTTTTTCTCCCAAGCACAAACTTCAAATAAAAGTTATATTCCTAAAAAGCTAACATGTTTTTCTATCTTCACAAAAAGTTTCAGAAAGTAATGCTAAATATTGAGACCGTAGGAACCTTCCTAAAATCCATTTTGTTCCCCATAGGAACAATAGGACTCTAGGAGTTAATGATATGTTTAGTGAAAGGGTAGCATATGCATTTTTGGATAAAGTAGGAAAGTGTCTTAAAACTATAGCTAAAATATTGACAAATCACAAAAGGAGGTAAAGTTCTTTAGTGAGTTTCAAGGAGTTGTTTAATCTTTGAATGATAAAATTGCTTAAGGGGCATGGGTTTTAGGGTCAAATTTGAATTTCACATGGTTCATGATTTAAAAATCTTAAATCTTGATTAAAAAAATGCATTTCTAATAATCTATTTTTATATGTTTTTAAAAGTTTTTTCCCAAAATTGTTAAAATTGTAATTTTTATGACACTTTGAAGGTAGCATCTTAAAAGCTCAAAATACACCACTTTTGAGCTTTTCTATTAAATTTCTCTTAGTTTAAACTCAAGGAATATAATAATCACACCATACCAATAATGTCTATCACTATCATCTCCAATTTTGCTAAAAATTTCATACCATTTTAAATATTTTTGTAAATTTATGATTTTATAAAAAATAATAATATAAAAAATTAGAATATTCTATTTATTTTAAATTTTTTGAGATTAACTTTTAGATATATATTATTATATAAAAAAATATCTAATTTTTAAAAGATGTGTTTCAATATAGAAAACTAATGAAGTTTTGACTAAATGAGAAGATGGAATGTCATTTAAGGGTTGAAGCTATGAACATATATCATCAAATGATGATTGAGTTCAATTTGAAGTTGATATGGTAGAACCACATACGGCCGATCACTTAAGCAATCCACCTATGTTTTAGAGTAGTATGAGGCAATGTAAATTTTTGCCATGTAGGAAGATAGAAATCATGGGAATTGCAATTTTTTAGTAATTTTATGCCTTGAATTAAAATTACTATGAATTTTGGAAGCCAAATGTTGGTTTGAGTCCATACCCAATGTATAGAGTCTTCCAATCATTCATGAACTACTTTCTTGCTCACTACTTCAGGACCTGTGTCATGACCTTATTAGTCCCAATCTTAAAAAAGAATAAAAACATATTCTATGTTTTGGTTGGAAATTTGTTTTAGCCTTGGTTGGAAATGGTTTCACCCTACAAATTGGATATAGGTCCATGGCTTAAAATGGATGGTTCTACCATAGAAGGACAAAACATGTGGTACAAACAATGAAGAGATGGCTTCAAAAGTACTCTTTCATTAGAAAAAGGGAATAATAATTAAATGAGTGAAATTTATACTAACAGATAGTAGCAATAAATTATAATAATTATAGAATTAGGAAACAAGTATCATTGGCATCATCTTTCTCTCTTTATTTTGATTGTGTGGACAAATATATAAAGATCAAATTTTGTTGTTAGCAAGAATAGTATTATTATCTTGTTAAGTTAAAAGCAAAAAAATTGTTTTCTTCACTTTAAACACTTTATATCTTGTAATCAATATAGTCAAACTTTTTGAAAATTCTTCCACACATTTTGATACTAGTCTAGTACAAGATCCTAAGGTTGAATATACAAAGAAACAAATGTTTAAAATTTTGATTGTTTGCATTGAAAATGGCAATTTTTTCAATATGTTTTTTTATGAGAAAATGGTCTTCACACTTAAAATGAGGTTAAATTAGTTGGAAGAACAATTGATGAGGTTGTCTTCTAGACCACTCTCAAAGATGTATCAACCTACTTTAATTCTTGCTGCAAAGAATCAAGTTAGGACCCCAAAGATAAAGATGAGCTTGTTAGTATATAAATAGATGATATATGTACTACTTGGGGGGGATTTTTATTTTAAGTTATATGATTTATAAATTAAGCAAGTGTTGCTATGATCCACTTAATTTTATATTGTTTTGTAGATGGAGAATAATATAAAAACAAGTGTATTGTAAGGCAGCCTAAGCATTCAACCTCAAAGATAACATAAAGATTTTTTTATTCTAGAATATTTCATTTTGGTCTTCTTCAAATGTCATAGAATTAGAATATTATAAAGATTCAATACATTTGATAGAATGATACTAATTCAGAGATTTGAATATTTTCATAAAATATTTTGAATATAAATTTTGAATACTTTATATATGTAGATTTGAGGTGGAGGCAAATAATTAAATATATAATCATTATTACTTGATGATGAAGATAAAGACAAGTATTATTAAACTTAAATTGATAAGTCTCTATTGAATGTAGATTTCAAGTTTCTTTTATTCACAAACATTTCAAAAACTTTCATACATACTCATATCAAAATCTTTTAATAATGTACATTTCAAGATTTTATCAAAGAAACGTATTACATTGCCATGTCAACTAACATGTGGAAATTTAGAAAATGACATGGAATTTCTTCAAGCAAAGTGCATCTTATGTGGTTGTGATCAACACAAATGCATTAAAAATGTCTGAATTAGGATGTCCTAATCAATTATTTTAGCATATATGTATTAAAACCTTGTTGAAGTGGGAATCACATTTTTTAGTAGTAAAAGTTTTGGAATATGCAATTCTATTTTTATATTATTATTAGGATATTGGTAGATATCTAAAATCTATCACACTTGGCAAGTGGTTTACGGTAACCGCCTCCCTACATCCCTATATTTTGTTTGTCTTTAGATCTTGCAATGGTGAAAACATCAAAAAGGTTTGATGATCATCATGATTACAAAACACAAAACTTAGGGTACAAGGAATTTTTTAACTTTAAGTGATCAATTCAATAAATAATTTTTAATAAATCAATGAAAAGAATCCTTCCACAATAATTGCTCTGAAATGTGTGGTGTGTATTGTCTTCATTTCTTTTCCTTTTAATCTTTAGTATAGAAGGCAATTTTTTATAGGGAGAAAGTTTCAAAAATTGTTACATGTGTCTTACTTCACATGCATTGACTTCATTTCTTAACCAACCTCACTAGCTACTTTGGAAACAAGATCATTTTATCAGTTTTTAGAATTTTGTATTATGAAAAAAATGAATTAGACATTTGTAATTTGGAAAAAAAAATTGAGAGCCAAGATTGATGTAGATTAAAGGGCCTCAAAGAAGTATATAAAAAAATTAGGTGCTCCATTTAAAACTTTATATTCAATACCAACTACAATTCAAAACAACTTGTAAACAAATAACCAATTTGTCATTTATGAAATCAAATAGATGATTGATTAAGTAAATATTATTTTGGACAATTCAACCCAATATGCAAAATCATCATTAAGAAAAGATATGGAGTAGAAGATATTTTAATCAATTTCCAAATAGAAAATTGATTAAATTTTGTGAATCATTTTACCTATCAAACCTAATCATTAGACTTTATATGAAATAAGTTTTTTGAATGTCAAAAACTAATACGAGGCTTGATTACAATCTACAGGCGTGCACATAAAAATCATGAAAGGCAATCAAAGCATAGCTCAAAAGAATTTGGTGTACCATAATAATTATAATAAAAAAAAATTCAATGTTGACAATGTTCAAGAGTGACATACAATACTCATCAAGCAACATAGTGCATCACCTCAGAGCATAATGCATACTATTATTTCAAAGTTCTAATAAACTCAATCTTTGTCAATATTGAATTCCAGCACCTACAATGTTGTTAAAAACATTGTGTAGACGGATGCCCACACTCCTTTATTCATGTTGCTCTCATCCAATTTCATATATTATATCCCAACATTTGCAAGCCAACTTTACTTCTCCTCGATCCTTCACAAGTATTGAATACAAAGATTTTTTTAAAAAGAAAACACTTTGGTCAAGCCATAATTTAGAGAATTGCACTAAATTGAATGCTTGGCAAGCTTTCTTCACTCGAGGTAACTTCTTCATTTATTGAAATTTTAAATTTTGCAAGCTAACAATTCTTTTCATCCTTGGATTTGCATCATGTAACTCCTAAAAGAATACCAAGGTCACTTTAAATCTTTCATCTAAGTTTTTAGACTCTTTTATCTTTGCTAATTTTATTTTAAAAAATAATCAAAGTGCAATAATATGCATTTGAGAAAGAATGCTCTTCATTTTGATGATAACTTTTGAGAATAACTTTAAACATCTTACTTCGAAATTTCTTTTATGAAAAATGAAATGCCTTAATAATTAAAGAATTTAAAAAAATTAAAATAGGTGTTCCTAGACCTTGTACTCAACATTGAAAAAATATATATAAACCCACTCTAGATAAGATTTACAAAAACTATATGTATTGACCAAAAGGTTTTTAAAATATTAAGTATCTTTTGTTAAAAATACATGTAGAAAATATCAATTCCAAAAACCATGCATTATGAGATCTATCTATTAAATAGTACACTTACAAGAATATTTGCTAAAAAGTGGTCGTAGTTTGATGGTCTTTGCCTTGGCTCTTAAATCAAAGTATATAAAAAAAATACTCCATGCATAAGTATGTGAAGTGCGTATTTGAGAAGGATAAAATACGTAGTTAAATAAGCCATTAGTACTTAGGAATGTATGGCTACTTATATGATTCTTTTACCTAATGAGCTCGAGAACCCATGTGCATCACAAAATTCAAAAAACTAATTGTAAAATCTTGAAAAAGATTCAATTGAGTATCATTTTATAAATTTCATTGAGACTCAATGGTACAAAAGACAATGACATTTGAAGTTGGCCAAAAGTATCAAAACAAACTACTCAAAGTTGAGTAGTAATACTAAAATCCAAATTTTTTTTTCTATGAAATGTCTCCAAAACTTCTCTTTCTTGGATATTTACAAAGAAATAAAAATTCAAAAAATATTGATAAATTTCTAAACATAAGGGCACTATAGTGGGAGGTTTCATCCCCTAAGTGAAGTTAGATCAACATTGTTCAAATATAAAGGAATAGAAGCTTCCAATCTTCATATATTATATGCACTTGGTCTATATTTATAAATTTTATGGTTTATGTAATGTGTCAAAATGTTGTTGTTGTATTTTAAATAAATATGTACAACAATAGCAAAAAAATTCATTCGAATTTCTAAAACAAACTTGATATTTTAGTAAAATCAAAGATGGATACATCCTTCATTTTCAAGAATATAAAGTCATCTTTTAGAATCCTTCTACATTGTTGTTTTAGTTTTTAGATACAGATTTCAACCTTTGGGGTCCTTCAACCTATTTGGCCCATTTGTACACTTAGGGATTAAATTTTTTTTAAATCCATGTAACTTTGATTTAGGAATTTAAAAAAAATGAAAGATCACATACAAAAACTCCAAAATGCATATTTTGGCTAAATAAAATGCTTGACAAACATCATCATACAATGTTTGTTTTGTTGATATGTAAAGCATTCATTTTAAAAAAAAATTCTTAAACAATGTACAATGTTTTACATTTCCTATCATATTTAGTCAAACCTATTGTAAGAAATATGTGTGAATAGTATTTAATGGGTTTGAAGATTAACTTTGAAGTGTGGATATGCAGATTTTGGCCGTGACTTATCACACAACAAAGACTTACCAGCAACAATTGTAGCACTCAAAAATCCAACCAATCAAATTACTTATGATGAGTCATGTATGGGCCGTCATCCTCCCGGTGATCCTAGCAAAAGGGCTTTCACATACTTCATCCTCACCTTTGGGCGTTTTTTTCTTGCAGCCGGCTTACGTTTATTTTTGTGCAAAGTCATTTTGTCAATGTCTGCAAGCAAAGATGTATTAGCAATGGCATCACTTGAGATGGATGTTGCCAATATCGAACCGGGAAACACTGTAACCGTAAAATGGCGAGGAAAGCCGGTGTTCATACGCAACCGAACAACCGATGATATAAAGTTGGCAAATTCTGTGAATCTTTCTGAGCTACGAGACCCCCAAACGGATGCCACTCGGGCTTCTAATCCAACGTACCTCATAGTAATCGGCGTGTGCACGCATTTGGGATGTGTGCCTCTTCCGGGAGCCGGAGATTATGGAGGTTGGTTTTGTCCTTGCCATGGCTCCCACTATGACATCTCCGGTCGCATTCGTAAAGGCCCTGCACCTCGGAACCTTGAAGTTCCTGAGTATAAATGGCTCGATGAGACCAAGGTAGTCATTGGATAGGATAAATTGCGTTGTTTGGGACTTGTGTTGCTTTCACTTTTGTGTCACTAGTAACAATCATCAATTAACCCTAAAAGGGTCTGAAAGTCATTTGCAGTTGTATAGTATATTATGAATATAGTGGTATTTAACCAAAAAAAACATTGACCTAATTTTGTTCAATACAAAGTAAATTAATGATTGTGGTAGTATATGAATAACAATGTATCACAATTCATATAGTAAACCAAAATTGAAGAGTTACAAGGCTAAATATGAGTTGTATAGAGGGACCCCATGGGTCTTTCAAGGGCTTAAAAAAACCGCTTGTAGAAATATTTATAGGTTGCCGGTAATTAAGGTAGTTATTCAAATGATAAAAGTTGTAAAATTTAACCAATGTGCACAAAACAAGAGGTGATTAATATTTGGAATTCAATGGCACAAAATTTAGTTGATTCTAACATAATAGTATTTATTTACCTCATCTCAAAATTTTAATAAATTTAACTTAAGTTTTTGGCTACCGGTATTTTCACATAGGCAAGTCAATGTCCTCTGTCTACAATGAATTTTTCATAATTAAGAAAATGTTATTATTGTTATTGGTCTTTTTTAACGAAAAATACATTAGTTATTATTAAGCTCTTGAAAGGAAATAGAATTTCGAAAAATAAAATGAATTTTGAAAAATAAAATGAAATGTAGTAGTCTAGTTTTCAGGCATATTGAATTCATTAAATCAAAGTCTGAAAGAAAATAATGAACACTTTGTTTTGAATTTGCAAACTGTTGAACCTCAAAAGTGCCTTGAAAAAAGCAACTTTGACAATTTCAAGGAATTGTAATGCAGAGTAAAAACTAAATTAGAGGACATAATCATTTGTTTGAATGAGCACAGTTCATTTAAAATTCCAAATTTAGATTTTAATAATGTATAGAAATATAGTAGACCAATTATTTATTTTCCAAACCTTTCTTTTAATAGAGTTGTTAAAATGTTATATATATAGCAAATACCTAAATCCATGTAATTCATGAACCTGATGCATCCATGCAGATGAAATCTATTAATACTCATGCAATAATGAATTTTAAACAATTCTATTAATACTCATTCAATAATGAATTTTAAACAAATGCTTGAGACCTTTTTCTTTTTTAAACAACTCCATACCTTTTTTGAGCATCTTAGAGTTCACGGTTGCTATTTGTGATCTTAAAATCATGAGCACATGAATATAGGAGTCTAGACACCTACATTATAGATGTCTATATTATAGAACCCTTTCACAATTATAGTGTATTATATTATAAATACTTGTGTTTCAATGGTTGTAGAGCATCTACTTATTCATATGCTCAAAGCTCGTAGGCTTGCATTTTCCATACTCACATACTAATGTCGTTGTCTTGGAGTTTATTTAAAAGTAAACAAAACTTTCAAGTTTTGATAAGTTTCATTTCTTTTTTAATAATTACAATCATAAGTACAGTTTCAAACTAGACATGTTGTAGATCACATAAGAAAAACACACATGACAATATCACATATGAAATGAAAATTGAAAATTTTCAATTGATCAACAAGGTCTTAAAAACTATAATATTTATTTTTAAGTCTTTCAATCCTCCTTTTACATGTCAAATCTTAAATCCAAGTCTCAAAAAATATAAGGTTAAAATATATACCATGCATAATTGCACAATCAAGTTATGGCTCTCCAAAATCTACTCTACTAATTTTTTAAATGAATTTTCAATGTGATTTAGTCTAGTTTATATGAGACCCATCTACAAAAAGTCTTTAATACTAATAAATCAAAGATTTGCAATGGATATCCATGCACAAAATATTCAATAAAAAATCTTAATATTTTTTTTCTAAAATCAAAATTTTGATGTTTAAAAGTCACTTTAAAGGATAATCAACTAAATAACCCAACAATACTAGCATGTGAGCATGGAAATGCAAGCCTACAAGTCTTGAGCATATGTATAAATATATATCATTAGATGAGATTTACCTACTTAACAAGATTGTGAATTCCACTAATTCCTCGAGGTTCCTAGACTGTAGGAACTCGGCCACAACAACTATATGACGTAGTAGAGCAATTGAC
This sequence comes from Climacium dendroides, assembly GCA_950106755.1. Taxonomy (NCBI): domain Eukaryota; kingdom Viridiplantae; phylum Streptophyta; class Bryopsida; order Hypnales; family Climaciaceae; genus Climacium; species Climacium dendroides. Next base: position 2,085,386 of record OX467092.1, read on the forward strand.
ATCCAAAAATATAAATGATTATTATTTAATATATTATATATATTATTATTGTTTAATTAAAAAAAATTGACCTTTAAATGACAAACTAGTAATCACGAAAGGTTTCTATAATATACACACCTATAAAATGGGTGTATAGACTCCTATATTCATGTGCTCATAATTTATTTGAATAACACCTTTGAATAAAATGATTTTTCAAAATTTTTAGAATTCAAATTTTAAACATTTTTATAATATATCTCAAATTTATTATTGAACAAACCCTTTGAATATGCACAAAAAATATTCAAAACTTTGTAGTAAAAAGAAATGAATTTTTTTTTTGGAATTTTATAGTAAAAAAATCATGAAATAACTTTTTTCCATTGAAACATGACCCTAAAAAATTAAGATAGAACTACCCATTACCATACAGATTTGCTATCTAGGTACTTTGGAGAAGCTATTTATGAGCTCTTATGTTTTTCAGAGATTGAATTGTTTGAGAGAAGTCAATTGCAAAAAAAATAAAGACATTCTAACAAGAATTGAATTTTTTGTGATTTTTCAAAGCTAAAATGTAAAATTGTAAGTAGACCCTTAGTTAAGCATGATCAGCCCATTGTTGAAGCGTGGGCTGATGTGTCCACTCCCCAGTGCATTGCCATCATGATCATGGATGAGTAAGATGGGCCAGTGACGGAAATGGGAGGAACTTGTAGGGGGGGAATTGGGTAAATGGTGGTAATGGGTAGTTTTACCTTACATTTTTATAATTCATTCCAAAAATTTCCAAAAAAAACATGAAAAATTATAAATATTATTTGTTAATATTTTATATAATATTTTTAATGGATATTTATAGAATAATTCATAAAATATAAATATCTGAATTCATATTTTAAACAATTAGTACTATTTCACTCAATGAAAATTTGAAATTCTCACCACAAAATTCTAAATAGAATTTTCATTCTATTTACTAAACAATCTTGAAAAATATGATTTTTTAAAATTCTAATAAATTCGATTAAATTTTTTTTCATAAATAAAATATTTGTTTAAAAACTTTGAAATTTTATCATATACATAGTGTGCTACTTGTACCACAATATGTTCAAATTTTCTTGACCACCTCTAATTCCTCAATTAATTATGGAGATGTTGTAAGCATACAAAACATTTTAAAAGTCACTCTGAAAAGGTGAAAACACACAAAATTGTAAAAAAAAAAAAAAAAAATTCTCTCTATATATGGAGGCACGTTTTTCAAGAGAAAAATCACTTTTGTAGTATTAGCAATTGAAAATCATGAATTAAAAATAATAATTTTTGGATAATACTTTTGAAATAGAAATTTTGAAGAATTTTCGATGAAATTCTTAAATCAAAATTTCAAGAATAGATGGAAGCACATATTTACTTTGAAATTTCAAAGTAGAAGCTATCTAAACCATTAAAATTGTCATATACTTTTATCATAAAATCAAAATTTACAAAATCAACAATCAACTAATTACAATTAAGTATGAGACAAATTAATAGCACTTGGGAGGATACTTTGAGAAGAAGTCAACTTGTCAAAAATGGATCCACAAACAATTATAGGTGTCATTTTCACCTTTAATTGTTAAAGCTTATAGAACTCCAATTGGATTGACAAGTCATTCAAGAACTACACACAACACTATGGATACAAGGTGGGTACACCCAATTGAATCACGCCCTACCTAAAACCACCATCATCATGTACATGCACCTCTAAAATCAATATGTCTCTATTTGGAAGAAACCTCTATTAAAAAAAACTTTGACCCTTCCTAACTTTCGCATACAGTATCTAAATGTCACGTTCTTTGGTGTGTTGGAACCTCCTTTCACTTGCCATGCCATCAAGAAAATCATTGAAAATTTGACAAATCTAATAATAGTAATTAGGCACAACAACAAAAATAACGATTTTGGGGGGTACCCACCTTACTCCGTGATCCTGAAAAGATGGACATGACCAATTAAAGGAGGCAACCCATTTCTAACCACTGAAGCAAATACACACATCTGCACTACAAGTTTTCTTCAACAGAGAATTTTCTCCATGTGCAGAAATAGAGTTCAGAAGGCTTCTACAATCTTCCAGATTTCTACTTCTCAAAACATCGCTACCATGAAATTTTTTTAGTAGCAGATTTGGCTTGCCCCATACTAGACACACCAATGTAGACTTTCCTATTTCCAACCAAGGGCTGGTTGCACAATCCGCCCAGAGGTGGTTGCAATTTTGAGAGTCTTTATAGCCAATCATAATGCACCACAACTGCGTCGTCAGGAACTGTACCATAATTTATGGCTGCTCATTTCTTCCTGCACGGAAAGAGAGCGGCCTTCATTGCCAGATTGGGGGTGATCAGCAATAGGTGGCCCAACTTACTGGCCTCCCATAATATGGGTCTTCAGTTCTTCTCCTGATCATTTCCCTTGTCTATGGAAACTGCAGTCAGTTTTGTGCACCTACAGCAAGGTAGTCCCCAAAATTATTTAAATGAACAGGGGTGGAGTTGCTTGTAGTTGCTTAACATTATTTAAAAGTTTTTTTTGGAAACGCATGGACAATTTCCATTGATATGGGGCTTAACATTATTTTGGATACCACCACTCCCTCTTGGGGACAATAATGTGGCACAAATAGCCATACTCACTAGTAAGCTAAGAGACTTTGTACTAGCTAGTGTAGCATCTTATTTAAGTCAGGTTTCCCACGTTCTCAATGAGAGGTCCATATGGATGCTCAAATATGATCATAATTGGGTTCTTACTGTTATATGTCTGTCCGGGCCTTGTAAGCAGGCTTGGACAAAATCAAAAGGCAAAATGACCTAAGCCCTGCCCACATTCAAGTGCGATTACAATTGCGAGTGTTAACCCCTAAAGTCCCAAGGGTGTTTTCTGTCAAAAACCACTTAGAATTACCACTTCTGTTGCATACACCTAAAAAAAACACCAAAAATATGTTTTTTTTCAGAATCCAGCTGTAGGATCTTGTACTTAACTTGTTTGAGAACATGTGGTAAAAATTTCATTGAATTTGACCACATAGATTGCAAGATATATGCATCCAAAGTGAAGAAAACAAGTTTTTTTGCAACTTGCTTGACTAGATTTTTGGCTTTGAATCTTTTTAACTAAAATGTTTTGCATTGTTAATTTTGATTTTCTAAGTTTTTATGTCGAATAGTTAAGTTGAGAATCTAAGGAAAAAAATTCAACAAAAAAACATTTAATTTTCACATATTAAAAAATTGATAAGTAGAAGTAGGTTAAAGATTTAAGGAAAAACTAAATCATTAATAGCTTTAAGATGGAATTGACATACAATAATCCCAACCGTGAAATTGTTCTAAGAAGCAAACCTAACCTTGTCTAAATTTTTTTTTTGAAAAATTGTAAAAATTGCATTCACAAATGAATCTTATAAATTATTTTTTTAAGAAGATACTTAGATTGCTTGAGAAACTATGGTTAGGGGGGTAAATAGAGGATTCATTTGTTCATGTAGATGGGAGAACTCAAATATGGGACCTTAAAAATATTTGTATGATATTGAAGGTTACTCAAATCTAATATTAAAACTACTACCTTATCTCCAATATCCAACAAGTAATTCAATTTTTAAAATTTCAAAAGTTTTTTCCATTTGCATAAATTTTCCATTCACTAAGTAATTTTTTTTTCATTTAAATGAAGTTTTCATCCATCTTGATTAGTGAGAACCTTGTGGTAGTCTACACTCAAACAATTAGAAGGTATTGTTTATGAATACATTCTATATTTTTATTTAACAAATTTTGTATAAAAATAAACCTCAATATAGGTTTGGTTAATATTTTTAGAAGATAGTATGACATTTTTGTTAATTATTTTGAGTGAGTAGCAAGGAAGTGTATCCTAGGATTTTTTGGATTTTTTTTCATTTATTTTTGAAGGAGGGATAATTAAAATGAGTTGTTGCATTTGAAGATTAGTTGTTTACCTTTGCTAACTTGGTAGGAATCTTGGGTGTTAATCAAGAAGCATGGTCCCAATGCAAATGAAGTTGGAACACTTGATTTGGGAGGCAATTCTTGACTATGGACAAACCCGCACTTCCACCCTTAACCCCTAAAGGACCAAGGCCTTATTTCTGCCAAAAAACACTCAAAACTGCCATTTCTGTAGCAAAGAGTAAAGAAATTTGAAAATTATTTTTTTTGCACATCCAACCGTAGGATCTTATACCTTACTAGTATGGAAATGTCTGGAAAAAATTTCAGAAATTTTGACCACATAGAATAAAAGATATTTACATTTAAAGTGAAAAAAATAATTTTTTCAGCACCTTGCGGGTCTGGATTATTTGACTATGAACTTTTTTAACTTAAATGTTTTGCACTACAGAGTTTTGAGCTTTAAATCCTTATTGTGGGAAATTGAGTTGAGAATCTAGGAAAAAAGAAAATTTTAAGAAAAAATTAATTTTCATGCTTAAAAAAATTGTTAAGTAGAAGTAGGTATGAGAATGAAGGAAAATCTAAATTATTAATATCTTTAAGATGGAATTAGAATGCACTAATCCCAATGGTGGGATTGTTCTAGCAAGCAAACAAAATCATGTAAATTTTTTTTTCAGAAAAATTGTAAAAATTGCATTCAGAAATGGATTCTATAAGTTATTTTTTCAGGAAGATGCTCTAACTGCCCGATAAACAAGATTTTTCATAACTTTCTCATAATAAGTCCAAATGGAATGAATCAAAGCTTCCCATGCAGAAAAAATATAATCTACAAGAAAAAAAATCCAGAAAAGAAAAGTTCAAAATTTTTCAAATTTTTTTTTGCTGCCCGGACTGCCCCCCATCCCCTACTTTGAGCTTGTTTGGTCATAACTTTTGTTTCCGGGCATCAAATGTGAAAAAAATTATATTCCCACAAAGCTCATCAGTTTTTCTATCTTCAAAAAAAAATTCAAAAAATGATGACAAAATTTCAGCCCGTAGGTACCTGCCCGAAATCCAATTTGTCCCCCGAAGGGACAATGGTCCTTTAGGGGTTAAAGATAGGTATCCAGGTAAATCCAATAAGTTTCTTTGTAAGTTCGACAATATTTGGCTTCGGACTTCATTTATTAGCTCTAGATAAGGCAAAGCCATCACTTTGCATCTGCAAAAACTTACTTGTAGGGCCTTTGTATAATTTGGTGTTTAGTTGTTTTGTTATTATTCAATTTCCAAGGTGCAACCTCCAATTTTTTACCATTTGTTCTTGGTTCGTTTCTTGGAATAAACTCCAAGTTAAAAAAAAAAAGTTGCTACAATATTAATAGTAAAAATTACATTTTAAGAATTTTTCCTAAATTTATGTTTTTCTAATGTCCTAATGTTGTGAAAAAGTAAGAAATTTACATGTATCTCTTCCATATATGTATTCAAAATTTGTATTTGTATTTGTACTTGTATTCCTATTCTTATTTTTACTCATCTTTGAATATGTCTTTAAAATTGTATTTTTTAATTTATTTTGCAAGGAGGTGGTTAATTGAAATGGGATCTATTCCTATTATTACTTGTCTTTTAATATGACTATGAAATTGTGTTTTTGTCCATTTATCTAGGGAGGGGGTGGTTAATTGAACAATTAGTCATTCATTTTCATTCATTCACAAGTTTGTTTATTTTTTTTAAAACCAAGCCGGAATTTATCCCAAGAGGAATTTTTTCTTAAAACACATGGAGGGGAAATAGTACAAAGAACCAAAGGACCACATTCTTGGCATTCCAAGTAATGAATTTTTTTCACAAGTTTTGGATTCCCCATTTGCCCCAATTTAGATATAATTTATGACGAGTCACACTATATGGTCAAAAGATGTGAATACACTTGCCAATTACCCCCACTCTAAAAAACCCTAGTTGTTTGATGTGTGAAATAAAAAATTCAAGTACCCTTGATGCTATCCATTTTATTTTCTTAGAAGCAAACATTGTTGAAGGAGGGCTGTTGGATTTGAAAAGGAGAGCCGTTGGATGCTAGAGTTCCTCTATTAGGATTCTGCTTTGTCGTTGCCAATCCACTTGCACTTCCACTTTGCTTGCACCTTCCCCCCCCCCCCCCCTTAAGTTGCTTTTTCTCCACCTCTTTCCTTCTTTGTACCTATTTCGCCTCCTTTGTGTTGCCTCTCTTCCTCCGACTTTCTTAGGTGAGCATCTGTAGGTGCCAGTTTTTACATTTTCAATGTTGATTTAGCATTTTGCATGTGTTGATATTTTTAGGATACATGATTAGTTTTAGGGTATACCAAGTTTACATGGTAATTAGCGTCCTCAATTTTTGTAATGTACTATGTGATAATTTCTTTAATGTGTTGATAGTTTTTTGTAATTGTAACCTTCAATTTTTGAATGAAAGAATGTATTGCTTTGAATCCGCTTTCTCTTCATTGTGTTTTGTGCATTATGTATGTGCTCATCTCAATCATAAGGCCTCCCATGTTACAAATTTTAAAAAGAGTAGCTCGGGGAGGCGTATGCTTATAGATGGAAGGCACAAGAGTCTCCCAAGGACCTAGAAGTTTTATATTTGTCTACAATATTGTTAAGAAACAAACAATAGTAAGAAAGAACATTGTCAAAAGAATTCCTAAGAAAAAAACTTTCATGTTGCTTATACAGTTGGATGTTAGTATCCCAAAAACACAAGGTCCAAGAGGTCCTTCTCCTCTACAAGGTATTGTCAAAAACCAGCTACTTGACATGAAAGAAGTTCCTAAAAATTCTCTAAAGAAAAAAACACTGGTACCACCAAAACAATTGGATTCAAGCATCACCATTTCTATGGGCAGCTCTGACATACCTTGGAAGTAATTGAAAAAAATAGAAGACTTCCTTGAAACAAATTGCATCAATGGGTTGTTCCATTGAAAGAGGTGGGGCCCCTTATAGACTTCATCTCCAAATGGTGTGTTGCATTATGGCACTATCTGCTACCATTATCAACAAATGAGTCAAGGCTTACCTTAGATGGAACAAAGCCACCATAGCTCCAGTGGAGTGCCACATTTTCAATAGAACTCTCCAAAACACTAGGTTGTACACTTTCATTGGCATGTTGAGGTATTGCATTAAAGATAGAGAGGAAGAATACTTCAATTATATCCACCGCAATGTGATCCATAAGCAAATGAATGAAGGCATTGAGGAGTATGTGAAACACAGTACTTTGTTTGTCAAGAACCGTGTTATTTTGATCCACAAGAATCTCATTGAGAGGACTACCACTTTTTGTAGATACTAATTGAAAAAACAACTTAGAAGTACACTTTTGCCCATGCTACAATCCGGTTAGTACGTCCTTTTTGCTTCATGGGTTCTACATATTCGCTAAGGTAGAAGTATGGATTACACTAGAGCCTCAGTGTTGTGGAAGTACATGATGGAACTAGATTCTGTGAACATGGATGATGTCACACAAATTTTCTTTGAGCACACCAATCCTAGTTCACAGCTTGCTAACTTAGAACAACAAAGACTAGCGGCCATCTTAAATGACGCTCAAGGAGCGCCATGAGACTATGTGGTTCCAAGTATTGTTTCACTAATGTGTTCTTCAACTCTTTTTATTTCATCAACTCATTTTTAACGTATTCAAGGTTTCCTCATTCAATAGTTCGGTTGCTGGCATGTACTATTCTGTGTGATTCACGACAACATGTTGATAATGTCGTCGTAGTTGAAGATAGTCCAGATGCTACCAAACTTGCAACACATGTTGCCTACACCTCTTCTCACACTCGCATACACTCGGGTGTTCATTCCCATAGTCTACGATGATTGTGACAATTGTAATAGTTTCGTACTCTAGTTTTGAAGACTTCAACACTTTTTGTGACGTCTTTCATAATCGAACTCACAATTTTCCGAATGCTAAAACTTCGTTGGTTTAAAAAAATTTGTAGTGCTCATTTCTGTTCATATTAATTCACTACGCATTCATACACTCTTGTGCCCCCACATGTGTGTGCATATTAATTTTCATATTTTCCACATTCATATTTTTTTCCCCTTTTTTTTCTTTTTTTTTAATGAGTAAGGGTGGCTGGGGGGTGAATCTGAATTAATCAAGTAAGTAAGTAGGGCTTCTGGAACCTCTGAGTCACATCTATGCACTCAACATACATGTACTTTGGGAGGTATAATAGTACCTTGGTCCACTGTGTTCAGTTGACAAAATGGCCTCATTGAGGGTTGGGTTTTTTTTTTTTTTTTTTAAATGCAATCCCAATAACTTGTTATGATGTTCACAAAAGTGCGCCATTCAAAGCCTCAATGATCATGTGTGCAATTACATTTGCAATAATTTATCAAATGGATTGTACCCCCTTGCTCAGATATTGCTGTTGGAGTTGCCTTTGGGAATGGGACACTTCAAGGCCAAGGGCTCTTGGAAACAGGAAGGAAAAACTACAGCATTCTGAATATTTTTAGAGTTTAATTTACCAGCTTTTTTCCATTAAAGAATCCCCATTAATATTAGTTGAACTAGTTTTACAAGTAATGAGTGTCACTGATTTTCCCAATTTTGCAGGGGGGACATTAAACCCTGCCCACAAAATGGGCCCACCAGGCTGGATTTACCCCGGGGAAAAACACAGGAATTTTTTAAATTTTTCACATAAATTCTTTTTTTTGCAAATTTTGAATTCATATTTGTAATCAGAGACCCCCAAATTAGGTAGGGAAGATTTGAAATATACCCTAGACACAGCTCAAAATAGGGGGCATGTTTTTACTTTTACCCCTGGAGGACCCCAAATTACCTGGTTGGGCTCACTTCGTGGGCATGATTTAGTGTCCTGCATTTTGCAGGCTCACAATGAGCTGATCAAGCGATTCTCCCGGACCATGATTGGTAAGGTGATGACCATGATTTCCAACCAGTTTTTTTACAAGGAAGAAATTCGTGGAGTCAGAAGGTCCTTAAGTTATTGAATTCCTTATCCATTATCATTTACTTTTTCACAAGGCTCACTGTTGGTCATAAAATGTGTACGTATCAAAAGTTTCTCAGCAGGGAAAAAGCATCCGTCGTAATACCCCCTGAAGTCCTTGGGGGATAAAATGGATTACGGGGGTGGGTTCCTACAGTCTCAATATTTGTCGTGATTTTCTGAATTTTTTTTGATAAGATTGAAAAACACATTAGCTTTCTAAAAATATAATTTCTTATTTTCATCAGTGCTTGGGAGCCAAATGTTATAGCACAAAAAGCCAAAATTTTAGTTTGGTAGGTAGGAAAAATCCTAACAAATTTTTTTGTAGATGCCGAAAAACATCTCATATGCCCAATTTGGATAATTTTTCCAAAAGTTATTGGCCTCCAAAGTTTGCAGCCAATCAACCCTGATTCACTTGATTCGTCTGTGAACAATAAGATTCTGTCCGATATGACAACCGTGACAAAAATGTAAATCTGATAAATCTAAATGTGTGCAACAACCACAAGGACAAAACCATATTACTATTAACCAACATCCCCCCAAAGTGTGAGCCTCCAACATTGTAACTTTCCAACCAATGACATTGGTATATGAGCTTAGAAATGCGAGCCTAACTTAGGTGTATGTAGATACTTTACAACTATTGAAGGTGCTTTATAACATACATATCAATAACATAAGTACCTTATATCTATGGAAGGTGTTTACAATATATGTACACGTAGTACAGACACCCTTATAATATAAACACTTATAATATAGGTACATGTGGTATATCCACCTATACGATACAAGCACCTATAACAAAATCACCTAATAACTATAGAAGGTCCTTGTAATACATGTACCTATAGCATAGACAACTATAATATAAGCATTCATAACTTAAAATCCTATAACCACAAAAAGTACCTATAGCATAGGTACCTACAACACAATAGCTTAGTCTCTAAGCTTGTGGGCTCAAGATCTTAGGCTCACATGCTAGCACCATTGCTTCCCACACAACTAATGATACTAGTGTTGTAACTTTTTAGTCAACCAATGATACTAGCGTTGCAACTTTCTAGTCAGCCAATGATACTAGCATTGCAACTTTTCAATGAACCAATGACTCTACGTCCATGACATTAAATTCACTCCTACAGAAGATCAAACAAGAGATTATCCCAATCTCCAAGGGAACAATGATTTAAGCTACTAAACAACATTTGTTTGCTTGCTTCTTTCTTTTGGAAAAAAGACAATGCCCATTAAAGGAGGTCACCGTTACTAAACAATGTTACAAATGGTCAATTGTTCATTGTACCTTCCATTGCCACAAAGCTGAAATGAGATTGGCAATTCATCGGGTTACATTATCTTTCCTGGTTGAGTTACTTAATTGCACTAATATTAATATAATTCTAAGCCCCCCCCCCCCCCTCGTTTGCAAACTAAAGGTAAAGGCCCAGTATGATTTTTTTTTTTTTAATTTAAAAATTTTGTAGAAAAATCTGGGGTGGGGTGGGGTGGGTGAGCTTTCCGTTCGTGAACCTGGTCGCAGCCCCCCCCCCGGGTCCATCCCGTTGGTGCTATGGTGGTGTCGTAGGCTGGTGGCCGTTTGCCCTGTCCGTTTGGTGCGGTTGTGTGTCCCTCTGCCCCTGACCCCCTGCCACTGCCCCCACGTCCCCATGTACGTAAGTAATGTATGTACGAGTGTCAGTCCCTTTGCAACAGCTCAAGATCTGGAATGGGCCTGTGCATGATCAGGCCGTGGAAAGAGAGCCTGAAGTCTACCACTGTACCACGGAGGGTACCACCAAACACAACAAAAAGGAAAAGGAAAAGGGGAGAGGAGGCGAGGAGGCTCCATTGTCACCTGGCTGGCATGGCGGGGCGGGGGCTCGGAGAGAAGGAGGGGGCCCGGCTGTGGAACTGGTGAAGTGTACCCCCCCAATGGGATGGGCCAAATCTAAGTTACGTTGGGTGGAGTTAAGGAGGGATTAGATTAGCCCCACCCCACCTTGCTTTTTGACTTTTTGAGAAAGTGCCAGGAGGCAGAGCACTTGAAGGGAGAACTACCCATCACCATACAGATTGGCAACCTATGGAAACCAAACCACTCGCGAGAAATGCGCCCTTCGTTTCCGGAGAGGCTTCGGGGGCACAACGAGGCTGTAATGCTCAATTACGTGTAATCAAGCATTACAGATTTTCCATCCAACTGTGATTTCTCATCCGATTGATTTCATCCAACTGTGATTTCTCATCCGATTGATTTCATCCAACTGTGATTTCTCATCCGATTGATTTCATCCAACTGTGATTTCTCATCCGATTGATTTCATCCAACTGTGATTTCTCATCTGATTGATTTCATCCAAGTGTGATTTCTCATCTGATTGATTTCATCCAACCGAGCATTATGGATTGTCCATCCAATTGTGATTTTTCATTCGACTGATTTCATCCAACTTCGACGTTTTTTGCTTGTGGTTTACGTTGATCAATGCCTTCATCGTTGGGGATTCTGTGAATTGAAATGCTTCCTCATCGGGCTCCGCTAATTTCGTGCTCGGGGGTATTTGAATTTGTAGAATTCTCCTCCTCCTCGGGCATTGTCCTATACAAAAAATAGTGAAATTAGGTTGCCCCTCACTAATTTCTTGACATTCCACACTATATAAATATGTATAGTTTCTATAAAAGGATGCAGTAATATAGGAACCATGTGTGTTGCATGGGGTGTTGCATTTAGAGAATCGCTTGTGCCTCCCATCTGAACTCAAGTGGTGAGTCATAAGGTAAGTTTCATGAGTAAGGCAACCTCCTAATTGTTAAGAGGCTCGTTGCACTACTGTAGACTTAACCCATACAAAACTCAATGGAGAAACCTTGATACAACATACCACATTTAAATTCCTACTTGCATTGGGTTAAAATTTGGTGAAGCGTTATATTTCTACATTCATCTTAGACGCAACAAATACTTTTCAATTTCTATTCATGCACTTTTAAAATCCAAATTTGGAGACTTCATCCACATTTTTAATAGAAACAGGAAATTTCTGGCCATAAAAGATACAGATTACTTCTGTTTTTTTTCATGGCAAAAAGTAGGAATTTATTTTGAAATGGTGCAGTCTGTCCCCATGGTGCTTTTTAAAAAAGAAAAAAGAAATAGGGGGGGCTGGATTAGCCTGTTCATTCAAATTTTGCGCTTGTTTCTTTTTCAGGAGATACACAATGTAATAACTTCCTGTATACAATCTCGACCGGGCCAGGAAGCTGTAGTCAGTGGCTTCAAATTTTGCTGCCATTCATTAGCCCCTCGTTGAAGGTTTTATTGTCAGAAAGGAAAGGCAAGGCAATGCAATGCAATGCAAGCAGCTCTGTAACTTAAGTACTTAGAATCAGTGAGTTAAGTTCTGTGGAAGGACGATGTCTAAAAGTGTCCTTTGGATGATTAGGTGGTTAAACAACCTTTTTTCATATTGAAGGAGGGATGATTGATTGACTTTCATTCATTTTTTTAACGCAAAACGACTTTGTTTTAATGTTATATGGAGAACACATTGAATGACGGAAGTTCAAGGTACTACATTAACCCTTAAAGGACGTCGCAGCTATTTTTAGGCGGATGAGTGAGAGAGAGAGAGGACAAATGTGCAATTATTCATTTTTAGAATTTTGTGTGAAAAGAGGAGGTCTTGTACAATAGTTTGACTTCTGATGAGTGCTTATAGATTTTTTTTAAAGGGATGATTTACTTAGTACTAGAAAGGATGATTTTTACGGTCACTAGCCTGTCGTGTAAGGGTTATATTAGTTGTTTTATTAATTTTGAAACAGGGGGATTTATATCAAAAAAGTGGTATACCAATGCAACAAATTTTATTAGTATTTATAATAGAGGCTTTTTGTCTCCCTTAAAACTTGATTTTGGCATTCAAATGATTTCTTTGGCTATTTGGAGCAAAAGCACTAGAAATCAAGCTTGTGATGTACAATTTCTACTCCCCTTGGAAATTTTCAAAAAATTCTTGAGATGAGAGCATTTTATTGAATTTTCTTAACCCCTAAAGGATCATTGTTCCCTAAAGAAACAAAATGGATTTTGGGCATGTTCTTATGCTTCAATTTTTAGTGAAAATTTTAGAAAATTCCCCATAAGATAGAAAAAATTGTTAGCATCGTAATTTTATTTCAATTGGTGCCCAGTAGCAAAAGTTATACCACAAAAGCCCAAATTTTTTGTTAATGGGGAGAAAAAGGAATCCACAAAATCTTCAAATTAAATTAATTTTTTTTCCTTATAGATAATATTTTTGTCTACATTTGAAGCTTTGATTTATTCCGTTTAGATTAGCGATGTGAAAGTTGTAAACAATCTTGTTTTTAGAGCAGTTTAAGCATCTTCTTGAAAAAATTACTTATAGGATTCATTTTTGAATGCCATTTTCACAATTTTCCAAAAAAACTTGTTTAAAAAGGTTAAATTTGCTTGTAGAAAAATCTCACCATTGGGATTATTGTGTTTCAATGTCATCTTAGAGCTATTAACAATTTAATTTTTCTTTCAATCTTTGACCTATTTCTACATATTAATTTTTTAAGAATGAAAATCAAGTGTGTTTTTTTGAAATTTTTTTCTTGGACTTTCAACTCAATTTTTAAATACAATTTTTTTTATAATTGAAAGTCCATAGTGCAAAAAATACCACAAATAGTAGTCAAAATTATTTGAAGTTGCAAACTAGTATTAATTTTTTTTAAACTTTGAATTCTAATATTTCTCAATTTGTACAATCAGACTTCATGAAATTTTTAATACATGATCTCACATAAATAAAATACGAGATCCTATGATTATATTCTAATTTTTTTAGATGAATGTAGCTGAAATGGTTGTTTTGAGTGGTTTTGGACAAAAACTGGCATGGGTCCTTTAGGGGTATATATATATATATATATATATTTCAATGAAAGAAAATACCAATACTCCTTAGCATGCTTTATATGGGCTTGATACAAATATGTTGTGAATTTTTAAATTATTATCTATAGGTGTACCAAAAAATAACCTTCCACTCTCATAGGCTCTCATAAGCTTTCATATTTTCATTGCATAATCAATATATAGTTTTAGTGTTGCTTTTTGGTCCAAATGTGCAAGTTTCTTTTGGGGCTAATGAGCATGAAATGGACATGTCTTAGACAAAAATGTACTTACTGGTCTTTAATATGTAAGTTTACAACTACAAATATTTACTTAATTTCCAAATTAATAATATGGTGTAGAAACTATTCTTAGATAGGGTGAACTATTTTCAAGAAAGTTTCACTAGACAGTTTAGTTTTGTTCAAATATTACATTCAAATTTTACATGAGCTCAAAGTCTATTTGGTAGATTTATCAAATGTGTGCAATAATTGAATTTTCCTAGTATTGAATATTTGGCAAGGAATACATATTCATTGTCAAAATTAGGGCATGTTTTTGGATACATGCTAACATTTGTTGCAATTACCTAGACTATTCTATTAATAATTATGGTAGATGAGTTTGTTTTGATGAATTATTTTTTGAAAAAAATGTTTGATGGAGCATTGGAATCTATAATTTTCTATATGAAGTATAAGAAATAATTTAATTTTGATAGACAATGTGTTCAACTTCTAGAAGGCAATTGTCACTCAAAAGAACATACAAGCCTACAAAGTCAATTTTACAAGCATCTTTTCAAAAATTTAATGTAGGTGTAGAATGTTTTTTCTTTGCATGATACAAAAAATCCAATGAAATGTGTGGATCAAAAGTGATGTTTCTTAGAGTTTTTTCAAACACGGTACAAAATTTTGGAAAATGTATGCTAAACCTCTCTTCTACTATTAAAGTTTAGCATTCTTGTAACTAACATGATATAATAAACAATATTAGAAAAAAGACAACTTGTAGTCCAAAATATTGTCAAGAGAAGCAAAAGCCTGTTGATCAATCATGTCAAGTAAGGCCCAAAACAATCTTGTTTGTTCAATTCCATACACTATATCTTGCAATATACATATTGATAAAGTTTCCAAATTTGTTCAAACATTTCCATACCATTTTAGTACAATTTTATATGGGTGAACTTCAAATACGTAGAAAAAGACATCCTCAATTTATTCAAAAGGGATGTATTTGACAATTTTTAAGTAAAGTGTATCTTAGTCCTTTAGGGGTTAACTTTACATGATATAATACTAACTACATTGGTACAAACATGCTAGAATCTTTTTCTAACTACAAATAACAAGTAACATTTGATTTTGATAACCAACAACAACAAAATTATTTTTGGCATCAATGTATTGTATATTTGAAGATATTATAGCTCTGAAATTCATTCCATTAATTAGTACGTTTATGCAAGTATAAATTCTTCTTCTTAGGAGTTAAAAATTGTGATGGTTTAGAGTGTTAATACGGAGACACCTAAAATTACTATGGATTTAAAATTGCAACTATAAAATCTTAAAAGAAAATATATTTTTTGATTAAAGAGATATACATTACCTCCACATCTAATCAATCTTAGATTTAGAGCATCTAAGGTAAGTACACTTGATTTCAACCATATTACAAAAGTTGCCTCCATCTAGATCTGTGCCTAAAATGTACATTTTCTAAACATGAAAACCAAACATCAATTTGGGATATGCATGCCTATAATAAACACTTTGAAAATTCATAGTTTATAAATATAATGTCTAAAATAAGTCATGTTTTACAAATGAAGTAGTCGGGGCCAAATGATCTCATGTCTTTTTGCAATTGCCAACAAGATCCAACAAAAGTCAAGGAAATTTAGGAACCAAGCTCCCAAATGCACACTCAAACAATTATGGATATAGTTACCTTTCTACCATGTGGTATATTGATTGTACATTCATTAGAGCATTAGAATGTTCTTTCAGTTGCCAACAAGTACATGTAATAGTCTCACTAGTACAATAAAACAAAAGGAACATAGTACATGCAATGACCGTGTCCATGAGAATTGTAGTACAATTCAAATAATGGGAGCATCGTGCAAATTATAAAGCACTTAGGATATATTCCCTCGTACTTTTACTCATTGGAATTGTCACAACCGTCATCTCTTTAGTACGGGCATGATACTTGATCTACAAGTGGTTCATTCATGACTCCTAAAAGCAAGAAGAGTCACAAGATATATATGTCTTGAAGTGATCACCCTCCATTTGTTTTTTCCTTTTCACATGTAGTTTATCTTTGGTGTGTATAAAAGCTCTAACTAAGTCAAAAAACCTCACCCACTTAATCCTCACCCACTTGCTCATAATTGGGATTGTCACAACCCTCATCTCTTTAATATAGGCATGATACTTGATTTGAAAGTGGTTCATCCATGACTCCTAAAAAGACGATGAGTTACAAGATATGCATGTCTTGAAGTGGTCACCCTCCATTTTTTTTTTCCTTTTCACATGTAGTCTATCTTAAAAGCTCCAACTAAAGTAAAAAAACCTCACACACTTAGTCCTCACCCCTTTTGCTCATTGGGATTGTCACAATCCTCATCACTTTAGTACGGGCCCAATGCTTGATTTGCAAGTGGTTCATCCCATAAATGACTCCTAAAAAGAAGATATCTAAGTCATAAGATATACACATCTTGAAGTGGTGTCCCTCTACTTGTTTTCTCCTTTTTGCATGTACTTTATTTTCAGTACATATAAAAGCTCTAACTAAAGTAAAAAAAAAACTCACCCACTTTGTCCTCACACACTTGTTCATTGGGATTGTCACAACCCTCATCACTTTAGTATGGGCTCAATGCTTGATTTGCAAATGATTCATCCCATGAATGACTCCTAAAAAGAAGATATCTAAGTCACAAGATATACGTGTCTTGAAGTGGTGGCCCTCTACTCGTTCTCTCCTTTTTGCATGTAGTTTATTTTCGGTACATATAAAAACTCTAACTAAAGTAAAAAAAAACACCTCACCCACTTTGTCCTCATACACTTGCTTGTTGGGATAATCACAACCCTCATCACTTTAGTACGGGCACGATGCTTGATTTGCAAGTGGTTCATCCCATGAACGACTCCTAAAAGACAGATATCTAAGTCACAAGATATACATGTCTTAAAGCGGTGGCCCTCTACTTGTTTTTTTTCCTTTTTGCGTGTAGTTTATCTTCGATACGTTCCAAAAAAAAAACCTCACCCACTCACTTAAAACCCCAAGCACTCAAAAATCAAAAGCCGGCCTCTAAAAATAGTTCAACAACAACAAATAAAAGTGGCGATTTTGGATGTCCCTACGTATGGCAAAGTTGCGAGGGTCATGATTGGAAAGTTGTAATCCTCCCCTTTGCTCGACCGCTCGACCACTCGACCACTCCCGCGCGCATGTTTCTCATTCTCAAATTCTCCGAGAGGAAAAACGCGAAGAAACGCGAGAGTCCGTTGTGTTGGTCGACGATGACGGTGTCGTCGTCGTCGTCATCGTCGTCGTCATCGTCGTCGGTTTCTATTCCTTCATGATGTTCCGAAGCGTGCAGGAGATTATCCCGTACCAAAGGAAGGGGAGGTGGTGGGAAAAGTGGCCCCACTCGCGCCAGGAGCCTGCAAAAGCTGCCTGTGGCGAGACAAAAGGGGTTGCTAGAGGGTAGTGCGGGCTGTCCCCCCGCGGACATAGTTTAGGCTCCACCAGTCCCATGATCGCGCCCACAAGCAGCAGCAGACATGATTAGTGGCTGTCCTCCAGCTTTTGTCCACACTTTGACAACTACCCAATGCGAGGCGATGCCCTCCGTTTGTCGTCCAAGTCCTTCCTCGCTTGCAGGACGTCAGACTCCCGAGAGTAAGTTAAAAGTGGGCGACGCACATCAAGCATGGCAATGCAAATCAATCACAAAATAAAATCTAAAAAGTATCGGAATGAGTAGGGTGCAAATCGCAGCAGGGAAAAAAAACACCCAAAAAACAACACCAACTCATGATACTGGATGTCCCCAAGGTAGACAAAGCCTATCAGCACCCGGATTTGCAATCTGAGCGTCTTGGGAACAACTCCAAGAAGGGCTTGTGGTGGGTTGAAGAGGGGTGCGTCGCTTGTTTCACGAATCAAACCCAAGTGGAATCGTGATTTTTCGATGGAAATTGTGATTTCTGTGCATTTTTGAAGTGGTCGACCTTGAAATTACAGAATTGCACGTAGAGTGGAGTCATGAGCGTCCCATGAACGACCCATAAGTGTCTATTGGCACTTAAGTGTTCACCAATCAAGGATTGACACGTCATCCCTTGTTGGCATTAATGCAGTGATTTTGTCATAAGATGGATGGATCTGAATGAGTTTTGGGGTGGAATTGGGGTCTAAAGTAGGGTGACGAAAGTAGGCAGTTGGTGGAAATGGGCTGGTCTACCTTAAATGTAGGATTTGGGTATGTAGGAGCTAATAGTGTAGATTTTCTCCATTTTGTTGGTTTCAAGTGGATAATTATACTTATCTTATTTGTCCCTAACCTTATCCCCTAAACATCCATTGTCTCTTGGGGGGATAAAATGGATTTTGGACAAAATGGTTCTTATGACCTCAATTTTTATTGAATTTTTTTAAAACTTTCTCATCACACAGAAAAACTTGTTAGCCTTATGAGAATATAATTTGTATTTCAATTGGTGCCTGGGAGCTAAAGTTATACCACAAAAATAGGTAGAAAAATTAATCCACAAAAACTTGAAATTAAAATTCAATTTTTTTCTCTCTTGTAGAGCATATTTTTCATCTACATGTGAAGCTTTGGTTCATTTCATTTAGATTAGTGATGTGAAAATTATGAACAATCTTGTTTTTGGGGGCAATTTGAGCATCTTCTTGAAAATTAACTTGTGGAATTCATTTTTGAATGTAATTTTTATCATTTTTCAAAAAAAATAATTTGACATGGTTAAATTTGCTTTCTAAAACAATCTCATTGTTGAGATTATTGTGTTTCAATTCCATCTTAGAGCTATTAATGATTTAGTTTTTCTTTCAACTTGGACCTACTTCTACTTTACAATTTCTTATAGAATGAAATTTTTTAATTTTTGACAATAATTTTCGGGGCCTTCAACTCAATTCATCAATACAATTTTTTTTTTAATTCAAAGTGCAAAAAAATTCCACAAAGGGAAGTCACCATCATCTGAAATTACAGGCCAATGTTCAAATTTGTTTTTTTCCAACTTTGAATGTTGATATCTCTCAATTTGTGTAGTCAAACTTCATGAATTTTTACCAAGTGATCTTAGACAAGTAAATTACAAGATCCTATGGTTAGATTCTTTAAAAAAAATTGTTTTCAATAGGTGAATGCAATCAAAATGGTAGCTTTGAGTGGTTTTGGATAGAATAATGGCCTTGGGCCTTCAAGGATTAAGGTAGAAGTACTAGTAGTTGATCATTTAAGTAATTTTGGAGTAGATCGTACATAGTGTAAGGTGGTGGAAATTTTTCCCACGTAGGAAGACAAGAAATATTATAATAGCAACATTTTCAAAATTTTATTCTCCAAATCGAAATTATTGTGAATTTTGGGAGCCAAAAAGTGTACTTGTCCAGTAGTCAATGTCTGGAATCTTCCAATTCCAATCATTCAAGAACTACTTTGCCACTTACTATTTCCTACTTTCTTGCTCATTGCTTTGAGACATGTGTCATAACCTTATCAGATCCTCCAAAAAACATTCCAAGCTTGAGTTTCAACCTAAGGTTGGAAATAGTGCACCTTGCATGTTGGGTACTGGATATGGTTGAGAACTAGTACTTCTATCTTAACTATTGACCCCTACAGATTCTTGCCTAAAGTGTACACATTCTTGCCTAAAGTGTACACATTTTAAACATGAGAGCCTACGATTGATTTTTAAGTATACCCATAATAGGTGTTTTGAAAAATTTATTGAATTTCTATGATAAAAGAAGAGTGCAAGAAGTGATAAACATATGATATATTTAGTGTTTCTATATTTGACAGAAGTCGACTTCTTAGCAAATACACTAATAAAAAATGCCAGTCTGAAGTGAAGTAAGCTTACTACTTCCAAGGGTCAAACATGGCATTCTTTAAAAATTTGAATAAGCTCTTGTTATGAAGTTGGATGGGAGGGCCTTGGAATTGAGACGATGTTTTGAGTGAAATTTTGTAGCTCAAAAAGAATGGCAAAATGTACTAAATGTGAATCATGCTCAAACTTCCATTGGCTCTTCAAAGTTGGGTTTGGATTTCTGTTGGATCTGGTTTTAATAAGTGCTTCGTGCATGGTGCATTGCTGTTGGAAAGTTCAATGTGTGTGTCAGTGCCTGCCACTTCTGAGCACACAGTAGTAAAAGTCCTAACCTCTAAATGCAATGCAATGCCCACAAGGCCTTAAACCGAAAGCCAACATTTTGATAAGTTGAATTATTATTTTTTGAATTATAACTGTACAAATTCAAATTAGACATGTGAGAGATCCTATAGGAAAAGAAAATACAACAATATTACTTATGGATTGAAAGATTATGATGTTTGATCATGACGGTGTTAAAACTGTGAAAAAATTCAAAGTCTTTCAATCTTCTTTTCACACGTCAAATCTAAAAAGTTGGTCACCAAAAAGATATGAAGATATAGGGCCTAACATGCATAACTTCAATTAATTTATAGCTTCTTAGAATCTACTCTACAATTTTTAAAAATGAATTTCTAATGCTGGTGATTTTTTCTCCAAGATTTAATGTATTTGAGGCTCATTTCCAAGAGCCCTCAACACTATGGAAAGTCAAGATTGCAATGGATCCCATTGCACATTTTCTTGAATAGAAAAATTAAAATCAATCAATTGACTTTTTGATGCTAAAACTAGACTTCAAAGAAAATTTTATGAAAATATAAAATACTAAAATTAGTAACTTAATTAGGTTTTATTTAACTTCAAAGTATTGTTGACACCAAAAAATTTGGTACCTCATACATTTAAAAGTTAAGCAGAACGTGATATAATTTGTTTGATATTAGAAAACCTAGGATGAATTTTATGAGACTTTTCATAACATTTTCCGCCCCCCAATGTTGAAGATTCCCATTTAAGCTATGAAATTTCATAACTGTGTTTTAATAAAAAAATTAGTATATAGTTTGCCATTTATTATGCAAAGAAAAAGGTGGAAATAAAAATAAATATAAATGTTTCTTGCAATAAATCCAATTATAGGATTTTTCACTAAAGTAACATAAAAATTTGTGGAAGAAATTTGAAAAACTTTGATTGCGCAAATTACAAGAAATTAGGCTATAAAGCGAACCTATAAGTTTTTTCGAGCATCATACCTAATTAGGTTTTGCACTATAGATTTTGAACTATATAAATCTATAGTGCAAAGATTTTGAATGATGTTAACTTAAAAAAATTTGCACTATAGATTTTGAAATAAATAAAAATTAAAAAAATAAACTTCATTTTTTTAGTTTTTATATACTTATTGGAAGCGGGCAGAAGATGGATGTAGCATGTAGAAGATGGAAGAAAAAACTAAATCATTAAGAGGTCTAAGATGGGAATTTAAACATGTCCATGCTAAAGTTGTAATCAATATATCCTATAAGTTGTTCTTGAAGAAAGGTACCCTAACCACTTGTAGAACAAGTCTCTCTTCTCAAATTCCACATTGCTATGGAATGAAAAAAAAAGGTTTTAATGTATACATTGATATATTTGATGAAAAACAAGTTTTTAAAAAATAAAATTATATTATGATTTTTTTACCTTCTTTTAATGCGTAGGCTAAGGCTTTTTGGAATTCAATTTGGCTTCATTTGAATTGAGTTTTTATTTTCATATTATATTTCTTTGAGTCTTCTTTTGGTTACAAGATGGATTAGGATAGAATTCATTACATAATGTTGATGCTTAAATCAACTTTTTCACATTCTCAATGGCTGTACTTGTTATACTAACTCACCAAAGTCACATTATTTTAAATTAGTAAAGAGGAAATATTATTATACTACTACATTATAATTTTCAAAACTTATTTGTGCACTAACATTAATTTTGCTAATGACATTACTTTTGCTTCATCTCTAATAGAAAATATCCTAGTTGTTAAGATAAGGTTGTAACCTCAATCTTTCATTAAATAAACTTTAGAACAACTAGAAAATATAAATATGGACATTCTTGATTGAGGATTTGACATTTTAGTACATTTACAAAAACTCAATTCACCATAGTTGCCAATATTCTAAAAGTCATGGCTATTTAGTCTTCTTTTTTAATACTTCTTCAATTAAGATTTACATCACCCCTTGGCAACTCCAAGTCCCAAGGAGGGATCAAGAGGTTTTTTAGCATCACTTTTCCACAATGCATTTCATGATGCTGAGGGAAAATGGTCCAAAAAATTCAAAAATTCAAATTCATCCTGGTCAGTAAATCCATTTTTAGCTGAGTCTATTTTCAACAAACTTGCAAGAATGTTGGGGGGCCAAGCTACTGCAACTCCCCCCTAATCGAGGAGAACAACTCATCTTGATTATGTTGATCAGCTATAGTCCATGATCATAGCATGAACTAGTGCACAATCATCATGAGGCCTTAAAATACCAAGGGTTAAGACAAAGGCAAACACTGCATAGCAGGTGCCATGAACAAAATTAAGCAGGCAAAACATTCTGCAATTTGCAGCTAGCTACCATAATCATCATGAGGTCTTAAAAAACCACAGGTTAAGACAAATATTGCATAGCAGGTGCCATGAACAAAATTAAGCAGGCAAAACACTCTGCAATTTGCAGCTAGCTACCATAATCATCATGAGGTCTTAAAAAACCAAGGATTAAGACAAATATTGCATAGCAGGTGCCATGAACAAAATTAAGCAGGCAAAACACTCTGCAATTTGCAGCTAGCTACCAAACAGGAAATCTTGGTTCTTATGCTGGAGTGGAAGTTGTGGAAGAGTCTTTGGATGCCAATGAGTGCTCGTGCATAAGCTGCAGGTTCTTGCTCCCTGCTCAACTTGTCGTCTTGGCTGCCCTTTGCTTGCCCACTTCTGATAATGGAACGGGTTGACATTGTTGATGCAATGTTCTCTTGGGCCCTTGGCTGTAAAAGACTATCTGAAACGTCATGATGAGCTCTAGACAGAAGGGTCATGGCACAGGACTGCGAGGCTGACACAGGAGCCAGATTGCAGTGGGTTGTGTGCCCTATATCATCAATTCCACAAGTTATGACAGACTGACTGTTGAAGCAACTTCTGTGGAAACTTGGATTGGAAAGGCAGGATTCACTGCCAAGAGGAGGACAATTGCAAGGAAAGGAGGAGCCAAGAACTGGTCTATGCACAATTCCACATCTGGCAACCAACAAGGCTAGTATGCGAAACAACCCAGAATTTATTGCTTGAATGAACTCATTGTCTGTGGTGTGGGCATGGTGTCAGCCCATGTACACCCCTCAGGCTACACTTACAGGGTATATAATGTTGCGAGGCCAACATGATGAGTTGAAGAATCTATGCAAGCTTCCAGAGCCTGCTGTAATATAAAAACTTGGAGTTGAATAAGAATACATATCACTTGATACATATGGGTCTTATTTATGCATCTCTGCATGGTCCACGTGATGACATTAGAAAGAAAGATGGTGCAACACGCATGGCATGTGCAAACCTTGATGTACAGTACAATACATATGCCTGCCTAGCACAACCTTGTTATTATACTGATGAAATAGTCCTTGAAAGGAAAGGGTTTGCAAGTCCAAAAGGCATCCCTGAGTTAAAAATCTTCACTAATCATTTTAAATCCTCATGGCAAATATTAGGAATACAATGTAGATCAGCAATAGAACTTGCTCCAATTGCCAACCATGTCTATAAAATAGAGCTCAAAAACCCAAAGGGTTTACTAAATGCATTTTACAATGCCATGCCAACCACGAGTGACATGACCAACGAGAAAGAACATCAAACCCATTCTCGGAAGTCCACAATTCCCAACTGAAAATGAATATTTAATTTAAAGAAACTAAACAGGCACTGTCCTATCAGTTGAAAATAGTTAGGAAGAAAAATAATTACAACTTCGATTTTGATGTTGATGAGAACTTGGATTGCAGTTCCTCTGCAACAGCGTCGATGAACTCTTCAGTGTTGACATAAGCCTTTCTGCTCACCCTGCAGTCAAGTGCAAAACGTTCAGAAACTTGCAAACAACTCGAGGAACTCAAATGCACGACAAACCCACCACCTCCCTCAACCGAAGAAAAAAAAAAGATTTAATGGAGCCGACCAAAAAACGGCATCGAGGACAGCTTCGATCGACTGCACACGCTGGACTCTCTCGTCATCTCGTCTCAACATCCTTGGAGAACTTACTTGGGACCATGGCTCAAAATAGCAAGATCTTTCGTCATCGTTCCACCCTCCACAACACCAACACAAGCGGCTTCCAGCTTCTCAGCAAACTCTTGAAGCTTCGCATTGCCATCCAACAAACCTCTGAACAAAACAAGACAACACTTACAACTCGGTGCACCACACACGATCAAGACTCGCATCGAAGCATCTCAACAAATACTGACCAGGCCGACGAGATATGCCAACCATTGCCGGATAGTAGAACGAACTGCTATCATGACCATATGGAAGAGAACTCCATGGAATTCTCAGAGAGCAAGGCTGCTTCAACTCAGACACCACGACGAGAACTACGACCAAGATGCAGCTCACAGGCTACAATATGCAAGTCAAAAATCATACCTGTGGCCCAGGCCACGACTCCAAGCAAAAATAGAAGCAATACTGTTGGTGCTGGTTTCACCACCCTTCTGGTGCACTCGGAAGTGCCTGGTCACAGTCCCATGAGCAGCTTCGGCTTCAATAGTTTTGCCATCCGGACAGATCTGAAGACAAATCAAAACAAGGGCTGCACACTCAGGGATAGCAAGTTCAAAGGGCAGAGAAAGGACGAGTCGGACAAAATCTGCGTGGTCTGGACCATCGCCGAACCAGAGTGAAACCCAAATAGAATGCAAGCAAAGGAAGCACACGGGGGACGCGCACACAGTGCACAGTCGAAAGTTTCAGACATGTCTCCACATGTGAAAAAGTCAAGCACACGGTTCAAGAAGCCATGCAAGAGACATACCAGCACAGAAGTCATGAGGCCAAGCGATCCAAAACCTGCACACGAAAAGAATCGGGGGTTGAGACCTTCGAAACTGAAAAATGCAGCATACCAAACCGTCTCTTTGTGCCACGAAAGAAGGCTTCCAAAAAATGCCGGGATCAACGAACATCTGGAAGCGAAAGACATTGGAAGTCGTATGAAAATAGAGAAGTGGGGTCGGACAGAGGTACCTTGAGCAAGCATGTCGCTTTGGACATCCCCATCGTAGTTCTTACAGGCCCAGACGTATTCACCCTCACTCTTCAGGGCATATGCCACCATGTCATCGATGAGTCGGTGCTCATACCTGTGATAATCAAGGTCCGCAACTCGGGATCAGAATAAGAAGAATTCACAACACATACGGTATACCGGCAAGTAGAGATCCAGAAAACCCGGAGGCGGATCAGAATCCACCAGCACGAGGGCCATCAACTGCTGCATACAAGGAAGAGCCCAAGGCGGTAGATCAGTACCAGATTCCAGCGTCTTTGAACTTAGCCTCCCATCCCTCATTCTGGTAGACTTCCAAAAAGATATCCTTGAACCTGAGCCAAATGAGCACCACGAATATAAGCCCACGATGTGGACGAGCATATCGAAATTATACGCGGTCGGGAAATTTGTCAACGGGATAGCAAACTTAGATACCGCCAAGACCATCTGAAGAATATCGGAGGAGTGGACATCGTAAAACTTAAATTAAAACTGGCTCACCAACATACGGATGCAACAACTTACTTTCCAATCCAAACAGCAACTCAAACAGGGCTCATCAGACGAAGGCACCACTACCAAAAACGAACCCATTACCTGCCATCATAGTTCTTCAAAATAGTGTTCTTTGTGCTCAAGTATAGGGGCCATTTCTTTTGCAATGCCATAGTGAAAGAGGCCTTTGCAAATCCACGGATAGACTGCATGCGACCAGACATATCAGATCGCTCAAAGTAAACTAGATGAAGGACGGACGGCAACATCATCTTTGGCAGACTTCATGAAATTGAGATAAACTCCAATCATCTAACACTTCAGATTTCAGTACGATGATATAAAGGAGAAAACACACCTCATCAGTGTTGTACATAGAAAGGGCAACTCCACCAGCACCGTCATAGTGGTACACATCCAAGTCGACAATCTCTCCACCGTTGTCGGGTTCTGCAAACTCAAAACAAGTCAGTAGTTTCTAACTCAATAGTTCACGAATTTAAGGTCAATAATAAGTTCTATATGAATAACGAAGCCACATACCGTTTCACAACTAGACCTGCAGACAACTCGAATACAAATCTTCAGAACACAAAACAGGTGGAACGGATTCAACTCTAAATAGGGTCAACGTCGAAACTCCAATCCCCAGATGGACTGGACACCGACATCGGAATAAGGACAAGCGAACACACACAGAGAGAGACAGAGGGTTACCGAAAACCATCTTCAGCTTGCCCGGCCCTTTGAACACAGCGTCGGTGGCCTTGTACTGGTCGCCAAAGGCATGCCTGCCGATGCAAATGGGCTTGGTCCAGCCTGCACACTATCTTCTATAAGGGTTCCGACAGATACAAACACCTCTCAACCTAAACCCTAAACCCATCAGGCTGCAAGTACGATCCGAAAAGAGGAACACAGGGATTCGCTGCATACCAGGGACAAGGCGGGGAACGTTCTTGCACAAAATAGGCTCACGAAACACAGTCCCTGCCAGGTGAAAAGCACAACTTCAACACAGCCACGACAAACAACTCCAACAGGAAATGACACCCTGCTCGGACTTATCAATGGTGTCCTCATATCCCCTACTTGGATTCACTTGGGCGGGATCGGCCACACTCGAACTTCACTTCCATAGATTAACGTGAACAACCACGAAAAAGATCTCAAACCAATGAGCAGACCGTGCAATTGCTTTCTCATGGCTAGTAGAGGAAAACCAAATGCAAACGTGACAGAACCATGCGTTTTAGCTCGTCAAACATAGATAAGCAGTACCGTTAAGAACGTTTCTGATGGTCCCATTTGGACTCTTCCACATCTTCTTGAGTCCAAATTCCTTCACACGACCTTCATCTGTACACGACAAAAACACGTTCATTTGTTAAAAAAGTAGCAACCGAAGCTGAGAGGGTCGAAAATATATTCTGCGGAAACATTAATGCGAAACACATTTTATCTGCAAGGTTGACCTGAATTGAGGCAGCGGTTAGACGGGTTGCATACCAATGCTAGCAAATCCCAATAAAAAATGTTATACAAGTACGAAAATATGACAATCTCATGCAAGATTTATCTATCCGAACAAAATGCCAGGTACGAAACGCACCAGGAGTGATGGTTGCACACTTGACAGCGACATTGTATCTGCAGCAGAAGGGCACAACAAATGAAAAAAAGGAACTCGCTGGGGGTCATTCATTCCAGGCCATTTTCCTTCATTATGGAATGGCTCTCCTATCATCAAGCAGAGAGAAGGGGGCTGACATCAAGGAACGAAGCGGTAAAGCTAGACAAGCATCTCAATGGAGAGCAGCATTGCATTGAAACGAAAATTCAGGAAGTGGAGAGTTCATACTTCAGCGTAGCTTCGGCGCTCTCATGCGTCACTTTGTCATCAGTGGCGTCTCGGTTCAGAATTCCCAGGTCGTAGTATTTCAAATCAATGTCCAGAAATGGAAAGATGAGCTGCAACAGATGCCGATCACAACTTATCAGACAACGCGATTCTCAAAACTGCACTATCCGCTTCCAACGATTGGGATCATAACCGAGTCCTAATTCAATCGTCGCTCCTAACACAACGGCCAAACATGGATCAGGAATCAACAAATGAGAAACTCAAAATCAAGCTTAGAACTACTTTCAAAAAAGAAAGTTCCATTATTGCACATCACAGACACTGGAAATAGGGGTCAATATGGGTCATGGCCAACTCTCAAGCATGCAGGTTTCTCGCAGCAAGCAGATAGGAAAGAAAAGGAGGAACGTTCACTCACCTTATCTTTGATCATTTGCCAAATAACTCTCGTCATTTCATCACCTGTTCCGTGGTGAGCACACAGGTCAGAACATGCACAGACTCCAATCAATATCTCAAGTGTTGGAGATCCCTTGCAATACAAAAAAGGAGGAGGAAGACTCCTCGAGCAACGGAAATCCAAAGTCGAGAGAGCGTCGAAAAGAATTACAGATCTTGAAATTAAAATTGGGCTCACACACTGGTGCAATGGAACTTCATACCAAACAAATAGAGACCGATGGACATAGTAGATCAATGAGACGACGTTAAAGAGTTTCAAGAACCTCGGAGTTTCCAGAAGTAATAAAACAGATGAACAAAGAAGATTCACAAAAACAGAAGCTGCTTCCAATAATCTAGCTTACGAAAATCTAGTTTTGCTCTTTTTTTGTACTGAAATACCGATCCCCCTACATATGGAGCTCAAGAACAACAAATTCGCTCATTGTCCCAAGCAATCACTCTCAATCCCTGAATCCAACCCCACGATAGGATTTTCGACTATTTAGAGACACACTAGCTGCGGTTCCCTTTAATTCGGATTTTAAATACCGATTCACTATTTACGGGGCTCAAAAACAACAAAGTGACTCCTCGTCCCAAGCGAACATTCTGAATTTGCGAATCAGGCCACACGAAACCGTGAAACCGTCCATGTCGACTATTGGATTAACGACCTCAATAGATACAATACATTCCTGAATCAAACCAAACGAAAATCGTACAGTTATCTCCTCACTACAGTAGGATAGATGACCGAAAATACAAACATATACACTAGCTGTAATTCCATTCTGCTGGTTGTAAATACCGATTCCCTAATTATGGAGCTCACAAGAACAACAAATTTCACTCATCGCCCCCAAACAAATACTCTGAATTCCCTAAACAAATCACACTAAATTCGTATACTCCATCTCCACGATAACATTTCAACCTTAGTACATACAATTACACGAGCTAAAATTCCATTCTTTTTGAATTAAAATGACCGATTCCCTAATTATAGAGCTCACAAAAACAACAAACTCACTCAGCCTCCCAAACAAGCACTCTCCAATTTCCCGAATCAAACCACACAAATATCATACCGTCCATCTCCACGACATTATTTTCAACCTTAACAAATACAATTCCCTACAAGAACAATAACCTCACTCATCGTCCCAAATAAACACTCTGAATTCCCGAATCAAACCACACGATATCACCCCGTCTATATCCACGATAGCATTGTCAACTTTAACACATGCAAGCATACTAACTGTAATTAATTCCATTCTTTTTGAATTCCGAATACCGATTCCCTACAAGAGCAACAACCTCAATCCTCCTCCCAAATTCCCTCCTCAAACCACACGAACATCATACTGTCCATCTCGACGATAGGACTGTCGATCTTAATAATAAATACATACACATCAGCTGCGATTCCTTTCTCTCTGAATTACAAATACTGATTCCCTAACTGTAGAGCTCACAAGAACAGCACACTCACTCCTCCTTCCAAACAAACACTCTCCAAAATCCCGAATTCAAACCACAGGAAACTCGTAACCTCCAACTCCACGATATCATTTCCCACTTTAACACAGACAAACATACTTGTTGTAACTAATTCCAGTCTTTTTGAATTTCGAATACCGATTCCCTACACGAGCAACAATCTCAATCCTCCTCCCAATCAAAATTCCCTCCTCAAACCACACGATCATCCTACCGTCCATCTCCACGATCGGATTGTCGACTTTAATTTTGTGGAACGCCATGGCTGCAAAGGAGGAGCGAGGAATGGCGGCGCTGGGACGAAATTGCAGGAGTGGAAACCCCTTGGAAACCCCAGGCACTGGAGGCGCAAACAGACTGGTCGTAGTGGAGGTGAGGGAGCGATCGGGGGAGTATCGGTGAGCGAGGAGCGAGGTGAAGGCGGTGCAGGGCGCTCGCAGCATGGTGCGCATTGCGGCTGGTTGGAGGTCTGGCTGCAGCTGCAAAAAATTGGGGAGGGGCGTTGGTTCTGAGGCAGTGGCTGCTGCCGCAGGGGGAAGACGCGCAGGGCGAGACCCGCCATTTTTTAGTGTGAGGCACATGGCCACATTACATGCAATATCATCGTCGAAGTGGCCTACAGTACAAGGGTCGAATATTCACGAGCTTGAATTTACGAAATATATATGGTATAAAAATCATTTAAGCTGACGTGTATAGAAGGAGTCAAAATTATAATTAGGTGTTATTTTCGCCACGGAGACCAATGGAAATCATTAACCCTTAAACGTCGAGGCAGATGTTTTGCATCCGATGGATGACAAAGGATCTCCATGTAGGACAGAAGTACAATTATTCATCTTCAAATTTTTGTAAGAAAAGGGGAAGTCTTCTACAGGAGTATGTCTTGCAATGAGTGCTTTTATAATTTTTTAAGCCAACACTTCACGTGGTCATAAAAATTGATGATTTCCAAAGTCACCTTGCCGTCCTTTAAGGGTTAACTTGTAAAGGATCAAACTATTGAATTTGGCAATATAGTAATTTTGGACAAGTAGGTGTCATTGGAGATTTTTATGTTTTTTGACTAAATTTTATTAGAAGGTCTGGACAAGGAATATCTTTCATGTGCACTAAAATTCAAGACATTTGAAAATATGAGTAAAAAGTTATAGCCTAATATGTTATTTTTTTCCTTCATAAATGGGCAATCTAGACAGATTTTTAAATCATTTTTTCTAAAAATAAAAATTTGAAATTGATTTTCTACATTTATATGTATGTGGAAAGCTTTGAATCATTCCATTTTGATCAATGAGTCAAAAGTTATGAGGAGTTTTAGTTTGTAGGTAGTTATAGATTTTCTATTCTAAAATAAATTTTGAAGTGCTTTATTTAACTCAATTTTCAAGCATGTAGCTAAATTGCCTTGAATTCAAAGAAGCTCCACCACTTTGGACATTTTTTCATGCAAATGTGAGCTTGAGAAGTGCAGTTGCTTGATTTTTCGCAGGGCTAAAAAAAATATTTATGTGAATTTGAAAATTCATATCTTGCAATCCATTTGGTAGAAATTTTTGAAATTTTTTTCACATGTTTTTAAGTAAACATACTACAAGATCTAAAGGTTACATGTGTCCAAAATTGTTATTTTTTCCAAAATTTGGTATTTGTACTGGAAATGACATTTTTTGGAGCATTTTTGGTGAAAACATAGTCAAGGGATTTAAAGGGTTAATATTAAAAAATAAACTAATAAAATTTGGCAAGTTATTGTATTCAATTCTATGAATTTTCAAAGTTAAGACTTAAAGAAACCTCAAAGTGTTTAGCAATATATTTTTCTTAGACTAACAGTTATGTGGCCTTTCTTTCAAGAGGTCTTTGAATTCTTTGGCTCTTTTATTATTTTGGAATGGAATTGAAGGTTGCTATTATATATGCAATTTTGAAGCTTGGTGGGTGTATTTTTTCTAATTACAAAGAAACAACTTGCATTAATAGGTTATTGTAGGGAGTTAGAAAAGGCAACAACTTCAAATTTTTTGTTGTAACATCGGCAATGGTAATGCTTTTTAAAGTAGTTAAGAGTTTACAACTATAAGGAAAAAAAGTCGGGGGTGCACTACAAAGGAAGTTCATGGGTGAGGAGCGACCAAACCCCAACTACCCATTTCTACTTTTCCTAATTACTTTCTAATAAACTATAATTTCAACCTACAATTTTGAGCTTTGTTTAACAATGTCTATAGGTTTCTATTATCAAAAATTTCAATCCTAAATAACATGTGATATATTGTCTAGAAAGGATTGAAAAATTAACTAAAATGACATGTTTTTCAACTAAAATATTTATAGAGATCACATGAAGATGACTATTGTATCAATATTCAGTCAAAATAAACTTTTAGTAGAAATCTATTTTATAGAATTTTTTTTTCATTTTTCAGATTTTTTTTCTTATATAATATAGGGGTGTGAAAGTTATTTTTAGCTTTACAGTGTATCTTTTTTCTTCTAAAATTTGTAACTAATTATTATTCACATAAAAAATACCAATAATTCAGAACATAAACTTTCAAAGTAGGAAAATCTATTCATATCTTTTTTTAGAAATAAAAGAAAATTTTAGGATATAATATAGGAGGTCCAAA
The DNA here is from genome assembly GCA_950106755.1 of Climacium dendroides. Classification (NCBI taxonomy): domain Eukaryota; kingdom Viridiplantae; phylum Streptophyta; class Bryopsida; order Hypnales; family Climaciaceae; genus Climacium; species Climacium dendroides. The sequence continues at coordinate 2,117,750 of OX467092.1, forward strand.
ATTTGGTCGCTCCTCACTCCTTTGTAGTGCACCCCTTGGGAAAAAAAGTGCAATAGGGCTTCATGGACAACCTTCATTGAACGAAAATGTTATTAAGACAAATTCCAAAACCATATACAAACGATGGAAACAAAAAGGCCACTTTTCAAACCACAATCTAAACAACTCAGCAGTAATTCAATCACCATGCAAGGACAATCACTACATCAATAATTAAGGAAAAATATATCCAAACAATACTAGCTAGGAAAATTTACTTCACTATGATACCATAATGGTACTACTTAGTTGAGTGAATTCACTACTAGATACATCCTATAAATGATAAGTTCTTAATTGTGAACACTTACTACACCTTCATACTAAACACTAAATTTGCATCCAACTTATTTTGAATTTGGTCCTTCAAGAAAGATAAGGATGAAAAGCATCATTGATCCTCAACAAAACCAAATACATGGATCATGGCGATCTGTGCAAGTTTCACATATTCATTGAAGCTTTTGGTATAGGCTGAGTTTGCATCCAAACACCTTCAAAGCTTTGTAAGTAGATTTACTAAAATGGTGGTTCTATAGTTCCAACATTGATCTCAAATAGAGATCTCAAACAAGAATCCCTCTACTTCAATTGAAATAACATTAGTATGTAACAACAATCTCTCTGTACAATGCGCAATTATTGATCTCATAATGGACTTGCACTTTCTATAGTCTACATCACAAAATTTAAACCCTACAGTTTGTCAACAATTATTATGTGGTTATCGTTGTTTTGTGGATTCACACGTTAATTACAATTTATTGCATCATTACAATGCATTACTTCCCATCATTATCGCATCATTACAATACATTACTTACAACTGCATCGTAACAATGTAAAGTAATGCATTGTAATGATGCAATAAATTGTAATTAACGTGTGAACCCATGAAACAACAATAACCACATGATAATTGTTGACAAACCGTAAGGTCTAAACTTTATGATGTAAATTACTGTAATGGGCCTTGTAAACACATTCTCTGAAGTCTAAATTGTCATAAGAACTAAGCAACCTCATCACCCCCAACAAGAAAGTATCTTAGAAGACAATATTGTAAGACCAAAAGTTTTAAAAAGATTAGACTATGACTCTAGAAGGAAATTACAATATAGCTCATAATTAATAACTAATGGGAACTCATTTTCAAACTTTAACTTTGTATCTAAGTATGGATTGAATCGCTACGTTATGAATCATGTGTGTGAAATTGCAAATATAAATAAACCAATAAGATCTTGGAAGTTGGGTCACCACAATTGAGTAACAAGTCTAATACTCTAGTTTGACATAAAAGGCTAATAAATTTATCAAAGATGTGAGTGGCATAGGGATGATGTTCCAGTATGATAGGGTCATGAGGTTGATGCAAAGTTGATCATCTTGATAGAATTTGATAATCTTCATGCCTTGAAAGAATAACAACAACAAACACAATACTCAAATAACAAGATTAGATGCAATTCAAGAATGACTTGGCAGACAATATTTTCACTTCATTACTTGGCAAAAATTGCTTAAGTTTCACTCTCAAAATAAATCTCCCCTTTTCTAAAGAAAAAGTTACAAATTCTTGCATGCATGCTCATATATAGATGGGTCTTGCAAATCAATCAACTTGCCTTGCAATCCAAGTCAAACCCTAAAAGACAAAATCCCATGATCGCACCTAAATGGCAGTCACATTGCAACAAACTTCTAACCATTACAAGTTTTACAACGTTCTTCATCCCACCTTACATTGTAGCTACCTTAGTGTACAATGATTAACATAGTAAGAACAATTGAATAGCAGTAGTGTAACCACTCAATGAAATTCAAATCTACAATATAAGGTACAAAAATTTCAAGAATGGCAATGCATCTTCCTTCAACCACATAAATGAATGTTGGCAATAAAGAAGGGCTTTCAATTTAAGGATTGAAGCCTCAAAGGCGCATTTCCTTAATCTAAACTACCTAGGCAATAATTGTAGTATCAAATAGACTTAATGCTATAGACTCATAGAGAATGAGAGAGGACATTGTAGCATCATCAGTTTGCTACAATGCAATAAAGACAAATAAACAATAAATGTGTAAATACACTGTAATTTGATAACACCTATATATAGGACAATGACAGTATTTTATGATTGCAAAATTATGACTGAGGATGACTGGCGATTGCTTGTAATAATATTTTTTTAAGGTAAATAAAATATGACTACAAATATGACTACGAGTCATATTTTAGCCTTATACATCATGGCCATATAGTATATGGCCATTGGGAACACCAAAATACTTCATAGAGAACAATAGGGAACATATTTAGGGAATGCCCAATCATATTTTCTAGTCATATTTTTTTGTTTAGTCATATTTTGCAATCACATCTCCATAATAGTAAGTTTTTTTTCTTTTAGGGATCCCAAAAACAATTTGGGTAGGGAATATGTTTAGAAAGTACCTAGTCATATTTTTTCATGTATGATTTTTTTATAGTCATATTTTTTGAAAGTCACTTTTTTGTAATTACTACTAATTTAGGGTTTTGAAACCCTAACCACCATTTTTTGTAATCACTACTCTTTTTGCCCCTTCTTCTTTTTTCTTTGTTCCTTCTTCTTTGTTTTTATTGTTTCTTAAATTTTTTTTCTTGTTGCTTCTTAGGTTTTTTTTCTTCTTGCTTCTTAGGTTTTGCTTCTTCTTCCTACTTAGCTTTTGCTTTTTTTTTGTTCCTTCTTTTTTATTTTTATTGCTTCTTAAGTTTTGTTTTTTATTGTCTCTTAGGTTTTTATTCTTCTTGTTTCTTCTTACTTCCTCTTATTCCTTCTTATTTCTTGCTCCTTCTTACTTCTTGTTTCTTAAGTTTTGCTTCTTCTTCCTTCTTAGATTTCTCTTTTTCTTCCTTCTTAAGTTTTACTTTTTCTTCCTTTTTAGATTTTGCTTCTTCTTCCTTTTTAAGTTTTGCTTCTTCTTCCTTTTTAGATTTTGCTTCTTTTTACCTCCTAACTTTTGTTTCTTCTTCCATCTTAGGTTTTGTTTTTTCTTCCATCTTAGATTTCGCTTCTTCTTGCCTTTTAACTTTTGTTTTTTCTTCCTTCTTAGGTTTTGCTTCTTCTTGCCTCCTAGTCATATTTTGCAGTCATATTTTATAGTCATAATGTCACTTAGTTTTTGCTTCTTCTTTTTTGCTACTTTTTGTTTCTTAGTCCCTTTATCATCATTGTTATTTTTTTTTGGTTATTTATAGTTTTTGAATATATAATGATGTAGTCTAGTTCTTGAGATCTAATCTCGTTCACTAAATCCGAGTTCGAACACCAGGGAATGAACTATGTAAGGCTAGCATAGTGTGTTTAAAGGTTACAAGGTATAAACGTGCAAAATTTAGAGACTTATTCACTCTTATTCCCACTAAAACCTAAGATACAACTCATGTTGTCCGTTAATAGATGCTATTGACAGATGTATGACGTCTCAGTCCTATCTAGTGTGTTACTGGCTCGTGACAATAGTTCTGGCACAATAGTTCAATGTGGATTGACTTGTGATGAATGCATGTTCAATGCAGGACTTTTAGACTTTATAAGTAATAGTATTAGTATTTAGCAAGCAAATTAAGATTGAGGGTTTTAGAACAACTTACAATAGTCAGCATACACACAATCAAGGAAAATATAGGGCCAAACACGTGCAAATTAGTATGCTCTACCTACAATACACAAATCTCAAACTTACAACATGTAGATATATAAAACTTCTAACACAACATCCTAATACATATAACCATGACAGCTAAAACATTAATCCAAAACTAATAACCACACCACACCTGTACCTATACCTAAACCAGGGGCACAACCCTTGGGCCATTCGAAAAATTTGACCCTTTATTTATTTTGTTTTTGATTGAGTCAAATAATTAGGTCAAGGCGTCCAAAATTTTATACCTCCAAAATCCTAAAGTCGCGCGATATCCAGCTGATACTCGTGCAACAACCCCTAGATCCACACCCGAGGTTCCCATAATTCGGTCAACACCCGCGCCCAATACCCAGCTGATACCCGTACGGCCCAAACGGGTCTTAATCCTTGACCCGACTTTGTCTTTTTTCTCACGATCAACCTGTTGCGCCTCCGTCCTACTCGTCGCCGCGACTGTCTGCGCCTAGGCTTCGGCGATCAAAATTTTTCTTTTGTTTGTTAATTCACTCAATTTCTTGCTAGATTGCACAATTTCCTGCATGATTCGTGACCGCAAAAGTTTCTGGTTATATTTGGATTACGGATTGTTGATTCCCCTTCACAATTCTTCACACTGAAAGCCCAATCCATAATCAGATTTACAACACGATCAGGCTTCCCCGAACCACCGAATTGCAATCTCCACTTCACAATCAACAAATTTCACGAGCGATTGCATCCTGTCAACCTACTTGATCGATCACGCACTAGAACCCACACAAAGGTTCACACAAAAAAAATTGATTTCAATTTTGATTGAAGCAACTAGATTACTGATCGGAGCAATTTCACCGTATCCTCCCCTCGCACCGCAGCTTGACTGACAGCACTACAAGTTGTGAAATGTGCACTTACCACCAACCAACACCGCAGCCCATCGGCTTGCTTCGGCGACCATGACTCCTCGCCGTCGCCTGGTCCGGCCGCTCGGACTGCTCCAAAAATCTCAAAGATTCCCGTTTCAGATTTTTCCCTCCTCGCTCGGCTGGTTGAAACTCACCGAATTCCACCAATACATACAAGACTGATCCGAAACACCAAATTGCAAAGCTGATACAATCACACCGCAAATAGACAAAGCGCATACACAGCACAGCATACAATTTGCACAATTGACACCAAACCAATGTATATTGCAATTGCAAAGATTACACGTACGAGAATTCTACAGCACTAGGAAGCATCAAGTTTTTAATCTGCACTATGTATTTTAAATGGGAGAGAAAAAGAATTAAAGTTGGAGGGGGGGTGATCGGAAATGGCCAAGTTTCAGCTGCAACAATCTGCATTCACAGCTCCTCAAATCTTCCTTTTCATTTTTTTTTTTTCTTCTTCTTTTTTTTTATCTTTTCTATTTACTTTTCTATTTCCAACTAACTACTTACTTCAATGATTTTGAATCATTCCACACTTGGAAGATAAAATAAGTCTATTTTTACACTAGATACTAGAAATAGAGTAGAATATATATATAAAGTTCACAAAAAAACGAAAAAGTACTAATATAAGTCAAAAAGCTAGACTACATAGCCCCCTACTTAGCCTATTGACGGGGACGTCAATAATGTCTAAGTCTCTTGTTTCTGTCTCGATTCTGCAACTGAATATCTTTTCTCAAAGTCTTTGTACACGTCTTCTTTACATCTTCATCTTTGTCCAACAATGATAGATTATGTAACCTTTGATTCTGTAACCAAGTCTGAGTAGGTAGAAATCTGTTATGGCTAAACTCATTGATGAAACATTTTTGAGCACCCCATAGAAAATGGATCAAAGCCATAAGTTCTAATACTCAATGCCATCGAGTACTATGATATTGTAACTTTATCATCATATGAAACTTTGGTTGTAACGGATCATACTTATTCACATCGATAACAATACCAAATTTCGAACACATATATTGCAAATAATCACAAAATACCGTTGCTCAAAAACAAACTGGATCCGTATGATTAATATGTTGCTCATGAAAAGCTGCATAGGCTTGTGCACATAACATAGGTGTAGTAAAAATACCAGGTATCATAGGCCAATTATACTCAACTGAATCCAAAGTGGCCTTGGGATTCCACTTATATCTTCTCTGACAATGACAGAAATGAACATTTGTACTCACAAAGGGTGGTGGATTTATCTGCCATTTCTCAGAAATCTTCAAATAAACTTTATCATATGGTATATTCTCTGTCCTAGATAATCCATAATCCTCGCCCAACTACTCCAATGCTTTCCAACTGGGTATAGGTCTCTCAATAGTCATATCATTAAACATAGCAGAATAATGTCCCAAAAATTGACAAGTGAGGATAGAACCTTGTACTAGAGTTCTGGTACCCAACCATGCAGCAGGTATATATGATGGTGGAGGTAACTTGAATATAGAACTCTTTTTTGTCGAATGAAACTTAATTTGACCTTTAGTATAAGCATCTAGAGTAGTACATAATCTGATATAGGTCTGCTGGATGTTATACACATAATGACTAGTAGTCAACTCACCTTTCTGGGTAACTGCCTCCCTACTTACAACTACTTGCAATAGAACTTCAATCTCGCCCTGAGAGGTCTTAGTAAAAGTCAACTTACTATGTAAAAACTGAAGCTCTTGCTTCCACTTGGCTTTTACTTCAAATGAAATATAACAATTGGGATCAATATCATTCTGATGATCAATAATCCATACTAACCTCTTCGGTACAGTGGACAAATCCACTAGTCTTTTGTGTTTTAGCTCTTTCTCCAATTGTATATAATAACATAAAGCTCTAGCCCCCAAATCTGCTATAGGATAATACAATGGTTCCCAACTGGTCAAGGATAAGTCTTCACGAACCAACATCTCACATAATAAATTTTGCATATTCTCAAACTTACTAGCTGTTTCCCATACTACTTGAAACTCTTCTGGGGTTAACTTTTGTTCTTTATATAGGTCCAAAATACTCAAACATATATAACTTTGAAGCTCATATGCTCTATATAAAAAAAAGTAGGTGGAGACTCACAATGATACTGCCACATATTCTGGTGTAGTCTGGATAATGTAGAATCCATATTAATACTCTCATCAGTCTGAATACATAGAGACACTGTAGATGATGAAACACATGGATTCACCAACTCTGTTGAACTCTTCAAAATTTCTTCTTTTAATCTCTTATTTTCTTCTTCTAAGAGTTCAACTTGATGAAGAGATTTAGTATAAGCCTCATCCATATCATTACTGATCGTCTGAATGTTATTGAATTTTGATCTCCATAAATTACACTCATCCATCTTACTTTTAAGTCTCTCCTTAAAATGATTTTTATATTCCACATTCAAAGTCTCTAATATTTTAACCCTTTCTTGTGCTTTTGTTGCTATATTCTTAAAAATATGAACTTCCAAACTCAAATGATTCACTTTCTCTTTATAAGTCTCAATCTCCTTTCTCAACTCTTCAATCAAAGTGGAATTAGACTCAATAGGTGGTATAGAAGAAAATGAACCTAGCAAAGTGTCTTCATTGTTATTTTGGTCACAATGAGAAGATTCTGGGTCAATACTCATAAGTGGCACTCCATCACCAAGATGTGGGAAGATATCTATCTTTAAAATAGCCTGCTCACACAAAGTTGATAATAGGTAAGCAGACTCCAAATGCAATGGACTATCATTTTTCTTTGCTTGGAGCTCACTCATCATACTCTGATAGGCTAGATATGACCAATCAACTTTTTCACCCATATATGCCAAATATATAATATAGAATGACTCCCTATCCATAATTGTAAAATTTGTCGCTCCAAAAATATGCTGATTTATAAATACAAAAAATAAAGCCATATTCTCTTGTAACATATAGGCTAAATCCCAACCTTGTGGTGTATCTGCTACTTCATAATTGGTACCAAATAGCAAAGTTTTTTTTTTAGAAGTCAATAGGTTAGACTCACAGAATCTGATTCCTTCTAAAGGCATATGAAATAACTCTGCTACTTTATCCATAGTAATAGAAATTCTTTTATTTTGTATAATTACTTCTCTTAATCTTCTATAATCACTCATAGTAATAATATCTCGTACCAATTTCTCATTCACAGGTAACCACCTATAATGAAGATAGTCCCAAATACCAGCTTTTTTAAAAAGGTTTTTTTGAGTCTCTGAAAACTCCAACAATGTCTCAGTAGGGAATATCCCACATGGTGTAGAGTGAATTTGTAATATGTTGTCCATATCCTGATTGATTAACTCAAAACTTGACACTTTAGAAGAAAGACTTGACTAACTTGTTTGACTTGTAGACACTATCAGACAATATAGAGATAGTAATACAATGATAATACTAAGGGTAAGGAGCTAATTGTTCTTTTATATATATCTACTAATATACTATATAATTATGTTTAGACAAAAACAACATAATAGACAGTCATTTGATAGATTGAACTAGACTCTAAGTTTCAACACTGAAATGATATGAAGGGAAACTGCCTAATTGTTCTTTTCTTATTGTTGACCTAAAATGAAATTTAAGGATAACTATAAATAAGACAGAAAATAACAAGAAAAGACTAGACTTAAGTATGGTATTGATTTTTGTTTTCTTCACCCATTCTGCTGTCTATCTTATTTCTTCCTTTTTGCTTCAATTTCCTCACAGATAAATGATACTAACAACATTCAATCCTATTTTCTCCTCATTTTCTCTCACGCTCATTTTCTCACATTATTGTGTAATCCTTTCATTCACTTCAGTCAATCCTTACTCCTCACGGAAATCATTTTTTTTTCTCACTTTTGGTCTCTCGAGACTCTCGGCACATTCACTTTCAACTATAAATCTATTGAAGGATGTCTTATTTTTTTCCAATAAATCTTTAAAATTTGTGTCTAGGATTTGAGTTAGTATTTATGAGATTAAGTCAAAAAGATTCTTATTTATCATGTTTTTAAGAATGAAAAATAACTACACCCATTATATTTATCACTATATCAGCGCTTCAGATTCCTATTCTCTCTCGGGAATTTTTTCTTTATATTATCTGAACTCACCTTTCTTTTACGCTCATTTTCTCTTAACATTCTTTTATTTCATTCTTAATTTGGACCAAGATTATTTTTCCTTACTTCTTTTCACTCATCGTATTATTATCATGTTTCAGCACTTGAAGTACTAGAAGAAAGAATCAAACCAAAAGTTTGGTCACTTCTTATTCCATCTTGTTCTTATCTTATTTTATCATGTTTTTCTTCTTTTCAACTTTGATTATTTATTCTTTCTGAAATCCTCACACTCTCAATTACTCACAGTTTTTCTCATTTTCTTTCAAGGTAATTTCTCTGGATAATTACAGGTTCATTAATTTCCACGTTAATTTCAAGAATAAAAGACACTAAAGAAGGGTAACTAATTGTTCTTCTCTTATTTTTCTCCTCACTAGCATAACTCTTATAGCTTTACTCATTACCCAACTTGAGATAGTTAGATTGTTCTTTACACGAATGATACCTATACGTTGTTTGCTAATGAGATGCATTCGTTTATTAGCAATGCATTCTACAAAATTCAAAAATTTGAGACAAACTAATCGTTAATACAATTTCCATTATCTGTAACCACTTATTTGATTAGCAATAATTGTCCATTCCATTCAGTAATATAACTTTGCTATATCTTTTGTTCAGTGTAACAAATGTGTTGAAATGTTGTTTGTTTTCAATTCATTTTCAAATTTTTATTTATTTATTTATTTATTTTTTATACATATTTTTAGCCTGCCCTCTACTTAAATCATAACTTGTCCTCAAGTTATGTAAGGTTTTAGGCGATAACCATTGTATCGTGTAGAATGTATTACTCCTGCAAAATCTTGCAATTCTACAGACCCATTGGGGTATACATTCAAGATTTTGTATGGTCTAAACCAGCGCATTTTAAATTTGCCTGGAAATTTTTGGAATCTACTGTCAAATAGAAGGACTAAGTCATTAGGATGCAACTCTTTGGGTTTGAGTTTGCTATCATAATAACTTTTCCTACGGTTTTGAGTTACTAGCATGTTTAAGTAGGCCTGACGCCTAGTCTCGTCCAATTTTTCTAACATTGAATAACGTTCTTTCAAGGAGTCTTCTTCTCCTAATTTATGCTCAATTGCAATTCGTAAGGATTGGATTTCTAGTTCAATTGGCAAAATGGCCTCTTGACCATAAACTAGTTGAAAAGGTGTACATTTGGTAGTTACCTTGTACGCACACCTATAAGCCCATAAGGCATCTAAGACTCGTGCGTCCCAATCTGCATTAGAGCCTTGGACTATTTTGGTAATGATTTTATAGAGTATTATGTTAGTCTTTTATGTCTGACCATTTGCTCTTGGGTGATAAAGACTTGTTTTTTTGTGTTTGATCAAATATTTTTCAGTTAATTGAGCAATAATGTCATTCAGAAAATGAGTGCCTCTATCACTCACAAGCTCTTTTGGACAGCCAAACCGTGTGATGATGTTTTCATATAGGAATTTGGCGACAGTTTTGGCATCGTCCATTTTAGTGGCAGAAGTTTCTGCCCATTTAGTGACATAGTCTATAGCGACTAGAATATATTGTTTCCTACCGTTTCGACTTGGAGGTTTAATTGCGTCGACAAAGTCAATACCCCATTTCTCAAAAGGTATTTGGGCAAGGATAGGAGTTAGGGGCATAGAAGTAGAAGGTGTAGGTTTGCCTGTTCTCTGGCAAGGATCACACTTCTTTGCATATTTAGTAGCATCTGCAAACATGGTTGGCCACCAATAGCTAGATTGCAACGCCTTTTGGGCAGTGGCTAGCCCTGAAAAGTGCCCTCCACAGACATTGCTATGACATCCTTCTAGGATTGAGGGTACTTCACTTGGATTAATGCAACATCTTAATAATTCATCTCTACCCTTTTTGTAGAGAACGTTTTCTATTAGTGTGTAAGGTATTGCTCTATAAACTAGTCGTCTCTTTTGCTTTTGTATATTCCATAGGAATTTGTCCAGTGGAAAGGTAATAGATGATATCTGCATATTCTGTTGGAATGACATCTACTTGGAATAAGTTGGCATCTGGGAAACTATCGTCAATGGATTCTAGTCCAACTTCTGAGTTAATTCGAGATAGATGGTCTGCATTCACATGACTCTTTCCAGGTCATACTTGAATCGTAAAATTGAATTCCTGGAGTAATAACACCCATCTAGCAATCTGTCCACTAAGTTGGGGTTTGTTTATCATATATTTCAAGGCATCATGATCTACGTGGAAAACAAATTTGTATCCCAACAAATAGTGTCGGAACTTTTGGACAGAAAATATCATTCCTAATGCTTCTCGTTCTGTTATAGTATAATTCTTTTCTGCAGCGGCCAATTGGCGGCTTGCAAAGTAAATAGGTCGATCATGTCCTTTTTCATTCTTTTGGCTCAACACACTTCTAATTGCAACATTAGAAGCGTCAACATAAACTTCAAAGTCTTTATTCCAATCTGGTGGAATTAAGACAGGGGCTGTTATAAGTTTCTGTTTTAAGGTGTTAAAGGCGTCTGTATAAGCCTTGGTCCATACATGTGTACAATCAGTCTTTTTGGTTAATGCAGTTAAAGGTAAGGCAATGTTGGCATACTTGTGAATATATCTTCTATAGTATTCAACATGTCCCCAAAAGACCCTAACTTCCGTTATGGTATTAGGTTGTGGTAATTCACTAATAATTGCTACCTTGTCTGGATCTGTAGCAATGCCTTGGTTAGAAACAATGTGTCCCACTATTTTACCATAAGGTACAGCAAATTGGGATTTGGCAGTGTTAATTGAAATGCCAAACTTTTCACATTGTTCAAAACACTTTTCTAAGCATCCCGCATGATTGGCTTTTGTGCTAAACACACAAAAGTCGTCTAGGGAGATTTCGATGAACTTTCTGAGATACTCTTGAAAGGCTATAGTCATTAACCTCTGAAAAGTAGCAGGGGCATTACACAGCCCAAAAGGCATAACTATATGGGCAAAGATTCCCCAATCAGTTGTAAAGGCCGTTAATAATCTAAACATTTTTGCTATTTGGAACTAGTTATAACCAGAAAATCCATCTAAGAAGGAATAACATTCATGTCCCGCAATACCATCTAAAAGTGTATCCGTAAAAGGTAAAGGAAAATGGTCTTTCTTCGTGACACTATTTAACTTACGGTAATCTTGACAAATTCTTATCTTGCCATTTTTCTTGGGCACTATCACAATGGGTGATACCCATTCACTGTAAGGTACGGGGAAAATGAATCCGCAAGCTAACAGCTTGTCAATTTCCTCTTTTACCATTAACCCCTAAAGGACCAAGGCCTTATTTCTGCCAAAAAACACTCAAAACTGCCATTTCTGTAGCAAAGAGTAAAAAAATTTAAAAATTATTTTTTTTGCACATCCAACCATAGGATCTTATACCTTACTAGTATGGAAATGTGTGGAAAAAATTTCAGAAATTTTGACCACATAGATTAAAAGATATTTGCGTTTAAAGTGAAAAAAACAATTTTTTCAGCACCTTGCGGGACTGGATTATTTGACTTTGAACTTTTTTAACTTAAATTTATTGCACTACAGAGTTTTGAGCTTTAAATCCTTATTGTGGGAAATTGAGTTGAGAATCTAGAAAAAAAGAAAATTTTAAGAAAAAGATTAATTTTCATGCTTAAAAAAATTGTTAAGTAGAAGTAGGTATGAGAATGAAGGAAAATCTAAATTATTAATATCTTTAAGATGGAATTAAAATGCACTAATCCCAATGGCGAGATTGTTCTAGCAAGCAAACAAAATCATGTAAAAAGATTTTTCAAAAAAATTGTAAAAATTGCATTCAGAAATGAATTCTATAAGTTATTTTTTCAGGATGATGCTTTAACTGCCCGATAAACAAGATTGTCCATAACTTTCTCATAATAAGTCCAAATGGAATGAATCAAAGCTTCCCATGCAGACAAAAATATAATCTACAAGAAAAAAATCCAAAAAAGAAAAATTCAAAATTTTGCAAAATTTGTTTTGCTGCCCGGACTGCCCCCCGTCCCCTACTTTGAGCTTATTTGGTCATAACTTTTGTTTCCGGGCACCAAATGTGAAAAAATTTATATTCCCACAAAGCTCATCAGTTTTTCTATCTTCAAAAAAAGTTTCAAAAAATCATGACAAAATTTCAGCCCGTAGGTACCTGCCCGAAATCCAATTTGTCCCCCGAAGGGACAATGGTCCTTTAGGGGTTAATGAATACATTGGATTCATTCGATATTGTCTTTGTCTAACGGGTTTTGCGTTTTCTTCTAACACAATATTGTGTTGGCAAATTTCAGGAGGAACTCCTTCAAGATTGGCATAACTCCAAGCAAAAGCTTTTTTATGTCTTTTGAAAAAATTATGCCAATATTTAAACTCTACCTTCGTCATTTTAGAGTAGACTCTAATAGGTTTAGGGTCTTCCTTTGTCCCTAAATTCATTTGTTGCAAAGGAGTATTCAAAGATTCCTTTTGCAAAGGTGTTGGGTCTTTATGGGCAAATAAATTCTCTATTTCTTCAGTGTCTGACGAATTTCTAGGTTCAAGCTCTGAACTTTCTGCAACACTCACGTTTAAGACTTCAGAGTTTTCCCATGCTAAGATAGCATCATCTGAATCATCGATATTACTCATGGGAGTAAAATATTCTCCCAACCCAACACATTTGTAAGGCAATTCTTTATTTACTTTTTGTGTTGGCTGTTCGTCATCACTTTCTTCCTCTATGTCAGAAGAAAGTGCAGAGGTGTGAACCTAATTTTTTTCGATTTTGATGTCAATTTGCCTTTCACAGTGTAAATAGAGCTCATAATTAGTTCTATTTCCATTCCCATGTCAAATAGACTTGTAGAAATTACATGAGACCTAAAAGGGTGCACATTAGAAGGATTGGAAAGAACTAATAAGAAGAATTGGAAAGACAAGTTGACAATGTGGCCCACGGTGAAGAGTTGTCTTCAATTTTTGGGACTATATGTCCAAAGGTCTAGTTGTTTTATTTTCAGTGCATACAGGTAGTATGACTCACAGTGTGCTTCGCTTTCAAATTGTGAATATATTCAAAGCTTTTTCATTGTGCAAATTGTCTGTGTCCAATTGTTTTGAGCTGTGACAGCAGGTGGTTGTGAGCTCTAGTGATTTGTCAATTTGTTTTGTGTGTGCTATATCTTAGTGGTGTCTGAAGCTTCGTCTAATCGCCATTGTCAAATTGCAGTTTTAATTATATTTATCATTCTTCCCAGTGTCTAGTGGTCAGTGTTATGGAGAGTGAGAATATTTAGTTTATGAGTCTGGAGTTGTAGTCAAATCGACTGAAGCTGATGGTAGCTGTCTTGGAATTTGGACAAATGGACTGAGCAGGTTGCTTGTTGTTTTTCCTTGACGGTGGTAAGTTTCTGTCAATTGGTCTGATTAATTTCTTAATCACTTACATATATGTGTTTGGAATTACAGTCTAATTGATGCATACAGGATGCTTGAATAAAATAAGGAAGTTGTATAGTTATGCTATATCAATGTCAAATTAGCAGTTGGATTAATAAGAATTTATGTGAGATGTGTTAATTTAATTTATTAAAATTGGCTGGTCTAATAGATGTGTGTTATTGTGAGCTATTATTGAATATCTAAATTATCCATGTGTTAATTAACAATATGAATAAATTCAGTTAAGCCCAATTGACTATAATTGTATAGAAGCTATGTCAAATTGATTGTATGATTTCAAACAGGCTATGAACTAAGCCAGAAACTGAATGAGAATTAGTAATTGTATGAACAACTTGATGAGTTGGCTTGAAAACAATGTATCTAATTGACTGGGTAGTGACATGGGAGTTGAAACCCCAGAAACTGAGTCTAATTGATCATGGAAACTAATTAACCAATTTCTTGTTGAGCATTACGATTAAATTGTTGAAATAAATAATTGAACAAATAATATTAGATGTGAATTTCAGTTAAGCAAACTTAACAATAAGCAGGAGACTTAGTTTTAGATAATTCCTACGACAAATCGTCGGTGTGTAGCTTATTGAAGGTATTATGGTCTAGTTGTCTGTAACAAGGGCTGATTGAGGGTAAGTATAGTCAACTGGATATTGTAATTGTTTCGTAACCCTGAGCTCATATAAAATTGACAAACTGTGTTGAACTATTGAGGAGCAGGTCCTTGTGTCTAATAGACTGAGTTTGCTTCCGCAAAATGATGGAGTTGAGTTGAAATTATCAAATGGACTGAATGGGAATTGGCTGTGAGGAAATTAGTAAATCATTAGAATTCATGAATTGTGTATTATTGTCCAGTTGATGGTAATAACCTTTGTATGTGAGTTGCATCATGTCTAATTTACAGCAATGAAATAACAGTGTCAATTTGATGAGTGAAGCGGTAATTTAGCATATATGCATTGCTGCAATTTAGTGAACATATGTTACTCCAGTCCAATTGATTTCTAAATGTATTAAGACGATAACTGAGCATTAGTCATTCCAATTGAGTGCAAGCTAGCAATTGGATAACGAACTAAAAGCCGGTAGCCTTACAATTTAAATGTTGTCCAATCGACTATGAAAATCTCACTTGATTAGTCATATAGATCAAGTCTCAAAAGATAGTTGTATGTCTACTTGTCCATAGTCGAAGTCGACCATAAAACCCACAAAAGGTCTATTTGAAATCTTGTGCTAAGATTTGTATATCTTGTACTAGATATGTTGTCTAGTAGATAAGTAGGTAGTACATAATCAAGTTGCCATTGTAGGTAGATAGAACGACAACTTGACAAGTCACATAAAGTTGAAGAAGTCGAATAGTCATAGGTCACACATCCATGGTGATAGGTCTAATTGTCTTGTTTTAAAACTAATAGTGGATATGGACAAATTGACTTGGTTATCGGAATTCCACAAAGAAATTAAAGTGGGCTGAACGTGAAGATTAGAATTCAAGCCTAGGAACATCTTCCAACTTCTTGTTGAAATTTAAATATAGAAAATTAGACATTATCCAATCAACAATCAAGGGGAATGGATAATTCCTAAAAGAAATAAACTAAATAAATTTGAATTTTATAAATATAAATAAATATATGAACTATGCATTTAAGTGGCTAGAGCATACATAAGACAAATTGACTATCCCGGACAACTTGACAAAGAGTATTGACATGAGCCACCCACTAGACAGGACTGTGACGCCATACATATGGTCTATACTATAGCATTGGGTTTCTAGACTGTGACAATTTGACATTAGAGATTTTCCTTGGGTTTATTTTATTTAAAACGAAACTAAAAACGACATAAATAAGTATCCAACATACGATTATTGTGACCTTAGTCATACAAACGATAGACTTATCGACCTTTCCATGGAAATATAACCCCCTAGTTGGTTGTCTTGGGATTTTTGTCAAGTAGGCAAAATTGCCATTACAAGAGGTTTGATTAGAATCCTCCTCTTGGGTTTCTCCATGATAAGGAGTTGGATAAAGGGGAAAGACAATTTGGTTTTTGCCTTTTCCTATAGTCAGGGTTCCCTTACCCCAATCATCTTTGGCTTTGGCTGAAAACAACCAAGGTCTACCTAATAAGATAGGATAAGAAGATATAGAGTTCATCAATTTGAAAACTATATAGTCTACCTTATAATCGATCCCTCCTATAGTAGTGGTAATTTGATTCAACATTCCAAGAGGTTTGACCCTACTTTGGTCCGCCATTCTTAGAATGATAGGTGTTGGTGTCATAGTGGTTAATCCCAATTCTTCCATGGTTTTGAAGTTCATGAGATTAACACTAGACCCACTATCGATTTGGACTCCGTGGATTAATGATCCATCAATCATTACGTCTACTGTGGGGGCCCCAAGATCTACTGAAATCTCATGGATTTGGTTTGACTTAACCCTTTTTCTTATGAGGGAAGTACTAAGGTCACTTCTACACTTGGGTGAAATTGCCAAGAGTTGTTTCATAGAAATGAGGGGTTGTATTCTATCTAAGTTGTCTAACACATTGTAGGGTTGCATACCCATTTTCAATGTCATTGTACATGTCGCTTTTCGTTTGATTAAGTCATTTTCATGACTTTTAGGCTTATTCCTTTTAAAAGGAGGTTGGTAGAAACTAGGTAAAGTCGAAGAGATTGTAGGTAATACCTTTTGTGGTAGAATTATTTTTTGAGGTTCGTTTTGGTTTTCTTGGTTAAAAGTTGCCTTAAGGGCTCTTTCTTATCTTTCTTTTAAAGTGATTTCTTTTTCTGGAAATGTTATGGGTTTAATAATCACTTTTTCTTTATCTGGTTCAGAAGATATCTCTTCTTTTGACCAATATGGTCAAACTAATTCCTTTTCTGAATAGTCTTGGGATTCATTATTTCTAATGTCTTGTTTTGTTATCATTCCCCTAGTAGTTACATAAACCTTTTCAGGCAATGGTTCATTCCTATGTAGATTTTGACCGGATCATTCCTATGTAGATTTCTATCAGATTTTGACTGAATCAACGGGACCAAAACAATAGAAAAACGAAATTTTCTAGTAGTGTGTGTTGGCTTCAAATAACCCTACTTGTTTGCTTTGCATTCACCTCCACCTTCATTTATCACATTTTTTAAGGAATCACTAAATGACTCCTATTACATTTGGGTTTATCTAGCTTAACACCTAACTAAACATATATCATCAATCTCATCAATGTTGACAAAAATTGTATGATTTCATTGGTCGTTTTTATAAATAAAAGTTAAATAAGTCTTCTTTCATTTCAATGGTGGGGATCGTCAAAATTATTCCACATGAATGAGAAATCATGCTTATTACAAGAGCTAGTTAAGAAAACAAGAGCTAACACTACAACAAAAGTAGTGTTTTATGACTGCAAAATATGACTACAGTGAGTCGTAAAATCAAAAAATATAACTCACACAGAAATCACTATAGATGACTCGGGATATGATTGACTCTAGTAGTTTACAAGCAGTCGCTTCAAACATCAATCATATTGGCAGTCATATGGATTGAAAGGTATAAATACCCATATTTAGCCATAGAATGTCAACATGGCGTATATTTTGACTCTTCAAGGGAGGTCTTGACTTTTTGTTGAGTTGCTTGGACAAACAAAAAAATCCTACGTGGAATATGATTGTGGCGAGTCATATTTTTTGATGACATAGAATATGACTGTGGCGAGTCATATTTTGCAGTGATATGAAATATGACTCTTCTGAATCATATTTTATAGTGATGTAGAATATAACTACGATGAGTCGTATTTTTTGATGACACGGAATATGACTATGGTGAGTCATATTTTTTTGTTCATGTAGAATGTGACTGCAATGAATCATATTTTCGAATGACATGGAATATGATTACGATGAGTCATATGTTTGGTTGATGAGGAATATGACTATGGTGAGTCATATTTTTTTGTTCATGTAGAATGTGACTGCAATGAATCATATTTTTGAATGACATGGAATATGATTACGATGAGTCATACGTTTGGTTGATGAGGAATATGACTACAGTGAGTCATATTTTTTAGCAACGTGAAATATGATTTTTCCCAATCATATTTTTGAATGATGTATAAAACGATTCTTTTCAGTCATATTTTTTGATGATTTATAAAACGACCATGTATAGTTATATATCAACATAATTAAGTACTTAAGTAAGAAAATCCATTTAATTAAATGAATATATATAATTTCTTAAATAGTCAAAAATTAATCACATTAAAAAGTCAAATATAAGAAAAAATGTGATTTTTTTCAACAACATTTATTAGTTATTAACACAAAAATATCACAATGACTATTTATATATATATATATATATATATATATATATATATATATATATATATATATATATATATTTCTACATACTTGTAGAATTTATATTCCAACAAAAATGTAAAGATGTTACCTCTTTTGTATTGCAAATAGCCTTCAATAACTTCATTTCAACCTCCAATGCCTACATGTATAAACAAGAAGGTTAGTTTTCAATAAATGAACAATATAATTCAAACTTCAAAGATTTAAAGCACTATATAATATGTAGACATGTTTAAGATAAAAAAATATATAATCATTATATATTCAAAAACTATAAATAACCAAAAAAAATAACAATGATGATAAAGGGACTAAGAAACAAAAAGTAGCAAAAAAGAAGAAGCAAAAACTAAGTGACATTATGACTATAAAATATGATTGCAAAATATGACTAGGAGGCAAAAAGAAGCAAAACCTAAGAAGGAAGAAAAAACAAAAGTTAAAAGGCAAGAAGAAGCGAAATCTAAGATGGAAGAAAAAACAAAACCTAAGATGGAAGAAAAAACAAAAGTTAAAAGGCAAGAAGAAGCGAAATCTAAGATGGAAGAAAAAACAAAACCTAAGATGGAAGAAGAAGCAAAAGTTAGGAGGTAAAAAGAAGCAAAATCTAAGAAGGAAGAAGAAGCAAAATCTAAGAAGGAAGAAAAAGTAAAACTTAAGAAGGAAGAAAAAGAGAAATCTAAGAAGGAAGAAGAAGCAAAACTTAAGAAGCAAGAAGAAGCAAAACTTAAAAAAAAAAAAAAAAAAAAAAGTTCAAAGACAAGAAGAAGCAAAACCTAAGAAGTAAGAAGAAGTAAGAAGAAACAAGAAGAATAAAAAACTAAGAGGCAATAAAAAACAAAACTTAAGAAACAACAAAAAAAAAAAGAAGGAACAAAAAATTGGGCAAAAAGAGGAGTGGCTACAAAAAATGGTGGTTAGGGTTTCAAAACCCTAAATTAGTAGTAATTACAAAAAAGTGACTTTCAAAAAATATGACTATAAAAAAATCATACGTGAAAAAATATGACTAGGTACTTTCTAAACATATTCCCTACCCAAATTGTTTTTGGGATCCCTAAAAGAAAAAAAACTTACTATTATGGAGATGTGATTGCAAAATATGACTAAACAAAAAAATATGACTAGAAAATATGATTGGGGATTCCCTAAATATGTTCCCTATTGTTCTCTATGAAGTATTTTGGTGTTCCCAATGGCCATATACTATATGGCCATGATGTATAAGGCTAAAATATGACTCGTAGTCATATTTGTAGTCATATTTTATTTACCTTAAAAAAATATTATTACAAGCAATCGCCAGTCATCCTCAGTCATAATTTTGCAGTCATAAAATACTGCCATTGTTGTAGTGTAAGGTAGTAGCACCCATAACTATCACTATACTTATAACTTGTTACCTCAAAAATCTTGAATTTTTTTGAAAAAAAGAATAGATGTAATTACAAAGATGCACTACATTTGAATATCAGCCCCTAGTGTTGGTATTAATATGTACATGGTATAGTCGTGTCTTTAAAAATTCACAACTTATTTTCACATTGTCCAACTAAAGCATTTGAAAGTGCACATGAGTTGTTTTTCTCTTACTAATAGGGTCTAAAAATTTGTTGGATGTGTATTAGTAGATACCATGTCTAAAACCCTTAAATTAATAATCTTGGATGTTACTACCTTATGCTCAAACACCCCCAATCCTTTGGAAGGTTAAATAGACTCTTCATTTATACTAACCATTCACTTGCACTGGTTAGAGTTTCATCCCTCTCTAATTTACATTTGAATTGATGGATTCATTCTCGATTTGAAAGTTTATTTGGTAAGTAACTTAGATTCCTAAACCCTATATAAAGTAGACGCATTAGTTGTCAACCATGTCCAATGCCCAACCTGTAGGGTGCACTATTTTCAACCTAAGGTTGGAACTCAAGCTTTAAATGTGTTTTTTCTGTCCTTTTCAAGGTTGGGACTATTATGCTTATGACACATGTTTAAAAGCAATGAGTGAGAACGTAGAAAGTAGTGAATAGGAAATTAGTTCTTCAATGATCAAAATTACAATACTCTAAACATTGACTGTGGGTCAACAATACTTTTTGGCTCCCAAAATTCATTGTAATTTCAAATTTGGAAATAAAATTCTGAAAAATTAAGAATCCCCACTTCTTACATGGGAAAAGTTTCCACCACTTCATACTCAGCATCCGCGAAATTAGGTGAAGTGATCTACTGCTGCTGCTTTTACTTTAGAAACAAGGAAGACTCAGACTCAGAGTCAGACCCTAAGTCAGAGTTAGACTCAGACTCAGACTCAACAGTCAGACTCAAATATACAGACTCAGAAGTACTGCGCTGGCTGCGTTCCTAGCCTTCTCGTTTCTTTCTCCAGCTTCCGTCACACCGTCCCTGACCCTCGCCTCCAGTCTGTACTCGCCTCCAGGAGTCCAGTGGCTGGGGTTTGCAAGGGTTCTTCTTTCCTCCCATTTCGCCCGTGAGCCGCCATTCCCCGCTCCTCTTCGCAGCCATGGCGTTCCAGAAAATCAAAGTCGACAATCCGATCGTCGAGATGGACGGTATGACGTTCGTGTGGTTTGAGGAGTAGTGGACTTTTGATTGGGAGGAGGGCGGAGGTTGTTGCTCTCGTAGGAAATCGGTGTTTGGATTCCAGAAAGAATGGAATCAATTACAGCTAGTGTGTTTGTACGCGTGAAGGTTGAAAATGCTATTGTGGACATGGAATTAGTGATGAGATTCGACTGGTTTGATCCGGGGAATTGGAGAGTGTTTGCAAGGGACGATGAGTGCGTTTGTTGTTTTCGTGAGCTCCTTCATCAGGGAATCGGTGTTTGGAATCCAAGAAGAATGGGATAACAGCTGTTGTCGATGTCCGTATTTCGTTCGGCAATCCTGTTGAGGAGATGGGACTGCACGATTTTCGTTTGGTTTGCTTCCGGATTGGAGTGTGCTTGTTTGCTTCAAGAGTTTCGTTGTTCTTGCTCTCAATAATTAGGGAACCGGTGATTACGATCCAGGAAGAACTGGACTCGTGCTAGGATTGAACCACTGCATTTATGGATGTATTGAGGTCGTCAATCCAATCGTCAACATCGACGGTTTGACTTTGGTGCAATTTGGCTTCCATGTGGTTTAATTCGGGAATTGCAAGTATTCGCTTGGGACGAGGAGTGAGTTTGTTGTTTTCGAGATCCGTGAATAGGGAATCGGTACTTGCAATCCGAAACGAAGGGAACTTCAGCTCCGATGTCTGTATCTTTAAAGTCGAAAGTGTTTTGATTCGTGGATGGAGAGTGATTGTTTGGGACGATGAGCGGAGTTGTTGTTCTCGAGCTCCATGTATATGGGGATCGGTGTTTTCAGTACAAATAGAATGGACCCACAGCTAGTGTATGTGATATTCATTGATTGTATCGTAGAATCGTGGATTCCCTGCACAGATGGAGTAGTCGCACAGACCATTTAGACTTTGTATTTCCAAATTCCAATCCATGGAGCCCCGGCTGGTCTACATATGGTTTGGGGATTTTATCGTCGTAATGTGCACAGTATCCTGCGTAGATGGAACACTGTTGGAATGCTTGGAGTGCTGGCCGTCGGTACGAGTTGTGTGACTGGATTTATCTATTTTGGGTCTAATTGTGCGCCAGATTATCGGAAGCAGGTTCTGTTTTGTGTAGTTTCTTTGTTATGTGTTTTGTTACTTCAGGAGACTTCAAGGGTTTTTGAAACTATTTAACGTCGTCGGATTGGTCAACAGTGTCCGTCGGTCTCCGTTTGTTTGGTCTTGAGTTCCATTGCAGCAGTGCGTGAGCCCAATTCTACTTTGAAGATCTGTCATTCATTCGACTTTGGATTTGTTATTTCTCGAGGAATCTCCCTCCTCCTTTTTTGTATTGTAAGGGATCTCCAAAACTTGAGGTATTGATTGGAGTGTGTGCATGTTCTGACCTGTGCGCTCCCCACGGAACAGGTGATGAAATGACGAGGGTTATTTGGCAGATGATCAAAGATAAGGCGAGTGGCAACGTGATTTTGAGTTTCTCATTTGTTGATTCCTGATCCATGTTCGGCCGCTGTGTTACGAGCGACGATTGAATTAGGACTCGGTTATGATCCCAATCGTTGGAAGCGGATAGTGCAGTTTTGAGAATCGCGTTGTCTGATAAGTTGTGTTCGGCATCTGTTGCAGCTCATCTTTCCATTTCTGGACGTTGATTTGAAATACTACGACCTGGGAATTCTGAACCGAGACGCCACTGATGACAAGGTGACGCATGAGAGCGCCGAAGCTACGCTGAAGTATGAACTCTCCGCTTCCTGGATTTTCCTTTCAATGCAATGTTGTCCTCCATTGAGATGCTTTTGTAGCTTTTTCGCTTTGTTCCTCGATGTCAGTCCCCTTCTGTGTGCTCGATGACAGGAGAGTCATTCCGTAATGAAGGAAAATGGCCTGGAATGAATGACCCCCAGCGAGTTCCTTTTTTTCATTTGTTGTGCCCTTCTGCTGCAGATACAATGTCGCTGTCAAGTGTGCAACCATCACTCCTGGTTCGTTTCGTACCTGGCATTTCGTTCGGATAGCTAAACCTTGCATGAGATTGTGATATCTTCGTAGTCATGTAACATTTTTGGTTAGGTAATGGCCCCCCTTTCTAACCGCTGCCTCGATTAAGGTTAAGCTTGCAGGCAATAATGTTTCCGCAGAATATATTTTCGACCCTGTCAGCTTCGGTTGCTACTTTTTTGTCAACAACTGAACGTTTTTTTGTCGTGTACAGATGAAGATCGTGTGAAGGAATTTGGACTCAAGAAGATGTGGAAGAGTCCAAATGGGACCATCAGAAACGTTCTGAACGGTACTGCTTGTCTATGTTTGACGAGCTAAAACGCATGGTTCTGTCACGTTTGCATTTGGTTTTCCTCTACTATCCATGAGAAAGCAATTGCACGGTCTGCTCATTGGTTTGAGATCTTTTTTGTGGTTGTTCACGTTAATCTATGGAAGTGAAGTTCGAGTGTGGCCGATCCCGCCCAAGTGAATCCAAGTAGGGGATATGAGG
Source organism: Climacium dendroides (assembly GCA_950106755.1). NCBI lineage: Eukaryota > Viridiplantae > Streptophyta > Bryopsida > Hypnales > Climaciaceae > Climacium > Climacium dendroides. The sequence continues at coordinate 2,141,519 of OX467092.1, forward strand.
ACACCATTGATAAGTCCGAGCAGGGTGTCATTTCCTGTTGGAGTTGTTTGTCGTGGCTGTGTTGAAGTTGTGCTTTTCACCTGGCAGGGACTGTGTTTCGTGAGCCTATTTTGTGCAAGAACGTTCCCCGCCTTGTCCCTGGTATGCAGCGAATCCCTGTGTTCCTCTTTTCGGATCGTACTTGCAGCCTGATGGGTTTAGGGTTTAGGTTGAGAGGTGTTTGTATCTGTCGGAGCCCTTATAGAAGATAGTGTGCAGGCTGGACCAAGCCCATTTGCATCGGCAGGCATGCCTTTGGCGACCAGTACAAGGCCACCGACGCTGTGTTCAAAGGGCCGGGCAAGCTGAAGATGGTTTTCGGTAACGTTCTCTCTTTCTCTGTGTTCGCTTGTCCTTATTCCGATGTCGGTGTCCAGTCCATCTGGGGATTGGAGTTTCGACGTTGACCCTATTTAGAGTTGAATCCGTTCCACCTGTTTTGTATTCGAGTTGTCTGCAGGTCTCGTTGCAAATCGTTCTGTGTCTTTTTGGTACTGAAGAACGTATCATTTGGTGAAGTCTTGATTTGGAAACTACTGACTTGTTTTTGAGTTTGCAGAACCCGACAACGGTGGAGAGATTGTCGACTTGGATGTGTACCACTATGACGGTGCTGGTGGAGTTGCCCTTTCTATGTACAACACTGATGAGGTGTGCTTTTTCCTTGGGCTCCTTGCACTGCAAGCTGAAGTGTTCGCTGATTGGAGTTTATCTGAACCTATTTCATGGTGTCTGGCCAAGCTGCTGTTGCCGTCCGTCCTTAATATATTTTTTCTTGAGCGATCTGATTGATATGTGTGTGGTCGTGTGCAGTCTATCCGTGGATTTGCCAAGGCCTCTTTCACTATGGCCTTGCAAAAGAAATGGCCCCTATACTTGAGCACAAAGAACACTATTTTGAAGAAGTATGATGGCAGGTACTGGGTTCGTTTTTGGTAGTGGTGCCTTCATCTGATGCAGCCCTGTTTGAGTTGCTGTTTGGATTGGAAAGTAAGTTTGTTGGTGAGCCAGTTTTAATTTAAGTTTTCCGATGTCCACTCCTCCGATATTCTTCAGATGGTCTTGGCGGTATCTAAATTTGCTAAATTCCCGTTGACAAATTTCTGGACCGCGTATAATTGCGATATGCTCGTCCACCTCGTGGGCTTATATTCGTGGTGCTCATTTGTCTCAGGTTCAAGGATATCTTTTTGGAAGTCTACCAGAATGAGGGATGGGAGGCTAAGTTCAAAGACGCTGGAATCTGGTACTTGTCTACCGCCTTGGGCTCTTCCTTGTATGCAGCAGTTGATGGCCCTCGTGCTGGTGGATTCTGATCCGCCTCCGGGTTTTCTGGATGTCTACTTGCTGGTATACCGTATGTTTTGTGAATTTTTCCTTTCTGATCGTGAGTTGCGGACCTTGATGATCACAGGTATGAGCACCGACTCATCGATGACATGGTGGCATATGCCCTGAAGAGTGAGGGTGAATACGTCTGGGCCTGTAAGAACTACGATGGGGATGTCCAAAGCGACATGCTTGCTCAAGGTACCTCTGTCCGACCCCCGTTCTCTATTTTCATACGACTTCCAATGTCTTTCGCTTCCAGATGTTCGTTGATCCGGGCATTTTTTGGAAGCCTTCTTTCGTGGCACAAAGAGACGGTTTGGTATGCTGCATTTTTCAGTTTCGAAGGTCTCAACCCCCGATTCTTTTCGTGTGCAGGTTTTGGATCGCTTGGCCTCATGACTTCTGTGCTGGTATGTCTCTTGCATGGCTTCTTGAACCGTGTGCTTGACTTTTTCACATGTGAAGACATGTCTGAAGCTTTCGACTGTGCACTGTGTGCGCGTCCCCCGTGTGCTTCCTTTGCTTGTATCCTATTTGGGTTTCACTCTGGTTCGGCGATGGTCCAGACCACGCAGATTTTGTCCGACTCGTCCTGTCTCTGCCCTTTGAACTTGCAATCCCTGAGTGTGCAGCCCTTGTTTTGATTTGTCTTCAGATCTGTCCGGATGGCAAAACAATTGAAGCCGAAGCTGCTCATGGGACTGTGACCAGGCACTTCCGAGTGCACCAGAAGGGTGGTGAAACCAGCACCAACAGTATTGCTTCTATTTTTGCTTGGAGTCGTGGCCTGGGCCACAGGTATGATTTTTGACTTGCATATTGTAGCCTGTGAGCTGCATCTTGGTCGTAGTTCTCGTCGTGGTGTCTGAGTTGAAGCAGCCTTGATCTCTGAGAATTCCATGGAGTTCTCTTCCATATGGTTATGATAGGAGTTCGTTCTACTATCCGGCAATGGTTGGCATATCTCGTCGGCCTGGTCAGTATTTGTTGAGATGCTTCGATGCGAGTCTTGATCGTGTGTGGTGCACCGAGTTGTAAGTGTTGTCTTGTTTTGTTCAGAGGTTTGTTGGATGGCAATGCGAAGCTTCAAGAGTTTGCTGAGAAGCTGGAAGCCGCTTGTGTTGGTGTTGTGGAGGGTGGAACGATGACGAAAGATCTTGCTATTTTGAGCCATGGTCCCAAGTAAGTTCTCCAAGGATGTCTAGACGAGATGACGAGAGAGTCCAGCGTGTGCAGTCGATCGAAGCTGTCCTCGATGCCGTTTTTTGGTCGGCTCCATTAAATCTTTTTTTTTTCTTCGGTTGAGGGAGGTGGTGGGTTTGTCGTGCATTTGAGTTCCTCGAGTTGTTTGCAAGTTTCTGAACGTTTTGCACTTGACTGCAGGGTGAGCAGAAAGGCTTATGTCAACACTGAAGAGTTCATCGACGCTGTTGCAGTGGAACTGCAGTCTAAGTTGTGAGCAACATCAAAACCAAAGTTGTAATGGTTTCTTCTTTCTCACTGTTTTCAACTGATAGTGCAGTTCTTGAATTGGTTTTATTTATTTTCAGTTGGGAATTGTGGACTTCCGAGAATGGGTTTGATGTTCTTTCTCGTTGGTCATGTCACTCGTGGTTGGCATGGCTGTGCAAAATTCATTTAGTAAGCCCTTTGGGGTTTTGAGCTGTGCTCGATAGACTTGGTTGGCGATTGGATCATATTATACTGTTGATCAACGTGGTGTACTTCGTATTTTTCATGGAGAGTTGCAATGATTTTTGAAGATTTTAGCCCAAGGGTTTCTTGCCAACCCTTTCCTTTCGAGGACTATTTGATCAGTGTGCATGCTTTCCTTTCAAGCTAGGCTGGCATATGTATTGCACATGCTTATTCAAATTTTTCTTTCTAATCTCGTCGCGTGGATCTTGCAGAGTTGCATAAACGAGTCCCCATATTTATGGAATGTTGAAGCCCCTGGAAGCTTGGATGGATTCTTTGATTCGTCATGTTCGCCTCACAACATTTTATCCCCTGTAAGAGCATCCTGAGGGGTGTACATGGGCTGACATCATGTCCACACCGATTACAATGAGTTCATCCGAGTAATAAATTCTGGGTTGTTTCATGGCCAGAGTCTGGTGGGTTGGCAGCTGTGGAATTGCGCATATGAGTTTCATGGCCAGTTTTTGTCTTCTTCTATTTTTGCACTTGTCCTCCTCTTGGCAGTGACTCCTGACTTACCAGTCCAAGTTTCCCCAGATGTTGCTTCAATAACTTGGTCAGTCTGTCGTAACTTGCGGAAATGATGATATGGGGTACACAAGCCACTGCAATCTGGCTCCTGTGTCAGTCGTGCAGGCTTGTGCTCGTGTCCTGTCTGGAGATTGCAATCAGTGCGTCGTTACACTCTCAGGTAGCCTCCTTTACAGTCATTGTCCGAAATCAACGTTGCATCATCATTTTTTTCAGTTTCTGCACTTTTATCTATGGGATTATATTTTTGGAATTTCTCCTATTCCTTTTTATGTAGAGGATCTTACAGTTCAATTTATAAATGTATGTTTATCTTTTTTTTGTTTTCCATCTTTTCTTCTTGGACATGAAATGACAGTTACAGATTGGTTCTTGATAAAATCGTAGTCATGGAACTTGATAGGTTAATATGAGGCACCACAACAATTGTTCAATAATATCAGTAATTGTCACATTAAAATTTATCTTAAGTTTTGTATTACTGAACGATTAAGGTAGAACAACCCCATTAAGGTCAGAAAGATCCATGTTGGACATCTAGGGAATGACCCCATTAGAAGGTTCTTTTCAATAAATGGGATTTGGGTTGCAATGGATGCCTTGGGTGATGGTAATGGAGTGATTAGTTATTGCTATAGGTAATGATTTTTTCAGGCCTTCATGTTGTGATTATGTTACAGAACATTGTGATTGTTTTAGGTGAATAAGATGGATATAATTTTTGTTGGTTTGGGGGTACTCTAGAAAATCTTTTGGACAATGATGGACAATATATTTCAAAAATTCGTAACAAATTCATACGTTATTAAAAAAATTTAATTTCAACTACTCTTGTTTCTCATACTTTTCTTTATATTAAAATTTAATTAAATAAATTTCAGCAATGACGTGAGAGGGAGAACTCCTAATTCTGACCATGATGGGCTTTTCTACCTTGTATAGAACATTGTATTTTACTCAGCAAGTCAGCCTGTACCAGCCAACCAAAACGGTGATCCAACAGACATCCAAACAATAAATTTGAAAATGTGAGCTTGATTGACATTCCTTAGCATTTGTCATTCCTTTTTAGTTAATATGTTAGTTTCATATAAATGATCATCTTGATTTCAATGCCTACTAGTGTGCCTTGTGTTGTTGCCACAGTGAAAACAAAAGTAAAAGTAATTTTTTAGATTTTCAGTTCATAAAAACTTCAAAATTCAAATGAAACCAAGCTGGTGCACCCCTCTTTGCCGAGGGCTTTTTGACAGTACCAAGATTAGTGTGCCCTACGTTGTTGCCATACTCAAAACAAAAGTAAAAGTAATTTTTTAATTTTTTAAAATAAAAAATAACTCAAAATGCATAACTTTCACATCGTACATCCGAATGCCACAAAACCAAGCCGGTGCACCCCTCTTCATTGAGGGCTTTCTGTTAGTACCAAGATTGTATCCAAAATATAAAAAAAAGTGCCGTGAGTTGTTGCCACGGTCAAAACAAAGGTAAAGCTAATTTTCTAATTTTTTTAGAACCAAAAATAATTCAATAATCCATAACTTTTCTACTATGAGTTGGAATGCCACAAAACCAAGCTCGTGCACCCCTCCTCGCCAAGAGCTTTCCAATAGTACCAAGATTGTGTTCATAATATAAGTAAAACTAATTTTTTAATTTTTTAGAACCAAAAACAACTCAAAAATGCATAACTTTCACACCGTGAGTCAAAATGCTATGAAACAATGTCCATGCACCCTTCCTTGTTGAGAGCTTTCTGATGGTACCAAGATTGTGATCAAAATATAAGTAAAACTAATTTTCTAATTTTTTAGAACCAAAAATAACTCAAAAATGCATAACTTTCACATTGTACGTCTGAACACCAAAACCAAGCCAGTGCACCCCTCCTTGCCAAGGTCTTTCCAACAGTACCAAGTATGCAACCTGGGGACGTACAGTTTGAGAGATCTCAACATGACAAACAAACCAAACAAAACAAACATCTTGATTTAATATATAGATCTCTATCATGAGTGAGTATTTAAAATTAGAAAGAATGCTGTACTCAATCTATAGAAGTACTAAAGTAGTCTATTGTAAAAGTGATCATCTTCTTGAAATCAATCCTAAAATAAGCTCTAAAATGGATATTAGGTGGTCCACCATAACCCCTAAATGATAGACCCATGATCATTGATTTCAAACCTCATTGCCCACCACTCAATTTGTTGTCATTTTGCAACTAGATATGTGAAAATTTTTAAATTTATTTTTCAGAGATGAAATTACATGTCTTCTATGCTTTACAAAAAATTTAGATTTTTTTGTGAAAAATTGATTTTTTTGAGGATTTTTGAGGAAAAAGTGAAGAAAAATCACATCATGTAGAAAATTATTTCAAAAAATCTGAAATTTTCACCATGTGTGTATATTACAATGACTAACATCATCATGTAAACCCAATTTCGTGTCATTCTATAATTAGAAAATAATAGACATTGAAAATACATCCAAAATTCAAATTGCAATAGAATATTCAATATTAGGAATTTTTTCAAAATTCAAATCGGAGTAGAAACAAGATTAGATCACCTTTATTTTGTTAGTTGGACTCAAATTCAAAAAATATCATTTTCGTGGGGAAATTTCAGATTTAGAGCAAAGAACAACAACTTCCCAAAATACACTAAAATAGCATATTCTATGATCCGCTTTTTTTACTAATTTCTCATTTATGTGTAGACAAACACTTGCAAGCCTACAAACTCGATTAAATACTCTTCATAACCCACCATGAAAGGTCATAAGGGTCCTAAACCCTTAAAAGGCAATGCAAGCCCCTTGGGCAACTTAAATTTTCACATAGTTCTTGATTTTCAATGTTTTTAAGCTTAACTAAGAAAATGTAGCTCCAATAATCTACTTTTTACTTTATTTGAATATTTTGCAAAATTGTTAAAATTGTAATTTCTGTGATATTTTCAAGGTAGCTTTTAGAAAGCTCATAATACACCACTTTTGAACATTTTCTATCAAATTTCTCTTGGTGTAATCTCAAAGAGTACATCAATTACACCATGATGTTTGTCACTATTATTTCCATTTTTTTGAAAAAATTCATATTATTTTAAGTATTTTTGTAATTACTAAGAATTTTATACAAAACATTCCTTAAATATTATATAAAATTCAATTTGATTTCTTTTATAATTAAAAAAATGAGATTTAGTTTAAGACATATGTTGCTACATGTAAAAAATATCAAAATTTTGAAATCTATGTTTTAATGTAGAAATCTAATGAAGTTTGATTAAAGGTTAAATCGACCTCTTTAGCCATTGAGTGGATTGTTTATTGCAAGAGCCAATCATTCTCCTTGGTTTTCCCATATCTCTTTACAAGTTGCAAGGGAACAAATTTTGGGAGTCCTACGGTCACATAAATCTTTGAAAACTTATAAGTAATTCAATAATGCTTTTAAAAATATGAAATTGGTTATGTTATATGGCACATCTATTGGTTTTTTGTTTGAAAAATGAGCTAAAAATATTCCTTGAAAGCCCATGGAAATGGCAAACTAGCATTTAATCCCTAAATGCCCAAGGCACCAAATTTTGGTGTCAAAAATACTTTGAAGTTAAAATAATATCCAACTAAATTACTATTTTTAGTTGTTTATATTTTCTACAAATTCTTTTAGAAGTCTAGTTTTAACATCAAAAATCCAATTTTGAAAATGAATGATTATGATTTTTCTATTCAAAATTTTGTGCAAGGGTATCCAATGTAATCTTGAAATTCCATAGTGTTGAGGACTCTTGAAAATGAGCCTCAAATACACTAAATCTTGGAGAAAAAATCATATTAAAAATTCATTTAAAAAAATTGTAGAGTAGATTTTGAGAAACCATAAATTGATTATGGTTGTGCATGTTTGGCCCTTCAACCTCATATTTTTTCGGTGACCAATTTTTTAGATTTGACATGCAAAAAGAGAGCTGAAAATTTTTCATAGTTTTAACACCTTGATGATCAACATTATAATCTTTTATTTCTTAAGTGATATTGTTGTGTTTTTCTTTCCTATGTGATCTCTAACATATCTAGTTTGAATTTGTAGAGTTACAATTCAAAAAAATTGATACAAATTATCAAAAATGTTGACTTTTTGTTCAATTTAGAGCAAATTCCAAGAAGCTCAAAATAGGCCTTAGGCATTTAGGGATTAAATGGTTGCTTTTAGAGCAAATGAATGTACCTCACTTCAAATTGGCATTTTGATGGCCTCCATGAAGAATGGCAGTGTATTAGGATGATGACCTATTTCCAACCACTTAAGCAATTTAGCTTATCTATTGTATGGGGAAGAATGAAGAATTTTTTTTTTGGTTCAAAGAAATAGATTTATGAAGTATTTCATAATTTTTGACATTATTTTCCTCAAAAAAAATTATGATGAATTTTTTTCATGAAGACTATATTTTCTTCATTCTTAATTTGTAGGAAACTCAATTTTCAACCATAGGTTGCTTACAAAACCGATGTAGGTGATCATTATGACATTCAATGTACATGTTGTGATCATTTTATGTTTTCAATGAACACTTTCTAGACATTTTTGCTACTCCTATTGGCCATGTTGTATGTGAATTAGCACCTACAATAAAACTAATCTAAAATGGAGGAGCCTAAGCTGTAAGAATGGGTTTAGGGTAGAAATGGGTCGACTCTTTTATTTGATGGTAAGTTGGCTACTAGTGCTATAATTTACTTTAAAAATGTACTTGGGGATAGTTGATCTTTTGAAGTTGTTGAAGATGAGGTAAGCTTACATAGAGTTCAAACTAGTATTCATAGAACTTAAAATTTTCAATAACTAAATATACATTAGAAAAAATCCTTGAAAAAACTAGATTTTAGCCAAAACTACAATAAACAGTAAATTTGATAGCCAATTTGCAACTTCTTCCACATTAGAACTAGCATCTATTTAGTCAATTTTGTGTTATAGTACTCCCAATAATCCTTTATAACATTAAATGTTTTTTCAGGCCTCTAGGAGATTGTTTCGGGGTTGTTGCCTTTAGTGTGAACCATGGTAGCACAATCAAATTATAAAATAATAATAAATAAATAATTTGAAAAATATGGAAAGACTAATAAAATATATTTTTTTAAATTAAAAATTAAAACTAATAAAATATATTTTCTAAATAATTTTTTTAAATTAAAAATTAAAACTAATAAAATATATTTTCTAAATAATTTTTAAAAAATAAAATAAAAAATTTATTATCCAACGTGGAATTGCTCAGCCATGTCAAATTGTTGTTGTGGTCGAGTTCTCACAATCTAGGAACTCCAAGGAACTCATGGTCTTGTTCAATAGGTGAATCTCATATAATGGAATAACTAGTTTAGACTGTTATTGAACAAGTGTGAGGCTTCATTAACATAGTGAATGGCACAAATTTTTAGTTATTATGTAATGTACTGTCATGATTTCAATCCATAGTATATTCTGTAGCTTTGGTAATAAAATATGGACATAGATTTTAAGAATGCAAAAATTTCAAAAAATCACCATATCAAGAGAACCTCATTTCAAATACATTCCAACAAATTTTACTCAAAGAATGATAATATTTTGCTTGTAATTGAGTTTAGTAGGAATTATAAAAAAATTATTTCAAAATTTATAAAATATATTGATAATAGCATTGGAGAATCTAGCCATACATATGAAGTTCAAAATTCTTAATCTACAACTTTTATTTTGTAATCGAATTCCAAAATATTCTTCCAAATAGTACTTTATGATAGATTTTTCCAAATCTTCAATTTCGGAGAAGATTCTAGATGTTTAGGGATTAATCATTTTATATCCACCTATTTTTGCAATTGTCCAAACCAATCAATTTTTCATGGTGGTGAAAGAACCATCAATGCAATGACCACCCTATTTGAGTGTATATGGATAAGTTACAAAGCAGGAGGGGTAAGGTAACTAAACCTAAAATCACACAAATAAACAATTCAATATGGTTGCCATTATTATATTGAAAAACTTTTGGTGGAATCTTGTTAGAAGTCAAAAGGGGATTCTAAATTCTCTAAGAATTCGTTTTTTGGACACCAAATGAATAAACTACAAATTCCTAAAGTGCTGAAAATAGGATTTACCAACTGTAAACTCACGTGAATAGTGAAAGTACATCTTAGGAAAGAATCTAGCCTCCAACTGTAAACTCACATGAATAGTGAAAGTACATCTTAGGAAAGAATCTAGCCTGTGTGATTTTTTTTTAAATTGATTTAAGGTGTAGTTACTTTACGAGTGTGTAGATGTTCTAGTAGTTTCTACAATCCTACTATATGATAACTACACCTAAAATAGACCACTCCTCAAAATCAACCCATATTTTGGAAGGGAAATTGAATAGGGAGAATATTTCAAATAATGTACATGCCAAGGACAAATGAAAGGTGAATTTTCAGTAGTGTACATCTCTATTTACAATATTATGGAGGTGGCAACTCTAAAAGTGGACAATTTTGGATACATTTTTATTGCTATAACTTCTTCTCTAGTTGTCCCTTCTTCATGTGCATCAAATGCATTTTGGCATCACCTACAAGGCACTTTTTAGCACCTTACACCTTGCAACTTTGAAAATTTGGACCTCATTAACAATGTGCCAAAAATGAAGGAATTACTTCCATTTTGATTCATAGTCCTTTACCAATGTGCAAAATCTATTTATTCATTTTCTAGAGCATACTGGTTATACCACAAAGCTTATTTGTGCAATTTTAGGTGTATACGTTACAATCAGAATGAACCCTCCCCTCACTTGTTCACCCTCACTCATTCCAGGGGTACATTTAAAAAAACGGACCTCCTATTCTGTACTTGACCAATTTATCTTGTACACCTCTCCCATTTGAGACCTCTGATTGCAAATATGAATTCAATATTTTCAAATTCTGAAATGCAAGGCATATATAATTTCCGCAGGGGAAAAATCTAGTCCGAGCAATAGAGTCCATCCACCCCACCCCGACCTGTTGTACAGTTTATCCATAAATCTGTATGGAAACAGTCTCCGTAATGATATAAAGACTGCTACACGAATTGGCGATGGAAGTCTCTACCCTCCATAAAATTGACTGTCAAAAGACTACATGAAAGCTCCGTCACAGCCTCTGTACTGAAAAGAACTAATCGAGAGAAAGGGGGCGGGATGATAGCAATGACTACATATATAGTACACCCCAAACTTGAATATCCATGCAAATTTGAACAATCCACCACTATTACAACCAACACAAAGTCAATTTAGTGGTACTCCCGTAAAAAACTGTCCGACACACTCATAAAACAAATCAGTGAATTCAGACGGGCCGTGCGCACAGGCCTCCAGGACTGACACAGGAGCCAGATTGCAGTGGCTTGTGTACCCCATATCATCATTTCCGCAAGTTACGACAGACTGACCAAGTTATTGAAGCAACATCTGGGGAAACTTGGACTGGTAAGTCAGGAGTCACTGCCAAGAGGAGGACAAGTGCAAAAATAGAAGAAGACAAAAACTGGCCATGAAACTCATATGCGCAATTCCACAGCTGCCAACCCACCAGACTCTGGCCATGAAACAACCCAGAATTTATTACTCGGATGAACTCATTGTAATCGGTGTGGACATGATGTCAGCCCATGTACACCCCTCAGGATGCTCTTACAGGGGATAAAATGTTGTGAGGCGAACATGACGAATCAAAGAATCCATCCAAGCTTCCAGGGGCTTCAACATTCCATAAATATGGGGACTCGTTTATGCAACTCTGCAAGATCCACGCGACGAGATTAGAAAGAAAAATTTGAATAAGCATGTGCAATACATATGCCAGCCTAGCTTGAAAGGAAAGCATGCACACTGATCAAATAGTCCTCGAAAGGAAAGGGTTGGCAAGAAACCCTTGGGCTAAAATCTTCAAAAATCATTGCAACTCTCCATGAAAAATACGAAGTACACCACGTTGATCAACAGTATAATATGATCCAATCGCCAACCAAGTCTATCGAGCACAGCTCAAAACCCCAAAGGGCTTACTAAATGAATTTTGCACAGCCATGCCAACCACGAGTGACATGACCAACGAGAAAGAACATCAAACCCATTCTCGGAAGTCCACAATTCCCAACTGAAAATAAATAAAACCAATTCAAGAACTGCACTATCAGTTGAAAACAGTGAGAAAGAAGAAACCATTACAACTTTGGTTTTGATGTTGCTCACAACTTAGACTGCAGTTCCACTGCAACAGCGTCGATGAACTCTTCAGTGTTGACATAAGCCTTTCTGCTCACCCTGCAGTCAAGTGCAAAACGTTCAGAAACTTGCAAACAACTCGAGGAACTCAAATGCACGACAAACCCACCACCTCCCTCAACCGAAGAAAAAAAAAAGATTTAATGGAGCCGACCAAAAAACGGCATCGAGGACAGCTTCGATCGACTGCACACGCTGGACTCTCTCGTCATCTCGTCTCAACATCCTTGGAGAACTTACTTGGGACCATGGCTCAAAATAGCAAGATCTTTCGTCATCGTTCCACCCTCCACAACACCAACACAAGCGGCTTCCAGCTTCTCAGCAAACTCTTGAAGCTTCGCATTGCCATCCAACAAACCTCTGAACAAAACAAGACAACACTTACAACTCGGTGCACCACACACGATCAAGACTCGCATCGAAGCATCTCAACAAATACTGACCAGGCCGACGAGATATGCCAACCATTGCCGGATAGTAGAACGAACTCCTATCATAACCATATGGAAGAGAACTCCATGGAATTCTCAGAGATCAAGGCTGCTTCAACTCAGACACCACGACGAGAACTACGACCAAGATGCAGCTCACAGGCTACAATATGCAAGTCAAAAATCATACCTGTGGCCCAGGCCACGACTCCAAGCAAAAATAGAAGCAATACTGTTGGTGCTGGTTTCACCACCCTTCTGGTGCACTCGGAAGTGCCTGGTCACAGTCCCATGAGCAGCTTCGGCTTCAATTGTTTTGCCATCCGGACAGATCTGAAGACAAATCAAAACAAGGGCTGCACACTCAGGGATTGCAAGTTCAAAGGGCAGAGACAGGACGAGTCGGACAAAATCTGCGTGGTCTGGACCATCGCCGAACCAGAGTGAAACCCAAATAGGATACAAGCAAAGGAAGCACACGGGGGACGCGCACACAGTGCACAGTCGAAAGCTTCAGACATGTCTTCACATGTGAAAAAGTCAAGCACACGGTTCAAGAAGCCATGCAAGAGACATACCAGCACAGAAGTCATGAGGCCAAGCGATCCAAAACCTGCACACGAAAAGAATCGGGGGTTGAGACCTTCGAAACTGAAAAATGCAGCATACCAAACCGTCTCTTTGTGCCACGAAAGAAGGCTTCCAAAAAATGCCCGGATCAACGAACATCTGGAAGCGAAAGACATTGGAAGTCGTATGAAAATAGAGAACGGGGGTCGGACAGAGGTACCTTGAGCAAGCATGTCGCTTTGGACATCCCCATCGTAGTTCTTACAGGCCCAGACGTATTCACCCTCACTCTTCAGGGCATATGCCACCATGTCATCGATGAGTCGGTGCTCATACCTGTGATCATCAAGGTCCGCAACTCACGATCAGAAAGGAAAAATTCACAAAACATACGGTATACCAGCAAGTAGACATCCAGAAAACCCGGAGGCGGATCAGAATCCACCAGCACGAGGGCCATCAACTGCTGCATACAAGGAAGAGCCCAAGGCGGTAGACAAGTACCAGATTCCAGCGTCTTTGAACTTAGCCTCCCATCCCTCATTCTGGTAGACTTCCAAAAAGATATCCTTGAACCTGAGACAAATGAGCACCACGAATATAAGCCCACGAGGTGGACGAGCATATCGCAATTATACGCGGTCCAGAAATTTGTCAACGGGAATTTAGCAAATTTAGATACCGCCAAGACCATCTGAAGAATATCGGAGGAGTGGACATCGGAAAACTTAAATTAAAACTGGCTCACCAACAAACTTACTTTCCAATCCAAACAGCAACTCAAACAGGGCTGCATCAGATGAAGGCACCACTACCAAAAACGAACCCAGTACCTGCCATCATACTTCTTCAAAATAGTGTTCTTTGTGCTCAAGTATAGGGGCCATTTCTTTTGCAAGGCCATAGTGAAAGAGGCCTTGGCAAATCCACGGATAGACTGCACACGACCACACACATATCAATCAGATCGCTCAAGAAAAAATATATTAAGGACGGACGGCAACAGCAGCTTGGCCAGACACCATGAAATAGGTTCAGATAAACTCCAATCAGCGAACACTTCAGCTTGCAGTGCAAGGAGCCCAAGGAAAAAGCACACCTCATCAGTGTTGTACATAGAAAGGGCAACTCCACCAGCACCGTCATAGTGGTACACATCCAAGTCGACAATCTCTCCACCGTTGTCGGGTTCTGCAAACTCAAAAACAAGTCAGTAGTTTCCAAATCAAGACTTCACCAAATGATACGTTCTTCAGTACCAAAAAGACACAGAACGATTTGCAACGAGACCTGCAGACAACTCGAATACAAAACAGGTGGAACGGATTCAACTCTAAATAGGGTCAACGTCGAAACTCCAATCCCCAGATGGACTGGACACCGACATCGGAATAAGGACAAGCGAACACAGAGAAAGAGAGAACGTTACCGAAAACCATCTTCAGCTTGCCCGGCCCTTTGAACACAGCGTCGGTGGCCTTGTACTGGTCGCCAAAGGCATGCCTGCCGATGCAAATGGGCTTGGTCCAGCCTGCACACTATCTTCTATAAGGGCTCCGACAGATACAAACACCTCTCAACCTAAACCCTAAACCCATCAGGCTGCAAGTACGATCCGAAAAGAGGAACACAGGGATTCGCTGCATACCAGGGACAAGGCGGGGAACGTTCTTGCACAAAATAGGCTCACGAAACACAGTCCCTGCCAGGTGAAAAGCACAACTTCAACACAGCCACGACAAACAACTCCAACAGGAAATGACACCCTGCTCGGACTTATCAATGGTGTCCTCATATCCCCTACTTGGATTCACTTGGGCGGGATCGGCCACACTCGAACTTCACTTCCATAGATTAACGTGAACAACCACAAAAAAGATCTCAAACCAATGAGCAGACCGTGCAATTGCTTTCTCATGGATAGTAGAGGAAAACCAAATGCAAACGTGACAGAACCATGCGTTTTAGCTCGTCAAACATAGACAAGCAGTACCGTTCAGAACGTTTCTGATGGTCCCATTTGGACTCTTCCACATCTTCTTGAGTCCAAATTCCTTCACACGATCTTCATCTGTACACGACAAAAAAACGTTCAGTTGTTGACAAAAAAGTAGCAACCGAAGCTGACAGGGTCGAAAATATATTCTGCGGAAACATTATTGCCTGCAAGCTTAACCTTAATCGAGGCAGCGGTTAGAAAGGGGGGCCATTACCTAACCAAAAATGTTACATGACTACGAAGATATCACAATCTCATGCAAGGTTTAGCTATCCGAACGAAATGCCAGGTACGAAACGAACCAGGAGTGATGGTTGCACACTTGACAGCGACATTGTATCTGCAGCAGAAGGGCACAACAAATGAAAAAAAGGAACTCGCTGGGGGTCATTCATTCCAGGCCATTTTCCTTCATTACGGAATGACTCTCCTGTCATCGAGCACACAGAAGGGGACTGACATCGAGGAACAAAGCGAAAAAGCTACAAAAGCATCTCAATGGAGGACAACATTGCATTGAAAGGAAAATCCAGGAAGCGGAGAGTTCATACTTCAGCGTAGCTTCGGCGCTCTCATGCGTCACCTTGTCATCAGTGGCGTCTCGGTTCAGAATTCCCAGGTCGTAGTATTTCAAATCAACGTCCAGAAATGGAAAGATGAGCTGCAACAGATGCCGAACACAACTTATCAGACAACGCGATTCTCAAAACTGCACTATCCGCTTCCAACGATTGGGATCATAACCGAGTCCTAATTCAATCGTCGCTCGTAACACAGCGGCCGAACATGGATCAGGAATCAACAAATGAGAAACTCAAAATCACGTTGCCACTCGCCTTATCTTTGATCATCTGCCAAATAACCCTCGTCATTTCATCACCTGTTCCGTGGGGAGCGCACAGGTCAGAACATGCACACACTCCAATCAATACCTCAAGTTTTGGAGATCCCTTACAATACAAAAAAGGAGGAGGGAGATTCCTCGAGAAATAACAAATCCAAAGTCGAATGAATGACAGATCTTCAAAGTAGAATTGGGCTCACGCACTGCTGCAATGGAACTCAAGACCAAACAAACGGAGACCGACGGACACTGTTGACCAATCCGACGACGTTAAATAGTTTCAAAAACCCTTGAAGTCTCCTGAAGTAACAAAACACATAACAAAGAAACTACACAAAACAGAACCTGCTTCCGATAATCTGGCGCACAATTAGACCCAAAATAGATAAATCCAGTCACACAACTCGTACCGACGGCCAGCACTCCAAGCATTCCAACAGTGTTCCATCTACGCAGGATACTGTGCACATTACGACGATAAAATCCCCAAACCATATGTAGACCAGCCGGGGCTCCATGGATTGGAATTTGGAAATACAAAGTCTAAATGGTCTGTGCGACTACTCCATCTGTGCAGGGAATCCACGATTCTACGATACAATCAATGAATATCACATACACTAGCTGTGGGTCCATTCTATTTGTACTGAAAACACCGATCCCCATATACATGGAGCTCGAGAACAACAACTCCGCTCATCGTCCCAAACAATCACTCTCCATCCACGAATCAAAACACTTTCGACTTTAAAGATACAGACATCGGAGCTGAAGTTCCCTTCGTTTCGGATTGCAAGTACCGATTCCCTATTCACGGATCTCGAAAACAACAAACTCACTCCTCGTCCCAAGCGAATACTTGCAATTCCCGAATTAAACCACATGGAAGCCAAATTGCACCAAAGTCAAACCGTCGATGTTGACGATTGGATTGACGACCTCAATACATCCATAAATGCAGTGGTTCAATCCTAGCACGAGTCCAGTTCTTCCTGGATCGTAATCACCGGTTCCCTAATTATTGAGAGCAAGAACAACGAAACTCTTGAAGCAAACAAGCACACTCCAATCCGGAAGCAAACCAAACGAAAATCGTGCAGTCCCATCTCCTCAACAGGATTGCCGAACGAAATACGGACATCGACAACAGCTGTTATCCCATTCTTCTTGGATTCCAAACACCGATTCCCTGATGAAGGAGCTCACGAAAACAACAAACGCACTCATCGTCCCTTGCAAACACTCTCCAATTCCCCGGATCAAACCAGTCGAATCTCATCACTAATTCCATGTCCACAATAGCATTTTCAACCTTCACGCGTACAAACACACTAGCTGTAATTGATTCCATTCTTTCTGGAATCCAAACACCGATTTCCTACGAGAGCAACAACCTCCGCCCTCCTCCCAATCAAAAGTCCACTACTCCTCAAACCACACGAACGTCATACCGTCCATCTCGACGATCGGATTGTCGACTTTGATTTTCTGGAACGCCATGGCTGCGAAGAGGAGCGGGGAATGGCGGCTCACGGGCGAAATGGGAGGAAAGAAGAACCCTTGCAAACCCCAGCCACTGGACTCCTGGAGGCGAGAACAGATTGGAGGCGAGGGAGAGGAGACGGGAGAAGTTGACGGCAGTGTTGTAGCATTGATGTACAGTGCCGGCATCTTCAGTCACCCCGGTTTATTCACTCCTCATCCGGTATTCTGTCCGGATGGTATCTTACCTCAACGGGAACCTGTTCTGAACCTGACCGTTATCGTCCTCGGTACTGTCGAGGGTGTTGTCGTTTCTGGGGCTCACCGGACAGTGAAATTAGGTTTGCATAATGCTATGTTTATATTTGGTTTTAAAGCGCATTTAGTGGTAAAGAGTGTTGTTAGTGTGGGTCTTAGGAACAAATTTAGAAATACATCTAGGGTGGATTCACATTGTAAATTTCATTTTTAATATCAAGTGTGAACATCCTTTTATCCCCCAAAGTTATTTTATGTAATAACTTATAAAATCAGCCAATGATATTTCCATTTGCATTTATAGAGGTCCATGGGTCTCAATTACTACAATACTCTAATTCAATAGTAGAGCATTCTTGTATAATAATAGTAAGATTTTATATAGTTTCAAATGTCAAGAAATTAGTGAGGGGCTATTGAATTTTATTATTTAGTATAGTTTATGAGTTGTATATGGTGAAATAATAAAAAAAATACTCTCTTGTTTTCTTGCACTACAATTGTTGGCAATGTATGGGGAGTACCGGCATTTAGTTACGAGCTAGCCGAATTTTTTTGAAGTTTTCCGAATGACATAGAAATGTTTAGGATGAGGTTCTGAAGGAAAAAAAATATTCTAGGAAATGGAACCGGGTAGAAAAATGAAATTTCGGCATTTTGGTAGGCCACTATAAGAGTGTGTAGGAAAATTTCCGATGGAAAAACTTTTTTCCCGGCGGGTAGCCGACTGGGCACACACATTCTAGGAAATTTTAGTTAGTGTGTACAAATTTTTTTTTGTAATAGTGTTAATGTATTAAGTTAGTACTAACTACTAAATAAGTATACTTTGTTTGTAGCATCTTACTTAATGCCACAACTGAGACAGTGAGGCACTGAGGCTTACCTATCCATCAGGTCACCCACCTGACAACCCGCAAGGCCGCAACCATTACATCTGAAATGTAATCGTTTGAAAAAAGGGCCACCCAGGAAACTGTCCGCCGTCGATGGCCTGTGGGCGGCTCATCACAGCCACACAAGTCACGTACATTGGATTGATGGGAGAGCGGACTGCGGAGTGACGGGTTGACGGCTGACGGAGTGACGGCTCATGGGATTTTTGCGGGCGAGTTGGAAACTTGGAATTCTGAAGTTCAGGCCTTAGGGTATCGGCTATCGGTCATTCGGTTGAGTGTATTGTGCATTTGTGCACAACTGTTTGCGAGTTTCTGCTTTTGCAATCTGCATGCGCCTTAGGTTTACTGACTTTACTCCCTACATGAGCATTTCTGATGCGGGCTTCGGGTTTTCAACATGATTCTGGTGTCTGCGAGTTGGCATTCTAAAGTTTGCGAAATTGGTTTCCTCTGAGTTCTATACCTCTGTGCACGCCTCGGTTTCGAATTTCTGGAGAGGGATTGTGGGAGCAATTATGGCATTTTACGCCACTAGATCTCTTAGTCTTGGCGCTGTGCATGTAGCGGATTGGCAACGTGTTCCTTCAATCAACAAGCTCTGTATTTTGGCTCGATCGGCATGGCGGAGTGTTGTTGTTGTGGGACGTGGTGGAACCATGGCGAAAAGGCAGAGGTCAATTCGTGACCACTACTACGCGAAGTCCTACGAGATCGATGTGGTGGACCTCAGCTCCGGTAGCGACAATTCCAAATCGGTTGAGTCCTCTTCTTCTAGTATGGATCCCCCCCCTTCTACAACAGAAATTGCACGATGTTTGTGGAAAGAAACGTGGGTTGTTCAGTTTTCGTGGTTGGAGTTCTGTGCTTCTTTGGGCAAAATCTTTTGCAAGGTTTGCAAGGAAAAAGGGGGCCGCTCTGTCTATGCCAAAGAGGGCTCCAGAAACTTGAAAGTGAGTGCCTTTCTCGATCATGCTCGATCCAATGAGCATAGGCGGCTTTCTTGGGCTTCTAGCATTGGTGAGAAGACGATGGAGAAGGCAATTCATAGTACCCAGCGTACTTGTGACGAAGCTTTACGGACTCTTCTGCAAGCTACGTTTTTCATAGGGAAGGAGTATCTCCCTTTCGCTAAATTTTCTGCATTGTGCAAGTTGTTGTTGGCGGTAAATGCTCCTATTACAGCTACTATGTATCAGGACGACAAAGCTTGCAGTGACTTCCTATTGTGTATTTTTGTAGTCATTCAAAAGAAAATAATTTGCAGGGTCCGCAATTCTCCTTTTTTTGGTATCATGGTCGATGAATCCACTGATATAAGTGTCACCGGACACCTTGTAGTGTTCGCCACCATCGTGGAGGAGGGATTGCCCATCACTGTTTTCATGGGTTTGTTGCACATCGAAGGTGGCAAAAAAGACGCCGCTGTGATTTTTGATACCATCCTGTCTCACTTGCGGAAGTGGAACCTGGACTTGCGGAAGTTTGTTGCATTCGGGAGTGACGGAGCGAGTACCATGGTTGGTTCTCAGACGGGTGTAGCAACAAGGCTTCGTACGTACTCAGGTGAACCCATTCTTACTTTCCTGCCATTGCGTTGCTCACCGCACCAATTTGGCAGCGTTGGATGTCGCAAAAGCGCCTGAGTGCAAGGCAATTTCAGTTGAGGTGGATTCAATTTTGAATTCAGTTGCTTCTTTTTTTAACAAGTCCAGCAAGAAGAAACATTGTCTCACAGCTTTGCAGGAAGAATTCAGTGACGCTAAGAAATCTATGAAGCGGTATCACAAGATACGTTGGCTGAGCAGATGGCAAGCGGTCACTGCTCTTTGTGATTCCTTGGAATCAGTGCTGGTGTTCTTCCGAGATGTAGAAGGTAAGGATGCAGGTATGGCTCATTCCATTTTGCAAAAGTTAGGGCAATTTAAATTCATTTACATCTTGCATTTTTTGGCTGATATACTGCACTCGTTGGCCATGTTGTCCAAAATTTTCCAAATCAAGTTTGTTGATGTCACAACAATTGGTAGTATAGTCTGCAGTGAGATTGCACAAATTCGTATGATGTTTATTGTGAAAACTTGTGACCTGAATGCATCCACCTTCAATGAGGACACGGGTTCTCATATCTTGCCTGATTACGGTCCTCACGGGGGCCACCTACAACGTCTGCAGTTTGAGGTAAGAGGTAAGTTCTTCCATAGCTTTGAAATGGAGAGGTCTAGGTTGGGTACAAATTTAAAAGATGTTTTGGCTTTTCAAAAATCCTTTGCTGAGGCTGTGTGTATTGGGTTGGATGCACGGTTTAGAGATAACGACCTCATTTCTTGTTTCAAAATTTTAAACCCTTCCAATATGCTTTCCAAGCAAGTGGGTTTGCAAAATTGGTGCTTGACTGAATTAGAATCTCTGCTGGCCCATTACGGGGTGGATTGCTCTCATGGGGGGTTTTCTCTCCCTCCCCTTTTGAATGTCACAGCATGCAAATGGGAATTCTTGGCATTTAAGTTGCAATGTACTACGGAATGGGGGGACAAAAATTTTAGGGACTTGTGGGATATGATCACATGGAATCATGCTTTGCAAACCTGCTATCCTAACCTCCTTATTCTTGCAGAGTTGGCTCGTGTGCAATGTGTTTCTACAGCAACATGTGAGCGTGCTTTTAGTGTGCAAAACCTGATTAAAACACGGATTAGGAACAAGTTGGGCAGTGCAAATTTGGAGGCCATGTTGCGAATTGCATTAGAGGGACCAGATGAGGGGGTAGATGATGTTCTTTGTGATGCTAGCCTTCTTTGGAAGAATGATAGCAAGTATAGGTTCTTGTATGCTAATCCTTCTTCGTATTTGCATGTTCCAAGTGGACCTAGTGCAAGTATGGCATCTTGCTCATCTGGGGCACTTGAAAATTCTGGTAGTGGTACAAATTTGTCTTGATTTATAATACTAACCATACTAACCAGCCTCCGAAAAATGCTTGGACCCTTTTTTGGATCCTTGCATTTTCCGAAGGCTACATCCTTGGCCCTAGGATAGTAGGGGCTTGGCTAGGTTCAATTCCTACCAAGGATATTTAAACCAAAAAAAATTGGGAAACTAAAAAATCACCCAAAAAAATTGAGGAACTAAAGAATGATCCAAAAACATTGAGAAACTAAAGAATGCCCTCCAAAATGGGCAAAAACATAAAACCGGACCCATTTTTCAAAATTAGGAAAACTGACCAATTGGAAAAAAAAATCCAGATAATTGACTAATTGTAACAACCAATGAAAGGATTTCAACCGATTAAAATTTCAGTGTTTGGGTTAGGTTCCGAGTGAAATTTGAAAATTCTGACCCACCCTGTACAAGTTAGGAAATGCTCCGATTTCTGTACAGAACTTCCCGAACCCTGATTGTTGGTTGTTATTGAAGTATATTGGAGATTCTTATTTAGAATCAAGACATTAAATTTAGAGGATGTACGACATTTAAACAATAGATCTTTGTATTCATTTATGGTGCACTTAAGACTAGTATTATGAAAATTTACAACTTATTTTTACGTTGTGTAAACAATGTATTATAAATTGTGTTGTTGTTTTCATTTATCGATTTAAGTTAAGATAAACAAATCTTATCATTTAATAGTATCTTGAATTAGTTGTAATTTGTAGTGATTAGAAGTACACAAACTATTGTATGCATTCATTACATTGGTACCATGGCATCCTATTGATGATTTTTATGCTCGAAAGGTGTTAATATGTATTTTTATTATTCTAATTCATTTTCTTTCTCCTACCTTTCATTATAACTTATAGCCTATTTGAGGGACAATGGCCATTGTTCATCATCAATAATGAATAGTGGCCACATTCAAAAAAATATGGAAAATATGAAAAAATAAAAAAAATAAAAAACCAATAATATAAAATATTTAAAACATTTTTAAAATATTAAAATAATAATTTTAAATAATATTAAAATAATAAATTTTGAAATAGGAGAATGATGTGGTTGCATTAATGCCACATCAAATTCAAAAAATTGTAATTTTATATTTATTTTAATATTAGTTTTAAAAATATACTTTAAATATTTTTAAAATTATTTAAGTGAATTGTTCCTTTCTAATCAAGCACTCCAATTTGTTGGCTAAAAAAAATTGGATTTTTTTCAGTTTGTTGTTCCTGTTGTTCGTAGACTTATGACCCCTTTGAGGATTCATTTTTTTTCCTAATGATGGTTTAGGAGAGAAAACATGTCTTGACAAATGTTGTTCAACCTTGAAAATTCTAATACTGAATTGTTGTACAAACCTACAAATATTTGTTTGATCAAGATTCCGTGATGTATGACTTATTGTACATCTTTTTAAGACATTTGCATTTTGCCAACCTTTATGTTCAAATATGCTATTGCATGAAAGTGGATAGGAGTCGTAATCTTATAGGCACTACATGTTTCTTAATATGTCTTATCTATAAATGAAATTGGTTATAGTACCAGTGTTTACATACCAAAGATGAGCAAGTGGAAATAGAATAAAGATATTGATAAGCTTATGTAGTGAGACTTGCATTCAATAGCAATACTTTGTTGCAAACTTTCTGGACCACATTCTTTATTTCAGTAACATTCTATAGCGGCATTGAAGTATTGTGCATTCAATTGATCACAATTCAACCACAATAGCCAAATATGTCAAATAGGGATAAGAATGGTCCTAAAGCTTTCAAAAGGTGTATAGTAGGTTTTAGACAAATTAGACCTATATTAATAATTAAGAGCTTCCTTCAGTTCAAACCATAAAAGATACAAATGTCCAAATTGGACTCATGTTTTTATTAGTCTAAATTTGAGAAGGTTATATTAGGGGCGCTTCACACTATGGCCAAAGGTCGAGAGGCCGTCGACCTCCACCAATGAAATCGCAGGAAACTATGGTCTCGGCCTCTCGAGCCTTCACACTAAGAGGCACGGCCAAGAGTTCGTCACTCCTCTTTTTCCTACATGGCAACCCGTCACCTACCTAGTTAAAGAAACTTGACGGCCTCTCGCTCATAGTTTGGGTCGAGCAAAAATGGCGACCCAAACTATGGGCGAGAGGCCATCAAACCTTTTTACTAAAAATCTGACAAAATCAGCCCACTGTCAAAATCTGAACCGTTAGATTGTATTTGTTATTTGTTATTTGTCACTATTGGGGTTTGAACCCTAGTCTCCACCTTCACAAAAGAAAGTCTTTGCATTCAATGTACCTACTTCCCTCCTACTTCCTTCTTGTTCTATATATACCCATTTAATTCCATTTATACCCTTATTATTCCTTGTTTGGTTGTGAGAGTATGTGCTGTGATTTTATTCCAAGGTCATTTTTTACTCTTTTCTTATGTTTTTTTTCATTTTTTCTTGAAAAAATTGACACAAGGGTGAGGCTTTATAAAAAATTTCAGAAATTGGATGGATAGTGGAGAGAAAGATAGAAAGTTGAATAAATGAGATAGGTTTGAACTTTGGACTTGGCCTTTGGAGGCTTCACACTTATGGCCGGCCGAAGGCTCCAAATCCTATCATTTATTACTCATTTCTTTGGACTCTCACCAAAAGTTTGGCCACTCAATTCCACGGCCTCTCAACTTGGTCGGCCATAGTGTGAAGCGCCCCTTAGACTTGTTTTTTTCAATTTTATTGGCTAGCACACAGAGAAGAGGTCTTGCATCAAGAATAGCTACATGTATATCGAATGTGTGAATGATTGAGTAGGTCCTTAATTAGAAAGTGAACTATTGCTACATTGCAAAAGTCCCTTATATTGTAGACGCTTGTTTGTTAACTCAATGACACAAGCAAAGCTTTTCACTAGTTCTATTGATATATACTTGAGCCTCATTTGAATTTTATTTTCATAATTTGATCAACTGCATTCACGACTATAAAATTAGGATTTTTTTTCCTTTAGAGACAAAATACCATCATTGTTCAAACCAAAGTACACTTAAAAGAAGCTAGCAAGGAGTGATTACTTGGCAAGTTTGATTGTCTTCTCATGATGCTAGTGTTTTTGAGCAAATTCCTTTCCCAAATATTTCTCCATCTCACAAGGGAAACTTGTAGTTGGCGTACAATTATATTTATAAACGCTCATCTATTTGCAATTCTCACTAGAATCTATACTCCTCAACAAGCTTCAAGCCACCATTGAAGCCACTTATTCCAAGATAAAGCAAGGCAATATGTTGCTTCTAAGATAAAGCAAGGCAATATATTGACGTAACATTGGCTTGCTACCTTCATATGAGTGCAAGGTGGTGAATATGTCAAAAACATACATAATCAGAATTGTTGCACATGATGCAATAATGATGAGACTAGCAACCTAAAGGCCATTTCCAGTAGTAGCGAGAGTAGTAGCAATAGGGGAAAGGGATCCCTCATTGCTTGAAACATTGGAGAAATTCATGGTTATCTCATTTTTAGCATCATATCTATCTATCAATGTCCCCTCCCTTGTATTGCACCAATTGTCTTTTTCTTTCAAGAAAGCATGGCACTCAAAATACAACATGGCATTGGAGAATCTCTTCTCGGGAAGATGTCCCTGAGTAGAACAAGCTCCGATCCTATCTTTATAGTCTAAATGAACTGAATGGGCTTTGGTAGTCTACGTTCACTCCCTTGGTAATGGTAGAAGAGGTCCCAAAAATTGTGATGAAAGGAGTAATGCCAATGTTTTCTGCAATGAGGAATAATGCATCATACCTAAGGAAAAAATTTGAGGTGTGTCCATAGGGACCTTTCACAGAAAGCAAATTTTAAAAAGATTATTGGATATTAGAGCACTTGTATCTAATGTAGTAAGAGTCTAGTGCATTTTCTTTGTCCACTCCTTGAGTAGCTTAATATAGACCAAGGAGCCCACCTTGGACTTTTTGATAACTTGGACAGGTTCTATTGATTTCATAATTTGGAATTTTTTCATGATTTTTTTAGGATGTGTCGTATGCGCAGTTAGCCATAAGTATTTTTACAACAACAAATTGTTGCAAAATGACACGAGTTATTGTCCCGGGGAATTCTAGTATGGTGTCGTTGATTTAAGGCCTTCTGGATCGTCACTACCTCTTCCTCAAACCTCTAATCCACTCGTATGTTTCATTACTTCCTCACTTCGTTCCGGAAAACAAAGACTTTCCGGATTCCTATCCGAATCCGGAACACATAGACTCCGATTCCGTCTCCTTCAACTATTGTTTTTTGTTGCCTTTGTTTTATCCTTAGAGGGTCCGCCCTTGATCTAAGGAGGGGTGGGAACTCACCACTCGTATATCTAAAACCTCTCAACTCCAACTTTAATTGACAAAACACCCAGATGACCAAGTTGCACTGTGAGGAAGAGAAAATATCCTTTCATAGTTTTCGGATTGGCCGATTTGGAGACAAGTCACACAAAAGGACTACTCCTCTCATTACAACGACAGATCCAGACTTCCAGATCCAAGGGGGAGAATGTCAATAGAAGGTTAGCTCACTGATTCGGAGGTTGGTAGACCTTCCAAGGTAGCAGGAGATCTTCCTACTGGCGGTTGCTTATCTCCGCACGGAATCATCCTGATTGTGGACCTACATTGACCTCTACTTTCCTACCTGGATTGCCGTTATCGCAATTTAAAGACACGTTATACTCACACTCCTTTACCTAGATCACATCTCCTCACAACTATTTCAATACCCAAAGGTTTGTCATCCACAATCCGAATTCCTTCTCACCCATCCCTCTCTCACCCCAACACCCAGGTACGCACGCACACACACACACCAGCTACAACTCTGTACACAAAGTCAAGCTAGTAGTACCCTAGCTTGTTTGGATTAGAGAAGGGAAATAAAATGACATAAATGAAAGCGTTAGGATGGAATGCAAGGCAACTAACTTGCCTTCCATTAAATACTAACACAAAACCAAAGTTAAAATGCCAAAACGCCTGAAAAGACACCCGGAAATCCAAGCAACCACTCAATGAACATCCCGGGATACCCGGAAAGATCACTACCAATTGTCCCGACGAAATCGGAGATTTCTAAGTTACTTGCCCTAAAAGTCCGGAACCCAGGCCCATGCTTGGAAACCCGTTCTGGATTCAAAACTATCCGTCCCTAAAACACTATTATCTCACCTTCTGAGTCTTCATTGAGCGGTTGCCCACGTGACTAGTCAGCGTCCCCTTTACGCTCCTCGCCAGAGTCGTCTTTGTTGCCGCACGGGTCTGAATGTGACGCTGTGCCGGAGACGGATCGCTATTCTCCTCTGCTTCGGAAGTGGAATGAGCGCTCTCTTCCTCGGAGTCTTAGATGACTTGCACCTCCGTCTCTTTCTCTAGAGGCGTCTCCTCTAGTGCCATTAGTTCGTTCTTTTTCTTCGGTGTGGTCTCTTGCATGTGCGTGAAACTATCCGGATTCGTCCGCGCTGGATTGGTCATTGCCCCAATCCGCTTGATTAAATCACCCCTGGCCCCCTTCCCTGGAACTTTGAAGATTCCCCCTAAAAGGTTTGGTACCGTCTGGGCCCTAGGAGGTTCCGGCGTTGAAGCTCTAAGTGGCATCGGAACGGACTTCGCGCTGGATTCGTGCTCCGGATCCGATGCCGGACTCAAATTCAACTCTGTCATGCACATCTTACTTGAAGTGGGCTCCGATGGTACTAGTATCTCCCTTAGTCCTTCCGTCCGAGTTGGTTGGTGTGTTGATGGATGCCCTAGAGTGCCTGTGACAAAAGGAAGTTCCGAAAAGTTCAAGAAATCCGTTATCTAATTTGGATCCACGCTACGTAACAAGTACCTCATTTCTCCTAGGATACGCTCTATTCGGGCGGTAAAATCTATCAAGATTGTCACCACCTTCGTTTTGGTCATGTGACCCTCTCATAGCAATTTGGCATCGAACAGGGCCGCCTTCATAATGATGTCTATTGTCGCATCTATCGATTCTAACAAGTTCTTAACAAGGGTTAGGGCCTCCTTCTCTCGCTGCTTCGTGGCTACTAACTCTCCTTTCGTCCAATTCAGCTAAGATTGAAGTTGGTCCCGTTTCGTCTCCAGCTCACGGATCCGGTCCTCCCTCCTCTTCAAGTCTTCCGTTTTGGCAACCGCTCGTACAATTTGGTCCGATTCCACCTTCAGGACATCTGCAGTCTCAATCACCAGATCCGCTAAGCTATCGTGAAGCACCTTGGCTTCTTGTATCCATTCGAATCCGGCATTGAAAAATAACGAGCCTTGGTCCTCTTTCAGATCCTTGCTCGACTCGCCTTTCTCCACAATTGGAGGTTTGATCCGTGACCCTGGATCCATCAACTTCCTCTTCTTCGTCCTCGGATCGGTTAAGTGCTCTTCGAGTTGCTCTTCTGGTTCTAACTCAACCAAATCCTTTGGCTCCTCTCTAGTAAGCCCGTACTGTAGAATGGTGTTCCTTGTATCATATTGGACTACCTCCTCATTGCTTATGATTTCCTGCTGGTGATACAAATGAAAAAGATAAGTACTAACTAGACTAGCCTTAGCCCGGGTCACATGCTCGGCTAGCTTGGCAACAATTCCGACTATGATCCTACCCTAGTGGACAATTCTATTTTCCATAGCCCCCAAAATTGTGTTAGCTACCGTAACGGTAACCCGCATGGATTTTTCCAGATACAGGATTGGGATGAAGAACTCTAGGACTCTCCTATGTCTCTCGTCTTTATAATCACTAATGGCGAACCCATCTTTAGGGTTTGCCGATCCTGAGAACTTCCCCGCTATGAAACGATCCGTCCTCAAGGCTAATCCGGCTTCGCTCTTCCAGAACTAGTAAACATTCGCCTGAATATCTTCCGTCCACGTGACTAGCCGACCTCTCAGCATGAGTTTGTACTGGTTCGGAACTCCACTAATCAACTCCTGAATCATCCCTTCACTCTTCACACTCCACGGTCAACGTAACAAACCGACGCATCCTATGCTAGTCAAATCCTCCTCTAACTACTTATACTATTTTGTAGTCCCTAGAATGGACGGAGAAATGATCTGAGCTGGTACAACGAGTTTCTGGATAGGACCCGATGTCATAAAGCTAAGCGGAAATGAGATACGAGGGAAGGAATACCTAACGCAATCGCTATCTCACCACTCTTTCTCTCAGCTATCAACGTGGAAGACAAGCGTACAGACAAGAAAATGAAGAAGGAATTCGGGAGTAGCCAGCTTAAATACAGACACGTCGTCTACGGTTATCGGAATAGCGGCTACATGACCGTTTCAGGAACGGTACCCTAATCTCGTAGCCTTGAGGGTCTATGTTATAGGTTCCTAGGTTCAGGCAATTTCCAGATTCCGGATCCGGTTACGGATTTCACCGTAACATCTATTTTCTTATTTGAGTTTACTTAGACTAAATCCAAGTTCTAACCTAAATTTTTTGAAATTTTCACTTATTTCTACCCATTTCTCTTAAATTTGAATCCCTCTCAAGTTTCCAGATTCCTACAAAATGGATGCTTCTCATCATAATCTATGTGTGAAGCTTTGTTTCATGTCATTCCAATAAATATTGCAAAATTTAAAAGGTTTTTTCAATTTCAATGATAGAATTGGCAATAAGAAATATTTATGTTTAATAAAAATTAATTATTTTTTTCGAATTGTATAGATTGATACTTCTTTTAAAAATTTGAACCATTGAATTCCAAATAATGAAGTAAAAGTTATGAGAGTTTTATTTTGCAAGCAATGAAGGTAGAAAAACCATATGAAGTTATCTTTTACTCTTAATTTTGAAAATTTTCAAATAAAAATAAAAATAAAAGATATTAATTGTTCACTAGAACATTTTTACCATTGAAATTAGCAATACTCACATTCTTCCAAAAGTTATGAGCATATTAGTTATATCTTTCATTCGGTAATATCTTTCATTTTATAATTTAAAAATAAATAAGTACGAAAGTTTTTTTGATTAAATTTTTTAATATGTATTTTCAAACCATTTTCCAACTTATTGATTAAAATGCACATGTTATAAACCATCTTTATTTTTCCTAAAAATGTTGAAAGACAAAACTTCACCTTTGGGATGGACTAAAAAAGTCTACATTTTGAAGTTTAGGCACATTTAACTTGTAATCGATGGGGATATTTACTTTAAGATTTTTGGACAATGTACTTGAACAAGTTGACCTAAAGATCATATGGTTGGTTTTGTTAAAAATTAAACATTGATGAAGATTTTGACCCTGCTTTAGGAACAAAATATTTTAAAGCAGTTTGGGGCCACTAAATACAATGGTCCTTTAGGGGTTAAGATCTTCTAGTTCCAGTTGTCATAATTTAAATTATTTTCCATTAAAAAATCTTGATACAAAAGTAGTCATTTTCAACATTTGGGGGCTTAAAATGTCAAAGGAATTTTAGGGGTGAATGTCACTCAAATGCTCTAGATTTAATGAAGCTTTATAATTACCACTACAACAATGGCAGTGTTTTATGACTGCAGAATTATGATTGAGGATGACTAGCGACTGCTTGTAGTCATATTTTTGAAGGTAAAAAAAATATGACTGTAAATATGACTGCGAGTCATATTTTAGCCTTATACATCATGGCCGTATAGTATATGACCATTGGGAACACCAAAATACTTTATAGAGAACAGTAGGGAACATATTTAGGGAATGCCCAATCATATTTTCTAGTCATATTTTGCAATCACATCTTCATGATAGTAAGATTTTTTTAGGGCAGCACAAAAACAATTTGAATAGGGAATATATTTAGAAAGTACCTAGTCATATTTTTCCACGTAGGATTTTTTGTAGTCATATTATTTTTAAATCACTTTTTTGTAGTTGCCACTAATTTAGAATTTTAAAACCCTAGCCGCCACAAAATAAGGTTTCAAAACCCTAGCTGCCACAAAATTAGGGTTTTGAAATCCTAGCCACCACTTTTTGTAGCCACTCCTCTTTTTGCCCCTTCTTCTTTCTTTTTTGTTTCTTCTTCTTTGTTTTTGTTGCTTCTTAAGTTTTGTTTTTTGTAGCTTTTTAGGTTTTTCTTCTTCTTGTTTCTTCTTGTTTCTTCTTGCTTCTTCTTGCTTCTTCTTGCTTCTTAGGTTTTGCTTTTTTTTTTTTTTTTATCCTTCATCTTTGTTTTTGTTGCTTCTTAAGTTTTGTTTCTTGTTGCCTCTTAGGTTTTTCTTGTTCTTGCTTCGTTTTATTTTTTCTTACTTCTTAGGTTTTGCTTCTTCTTCTTATTTAGGTTTTGGTTCTTCTTCTTTCTTTTTTGTTTCTTTGTCTTTGTTTTTGTTGCTTTTTAAGTTTTGTTTATTGTTGCCTCTTAGGTTTTTCATCTTCTTGCTTCTTTTTACTTGATCTTGCTCCCTCTTACTTCTTGCTTCTTAGGTTTGTTTCTTCTTCCTACTTAGCTTTTGCTTCTTCTTCTTTTTTAGGTTTTGCTTCTTCTTGTCTTTCAACTTTTATTTCTTTTTCCTTCTTAAGTTTTTTTTCTTCTTGCTTCTTAAATTTTGCTTCTTCTTCTTCCTTAGATTTCTCTTCTTCTTCCTTCTTAAATTTTGCCTCTTCTTCCTTCTTAAGTTTTGCTCCTTTTTCCTTCTTAGATTTTGCTTCTTCTTGCCTCCTAACTTTTGCATTTTCTTCCGTCTTAGGTTTTACTTCTTCTTCCATCTTAGATTTTGCTTCTTCTTGCCTTTTAACTTTTGTTTCTTCTTCCATCTTAGGTTTTTCTTTTTCTTGCCTCTTAGTCATATTTTGCAGTTATATTTTGCAGTCATATTTTGCAATCATAATGTCACTTAATTTTTGCTTCTTCTTTTTTGCTACTTTTTGTTTCTTAGTCTCTCTATCATCATTGTTATTTTTTTTGGTTATTTATAATTTTTGAATATATAATAATTATAATCTTTTTTTTATCTTAAACATGTTTACATATTTTGTAGTGCTTTAAATCTTTAAAGTTTGAATTATATTATTCATTTATTAAAAACTAACCTTCTTGTTTATACATGTAGGCATTGGAGGTTGAAATGAAGTTATTGAAGGCTATTTGCAATACAAAAGAGGTAACATCTTTACATTTTTGTTGGAATATGGGTTCTACAAGTATGTGGAAATATACATATATAAAGAGCCATTGTAATATATTTTGTGTTAGTAACTAATAACTATTATTGAAAAAAATCACATTTTTTCTTGTCTTTGACTTTCTAATGTGATTAGTTTTTGTCCATTTAAGAAATCATATGTATTCATTTTTAATTAAATGGATTCTTTTATTTAACTACTAAATTATGTTGATGTATGACTACACGTAGTCGTTTTACAAATCATCAAAAAATATGACTGAAAAGAATTGTTTTACACATCATTTAAAAATATAATTGGGAAAAGTCATATTTCATGTTACTGCAAAATATGACTCACCATAGTCATATTTCACATCACTCCAAAATATGACTCACTATAGTCATATTCTACATCACTGCAAAATATAACTCACTACAGTCATATTTCACATCACTGCAAAATATGACTCACTACAATCATATTCCATGTCATAAAAAATATGACTCACTATAGTCATATTCCATATCATCAAAAAATATGACTCACTGCAGTCATATTTCATGTCATCATAAAATATGACTCACTGCAGTCATATTCCATGTCATCAAAAAATATGACTCGCCACAGTCATATTCCACGTATGATTTTTTTGTTTGCCCGAGCAACTTAGCAAAAAGTCAAGACCCCCCTATAATAGTCAAAGTATACGCCATGTTGGCATACTATGGCTAAATACGGGTATTTATATCCTTCAATTTATATGACTGCCAATATGACTGATGTCTGAAGCGACTGCTTCTAAACTACTGGAGTCAGTCATATCCCGAGTCATTTACAGTGATTTCTGTGTGAGTTATATTTTTTTATTTTACAACTCACTGTAGTCATATTCTGCAGTCATAAAACACTGCTTTTGTTGTAGTGTACATAGTGACAATACATAGTTGCACATTATAGTAATTCTAGAAGGAAGTTGAAGCAAAGAAGTGAATGACTTTCAAGATTGCTATAGAAATAAAAAATGCATCTATTGGTCTATAATTCAAAACATTTTTGGCAAAGTACTCTAGTGACAAGTCTCATTCTTGCAAGATTGAAGAAATATTTAAACTTGCAAGATTTAAGAAGATGAATTAAAACACTTCATAGACTTGTTGTCACATTTGTTTCTAATTTCTTGTAAAATAATATAGCGTATTGAGTGAATTGAAATTGATATTGGAATACAATAGTTTGTATTAGTTGTCTAATATTTCTTATCAAATTCCGTTATCTTAGAGTATGTTGTGGAATCCTAAATGAACAAACTTTAGGAAGTATACTAATAGTTCTTTCAAAGGGTCTTTAGAGAGTAAGGGTTTGAAATAATAGAAATATTCTAAAAATATTATACAAATTTTGCATAATTAATAGAATGTTTTAAGGATATGAATATCTTTTGAATATTTTCTAAGTAAAGGGGGCTATTTTTGAAACTAGTAGTCTTTGGAAGTAATATGTTATCTATCCATTTTAGAATTTTTTTTAAACTATCTTCACACTCATGTGGTTTTAAAGAGTAATTGCTCTTCTTGAGGAACAAACTCTTTCTTCACAACTGTCTCAAAAAGAGATTGGAGTTCTTTCTTCCCTATATTTCATGAAAGCAAAGATGTGATATAGCAAAGTATAACATAACAT
Source organism: Climacium dendroides (assembly GCA_950106755.1). Classification (NCBI taxonomy): domain Eukaryota; kingdom Viridiplantae; phylum Streptophyta; class Bryopsida; order Hypnales; family Climaciaceae; genus Climacium; species Climacium dendroides. Next base: position 2,174,702 of record OX467092.1, read on the forward strand.
AGGTCTTGGTATATAGTACAATCACCATCAATAAGTTTATACATTTTCTTATGTACATCTCTCTTGCAACTACAGACTTCATTTAATCATATCAATTAGAATATTGAAGCTTTTTTTTTTTTAAACTACTTGCAATTAAGAAATTTTAATCTTAGCAAAAGAGTGCACAAATGCTCACTTGAGTACGAAGAACTCAACATAATTGACAAACTTCTTAACCCCATAGAAAATTTGTAAAAAAAATGGAAAGACCATATTTCAAATGAATTTATGTCTAAGAATACAAAATAATTTATTGAATTGATAGGAAGGCATGTCTATGGACATGCTTGAAGTTCTCATTTCTTCAATGCCTTATAAAATGAAATGGTATAATTTGTGCCACAAGTAGAAGTATTAGATGGTAGATATGTAGCAATTCATATCCAAATTCTTGTATTATTTCAAAAAAATTAGCATGCAAATGTTTTATTTCTTGAAAATAGACTATTTGAAGTTTCAAGTATCCTTTATAATCTTTGATTTAATGGATTTTGAGCTCAGGTAGAACCAACCATTCCTAACTAGTGAGCATAGTCAACATGTAGGATGCAACTATTTCCAACCAAGGTTGGAACAAAATTCTCAACCGAAGAGTGAAATGTTCTTTTTTCTTTTTTTCAAGGTTGGGAATAATAAGGTCATGACACATGTCTCCAATTGTTATAAGGTGTGTGGGAAGTATTGATTGAGAAAGTAATCTCTTGGTTGATTGGAAGTAGAAGATTCTAAACATTGGCTATGGGTTTGGAACACTTTTTGTCTCTCAAAATTCATAGTAATTTCAATTTAGAGAATAAAATTACAAAAATTCACAATCCCAATATTTCTTACTACCTTCATCCCAAAATGATCTTCCTATTGAATAAAATGTTCAGGATTAAGGTAAAATAACATATAAAAAATTAATTTTGCACTATAAATAGAATTCGGTGCATTCCTAGCATTCTAAAAACTTTGAGTTCTAATGCCCTTTTCTAAATGTAGTTTTGGAATATTGAAAAGTAGATTTGGGGGGCATTTTCAAGGAGCAATATTGTGTTGGTCAATTAATTGTTGAGTGTGAGGTTGCCATTTTGTAGGCATTTAGTATATGTCTAAAATCATGTGTTGTCCTTTATTCGTTCTCCTAGAACTTCATTACCTTCAATTGGGCAATATTAAAAGGATTGCAAAAACGAAGAATGAATAATGTTGATTAACCCCTTTAATCATTTCATTTGTCTTTTGATTGATGGAGTTTTTTTTCTAGTCCCAAATAGCAAATGAAAACCAAATTGAATAATTTGCAACATCACAAAGTGCAACAAAAGGATCATTTGGGGACAAAAATTAAGGCCAACAAGAAGATCATTTTAGAATAGAAGGAGTATCTTTTTACATGAGAAAAATTCCACTATCTCACACTGCTCCTCATTTGTCTTGAAATCACTTAAGTAATCTAGTATGGGTGATTCTACCTTAGTAGCAACAATTTCAAATTTTTGATTTGCATGAATAAACTCATTAAGGTGAAGGCACCCCAAAGTGTCCATATTCCTATTCTTGTACCCTAAAGTGCCACTAAATGTGACCCCAAACTTTTGTTAACGTGTCCTCCAAATGCTAAACTCTAATTCGTTGACAAATTTGAAGGACATATATTTAACTTTAATTTTTATAGATTTCAATTTAGGATCCACCTATGTGACAATTTTAGTGGTTTAGGGAGCCGACACTTTGAAAAATCATAGAAATACACATCACATCTGAAAAATCCAATTTTTTTTAATATTCATGATTTTCACTTGTTAATACTACAAGAATATTCTTTTTAGGAAAAGTTGCCTCCAACTATGCTGAATTGCTTATATTGACACTTTGGAGGGCCTTCACCTTAATCCCTGAGCGCCCAGCCCATGAACATGAGAAAGCAAGGTTCAACAAACTGCTTACAATTGAACTAGCGCCACTACCGCGACTTTGCCATCTACGGGATCTATTCGTATAGAATGATAGTTGAAAGTCAGGGGATTATATAGAGATTGATTGCAAGTGTTTTCACTGAATGAGGGTGGGTTTATACTATGCCTAAGGCCGGATGGAAGGCCGGCCGGATTTGCCTTCAATCTAGCCCAAGTTTTTCCATCCAGCCCCAGTTAATGTAAACCCCTTGGGCTGGATTTTAGGGCCGAATTTCCAATTCATGAGCTCTTGGATTTTTTCAATGCTCAATTAAAAAAAAAATAAAAACATGCAGATTTACCTTTCTTTTCTTTTTAAAAACAAATAAAAAACAATTTTTCTTTTTCTTTTTCCTTTTTGTTCTTATATATTTTATTTCTAAAATAAAAAAGAAGTTTATTTATTTACTTGAAAATTTAAAAATTTAATATTTTGGTTTCCCTCTTATATAGAATATACATTTGTAATCAACATGTTTACTTATGCTAAAACATAGGTACTTTATTGTAGTCACTTAGATGATGATTTTCCTTAAAAAGTAAAAACGTAAATGCATAAGGTAGTTTGTTCTAAAAACACCCATGCTCTTAGAGCAATCATGACAAAGAGGTACATTTTGCTTTATTGAATGTACTGGCACATTTTAAGACATGGTCACTTTTAGTGACCATTGCCTTTCAACTTTAAAAGATTTATAACTAATTACACAAAGATCTAAAAATTATGAAACAAATTGGGTCACCAAAAAAAATATGAAGATAAAGGTGGCCTAACATGCATAACCCCAATCAATTTATAGCTTCTCAAAATCTGATCTACAATTTTTTTAAATGAATCTTTCATGTGATTTTTTCTCCAAAATCTAGTGTATTTGAGGCTCATTTCGAAAAGCCCTCAACACTATAAAAGCCAAAATTGCAATGGACACCCTTGTACAAAATCTTGAATTAAAAAATCATAATCAATTATTTTCAAAATTGGATTTTTGATGCTAAAACTATACTTCAAAAAGACTTAAAAATATATAAAATCTACTAAAAATATCATCTTGGTTAAGTTTTATTGAACTTCAAAGTATTGTTGACACCAAGTATTATTGATGCCTTGGGCATTTAGAAATTAAGAACAACTTTACCAAATAAACATGTACCAAATACCAAATAAAAATAAACATCTTATGTCAAGTTAGTTAAAAATGATTGAACCAAGTAAACTTTAAAATCTCATATTCAGTTAAGAACAATTTTATAAAACATCTTATCAAATGAACAAAACTATGTATATTATATAATAATAATATATTATAATAAGTTTGTTAAGGGAGATGGTGCGATGCCCTATTCACACAGGACATTTGACTGGAGTGGTGACTGGACACCACAGGACTAGTACTCTACTAACTGAAAATGAATGAACGATAACCCCTAAACCTTTGTCATTCATCGATAAAATTTTCATCGTCACCCTGTCTCTTATCACTCCCGAATCTCCACTGGATAAGTTATGGCTTCTTCCGTCGTCGTCGTCGTCGTCGCAACCACAATCAGAATTGCGAAGTGACAATCCAGCGGAGTGAGAGGATTCAGGGCGACAGGCAGCCATAGCTACAGCCATGGCCATGTCTTCTGCCGTCTTCACGCCTTTGCCAGTTCCTTCTTCTTCTTCTCTGCGATGCTCGGCAGCTGAGCCTAGTGGCACCAATGCCAGCAACGCCAAGTCCGTCGTGAGGCTGCCACAGTTGTCGCTGAGCAATGGGGAGAATCCTTCGACCATGTCAGTGGTGCACCCTGGCATGGAGTTTGTTAATGTGATGTACTTCAAAGGGAGCTACAATACTCAGGTATGGGAGGCGTGGTTATTCGGAAGTTGAATCTTGAAATGGGAGGAAACGCATTCCCGTGGCTTTCTGTGGTTTCAATTATGAGAAGGGAGTTTTTTTGGTAGGTCTTTTCAAGAGGATTCCAATGCACTAAAATATGAAATATTTGGATACTGTATGAGGAAGTTATGAGTTCTTGAAGTTTGAAGTAGTAGGATTTTAATCACACTCAGATATGGGAGGCGTGGTTTATTTGGAAGTTGAATTTTGAAATGGGAGGGAACGCATTCCCGTGGCTTTCTGTGGTTTCAATTATCACAATGGAATTTTTTTTGGTAGGTCTTATCAAGAGGATTCCACTGCACTGAAATGTGAATTATTTGGATACTGTATGAGTAAGTTATGATTTCTTGAAGTTTGAAGTCGTAGGGTGCCAATTGTTTGCTTGAACTGTGTATTTCATGGAAGCTTCTTTGAATCCAACCCTAAACCTAGAAGTTGGCCGGCCTCATTTCGTATAAATCACGTGTTTGAATGGCACTTGTAGTTTAAATGGTGACTTTAATCATCTCTTGCAAAAATGGAAACGGTTCCCTACCTTGGTCTGCTGCTGCTTGTGGAGATTTATGACAGTGGCATTTTGTGCTTATCATGGTTTTGATTCTGTTGGTGATGATTGTGGCTCTTTGGTCAGGTTTTTGTGGGAGAAGATGAACCAGCTGATTCCGTGGTGAGGAGGTTCAGGAAAGCGGTCATGCAAGCAGGAGTGATTCCTGAGTGCAGGCGCAGGAGGTTCCATGAGACGCCCCAGGACATTGTGAAGCGCAAGCAGCAGAATGCCCGCCGCAATAAATCTAGGTATTTTGGTGTCTTCTGTCTTTCTTCAGGTCTTTCGTCCTTGGTAACCTATATTGAATTGAAGAATCTCTGGTCCTCGTTCCTGTGAAGTGTAGAGCATTTTCGGTTCAATTCAATTCCAAGTGTAGAATTTCCGTAACATTGAAGATCTCGTTTGAGTTACCTGAATTGACTCTCGCCAGATGGACATTTCAATGTGTGTCTGCTTCCTGATTTCGCTGTAGAGTTCAGAATATCAATTTTATCTTTCCTGGCGCTCAATGTAATCACAACTACACCGTTGCCCTTATTTACTCCTTCCACTTACGGAGACCCGCAATGCCATGGCTTTATTATTCAACATGCTAAATTTTACTAAGTTTTTGTATGCTTTACAATGTGCATATTCTGGGCCCATACTTGGTTTTCACCCCTCGAGTTGCTTTTAAGACTCATGGTGGCATAACTTTTGTTTCTAGGCACCGATTGAAATAAAAATTATATAAGATACTGAGTAAGACATTTATATTGCATAACTCTGCGTAATTCTAAAGATTAAATAAGGACGACTTTTCTCTTGGGTCATTTTCAACGCTTGTGTGGCGGAAAAGTTGCATCTAAAATGTAGACTGTCCAAAATGCTATTTTATAGTTTTTATAATTTTGGAAAATTTACCAATTCGAGAGTTCCACCGTTCACGAAGAGTTGAAAACATATAAATAAATTTCTGACCACTGCAATGGGTATGATGTATCAATCATCTCAATGTCGGAGGTGCGAAGATAGAATTGATTTCAAAGAACGAGATGAATTTCTGACTGCCAATACCTAATCGCTTTGGCCCTTTTTCGTTTTCATGATATCTCATCTTCAGTCTCCTTGATCATTTTCTTTTGTTATGTCTAATTGAACTAACCGTTATGTTTGCATACGAATGGGAACGAGATATTCTTGTCTTAAGTTGTCTAGATTTTCGATGCAATCAATTTATCATGGTTTTTAGTGTGAATGATAAACCCTGAACTGTGTTCTTTGACAGTAACCGAAGGTTCAATGGACCACGACCTGAGGGAGGTTTTGGTGAGAAGAAGGAAACTACTACTAGCAAAGCAGATGACGATGATGACTTCTGGGGTTACGCCGAAGAGGGAGCAGATGCCCATTTGTAACTTTGATTGTTGTGAACAATTCCTGAGTGCTTCCAGTCGAGCTCACAATTCTTGATTGTTTGTAGTCAGTTCTTACCACTTCGTAAATGCAAATTACCTACTAAATTCTGGAACACTGAATCACGATTCTTTCCAATCTTGAGCGTCCTTATTCGTGGTTTGACTTGTTGCAAGGTTACTGTACTGTGCTGATGGTTTGAAATCTCCAAGTGGAGCCGATCCATTTGTGTATTGTTCCTGCAGTTGTCCAAATTCCTTGTTCTTTGGCAATTGGATCCTCCGAGAGTTCCCGAATAACATGCGATAGCATAATTTGCCTAATGTCAGCATGGTAATCGTTCAGATTACGCAGGTGAGATTCATTATAAATAATTATTTTTCTGTCACAGGTGATATATGTCATCATGTGATTGGTTATAACGTTGTAACCTACTGAAATGTGCTTCGAAAATTGGATTTTGAATCTGATCTGTGCGTATAGTGAATCTAATAGTATTGCAATGTCGTCTCATAAGGGCTAACATGGGATTCACCTGGTGAAGGTTGGGGGGGTAGGGTGAGGAGAAAATGATTCGAAACCATGAGCGTGGACATGTACAACTTAAATTCGGAAACGAGGAGATGAACGAACATTGTAACAAAAGTAGGAGCAGGGCTGCTTTCAGGCGCATCTACCTCGCTACATATGTTCCTAGGAGTAGCGACCCTGTTTACAGTTTGCAGTCGAAGATCTTAGTACAATGAACACATCATAACTTCTGACTATCCACAACTTTACTGAAAAACGCAATCCGCATTAAAAATGACAACTGCTGAACACGATCTCATGCTTTCAAGAGTTCGAGTCTCCGACACAGGGTCTCAATTAAAAATTGACAGAGACGTACTCTTACTGAGAGAAATACAGGATTCAATACATAAAGGCTTCAAAATGTAGAGTTGTCTTCAGTACATGAAACAAAGGATTCAATACATAAAGGCTTCAAAATGTGCAGTTAGTACATGAAGTAAAGGGTCCAATACATAAAAGGTTTCAAAATGTACAGTTGACCTATAACACTTATAACACTTTTTCCTCTTCAAGTGGGAGACGATTTTAGAGTCTGCGTTGGAGCTGCTTTGGGCTTGCGTACAAGATCGGCAAGGTCAAGAGCCCCGATCTTCGCTGCCACAATGAAGTCATTCTCCATCAACCCACCTGCACCATGGACATCAGAAATAGTTTTATCAATCTGATTGGGATGCACCAACAGAAACTTAAATGCAGTGAAGTACAATATCAACGTGCCACTATGTTTTCAGAGTAATATGGCTTCTTGAGAAGTACCAAAACGTCGTGCCTCCTTTTTAAAACCTTATACGCAGAATATTGGTTGTGTTCCTATTCTCAGTTTCTGAAACTGTTGAGAGATTGAATGAGGTCGACAAAGGCGTACCTACTGCATGGGTCGAAATGTTGATGCTCAACTGATTCCAATTCACTAAGTGGAGGTCTGGATGATGCCCTGCAAATACAATCACTCTCATAATATGAGAACACCAGTAGCAAAGAAAGAAATAGACGCGAGAAATGTAAAAAATAGAATTTTTGTCAAACTAAACTTTCAGATAAGCCATAATAAGAATCTTCGTAGAGAGGTCTCCCTATGGTCTTCCCATGAAGGTCTCAGGGAAGATTCTCTTTATGATGGAGTCTAAAATCCTGAAACAATTTAATTTTACTATAAAATGGGCATGATTTTATAAGGACAAACCCTGAACTTCACAAACGAGAGCGACCCGATGCAGTTGAAACAGAATGAAGAAATAGAGAATCTCATTAATGACTTGCTTGAAATGAACATACCTTCTGCTTCAGCAACATCAGCAACCCTCTTCATGATCTCCAAACCTTTAACAAAACTCTTCGCTTTCCAGTTTCTTTGCAGTTGCAGCACCCCATCAATTTCCTTAAGCTCCCAGCCTGAAACCTGTCATGTGTGGGAAAGCAAGTCAGAACAGCCGCATGATTAAGACATGTAGCCACAATTTCACGAGAAAATTCATCGGCAGTCTCGCCACCATTTCATTTGTTGCTCAATAAACCCTAAAGACCAAGGATTCACGGTATACTTTGACAAATTCACTTGATCATACCACGAAAACTTTAATTCATGTGGGGCCAAATTTTATGTCACCAGGGTCAGTGACGAACATTGTATGAGGTTTGTCAATAAAGAAATAAAACGGGACACAAGAAAGTCCTCATCACCTACTCAAATCACGCACATAAGCTTTCTCTGTTTACGCAGATTGCATCAGTTTCAAACAGAGAATCAAGCACGCTCGCCAGAAGGTTAGAGGAAAAGAACCTCTGGGAGTAACGACTGAGCTTTCTCTTCAGACATGGGCTGAAGCTTGCCAGTCTCACAAGGAACACATTTCTTCTTCTCTAGCGCCATTTCACTGGAGGCTTCTGCATCCATTAACCTTGCTTCCGTCAATTGCCACTCTATTAAAAGCCATTCCAGATTTCACATAACTCTAAATCAAAATAATCGACTCTGCATGTAACAACCATTAGAGAAGACAGAAGTGGTTCCGGAACATGATTCATTAACCCGAATCTGCCCCCATAGGATGTCAAGTAAGAAAAACCATCATCTGATCGATTAGGTAATTAGGGCAATCTTCAGGTCGACGAGCATCAGTCAAGGTTGTCCAATCTTGTTATTAAAACTTGTCCGTGCCCTAAAAACGATGCTTTTTCTATTAGTCCAGAAATTTCAACTCATTTCTGATACGAAAACGAAACTCGAGCTTGTTTTTTTAGGTCAAATACCAAAAAACATCATAATATTCCAAAATGTCTTCCAAAATCCAAATTTATGTTGGGAGACTTGTAATTCACAACGAGGACATGTACCAGATACTTATCCATGCAAATTTCATATCTAATTTTGGAAAATTCGCAAGCGAACATTCTCCAAATTGCCCTTTGGCCCTCAACTGACCCATCCATACGCCGTGCAAAAGCAATAAAATGCTCAGAATCATAAAATTCTAAGATCCGAAAGCTTAGCTCGCGCGCGCACATACACACACACACACACACACAGACTACCTAGACGTGATCAACTTCTTCTTCTTCACTCGATCTTGAACGAAACAAAACTCATCAAAAATTGGTCAAATCACCCAAAACACATCAAGAATTTCCAAGACAATCCGAACCAAAAGCACACAAACCCGAAAACAGGAAGAATTCACATCACCTTGACTACTAGCAGCACGAATTGGACCCCAAGAATGAAACCCTAACCCTACTACCCCCGCTTCTTCCCTCCTCCACCTCACCCTCCCGGCTGGGGAGGATGGGGACTTCGTTGCTGCTGCTGGTGCTCCAAGACGTCCGCAATTTGTCTGCAAAACGGGTACAGAAACGAGGTGACCATCCAGATCAAGATGAACGTCGCCCACATTTCGATAATCCACAACGTCATGATCGTGCACGGGAAGGAGGAAACGAATAGCTAAAAAACAAGCAATGAAGATGCATGCGCGAGAGTTCAGAAGGCTCAATTGATCTGAAACCTTGCTGGTTTGATATCACAGGAAGGGGCATGGATGGATGGGTGTTGACGCTTGATTGCTTACTGTCTTGACCTGAGAGACGACGGCTGTGGGGGTGGAGATCCGGAAGCTCCATACGCGTCCTAGTGTTGCTAAAGCTTGCTGCATCCTGACCATGGGGAGGTTTCTAGAGCTTGTTGTTGACAGATTTGTGTGGGCTGGGAAAAGAGCAAGGAAGGTTTTGAAGGCCGGGCCGTGTTGGGAAACGTGAATGTCGAGGTGGCGCCGAGTCATCTCTGCCTAGGTGGCGGCCGCACGGATTTTGTTACAAGTCTTTGCAATTTTCAAGAGGGTGAACTTCCATGTGGAGTGGGAATTGGAAAACTATTTTCAAGTTTTTTGGAATAAGAATTCATTTCGCTCGTTTCCGTGATCTTTACACTTCCCTATGGATACGAAAAAACACCACATTGTTAGAGTAGCTTTGTCTTGTTGGCAAACTAAAAGCAACCAAAAAAATGTAGGGTCAATGTTAAAATTATAATTAATTTTTCAGATGTTAGAAATTTCTCTTCACTTTTCATGGACTTCTCTTTATAATTTTGCTAGTCAACGATTCGAATTCTCTTCATGCAAATGTTGCATACTTTCATGTAGAATTTTAGAAAAAAAATTGTCTTTTTTTGCAAAGGCTGGCCTATTTCGACATATGAAAGTCTTTCTTGAGGGTGGAATTCTATATAAAGCAATCGGCCAAACTTTACAAAATAGACAATTTTTTTTCAAGAACTCAATGTAGAAGTGTGCAATGTTTGCAAGAAGAGAATTGGAATTGTTGGTTGGAAAAATTATAGGAAGAGGCTCATGAAAAGTGGGGGAAGCAAGTTTCCAATGTTGGACAAACTAATTTTAACATGAGACTTGAACATTTTGGTTGCTTATAGTTTTCCAACAAGAAAAAACTACTTCTACAATGTCGTAAATAAAAGCAACTAAAGTCTAGATTTTGTCTACTCACATAGAATCATAATCATAATGAAAATCAGAAAAAACAATTCCTATTCTAGAAAACTTTTAAATTTTTTTCCAATTTGGACTTTGCATAGAAGTCCACTTTTAAAGTGATGATTAGTAATATTTTTGAGTATTGTACCTATAGAAAAAAACTGGATATTAAAATTTAAAGGAAATTGTTTATCAAAAAAAAATTGTATATGAAGTAATGTCTTACAAATTATTTATATTTTTATAATATATTTAATCATATTTTTAAATTAGAATAAATAATCGGGAAGGACGTGAAGATCTTATCCTTCAACTATAATAGTAAAAAAATAAGGGGGTAGAATAGACAGAAAAAATACTAAAAATGGGTGAAAAACATAAAACAGTTAAAACAACTGGCAATTTGAAGACAACATTTTAGTCACAAGTTTAATGTTTCTAAAAATACATGTATTATATGCAACAATTTTTTACTAAATACAAAAAATTGACTCAAACCAACTAGAAGGAGACCTATGAACTTATGAAAAAGGGACCTAATTTTGGCCCTTTAAAGATTTTTTACTACAATAAATAATATAATAAATTAGAAAAAATTTGTGCAATACAATCACTACTAGAAAATTTCGTTTTTCTATTGTTTTGGTCGCGTTGATCCGGTCAAAATTTGACAGAAATCTGTTGGTTTTCTAGTAGTGAATTGAAGTGATATGTAGAAGCGCCTTTGCAATTAATCCTAGAAAATTTAAGGTTTATAATATGAATCCAAAACAAGAATCTCAAAGGTCAATACATTTGGATTTAGATTTAGGAAAAAACTTGTTAGAAATAGTTTAAGAGCAAGTTTTAAAAAATGGAATTGTTGTTAGAAATAGAACATAGTACATTTATATTAAAAAAAATATGTAATCTTTTAACACCCCAATCTTGAATTTTTGCTTATATCTTTATTAAGTATATAATTTAATTCGATTTTTGATCATCCAATAATGGAATTATCCTATAAGTCATAACTTGTCAACTTTCATTTCAAGGTACCTCTTTCAATTCTTATTCTAGATTGCATTTGAATTTTGATCTAACTTACTATTTAATTAAAAATAGTAGTGTAGCTCAATTGTTGCATCATTTGCAATAAAAAAAAATTAGTATAAGAAAATATAGTATTTTCTTTAGTTTACTACTAGACTAAATTTTAAACTTAACATTTCTTCCAAAGCTTGAATAGAAATTTGTAAGTATTAAAATATGACTTTTATTTGGATGAGAATATGATGGGCAAAATTGTGATACAATGTGCATTAAAAATAATGATGCATACACTAGAAGAAAAATGTGTCTACTACAATTGGCTAAAATGCAACTAAGTGTCCTATTCAACTATCTATTTGCACCAAATTCTTATATCATTGTTTGACATCATTGCTTTACATCATTAGTACAATGTTTTAGTTACAAAATAGTTGTAGAATGAGGTGAATACATTGTTTTAGTTGCAAAGTAGTGGTAGAATGAAGTGTAGGATTATGAGGGTTGAAATAGAATTCAAGTTTAAAATGAATGTGAGTTCTTCTCAATTCAACATTTGTTATAGTTGTTGATGTGGACTAGTCCACACTCTATGATATCCACTATGTCAATTAGCAATGGCAAAAAACAACTAGAAAATGACTAGAAAACAATTGTAATTGTAAAATGACAGTAGTCGTATTTGTAAACATTTCTTAGTTGTTTCCTAGTTATTTTCCAATTGTCTTGTATTAATTGTCTTATATCAATTAAGAGTACCATTAGTTTCAACATATAAGACTTGTAAGTAGTTGTATCATTTTGTAATGAATTTTGTTAATAGAATTCTAAGATTTTTACATTTTGTAGATTTTTATAATTTTTAAAATTTAAATTATAGAGATTTTTAAATCTACAAGTCACTAACAAATTGCAAATGCACTATAAACAAGTTGCAATGAAGTCATTGACAAGTTACAAATGAGTTGCAATGAAGTCGTAAACAAGTCATAGACAAGTCATAGTGACAATGAAGTCGCAAATGAGTCATACATTAGTCGCGAATGAGTTGCCAATGAGTTGTACAAGTCATTGATTGAACAATCACCCTCACATGACAGCAAATACCACATAAACAATTACATCATAAAGTGCATCGATGAAGTTCCAAGTAACCAGACAAATGAGAAACAATTCTATTTTGCCTTACAACCACAATACAATTAGAAAACATGTTCACAATGACTAAGGACCTCTAGATTCTCACCAGTTACAAATGTCCAATGCAATCCAAAAACCAATTGCTCTTTGTAGTTGCAAAACCCTCATTTTCTTTTTGTGATAACATCAAAGTATGAATGCATGATTGCATGCTAGAAATGGTGTCATCCAATTAAGTGTTGGGATTGGGAACTATAAATCCTAAATACCAAGCAAGGCGTACTTGAGCCTTGAATTGCTTGCACCCTACTTCAATTTGGTTACGTACAATATTTTTGAAAAATTAATGTGTTGATTTCTTAATCACACTGAGTTGTTTTCTCTCTAAATTGAGGTTTTGATTCCATCCTTGCACCTCTTTGAAAGGGGTCAAAAATTTGTTTGCACCTCAAATAGTGTTGAAAATATATTGCCTCCATTTCCTAACTTCAAGCTATAAGGGTGACACCAAAACCTCAATTTGGAAAGAAGATAAGTCAATGTGATTAGAATGCATGTAATCATAGTAGCTCAAAGTTACATGGGTAGAACCAAAAGCTCAATATAGAGAGATGGAAATTTAATGTGGTTAAATGGCATGCAATCATGACTTGTTGTGGTTCCAAAAAATTGAATCAAAATTGAATTGCAATTTTGGAATAAGAAATGATAGAAAAGCTAAATGAAGGGCTATATTTCATAACCTACAGGATAATTCTAATTCTTAAAGGAAGATTTTTTTATAAAGATTCAAGCATTCAAAGATGTTCAAAAAGTTATTTGAATGAAATGTCTCCTTAAAGCATTTTATTCATGGAATTTAGGGTACTTTGGGGGTTAATTCTAAAAGATTATTGGAGCCAAAAAGTAAGTTATGAATGGCTAATAAGTTCTTATATATAGAAAAAATAGATGATGGTGATTGATTTCTTTTGTTATAGGTATGTCCAAATCATTAAATTAGCTATACAATGCTATGTATAACTATCAATAACTATCAAGAAGATAAGAAGATAAGAAATTATTGAATGCAATGTGGCTAAAAGTATGTAAAATGTGCAAAACACTATAAATTTGCACAATGTAAGATTTTTAATGTTTTGACTAGAAGATGGCCATTCTTAATTTATTTTTCCTAAGTGACGGACATTGCAAAGAAAATTCATTTGTAAAAATGTTTTAGTTCAAATACTTTTTCTAAGTGTAAAAAAATAATTTGCCATTTATATTTAGCTAACATATCACATATTGAGTGATATTTGAAGTTTAATGCAAGCTTTCTTAAAAACTTTTTAAAACTTAAGAAAATTTGAGGGCAACAATAGTAGAAGTATTCTCTTAGTTTTCATCTTCTCTGTTAAGAAATTTACAATACAACAAATTTGACAATTCTAAGAATATAGATATATAGTTTCATATCATCACATTTACCATTTTCTTTTTAGACATCATCCTACAAAACTTTGTATAAGTCATATATTATACCACATTCTAATTTCTATCCGAAATTGGAAAACAATTAGAAAGAAATACCACATTATTTATTGTAATATAATATTATGTGTAAAAATAACATTAAAGATGTATGTGTGGTCACATGAGTCAAGAAAGTGGACTCTAAAAGCTTTTCCACATCTATCAAATTCTTTAGTACTAAGTTAACTCTGTTTTTGAAAAAGACCCATGTTTCCTTTGTAAAACAGAGAATATCATATTTAATTAAATGCAACTTACTGTGACATAATAGAGTGAGTGACATAATAGAGAACAAAGGATGTGACATTATAGAAGGTGATATTAACGAAGTCAGTCCCGACATTGCAGGAAGCCAAATCGAGGTGTGAACGTGTGAACTTTGCAGAGGGTGTGATATTAGTAGGTGATATTAGAGAAATCTGTTCTTAGCAACACCAATTCAAGCTTGTGCTCTTCCATTTGAAGCTCTTCTGCAAATGCCGATCGCAAGATTCTTATTGTTTTCTTGCAATTTTCGGAAAACTGTGCTTTTGAGACCTAGGGTTTGATTCTTCTCTCATTCTTTGCCAATTTCTCTACACAATTTAATCAAACCTGCAGCTCCTGCTGCTGCCTCGCTAGACTGCCAGAGAAAATAAATTGCTGTGCTGTGCTGTGCGAAGAGCTTGGGAGTGGAGCTTTCGAAGAGAATTCGGCAAGTTCCAGCTGAGGTTTATTCAGGTGAGCGCATTGTGGTCCTTTGTTCGGGAATTTCGACGTACCCCTTGATGGCGTTTGAGTGTTTTGTTAATAATTTAGGGTTTAGTAAATAGGTTTGTGTTAATTTCGCAGCATTATATGATTAATGTGATCGCGTGATTAACATCTCAGAATGGTTTGGTTCAATGGTTGGATCTTTTAATTTTTTTGTTTTGAAATGCGGATGGTTATTTCGCAGCCATGGTTGGATTTCCCTGTTTCCGGTGATTTTTGTGATCTTTGTTCCATGCTTTGATATGAGTTGTGCTGTGAGAAGAGCTTGGGCGTGGAGCTGTCGGAGTGAATTCGGCAAGTTCTAGCTGAGGTTTAGGCAGGTGAGAGAATTGTGGTCCTTTATTCTGCAATTTCGAGATACTTTTGGATGGTGTTCGAATGTTTTGGCAATGATTTAGGGTTTGGTGAATAGGTTTGTGTTAATTGTGCAGTATTATATGATCAATGTGATCCCGTGTTTAACATCTCAAGTGAATGGTTTGATTCTATGGTTGGATCTTTTACCTTTGTTTGTTTGAAATGCGGACCCTCGCTTTTTTGTCTTTACATGAAGCTGTCAATAGTATTTATGCTTTTTCGGTGATCATGAAACATTTTAAGGCTCGATTTTAGTTTCTGCAAACGAACTTAACCCCTAATTGTCCTGAAGAACTAAAAGAACCAAATTGGGACCCATATTTTTTTGCAGTTTGAATTATGTCATGTAGGGACTATCTTTTGTCCAATTTTATTTAATTTTTCACTTACCCTTGCAATGTTCTTCTCTGATTCAGATGAGATAAGCTTTAGCTCCATCTGAATTAAATTCCTCATATTATGATATTTTGAATTGGTCATTATCAAACCATGAATCCTTGATCCTTTAGGAATTTAGGATCTGTTTAGACTCTTGACAGCGATGGCCAAGTTTGTGTAATAAGGGCTTAATAACGAATCAGAGACGGAGTTAGGTGTGTCGAAGACGACTTCGTAGATCAGTTAAAGAATCTCAGACTCTTGCACTGTAGTGAAACTAATCTGTATCGTATCTGCATGTTTGTGGCAGTCCCTGTGGGGGAGAGCAATGGCGGCAGCAAGGTTTTGCATGTCCAGGTTGAGAACAGGAGCAGGGCCGGCAATTTCAAGGTGGGGTGATAAGAGTTTGAGGGCAACCGGGAGGATTCAACGTGGATGGGCGGGAGGGGCATTTACAGCTGGTATTGCTATCACTGCAGCTCGCTCTGATTCCTGGACGGCAGCTACTGCTCCAGCTCCTGCAGATCCCGTTGTAGCTTCTGACCAAAAGTATGCAAATCCTGTTTCAGTAAACCTCTCTAAACCAATACTCTCTAAAGTAATAAACCTCTCTAAGGTAATATTGATTGCCGGTCCCGGCCTGGGCCGCATACAAACGTCATTACTGCAAGACTGCAAGTGACCCTCCCTAATGTAATAACCTCTCTACTGTAATATAGTCAGCCGGTCCCGGCCCTATACTTTATAGAGGTTCTACTGTTGTTGGTCCTTCATCTTACAAGTTGCACATATAGTCCTTTACTTATTTCTATGAGATTAAGTTATTGGCCACTACAAAGAGCACTGGATGTCTAATTGTTGGCCTTTCAGCTTACTCGAACGATATGAGTATCTCTTGTTCATGGTCTGGGTTTGTTTTGGCGCAGACCAATAGATAATTTTCATGTAGGGGGCTGCAAAACTGGCGAGTGGTATCAGGTGCCTGAATTATCACTACGAGATCACTATTATGTTGTGCCTTTGGATCATGGGAATCCCGAAGGTTCTTCAATCACGATTTTTGTGCGAGAAGTTGTTGGAGGTACATCTCTTCGATCATTTTTGCGTATCCCAAGAGTGAATACCTATTAATTAGTGTGGTTCCTTTTGCGGTTTAGTCTATATAGTCTTTTAATCTGTACGACTCATGGAGATGATGAATTGGTACTAATATTGTTACTCTTCACGACTTGCAGTTGGCAAAGAAGATAAGTTGTTGCCGTGTTTGCTATTTCTACAAGGAGGCCCGGGTTTTGAGTGTGCTCGCCCTACAGAGGCAGGAGGCTGGGTGAAAAAAGCTTGCGAAGAGTATCGTGTTATCCTCCTTGATCAGGCACTGATAAATAAGCTTCTCTTACATTAGGTTGCGTTGTTCACGATGCCATTGTGCAAAAACAAGGAGATGGCTAACAATTCTTTCAAATTTCACTTTCAAGTTTTCACTACATATGCATCCCTTACACCGAACATACAAGCTGAACCTATTTGTAATAGACCAGGAAGTGCATCTGTCCAAAGATGCTGCAAGGTCTCACTGTTTGGTTTGAGTTTTATGCTGGATGCTTGAGCATCACAAAGTGTTAGTAATTACCCCGCTGTCTCTGCAATGTGTTTTAAAAGTTCAAGGAAGTTGTCCTCATCTTTGTTTAGCTAACTATGTGTTTTGTTTACAGCGGGGTACAGGACTCTCAACACCCCTAACTACAACTGCTCTTGCCCAGTTCGCTTCGCCAAAGCAACAGGCAGCGTATCTTCGGAATTTCCGCGCTGACAGTATTGTCAAAGATGCTGAAATCGTCCGAAGCTATCTAGTTCCAGACGGAGAGCCCTGGTCTGTCCTTGGGCAGGTTAGTAATCTGACCTCTAAACTCGACTTGCCACTCTATTTCTTGGTTTTCTTTTTGCGGACTTCATTTGCAGGTAGTCTATCGTGCTTGCCATTTCGGACATCTGGAAGCGTGAATGTGTAGGCAGAGTGGTCTGATATAATGAAGCGTGGGCCCTTTTCAGAGTTATGGGGGGTTTTGTGCAGTGACATACTTGAGCATGGCTCCCCATGGTCTACACCATGTGTTACTCACTGGTGGACTTCCACCAATAGACGATGGCTGTACAGCGGAGGCAGTGTACCGTGCATGTTACAAGAGAGTCGCATTGCAGAACGCCAAGTATTACAAGCGGTTTCCTGGGGATGCGGAAATTGTGCGATCGGTTGTTCTTCATCTTGCGCAGTCTGAGGGAGGAGGAGTGAGTTCTTGAGTAGCATCTGCTCTATAGGTTCTTTTAATGTCAACCTTTTCGTTAATCTTTGATTGAACCAATGTGGATCTTGTGGCACGAACGCATTTGGTCATGCTAAAAATCGTAATTAGTGAGCTTATCGGAACTATTTCCTAACCCTGGAACAGAAGCATAAGTAGATAAGCACTGTGACAATGTGAATTGGATCATGAAACTGGGAATGTATATCAATTTTAGCAAATATAGCCCTACTTTCTGAAGATTGGATTTACGAAAAATATAGGAGTTAAATCCTACAGCTTATCTACTTTGCAACCTAGAGACTTTGTCTTTGTAAGATGTCCACTTCCGAGTTTAGTGCTGAAGCCTTCCTCTTTCTGAAATTCTTCAATCAATTGTGGTTCTAATATTGTATTCTGTGCAGGTGGCATTGCCCTCTGGAGGATTTTTGACACCTCGTGGGCTTCAGCTGCTTGGGTTGACTGGGTTGGGGTCATCGGGTGGCCTTGAACGTCTACATTACCTGTGAGCAATGTTCGCTCACCGTGTTGCAACAAGTAGCGAAGGCTTCATTTGAACTGTCCTGCGATTGCCTACGAGACCAGTACATTCTGTGAAAAATTGTTTCCACCTGTCAATTTCTGCTACTGCCCACGTACAAGATATTATGAGTTCACGTGTCGTCTTGCTTTAGAGCAGCTTTA
The DNA here is from genome assembly GCA_950106755.1 of Climacium dendroides. Lineage (NCBI taxonomy): Eukaryota > Viridiplantae > Streptophyta > Bryopsida > Hypnales > Climaciaceae > Climacium > Climacium dendroides. The sequence goes on from OX467092.1 coordinate 2,193,224, forward strand.
GGAACAACCTTGACATCAGTGAGGTCTAGTGTGGTCTAGTGTGAAAGTGATTTATTCCTTGTGCAGAAATCCTTTCCGACTAGGACCACACATTTTAGTCCGAGTGAGACTTAATAAGACGAGGGAGTATGACACTTTTGGTGTTTGTCTCTGTTGCAGCTTTGAAAGAGTTTGGGATCCAATTCTTGTGGATGGAGCCAAGAGAGCACTTAGCTACAACTTCCTTCGTGCAGTATGTTTCCCTCCTTTCGAATTGAGCATTGACAAACACTACTCTTTGACTATGGCTTTGCTAATATGAGGAATATAGAAAATTTCAAATCTGAGGGGTGCAAAAGTGTGGTATTTGAACCACGTTTTAAGCATACATGAGTTTTAAGATTATGACATTTTTAGGATTGACGAAAAGCATTGAATTTATGCAGATTGATAACTGGTTTGACTTTGATACAAACCCGCTGTACGCCATCATGCACGAGTCTATTTATTGCCAGGTATACATGTCCGTTTCTTTTGTGCAGTACAATTCTTTGGCTCGTACATGTTTGCTACATACTAGTACAAGATTGATGAAGAATCATCCTTCTATTTAGGATATTATTGAATTTCATAATAATCATGTTGCTTCGGATTGCAAGTTGACTAGGTGATGGGAATCAAATGAAGTTTCACATATTCTCGTGTCTTACGCTCTATGTGATCCTTATATGTTCTCAACACTTGTGAAATGCTTTTGCTGCATTTGATTCATCAAGGGTGTCGCTTCAAAATGGGCTGCACACCGTGTACGTGAGGAATTGGGCGAACAGTTCGATGCTGTGAAGTCTGCGTCAAACGGTATGCAAGTCCTCTTTACTGGGGAGGTAAGTTGAATCTGGCATCACTTGTATTATTCTCGTATTAGGGTCTCTTCAGGCTGCACAGGTCGAAGTAACAACCTTGACATAACAATATCTAAAATTGAATCGGCATCCTGTCCAAATGGGGCCTGAGTTGACAAGTTTAGGTTAATCCATTGCGTTTATGACTTCTTATGACGCCTATGATGTAACAAGCGTGCAATCCACCTCAAAGAGGTTGCCTAAACCCTTGCTATCTCAAATAGTTTTTTAGCATGCCACATAGAAGCCATGTAAGCAGCAACTTTTCATGCTCATTCTTGTTACTTGGACTTGCTTATGGTTGATGTTGAATAAAACAAGGCAGCTCGAATAAAACATGATTTCTGCTCCAATAAATGTGAATAATCAAACAAAGCCCAGAAGTCTATTTCTTCACATTTCTTGCAACTTTTCTAATTGCTGGATTTTTCCAATTTGAACAGATGATCTTCCCATGGATGTTTGATGACATGGCAGCCCTGCGTCCATTCAAGGAGGCTGCCAACATCATAGCTGAGACAACTGACTGGCCTCCTCTATACAACAAGAAGCAACTGAATGACAATAAGGTGCGGGAACAAAATCTAAGGACAACTCTTATAGATCATAATGTAAACGGTTAATTTTCTTCTGTTCTATTTACTTCATCCTCCAAAGGTCATGTGTGATCAAAATTAATAGCACTAGTCGTGTATTATTGAGTTTCTCAGTACAGCATCGACATTAGTTTTAACATGATTCCTCCATTTTTGCCATCTCCGCAGGTACCTGTTGCTGCAGCGGTTTACTATGAGGACTTGTATGTGAACATTGCCCTCTCAGAGGAAACTGCCGCCCAGATTAAAGACATCCGAGTTTGGGTGACAAATCAGTTCCTCCATTCTGGAATTCGCGAGGATGGTGCTCTAGTTCTGGATCAGTTGTTTGGCATGCTCAAAGGCAAGTACCCCATTCGCTAGCTGCCACGGCATGTACATTAATGCTCCGCACTCTCAGCATGTGGCTTTAAATTATCTCGCGCTTTCTATTTTAGTTCGCTTTCCATGTTGGAAACCGATTATTAGAATAGCTAGAGAAGAACTCAGTTCGGGTGGTTAGAGAGCTGGAGAGTGTTTGTTTTTGGATAGCAATTTTTATTTTATTTTTTCCATTATAACAAAATTGTGCTCAAATGGATTACCTTTGCATAAGTATATTGCATTTAACATTACTACTTTCAGCTCAATTTCTTTATCTTGCTACCTCCCATCTCTATTTCTCTGTTATGTTATGAGTTCAATTAGTCTTCTTGTTTTTCTTCAATCTTATGTAAGAGTTTTATGTGCATGGGAAAATAAATTGAATTCATTTAATCAAGGTACATACTTTACTAACGATCTTAGCACATACAATATTTTTCACCCTCTCAGCATATGCTATAGTTCAATAACAAATTTCCAAATTGAGAAGCATTATAAAAAAAATTTACTTCACTCCAAATTAAAATTTCCTAAAATTTTACATCTGAGGAATAATATAAATTGAAAATATGTGTATAATTACATGCTTTCCGTATCATATGAAGTCTATCTTTTTGAAGAACCTCACCTATATGCCTTACAAAGAAATTTCTTCTTTAAGATTCTTACTCTAAGTAAAGCACATTCTAAGTAAAGCACATTCTAAGTAAAGCACATTCTAAGTAAAGCACATTCTAAGTAAAGCACATTCTAAATAAAGCACATTCTAAGTAAAGCACATTAGATTAAAAATAAGAAAAAATAAGGAAAAAATGGCCTTCTTGCAACATGTTTGAACATGTGCAAGGATGCTAGTTTAACCATGAAGATATTAAATAAGACCTTCAATATATCCTAGAATCTACAAAATCATTAGATGATCATGGTTTCAATTTTGTTTCTCATCGTATTTTTGTTGTCTCAATATTCTTCTTCTTTGTTAACCCCTGAAGGACCATGAAGCCACTAGGTGGCTTTTGCAACTACATTTGTAGAAAATTATAATTGTGAACCTCATTAACAATTTGTAAACAACAAAGAGGTCCTACATGGTTTTTTGCATTGAATCCATTTGTGCAATCTCATCAAAAAATGATTAAGTGTGCAATTTTTGGTGAGTTTTTTGAGAATGGAGAATGCACTTAGGTGTCACTTCACATCCTCATGTCTTTTTTTCCATAGCTCAATATGATTTGAAAGAAATTACACATCAATACCATGATGATGGAAAACAAATGAGAGTTTTTGGAGCACTTTTGAACATTCCAATTTCAATGCATGTACAAAGTACCACCTAACCAAACATCTTTCGTCAATCTTGTCAACGGTGACATTTTCTGTCAAAAATTGTGCTATTTCATCTATCTTTTTTTCATGGAAAAGGTACATAAATATTTTTTGTTTCAACAATGACAATCATCAAAATTATTCCATACAAATGAAGAATTATGCTTGTTACAAGCACTAGTCAAGAAAACAAGAGCAATGCTCAAATATCCCTAGTCCTTTAGGGGTTAGGTAAGGTTCTAATATGCTCCTCATCCTTACATCCTTACAGTGTTGTCTCTTCACAACAGTAAACCTACTTCTTTGAATGAATCATTTTCCTTGCTTTCTTTTCAAATCCAACAACACCTATTCAATGTAAAGAACAAAGAGACATACTTCCAAATTTGTTTACATTATACTAGAGCTTTAGAAACCTAATGCAAAATGTGACTCATCTTTTTGCTTTACTTACGCTTAATATCTTCTTAGCTATAAAATTCTTTAGCCCTACTAAGACACATGCACACACCTTTCTTCAAGAAGCAACATGACCAGTCAAAGATTGGCAAGGCTTTCCGAAAATGAATTATAAGTACCATTCTTTTATTCCAATTGGCTCTTTCCTATGTTATTAATGACCAAATAGCAAACCAACATACAAACTTTATATAAACATTGGATAGAATCAAAATCTATAGATTAAGTTTCTTTACTTTGAAAATTGAATTCAACATTGTATTCCAACATGGATAACCAATAATTGGTTGCAATTTTGAACTAGAATCTTAATCAAAATTCTTCTATTTTGATATAGTTATTACCTACTCTACACTATCTATTGAATTGCAAAATAGCAAGTGAGGAAAAAAAATTTAAATAAACATTTGATAAAAATCAAAATGATGAATTTAGATTCTTAAATGTGATAGTGAGTCTTCCATTATGTGTAATACAAGTGGGAGTAGGTGGTTCCAACACCACAAATTTTAAAGACATCCCAATGTTGTTCTTGAAGATGCTCTCCTCTCTTGTGTGAGGCTCAAGACATCACCAAATGAATTCACATGCTTTGTTCAATATGGCCTCAACAATTTGCCCCAATTTACTACAATTCCATACCAACAAGCACCCTTCTGACCTCTTTCCACCAATTTCTCATTTCCATTCTGGCAAATTACAACATGCTAGCACCATCAACCTATCAATCCTCAAACCATTGCCAAGTTCAACTCTAAGCCCTTTTTTTCGTGGTCAGTCTTTGAATGTAGCTCTACTTCATAAGAAAAAATGTTCATTTATCAAGAAGGCTCCCATTGCCAAAGCCAAAGAAAATGTTAATCCAAGCCCACAAGATCTACAAAAGTCCAAAGTTGGTATCAAGATAGAGGATGTTATACCTCCAAAATTGAAAATTGGGCTCTATTTTGTCATATGGTGGGGTTTGAATGTCGTATTCAACATTTATAATAAGAAAGTGTTGAATGTGTATCCGTTCCCTTGGTTGACATCCACCCTCTCCCTTGCTGCTGGGTCAGCCATTATGCTTATTTCATGGGCATTCAACATCGTGGAAACCCCTCAAGTGGATTGTGAATTCTGGAAGCGCCTTGCTCCGGTAAAATTGTACTTCAAGTTGATTATTTATTCACTTTTCATCCTTTTTGGTTACTTCTATATTTGATTATTTTATCTAATGCTCATGTATGTTTATTCTGTGACCTCTAAATAATAACTACCCTAGAGTTTTCAATGAATTGACTATCTTTGCAGTAGTCAAGCATTACAAATAGAAAACACACTTAACCCACTTAGGTTGTATTTCATAATCTTGTCTTTTTTTAGTGTTATAGACTAAGTAAATTTTGAAAGTATAGCTTCCATATCAAAAGTAAGATGTTAAGCCATAGCCATGGAAGTAAAGAGGGACATTATTTCCATTATGATTCATATTATTGGATATAACCTCAATAGTTGGATTATGGAAAATACTACATTCTAAGTTATCCAATAAGTGAATGCTAAAATTTTGGCACTTGATAATGCTTGAAGATGAGAGAGGCTCAAAGGCATTATTGGATATAATGCCAAGCTTGACTACTTACTCACATGTAATCTTATCAATACCTTTTAGCTTATCTAAAAGCTTACAAAGAGAAGGACTAACAATTACGACCCTCTTTTGACTTCTCAATGAAGCAATGATACAATTGCCTCAAACATTGGACTTGGTACAATTAAGTGTTGATACATCCAACAATTGATTTGGTTTCTCATGTAGGTCGCTGTAGCACATACAATTGGTCATGTAGCAGCAACTGTGAGCATGTCAAAGGTAGCCGTGTCCTTCACACACATTATCAAAAGTGTAGAGCCTGCCTTTAGTGTGCTCATCCAAAGATTGATTTTTGGAGAGCGCTTCCCTTTGATGACATATATCTCACTCCTACCCATTATTGGAGGTTGTGCACTAGCAGCTGCCACTGAGCTCCACTTCAACCTAATAGGTCTTTCTCCAACTACAATTTTAAATTTTGTAAGCTATTTTGGCTATTCAAGAATGGTTTATGTAGGTTGCAAATTTATAGACTACCTTTTAGGAGTAAAAGGACAATGTTGGTGTTGGTGGACAGGATTTGTGGGGGCCATGATCTCTAATATTGCTTTTGTGTTCCGCAACATATTTTCTAAGAGAGGCATGTCTAATAAAGGCAGGAATGTTGGTGGTGTGAACTACTACGCATGCCTAAGCATGATGTCGCTTGCATTCTTGACTCCTTTTGCATTAGTTGTTGAGGGCCCAAAAGTTTGGATTGATGGTTGGAAGGCTGCCAAGCTTGCCTATGGCAATAAAGTATTATGGTACCCTCTACACTCTCTAATGACATGTCTTAAGATAATAGATGTCTTGATGCACTCACATGTGATCACAACTAACCCTCAAAAGATAAGGCCTTCTAAGGAAGTCAATCAAAAAATTACTAGATTACAAGATTAATATTTACATTGGTTTTGTTTTTGTAGGTCTTTAAAAGTCATTCAATAGACATTTTAGTCCTCAACATCTTTACTGAGTTAACCTTGAAACAAAGGTTCCATTATTGTGATCATTCAACCACAAAATTATCCTCTAATGTGACGATTGAATACTTGCTTTCACTGTAAAGTCATTCATTGGACATTTTGAATCCTCTATGGCAATAGTGTGACATTGAATAACATGTAAAAAGTGTACAATCATATGTGTGTACAATATGACAAATTTTGAAGATATCATAGAATGTGCAATCACTAAGTATATTGTTTGAGAGTATTTAGTGTAAACTCAAACTTATTACTAAAATAACTACTCTTACTCTTCAAATTAAAGAACTCAAACTTTCATCAAATAAATACTTTGATGGACAATGATGTAGAATTTCTATAAATTCAATTAAACAACCTACTTATTAGTGACTCTCAATTCATGAACTTTCAATTATCACCAAGGCTCTAATTGACATTAAGTGTAGGTACCAATATTGCATACACTACCAACTTTAAAACATTAAAAACAGTAATAGTGTAATACTAAGAATGGGGGTCATGTGCAATTAATGGCGATTATTTCGAGGGTTTCTTTTTTACTTAAATTCAAAAGTTGTGATCTATAGTTGGGTTGTGGCGCAAAGTGTGTTCTATCACTTGTACAATCAAGTGTCATACATGTCCTTGGATGAAATTTCTCCGCTCACCTTCAGCATTGGGAACACCATCAAGCGCATCGTTGTTATTGTCTCCTCAATTCTCATCTTCCATACAAAAATCCTGCCTATCAACGTCCTTGGTGCTGCTATTGCAATTTTCGGGACCTTCTTGTACTCTCAGGTACGTCTTGTAGCACAAGTATAATAATTTCATACACTTGCGACTGAATGCAGATTGGATGCGTCTATGTTAACAGCTGCAGCTGTGCCAATTACGGACACTTGTAGAATGTAGGATAACAGCATGTTGCACTAAAAAGCACACAATTTAAGGTAAACATGCCTATTTCCAAGCAAATTTGCTATCTAGGTACTTTGGAAAAACTATTTGTGAGCTCACGTATTTTTTTGAGAGATTGAGAATTTTAAGAGAATCCATTTGGAAGTAGAATCAAGACATTCCGACAAGAAATGAATTCTCTGTGATTTTTTTCAAAGTTTGTTAGGACTCAATTGGCAAAGCATGATTAGTGACCCATGCTGAACCACTCCTTGACGTGTCTCCTCCCCACAAGTGCATTGTCATAATGCTAAAGAGTTGCTACTAAGATTGTAGTGATGTCATGGGTGAGTGATTGACGCAAATGGGAGGGTTTAGTAAATGTCGGAATTGTGTTGCTGATGACATTGGGTTGTTCTACCTTAGATGGATTGTTCTAATTAGGTGTTGTGAAAGTAGAATCTCCTCATGAGAAACACCATGCCAAACCATGGGAGTGACAAAGGATGTAAGTAGTCTATAGCAAGGCATTCTCACTTTTAGGTTACTAGACGTTAATTGAATGGTTGGATCTTGTTCAATTAATATGCTCAATTTGAAAGGGTCTCAAATGGTCATCCTAACACTAAAGCACCGCGCTTGTTATGGAAACTAACATGCATCTCTTTATTCAAAGAGTGACTTATAATTTGAACTTTGTGCCGAAGTGTTTCAAGCTTTGGAGTCTAGTACGTTACTTAACACCTTCTCTTCCCAATTTTCTCTCATGGTGCAGATCAAGCAATAAGGTTTCACAACAAGAAACTCGCATGCATTATTGAACACCTTTTTCTTGATTTGAAGCCTTGCGATGAGCTCGCTGCAGGACTTGTCATTAGTTGAAGGCAATCTGCAAAGACGGATACGGAATGGAAGGACGCCACAGGGAGCTGCTACGTACACTAGCTCAATTCTGTGCTGAATGGCACAGTCCCGCTCAGGCGACAATATAATGGGCTTCCACAACCACTCCATCGTTGTGCTCGATCACACGTTGACAAGTGGGCAGTCCTTTGCATCCAATGTGTTTCCAACAAGACAAATTGTGAGGACATTTATATTGAATGTGCAATTACAGAGTTAGAGAGCTTCGAGTATAATTATAAAGTTGTATCCATGTGGACATTTGTAGCCAGTACAGTAACATCATTGTAGAACTTCACAGTCAGTAAGAAGTTATTTGTGCAGTCAGACTCCATCCAAAGTTAAAAGATACTTCAAATACTCACATGCCCTGTGACAGAAAGACGCAGTTTGAGGTTGCAATAATTCCCAACACAATTGGTTGGGAACTTCGCGTTGCGGGAGCGCTTGGAAAGAGACCGCGGACCGACCAGCTTAACTGGAAGCTCGATCTGCACACAAGCTTGTTGCATGCGTTAATTAAATTGCGTGTACTAACAAGTGTTTTCCATTCGAGGTTCTTGTGCTTCGAAGTTGATCGACTCACGGTTGAATCAGCTTAATCTTTTTGTTTGTGAGAACAAACTTCACACTTCAATTCCAGATTACAATTTTAGCATTTGCATGCTTGCTATATTCATATTAACAGATGTTCAGTAAATCAGAGGCACACAAAAGAAGAATACATGTAATGTTCAAAGTCTGAAGTCTCTGAAAATGCAGGTGAGAGTTGTCCTCTCCTCATAAAGAGTATGTAATAAACATCTTGAACAGGCTCGGCTAGCTGTTGAATTTCACAATTCAAAAGTCTGTTACGTTACAGCATAAGAGGTTCCGTTAAATGCAATTTCAATTATACATTGACTAAGTTTTTGTTTGCAAAAATAGAGGTGTATGTACAAGAGGTTAGTTTGATTACAAGCACAAATACAGATTACTTAGGTCTGCAAAAACTTCGCACCCTTCCAACTGAAAATTGCCAGTTTATTGCGAAAAAATCAAAAATCGAGAATTGTATCATTGATTCTCACTTAGTATGTCAACCTCCTCTCTCTCTCTCTCTCTCAAATCAAGCTCTATCAACGAGATCGAGGATCCCGTTTGGTGAGATTCTGACACTCGAAACCAATGCAACAGAGTGTTATCATTCTGAACCTCCCAATCCACCGACGGAGATGATAACAATAAGGTGTAATAAGCCGATCCATTAATTTTCCAGCTCTTTCCTTTTTGAAGTGCAAACCCAGCTTCCCCAAGTGCACAACTGATCCCCTTCCCAATTTTGTAAGCTAATCGCAGGCTGTTAATTATTCGAAACGCGTGGCAGTTCACTTGGTTCGGTACGTGCCGTCTTTGCGATTAGGTATGTGTGTTGCAATTCAATAAGGTACTCTCTTGTCTTGTTTTGTTTTTTTCCCCTTCAGGCTGTCTTTATAGAGCAGTGTGCTGCCAAGGTGCAGTTCTCACTATCATCTGACCTGACAAGCGCTCCCAGGAGTACACATGCATCTTTCGCAACTGGAGGAGTGAAACAGACAACTCAGCCTTTGGCTAGCTAGCGAGCTGCATCATCACTTGGCCAGTCACAAAGGATGGATTCCCAAAATAAGTTACTTGGGGCAACTGATGACAACTGCAAAGCCATAGAAACACACTCAAAGCTTATCGAATTTTTCTGGCAGGAGGGAAGGCCATCCCCGACAAAAAAAAAAAAGTTTAAAATTTAAATTTGTCCATTCTATGCAACTAGGAATGGAATGCGGAATGGACCCATAACCTAACAGTCGTGCATTCAACCTGAAGCGAGAGCTTTTCCTTCGGAATGATAATAATCACAAGCAAAAAGGGATGAATAGTGGTCACAATCAAAGCTTTGAGTGACAATAACGGAGTGCCGCTCTAAGACCATAATTGAGGTAGAAGTACCTATTTATAATAGCTTATGCATTTCAGCCTAGAGGATATGGGAAATTTGTTGAGAAATTGAACTCAATGTATGCAAACATAAGGATGAGGAAGAATGAAAAAAAAAACATAATTTTTTTTCTCAAGAATGAATATCTCATTCAATATAAATGTGGATTTTTTATTCAGACCCATTCCAGTCTCATAAACTCACCTATTCCAGTTAGTTTTGGCACTTTTCTCTAAGCAAAAAGGGAGGAAAGAGGAGTGGACAAGAAGGTACAAACAAATCATCTTTTTCAATGAATAGTTGCATCCAACTATTGCCCACAATAGGTCAACCTAAAAAGCCATCACAAGAGGTTGTCCAAAATAGACACTTCCACCATAGAGCTTCTATCTTTTGGGTGGAAATCCATTCCAAAGAGTGACTCTTTTTATTTCACGAAAGAATGGCCCGTTTTGGGATAATACTACAACCATTTTAACTCAAGTAACATGATCATTATGGATGCACTTTACATTGGTGTTCAAGGCCTAGCAACTCTTTTGAACTACAGCATTTCCCCACTGCTGCACTTCCAAAATTCATAATAAATTCACAACATGTCGGAAAACTACAGCAGAGGCAAGAAATTCCACAGTGAGCTGAACTTAAGTGTCTGGGAATTAACGTAAGCTTCAACCTGGAACCTCCAGTGACAGAATAAGAGAACTTCCAGCGGTGCCGGATGGGGCTGAAGAAGAAGAGGAATGAGGTAGTCAAGCCCATCCCAGCCAGCCATCCCCGCCCAGCTAGACTAAGTTAGGTTACGTTAGCGTCGCTTTGGCAGTCTGACTTGTGTGACATCATTGTCCAATGCGCTGTGTTATTGAAACGGGGACAACAGGCTCCATGTGTGTTTCCTGAAGACTCTGACACTCGACTCGCAACAAACGGCAGAGCAGTGCAGAGCAGTGCAGAGCAGTGCAGAGCTGTGCAGAGCTGAGCAGAGCAGAGCAGGCCATGTTCCACAGGCTCCACAGACACTCGCTGGATCAAGGTAACTTAGTCGAACTGCACGTCTGGCACCACAGGACGGACGAAATGCCTGTGCAGTAGCGAGCTTACTGTACTGTACTGTACACTACGGTAGAACCACTGATAGTTGACCATTTAAGCGATTCCGCACATGTGCTGGAGCAGCAGTAGAAGACAATGTAAATTTTCTGCCATGAAGGAAGATAGAAATCACGGGGATTGCAAATTTTCTCGTAACTTTATGCCTTGAATTGAAATTACTAAGAATTTCGGAAGCCTTGAGTTGGTTTGAACCCATAAACAATGTTTAGAGTATGTCAATTTCCATCATTCAAGAATTGCTTTCCCACTCACTACTTCTTACCTTTTTGGTTCACTACACTAAGACATGTGTCATAACCATATTAGTTCCAACCTTGGTTGGAAATAGTCGCACCCTCGAGGTTGGGGCCAGGGTGAACTGACCCCCTCATTGCCTCATTTTACCCTTAAGGAAAACCTTGTGGAATTTTTTATTTGCAATCAGATGAATTTTTTTGCAAATTTTGAATTCAAATTTGTAATCAGCAGCCCCAAATTAGCTAGGGGTGGTGTAGAAATATTAAAAAATCATGGCAAAAAATAAGGGGCTTTTTTCCACAATTAACCCCCGCCAGGGCAATGAGGGGGTCAGTTCTCCTTGGCTAGAGGTTGGGTAGGGGTCACTGGTAGGAAATAGGTGTCTCCACCTTAGTGTGCCATTGCCACACCAAAATAAAAATAAAAGTAATTTTCTAATTTTTTTGAACCAAAGAAACTCAAAAATCCTTAACTTTCACCATGTAGGTCCAAATGCCACAAACAAAGTCCACACACACCTCCTCACCAAGAGCATTCCAAAGGTACCAAGCGTGTGCTTGAAGAACACAGTTGAAGAGACCTCAATATAACAAACAAACAAAATAAAACAAACAACCTAACTTAAGGTAAACTTATATGTATTGATCAATGGGAAAATTTCACAACAAGTGCTACATGGGAAAATAGCCACTACATTTTCATATGGACCTAATGTATGGGAAATGATACAAAAAGAAATCCACACTTATTAGATTCTCTAAAGATTCAGTAGTCTCTACCAATGGAACTAGTGTGCCCCGTGTCGTTGCCATAGTCAAAACAAAAAGTAAAAATAATTTTCTAATTTTTTAGTTCATAAAAACTTCAAAATCCAATAAGTTTCTCACCATAGGTTCAAACACCACAAAACAAAGCCTATGCACCCTCTTTGCCAAGGGCTTTCCGACATTACTAAGAACGCGACTAAGGGACACACAATTTGGGAGATCTCAACATAATAAACAAAACAAAACAAACAGCCAAATTTAAGGTATGGATTGTCTACCAATATCAATGAAACTTCAACTCTTCATTTTCCACTTGCCCATCTATAACATTATTAACTTTTGATTGGGGGGCTTTTGCTCCCCCCCCCCCCCTCCAAGCAAGATCTCCCGATAATGAAACTTACCCAAAATTATAGATCTCTAATACACTAAGTGTACCATTGGATACCTTAAATAAAGGCCAAGAATAGAGCTTAGCACTAGCTAACAACTCAACAAGACTTACCTTAGCCCAACCAATGGTTACCTTTATATTATAACTAAATTCTCCCTAGGTATCCAAGAAGGATTATACCTCCACCTAGAAGATGGATTGGCAACAACTTGACAAAGTTCTCAACAAAGCTCGTGACAAAATTATACCCTAGCAAGACAATTGGAAGAGCCTATTTTGTCTTATTGCTTGAATTAGTATAAAGCTTGCCTACCGAGCTCACATGTAAGTTGATCCTTACTTGGGCTACACTAGAATTATGTACTTAATGAGGTATTTAATTTATATCTAATTTTTTTTTAGCAAATTTAATTTTTATTTAAAAAATGTATGAGGAAAAATTGATGAAGTAGGAGGTTTAAGAAGCACACATGCTCTAAAATCACCCACCTCCTCAAATGTATGCTATTTGTATATGTTGATTTTTTGTAGCCTTTAGCAATGTATGAACAATGTATATTTGAGGAGGTGAGTGATTTTAAAGCCTTATGCCATTTCAACTTCAAATTTTCATAACTAATTCCACAAAGCTCCAAAAAATTTGAAACTATTTGGATTAGATGCCAATTCCATTTGTCTTTCAAGGAAAATTTACTGAAAAATATTTCAAGAAACTCTACTTCCCCAAAATTCAATTTTAGCTCTTAGATGGGCAATTTATGAACCTCCTACTTTAGAAGAACTTGAATTGTCATGTTGAAAATTTTAACCTTGTAACATTGCTAAGTGTGCAATGGGTGATAGAAAATCCATCCTTCCATGTAAGGTAAAAGTACAAAAGTTCATCATTGGAATTTTGTGTATAAATTGAAGAGGTCTCATACTATAATTTGACCTCTAGTGAATGCTTTTGGGTTTGTTTTAAATAGATTATTTACACTGTACCCAAAAGGATGATTTCTACGGTGACCATCCTGTCCTTGTAGGATTAAGTTAATTTTGTATGACACTATTTATACAAACATTCAATGAAATGTGTAAATTTTAAAATAAATAAAAAATTTATTTAGAATACTTTGAACCAAACTAATTGCATGTTTAGATGGAAAATAATGGTAATTCTAGATACAACATGTATAGATTGAAATTCATAGCCCGAATATAGCAATGAATGGTAGTTTCATTAGAAAAGATTTGAAATGATTAGTTGGCTCTCAACCAAAGGTGAAGACAAGTTCTATTGACAAGATTCATGTAACAGTGTTGAAGAGGACCTTCTTTGAATAGAGAGGCACTACTACAAAGAGTAGTTCTAGAGTCTCTTATAGAGCAATTGCTTGTTGCAATTGTGGAATGGGACACCATTTCTACTAAAATATGGAGAATTGGGAGTTAGATGAATACATTCGAATATGAAATGGATAATGTGTGTTCCTTAAATTTATCCTCTAATTGTATACCAATAGTAGAGAAATTGAGACCATTTAGTACTCGCATTTACCACATTAAAAAATGATTTTAAAACTATTTTAAATCGAAGGGAGTATCCAATGTTTGTCAATTTTGTGATTTTTGGATAGAATTATTCAAAGTAATGATTTTGTTCATCACATGAAGTGTTATTTTGAATTTCTAATTACTCTTTTGTAAATTATTTGTGTTGTATGTGTCGTTTCAAAGATAATGAAAAAGAAACTATTTTCTTTGAAATTTGCAGTATAGTATTCTATTATGAAGGCAAAGATGGGATAAAAGATTAGATCTCAATTTGATTTTCATTGAAAAATTGGTTTAAAGAGATGTGGGGTTAGTTTCTACTTGAAATTGAAAATTCATGATGTCAATCTTTTCGATTATTAATCCCTCCTTATACTTTTCCTTAGCCTACATTAAATGCATGCCAATTCTTATTCTTTTAGATGCCATATGATTTTAAGTTCAATTGGGAATTCATGTCTAGAATGAAAATATTTCATAGTTGATACAATCTAGTTGATAACTTTTCCAAATTGGAGTAGCGTACATGAGAGGCAAATTCAACACAAATTAAATAATTTTTGTCAAAAAGTGTTACAAGTTCCATCTTATGATTGGTTTAAGGTGACTTAGACCATTCAAAATCTAAAGTGGAAATTCATTTTTGACACTTTTTTATAGACTTTATATATAGGCTATACAAAAGTGTCAAAAATATATAGCCTATTCATTTTTGATGTTTTACTATGATGGACTCATAAAGAAAATATTGCTCTATTTTGGGACTACAATTTTATACTTTGACATGCCTTTTCTTGTAATTGCTAAAACCTTTGCATTGTTCTTTCATCCAAATTTTTATCATTTTTTGTTGAATTACAATTAAGTGGCAATCATAGTTACATATACTCTAGTTGCATACAATCTAATCATTTTTTCCTTCAAATTGGAATATCAATCACAATTGAAATTTTTTACATTTATCCAACATAATGAAATTTGGAGTTGAATCCTATGCCTCTAGATAGGAACACCTAAAGAACGCTATTTTGTCTACTACATATAATTTCTACTATTATTTTGATATCTCTCTATAACTCTAATTTTTTGGTATATACTCTAAAATCATTTCTTGGATAATATGTACACATTGATTTAGGAGAAGTACATAATGAGAACACCTATTCAAGTGACACTTTTGAGACACCCACCCATTTAAATGTCCCTACTTTTATCCCTAAGCACTTTGATGTCCTAATTATGGACAATGAACAAAGAGATTCCAAGGGTTTTTTAGACCACATAACTTCTCATTCATCCCAACCAATGCTTGATTTAAATTATTTTTTTTGTATGATGAATTCAATGAATATGAGATAAATTATATATATATATATATATATATATATATATATATATATATATATATATATATATATATATATATATATAATGCCACACTAGCCAGAAAATGATTGGATGAATGATTTTCCATATCACTGTAGAAATGAAAAATACACCTATTGGTCGATAAATCATATCATTTTGGACAAAGTACCTCAGTGATAGATCTCATCTTTTAAGGGTTAACCTTGAAACACTAAATTAGTTACCATAGAAATCATTGTTTGGGGTATTGTGTTAATCATCTGCTTATGAAAACCCAAGAGCACTCATTGGACGTCAAACTACTATATATGAGACCTCCCCTTTTCACACAAAGTTCCACGAATGAGCATCTGCACTTCTTTCTTATACATAAGGATTCTTTGTCATCCAAGAAGCACTTTTAAACCGCCACATTGTTCCAGGGTTCAACCTTAGAATGATATTGAAGACCCATAGTATCCGATGAATGATTCCATTTTTCAATCAGTAGAGACAAAGAATGCACCTATTGGTCCAATTATAATGTTGGGAGCATCTTAGTGACTACCCTTGGTCACAGGGGGGGCACATCTTTCCAAAGTTAACCCTTAAACAATGTTGAGGATGTTTTCCGGCCAATGAATGACAAAGAATCACTCCATGCAGGACAAGAGTGCAACTCTTCATCCTCCAAATTTTGCAGGAAAAGGGAATGTCTTCTACAATGGCTTGTCTCCCAACGAGTGCTTTTTCATTTTTTTTAAGCCAACAATTCACACGGTACCCAAACAGATGACTTCCACGGTGACTAGCTCGTTGTTTAAGGGTTAGTTTCCTTCCAACAACAAATGCTCATAACATTGCTAACCAGCTTGGTTTCGTCCCCCCAAGTGGAGGTATAATTCCCTCCTATATACCTGGGGGAGAGTTTAGTTATAATGATGCACAAGTCATTGGATGGGCAGAGGTGATGTAGCACCAAGTTGTCAGAGCTCGGTATGTCATTGGCAAGGCTACTGTTGATAGCTCCTGATTTTTTGGGGGCAAAAGGGTCCCCTAGGGAAGGTTAATAATGTTATGCTAAGGTGCGGTTTAGTTCCGTGGACCTTGACTACCGAATTCAGTTAGGGTCTCCTTCGTAGCACAATTGAGGGCCGATCAAGCCCATTGATCAACGGTGGAATGGGAATTCTAGAACCACGGTACCGATGAAGCCCACTCATCAACGGTGGAATGGAAGTGGAAGTTCCAGAAACACCATTCCACCGCTCATTTGTTTTATGGGGCTTCAGTGCAAGTTCCGACTCCACATGGAAGCTTGCCCTCACTTCTCTAAACTCCAAAGTTTTGGCATCCCCAACAGCGAGTAAGCCTAGATTCTGGCCTGACTTTAGCTTAAGCCCCTCTTCGCAACTTCCTCCCCAGGGACTGCTGCCGGCAGGTCCCATGGAGTTTCGAATGCTGTGCAAGCAGGTCAACTCCGGCCCCAGGTGCTCCAATTTCCAGCAAATCAACTTACCCTTCCAAACTTAAAAAAAAATCCAGAACCCAGGTAAGGTAGGAGGTCCATAAATCGCCCACCTAAGACCTAAGACTGGATATGGGGGGAGCGAAGCTTTTTGAAAAATATCTTTCAGTGAATTTTCCCTTCAAAGACTGAATTTTGAGGGAAGCGAAGCTTCTTGAAATTAATTTTTCCGGAAAGACAAGTGAAAGTGGCATCGAACCCAAGTTCGTTTCCTATTTTTTGGAATCAGTCATGAAATTTTGAAGTTGAAACGGCAGAGGGCTGAAATCACCCACCTCCTCAAATGTACACCTTTTGCACATTGCTGAAGGCTATTGGAAGAAATAAAAGCAACGTGTAAAAAGGTGTGCATTTGAGGAGGTGGGGCGATTTCAGAGCCCTGTGCGTGCTGTGAGAACCTCATCCCTTACGCCTTGGCTGAGCACACCCTACCCTAACCAGGGGTAACCCGGGGTCCCATCCAGGGTTAAGTAACCCTTTTCCCCGGAGGCTCACCAATGAATGGAATTAGGAGCCGTGTTTCAACACACTAACTCCGGTTCCAAGGTTGGTCAGCCCTCCCGGGGTGGGGTTCCATTTTCCATAGGAATGGGTCTCCCAAGGCGAGCCAGCAATTGCACATGTGCAAGAAGTCTGTTCACACGGGGGGAACCAGCTTCGGGTCAATATAACAAGACCTACAAAACGAACGCAGAGCAGGAGCCACTATGTACACAAGGGCTACATGATGGTCCTAGGATTGTTGGGTAGGGGTAGATTCTGCACTCACCTGGTGGGATATGAGTTGGGGGGCGGAGACCGAGAAGCACCTCCGGTAATGGGAAGAAGAATTAGAATTTCAATACTGTAGTTGTAGGACAGGGTCGGCGGAAAATTAATTCTAAAAATAGACGACAAAATTGTAAGGGATTTGTTTTCCCAAAGAATGAAAAAATTGTATGGAGGAAAAAAAAAATATTGGCCAAAAAATCCTATTTTGAGCATCTATTGAACCTTATTTTTGGGGGAAAAAAAATATTCGACAAAGAAGTGCCAACCTTATCTTGCACTTACAGTAGTGGGTTGGTTGATTCATTTGACCTTGGCTTGGGATAAGGTGGAATGGAATCAAGAGGAAGGAAGTTCATCTCATGGGAATGGCAAGTGTGGACCACTTTGGTATCCGGTCAATATACTGGTTGTTGTATGTGTGTTGAAGCAATGGGATTAAAAGTATTGAGGTTGGTTTGTAGGGGAGTTGCTGGGCGTCTCTAGTGTGGGAAGACTGATGGTTTAGGGTAGAGACCAACAAACTTGGGAGTTTTTTCTATTGTTGTGTGTTTTGACGGGAGCCGAGTGGAGTTGCTCTTTACCCTTTATAATCCTAAATTGGTTTTATAGAGGGAGAGGGGACATGTTCCTACACCATTTCAACATTTTTGGCCATACAAAAATTCATTAAAAAAAAACTTTGGAATTTGATTTATCTTGAGATTTGCATTTAAATTACAAGATATAACCTTGATAAATACCTTCCTACTTTAAGGATTTCCTAGTGATTCCTTAAATTCTCGTAGCACAAAAAAACCTTGCTTTAACAAAAAAAACTAGAACAAAATACATAATTGCACCACAAGCGGCTTCGTCTACAATATCCTTAAAGTGCTTTTTTCTTGCGGGGGGTAATAAAAATGTGAATATGCACGCGTTTCTAAGATTTTTTTTTCCCAATTGCAAAATCCTTCATGTCCAATACGGTAGTATTTGGCTTGAAAATCATGTCCCCCCCCCAATGGCCCCTCCCTAACAGTATGGATTCCAGAAAATTGGATTACGTCTCTACGCTCACTGGAACGTGCCAGCTTTCCCTGAGTCACCCAAGACCACTGAACTTGACTCAACTACGGTTAAGTGCCCGCAGTTGACTATTGTCAAATCCGGGCTGTGAGACTGATTCTGGGAAGGTTCAACCGGGTAATCTAGGTTTCCTGGTGATTTTCTTCCCAACACGGCTTCCGATTTCTAAATGCTGGTTGTCAAAGGAAGTCGGCCACACGCCACACGCCAGCGAAGTCAGAGGCTACCCCACTTCTACACACTTCTTCACAGTTCACACGGTTACTAAAATCAGGTACCCAATCAGACTAATTAGGTTGCTCCATTGCAAATTTGTCAACATTTCACAAAGTTTTCATACTTTCATGTGTGAAAAAAGAAAAAAAATATGGAGTAGGGTACGGCAATGTGAATGCAAAGAATCTCGTTAGGAGAAATAGCATGCCGAGGCACGGTACACCAATGATGGTAAATAGTGTTGGCAACACTAATTACGAAGCATAACACTAAATGTCAACAATTTTCTTAACCCTTTAAACCCCATGGTCATTTTTCTACCAAAACCACTCACAACTACCACTTCTACTACAATCACCTACAAAATAAATTTTTTAAAATATTTTTTAGAATTTAATTGTAGGATCTTGTTCTACACTTGTCATAGATTACGTGATAAATTTTTATATGATTTTTGACCGTATAGATTGAAAGATATTAGCATTCAAAGTGAAAGAAAAAAAATTCTTTCAAGAAGTTGCTATGATTGCCTGCAAAACAAAAAGCTCCATAACCATGTCCATAACTTTCACATCTCTAATCTAAATGGAATGAATTGAAGCTTTCCATTTACAAAAAAAATATAATCTACATGAACAAAAACATTAAAAAATTTATTTTGATTTTTTGTGAATTTTTTTTTACTGGCCGGTTTCCCCCATTTTGAGATTATTGTGGCATGACTTTTGCTTTTGGGCACCGATTGAAATAAAAATTATATTCCCAAAAAGCTCTTAAGTTTTTCTATTTTACGAAAAAGTTTCAAAAAGTTTTAGTAAAAATTGAGATCATAAGAGCCTGCCCAAAATCCATTATGTCCCCCCATAGGGACAATGGGACTTTAGGGATTAATGTTACCAACACTAAATTTCAACATAGACATTAATTGTCAACTATTGGCTATAAATTTTTTACAAGTTTACATTTAGTGTTACATATTATTTCATTAAATTGAAGGGAGTGAGGGAAGAGGGAAGGAGGAAGGGGAAGGTAGGGAAGGCAGTTTTAATGTTACCAACTCTATATACAAACTACTTGGAATTTAGAGTTTGTGGAGTAAAAGGCTAGGTAACACTTTTAGTAACATAACACTAAATTCCATTATTAGTGTAGTGGTTAGGGATGTTATTTTTTTGTAAAGAATCTCTCCCCTACGCAAAGCAAGATGCTAACCCCGTCCCATGGAGTAGAACAAACAAGGTGAAAATGTAAGAGTTTTACCTCAGAGGGACACATGGGGATTTTTTCAAAATTTCACGTATGAAAAAATTTGCAAATTTTGAATTCATATTCGCAATCCAAGACCTCAAATGAACTAGGTGAGTCCTAGAATATGCCTTAAATACGGCACATAATAGGGGACAAGATTTTGCTTTTATCCTAAAGAACTTGCCTTTTCACCTAGTTGGTTCCACTTTGTAGGATAGATTTTAGAATCTTGCCTACACAAAGGTCAGATTTGGCATAAATTAAGTCATTCTAGAAGAAGAAAAAATGTCACATGTCATCTTGTGAAAAATTTGAGGCAATGTAGACTTCTGAGAATTTCAAATTAAAATTTAATTTTGGCACGTAAGTGTTGAATTACACCTTCATGTATAGAATGTTTATGTTACTATACATAACTTCAATAGTTGAATGGTTGAATCTTGGTCAACCATGCCCAATCATAGGCCTAACTAAAAGGCTTAAGAGTCCTATATTATGGATTAAGCATGTTTTTCTCCACTCAAAGAGAGACTATTTTACGGAATTAGCATGGCTCTCTCAGTCGAATGTTAGACTATTATTTGCTCTCAAATAGGGTCTATTAAAGTACTTGTAACTTGTTTGACCCATTAGAGCACATGTGAACCACTATATGGTCATTGGTCTTAGCAAGTCATCTATTTTGAAATGGGATGTAAAGTATGAAGTTCAAATGTGACAAAAGTTTGTAGGTGCATTTGGCACTATCCAAATCATGATTTTCATTTATAGAAAAAAAATTTAGGAAATTTTGTCTCGTGAGATTTTGAAAAGTATAATATGAATTTTTGATGTTTTAAATTTTGAGATGTTTAGTGTGTGAGTGCATATGTTGTTTTGAGGGCCTTTGGATACTTGGTTGTATTGCTCTTTTTTGTGTTGGCAATAGATTTCTCTTTGTTTTCAAAAGAATCTTTAGATTACCTCCTCATAAATTCTACTAAAAAGGTAGGGATGTAGATTTTGAGTTTTTTGGAAAATTAAATTATGGCATGAGAAGAATCCAAATATTAGATCTTCATTATAGCAAGTTTCCCTTTTGGTCCCATTTCCATTGTAATCCCAAAAGTTCTTTCTTGTTTAGGAGTTCAAAACTACTTCAAAATTTGACTGGTCTACATAGCAAGGTTAAAATCTTTATCTATATTTCTATTCTAGCAAATCCAACTATAGGATCCTTTATTTAGCATGTTAGAGTACACCCTTCTAAAATTTTAGAATAAAGAAACTTACCAATTGCAAGATCATGATACTTGGGTTTTAAGAAAAAATATTTTCAATTCTTTATGAATGGTTAGATTTCATCTTTAAAACATTTTATTCAAAAATGTGTAGATCCTACAACTGGCAACCCTAAAAATATGTTGAAGAAATAAGCTGGGAATATATGTTAATTTACAAAAATATCATATTCATGCATGAAAAAATAGTTAATAGAAAGAAGTAGATAATCATTTAAAATACTAAATTATTGTGAATTTAGTTATGGAAATGAAAAATTCCAATCCCAATGGTTTTAATGTTGTAATAAACAATCTACATCCTACAAATTTATTTTATTTCAAAAAATATTGAAAATTGAGTTGAATTAAGGACTTCAAAGTTTATTTTAGAATGTAGATTCTATAATTGCTTGCAATCTTAAATTCCTCATAATTTTCATCTCATTGATCAAATGGAATGATTTGAATCTTTTTATGTATATCAATAAATATAGAAAATCAAATTTGAATTTTTGTTTTTTAAAAAAACAATTTTATTTGAACTGTTCGAGTTGCTTGGATTGAAAAAGAAACCATATATCATACAATAACTTATTAACCATGTAGTCAAAAGTTATGAAAATTGTTGCGCCTTGAAGCTACTCATTGCCCACATGTTGTGTGAAAATTTCAAAGAGAAAATTGGAAACCATAGTTATTGACAATATAAAATTTTTAGTGGGTTACCTAATTTTTTTATATTGCCAATAAACATTATTTGGTCCTTTAAGGGTCAATTCATTCATAATCTTATTCAATAATCACAAAGCACCAAGCAACATAGCGTATTAATTAAACTTTTGAAAGAATATCCATAAAAACTGTTTTTAAAAAAACTAAAATGCACTTCATAGAGTTCATGTAAGGTAATCTACTCTAAAACTACCCCTCTCCTTCAAATTGCCCCTTGTTATTAGCTGGAGAATAGAGATGAGGTGATCTTTAAATGAACCACTTTAGCTATTGAATGAATCAAGGAAAAATTGATTTTTTTTAAAATTTGAATTTATTCCAATTAAAAGAAAAAGGAACCAAAAAACGGCGGAAAGTTAAAGACCAAGACCTTGGAGATTAAAGAAGCAATACAACGCCAAGGGTAAATGTACATGAAGGACCCACAAACGGTTTTTTTTTAATTTTTTAAATCTTTTAAATCTTTATTCTTTAATTACAAGTTGCGAGTTGATGGATTTTGCAAAATTTGTGCCCAAACTATATTTTTTTTTGGCAAAATAGTGATTTTGGGTAGCTCACTATAAATGGAATTTTTAAAAAGAAAATTCACACAACATCATCTCAAACTTAAGGACAAACAAATTATTAACAAATATTGCATTGATTCAGTGCCTTCATCACTACGTACTATAATCGCATCAATTATGTGCATTTTTATGCACTAAATCAGTACGAAAACAATGAATATCAATAGCGTGCTGTTTATGTACTTTAACTATACGATTACTTTGTAGTTATGGTGAAAATGTAATCCAAAACATTTAGGGGTTGAATAGTCGCTTTTAGAGCAAAGTACCTGAAGCTCTCAAAAACATTCATAATTCACTTTTTGGCTTCGTTCTCCTGTTCTCGCTCACAGGAACAGAGATCACATTACTTGGACCAAGCGTCCCCTCCTTTGTAGCTTATTTTTATAGATTTTTCTCACTCTTTTGTCTGTGCTTGTTTCTCTTCGTTGCTCAGTTTTTTTGTTTTCTTTTTTGTCTTGGCTGTTGTTTTGTATGGCGACTTCTTTTTTTAATGCAACGGTTCCTTCATTTGTTAAAATTTTTAAAAAACAAAACAAAAAACACACATTCATAATTGAAAACATTCATGACCCACCGGGTGGATGCTGCCTCCCTCAGGGCAAGTACATCTCTCAGGGAAAGTACAGCTCTGTAGTCTACACTATAGTACATGGAGTACTACAACATATTAACATACAACAAATACAAATTATACAAAATCTTTTCCTTTTTTTTTAAAAAGCCCAAATCATTTTTTTCAGTATGTACAGTACATGATGAGATTTCTGTGGGGTTTTTTTTTTTTTTTTTAATTATACAGTGCATACAGGTCCCAACTCCCAATGGACCTTTTAAAGTTTAAAGGGTACTTCTTCAATCATAGAATCTTGATGATTGGTGTTAATTGCCTCCTGAAGTTATACTCATGCCAAATTCAGTAAGCAATTCAAAGTCAATTGATGGTTATTAAACCAGTTGCATCTTTCTTTACTCACTGCCCTCTAATTTACAGAAAAAACTTTTCCCCATCCGCTTAACTTAGTTGCTGAAAAAATCATACAAGCAGTAACTGAACCCCCTCTTAAATTCATCTCATCTCCCTCTTTTTCTTTTTCTTTTTTTTTTACCCTTTTTCTTTTAAGCCCAATAAAAAATAAGAGAATTTGATTTATTCCAATGGAAAGAAAACAAACTGAGCCTCCATTAATTTGTTTTCCTCTCTCTTTTTTGAATTCGTTCAGTTCCCTCCCATGGGCCTCATTAATGATCGTCTTTGTCAGTACTTTTTAGGTGAAGGTTCTGATAATGGGATTCAATGCCAACCAACAAACTCTCCAGCAAAACAGTAGTCACACTGGGGATGCACTTTTATCTTAATAGTATGGGTAAGCAAGTTAAAGGGTTGTTTTTTGGGGTAAGAAAGGTGTGAGTTAAAAAAAAAAAGGTGTGAAATTAAAGAAGGAAAGAAGAACATGGGTGAGTTGAGTTATATACTCAAGTTTTTGACTGGCTGGGTTTTTGATAATGGGGCACTGGGACTGGTTCATAAGGATTGCATGGGAGGGGAATTATCCCTAATTTGCACCAACTTATTAAGTTAGTATGGGAATGAATGCCCAACATGGGGATTGATGAGGCCCACTTTTGGAGGCAAGAAAAAAGCTCCACTGAGGGGCTCTCAACACAGAAATTTGGAGCAAATGGGGTATTGAATTCCCATGTGGGAATTGTGGACGTAATTGAAAACCAGAAAAAGCAACCATTTGCCCTTCCTTTCAGGGCCTCCAAATCAGGGATGGGGGGGACTAGAACTTTGCTAAGTAGAGGACCAGCCTCCATGGATTTTTTATTTTATTATTATTATTATTACCTATTTTTTAAATAATTTAAAAAAATTATAGGCAGTGCAGAAAGCAATCTTCATTGCGGATGATGGAGCTATGTACATCCACGACAATGGATGAAACCTGAAATATATGGATGAAGTTTTGTTTATTCATCCAAATGAATTTACATTCATCCAAAATAGAGTGATATTGTTGCCCCAAGGTTTGGTAGCGTTTTGCAATTTCACCCACTCACCAAGGAAGAACATCTTTCCTTTTCAATTTTCACTAGAAAGTAGTGAATTCGCTCCTTATTCCCTTGCCATTTCAACTTATTCCCTACCAAAACTTCATCGCTTCTTCGTAAAAATTGGCTCCAAAAAATGAACCCTACTTCCATGGCATTCAATTCTCCTTTGCCGTGGTTCTCGCCACATGTCTTGTCACTACTGGATGTCCACTTTCTCTACAAGGGATGGAGTGACTTACATTCTTAATGGGAAGGGGAATTAACTTATTAGTGTCAAAGCAAAAGGATCATGGGTGATTATTTTTTTTTCGAGATGTGGGGTACTAGAAAAGTCAGAGAAACGCATTAAAGCATAGAATGGAAAGGACAAGAAAAAAAATTGAAGATGGTCTCATGGTCTGGGCTTTTGGCATGAAATTTGGGTACTTTTATAAAAAGGGACGTGGTTGTGGTGTACGGTATTCACTTCATGGGGGGCATTGAAAGAAGTACTTGTTTCCACTCATGCAAAATGGCCATGAGGAGTTGGGAAGAGGTTCAGCTGACACTGGGATTGCCCTCCTCCTGCTGCCACGCTACGGACCATGGAAAGAAACCCTCACGGGCGCCCCCCCACCGGGGCACCGAATACCTCCCACCTCGCAAGACCCGATTATACCCCTGCGGTGGACGTGACCCGGGGCCACTAAGGTAGGAGGTTCATAAATCGTACACCTAAGGGCTGAAACTGAGCTTTGGGGAGGTGAAGCTTCTTGAAATATTTTTCAGTAAAATTTTGTTGAAAGAGAAGTGGAAGTGGCATCTAACCCAAGTCGTTTCATATTTTTTTGGAGCTTTGTGGAATTAGTCATGAAATTTTGAAGTTGAAATGGCATAGGACTCTCAAACTATCCACCTTCCTAAAAGGTACATTACTTGTACATTATTGAAGGGTATGAAAAAGCAACATGTACAAACGATGTACATTTGGGAGGTGGACAATTTTAGAGCCTGTGTGTTTTTAGAACCTCCTACCTCATTCTTTAGAAAATTTGGTGCACCGATAATCGGGTCATTTTTCCCAAAAGAGGGTGGGATACCGTCAAGGCAAGCATGGTTGGACAAAATCATCTTTTGAATAAATACGAGAATAGTACCATAGGTGAAGGTATGGTTTGGCATGCCATTGTCAAAATCGAATTTCCACATCAGATTCTTAGGGGTCCATGTCACTTCACACTATTCACAACAAGATTCACAAGATTTAATGTGGCACTATTTTAATATAATAATGACTTAATTTATGCCAAATCTGACTTTTACATAGGGTAGTGAAGAACGTAAGGCCTTCATCTTTTGAAGAGTTTCACTCCACGTGGTGTATTGACAATGTTCTTTGCATTGGTAGTTTAGCCTTGAAAAGTCGATAATGCCCAAAACAATTGGTGTTTGGATGACTTTGTGGCATTGTAGAAGACATTGCTTTAGATTTGAAATTTCTCTATAAAAATGATAATTTTTGAGTTTTTGCCAAACTAATGAAATGAAGGTTGTTACTCTAATTTTTATTCTAATTTGAATTTTGGAAAAATTCCTAGAATTGAATATTTCATTTCAATTTGAACTTTGGATGTACTTTCAACGTCTATTGACACTAACTCCATCCCAAAATAAATCCAAGCATTAAATGTTTTTTAGCTATAGTGGAGGGCCATTTCAGACCTATTCTCCATGTTGGTAACTAGCCACTATTAGCCATAATTTTAAATAATTTTAAATTTTCAAGTATTATTAAAATAAAATATATTAATAAAAAAAATATTTTTATTATTTGATATAGCAGTCGTTTGGCCATATCAGATTGCTACTGCAATAGAGTTTCCATAGTCTAAAAACTTGTAGGAATTTGCAACCTTTTAGACTAGGTGAATTTTGTCTAATGGTTTCCAAATATACTTGTTCCAAATTAATCCGAAATTGGCTCTCTACAGCTTGTTGGATAACAACTAAAACTAGTTCAATCACCCTAAAACAAAAAAATTCGCAAATACCACACTCCAAAGACTATATAGGAATTCTATACATCCATGCAAAGGAAATCGAAACACAAACTCTAACTAACTAAAGGTAAAAAAAATCAATCCACAACTACTACTAACAAATCTCTTGTTGAGAATTTTCTAGACTTGAATTAGAAAACATTGTCAAAATTGAATATAGAAGACGTCAGTGGACATCACTACACCAATATTGCTTGGAAAATGATCAAAATTAATACCATTGGAGTAGTTCCAAAAAGGCCAAAAAAAAATCCAATTTCATTGCTTGTTTTCAACATGTGTTGTTTCATTGTTGATTTCCATTCTTTCATGCCCAATGGGGTTAGTAGAAGCTACAATAACTACATGGTCCTTTGAAAACAAGAGCTACTCACGCACTAATCTAGCCATTTCTAAAAACTGGATTTATTTTGGGATAGAGGGAGTACTTATCATTAGATGATTTTTCAAAACCTTTAGAAGACTGTGAATTCTCAAACTATGGGGAATGTATGAATAACACCAAATCAACACTTTGACATAGTTGGGAGACAGACAAGTCAAATAATTATATTTAATTTATTTTTAAATATTTTTAAATAATTTGGATGATTTTTAAAAATAATTTAAAATAATTTAATTATTTACCATCATTGCAATGGTTTTCATCAAAGAGAACAACTTTAAAATAGGTTTCCAAATCCCCTCTAATGGGAATGACACAAAAATTTGTTTGCACTATAATGTGCTTTACTATAATGTGCTTCACTATACTATAGATTGAGATGTATCACGTATGTATAGTTGAAATCTTCCTCTCCCATGTGTCAAAATACTCATATATTCAATTTTCTCTAATTGCAATTGATTTTGTAGAGCAATGTGATATGTACATAGCATGAAGTATCTTGATGGATTAATAGAATGTACAATTGTAAGTTGTGCAACTAGAAATGGTTGAGTCTTATTCTAAAGGACTACAATGTTTTGAAGCCCATAAATACTTCAAAATACTCATTTAAAAAATATAGTTAAGTTTTTTTATTTATATTTATTCTTTAACAAATCCAACCATAAGATCCTTTAGTGAACTTGTTCAAGTTAATATACCCTTCCAAAATTTTAGAGTATGAATCCCCAACCATTGCAAATTAAATTTCGAAAATTAGTTTTTTCTAGCCTTTCCCAAAGGTGAAGTTTTTTCTTCCAAAAAATTTAGGAAAAACATGTACATTCCATGGCTTATGCATTTTAGTCGATACGCTGGAAAATGAGTTGAGAATATATGTAAATAAAACTTACCCCAAAAATTCATATTTAGCTTTAAAAGACTTATAAAGTAGAAGGTATACTACTAATAACTTTCACTAAAAATTGAGAATTATCAATCCTAATGGTGCAAATGTTCCAATAAACAAATAAATATCATTTCTATTCGTTTTATTTGAAAATTTTCAAAATTGAGTTTAAAAAAACAACTTTGCATATTTTTTTCTATCTTCATTGCCCCCAAAATAAAACTCCTTGTAGCTCTCATCTCACTATTTGGAATTAAATGGTTCAAATGTTTTTGTGTAGGTATCAGTCTAAACAATCAAATATAAATAATATTTCTTTAGAATATATTTTTAGATGCTAGCTTTTGCATTGAAAAGAAAATGAGACTTATAACTTTTGCAATACTTATTGAAATGACGTGAAACAAGGCTTTATATATAAATTAGGATGATTAACATCTATTATGAAAATTTCATGTAAAAATTATAGAATATGAAGTCAATATATTCTACCCAAGTTCTAAAAAACAATTCAAATGGGTCTCATTAGTCCTTTAAAGCTAAAATGATTTTTCCTTGTTGAATAATACTACATTGATTCAAAAAACAATTCAAATGCACAACATTGATTATTGTTGAGTGGATAGAATGAAATCCCAAACACAAACTACAAATCTAGTTTTTGAATTCCTTGATAATTTCCTTATTTTATTATTATTTTATTTATTATTATACAGTACTTGCTTTTCTAAGTCTAATGTGTACCTTGAACAAGAGATACCCTATGTGTAGGTCAAATTCAACATAAATTAAATCATTTTGCAAAAAAAATGCCTCATGTTATATTGTGAATGGTGTGAAGTGACATGGACCTTTGAGAATCTAACGTAGAAATTCAATTTGGGCACTTGATTGCCAAATCAGACCTTTACATATAGTATCAAAGCTAGCAATATCTACACAACCTAGCTAATATTTATCATGCAAATTGCCCTCTTCACTTGTCCCTCTAAAGTTGTTCCAAGGATGCATGTAAAATAAAAGATTCCCTATTTTGTGCTTGATTAATTTATCTTTCCACCCCGACTAGTGAATTTGAAGCCTTTGATTGCAAATATGAATTCAAAACCTGCAAAATTTATCATGACAAAATAAAAAAAACTTCATTTTCCCTCAAGGACAAGTGAGGGAGGTGGTTCATCCTAGCCAATAAAATTATCAATACCTTCAACTTGCTCTTTTCTCACAACGATAGTGATCATGGACCAACAATACTTTTCCTTTTTGAACAATTGTTACATCCATACCTTAGTTAATTACATACAATTGTTTCATCCACACCATAGTTAATTACATACAATTGCTACATCCATACTTTAAATTAGGTTGTTTTGTTTTATTTGTTACAGCGAGATCTTTGGAACCATGCATCCCCCAGTCCCATTTTTGGTACCGCCGGAAAGCCCACTACAAAGAGGGATGCATGGACTTTGTTTCATGGCATTTCTTGGCATTCCCACTCACAGTGTGAAAGTTACTAATTTTCGATGTTTTTAAGGAATTAGAAAATTATTTTTATTTTTACTTTTGACTGTGACAACAAACAGGGGGGCACACTACACTAATGATGGTATTTAGTGTTGGCAACTCTAATTACGAAGCACAACACTAAATGTCAACAATCCGGTTAATGTTACCAACACTAAATGTCAACATAGACACTATTTGTCAACTATTGGGTATAAATTTTTTACAAGTTTACATTTAGTGTTACCTAACTATTTCATCAAAATGCAAAGAAAAACGTAAGAACCCAAGAAATCTATGACATGTTCAAAAAAGTTACTGCTCAAAAAAGTGAACATAACACTAAATGCCAATTAATTGACATTTAGAGTGGATAAGATAAAAGCTCAAGTAACACTATTAGTAACATAACACTAAATACCATCATTAGTGTATTGTACAATAACTTAGTCCTTGCAATACCTGCATAAGATATTGCCCCCAATTGGACTACCTCAACTTCACCTATGGTCGACAACCATTTGCTTATGTGTCACTAAGTCATTGGACCTCACTTGCCCCAAAATCACTGTAGTAATGTAACTAAAGTGAAATTTGTCTGCATCTTCTTTTGAGTTGCAAGGAATGTTCCATTCCCAGTTCCCTCAAAACTTGAAGCCCCCCTTGATTTCATGCTAAAATCTCTCCTCACTTAGTGACCAAGTAGAATTAGTGGACAGCCTAATTAGTGGATAGGTTCCTTTCCATGTGAATGTTATGGAAATTAACTGAAATCAATCACAAAAGTATTGTTACCCTCAGGGAAGGGTAGAGTCGGCATAAGGTAAAACAGCCCATTGTGGTCAGAATGAGGAGTTTGACATTATCTTGTTGTTGAAATTTTTCAATTTCTTTCCCACACTAAGGTAAGATAAACCCGTTGCGGTTGCCTAAGAAATGACCCATTGTGGGTTTTTTTCAGGATGTGGGATGTAGGCAACAATGCATGTCTTACATGACAGCAATGGAGTGAACACTGACCTCATTAGGGACTTCTGAGTTTTCAATGTGAAATCCATTGTAAAAATTGACTTTTTTGGCCTTCTATAATAGGAAATATTTTGACTGCATTAGAAAGTGAGATGAGAATTACAGATTCAGATTTTGTTGGTCTTAAGGTAGTCTACAGACTCTTTGGGGCTCAATGCTTCAGAAATTCCTAGCAAATTCATACTTTGTTAAAAAAATTAATTTCAATTGCACTTGTTGTTTTTCACACTTGTACTAATGTGGGAAAAAAATTGAAAAATTTCAGCAACAAGATGATGCCAAACTCCTCATTCTAACCACAATGGGCTGGTTTACCTTAATACAAGTGTGAGAAACAACAAGTGCAATTGAAATTAAATTTTTTTTGACAAAGTATGAATTCACTAGGAATTTCTGAAGTGTTCAACCCAAAAGAGTTTGTAGACTACCTTAAAACTAACAAAATCTGAATCTGTAATGCTCATCTCACTACCTAATGCAGTCCTATTATAGAAGGCCAAAAAAGTCAATTTTTACAATGAACTTCACATTGAAAAATCAGAAGTTCCTAATGAGGTCAGTGTTCACTCCATTGCTGTCATGTAAGACAAGCATTGTGGCCCACATCTCACATACTTAAAAAAATCCCGCAATGGGTCATTTGACCACAATGGGCTGTTTTACCTTAAATCAAGTCAATTCTTTGTTGAAAGAGTGCCACTTGTCATCTTGGGAATGGCGTGGGGTGATATGGGCCTTTGAGAATCTAATGTGGAAATTCAATCTTGGCACCTAAGTGATGAATCGAACCTTCATATATGGTAATCAAAAAGTCATTCTGAAAGCTACAAGAGATGTTATGGGAATCACTCCTCAATTGTAGACAGGTGGTCCAAGAGAAAGCATGTCTTGTAATGCACTCTTCAATCCATATTATGGCGCAATTTCATACTAAGTGGATGTTTAGGGTTCTTTGAAGACCAAAAGGTAATTTAGAACCATAATAGTTCTACTTTGGGGGCTTTGGGTTTGAAAGTGTAGTTTCATTTGTTTATCAATGAAAAATCCTAAGAATTAAAATTTTGAAAATTTATTTTGCAACTAATGCTACTTTGATTGGTCAACAAACTTGCCTTGCTTGATAACTACACCTATTTCTCACAATGATTATAAAACTTTTTACTTGTGTCAATAAAAAATCATTATGAAGGAATAAACTTCTTATAGCTTTGCCACCCCAATTCTTGTTGGTAATCATGATGGAAAAGGCTCCAACAAAATCTGAGAGAAGAAAATGCTAATGGACTCATCTTAAAAACATGTAGTTTCAATGCAATTGAATATGTGTGATGGATTTAACCTTGTAAGGACATGTCCCTCATGACTAAGGTAAGCCACCCAAAATAATTTGATTGTGGGATTGGCAATGGGATCTTTTAGGTTTGTAATGTCATTACATGGTTAATGTGTTGTGGGATGATGGATGACTAGAATAAAAAAAAATTGGTGTTATTCACATGTTTTTCCTATGCAAGTATGGGAATAGAACTTTGGTTGTAATTTGTGGACAATGGTGGAATAATCACGTGTATTATTGAAGAAGTTTGTCATTAGCAATTGAACAATGTTGAAAAGGTGAAGCCTCACAACAATCCTTCTAAAGTAAGCCATTTATAAGCTTAATTGTGACAACAATTTATGCTACTATGAAGCACTAGGACAAAATTTTAATTTTGAAATGTGTACCACGAACTACACAATAGCACAAATAATACTATTAGAAAAGTGACCATGGAGCAGCATGCTATAATGGTAGAGTTTGATGCACACTCCAAGACCACATTGGCAATAACTTTAGTATACAAGTGCACCAAACTTTCAAACTACAACATTGTACTCCATGGTCACATTTCCACTATTCAATATAAGAAGAATACAAAAACTTTACAATTATAGCTTAATAGTCTAAACAAGAATCTAAAATAATATTGTAAAAATTAGTAATATCTAATATGGACAATGGATTTTATTGAGAAAAAATATTCATTAATCAAGATAAAATATTTATTAGTAGAACAATAGACCAAACCATGTAGATGTGAAATATTGGTAATAATTTACAACTTTTGTTTGAAAGCCTTCTTTAAATTATTAATCTAAATTTTTCTTTACAACATATCTTTACATTTCCAAAATTTAGAACACAGTTGGTCTTAAAGAGACTAACATTTAAATATTTGATGGGCCCTTTATGCCAAATATTTTTGCTTATATGTCAAAGTTTTGTATTTTGGTATAATCATATTTGATTGCATTAGATCATTTGTATCCCCTAATCAACCCAAACCATGTATGTTTACAAAATTAACATTTTAGATCCTAATGAAGCAAAAAGTGGTCACTTAAAACACATAAAATATAAAAAACGTAAAATCTGTTCAAACTTTGTACAAACTAGATGCATGTTAGAAATCAAGCATTACATAAAATAGTACAAGAATTGTTGCATTTTAAACTATGAAAGATTTTCAAATTCCACAATAGACATTAGTAATATTCTAATGATACACTAATAAATCACAATATATGCTAATATATGATGATATACCATTGCATATTAACAATGTAGACAAATGCAATTTTCAAATTTTGTTTTTTGAAGATTACAAAGTTGATACTATAAAACCTATGTAGATTGCATTTTAAACTTTGAAATTAAAGAATTAAAAAAATTGAATAATAGCTTAAAATTTATCATTAAAAATGTTATAATTAATCATTTGCATCCAATTTTTTTTTGTAATTTTTTGTAATCACTATGTGGTTGTGAATATGATGAGGTGAAAGAGAACAACTTGAACTATTTAATCATATGCTTTGCAATATACAATATCTATTGCAGAATGTGGTGTTTGATGTGCACCAGATTTTACATATCATTCATAACACCACCAAGTGCACTTTCACCTTCTAAGATTGCACTTGCATATTTAATTCAATGTACTTAAATGTACATCATCAATTTCAAGAGTTCTTGCAATAAGTTCTTGAACACATTCATTGTTCATCCACTGGATATCATTTTTTTAGAATTTAAATACAATCTTGTATTGTAGAATACAACAAGCAAATATATTGTGAGAGACTAATTACATTCATTAACAATGGTTTGTATCCCAAATAAAGTCATTTTTCAACCTCTCCACATCCAATGCTTTTGCCACAACAAGCCTTCTTTGTGCAATCTAATGCCTATAAACTACTAATATAAAGGAGGTTCTAGATTACCAAACTACAACATGAAAACACTATTTCTAAAAGTCTTCATACATACATACATTAAGCTAAGGCAGTTACTCCTATTTTTGTTAGTAATGCAAGACAATACATCTCCACATACAAAAGGTCAAAATTGATTTTTTATTGCATACATCCAAATAGAATTAGATGTTGTTCCAAAAATAAATAAATAAAAAAAAAATTCTAAGGTACCAAGATAAAGATATAAATTATGAAAGTAAGATTCCCAAGAGCACTCCAAACCATTCACTTCATTCATACATCTCAATTTTATATTTTGGAAAAATAGAATGATTGATTGAATCTACAAGATTGTGAATTTTACTTTGATTCCCATATTGTCTTTTGAAACCATAGCCTCATATTATACCCCGGTACTTGCAGAGTTCCTTTCTTATACATTGAGGGTTAGTTTACACCCTTTTGAAGGTCCTTTTGAATTATCTAAGCGATGATTAGTAGAGAGATAGGCATAGTTCAAGTTGGATTTACACTTTAGCCAAGGCCCATGCCATTTTTTATGGATGAAAAGTCCACTTGGAATCCTACATGGCCAAAGTGGGTAATGTTTTGTGAATTTTGAGGAGCTTTTTTCTTGACCACATCTTTGAGGTAGGCCTAATGGATTTCTAGGAAACCAAGATTGGCTAAATTCTCACAGTTATAGATTTTGTCTATTTAATTGATCTTGTGGTTGACAATATCAAATCTAATAGTAAATAGATATAACTTGGTTGCACTATGGTCTCTTTTGAGTTTTTACCATGATCAAGCTAAATGTCATTACTATTTTCCGTTGTAGGCCCTCACTTCCTATGGTCACATCTAATACTAAAGTGAGGTATCTTGAAGTGCTCGTGATCATTTCATGCCTACTAAAGTATACAATTTGTTTTCTACTCTATGGTCCCATATTGGGCAAGATAGGGTGACCCATTTTCATGAACGAGGGGAATATGATGTTGATCAAGCTTTCATTATTGTGTGGCCCCAGAATAATACTTGACACCTATTGAAGTTCCTAAGACTAGTTTTTATTTTTTCGCTCCTAAAAAATACTTACATTTACCCGTAGATGGGGAACAAATTGGATTCTATTGGATACACTTCCTTAATTTGTATTAATGCCCAACTTGATGGAAAATTAGAAAGAAAAAATAATACAATCTTTGTTAATCCTCAAACGCCGCAATGGATGTATTTTATTCAATGAATGACAAAGAATCTCTCTATGCAAGACAGAAGTGCAACTATTCATCCTCCCAATTTTGTGGAAAAAGGGAACGTCTTCTATAATAGTTTGTCTCCCAATGAGTATTTTTTTTCATTTTTTTAAGCCAACAATTCACACAGTACCCAAACAAATGGTGACCGGCTCATCGTTTAAGAGCATCTCCACCCATCTTGCAAAATGAATGACTTCTTAAGAATGGCTTGCAAAAGTGTCCCACTTGTCTTGCAAAATGAATAGCTTCGGTTCTTAAGAGGGAAGTTGGAGGTGGCTTGCGTATTAGAGCCATTTTGCAAACCACCCACTAGCTTGCAAAACAAAAAAGGACAAGAAGTGGTTCCCCCCCTCCCAAAAACTCTCACCCAATCATAAAAACTTTTAATATTGTCAAACTGAAAATGACCGCTACAAAAATAATTTAACCACACATAACATCATTGGTTGGCCTCCTAGCCTACAACCAGTGAGGCTCATTACTCCCCCCCTGGCCTGCAAAATGGAAGGCCTGACATTTTGCTAGCCACATTTTTGCAAGACGGGTGGGCATGCTCTAAAGGTTAATTCTATTTCCTCGTCATCGCTCCACCAATTATCCCACACCTACCCTCACTCAAAATCAGACATATGCTAAAACACTTAACATTGTTTGGAAATAGGGCACCCCTTAAGCCGACCTTTAGTCCTAAGGCCATGTAAAATTGGCAAGTCGCCGGTCCCCAACTCGCCATGCCCAAAATTCAAGTTGAGCGCCGGACGGAGTTCGAATACTACGGCAACTGAAATCACGTCGGCTTTAACTTAAACTGAACTTAAGCTGCTTCAGTTCGCGTTCCCACTGGCTCCCGTCAGTGAGCCTTTCTTTATCGGGGGGTCCTGCCACGTCTGTTTATAGGCGCCGGAGCCAATTGGGAACACCGCGTGGGGTCCCCCGCCCGCCCGTCCGTCGTGCTCCCAGATCCCCTCCGTCACTCTTGCCAACCTAATTCCCCTCCCCTCGGAAGGACGGAAGGACGGACCGACCGACCGACCGACCAACGGACGGAGGCCTCCGTCCGTCACCCTGTCTGTCACCAACCGTAAATCATTCGTTTTGCGGCGCTCCCAATGGGGTCCAGGAGAGTTCCCAGTGGGCGAGGTCGTGGCGACTTTTCACTGGTTCTCATCGCGTTCCCAAGGTGTTCCCAAGGTGTTCCTATTTGTTCCCGTGGGGTTCTCAGTGCGTTCGCGAAGCTCCCCCGGCTTTTCCTGGGCTCAGGGGGCTTTTCAGGGTTCCCTTGTTATGTTCCCGATGCGTTCCCGACACGGTTTTTGTGGGAGTGAGTGTTTTTATGTTTTAATTTTTTAAATTTAAATTTTTGTGTGTTTGGGTTCTTTCTTTCTTTTCTTTCCTGAATTGGGCAATGTCCTCCTGCCAGTTGGTGCCACCGGATCTTCCTTTAAAATGACGACCTAAATTTGTTTGGGCCCTTTTCTAAAATGAACTAGGAATCTTCTTACAGTGTTGGTCCCTGAAATTAGAAGGGGGAACGAGGTTCCCATTCTGGTTTTCAGTTGGGCTGCTGGTCGTGAAAGGGCTGGAGGTTCGGGGCTTTCTGGGATTTAGGGCCCGTCTGGCAGATTCAGGTCGGCTTCCTTCCTTCCTTCCTTCCCTGGTTTTTATAAGGAAAGCTCGCTGTTGCCCTTGTCCATCAGTCACCGTGCAATTAGGGAGAGAACAATGAAGGGTGGGGTGGGGTGGGGGGTGGGGGGTGGGGTGCGGGGGTAGAACTAATTATTAAACCCTTGAAAGGCCCTTGCGGTCCCCCGTACGAACCGTCTTCAATTGTGGTTTACTATATGAATTGGGATACATTGTTATTTACATACTACCATGGTCATTGATTTACTTTGTGCTGAACAATATTTGGTCAATGTTATTCTTGTCAAATACTACCATATTCGTAACATACTACATGGCCGTCAAGGACTTTTAGGTCCTTCTAGGGTTTAGCTTCATATCTTGGTCTAGTGGTCAGACCATGGGAGGATTTTTTGTTTTTTAAACTCTTGGAGTGGAGCACTGGTATTGCTCCATTCTTGTAAATTCTATTTTCTTCTTGGTAGAGTGATGTGCACCTTCAATCAAAGGTTGGTAAGAACAATCGTCCCTTTTTGACATCCTTCCACTTGGAATGTACCTCCATCTATACTATTATCTCAAATATTAGACAACATCTAAAACTGGGTGAAACTACTTGGAGATATTTTGGGCGATCCCCCCCCCCCTCAAATCCCCTTTTTTCAAGTGTATTGGTAGCCACTACCAAATCTAGGTAAGATTTTGGCAAAAACTTGCCAAAATTTTAAAATTTGTTTTTTTTTCTTGTCCAAGGTTTGTGTCTCCATGGCATGTAGAATTGATCAAAATTTAGGGTTTTGACTTTGCAACCTAAATGCAGTGTTTGAAAAATCTTACTCTCTACAAAATTAGGTTTAGTAGGTTGAAACATTCCAAAAAAATATGAAGGCCACCTTTTTCTCAAAGAATCACTTGAAACCATGTCTAAAGGGCTTTGCTTGTCATTTAAGAATTAATCTCAATTTCCAAGGAACTGGAGGAAGATTAGTCATAAGTGAAGGGACCTCAATAGACTTTAAAATTTGCCCCACCAAATACAACTTTAAAAGTTCCACTCCTTTGTAATTAAAACTTGAAATTTCTATAATGGAAGCGCATTCAAAAGTAAATTGATTGGGCACAATGAAATTCAAATTCAAAGATTGGACAAAGAAAACATAACACTTGAATAGCTAGCTAAAAGACAAAAATTATTGTAGTTTTGAAAAGTCATGGTTACCAATGCACATTTCATTTTGAAGTGGATGCAAATTAGAATGAAACATGCATTGGTAATCGTGATTTGCCAAGACCACTAAACATTTTGTATTTTAGCTAACTATTCAAGTGGTTTGTTTTCTTTAGCCAATGCCTTGAATTTGAATTTTTTGGTACCTATTCATATTACTTTTGAATGCACTCCCAAAGACAAAATTTTCAAATTCCAATTAAATTTGAAATTTTAGAGTTGTATTTTCTAGGGCAATTATACTAGACTATTGAGAATGTTGTCAATGGCCTAGCATTGTTATAACAATAAAAAAAGACCCTCTTTTCTTGACCTTGTATCAAATCCCCAATTTTATTTTTTCATCCAAGACCAACTTCTTCTTCATGAAATTCTACTGAATTTCACTCACCTTTAGAGATATTGATGTCTAGATTCTTATCTATAATATAATTAATTTCTATTTTGAAAAATTCAAGTTGTTGAAGCAAAAATTTAGGATGCTTTGTATTTGATAATCATTTTTTCATTTTTTTCTTTAAAATTAGAGTAAATTCTCACAAAACAAAATTATAAATTTCATAACATATATTAGACATGATTGTGACTTCATCTTTGAAAAATTAAAATTAAAATTAAAAAAAATTAAAATTATAAAGATAGATACAAAGTAGATTATATATATTTATATATATATATATATATATATATATATATATATATATATATATATATATATATATATATGTTTTTGTTTTTTATTTTTTTTGTCTTTGTTTTTGTATTTTTTGCCTATTTTGAGATATTGTTTAGGTTTGTAGAAATATTATTTTCTTCCTAATGGAATTTAAGAGAAGTTGTTGTGAATTTATAATATACCAAGCACAAATTAGATGCCTCCAAATAAAGGTGTTTGAAAACCTCTTGTTTGCACCAAAAGATCCGTTTTAAGCCCAAATCTAGTCTACTTAGCTAGAACTAATTCACGACCTTTATCCAAAATTTCAAGACAATTCTCATCACATTATTTTTGAACCTTTATTTTCTGAAAGACTATGATAAAATGACACACAAAATGAACGATATACCATAGCTTTACAAACACCTCATGACCATTTAGTTGTGTTGTGCAATAATAAAGTGCATTTAAAATTTAGTAACAAGTAAAATATAATTTAAAATATAAATGTGGCTTACAATGGCTTACCAATAATAGAGTTGACAATTGATTGTTATTTAGATAATGATCGGAGAAGCTTTTGACATTTGACTATGTGGTATTTTTGTAAGTCTAAAAACATATGAATCATGTGGCTTTGATAAAGGTCCATCACTCCAAATAACTATATTGCCAAAAACAACATCATTTAATCCTTTATAGGGATTAATTGATCAACTTTTAAGCTATAATTCTAATATATAGTTGAGCTTTTTCTATCATATTTGGATGTATTTCATCCAATGCATAGAAAAATGATATAAATTTTAATACATAAAGATATATAACTATGTTTCATTTGAAGCATTTTCAAATTGCAATTTTTATTGTAAAGAGCAATGATGAAAAAAATTCATTTTTTTGCATATCCACCTTTAGAATGTGTGGAAAATTTTTGGTGCTTGAAAAATACTTTAGCAAACAAAGTGGAATAGAAATTAGTATTAATGTTAATTACAATAGCACTTGCTACCTACACCTTCATAGTATAGCTAGTTAAAATACCTTCAATAGACTTTTGATTCACCCTTGTGTCATAAAATAGAACATACCATTCTGGACCCCCTTTTTATTCTCAAGGACTTTATTTGATTCAAAGCCAATTTGTTCATTATTGAATTATTCTAATGGATTCCACTCTTCTTTTCAGATATTGATGAATTTTCATTCCTACTACTTTTGAAGATTGGTTTTAGTACATGTCTTGAAACACTAATAAATACCTACTATCCTTTCACTTCAAATATACATAAATTTAAAAATATATATAAGATAAATTTCTTTCCACTAATTTTTTTAATCATGTATATAACAAAAATAGACAAATTTTTCAAGGTGGAAATAGGTTAGGTTACATTATAGAAAGTTAGTCTTCACCTACAAGTGTTACAATTCAACTTGGTTATTGGTTACCAAGATATAAGATAAAACCCACTAATAGTTATTTTTTCTTTTTACTTCACCAAAAAAAATACAAAGAGATAGTTCAGTTGCATCGTTTATCTTTTGTACTTCCTTTGGTATAAATTTCAAATGGATAATGGTTAATTTATATGTTTTTGATTAGAAATAGTTGTTAATTTCACTCCTAAAGTTAGTCTTGAAGATGACATATGGAATATTATATTACCTAAATTAAAGGAATTAGAATAGAATAATGAAAAAATTGTATTGGAAGTTGAACAACCTTTGCCTCCTATGAATTAGTATATAGTTTTGTTGGTATAACCTTAGTAAATATCAAATCGTACTACATAGTGATACTAATGTTTGGTTAGTAAAATTGATGTGATTGAGAAGAATAATGACCTACACTATAAGAAACCCATATTTTAGATGACAGGTCTAATTTTTAAACGGATTTTAGATGACATCCAATGCAATAAATCCATGTTTTTATGTCAAAAAAACATCCAATGTAATATCAATGTTGATATAAAAACATAGGTTTGTGGCATTGGACATCACCTAAAATCTGTTTTGAAAAATTAGGCTCGTCACCTAAAATACATGTTTCTTATAGTGCTAGCTTGGATGTTGGTCACTTAATTTTGAATGGTGTAAACATACCTTCTATATATAAAAAAGTTATTTGTGAATTCTTGTAGGTAAACTACCCTATTCCAATCCAAACTCCCATTCTGAATATCTACAAGAAACTACATTCCAGGTTGTTTGCATTTGAAAACATAAAATACAAATAAATGAATCATTTGCTTACTTTAGGGAGTTGATTGTACAAAACGAAGGTAATATCTTTTGTCTAGAATGGGAGAATCTACGCATTTACTTACACATTGTCATCAATTCATTCTTAGTCGACTACAAATCAATGCAAATTGATTCATTCTTGCAATAGAAGTTGGTATTGAGGTCATTATACACTAGATTGGGCATGTATTAAGTTGGACAAGGATTGGTAGAAGCCCTACAATATCTATATTTTTTACTCTAAAATGCATATCTACAAGCTAAAATGGGATGTCTCCAAACTATATCCTTCTATAAATTAAAACAAAATAAATAACATGAAGTCTAAAAAATAATTTTCAAATTCTAATGTCATTTTTTATTGGTTGCCTATTGCTAATTTAATCATTTGGCATTTAGACAATTCGAGAGCTTAATTAAATTTTCTTGACTTTGGCACATAGCTTTCTCTAAATTTTTTGACACTCCTCATTGTAGTAATGAATGTTTTTTTTTTTTTTTTTTTTTCTATTCATGTGTAAATGTGTTCCTTTCTCTAAACTTTCTTAAGAATAATTTTTTGAGTATTCAGAATTGGCAACAACAAAATTTTCTTAGATTTTCAGAAATAGTTTTACAATTTTTCACATTATAGACATGTTCTAATTTTTCCCTAATTATTTACGAAACTGACCTACACCTAGGGTATATCATACTGCATTAGTCATTCTGCAATGGGGGTAACTTAGTTAATCTTACCTTTCAGCCAAGTTTGACAATACTTGCAAAATTCAAAGCCGCTCCACAAGCTGAAAATTAGAAATCATAATAATTACCGTAGATATTTGAGCACATAGTCATCTCTCTATTTAAATTTTTTTTTTTTTAAAGTTTTAAAAACAGCACTTTGGGTGTTCTATTTTCAACAAATAAATCTTATTTCCGGAAAATATTTTTTTGTGCACTTGCAGTTGTCAGTGCACAGGTGATAAGGAATTAGCTAATTGGAGCCTAAATTATAATTCAGTTGCTAAACTAATTCAAGTGGAGGGCAACGTTGTCAGTGCGGCTGCCCTGAAATGCTGGTAAATAATAATTTATATTGTGGTAAATTTAGTTCTTCTTCAGATGCGAGTTACTGGCGCTGGGTAAGGTAACTAACTATACCTAAAATCCCACAAATAAGCAATTGGTATGGTTCCCATTATTATATTGAATTTTCTTTAACGGGGACTTGTTGGTAGTCAAAAGGGGTTTCTAGATTTTTTCAAGATAGCCTTTTTGAGACATCGTATCAATAAGTTACGAAATTTCAAATTACTGAAAATAGGATTTAGGATAACCAAGTGTAGACTCTCATGGATAGTGGAAGTACATTTTAGGTGAGAATTTAGATTGTGTGATTTTAGAAAACAATTGAAATTAGATGTATTTATCTCATAATTTATGTATTTTCCACATGTGATAAAATTTGGAAACTTTGAATTCATATTTGGAATCATGCGCTCTAAATTAGCTAGGAACGGTGTAGAAATTAGATTAATGAAGCATAGAATAGAAGGTATTTTTTTTAAAACATGCATTGGTGAGGAAAAAATCAAGGACTTTGGGCGGATGAACGAGGAGGCTTGTTCACCCCCGCCTATTTTCAAATGGGGATGGCCTGATCAACCTTTCACACACTCCTAACCACAATCTACAATTTGGGTACACCCAGAATTACACCTTGCCTAAATTACCACCATTGTCACTCAATATACATTTTAGAACATCTACAATTTTAGAACATCTACCAAAAATAACTTTGACCTTTCATAACTTTTGCATGTAGTATCCAAATGTTGCATTCTTTGGTGCATTAGAGCCTCTTTTTACTTGCCAACAAAACATATGAAAAGTTGACCAGTTTAACAATAGTAACTAGGCACAATAACAAGTGGTAGTTTGGAGGTATCCATTTTACACGCCTATGATACAAGATATGGTGTAAAGTTGTATAACCAATACATGTCTCTAAGATGCTTTAATGTGCACAAGGTAATTATTCTAGGTCATGTATGTAAGTATTTAGTACATGTCTTAAGTTGCATTTCAAAAAGTTCAAGTATGTACAATGGACATACATTTATGTCTTAAAGTTGTCACCTTGGGTAGAGTTGAGGACATTTTAGAACTTGTACTGATTTGTTATACACCCAAATACAAAAGCAACCCTTTCAAATTCTTAACTAAAATGTACTCCCTCATAACATGAGAGCATAGAATCAATTCTTGGGTGCATGTATGTATGATTGACACTTGAAGATTTATAGTTTATTTATGCAATGTCCTTCCAAAAAATTATAAAAAATTAATAATCATAAATTTTAATTATCAACAAGATACAACAAGAATAAATAAAGTATAATAATAAGGACCGTGTTTAGATGATTATGAAGTCGTTTTAAATAGTAGTTATCATATCCTTTTAATTTGTGCCTATTGTTGAATGGTTGTGATATAATGAGAATGACTAAGTCTCACCAGTGATAAAAATAAAATTAATTGTGTATGTGATATCTTATAAGGTCTTGTAAGTTTATGTGTTTATAATTACTTTGGCGCATTTACGTAGAATTGCCTTGTTTAAGTGTCTTTGGTTCTTCATTGATGAAATTTTCAAAGAACTACTCATTGTTCCACGTTAAACATCAAAGGACCAAATGTCCGTTCAATAGGAAATTTAAACATGTTTTTATCAAGTCATGTTTTACCCCCTAAAGTCCCACTGTCCATGGGGGAGATAAAATGATTTTTAGACAAATTCCTATGATCTCAATATTTAGATTAAATTTTTTTTTAAATAAAATATATTGAGTTTTTAGGAGTATAATTTTTATTCATTTGGTGCCTAGTAGCAAAACTTATGCTACTATAAGCACAAATTTAGGACACCAAGAAACAAAAGAAATCCACAAAAATTTGAAATAAGAAAATTTTTAAAATAGTTTTTTCATAGATTGAATTTTTGTCTCTATAGAAATTTTTGGTTCATTCAATTTGGATTAGTGAAGTGAAAGTCACGGATAATCTTGTTTTGTGGCAATTAGAGCACCCTCTCAACAAAACAACATGTTGAATTTGTTTTC
Organism: Climacium dendroides; assembly: GCA_950106755.1. NCBI lineage: Eukaryota > Viridiplantae > Streptophyta > Bryopsida > Hypnales > Climaciaceae > Climacium > Climacium dendroides. The sequence goes on from OX467092.1 coordinate 2,237,257, forward strand.
TACTCATTTTCACATTTTTTTTAAACAAAAATTTCCATAGGATAAACTTTGATTGTTATAACAATCTCACCATTAAAATTAATGTATTTAATTCCATCTCAAAATTATTAATCATTTTATTTTTTCTTCTATCTTGTATCTAATTATTTTTAGCAAGTTTTCAAATAATGGAAATTATGTTGTTGCATTTTGGATTTTTTTCTTAAATTCCAAACTCAATTCTTCATAGTAAACTTTTTTAAATTCAAAATCTTGATTGCAAAATTTTTAAGTTAAGAGGATCCAAAGTCTTATTAACTAGTTTTCTACTATTCCCAAAAAATCCCACGTTTTTTTTATTGTGAATGTGATTATCTTGCAATCTTTGTACTCAAAGTTTTTGAAAATTCTCCCAAACACTATTGTACTAGTCTGTTACAAAATCCTATAGTTAGATAAGCAAAAAATATCATTTTTATTGTTTTTACCCTTTGCACTAAAAATGGTAATTTTGAGTTGTTTTTCATGAAAAAAAGTCTAGGGACTTTAGGGATTAATGGCTCTCTCTACAACTAACATAAATTGTGCACACACATCTTCTTCACGATAGTGTAATTATTTTTTCCAATTGTGTTATCTAGATTAGGAGTTGAGTTTTGGGGGGCAAGGTGGTATAGGATTTGGTTGTCCCCCAAAGTAACTATGTATTAATAGTGAAAAATTTCACTCCAAGAGAAGTTAATGTTTGTTACTTCTATTTGAGTAGGGACAAAAATCCCTTTTTCTTCAAATTTCAAACATTTGAGCACTTCAATTTGTGATGTTAAATTTTCTAATATTGTTTGTGCGCATTTACATAGTATTATAGTACAATTTTATATCATTGAATTTTTTTTAAACTTTAACAAAAAAATTTGGTCAATATCCTATTAAGTCATGGTTTTTGACATTTATTGATAAAGTGATACGGCCTTATAGGTTAATGGACAATGAAAGTTCCTTGGAAACTTTTCAACACTACAAACATGTAATTAAATGAATCAACCATGAAAATAAGAAGTCAATGAAATGTTAAGCAAATTCATTTCACAATATAACTTTTCAATACTTCCATTGGAGTTCCACCACTTGAACAATTTTTAAAAAAAAAATTCACTTCTTCTTTGTGATCCCATTACCATGGCACATTTTCAAAGATTTTCTAAATTTTTTTAGTAGTAGCAAGGTTGAGATCACTAGTCACTAGCACCTTCTTGAATGGTACTCCACTACTCTTTGCACATGGTTGTTTAAAGTTTTTAAACGTTTTCACCTTAACAAGATGATAGAAATTAGAAAAGTAGATTACTTTCACCACCAAAAGCATATTACAAAAGCAACAACATAAGAAAAACATTGAAGTGCCAAGATAGTAAAAAAATTTGTTCGTATCTTTTGTCTAGAAACAATTGCTTTTCACACTTTCATTGAAAACTTCATTGCTTGAGACAAGAAATTGAAATATTTTTCTCTTTGATATATAATCCTATGACTATGGATACACATGATTCGCTTTCAACAACTCCCGAGCCAATGATTCAAAGAGTCGCTATATTTTCATATGTGAAGAAGTTTCTTGCAAAGTGGTGAAAACGTGCCAAGAAAGCCCTCCCAAGCACAAACAAAGCGCAACCTACTTCAATTCAACTCCAATTCAACTCCAATTCAACTCCAATTCAACTCCAGGTCAATGTTTTATAAATGTAGGAAAGACCTCTTTGACGTTTGGTTCACTTTTATTTGAATTTTACTTTACAGTAATTTTTTTGTGACTGGACAACCAATTTACTAGTGACAATACAAACGAAAGAAATCAACCCCTTCCTGACCCAACTGAACCAACCCATATTCAGGGGAAGCCGTCTCGCCAGCCAATCATATCAGCCCAGTGACGCATCGCGGCGATACTCTTACCCGCCTGCACCTTTCAGGGTATCTTCCCTACGTACCTATCCGGGTTTGCGCCGAATTAATTAACTCCGGGTATCAATCTGAGACCGAGGGTCACGCGGAGAGAGAAGCGGACCACAGTAGAGTCAGTGGAGTAAGAAAGCAAAAGGCGCAAGAAAAAGCTGAAAGCTATACTAGCCGGGGGTGAGAGCGCGGTTGGCTAGTTCGGCTGTCAGTGTAGCCAGGGCGCGGAGCTTTGCCGGATTTGGAAGGCTGGTTGCTGGCCAGTTGGTAGTAACTTCGCTAGAGAGCAAGCTTGAAATCAAGCGCAAGCATGGAGGGGCTATAATTGTGCGAGCTCTCGGCGCTCCGACGCGCTTTGCAGCACAATTCCAGGGCCACCAAGTCGTGTCGACTGCCATTTCTGTCTCGTTGCTCGTAGTAGCAGCGTAAAAATAAACAACCGAAATCCTCCGTCGCTTGCTCGGTATAGCTCCTGCCCGGCCATGCCCGTGACCGCAGTGAGGAAATTGCTCCCCCCCGGCGGCAGAGTAGTAGTGAGTGAGCGAGAGAGACCGACCAGTCTTGCTTGTATGTAACGCTCTGAAAGAAAGAACGCGCAAGGGAGTCGTCGTAGTGTGTGCGTGAAACGACTAGAATTCGTCGTCGTGTGACGAGGGTTCACGTTGTAGTATGTACTGGCCTTCTCTCCCGCATCTTTTTGTTTTGCCTGGCCTTCGAGCTGCTGGAGTGCACTCGCATCGTTGTACTGTCGCTTCTTCTACTCTGTTTTCCTCACTCCAACGACTAAAAGAGCCGTGAGTTTCTGCGTGTGCTCGAATTTGTCGAACCAAAACCGCAGCTCGCAGGAATGCTCATATCAGTACTTCACGAATTTCACATTGAGCGTGCGAAATTGTGTTCTCGCTTCTAAATATTGTGCTGAAAGAAAAAGAAACAAAAACATCAAAAACAGAGATTGTAAGTGTTAGAGAGAGTTCTTCTTGGAGTCGGTGCTTGTGAGAGAGACAGGTTCACTCATTGCACATTTTGCACCCGAGCTTGGGAAATTGTGTTCGCACTTTTAATTTATTGTACTGAAAGAAAAAAGAAAAAAAGAAAGACGAAGATTGTAAGTGAGAGGGAGAGTTCTTTTTGGAGTCGGCTTTGTTTTGAAGTCATTCTTGGTGAAGGTGAATTGAGGTGGCTGTGCTTAGAATTGTGAAGATCATCGAGGGAGAGAGAACGAGAGAATGCTGTGTAGTTGAACGATCTGTGAACATACTGAAAGTGAAGCAGAGCTACAGAATTGGAAGAGAGAGGTGTCCTGAAAAAACTCCAATAATGTCCTTTGCGACAGTGAGGTGCTAGTAGGCTCGCTGGAGTATATTTTGAAGCTTGGAGGGTTGTGATTATTGGAAGGGAGCATTAGAGAGTCAGAAGTGGTAGAGAGGCGAAAATGGTTGCTCCGTATATCATCGCTGGTTCTTTCGCGGAGGTTGAGAAGCCTGCACTGCCGGAGGTCTTCCACATTGACGACCTGTTAGACTTCAGTTGCGAGGACATTGGAGGTCCGATAGTCGGCGGGGAGTTGCAACTTTCTGGCGTGACGGTGGAGAGCTCTGTGAATGGCGGAGAGGCGAGCATTTCGTCTTCCATGGAAGTTAAAAGCGAGCTAGTAGAGCCTGCAGCTTTGGAAGACATTGAAGTGAAGACAGACCTCTGCGTGCCAGTAAGTCTCAATTTCGATGTTCTTGCGCATACGAGTCATTTTGAAACAAGAATCCGCCTAATTCTGAATTTAAAGTCAAGTTCGTGTCTCGCTTGTCCGACATAGCTGATTACGCAGTATATGAACGTATGCTGGTATAATTCTCGGTGATATTTCAATGCTTTGGACTCTGCCTGTCCAATGCTACATTTTACATTAATGGCGTGCTTCGCCAACTGCCTTGTGGTGGCATTGTCTAGAGTTTCGTTTCAGTCTGCATTGTCCAGGACCGATTTTCTTTTAAACCCGCAGGATTTTCTAACTTCAGAGCCAAATGGAAGAGTAGAAGTTCCTACTCGCTCGCAGCTCACTTTACTTTCACTTGTCAATGATTGTCGTACTTGACATTGTTATGAGCTTTCGAATTAATTGAATTCCTATTTTCACCTGTTTGCAATGTTGTTTAATCGAGTTCACAATATTGCTTCAATTTGGAGAAGTTATCGTTTTGTTCGGTCGACTCTGTTGAAACACTTCGTCAATCGAACCGTGGATCTCTTTTTGATTAAATAGCTCTGTGAGAAGTACTTAACTAAGAGAAAAAAACGGGTTACTCCTTGAATTCATATAATTAGTCTTAAGTTTTGCTTTTCGATTATATTGTGTCCTCTGCAATGCTGAATCTCATCTTACCGTGCTCAATTTTGTGCAGTGTGATGATCTGGCCGACCTCGAGTGGCTCTCGTCGTTCGTGGAAGACTCATTTACGATGGTGGACACTCCGGAGGTTTTTTCAGCATATGGCGGTTTTGCGTCCGCTAAACGTAACAACGAGCGGACGCCTTGCACGAAACTCAGCGATCCTTACCAAGAATCAAGCCCAGTCTCAGTTCTGGAGAATAGTGCGACATCCTCGGAACTCACTGCGCAAGATTACAGAGATGTATCAGTACCAGGGAGAGCGCGAAGCAAGAGGTCGCGGACAGGTGTTCGGATTTGGAATTCTACAATTCTTCCCACGAGCTCCTCTATGAACAGCTTCGAGTCGATGGGGGCCGACTCATACGCCATGTCCTATTCGCCTATCGAGTCGGAAGATGCCTCCCGCGAGAGTACGGTAGATGCTGTGGAGCAAGAGGACGAGGACTCACAAAGCTCGAAGCGGTACAAGCTCACGAACAGCAGTCAAAATCAGAACCAGAGCAGTATGAATATCAACAGCAATAGCAATAGCCACAGTCACAGCAAGGGGAGGAAAAAGAATCAGGACAACGCTCAGCCGTGGCGGTGCATGCATTGTCAAACCCAGCGCACACCTCAATGGAGGACAGGTCCAATGGGACCGAAGACATTGTGTAATGCGTGTGGGGTGCGTTACAAATCAGGAAGGTTGCTTCCCGAGTACAGACCCGCTGGGTCTCCGACTTACGTTGCCTCGAAGCATTCTCACTCGCACAAGAAAGTCCTGGAAATGAGACGCGAGCGTGAACTGAGAGGGCATCAACCAGGGCATCACGTGCACCAGCAATCACTTCACGGTGCAACCCCTCTGCGTGAGAAGTCGAACAACCACAAGGAGCAGGGAGTGAAGACCTCCACTTTCGAGCACGTTAAATCCGAGTATCAGAGCTATGGATCGAAACCCTTGGAGATGCAGAAATGTTTTTCGAAGCCGTTAGAATTGCCTCGGCCAATCAAGCTGGACCTGCCAAAGTACGAAAACAACAACATGGAGTTTTCGAAGTGCTTGACAAGTACGACAGCCGTTCTTGGATCCAGGTTGGAATTCGACATCGATGACAATAGTATGAGGGACAGCATTAGGGGTTTGTAAAAGCCCTAGGAAGAAAACCACGAAAAAAAGATTTAGCTGGGTGAATGCATATATATTCTTTTGGGGACGTTATGAAGAGACATGTACATGGGAAATAGTATCAGACACAGAAAATTGAGTCTTAGAAGATCCAGAGTCGATCAATTGAACTCTCCCCCCCCCTCCCCCCCCTACTAGTGCCCCCTGATTTTGCTATTAGTGTTACGGATCGGCAAGAGTGTTATTAGCTCGTTGTGAAATTGGCAACGGTTTGTAGATGATGATTCGGACAGGAGGCACTTCTCTGTCAATGCCCTGTAGTAGCAGCAGCAATTCAATTGAATTTCGTGATTTTGGGTCTAACTCACTTACCGACGAGAAGAAGTATGCTGGATGTAATTTATTGGCCCCTTTTTTCCTTGCATTCTGATGTTGCAAGGAAGGTGGATATTTTGTATGATGTTACCATATCACGAGAATTCAACGTGGATTGGAGGACTCGCGCAGACGAACGTCGGCTGGTTGATTTTGTGTACACGCGCTTGACTGTTAACATGAACAGGGACTACATGGAATACGACGACCCGCAAGTAGAAGTTGGAACCCAATGTCGTTCTGGTAACGTGCCCATGGGTAACAGAAACTGGTTTGATGGTAAGGGAGGGACCAGTAGTATGTTCTTCTGGCTGGGACCAGGAGCTGCGTGGGCCCTGTTCTGATAATGAGCTCCAGTGGAAGCTCTTACAGTCGCCTGCTCCTCTCATGTTCTTGGTCTGGGGACGCTCATGAAGGGATTCTTTCTGTGGCAGAGGGAGGTCCCACCCCACACCCGTCCCAACATCAACGAGTACTCCATGGTGGCAGACTCGGCAAGCTAGCAAGCTAGCAAAATCCATTGAGTGGTACCGTCTCCATTGTTGCTCCTGACTCTGTCTGACTGTTATGTGTTCTGGCAGGGATCAATACAACTACTGCTGCAGTGTAGACGAACAGTATCATGGAGGAAGAACATGATAGTGGGACAATATTGTAGAGGGGCCCGCTGTGCAAACCTGTCTTTCTCACAAGTAAAAGCACACTGCGAGGAAACTTTCCATCCATTTCTGGGAAAGATTCCCAAGGCGAATTAGAATGTCGAGTGTGCCGTAAAATTCCCGGGATCACTCGAGTAACGGGGGAAATGTAACGAACTTCTTATATTCATTGATTTAGTGGCTTATTATGTTTGTCATTGAGGAACTCTTCATCATGGTTGGAAACCATCAACAAAAACCTCATAACAGTCCAGCTATACAAAAATCTTCTTCTCATCACCCTCTCTAAAACATATCCTGAGGTGTATACCCATGATCAAACAACTTCCATGCCAAGTGTTCAGGGGGGGCATAAGAGTCCTACCCACATCGGAATCCTCCCAAGCGACCCCACTAAACACCGTTTTCGGGAGCACACATACCGGCCACTCCATCACCCTCCCCCACCACCACCACCACCACCGGTATACCTACCTGTTTCCATTATCTCAGGACTCCGGAGCTCCGAATCCTGACCGACAATGGGGGACCCGACCCCTCTCTAGAAAAAGCAGAAAAAGTAGCCATCATTGCCCTCCTGGCTGTTCCTCCCTCCCCACCCCGGCTTCCATTCACTTCTCCCTTCCATTTTATAATATATAGATAGAGCAAAAGCAAGCCACAGTGGCCCTCCCTGCCTGGAGAGCATCCCCAGCCGTGACTGAATTCACGCCCCGCCTCACGAATCCAGCTGGGCTCCCAAATTACTCATTCAGTCGGAAGCTGCAGCCAGGCCGGTAATAATAACTTCACTTCATAATAAGCTTAATAAAAACAACAATAATAAGAATAAGCTTGGCTGCTTCTCCCTCAACCCAACCGAACGGAGGGCCGGAGCCCACCCCCCGAAAGAATATTAATTGTCAGTGGAACTGCTCCAGCAATTTAGGAGAAGGGCCCGGGTGGGTAGCCTGGGCCGGGTCGGGTCTGGGTGGGGTCTGGGCTGGGCCGGGTCGGGCGTGGGTGGGGCGATTGCTGGCCCCTCCAATAATGGCATTTGAGCAGAATTCTGGGCCTGGGCCCTTGCTTTCCCCCAATAATGGAATTTGAGCAGAATTCTGGGCCTGCTGGAGTGCTGCTGGCTGGCGTTCAAGTGGAAGAGCTGCAAACGGGCGCACTAGGGTCCCCCCCCCGCCCCCCTGAGGCTGAGGCCCCCCTCCCTCACTCAATCGGGTCGGGCCGGGCCGGGGCTGGGCTGCAAGGGGAATAATGAAGGGGGGCTGCCAGTTGGCAGCAGAGTTCATAATCGTTTGGGGCAGGGAACTGAAGTCCCAATCAAGGGGGGTTCAGGGGACGGGGGGGACCCAACGCACCCAACTGAAGGCACGAAACGGAGGGGCTGCATTATTTAGGGGTTGGGGTTGGGGTCTCGGGGAGGGGTGGTAATCACAATGATTTGAAGAGTCAACCTGATGCCCGGATATGTTCTAGGACGGGAGGCAATTGGGGGGAGAGGAAGGAATTGAGTGGCTTTTGGGAAAAGAAGTGCACTTTGCTAGCTAGCATTTGCTACCCAACATTCATCCCTAATCCAACCCCAAAGAGTTTCAAGGATTTGCTTCCAAACATTCATCCCCCAAAAGTTTCAAGGATTTGCTACCCAACATTCATCCCTAATCCAACCCCAAAAAGTTTCAAGGATTTGCTTCCAAACATTCATCCCCCAAAGAGTTTCAAGGATTTGCTTCCCAATATTCATCTCTAATTCACTCCAAAGAGTTTCAAGGATTGGCTTCCAAACATTCATCCCCCAAAAGTTTCAAGGATTTGCTTCCCAATATTCATCTCTAATTCACTCCAAAGAGTTTCAAGGATTTGCTACTCAACATTCATTCCTTGTTCATCCCAAAGAATTTCAAGGATTTGCTACCCAACATTCATCTCTAATTCCTCCCAAAGAGTTTTAAGGATTTGTTGCCCAACATTCAACCATAATTCACTCCAAAGAGTTTCAAGGATTTGCTACCCAACATTCACCCCTAATTCACCCCAAAGAGTTTTAAGGATTTGCTACCCAACATTCATCTCTAATTCACTCCAAAGAGTTTCAAGGATTTGCTACTCAACATTCATCCCTAGTTCATCCCAAAAAGTTTCAAGGATTTGCTTCCCAACATTCATCTCTAATTCCTCCCAAAGAGTTTCAAAGGGAGGTAGGAATTTAGCATGGAAATTTGGAGCTTTGTAAGCAAAATAAAGTAGAACCTAAGAAGAATCTAGATTTAAGATCTTCATTTTCGCAAGTTTTGAGTTACTTTGGCATATCATTACATCAAGGGTGTTAGCATGTGAGTCTAAGTACCTATATTATTGACACCTTCCATGATTATAGGATACCTATTTTATAGGTATATATGTTATGGGCACCTTCAATGGTTGTAGGGGACTTACTTACACCTAGGCTTAAAGCTTATAGGCTTGCATTTCTAGACTCACATGCTAGCGTTCTTGATCCTTACATAAATTGATGTAGAACCTTCTTCAAAAAATCATCAAGCATCAAGTGCCTATGATAGTCATGTCATGGAAGAAACAACAAAATGTGCTTTGTCAACATTCTTGGATGAATTTCATTCATTTCATGGAGTTCCAATAAGAAACTCTTGAAATTAATTGTTTGTATCCTACCCCATGGACACAAAATATCTTGGAAGTAAAAAGTAATTGCACCTATTTTTAAAATTGAGGCATATAGATTATTGCCTCAAATGTAATGCACTGCCTCTTTTGAATGAGAGCCTAGGGAAAATATTAAAATACAACTATTTTCCAACACTTTAAAAAACTCATAGAGTCATAGATTATTCATTGGATTTCCAAAAACAAATTCTAAGACAATGTAGAATATTCTATTGACTTCCAATAAAAACCAACCAAAAAAATAAAGTAATTTAATAATAGGATCAATGCGCAATTATTTATTCAAACAAATTTAGGTGTAGTTATCTTGTCCCTAATGCCCTAGTATCACCACTAAAGGTGGACTTCCATGTTGTGTTGGAATCAAAAATGAATTATTCAAGTTTTCTAAAGTTGAAAACTTGTTTTGTGAAGTTCGATAATGCTTTTACTTCCATGTGAGTAGGGAGAAACTACATTCGAGTAGATTTGCTTTGTAGTCAAACTAAAAAAAATCAAAGAATTTAATTTCAATATTGAAAATAGATTTCCAAAAATTAAAAAACTAACTTCCTTTGCCCTTTTTTTACAAGCATCCTCTAATTTTTTGTCATCCAACAATTCTAATTCTTTTCTTACAACTATTGTACACTTCCATGCACAATTCTAAAAAGTTTTGTTGTCTTTTTTTTTGTACAAAGTTTCACCAATTTTGTGTACATGGAGTTCCACCCTAAGGCCATAACATCACCCACCTTTAAGGTCCTAGCATTACTTCTAAGGCTCTAACCATAAAAAGTGCAAGTATACCTCAACAAATGTTATTGGATTCATTTTGAATTGTATATGGTTTTTGTTTAGAAAACATTTGCAAATTTTCACAAGTTTTCATTGAAATTCAACACATTAGAAGAGAGTTGAGGCTACTAGAAGACCACAAGTTCTCAAGATGTTTCTATAAGCCCACCTTTGTTGTTGATTTCCTTAGGAACAAATCCAACATGGTTGAAACATTGCCACGTTAAACAAAAAATTTATTGTACAAGGACAGCAATGTCAACATAAATTAATTAAAAATGAAAGACAATATGAAAAATCCATTGAGCCAGTTTTCCCATCTTTCATTTGATCATCTATCTTTAGTTGAAGAAATTTATTGATAGCTAAATGAAAAAATTAGTTCAATGAGATTTTGTGAGAAAAATCGGTAGAGAGTTTGTTTTTATAGTATTCAAAGTAAAATTTTAGATCTCATTTAGGCATATGGGAGGCAACCCATTCTTGATCACCTTCACTTCTAGCAATATAGGCCATTTTCTTTCTGTGCAAAAAGAGATGAATAGTGATAAATTATGGTACAATTTTCAAAGCAGTTGTGGCACATAATGATTGGCTATATGACTCTCAATATTGCAACCAACCCTGTGTGGATTTTGTAATTAGCCCTTGGTTGGAAATAAGCTAGAAGTCTATATAATTAGTATGGATTGAACAAAATCTTTAGCTAAAAATTCATAGTAATTATGTTTTGAGAAATAAAGATCTATAAAATTATGGAAACCATCTAGATTCTATTTTGGTACACAGAAAAATTTCCCCACTAAAGAAATTCACTATGCAAATATGTGTATTTGTTTAAGTGGTCAGAAATGAGTTGCCTCCTATAATAGAATAAGTTTTTTCATAAAACTTTGAACTAAGAAAAATTGGGAAACTAATTTGAACTTCACCTCTAAAAATCTATTTCAAATTTAGAGCCTCCAATCAAAAGTTATGAACAAAATTTAGAGAGGGGTGAAAAGGACATTTTCTAATTTACATTTTCAACCATCCTCTCTAAATTTTTCCCATAACTTTTGATTGGAGGTTTTAATCTAAAACATATTTTTGGAGATGAAACTCAAATTGTTTTTCAAAATTTTTTTAGTTCAAAGTTTTTTTTAAACTTATTCTACTATGCCTAAATGAGGTTTAAAATTTCCTTTTGAACAAAATTTCTTGCTTTCAAGTTAAATATAAGTGGTTGAGATCCTACTAATCCAAATTTATATATATCCCACATGGGTTGTTTTATCTACTACTACTACTACCTCACTTGTATATAGAGCTTGTTTTCTCTTTTCAAAACTTTCTGAATAAGAGGATCTCGAAGTTGAATTTTGAGGTTATTGAATTTGAATATAAAGCTAATTTTTAATAAGTAATATTTTAAAGTACCAAACTTGAATTATTTGACAATTTAGGAACAGGGTGGCATACATGGACCACCAATCTACCAATCATCAATATTCTTAAGACACGATCATGAATATTCCATGAAGAATCTAGTGAGTGGAGGAGAGTGAGGATGGGGACAATCTTCTAAAGGTCTCACATTTCTTCTAATGAATTTGAATTTATGAAGTTGGAGTAATTTAACCTTCAAATGTCAAATCCAACACAATGGCCTTGATATTTAGGAAACCTTGATGATAGCAATACTCAACTACAATCCAATACCTTGGTATCATTCTCTTCCTCTCCAAAAATTGTATCTATCAAGCTATGTTTTATATTTGGAATCACAATTTGACTATGTTTATTTGTATAAAAACAATATAGTTGTATCCTTTCTTGTAAAATATGCAATACATGTAATCATCGTTGTCCCAAAAGTAACATTTACATTGGGTCCAAAAAATAATACTAAAACTAGACATTGATTATGCAATATGGACACAATTTAGTAATCCACACATGAGAGCTTATAAAAACCTATTGTTGATTATTGGTACACTAATAGACAATACTTCAAAAATTCTAAATTTATTCATATAGTGTCCAAATAATACATGCAAAAGAGCATTGGAATTCTATTTCATTTGCCAACGAGATTCAATAAATATAATATGTTATTTTAAATAAATATTTTTGACTATGAAGAGTTATTATTAGTGACAATTTTGGGTGCACATACATGTTACTTTCCACCTCCACATTTTCCATCTCTTGCCAAGTTCAAGATGGATGCATGTACTTTGTTGTAAACCATGCTTGGACGGCCATTTTTTGTATTTGACAAAGCTAGAAGAAGGTCTAACTTAATAGTGAACGGTTAGTGAAATTGTTGACTCTTTCAATTACAACTTTGTACTTGAACCAATTCCAATCTTCTAGACAACTATTTACCATGAGGTAAAAAACATCCAAAACTATTTCTATGCCCAATTTTAACAAGTAGATTTTTATTGTAAATGTACCCTCAAATGTAATTAAACCATAGTTAATTGCAATTGGTTGATTCATTGATTCTTTATATTTCAGTCCTATGGCTGAGCTTTGTGATAGTTTGAGTGGCCTACTGAAGGAGCTTCCACTTTGAAAGTTCATAGTAATTACACGTCTTATCCAAAAATTCTATATACTTTTTTAAACTGATGATTTCCAATTGCTCATACCACCATTTTTTTTGCCCCCCTTTGAAAAGGGTGCCTCTATCAAGCTGAATTGCTTGTTTCGACAATTTTGGGTCATTTTTTAACCCACAAAAGACAAAAGGCTACCAGCCACCCATAACAGGAGCCACTTGAAAAACAGTTATTTCACATGAAGTTGCTACACCAAAGCCACACAGATAGAATCCCCAAATGCCTTTGAGAGCCCAGGTCATTGGAGTATGATCAATTATGTGGGTATCAGTACAAATAATACTCCGTCTCCACAAGGGCCAGTGGGACTTTCTGAGCTGCCCCTGCCTTCCTTTCAGCAAGACTAGTTGTTATTATCAAATATTATAGCAAGAACAACATCAAATCATTAAAAAAAAAAAAGTTTCAGTAAAACCATTCATTCACAGTACCTCTCCACCCACAAAAGTATTTACCAAAGTCACACTATTTTACATTAGAGCCACCTGACTGGTGAACATGACCCATACCATACTTCTCGTAGTGCCTGCTCTTCAAATGACCATTTCAGCCTACCTACCTCATCATTGACAGTCCTAGATATTTCTTGCAACATGTCACTCTGTCGTAGATACAGGTCACATTGAGAACATGGTCACTCTTTTGGAACATACCACCTTCAATTTTCACAATCTTTTTTGCAGTGACACTAATTTTGTGGTGCAACTGAAAATCAGTGGCTGTTGAATCCATCAATCATGCAGTGCAGTGAGTCAAACGATGCTTTGAATCCAACATTGTGTTCAGGCAATCCCAGAATGACTTGCAAATTGAACTGAAGCACAGGCATTGAAGGTTTGACCACACTTGGACTCACTTCAATCAAAGTGTCCTGCAGCAGCATCCGCCGGCCTCGGGTTCTGCACAATTATATCCGTCCATCCGAAGCTGGAAACAGTGAGTGAGGTACTAATTTTCACTGTAATTTTTTTTTGTTTTTTTGGAAACAAACAGACAATTTCCACTTTCACAGTAATTTTGGAAGCCGGTGCAGCATGGACCTGCTGCAAGGGTTGGTTTTTTGGGAGTTTTTTGGGGGTTGGTTTTTTCCACTGCAGTATAAGTTATGTGCAGGGCAGGCAGGCAGGCAATCATCTGTAGCCAGCCAGCCAGCCAGCAAGAGTCTTGTTGCAGAGAGCAGGGGCAGGGCAGTACATGTGATTTGTGTTATTGCCTTCAGTTGCCGTGCATTCCTTCCCATGATAAGTGTAATCCTGTTCAAATAAAAGTGAAAAAGTGAAAAAGTAAAAGGTAAAAAAAGTAAAGTTTAATCCCATCCTTGAACACTCTCAAGTATCCATTTCCCATCATGTATGATAACTTACGTTCTCCCCCAGAAGTCCAGAACATGTCACGCACAACCACCAATTGTCAGAAAAACTCTGGCAAGGAGAATTTCAGACAGCAGAGACTAATAAGGTTCAAGGGAGAGCCACCCATTTCCAACCACACCTCCATCACCAATCAATAGGGGATGGACACCCATTTCCAAACCACTTAAGCAACTAGTACGCAGTTTTTTGGTGTGTGGAATTTTTCCCATGTACAGAAATAGAGTTTGGAAAGATTGCATATTTTTTTCAAAATTTTATTACGCAAAATGTATTTACTATGAATTTTTTTAATAGAAGATTCTATAAAACCTATAATGGTTATATAGACCTTTCTATTTCTAACCATAGGCTAATTGCAAAATCAACCTAAGACTGGTTGCAATATTGACAACCTTGTAGCCAATCATAATGCGCCACAACTACGCCACAACTCACGGAAAGAGGGCAGTCTATAAGTTGGAAATGGGTGGTGGTGGTTGGAAATGGGTTGGCTATTCTAAGGGGCTGAAATTCAAAGAAAGATTGGGACTAATTTCCAAACATGAGTTCTTGATTTCCCACTGTCAATTCCTCCATTCTCTTCATGACACATCTTGTTTGGTTTGAAGTGCCAAAGTGAACTCTTACATGAGCGGTTTTGGAACAGTCTATACATTGGACATGGGTCTAGACCAACTTTTGCCTTCCAAAATTCATAGTAATTTCAGTTGAAGCAATAAAATTAATACCAAATTTTGACAATCCTCCTCATTTCTATCTCTGCACATCATGTGAAAATATTTCCTTCTTTGCCTTACTTAACTTAAGGTAGCAGCCCCCATAAGTGTCAATGTATCCATAATTGCCACCTCTAAAATCTTAGAAAATCATAAGGAGCGATTAGATGTGATTACAAGGATGAGGGGTTAAGAGCATACTATCTTTTCTTACCTTGATGTTCTAGTTGACACTTTCATCAACAAAACTCTAGTCGCTTCTCTATTACTTAAGGTAGCAGCACCCACGAGCGTCAATGTATCCATGACCATCTCCTCTAAAATCTTGGGGAAGTGAATAGACATGATTACAAGGATGTATTACATTTGATATTCAAACCCTAGTGTTGGTATTAGATGCATCTATAGTTAACTCTTTAAACATTCACAACTTATATTTGCAATGTCCAAAAAATACATTTAAAAATGCATTGGAATTCTTTTTCTCTTGCTAGTAGGGTCTAATAATTTGTTGGATGTCAATTAATAGACATCATGTCCAAAATTCTTCAATTGACGGTTATGGGTGCTACTACCTTAACTTACTTTCCGGGGAGACATGGACATGGACGAAGACATGGACTGCAGGGGGAGGTTGGGAGAAAAATGATTTAGAAAAGGACTCAAAACAAAACTGAAGGGCCATATAAAGACCATCAGGCCATAGATTTTCAACCCTGGATGTTGAGTGTAAGATAGCAGAACCCACAATCATCAATTTAAGGGTTTGGGAC
The DNA here is from genome assembly GCA_950106755.1 of Climacium dendroides. Lineage (NCBI taxonomy): Eukaryota > Viridiplantae > Streptophyta > Bryopsida > Hypnales > Climaciaceae > Climacium > Climacium dendroides. Next base: position 2,252,650 of record OX467092.1, read on the forward strand.
ATGATGTATATTAATCCTAAAGGGTTTTACTATGTTTTCATCAAAAATATTCCAAAATTGTCATTTTTAGTATAAGTATCAATTTTTTTTTAAATACTTTTGGGACAGATGTAATTGTAGGATCTTGTAGTACATTGCTTTGAGAAGATATGGGAAAAAATACAAAAATTTCCACTCTGTAGATTGCAAGATATTAGCATTTGAAGTGATAAAAATCCTTTGGGGGGCCCTGCAAAAAATCGGGCAAGTGTACTTCATAAGGTCACATTTGTATGGAAAAAATGTCCAAAATGGTGGTTACTCTTTGGATTCATTTTTTTAAGGATGATTGGCTACATGCTTGAAAATTTTCAAATCATTTGGAATTGTCTGACATATAAGAAAAAAATAGTATGTAGAAAGAAGTAGAGAATGATTCAAAATACTAAATTGTTAACAATTTATTTATGGAATTGTTAAATGATAATTCCAATGGTTGTAATTTTTTAATAAACAATCTATGACCAATGTTTTTATTTCTTTCAAAAATATTGAGAATTGAGTTAAATAAAAGACTTCAAAGTTTATTTTAGAATATAGATCCCATATGTACCCGCAATTTATCCACAAATTAAAACTCCTCATAATTTTCATCTCATTAATCAAAGTCGAATGATTAAAAGCTTTACATGTATATAAAAATCTTTAAAAATAATTTCAAATTTTTTATTATAAATAAATATCATTTAAATAAGTTTTTTAGCTACTTGAGCTATCTACCAATCACTGAAAACTACATATAATTTTATAACCATGTAGTCAAAAGTCATGAAAATTGTTGGGCCTTAAAGCTACTCCTTGGACTCATGTTGTGTGTGAAAATTTCAAAGAAAAAAAAATTAAAAATCCATTTGTAGTGAGTTGTTCAAAATCACTGTGTTGCTAGAAAACAACGGTTTAGGGCTTTAGGGGTTAATTTTTAGGATTCAATTTTGTCAATTTGGCTTTCAATTCCTTCTATTTAAAAATGTGTACAAATTTGTTTTTTTGCCTATAAAGTTGATCATCCCAAATTGTTATAATTTGAAAATCCAATAGTCAAAAGTTTTCTCAATTAATTTTGTGCATACTAGACAAAGTACTCTTTATTTTTTGTATGGATAAAATCAAAAAGTTCAAACACATCCATGTTTGAAAAAATATCAAAGTGGAACAATTCATTGAAACCTCCATTGTCAAAAAGTTATTGGTCCTTAAGGGGTTGAAGTGACCTCTCAAGAATTGATTGCATTTGGGGGAAGCCAGCTAATAAACTCATCAAAACAAATTTTTAAAAGAAGAAAAATGGAATTGGCATTGAACCCAAGTTGTTTCATGTTTTTTAGACCTTAGTTTGTGAAGTTAATTATGAATTTTTGAAGTTGAAATGCAAGGGGCACTAATAAAAAGTAACCACCTCCCGAATTGTACATTGAAGAAAGTAAAATGTACCTTTGTATTTAGTGGTTGCTTAAATAGGGTTGCTTTTAAAAATAAGGTTGCTTTTTAGGACATCCTACTTTATTGATACACACAACACAACATTCATGAATAGGGAGGGGGCAATGGTTTGCTTGGGGTACCCAAAAATGTTGTCCGAACTACAATGTTAGTCCATTGCAGTGTGTCAAACAACTTCAACTTTTAATTATATTAAAGTGTGGTTTTAGCTACCTACACTTGTAATGTATCAAGAAAAAAAATCATCACGATCAAAGAATTTTAAGAAATTTTAATGGATTTTTTAATTAAAAAAGTAAGTTTTGTCCGATGCACCTAGAATCCTCCAAAACAAGCATTTGGAATATCAAATAATTTTATTTTAATATCATTTTTAAATATGACTTACATTAAGTGGTTCAATACATAAAATAGTTTAATTTATTAACAAAAAATTAATAAATTGTGCACTATGATGCCTGCAAATCTCAAAATTCAGCATTTTTTTTCACTTCTATGAAAAGATCCAAAAATTAAAGTTTTAAACAAAAAAAATTAGGAATATACATCTTGATTCCATTGAGGTGCAAGAATTTTTTTAAAAATATTTAGGATCTTCTTACTTGATCAAAATGAACAAATTAGTCAGACTTTGGACGTTTTAAACAAAAATAAGGTAATTAGTGTGTTTAAAAAGTAATACCCAAGCCGACCATTTCCTGAGGTTGAAGGTTTAATCACAATTATGCCATTTTCTTGTGTTGAATAGTAAAATTAGGTTGTCCCTCACTAATTTATCGACATTCGACACTATATAAATATTTATTGTTACTGTAGAAGGATGCAATAATTTTCATCAACCCATAACCATATGTGGCATGGGTTGGTGCACCAGGTTTAAGGTCCAATTGACAAAGTCGCATGCTCTTTCACATGGACAAGTGGTGAGTCGTAAGGTAACTTTTCTAAGTAAAGCAACCTAATTTTTGACTAGTTTGTGTAGATCAATTTCAAAGAAAGTGGCGATTTTTATACGGTGAAGAGAGACTCAACTAACTCATAGGAAGCAAGAATGTTATATATCATGCTATTGCAATTGTGCCACTTTTTCACTAAATAGACATTTTAAACTCTTAAAGCATTTTAAACTCGACCAAATTGTTCACTTTGTGTTCATTTTTGGACAAAGGCATATTTTGACCATTTTTTTTCTTCAGAAACCTCTATTGCTAGTTTTTGGTGCTTCCCAATGAGCCAATTTGCAAAAGAAATCAGTTTGTGATTCCAAATTTACGTCATTTTTTTCCCCCAAAACTATGTTAGGCCACACTCTTGTACTGTACTGTACAGTACACCGACTTCCTAATGAATGATCCTTCCCCACACCATGACACATACCCCTCTTGAACCCTCGATCATCGCTGGATCTTTCTTCCTTTCCCAACCAAAACTTCAAAAGGGAACCAGACTCGCTTGCCGTGCCATGACGATCGATCAATATCTTCATGAATCAGGACGCCAGGTGGGCCTTGATGAGGGAGACAGTGCCAAGTGCTTGATTGCCCGGCCTTTTGCTTCAATCTTCCGTTGCAAACCAACAACAGCCTCGTTCGATCAGTCATTCAGCTCAGTCTGGCCGGACAATATTCAATTGGAACGGAATCCCCACCCTGAGATATTCCCCAATACTCTGGCGAGCTGAGGTGGCTGATTCAATTCATCAGCTAACAAAAAGGAAGCATCATGAATGAAAGGAGTGACTCACTCCCGTCACGACTCGATCAGGCAAGTGCAAGAATTTGGCATTGGGAAATATCATGAACGCCTCAGTCAGTACTTACTGTGTAGTTGGTGGAGGTGTCAGGCGAGGGGGGGGGGGGAGGGGAGGGGAGGGGAGGAATTGAAGGCAGGCGGGCAGGCAGTCGGTGCTCTTGGAGAGTATCACTTACGTACCGACTGAGATATTCGGTGCGTTTCATCAGGAGGTGCTCGCGCTCGCATTCAGGGAGGAAAAAAAATTGAGTGAATGAATGAATGAATGAATGAATGAATGAATGGGACTGACCCAGTGAGGGAAAAGTTTATGACGTGCCTGCAATTCAGTTACCTGTTGGGCTTGTTTGTCAGGTTTCCCAGTGCCGTTTATTGAATGCTGCTTTTGCAGGGATGGCTGACCAAGCCAGCGAGGCGTAATAGAAGCAAGCTGCAGAACGTCACTTGTGATTGAAGCTGGATTGAGAGACGGAGTCCGTGCGGTGAGGTTGTGTGTGAGTGAGCCTCGAGCCTCGAAGTTCCGGGAATTTGGAAAGCCCGCACTGACTCCTCAGCTTGGAAGAGATGCGAATGGTTTCTAGCTTTCCCGAATGGAATGGAATCAGATCATGGCTTGTTCAAAATATATCCAGAGGAAAATAGGGTAAAGGAGGCAACCCATTTCTGACCCCCCCCCCAGCCCTTAAATTCCCAGAGGCACTAAATTTTGGTGTTAGACAAAAACTTTCAAGTTAAAAATAAAACCTAACCTAGTTACTATTTTTAGAACTTTCTATTTTTGGAGAATTCATTTGAAGTCTGATTTTAGCATCAAAAATCCGATTTTTAAATTTTGATTGATTGTGATTTTTCTATTTGAGATTTCAGTGTGCAAGGGTGGCCATTGCAATCTTGACTTTTTGTGGTGTTGAGGGCTCATCAAAATGAGCCTCAAATATACCAGCTATTGGAGAAAAAATCACATTAGAAATTCATTAAAAAATAAATTGTGGAGTAGATTTTGAGAAGCCATTAATTGATTGGGGTTATGCATGTTAGGCCCTCTTTCCTCATATTTTTTTTTTGGTGATCAACTTTTTTGATTTGACATATGAAAAGAGGATTGGAAGACTTCAAATCACTTTAGTTGCAAATCTTATTTGATCCATATTAGTCATATAGAACTTTCTATTTCCAATCAAGGGCTTTTTTAGCTGCAAATTTTTTTCAATCCATACTAGTCATATAGACCTTAATATTTTCAAAGAAAGGTTGGTTGCGATATTGAAAGTCTTATAGCCAATCATAATATGCCACAACTACGTGGGAATTGTACCATAACTCTTCATTGCTCATCTTTTCCTACACGGAAAGAAAGCAACCTACATTGCTAGACTAATATGGAGTTGATCAAGAATGGGTTGCCTTCCATATCGCTCAAATATTTGGATACATTCTTTGAGAATATGTTGGAATGGGTCAATAATTAAAGGTTGCTAATTGTGATTATACATGATGGGTTAGTGACACCTGACTTAGCAAGGATGTACTCTAGATTGGCAAGTTTTTCACATTCTTGATTATACGAGAATAACTACTAATATAGGGAATTTCATTAAAATGGCGATATTCCATGTGCCATTTTCACAGTGTGCCATTCCCACAGTTTAGATTGGGCGGTTTGAAATCTATTGGTATACTAGATTTCAGACCGCCCGGTCTGAACTGTGGGATGTCAAAGTCACAAAATATTCGTCATTTTAATGAAATTCCCCATTAATCCGTTGGGTTTGTTGAAGTTTTATGGAAAGTGGACCAAGTGCCCACCTTTCACAAATAATGATTATTTGATGAACTCTCATACAAACTGACATTTCAAGCATATTTGATTCATTGTTATTTTTGATCATGTTCATCAATGTTCATCAAAGGTATAAAAAAACACTATATTGCTAAAAAAAGTCAAGATTATATAAGATAGAACCATACTCTCCATATTCAATGCTTTGTCTCCAATTCTCCAATTGACTACATTGAGGTTGTATATGCACATTCTAGAAAAGATGGCTACAATTACACTATTTATCTAGTAATTTTCAATAAAAATTTCATCTAAAATGCCATAAAATTTTTCGAGAAAATTCTGCAAAATAATCACATTTTTTTCCTTCAATTTTCTATAGGCTTATAGAAAAACAAATTATTTGTCAAAATCTAATAATATTTATTCTCAGAAAGAAAGGCTTGACTCAACCCCTAAGGTCCCAAGGCCATTTTTCTATAAAAATGACTCAAAATTGCTAGTTTTGTTGAATTCATCGAATTTTCTTAGAATCTAACTATAGGATCTTGTATTTAATTTGTCTTAGATCATGTAGTAAAATTTTCATAACGTTTGACTATATAAGTTGGAAAATATTAGCATCTAAAGTTGGAAAATTTTATTTTTTTGAACATTAGCTTGTAATTTCAAATGACTTTGACTGCTATTTGTGGAGTTTTTTTGCACTACAAATTTTGAATTTAATTTTTTTATGCTAAAGAATTGATATGAAAGTTTAGAATTTTTTTTCCAAAAACACACACTTGATTTTTATTCTTTATAAAATTGTTACGTAGAAGTAAGTCTTAGATCAAAAGAAAAACTAAATTGTTAATAGCTATAAGATGGGATTAAAATACTATAATCCCAATGGTGAGATTGTTTAAAAAATGAATCCTCTACGTTATTTTTTCCAGAAGATGCTCTAATTGTCCCAAAAATAAGATCGTTTATAATTTTCACATAACAAATCCAAATGGAATGAATCAAAGCTTCATGTATAGATAAAATTAGAATCTATTATATATATATATATATATATATATATATATATATATATATATATATATATATATATATTGTGTGTGTGTGTGTGTGTGTGTATGTGTGTGAGGAGATTCCTACCCTCTGCACCAAAAAAGAAGACCTTTTGTGCCGAAGTTAATGTATTTTTCTATCTTCACAAAAAGTTTCAAAAAATCATAATGAATATTGAGCCTGCCCAAAATCCATTTAATCCTCCAAGGGGACAATGGGACTTTAGGGATCCAAGATTTATTGCATGTTGGAGCCATTCCTCTCAAGGATGGCTCCAAAAATTGGTAGAGGCCATTGTATCAACCAAGTCAAATTTTGCATAACATTTTGTTAGTAGAATTACATAATTTGTGACAACTTGCAACAAAACTTGCAACAAACTTGCTCCAAAACATGGCTAAGCCAAATCACATCTTCTTCCTCAAATTTCCAATTTCCAATAAAATTGTAGCCAGACGCAAACATTACACTAAAATTGATAAATAGTGTTGGGTGTTAGTGTTGTAGTGAATTGGGTCATAGCCTTAACTTATTATATTACCATTCCAACTTCTATATTTTGCTCCCATCTAACACTAAATGCACTCTCGTAGAAAGGTTGAAATGACCAAATTTTACTATAGAGCTAAAATAGTGTTAAAATGGGTAAATAATGTTCTAACACTAACCTTTCAAATCACAATTAGTGTAGCCAACACTAGTGTAGCGAGTATTTGCCGGCATTTAGCCCCACAAAGAATGGCTGCTTGCACGGTGCGTGGAGACCTAATTCTGTTTCCACTTCCTCCGCTAAACCTTTTCGGAGAGTACGTTACACATTGAAACTGTGAATTAGAAATTGAGCGACTTTCCGAAACCCCGAACTCTCCGAAGAAGTTTCTAAACATCTAAATCCGGAGTTGCTACATTTCTACATTTCAAAAAAAGAGTTTCACATTGGCTACATTACCTTGAGTTTTACATTAGCTTAAAAAATTTAGCAACTCCTCAAGTTGTATGACAATGCGATTCGGTTCACTATTGAGATCCATGGAGTCGAAATTCCGGCCCACGGAAAATTTGTTCACTCTGATGTTGGCCATTAATTCTTGTCGCGGCAGTTGCGGTTGAGTTAATGTGTAAGCGAGTGATTCCGTCAGCCTGCGAGCCTTCGCAAATCTGGTATGTTCATGGTTGAGAACTCTGTTGCATCTTGTAATTCATCTTGTGATTGAATTTAAGCTATTTGCATGAATTCTAACCTACAGCTACAGTCTAGGGTAACGTTGTCTTTTGAAACAGACAGACGTGGCATCTAGCACTGTATGTTCAAAATAACTTCTAATAGTCTCGTTATTTGTCGCACAAACAACATAATCTTATACTCCGTAATATATTCTAAATTTGAATATGATTCTCTTACATATTCGACGCCCGTCTAGATTACATTCTTGAAGGGCTGGAAAATTCCATTTGGATTCAAGGAAACTTTAGGAATTCTGGAAGGAATGTTCTTTCCAAGGGATGAGTCATGGCTTCTTTGGCTCATATAGAGGATGATTCGTTCTCCAAGAGCATATTCCTGGTTCAAAAGGGATCCATGCTATGGCATTAGGAATGAATGTTATGTAAATTAGATGTCTGCAGTTGAAATTGAATATAACATCAAGGAGCACTAATCTATCTGGTATTACAACCCTAATGTGCCGTTGATCTTGTTACCTAACCTGGCTGCGTTTGGCAATGATCTAAACAGTGAATATATTGCTTTCATTCCATAATGTATGCTTAGGTCACCTCCATTTTGTGAGAGTCGAAGCTGAGAATTCTCGTACAAATCCTGCAAATTAGGCTGACCAATTTAACGAATTGGCTACTTTGTGATGGTGTGTGATTTCAAAGGGAGTGTATGAGTGGAGTGCCTTATGGAAAGCCTTTTGGAGACGAAGGAAAGTGCTTTCTCTCAGATCCCTGAAGACATCAGTAGTGTGTGCACTCTGAAGGTACCGTTCGCAGTTGCTCACCACTTATCAATTAATGGTGTTTATTATGACATGCTTCTTCTTGAAGGACAGTAATGCCGTGATCGACTCCCATTCAGTGGTCCCGATCGAATTTGATTTTCATAAGTAGCTCGGTCAAGTTGCTCAAACTATTGCTGAATGTGTTTCAATTCAAATTGAACACTCTCGTATTCCCATCTGCTCAATTCCGTTCAATTTGGCCATATTAACTGTCCAAAATGTGCTTCCATTTCAGTTGAATATTCTTGTATTCCCATTAGCTGTAGCGATCCACCATGTCTGGTCGAAATTTGGCCACATTAGTCCCCAATGTCTAATACTCAGCCTGTTGTGACTGAGAAGCTTGGTGGCGTTTTGCCTCTCAACCAGCGAGTTCTCGCTAGTTTGGACAGCCGTAACGTTGCAGCTCATCCGTGGCACGATCTTGAAATTGGTGAGTTACACACCTCGGTTGCCTTCTCTTTGTGGACATGGAAAGTGACCTTGGTGGTGATAATTTGTACAGTTCGTGACTTTCACGGCTGGAGCTTCATTCGAACAGCTACGTGTGTGTTGAATGGTCCATTGACCACTCTTATGAAGGTGGTTGAATGATCGTGTGACGATCCTCATGTGTACTATTCTAGAGAAAACTTTGGTTCAATGATTCGATATTTGGATTCATGTTGTAAATATAGACTCTAAGGTGTGTCTTCTTAAATATTTTTTTACCAAGACAGGCCTAAAGTGACCACACCTAAATGTGACTCTTTATAGGCTTATAATAGCAATTATTATTAAAAATGGTTAAATTTTCGTATAAATCTTCTTTTTGGCGAATCGAAGGGGATTGAAATGCACAGAAGAATGTGTTATTTGGTTGCAATTTGCTAGAGTTACATGTTCTAAGGGTATATGACCTAAAGCCAGCAAATGTTGTTTTGTATGGTGTTCATTCTCAAAATTAATATGTATTGTTCATGCAGGATTTTAGGCATTTAGAAGCCATGGATCCTGGGTCCTTAATGAGAAATGTCACGATCTTTCTGTAGTACATGGTGTCTTGAAAACGTGATCTTTTAATGCGAAATATCAAGAGCATTTGTGTTGTGTACGTAAACTGAGTGGCTGTACATGCATCTCTAAAACGCCACTTGTTTCTTTGGAGTGCTTTGCAGGCCCAGAAGCAGCGCTGGTCTTCAATTGTGTAAAGTCACAGATCCACGCATGTTCGATAAAACCCGGTACGGGGAAATTTTTTTCCTTACCAAACCCAATCGAGAGGTATGCTCAATTCTTTAAGTGGTTAGAAATGGGTCGTAAGCTTCTATGCTTTTCTGTTACACAGATATTAGGTTTATGTTTTTGATTATCTGAAATGTCAGCAGAGCTCTATGAAGTGATCAGTTATTGCAGGTGATTGAGATTAGAAAAAGAATCAAAGTGAAGTACGAGCTTGATAAAAAGAGTGGTATTATCAAGGTACATCAGATATCAATATATGTGCTGGATTCGTGTACTCCCTTGTCGTGATTGCCATTCGAGGAAGACCACATAACACTTTGTAGTCACTTCTTCACACCATGGGCTCTTTAATATTCAAGAGAGCCTCAGGGTATCCAAGAACATTATCATCTTTGGTTGTTTACTTATAAATTGAGTTCAACATCCAAGAACCGTATTGTAGATCATCTTGTTATCTTTTTTGTTAAATTGGCACTTAAATCAATTGACACACGTTTCCTGAGTTCCTGAACTGTTGACCCTCTTCAATGGTCTGTACCTCAATTGATGTTGTCTTCTTGACTTCCTTTTACTACAGTCACTTATATTCTTTGGAAAAAAAGAAGTGAAAAGAGTACAAGTAGAATGTTGTTGCTGAAATATATAAATTTTTGATGGATTGTAGAGTTATTCCGTTGCAGAGAGAACGCTCTTCTTTGCCCGTTCTTACATTCTGTGATACATTGGCAGGAAGGAAATTCATTTCGATGGTATTTCTGTTGCTGTTGTAGAATAATATATTCGGTTGGAATTAATTAGGTCTGTTTATTTGGCCGCGAGTCCAACGGCTCAATTCTACCTTCATAAAGGTAAACACCCGGAATCCCATGGCCACCCTAAATCTTAGGCAATGGATACATATTCATTTATTTAGGACGATGTAGACCATCTTAACATTTTTTCAAGCGTGTTCACTTGGTTTGAGGTCATGTAGCAATAAAATTTTGAGTCTTCATAACTTCAGCACATGGTATGCACATTACATGTTCATGAATGCGTTTTCTAGAGCTCTTTCATATTCTTACAAGATCACATAACAACATGACCACTCTAATAATAAAAATAGGAATTGGCGAAACGGTATCTAAGGCTCTTACCCAAATGCAAGCTCTTCTTCGATAGCCTTGGGGTTATTGCCCATGTCACCGAGGGTCGTACTTGCTGTCTATATCCGCGTGGCCGACCTGCCTAGTAGAACTTCCTTCCTTCAATTCAATGAACTCTTCATGTTGGTCGTAGAATCAGAGTTGTTGTTCTTCTTCTTCTAGTTTTGTGATTCCTGTGATGACTGAGATTTTGCTTCCTATTGAAATTCAATGCATGCATGTATGTGGTAGGGAAGTAGAATTCAATGAAGCTGTTACGTTATTAACTGCAGCCTGTTGGTCAAAATAGAAGAGTAGTTTCGTTTTGAGGACCGAGCAACTGGATTTCCTATGCTCGTTTCACTAATAAATTGGTCGCTCATGGTGCATTCTGAATTTATGTGAAATTTCATCGTAAGAAATCTCAATAAATTGGTCGCTCATGGTGCATTCTGAATTTATGTGAAATTTCATCATAAGAAATCTCTTCGCAAAGGTGGTTTCGGATTTCATCAAGTTGGATTTACTTACGTACCTAACTTCAAAAGACTCTTTGTTAATGTTCGGTCTTACAGTCTAATTTATTGGCTCATCAGTCCCACCCTAAGCTCTAAAAAAAAAAGGGTCTCACTGCAAGATGATGAAACCCTTCATTTCTTTTGTCCCAGACAAAGCCTCACGATTGTACTGCCCTGTTCTTCATTTCAAAGGGTATCATATTTTTTGTAATTCAAGTTTTAATTTCTTCTGGTCGTTGTTTTACAGGCCTTGGTGAAAGCTCTCAAACCAAGCATTCATTTAAATTAGGTTGGCCTTCCAACAAGAGACCAGCGAGTGATTTTTCTTCTCCCTCACACTCAAATTCTGATGTCTCATCAATAGATGAGGACAGTGACAAGAAGCATGATGTTTTCAATGGGGATGGCAATCCCATGGATTCTCCTCTTCCTTACAACGTCACCCACATAGTTCCTAATGGCAATATCCCGTGGACATCTTAACCCCTAAATGCCCAAGACACCAAATTCTGGTGTTGAGAAAATCTTGAATAAAAAAATCATAATCATTCATTTTCAAAATTTTAATTTTTGATGCTAAAACTAGACTTCCAAAAAAATCAAAAATCAAAAGTACTAAAAATAGTAACTTGGTAAGTTGAGAAGTTGTAAATTGATTGGGGTTACAAATGTTATGCCCTTTTAACCTCCTATTGTTTTGGTGACTGAATTTTTTGATTTGACATGTGAAAAAGAGGATTGAAAGACTTCAAATCACTTTTACAGTTTTAACACCCTCATGATCAAACACTATAATCTTGTGATAAGTGATCCATAAGTGATATTTTTTTTTTTTTTTTTCCCATGTGATCTCTAACTTGCCTAGTTTATATTTGTATGGTTACAATTTTTTTTTTAAAATTGATAAGACTTATCAAAATGTTGGAATTTTATTCAATTTATAACAAATTCCAAGAAGCTCAAAAAAGACCTTGGGCATGTAGGGGTTAAGCCTAATTATGTGAGGCGCCATCACTGTGCATTATAGGTCGCAGGACAATGATCTAGGAGCGCACATAACTCCTGGTCTAAAGTACAGCACTTCAACCGTAATTTCTGGCTGGGGCACCACCTTAATAACTGTGGAGCACGTTCACTTCGTAGGCAGGCAGGCAGGCAGGCAGAAGACTCGGCAAGTGTGGAGAGCAACTGTGATGAAGCTGATTCTAGATGCTATGGCAAATATTTTTGTTATGTTATTATTATTATTATTGGTAAGTTAGGGAGGAGGGTTTCCGGTTCAGCAGGTATGGGCACTTCAGGCCTGTCTGGTTAATTTTTTTTTTTAAGAAGACACAACTTACAGTCTATACTTACACCATGAATCCAAATTTGGAATCATTCAACCAAAGTTTTCTCTAGAATAGTACACATGAGGATCGTCACACGATCATTCAACCACCTTCATAAGAGTGGTCAATGGACCATTCAACACACACGTAGCTGTTCGAATGAAGCTCCAGCCGTGAAAGTCACGAACTGTACAAATTATCACCACCAAGGTCACTTTCCATGTCCACAAAGAGAAGGCAACTGAGGTGTGTAACTCACCAATTTCAAGATCGTGCCACGGATGAGCTGCAACGTTGCGGCTGTCCAAACTAGCGAGAACTCGCTGGTTGAGAGGCAAAACGCCACCAAGCTTCTCAGTCACAACAGGCTGAGTATTAGACATTGGGGACTAATGTGGCCAAATTTCGACCAGACATGGTGGATCGCTACAGCTAATGGGAATACAAGAATATTCAACTGAAATGGAAGCACATTTTGGACAGTTAATATGGCCAAATTGAACGGAATTGAGCAGATGGGAATACGAGAGTGCTCAATTTGAATTGAAGCACATTCAGCAATAGTTTGAGCAACTTGACCGAGCTACTTATGAAAATCAAATTCGATCAGGACCACTGAATGGGAGTCGATCACGGCATTACTGTCCTCCAAGAAGAAGCATGTCATAATAAACACCATTAATTGATAAGTGGTGAGCAACTGCGAACGGTACCTTCAGAGTGCACACACTACTGATGTCTTCAGGGATCTGAGAGAGAGCATTCCAGGGAACATTTTCCTTCGTCTCCAAAAGGCTTTCCAAAAGGCACTCCACTCATACACTCCCTTTGAAATCACACACCATCACAAAGTAGCCAATTCTGAAAATTGGCAACCCTAATTTGCAGGATTTGTACGAGAATTCTCAGCTTCGACTCTCACCAAATTAGAATGCAGCACAAATTCGGCTGCTGTGTTGCCGCACCGAATGGCACCGTCGATGGTCGCGGGCAAGCATGTGTCCGTCCAATCTCCGCTGAGGTAAAGTTTGCCCGGCTTTTGCTTCAATCTTCAGTTGCAAACAACTGCCTCAGTCATTCAGGCTGGCCGGGCATTCAATTGAATGCATGCATGCAATTGAGTTTCCTTTTGGGCTTGTCAGGTTTCTAGTGTCTTGCAGGGATTGGTGACCAAGCCAGCGCCCAAGGCGTAATATTCGATGCAGAATGCCACTTGTCATTGAAGTTGGACTGTGATAATTGGATTATGATTGGAGTCACTTTTTGTGTATGTGAGCCTCATCAAAGTTTTGGGAAATTGAAGGGATGGCGCCAGCAAGGCGCATATAAGCTGCGGAATGTCGCTTGTGATTGAAGTTGGATCAGGTTGTGTATGAGCCTCATCGAAGTTTTGGAATGAACAAATTTTCCATGGGCCGGAATTTCGACTCCATGAATCTCAATAGTGAACCGAATCGCATTGTCATACAACTTGAGGAGTTGCTAAATTTTTTAAGCTAATGTAAAACTCAAGGTAATGTAGCCAATGTGAAACTCTGTTTTTGAAATGTAGAAATGTAGCAACTCCGGATTTAGATGTTTAGAAACTTCTTCGGAGAGTTCAGGGTTTCGGAGAGTCGCTCAAATTCTAATTCGCAGTTTCAATGCGTAACGTACTCTCCGAAAAGGTTTTGCGGTGGAAGTGGAAACAGAATTAGGTCTCCACGCACCGTGCAAGCAGCCATTCTTTGTGGGGCTCAATGCCGGCAAATACTCGCTAATGTTTTGATCTAGCTACGATTTTATTGGAAATTTGAGGAAGAAGATGTGATTTGGCTCAGCCATGTTTTGGAGCAAGTTTGGAGCAAGTTTGTTGCAAGTTTTGTTGTAAGTTGTCACAAATTATGTAATTGTAGTAACAAAATGTTATGCAAAATTTGACTTGGTTGATACAATAGCCTCTACCAATTTTTGGAGCCATCCTTGAGAGGAATAGCTCCAACATGCAACAAATCTTTAAGTCTAGCCTTTGATTTTGGAATAAATATTATTCATTCAATTTTGATATATGACTTGTTTCTCTACAAGCCTGTAGGAAATTGGAGGAAAAAAATGTGATTTTTTTGCAAAATTTTATGGCATTTTAGATGAAAGATTTGTTGAAAATTGCTAAATAAATAATGTAATTGTAGCTATGACATTAAGAATGTGCATATACAATCTCATTGTAGTTCAATGTAGAATTGGCAATAGCGTTGAATATGGAGAGCATGGTTATGTCTTATATAATCTTGGCTTTCTTTAGCAATATAGTGTACTTTTTACACCCTAATATGATTGAAACTAACAATGAATCAAATGTGCTTGAATGTCAATTTTGTAAAAGAGGTCATCAACTAAGCACTCTTTGTGAAAGTGGTGGACACTTGGTCCACGTTCTAAGTTCAAACTTCAACAAAACCAACTACTTAGTAGCTATTCTCCCATGATAAGAATGTGAGAAACTCATTAATCTACATTACATCTTGGCTAGGGCGAGTGTCACTAATCTATCATGCATAATCAAAATCAGCAATCCATTAATTAGTGATCCATTTCAACATCTTCTCAAGGAATGTGCCCAAATGTTTGAGCAATATCCTATTTTCTCTGAATATATTTGGAACGAGCCATCTGATTCCATTCCATTCGGGAAGGAAACCATTCATCTCTTTCAAGCTGACAGGGGACTTTCAATTTCCCAAAACTTGGATGATCGAGGCTCACACACAACCTCACCGCACTGACTCCGTCTCTCAATCCAACTTCAATCACAAGTGACATTCTGCAGCTTGTATTGCGCCTCGCTGGCTTGGTCAGGCATCCCTGCAAAGCATTCGTTGCAAGAGATAAACCCAAGTAGCAAAAGGAAGGCCTTCTCTCAATACTGTATTTGTCACATTTGTAACCTGCTACCCAAATTTAAAATCTCCTCCCAAATGTGGTTGCAGGAACCTGTTCTTCCTGGATGCTTCTTGCGAGCAAAAGCCATTGGTCTTATGCCTATGGTTGATCAGGTGCACTTTGATTCAATTCATGAAGCTCGATGAAGCTCGATGAGTGTTGCAAGTTGAATTCAGGTATTTATAATTTGGTCGCTGAAATATGTTTCGCCCACAGTTCGTGAGGTTCACGTGCCATTGACTGCATACCCCACTTTTTTAAAGTGGCTTAGCAAATTCATTTTAAAAGTGAAAATTCATTTTAAAAGTGAAAATTAAGTGATTGAGTGAAAATTAAGTGGCTTAGCAAATTCACTTTAAAAGTGGCTTAGCAAATTTTTGATTGAGTGAAAATTAAGTGGCTAAGTAATAAATTTGCAGTCTTATCAATGAATAATTGAAGCACTTGACCAGATGGGAAACAACTTCTCTTAAAATATGAACGAACATTTCTTGCCATTCTGCACAGTTGGTGTGCATGTAGTGAGTGGATCCTAAGAATAATTGGCTTGTCTTACAACATGGCGTTCCACTGCGGGATTGATCATTACTGATGCTTTTGCACCTTCTTACGTATTCATAGGGTGAGAAAGATGACAAGATCATCGCTGTTTGTGCGAATGATATGGAGTACCGTCGCTTTAACCCCTCAAGTCCCAAGGCCTTCTTTCCATCAAAACCAACTCAAAACTGCCAACTTTTATTGCCAAGAGCTAAACATTTAAAAAATCATGTTTTTTTTATACATATCTAACTGTAGGATCTTGTATTACACTAGTATAAGAATGTGTGAAAAGAATTTCAAAACTTTGACCTTGTAGATTGTAAGATATTTGCATTTAAAGTGAAGAAAACAAGTTTGTTTACACCTTGATCAAGTAGATTTTTTGGCTTTGAATCTTCTTAAGCTAAAATTTTGCACTATTGATTTTGATTTTCAAAGTTTTTATGTTGAAGAATAGAGTTGAGGATCTAGGAAAAAAAATTCAACAAAAAACACTTAATTTTCACTCAATCAAAAATTGGTCAGTAGAAGTAGGTTCAAGATTGAAGGGATAATTAAACCATGAATAGCTCTAGGATGGAATTGAAACATAATAATCCCAATAATGAGATTGTTCTAGAAAGAAAACTTAATCCTACCTAACCATTTTTTAAAAATATATTTTTATTTATTTATTTTTAATCATAAAAATTGCATTCAAAAAATGGGTTCTATAAGTTATTTTTTCAAGAAAATGCTTAGATTGCCTGAAAAATAAGATTGTCCATAACTTTCTCATCATTAGACAGTAAAAATAGAATGAATCAAAGCTTGAGATGTAGACAAAAATAATAATTTTTGAGGAAAAGATTAAAAATTTTAAAAATTCAACTTTATGTGATTTTTTTCAGGTTGTCCCTTGAGTTGCTTTTTGGACTTATGGTGGCAAAACTTTTTTTTCCTTGCATTGATTGAAATACAAATTATACTTTCCAAAAGCTAATCTAATATCTAATTTTCTGTCTTCAAAATAAAATTTCAAAAAGTCATATCAAAAACTAAAATCACACAAGCCTACCTGAAATCCCAAGAGTCTCTCATAGGGACTTTGGGACTTTAGAGGTTAAGGACATAAGTGAACTTCCACCTCACCGCTTGGTTGAAATCCACCAATTTTTTGAAGATTGTAAGTTCACCCTTTCACTTGGTTTAATTTGATGAAGAGGGACTCGAGCATTGAATATGAATTAAAAATGGGATGGGGCTAGGTTTTTGCACAACTCATAATTAGCTTAACCCTTAAACCTCAAGGTGAACGTTTGGTGTCCGATGAATATCAAAGAATCTTTTAGTGTAAAATAGAAGTGCAACTATTCATCTTGGGAATTTTGTGTGAGAAGGGAAAATTAATCTTCTACAATATTTTAACTTCCAATGAGTGCTTTTGGCTTTTTTTAGACCAATGACTCCCACGGTATCAAAATGGATGATTTCCACACCACTAGTTTGTTGTTTAAGGTTAAAAATTTGGTATGCTTTATCTTATTTTGAGTTCACTTAATACTTGAATGCCTAGACAAGTAGATAAGAAAGAATGAGATTGAAGAAATAAGTGAATGTTGATGATTTTCTTGGCCCGCAAGCAATGTCGAGCCCCTCATTCCTCTTAGACAAGACACTTAAAATTTTTATTTGCACATGAAATTTGGAAATTTGGAAATTTGGAATTCACATTTGGGATTAGAAGCCCCAATTTAGGTTTCTTAGGTGAAGAAATACAAAAATCAATGTTACACAAAATAGGAGGAAATTTTTTATACTTTGGGCTTGGAGAAATGAGGGGTCAATTTCCATTGACCCTAATTTAAAAAGTAGTGCACTCATGTTTAGCAACAATAACTATTTCATGTACTGTCGAAGTGTTGAGAAATTAGTGTGGGGCAATCTAATTTCACTCTTTAGTGTATTGGCTCGCTTGGCATCAATTGCGGAGATTGATGAGCTGGCTAGTTGCTCATAGATGAATGTTGCTTGTGTGGCTCAACGCTAGCTTGAGTGTTGGTAGTTGGCCGGCTTGTCCATGCAATAGTTATTTAGTATAAGGTCACTACAAAAAAAACAATGAATAAATGACTCGTCCATAGAGTCATTGTGGACAGCAGTGACTGCAAAATGACTGCAAAATGACTACAAAACAACTATTGTTGTCCACAATGACTCTATGGATGAGTCATTTATTCACTGTTTTTTTTGTAGTGGGTAGAAACACCCAAAACTGTCAGTTTAAGCAATTTAGTATAGTTAGAGGCACTTTTAAGAAAAATATATATTTTTGTAGTATTAGCAAGTGAAAATCATGAATATCAAAAAATAGATTTTTCAGATATAGTATGCAATTTCTATAAATTTTCAAAGTGTTGGCTTCCTAGACCATTGAAACAATCCCTTAGATGCAACTACATCCGAAATCTGTGAAAATCAAGTGTCAACGAGTGAAAATTAAATACGTGTCTTACAACTAAGTTAGCAAATTAAAATCAAACATTTGTATGACACCTTAATAGATGGTCAAGGACAAATTTAGTCACAGTCTAGAATATAGGAATGGGGTCATAGATAGTTTTAGATGTTTCTACCTTAGTTTTTCAGAAGCATATGGCCGACTTGATGCCATCATTCAACCACTTCATGTAATTTTCTATCCTACAAAATGTGAGTGTGTGTGTCTAACTATTATTCCTGATCATCAAGGCTTGAATTCCATACAATTCATTTGTGATGACATTCTTGAAAGGAGCTTCTAACAAACTTTGAAATGGACATGTAATAGTCCTTAACCCTTGAAGTCCCAAGGTCATTTTTTTATCAAAACCATTCAAAACTACCACTTCTTGCTATGTTCACCTACAAAATTATTATTATTATTTTTAGAATCTAACTATAGAATCTTGTTCTGCACTTGTCTTAAATCACACAATAGATTTTTTTGTAATTTTCAACCATATAGATTGAAAGACATTAGCATTCAAAGTGAAAGAAAAAAGTTTCTTTCAAGAAGTTGCTATGATTGCTTGCAAAATAAGAAGCTCTATAACTTTCACATCACTAATCCAAATGGAATGAATTAAAGCTTCCCATTTAGAAAAAATATAATCTACAAGAAAAAAATATTAAAATTTTTATTTCAATTTTTTGTAGATTTTTTTTGCTACTATATCTTCCCCTTTTTGAGGTTATTGAGGCATAACTTTTGATCCCAGACAAAGATTGAAATAAAAATTATATTCCTAGAAAGCTCATAAGTTTTTATGTTATGAAAAAGTTTCAAAAAATTTTAGTAAAAATTGAGATCATAGGAGCTTGACCAAAATCCATTTTGTACCCATAGGGACAATGGGACTTTAGGGGTTAAATTGACTTCTATAGTCATTGAATGGATCGAGAAAAAAAGTAGTATTTTTTGTAAGAGCCAATCCTTGCTTTTCCTATTTTTCTTTACAAGTTACAAGTGAACAATTTATGGAAGACCTTGGGTCATAAATAGATGCCTACAATACAATTCATTTGAAAATTCATGAGGAATTCAATAATGCTTTGAAAAATATGAAAACAATTGTGTTAACATTCAACATCTATTTCTCCTTGTCTGAAAAATGAACTAAAATATTCCCATCAAAATGAGGTGATGTGTGCCTTGGAGACCATTCCCACTACAATGATCACCCCATCCCCTATGTAGGAGGGATTAAAGGTGTATGCATTCTAAAATCGCCCACCTCTTCAATTGTACACTATTTATATAGGGACACTTGTAGCAATGACAACCTTGATTGCCATTGCTAAAAGAATGTTGAGTAAGTGCCTTCCTACCCATCCTTTTGAATCAACCAACAAAGGATATCCAGCCTGGCCCCCTCAATGTTCAATATTTTTTTTATTTTATTTTATAAAACCAAAAGAACAAGATCAATCAATCCTTTTCCGTTCTCCAATTTGTTCATTACCCTGATAAACTTCATCTCTCTTGGTAGGGGGCACTTGCTGATTCTTCCAATAGCATTGGCAAGGTCTCCATTGCTACAAACTACTAATTTGTACATGTTGATTTTTCATAGCCTTCAGCAATGTACAACCAAAGTGCCTTTTAGGAGGTGGGCGATTATAGAGCCCTATGTCATTTCAACTTCAAAATTTCATACAATCCACCCTTGATATTTGTTACCTTGATAAGTGCTAAAGTCATATGTGCTAAGAAAAATTACGCTCCCACCCAAACTCCAAAAAATACACTACTAAGTGTTAATTGTTAATTGTTAAGAGAATTTATAAAAATGATGCTCCCCTTTTCAATGAATTTATCTTGATATGTGTTAATTTGGATGAAAGTGTGGCTATGGAAATTTATAACTTGGATGAAATTGAATTAGGTCCATCATGTATTGTACAAATCATGTTGTAGTTGACATTAATAGTATTGTATGTAGCTCACAACAATGATGCTAGAATGTGAGCTTGCAAGCACAAGCCTATGAATGCTAAGTGAGAATTTTGTGAGCACTGAGCATAGAATTCAACCCCTCCTGAAAAATCAATAAAATTTCTAAAAATAGATTTTAAAAAAAACAGGCCAATTTTTATTATTTTAAGCAAAATTTCAGACCTATTACCATGGACCTATTATTGTGGGATTCTTGAATGAATACAAATGTTCAACATTTTTATACTATAGAATTTGGGAATTACAAAATTCAATGTCCACAAATAGTATAGGTATATAAAACAAATATAATTGGAAATACAATTATAATGAGTATAAAATTGAATGACATTATTTTTCTCCAAAAATGATTGCTACTTAGGAAGTTATATTTGTAAGTTCAAAATGTAATCTTCTTGTCTTAAAGTTAAAGAAAATTGAAATTCATGACATTCTAGGTATGATCGGCATTTTCATTTTGAATGGTGATGATACCAGAACTACTAAGTAGGTGTTTTACTTCAATGAAATTGAAGCTTAGAGAATGTATGAACTTGTCTTTTTGGGGGTGTATTTTGCAGAAGTAACAAAATAGATAATAGAAATACTTGCAATCAATATACTGATGGCATCCACCAATTGCTAAGACAATCATGTCAACAAAATCAAGGTGTGTGCACTCTAGATACATGCTAAGTGTGATTCGATAAAGTGATAAACCTTATGTATGGGCTCAATTCCGGATTAAAGACATATTATAGCTCCAAGTCTAGGGGAGAAGAACATGGTTATTCCCAAGATTGATCCTTTCACAAAACCAACACTTTTCCACTTATTGCAATGCTTTGTAGTAGGAGCATTAGCAATATGTTGAATGGGCTTGTTCCTTCAAGTCGTAGGATAGTTGTCTCCATACAAAGGGGTTGTTTGATCATAAAAAATTGCCTCAAAAACATTAGATATTGTGAATAATCTTTGAGGAGACAGGGGAGGTCGTTTTTGGAGCTTGAAGCCAACCTCTTGCAACAAAAGTGTTTATTGGTGTGTCAAACTAGTGCCTATCAATACAAACCACATGTCTGGTACTTTAGACTAGTTGATTATCCAAGGACATTTAAAGCCTCTAACACATTGTAAAATATCATTTGGATAGAACCACAAGTTTATGTGAGCCCCTAAATTCATCACTTGGGACTTATAATCTTCTTTTCTTTTTTCAAATTTCAAAGTTAAGTTACAATTTTATACAAAAAGCCTCCCAAAGAGTGTAGAACTAAAATAGGTATGTTACATGCTAATATAAATTTTGGTCTAAAATATAATTTTATACCTAGAATACTCCAAATATCTACATGTATACAGGTTAGAAACTAAAGATTGGTGGAAATTGGAAAGTCTAAGTCTATTGCCTAAAAGGGCCTAAAACACTAGTATAGTGACCTACCATGGCTAAATTGGTCCAAGGGAAGTCTAGTGAGATCCTTAGATACATTCTCAAAGATAGGTTTCAGTTTTTCTATTACATTGATAAAGTAATAAAACCCCCAATTGTTAGGCTGTAGGAGTTACCACCTCAGAAATGGGCTGGTGGAAGAATCTATGGCCAACAAAGGGTGATCTAAGGCTAAGTTCATTACAAGGGAAATGAGCCCGAATTGACAAGATTTTTAATAGAAAAGTGTCCGGAATGACTGCCATAACTTCTGGAACTTGGCACTCTGTCAATGTGGTTCATATTGCAATCTTTGTCAAAATCTAGTCAATTTTTCCATCAATTTTGACAAAAGAAGACAATTAATCACTATAAGAAAACTGCGTCTAAGTTGACGTGGTTTTTTTGGACACCCATGTCGCAACTGATGTTTTTATATCAACAATAATGTCCACTGTAAAATCTTCATATTGTATTGGACATCATTGTTAACATAAAAACATCACTTGCAACATTGGGTGTCCAAAAAACCCACATCAACTCAAACATTGGTTTCTAAGTTTCTTATAGTGAATGGTTGCTTAGTGCACACAAAATGGAATTTGCAAGCGTTGTTTACCATGGTGTCTCAAGTGATGAGAAGACAAGTCTTTTATACAAGTGGGATGGTAGGGAAGTAAGACAAACCATGTGGGATATCTTAATGAGGGTTAGTGGAAGCTCCACCGCTCATAGTTTAGTGAAAAGTAGGAATAATGATTAAAGTGGAATTTCAGACTTAATTTAAGTATAGTAGAATAACATTTTTTAGAAAACTTTGAACTAAGAAAATGTGGGAAATCAAACCAAATTTCATGTCCAAAAATCTGTTTGAGATTTAAAGCTTCAAATCAAAAGTTATAGACAAATTTCAATGAGGGATTGGAAGGGACATTTGCTTTGACAATTTCAAACATCCTCACTAAAATTTGCTTATAACTTTTGATTAGAAGCTTTAAATCTCAAACGAATTTTTGAATATAAAATTTGGTTAGAAATCCCACATTTTTTTAGTTCAAAGATTAAGAAAAAAAGTTATTCTACTATATTAAAATCAGGTCTGAAATTCCACTGTAACCATTATTCCTACTCTTCACTAAACTATGAGCGGTGGAGCTCCTTCTGACCCTCATTTACAAATCCCATATGGGTTGTCTTACTTCTTACCAACCAACTTGTATAAAGCACTTGTCTTCTTACCATTTTTAACTCCATGGTGAGTTGCATTCAAAGTTGAAGTGTTGATTAAGCCAAATAATCTTGAATGTAGTGTTGAAAGTTATGGAAGTTCTATTCTAAAATGCATAATGTACTTTTGAAACTTTAATTTATTTATTTTGGTAGAAATGTGTTGGTTGCAAATGTAAAAAACTAACAATCCTTTCTACGTGGTAGAAATTCAAATAATTACAATTTTTGTGGTGAAAAATCATGATGACGTATATCTTTGTCCAAAATGACAGCCGAATTGACATAATCCTGTCAATTAAACAAGTACTCCTAATCTACAACATTGTTGATACAATTTTGTCAAATTTTCTGTCAAATAGCATACAGTTTCCTTGTAGTGGTTCATGCTCAAAAATCAAAAGTGAAATCGATTAATTAAGATTCCCTTGTATGTTATAAGATTATCGGATTACCAAGCTTTAAAGAAGGAGCAGGATTTTATCCTCCTTCTTAGAATATGCAAAGCAAGAATATGAGCTTGAATGTGCTTTGTAGAATTCCATGAGAGATTCTATAAAAAACTTCAGAATTTTTTGACTTGTAGAGATATCCTTTCTAATTGATCAATTGTTAAAACCTATAATGGAAAATTCTTAGAAATTATCCATGTTGTGGTAAAATCTTACTAAGAATTAAAATAGGTTCTTTTATGTTAATAATGGATTCCAACAAGTTTCAAGACATTCCAATAGCAGAAGGTATCCATACTGACAAGATTCCTCCAAATTTACAACTTGGAGGAATTTACATGAAATTGATCAGCATCCCAAGAGTATACAAAGTCGGAATGAAGTCAACAAAGGGTCTTTTCTCACTTCCTTGAGCCTTCTGGACAACCCTAGCTAGTCACCTCTATCAAAAAAGGTAACCTCCAAAAGTTAGATTTTTATCCTTTTACTATCTCAAGTTGGCACTAGTTTTCCTTAATCTTTTGGCAAAGGAAAAAGGGGTGGAGGGTTCATGTAGTCTAAAAATGGCCTTCTAAAGTCAATGACACAATTCATTTGTGATTTGGAGTTAATCTCCAAAAGTTAGAGTTTTGACCAATGTAGAAAGTAGAAATTCTAGAATTACCTCTACCCGAATCGAAGGAAGGTACGGAATCCATCTCTGTATTCCAGATAGAGAGAAGGGACAACCCAGATTTTCAGATGATTACGGATTATCTCCAAACCGGAGAATATCCGGACGGATTGAGTAGAGAAGAAAAGAGCGTGTTCCAATACCAGGTGGCTCCTTATTCCATCATACAAGGGGTACTATTTAGACAAGGAGTAGATGATAAGTTAAGGAGATGCTTGGAGCCGGTATACAGAAGACTAGTCATTCAGAACCTACATGAAGGACCGGCCGGAGGATACTTTGCGTTAGTATCCACCATTGAGAGAATCTGGGCAGCCGGATATTGGTGGTCGTCAATGAACAAAGATGTCCGGATCTTTGCTCAAAGCTGTGATCCTTGTCAAAGGACCGGAAATCCAGTCTTCTGGAACCATTGGCCACTTACTTCTATTGTTCCCTTGGCTCCATTTGAGAAGTAGGGAATAGATTTCATTGGTCCTATTGCGTCGATAGGGTCCCAACGGAGTCGGTACATAATCTTGACGACGGATTATGCAACCAAATAGGTAGAGGCAAGTCCAACCTGGAAGAACGATGCTCGAACAGCTATGGATTTTCTGTACGAGAAAATCATGATGCAATATGGCTATCCTTTGGAGATAGTTAGTGATAGGGGAACGCATTTCCTGAATGAAGTTGTTTCCTCCCTAACCAGTGGGTATCGCATCAAGCACCGGAAGACAATGCCATACAACCCCAAGGCCAACGGACTCATAGAAAGGGCGAATGGGATTATTGGGAGCATCCTCAATAACGTTGGTTACTTGCCATAAGACGGACTGGGACTGGAAACTCAGCTCAGCTGTCTTTGCATACAACACCACCCGCAAAAGTACTACTGGTAAGACCCCATTCTTCCTAGTATTTGGAAGGAAAGTTTTACAAGTAGAAACAAAAATTGAGACGTTCCGGATTTTGGCGGCTCGTTACGGGCAACGGTCAGAGGATCCTTAGTCACTCCTTGTGGAGATTGAAGCTTTGGAAGAAAGCAGGGGGGATGCTTTGGACCTGACCGTCTAGGTACAAAAGCGCCGGAAACAAATTCTTGACCGGAAGTTACCAAAGGAATCCGGCATCACAGAAGGATGTTTGGTTCTACTATATGACAGCCAGTACAAGGATTTTCTGGGTAAGCTTCACACAAGATGGATTGGTCCGTACCAAGTTGTGAAGATTTATGAAAACGAATCTTTGCAACTTTCAGACTTAGATGGGAACCCTTTAGACACCCAGACGAACAGATCGCGGGTGAAACTCTACCTACCGGACTTATCATCGTAGGAGTTCATGAGGATGTTCATGGGTAAAGAAGGGGTAATGTGGGAGTGTGATTCCACATGCTAGACACAGAAAACTAGCATTAGACGGGAAATTTTAAAATTTATTCCTTTAAATAGGAAAGTTTTGAGTTCCAATAGGAGATTAGTAAGATTGGGGAAATACCGGAATTCCTATTCTAGAGAATTCTTATTAGGTGTAAGAAACCTAATTCTGGAACCCTAAAAAGTTCCGAAAATCGGATGACAGCGCCGGCCCTAAAAGCCGGAAACCGGATCCGTACAAGGGTTAGGTTTTGCCGCCGAAATCTCTCCCAGACTTTCGTTCATCCGTCCGACTGTCCATCCGTCTGGACCAATATAAGAAAAAGACTGTAGCCGGTAGAAGGCATAGTTGTTTTCTTGCTGCCTTACATCTTTGTTTTCCTGCCTCCCCAGCTCTTAGAACTTCTGGTAGATTGAGGGACTGTATGAGTTGCGATCGTGCAGGTGTATTCCGGAGTGACCGTTTGTGAGCAAAGAGAGTTAGGGAGAGGTTGTGAGAGGCTCCTTGCGTGTGCGTGATGACTTCCAGGGCGAGCCGGCGCAGACTGAGGGAGGAGCCGGAGGAATCAGATGAGCCGACTCCAACGCCGCCACCACGGATGAAGATGATTTCGGTGCAGTGGGTGGTGCCGGAAATTCCGACCGATGAGGTTCGGTTGGAGCGTCTCCGGAGGAACCTCACCAACATGAGATGCGTGTGATTGATGAATGTCCCTTGAGGCATCCGGGAAGAGAGTCTGGTGGCGGACCTACTGCGACCAGAGAGTGGTATCTTGGATACCACCCTCCGGACGAAACCTGAGTAGTGGATGGTGGAGACCTTCAAACGGGTGTGCTGGAAAATGTACTACAAGAGAAATTGTCCAAATTGACAAAAACTAGCTTGAATCAACTAGTCCTAATTGACAAAAAATTGACAAAAAATTGACAAGTTTTTGTCAATTTGGACAATTTTCTGTCAATTCGGACAATTTTTTGTCCAGAGTGACAGAAACTTGTTAATTTTTTGTCAATTAGGACTAGTTGATTCAGGCTAGTTTCTGTCAATTTGGACAATTTCTGTTGTAGTGATGGCACTGACCGACCGGAATGCCATCTTCCGGAGGACGGATGCTCTAGTGACGGCCGAGAGGCAAAACGACCTTCTGATCGAAGACCAAAAGAAGATGGTGACAGAGGTGGGTATTCTACGAGTGGAGAACCGGAATTTGTTGGAATGGACCCAAGGGTCGGAGTCCACTTGCGCCCGGTTGGAGAACGAGTTGTGGACGGTGTCGTAACCTAACTTTTTGATTTTTCTCTCTATCGTGTTTTGAAACACGAAATTCAGAAAAAGTATACCCGGATTGGTACAAAAAGAAAGGAAAAGCTAAAAGTTAGGAAGACTATGGAAACAAGCACTGAACAAACCGGAAAATGGAGCAGAACGGATATCGGAAACAAATCCGGTCTAGTCCCATGACCGGAGGAACGGATCCGGGATCTGCGTCCGGAAAATCGAAAAAAAGTAATGATTAGATTTCCAGGGTACAAAGAGACTACTTTAGGGTTTGGACTGTCATTTACACCTGAGAGCTCTCGCATACTTGCCACGCTTTCAGTTGTTTCTTTTTGTGAGAGTGCAAGGGTGTGTTGTGAATTTCTGTGTTTGTGAGAGTAAAGGGGTTTGTGAGTGTGTGAGTTTCTGTAAGTCTGTTTTCTTCTGCGAGGGTGATTGAGTTTCATTTACGCTGATTGTGGAGAGGAATTGGTTGCGTATCTCTGAGTGCGGTTGATTGAGGACGGGTGAGCACCGCAAGAGTCTGTATGAGGATTGGTACAGGAGATAACTCGGTTGAGACTGAGGAGTGAATTGTAAGAAAACGGGACGTGCGGCCAGGAGAGAAGTGAGGTAGTTATTCGGTGAGGAGACGGATACCGCAGTTAAAGCGCATTAGGAATCAGGGACAGGCAAGTGCAAACAAGGTAGAAATCAGAGTAAGAAAGGTGGCGCTTTTAGAGCCCAGTAACGAGCGGGTCGGAGAAAGCGGAGTTAATGGAAGACCTCTCCGCCATGGGGTGTGCGGGTTTCTTTGGGAAACCCTAGGGCTTCTGGAGTGAAGCCATAGTTAGGGAGCTCATAGAAGGAGCCCCTAACCAGTTTGATAACTCCCTTCGACCGGCTCCGCCCATGTGGACACGGGAGATTTGGAGGGGAGTTTATGAATTCGAGGAAGGTGGTACAGCGCAGGCCAACCAGAAGGGAGATTTCGTGCGTAGGAAGTTTAGGGGAGTGGCCAACTCCAAGGACGGGTTCGCCATTGAAGACTGTGTCAACACACGACACCGGCGGTTGCTCGAATTCCTGGTGCCCATCCTGCATCCGGAAAAACCCACGCGGATGACCTTCACAATCGGGAACGCCAATTTCGGAGCCCTGAGCGGGGAAAAGAAGATGGATTGGGCGGGCTACATTCACACACTAGTGAATGCCCTAGTTGCAAATGTGGGAAAGAGTAGGGCTACTTTGGTATGCCCCTACTTTTTCTACCTATATAAGAACCAAAGTCTCTTGACTACAGAGGAGAACAAGGAGTGGAGAGCCCAAATGGCTCTCCAGACGTGCGGTGGATCGGATGAAGAATCCGAGACAGAACCGGATAGCCCGGAGCCGGAAGATAAGGGTGAAAACCCTAAGAAGAGGGTTTGGGTGGAGGAAGAGGAAGAGGAGGAAGAGGAAGCTCCTCTCAGTCAAAGGAGGATCAAGCGGACACCTAGTCTATGGGGCTCTCCTTCGGTGCCTCGCAAGGACAAAGGACCGGAACTGGTGGAAAGGGTGGAGCCAGTCGTCCCAAAGAAGTAGGAGTCAGTGGAGGTGGTCAAGCCGAAGCTCGCTCCAATGACTCAGATGACGAACCTGATGGGCCCGTACAACAACCTAATTCGGATTCTCAGTGCAGTGAGAGCAGATTGGGAGATGAAGACCACTACGCTTCGTGAAGTGGTGGACTTGGTGAAAAGTACCTTGACTAGTGCGCTGACAAAAGCAGTGGCGAACTGCATCAACAATCCTAACGAGGTTCGGGAGTTAGAGGAAAGGATGCTAAAGGAGAACATTAACTTGCGGGAGACAGATGAGTTGGTGCTCTGGTTGCGAGGGGAGATCCAAGTATTCTGGAAAGACTTGAAGACGAGTTGTAAGTAGGTGAAGATTACAATGTCCCTGCAAGAGGAGACTTGGGCAACAATCGACCGGATGACCGCAGTAGTGGGGGTATCCGGTGACGTGATGGCAAAGGCCAAGCTTTTCAATGAAGGAGTGCACAAGGACCATAAACCTTCTGGTATTCGGATTGCCCGCATCTTAGCTGACTTCGTCGGAGAAATAGAAGAGACCATGAAGGAATTCCGGAAAGACGCTAAAGGGTTGGAGAAAAGCATCCGGAAGTTCCAGAGTGAGCCGATCTCTCTATCCGAGATTTTGATTCCGGATGAGTTCGATAATTTGGAGATCCTGGAGGGGAAGTTTGAAACTCCAGTCTCAAAGGAAAAGGAGAGAGGAAGGACTTCCACTTTAGGGGCTCTGTGGGCAATGGCAGGGATGACTTTCCTTGTAGAACCGGAACGAGTTTTGGAAGGGGGAGACAGGAGTAAGAACTTAAGTGAACTCACACCTATAGCTACTCCAGATAGTGGTGGACCCCCTTAGGATGAGTAGGTAGTTAGGAATTTAGAGATAGGAAATTTTGTTAGACCAGACCTTATCCCGGAAAAATAGGAAAAGTTCAGATCCAAAAATCTCGGCCGGATTAGTGTCGGATTTCCAGGGATACTTTTTGTAAATTCTATATATAATTCAAGTCTCAAGACTGAGACGAGGAGTTCTTTTTTTGCATATGCCGTCTCCTTTGTATTTTCTATTGTTTTCCTTATCTTCCCAAGGACTGGCCGGGTGAGGGAGTAAGAGATTGAGTATAGATGAGTGGATTGTAAGAGGAGCTTCTCCCCTTGGTGTCTTCTTGTGATTGCATGTGCATGTGAACAGGTTGTAAGCGTTGGGAGTGAGTCAAGACACCTCAGTAGATTTAGAGTTCATTATTCCGGGTGAGATAGCTAGTGTTAGGTTAGGCAGTAATAGAGGGGATTCTCAAATTGCGCTAGAGCTACCAGATGGGATATCTGGGTTAGCCTCCGATCACTTGAGAGGTCTTGCCAGCTGAAATAGTAAACGGAAGAACTCTAGATTGCGCTGGTACGGGCGGACACACTTGTAGCCACCTTAGTTTCGCACAGATCTGAGGAAACATTGAGGTCGTTGTAGTTGGTAAGGATCGTACGGGGGAATTTTGTGTGACCTACAAACTGGGATCATTCCTAGTTTGCTGTGAAAGATCAAACCGGATCCTGTTAGAATAGGAAGTTAGATTAGTTGAAGTGAATCTTCCGTCACTATAAAGACCGGAAGGAGAGGAGGGCCTACCTCTCTGAGAACAAGTGGCGGACCCCTCTGAAGTGCCAACAAAGGTTAAGCGAAATCGGAACGGAAACCGAGAAGGATGAGATCCTCGGATGTAGTAATAAAGATCCGGTCGGGGGTGTGAGTTCCGGTTCGATTTTAGTTGGTTATGTGAACGGATTCTAATTAGGATCGAGTAGTAGCATAGTCCGGATTAGCAGACGGTAACACTACGAAAAAAACAGTGTATAAATGACTGTGAAGAATGACTGCCTAGCAGTCATAGTGGATAAAAATGACTGCAGGGAAACTTTGGACCCTGCAGTCATAGTGGACAAGTCATATTCATAAATGACTGCCCATGTATTATCACCATCCATTGTGAATCTGGATGGGATTTTGGATGAAACTTGTAATGCATGAGGCTAGAAAGATAAAGACTTAAAGAAAATGCAGACTCAGATGCCATGTGGCGAGTGATTGATTTGGTGGCGGCTGACGTGGACGACTACGTCGGCAGTCATTCTTCAGTCATTTTTGAGGAAGGACTGACCCATTCAAAATCTGACATGGACTTCCACGTCATCAGTCATTCAGCAGTCATTTTTGAGCAAGTAGTGACCCCTGAAAATCCGACGTGGATTCGGATGCAGATAGTCATTTGCTAGTCATTCTATAGTAATGGGAGACTTGTTATAAATCTGAGGTGGACATGTTGATCGCTAGTCACATTCTAGTGACAACGGAGTCATGGCAGACCCATGCCAAATGTGACGTGGACGACCATGGTCGCAGTCATTTTTAAGTCATTTTTTAGTAAGGAAGATATTTTGCGATTGGAGCAAGGTGGACACGTGGCCAGTCATTTTTCAGCCGTCGTACAGTCACGGTTGCATAGGGTGTAGGTGGCATTGTACTCGCGCATGGCAGTGACAATCAAGTCATTTTTCAATCACAAGGTAGCCATACCGGTGGAATTGCTGTAGTCATAGAAGTCATAGCAGTTGCATACGACTGATATTCAAGTTCACAGTGACTCCTCTACACTACATCCCACGACTTCAAAGCGGCCGGGAGAACAACAAAGTACAATGAACACAATGCATCCTAACTCGGAGATAATTGCACATGTACAGTGCGAGACAAATCAACACAACAAGGACTCCTGCAAAAGCACCTATAGGGACTAACATGTGGGTAGCATCCACATCTTCCTGCACATGCGGTCCATGAAGCTTACATAGAAAACATTATAGAGACATTTCTGCATTTTCAAACGTAAAATGGTTTCAGTATCATTTACAACAGCAATGCCTACAAGGTTGGAAGGTTCAGTCACACTTGAACTATGGACCCCTCTACAATTAAAAGCAAGAAGCCACATTACAAATCAGGTAACCACTTTCATATACGTGATTTTTCACAAAGCAGCTGTCCCTCTCACATGTTCAATTAACGTTTGGTCCGCATCTTCGTTGGAATACATGAGGGAAACTCCTTCTTGGAGAACCTCAGTAACATCCACCCTGCACCAGAACTCTGGTATTTCCTTAAAGTGGAACTTGTGCTGACCTGAAACTCCGCTTATGGTCTTCTTTGCCACTTTCTGCCGCACTGCTCGTAGGTTCATGAGGAACACTAGAGTGCCGACTGTCCATTGCAGGTTATAATAGATGTTTCACTGAGCTCAGAGGATCAAACTTGAAAATAATCGCATACAGACAGTGCTATTGGTCTTAGGCTTCACTTACAACATCGAAATAACATAGAAATGACTAACAATGAATGATGAAAACGTTCCTGGAGTTACCATACCACTTAACTCCTGTGTGGCTGAATATGCATGGGAGTGTCACCTCATGGGAATTGAAATCGTCTATAAGCCTATAGGTGGAGAAAGTACAGAGTTCGAGAGTGCCCCGCAAAGAATGACAGGGATCAAGCTACTCACTGAATACTATCTAACCGGAAATCCTGAGGTTCGGACTTCATGGAAGCCCCCCAACTCAATCTAACATTTCCTGAAGAAGGATTTCCGCACTTTAGTACTGCTCTAACATTTAAAGACTGCTAAGGATGCCCATGAGCTCAATCAAAGACAACTTGGACACGTTAAGTTTTTAGCAAGGGATAGATGACTCGAAAATGACTTGTATGCAACGCGGCACCACTAAAACATCACTTGTTTGTGACTAGAAAGTGACCAATGACCCTGAACCACCGTAGAGCCGATCCAAATGAGAGCCGACCCTGGTCATCAACATCGCACCTTTTTAGATGCTTTGTGCTTCTTCTTCTCAGGCATTGGTACTGTCTTACTCCTTGTTTTCCGCTGCTCCGGTTTGCCCTACACGAAGGTGAATCAATAGTTAGAACAATCATATTCTAGGGAAGGTGAGGGGACACCCTCCATGTGCAACCAGGTGGTTTGCAAGTCCCTTCACCTTCTACAATGTCCACAAACTCATATGGTCGTTCACTTCTCCGGTTTTGTAACATTTGAGCCATGGTATCGTTGACAACTTGCGGATACTGATTTTGAAAGGTGTTGATGTCTGGACATTTCTAGAAGGCCTCAAGCACCGGCCACAGGTAACATTTGAGGTACTCCTTGTCGTCGGACAAAGTCCGGAGCCACTTCACATAGAACAGAGTAGTGATTAGGACGTTCAAATGTAGGTTGCAAGCTACTCTACAACTTTTGCTATCTACTATAAGTATGTTTTTTGCACTAAAGGCCGGGAATTGCGCATACACTTTGTACAAGTTCTTCTCCCGTGTCTTAGAGCTGACCAATTCAGGGTCAAGCTCCATTGAGGGCTAACTGGACCAAGAAAAAAGGGGAATCGGATCAGGGCCAACCCTCAAATTTGCAAGCATGCTCGGAAGGACGTCTTGCATGTACGGAGCACTGTTGTTTCTCCAGAATGCAACTTTAAAGTGCTCAAAACATCGTCCCAACAAAGGTTTCAACCAAGGCCGGAAAACAAGTCGCCTGAGGTTGGTTTTTGTACTTGAACGGATTTTAGTATTTGGATTCAGGACATCCAACAAGCTACAATCCAACAAGGTTCTATGGACATTGAAAATGACCAATTTGGGGACGTCCAAACTATTCCCTCCTTTCTTGTCTACTACAAAATAGTACAAAGACTTCTCCAAGAAGACGTCAGTGGACTTGGACGGAATAGAAATTGCGTGATGTGTTACCTTCAAGGGAGACTTCAGGGGGTTCTTTGCCTTCTTTGAAGGCCCAGATGGAACGTCTGCTGGTATTGGACGTTCTCGCTCACTACTGCGAGCACCCCTGTCACCTCCCTCGTCAGCAACAACTAAGCACAACACCTCGCCTTCTGCATCCGGAAGGGTTCCTTCCATTTCAAGCATCTCTCTACCTTTGGCGGGGTCTTGTACTTGAACTCCGCAAGTTGATGATGGCAACCCTTCCGTCGGAGTACATTCTTCAGAGTCTTTTACTTGAACTCCCATTGCCGATGCGTTAGCCACTTCAGGAAGAGTAGGTGCTTCACATGTGCAGGCGTTGGTGTCAAGGCCCTTCTCCTTAGCAGGTTCTATGGACTGCTCCAAATTGTAGAGTCCTTCTGAAGTGTCCCGTGAGACAACGTCTGCACATATTCCCTGTTCTGAGGCCACAACTTCCTCACCCAATACCGCCCCTTCTTCTGTGACCGCACCCTTTTGAATGGAGGAAGCTTCATGAATGGAAGAGATAGAGGTTAAGAGATGGAAGAGAGAGAGGTTAAGAGAGAGGCTTCTGGTTTGTTGGGAAAACTGGAACTGGAAAAGAGGAAAGGAAAAGAGGTCCAGATAGAGGAAGAGAAGGATCCAATCTGGAACAGCGATCCCTTAGAGTCGATTATAAGGGAGCTCAAGAAAGTCCGGGAAGAACATGAGAAAGAGAGAAGTACCTTGAAAAAGGTATGTAAGATGTTGAGGGATATTCCTAGGACAAAGTATGTAAAGCAAATCCAGAACTTGATAGAGGATGCCGAGCGAAAATCCGGAAAGGTGAAGTATTAGGATTTGGCGGATGAATTGCTGTCCCTGAAAGAAGAACTGAGTAGACAGAAACAGGAGAGTGAGCGTAACCGGAAATATTCAGTTCAAACTGCAGAAATGATTGACCGGATTAGGGAGTTCATCATCTTTCTGGCAGAAACATTGAACAAGGCTAGGTTATTTGATGAGAAGGTTTTGAAAGGGGTAGAAAAGCTAGGGGACAAAGTCATTCATGTCCTAGTATCCTTCAACTCCAAGATGGAACAACTACTTGTTCAATTGAGAGAGGTCATGGAGGAGGTCAGTCCACCTCCCCAACCGGAATCAAAACCAGAAATGGTTGGTACAACAGAGGCGACTCCATCCAAGCCACCGCGGTCAGAGACCAAGCAGACATCCTCAATGACACGGGAGAAATCTGGACATTCATCCGAAGATGTGATGATAGTCACTCCTGCTAAGGAGACTGTTACCCCGAAAACTAGAACTGCGCACACACCAATACCTGGATTAGTATTGCGGGGAAAGGTGAAAGTGGAAGAGGTAGATTTAGGGACGCCGCAGAGCAAGATTTTGAAGGCCTCTCCCACTCCTAGCTAGGCGAAGATGAAGACTCCAAGGCCTCCATCAGCAAGGAAACCAATCCGGGCGAAGTCAGAGGAAGAAGAAGAAGATGAAGGTTCAGAAGAAGAGGAGGAAGAAAAGGATTCCAGTTCTGAATCCGGAAAGGAATCCGAACCATACTCTGATCCGGATCAGGAACTGGCCGCATCGAAAAAGAAGAGAGCCAAGACCAAGGCTCAGTCCTCCAAGGCCAAGAAACGGAGGACAGTTTCCGGTTCTGTCCGGAAACAACCAACGTGGAAGGGCACCCCGAAACCAAGTGCAACACCGAGGAAGTGGCAGAAAAGTTAGAGTAGGATAGGTAGGTAGGTTAGAATCTCGGTTGAAAACCCAAGTTTTGGGTAGAAAGTATTTTGTAATTACTTTTAGCCGGAAAGGTAGAATTGACTTCCTAGATCCGGATTTATCGGAACGGGAATTTTAATGGCTAGTTCCAGGATTATAGTCAATGTCATTTTTGTAGATGAGGAGGAGGGCACGTGTTGATTCAGGAAAAGGTAGATTTTGACTCCGATGGATTGAGGAGTCCTATAGGTTGTTTAGTATTTAGTTAGCCGGTTGTTGTTAATCCGGTGTGCATTTCCATACTTTGGTTTCCTAGCATTGTGCAATCCAAATCAGCCTTCTGGTTCACAATTTGAGGTGGCAGCGTGTGCTTTGGTGGTGGATAACCATTGATGTATGTTCTGTAGAGATTGTAGGAATAGATAAGGAGGGAGTGTGCCCGGATATTAAAATTGTCTGGATTCTTGAAGAGAGACTGCGAGCGAGGGTGTTTTCCGGACCCAAGTGTGACCGGTTTGTGTTTCTAGTTGAGTTTTGATAGTCCCGGATGCGTGCGGAGTGTAAATGTTGACTGTTCCAAAGTAGCTCCCGTTTTTCGGGCGATAGGTTCAGACTTAACCGGAATCTTGAAGGAGAGGTAACAACTCTCTAACTCAGCCATCCTGATTTTTGCCAGGAATCCAGATTAACTAATAGGCCGTCGTTGTAGTCCAAGTTAGCATTCTAGCCAATTATACCTTCCATGACCTGTTGAGCCCGATAGCTATCCAGTTCAGTTGTGAAGGAGAGTTCGGCCGGAATTAGGCTTTGTTGTGTTGTGTTTTTCTTCTTCTTTTGACAGTGGATCTCTTGTCACTCTAAAACTTAGAGTGTAGGTTTTAAGCTTCCTTCCTCAAGCCCAATACGCGGATCTCTCTTGATTCAGAGGTTAAACTCAATTCTGGTTACCAAGAACGGGAAAGTCGGACTAGCTACCCCTTTTTTAGTTCCGGTTTGATTGTAAATAGATTGTAGATAATGTGTGAATAGGAGAAGTTAAAGGGTGAGTATGATAATAGAATAGAATAGTTAGATTTGGGACTTAACCGGATTAGAATAGGTGTTCTTGGGTTTGATGTGGCAAGGCAAATCCCTCTCTTCCGGACAAACAAGGATTCCTCCAACTAAATCTCTGTGGGAACAATAAACGGGTCACTTTAGGATCATTTTTGGTCCTAGAGATGCAACCTGACTTTCCTATGCTACAACAATCAAGGCAACAATCGACCGGATGACCGCAGTAGTGGGGGTATCCGGTGACGTGATGGCAAAGGCCAAGCTTTTCAATGAAGGAGTGCACAAGGACCATAAACCTTCTGGTATTCGGATTGCCTGCATCTTAGCTGACTTCGTCGGAGAAATAGAAGAGACCATGAAGGAATTCCGGAAAGACGCTAAAGGGTTGGAGAAAAGCATCCGAAAGTTCCAGAGTGAGCCGATCTCTCTATCCGAGATTTTGATTCTGGATGAGTTCGATAATTTGGAAATCCTGGAGGGGAAGTTTGAGACTCCAGTCTCAAAGGAAAAGGAGAGAGGAAGGACTTCCACTTTAGGGGCTCTGTGGGCAATGGCAGGGATGACTTTCCTTGTAGAACCGGAACGAGTTTTGGAAGGGGGAGACAGGAGTAAGAACTTAAGTGAACTCACACCTATAGCTACTCCAGATAGTGGTGGACCCCCTTAGGATGAGTAGGTAGTTAGGAATTTAGAGATAGGAAATTTTGTTAGACCAGACCTTATCCCGGAAAAATAGGAAAAGTTCAGATCCAAAAATCTCGGCCGGATTAGTGTCGGATTTCCAGGGATACTTTTTGTAAATTCTATATATAATTCAAGTCTCAAGACTGAGACGAGGAGTTCTTTTTTTGCATATGCCGTCTCCTTTGTATTTTCTATTGTTTTCCTTATCTTCCCAAGGACTGGCCGGGTGAGGGAGTAAGAGATTGAGTATAGATGAGTGGATTGTAAGAGGAGCTTCTCCCCTTGGTGTCTTCTTGTGATTGCATGTGCATGTGAACAGGTTGTAAGCGTTGGGAGTGAGTCAAGACACCTCAGTAGATTTAGAGTTCATTATTCCGGGTGAGATAGCTAGTGTTAGGTTAGGCAGTAATAGAGGGGATTCTCAAATTGCGCTAGAGCTACCAGATGGGATATCTGGGTTAGCCTCCGATCACTTGAGAGGTCTTGCCAGCTGAAATAGTAAACGGAAGAACTCTAGATTGCGCTGGTACGGGCGGACACACTTGTAGCCACCTTAGTTTCGCACAGATCTGAGGAAACATTGAGGTCGTTGTAGTTGGTAAGGATCGTACGGGGGAATTTTGTGTGACCTACAAACTGGGATCATTCCTAGTTTGCTGTGAAAGATCAAACCGGATCCTGTTAGAATAGGAAGTTAGATTAGTTGAAGTGAATCTTCCGTCACTATAAAGACCGGAAGGAGAGGAGGGCCTACCTCTCTGAGAACAAGTGGCGGACCCCTCTGAAGTGCCAACAAAGGTTAAGCGAAATCGGAACGGAAACCGAGAAGGATGAG
Organism: Climacium dendroides; assembly: GCA_950106755.1. Taxonomy (NCBI): domain Eukaryota; kingdom Viridiplantae; phylum Streptophyta; class Bryopsida; order Hypnales; family Climaciaceae; genus Climacium; species Climacium dendroides. Next base: position 2,289,925 of record OX467092.1, read on the forward strand.
ATCCTCAGACGTAGTAATAAAGATCCGGTCGGGGGTGTGAGTTCCGGTTCGATTTTAGTTGGTTATGTGAACGGATTCTAATTCGGATCGGGTAGGAGCATAGTCTGGATTAGCAGACGGTAATAAAAAGGGATTGTCCGTTTTTTGGGGGGGAAAAGGGTAAACGGGGAGAAAGAAGAGTACTTGTATTGAGAATTACCTCCAAACCACCTAGTAATATAGAACACTTCACAGAGTCTCTTGAGTTCGATCTTTAGAGGTACTTTGTTATGCTTTAAAGTGGTTTTTGTGAGCATAATAGGGAATTTCACTTACCCTGTGCTATGACAGACGGCCCAAGAGAAGGCCAAAGTCGTGGAGGAAGAGCACCGCCGACAAACGGAGGCACTAAGTTGGAGTGTTATCCAGCTCCGGAACTCCTTGGAGATTCCGGCGGACTACATCAACAAGGCCTGGTTGTTTGAAGCCAACTTCGGCATAGCCGCAAGCTCAAGCCGGATGCCTATAGTCAAGTGTCTGTTGGAGCAGGCGAGGAGGATGGACGCATCGCGAGCAGAGATGTGGGAATTGGTGGCGCGCTTGGCACCCAAAGAGCCAATTCCGGTAGACCCTCCTCCTTCCTCTCCCACCCATACATTGCCAATTTCGGAGGAAATTGTTCCTCCGGAAACAGCTGTTGCAGAGGTGTCACCGATGGTACCCCTTGTCCCAGAACTATCACCTCTACCTGAGGAAATAGGAGTGGATTGGGGTACCGTTGTACCTAAGGGAAGTGAACACCTCCTTCAGGAGAATCCGGTCATAGACCTTACAAATATTCCTCCGGAGACAAGGGGGACTCGGTCTGTTCAATCTTCTCCCCGTATGAAATTTACCCGGAGAGATTCCCGAGGAAGTTCGGAAGTTCCGGTAGCTGGGACCCAGAGTGCAGACAGAGGAACCGTTATCGCTGCAGGCCCAAGTTGGGGAGCAAGAGTTCCTAGTGAGTTTCCTCCGGGGAGTAGCCGGAAGCAGATATACTTGGACTTGTTAAAAGACATTATTCCTCCTAAGGAAAAGGATGTAGAAGAATAGGAAGTAGTTTTGTATATACTTGTAATAGTATCGGAGTCCGGTCGCCGAGCCGGAAAAATAGGATCTAGCGGATTATCGAAAATCTAGCGGACCAGTAGGAGTGTTTTGTGTGATTTTGAGATGATGTTAGGTTTAGTATAAGTTAGTTTTTGATGGACCTTTGTGGTCACTCACTCACTACATGATTTTTAGTGTATACCTTTGAGTTTAATTCAAAGCGTTTGGAGGCATTCCATTCTCTTCCTTCTTATACTTGGTGCATACTTTTGTAGGTGTAGGTCCATTTGTGCTTTTTTCCGGATGCTGAAAACTTACCTTGATTAGCAAGTGTCGATGTTGTGAGTGGTTTTGGATGTCACTGGATTGATGGGGAAATCGACCGGATTGTTCCAGAGGAAGTGTTAGTGTACTACCTGCTTGGATGCCGGTATAGCATGAGGGGAAGATACTGCCTTGTGTATGAGGGTGTCTGAGAGTCTACGAGCAGCTTCTATGTACGGGAGTTTGTAAGACGTGACCGAATTGTAGGAATCCCCCCATAGACGGAGTCAAAGCCCCGGCACTACAACAAAAGCAGTGTTTTATGACTGCAAAATATGACTGCAATGAGTCGTAAAATCAAAAAATACGACTCACGCAGAAATCACTGTAGATGACTCGGAATATGACTGACTCCAGTCGTTTAGAAGTAGTCGCTTCAGACATCAGTCATATTGGCAGTCATATTTTCCGAGGGGTACAAATACCCATTTTTAGCCATAGTATGCCAACATGGCGTATACTTTGACTTTCCTAGGGGAGTCTTGACTTTTTCTTGAGTTGCTCGGGCAAACAAAAAAATCCTACGTGGAATATGACTGCAGTCAGTCATATTTTTGGATGACATGGAATATGACTGCAGCCAGTCATATTTTTGGATGACGTGAAATATAACTGCAGTCAGTCATATTTTTGGATGACATGGAATATGACTGCAGTCAGTCATATTTTTGGATGACGTGAAATATAACTGCAGTCAGTTATATTTTTAGATGACATGGAATATGACTGCAGTCAGTCATATTTTTGGATGACGTGAAATATGACTGTAGTCAGTCATATTTTTGAATGACATGGAATATGACTGCAGTTAGTCATATTTTTGGATGACGTGAAATATGACTGCAGTCAGTCATAATTTTTGATGGCATGGAATATGACTGAGGTGAGTCATATTTTGCAGTAATGTAGAATACAACTCTCGTCAGTCATATTTTATGGAATATGACTTCTGTAAGTCATATTTTTGGCTTCATGAAGTTACAAGTAGCCTCCAATGTCTTTGTTTCAACTTTTGATGCCTGCATATACAATCAAAGAAATGAGAGGTTAGTTTTTAGTGATTGAACAACAAAGCCTAACCTTCAAAAATTTACAATCAATATAAAATATGTAGCTTAAGTTTAGGATAGGAAGAATAAGATTGATGATGAAGGAAACAAGAAAAAAAAAATATAAGTACTAAGAGATAACAAGAATCAAAAGTTAAAATGCAATAAGGAATAAGAAGCAACAACTAAGACATAATAAGAAACAAGAAGCAACACAAAACAAGAAACAACAACTAAGACACAATATGAGGCAACAATTAAGACATAAGAACAAATAAAAAGCAACAACTAAGATACAAAAAGAAACAAGAAGCACCAACTAAGACATGACAAGAAACAACAAGAAATGAGAGTATAGATGCAACAAGAAGAAATAAGAAGCAAGAACTACAAAACAAGAGGAAACAAAAAAACAAGAACTAAGAAGAAGAAAGAGTTCAAATGCAAGAGAAAGAAAGAATTTAGATGCAACAATGAGAAACAAGAAGCATGAACTAGAGAGCAACAAGAAACAAGAGTTAAAATGCAACAAAAAGCAACAAGTGAGAGCTAAGAAACAATAAAAAGTAAGGAAGAAGAGCCACAAGAAGTGACGGCTAGGGTTTCAAAACCTTAAAAAAATGACGGCTAGGGTATCAAAACCCTAAAAAAATAGTGACTAGGATTCAAAATCCAAAAAAGTAGGTGACTAGGATTTCAAAATTTTAAACAATGACTTCTCTATATTTTTTTGGAATTGCCCAAATTTTTCTTGAATTGCCCAAAAAAAAAAAAAAATCACTATTATATGAAAATATTAGTGATAATATGACTCAATGTTCCCAAACATGTTCCCTACGTTCCCTATGAAGTACTTTGGTATTCCTAATGGCCGTATAGTATACGCTTGTGAAGTACAAGGCGTAAAAATAACTGGCAGTCATATTTTGCAGTCATATTTCTCCCCAAAGTGTTGGCCTTCAAGAATATGACTGCAAGCAGTCGCTAGTCATCCTCAGTCATAATTTTGCAGTCATAAAACATTGCCATTGTTGTAGTGCGGTGTAACACCTAAGAAAGTGCAAGGATGTCCACTTGGTCAATGGGAGGCTTAGTGTTGGGTTAATGCTAGAATGTCATTGTAGTCCTTGACCGTCCCTGCGTAACTTGGTTTGGTAAGCATTCCGGATTTGTGAGGTGATGGAACAGTAGGATATTTCCGGTCTCTGAAGTTAAGTTTGCATTAGTAGTAGAGGTCAAGAGAGAGAGAGATAGTCAGTGTTTCCAGACACGGTAAATATCTGTACGATGGATCTGGCCACTTATCACCTAAATCCAAGGATCTCAGAAGAGGCAATTGAATGGTTTCCGGACTTTTTCGGAACCCATATGGCACTAGTAGCCGGACTGGACCTCTAGTCCAGATCAAAAAGTAGAAGAGAAAGGAAAAGCTTAGATCGAGTTTGCCTAGATCCGTGAGCCTCGAGTTTTCGTGGGAACGATTCCGGAGTGGTTTACTCTAAGTTGGTCTTTAGTGGGAATTAGAGGCTAACTGGAGGAATACTGATCCGACTAATTACTACAACGCTCTTGGCCGGAGTCGTCTTTGTTGCTGCTCGGGTCTAGATGTGGCGCTTTGCGGGAGACAGATCGTTATTCCCCTCCGTTCCAGATGTGGAATGCGCACTTTCTTCTTTAGAGTCTTCAATGACTTGGATTTCTGTCCCCTTTTCTGGTAGTATCTCCTCCAATATCGTTGGTTTGCTCCTCTTCTGTGGTGTAGTCTCTTGCATGTACGCGAACCCTTCCAGATTCGTCCGAGCTGGATTGGTCATTCCGCCGATCCGTTCGATGAGATCTCCCCTAACTCATTGTTTTGGAACTTTGAATGTTCCCCTCAAGAGGTTGGGTGCTGTCTGAACTCTAGGGAGTTTTGGAATTGAAACTTTGGACGGTATCGGAACTAACTTCGCGTTGGATTCGTGTTCCGGATCCGAAGTTGGCCTCAAGTTTAACTCCATCATCTGTATCTTGCTGGAAGTGGGCTTGGCCGGCATGAGTATTCCTCTCAGTCCTTCCGTCCGAGCTGCACGATCCGCTAATGGCCGCTCTGGAGTACCCGAGACAAAAGGGAATTCCGGAAAGGTCGAGAAATCTATTACTTGATTCGGATTGATGGCAACCAACAGCTGCCGTAGCTCCCCTAAGACCTACTCTATCCGTGCCGTGAAGTCCACTAAGATGGTCACCACCTTAGTCCCAGTTATGTGACCCTCCTATATCATCTTAGAATCAAACAGAGCTACTTTCGTGATAATGTCTGCTTTGATGTCGATCGCTTCGGATAGATTCTTGATAAGAGCGAGGGCCTCCTTCTCTCTCTGCTTTGAAATTGCCATCTTTCCTTCCGTCCAATTCAGTCGGGTCTAGATTTATTCCGTTTCGTCTCCAACTCCTAAATCTGGTCTTCCTTCTTCTTCAGGTTTTTTAATATGGATAGTCGCTTGGCTGCTTCCACAATCTGATCCGGCTCCACCTTCAAAACTTCCGCTATGTCAATCACCAAATCCGCCAAGCTGTTGTGGAGCACCTTGGCTTCGCGTATCCACTTGAACCTGACATTGAAAAACACCAATTCGGATTCCACTTCCGGATCTTTGCTTGACTCTCCTCTCTCCATCACCGGTGGTTTGATTCGTGATCCCAGATCTGTTGACTTCCGCTTCTTTGTCCTCAGATCGGTCAGAGGTTTCTCGGGGTGCTCTTCTAGTTCCGACTCGATCGGATCTGCCGGTTCTTCTCCTGAGAGCTTATATGACAAAATAGCTTTTCCGGTGTCGTATTGGACTATTTCCGCAGCACTCAAATGTTCCTGTTGGTAGTATAAGTGGAACAGATAAGTGCTAACTAAACTTGCCTTTGTGTGGGTTACATGTTCTGCTAGTTTAAAAACTAACCCGACTATGACTCTACCCTAGTGGACGATCCGGTTCTCCATAGCCCCAAAAATTGTATTAGCTACCGTAACGGTGACCCGTGTAGGTTTTTCTGGGTACAGGATGGGGATAAGAAACTCTAGAACTCTCCTATGTCTCTCGTCCTTGCATTCATTAATAGCGAATCTGTCCTTAGGGTTTGCAGACCCTGTGAACTTTCCGACTACAAAACGGTCCGTCCTTGATGCTAACCCGTTTTCGCTCTTCTGGAACTGGTACACATCTGCCCAGATGTCCTCTGTCTACGTGACTGGCCACCCTCTCAGAGTGAGCTCGTACTAATTCAGACCCCTGTGGAGTAGTTCCTGAATCATATCCTCACTCTTGAGGTTCCATGGTTGGTGCAACAGCCCGACACACCCTAGACTAATCAAATCCTCCTCTAATTGTTTGTACTGTTCTGGATTATCTAGAATAGTTGGAGAAATGATCTGGGTAAGCACGACTACCTTCTGGATTGATTCTAATGCTAGATGCTATAAAGTCAAGTAGAAATGAGGGGAGAAAAGAAAACCTACGTCGGTTACTAACTCACCACTCTTTCTCTCAACTACCTACATGGAAAGTTTAGCAAACAAAATAGGAAGGTGGAGAAAAACCCTCGACAAACAGCTTAAATACTAAATCGTCTCCCTATGGTCATCGAGATAACGGCTACAAGACCGTTATACGAACGGTATCCTATACCTGTAGCCCTAAGGTCTATACTGTAGGTTCCTACGTTTTGGATAATTTCGAGTTCTAGATCTGGATAAGTTCCGGTTACGGATTTTGCCGGAACGCCTACTTTCTGTTTTGGGTTTTATTACACTAAAATCAAGTTCTAACTATAATTTTTTTGATTTTTTTCTATTTTCTTCACCTATCTTTCTTAACCTTGATTCGTCTCTTGATTCCGGATTCCTACATTAGCTTTCCGAACCTTGATGTCTTGGACAATGTCATACTCATGTCCTCGTGTATCCGGGTTGATAATCACGGGGGTGTCGTCAAAACTAACTGACTTCCGAATTGGTGGAACATTCGTTTTGGAAATCTCCGCCCGAACTTCAATACTGATGTCCCTAGGGATCCAGTCGACTTCAACCCCTTCCTCAAAGTGGTCCATCTCTCCTTCCAATGCCCTCAGTACAGGAGGAGGGTCAGAGTCACCACTGGACTTTGACTTCCTTCTGTATTTCTTCCTTCCTTTTCTACTCCTGGTCAACCGTTTCAGTTGGCCTTTAGTGGAATTGCGGGTAGATACCCGATTTACCTCCTCTTTTTCTGGCAGCCCCACCTTGCACCGTCATTTCTTTGTTTTTTCAATCCCTTCTGAGTGACTATAGTTAAGTGCCGTCTACTCTTTGGGTAGGATCTGCACTTGCTTGTAAACCGGCCTGGCCCGTACAAGATGCGTACATTTCCCTTCCGTGTGTCCATATTCCTGACAATTCTAGCATGGGAGAATTCAAAGTGCTCCTGGTACTTGCCCTTGATTAGGACACGCATTGGCATAATGGCCCAGTTTTCCACAACTATAGCAGATTACAACTTGCTTGTCTGGGTAACCTAAGGTTTGGATCGGCTGATGCATCATCAGCCCTTGGCTTGGTCCGGGTAAGAAATTCCGGTTCAACGGATTGGACCGGGTCGGAACTGCAATTCCTTTTCCTCTCCCGTACGTTGACTACACTTGGTAAATTTTCTCTTTTTCATCACCTCCAATGGTGTAGTAGATCTCCTCCTCTTGATATACATAATGTACTGCCTTGTGAGTTGCTCGCTGGCATTCACTAGAATAGTGACCCGATTCTCCACATCTTTCGCACCATACATTTGTTCTGGAAGTAGAGATGATCCGTCTTGGCTTCCGATTTTCCGCGAGATTCACTTTGATGGCTTCCAAAGACTGCTGGATACTCTTCATCATCTTCTTAGAATCCGGATCCTTCGTCTTGACCTTGACCACAGCCTTCTCACACATACTCTTGGACTTCAATGATCTCCTTGGGGGTGAAACACTTCTTTCTTCATCGGAACTCGAAGAGCTGGAATTCGAGTCTACTGATTTAGAGTCCTCAGAGCTACTTTCCGAATCAGAAATCCGCTTTCGGTTCTTCGACCTTCGATCGCGTCTCTTGTTCTTCTCCTTGTCTCTCTTCTCACTTTTCCTCAAAGATTTCCGGAGGGACTGCGTCGAATTTTCGTAGTTGGTGGCAGCATCGATCGCCTCGCGGAGTGTCCTTGGTCTAGCCTACCGGATTAGGAATCCCATGGATTTCGGTAGTCCAGCTACATACCATTCCACCTGCAAACTAGGAGCAATTTCCGTTGTTAGCTTTTGGATCAGAGCTTTTATTCGATGCCCGTACTTCCGTATAGATTCAGATGACCTCATAGTCATTGTGCTCAATTTTCCTAGAGCTCTGGCCTCTCCTCCCGTCTCACGGAAAGCTTGAAGGAATTCCGTTCAAAGCTGATTCCAGTTATTTCGGACAGGGTCCAGAACATCTTGGTACCATTGCAGTGCTTCTCCTTTTAGCAAGCCTTGGAAAATACGTCGTTTGGCCGCCTCATTGTCCTGATTTGTAACTGCGGTTGCTTCAAACTTGCACATCCATTCATCCACATCTTGATCTTTGTCTCCCTTAAAACGCTTATACTTTAGGCGAGCCATATGGTCCTCCCTTTCCAGGATCGGATCCTCTCCCTCTGGTCCTAGATCTGGTTTTGAAGTTTCGGATGTAGGGGCGGATCTAGGATCTGCGTCGTCAGGTCTCCCCACCAACACCGGATTATCCTCGCGATCCGTAGTTTCCTGATCACTGAGACCCAACCTCGACGATTCCTCGGCTTGTTGGTTCTTCCTGATTTGTTTTGACTTCCTCCCCGCCACTGCTACTCTTCTCATTGGTTAGGATTCCGGTTTCTACAGCAATTAAATCTCCGATTTCCTAGATAATCAACAGAGGGGGTTAATAAATACTGACTTTGCTTCCTTTCCAGTTTGTAGTAACACTAACAACTTTAGAGTCCCCGGCAGCGACGCCAGATTTTTGCCATGTCGTAGCACAGGGTAAGTGAAATTCCCTATTATGCTCACAAAAACCACTTTAAAGCATAACAAAGTGACTCTAAAGATTGAACCCAAGAGACTCTGTGAAGTGTTTCATGTTACTAGGCGATTTGGAGATAAATATCAATATAAATACTTCACTTTCTCTCCGGTTCTCTTTTCCCCCAAAACCGGACAACTCATTCGATCCTTGATCGCTAATCCGGAATATACTTCTACTCAATCCGAACCAAGATCTAGTCATCTAATAAACTCAAATCCTGTCGGAACTAACAAATCTGTCTACATACCACTACCACTGTGGGAATGTGATCCCACATGCTAGACCCAAAACACTAGCATTTGACGGGAAATTTCAAAAATTGTTCCCTTGAAAAGGAAAGTTTTTGGATTCTCATAGGAAATTAGGGAAACTTAGGAATACCGGATTTCCGGATCCGGGAAAATTTCAATAGGTCTAAAAAACCTAATTCCGGAACCCTATAAAGTTTCGGAAAATGGATGACGGCGCCGGCCATAAAAGCCGGAAACCGGATCCGTATTAGGGTTAGGTTTCTGCCACCAAAACCTATCCCGTACATTTGTCCAACCATCCATCCGTCGGACCAGTATAAGAAGAAGACTGTAGTCGGTGGAAGGATCTAGATAGGATCCGGAATCCGGAACATGATTCAGAACAGAAGCCTCATACCGGGCGGCAACAAAGACGACTCCGGCTGGAAGCGGAAAGGGCGGATTCGGAAAGGGCAGATCCGGAATGGATTCGGAATTTCCGGAATGCATCCGGAAATTTCCGGAAGATCCGGAATTTTAGGAAGATCCGGAGTCCGACCGTCAAAGCCGGAAAAATAGGATCTGAAGCTGATCTTTCCAGATTTATAGGATTTGGGATTTTCCGGAAATCTAGCGGACTAGTAGGAATGTTTTGTAGGATTTTTAGGATGATGTTCGTCTTAGTATAAGTAGGACTTTTAATGGCCTTTCTGGTCATTCACAGCCATCTCATAGTTTCAGCATTGTACCTTTTTTTTCTGAACTTAATTCTAAATGTTTGGTAGTATCCATTCCCTTATCTTCCTTGTGTACGGTCTATGTTTGTGAGAGGTGTGGGTCCATTCTGGCGTTTCCGGAACTGAGAACTTACCTTGTGTGGCAAGAGTCGATTTAGTGAGAGTATCCGGATGAACTAACTTGAGAGGGAGATCAACCGGATGGTTCCGGCAGTGAGGTTAGCGTAGTACTGCTCGGATGCCGGTATAGCCTGTGTGTAGGATACAACCTTAGGTGAAAGGGGTATCTGAGAGGCTGCCAGCAACTTCCGTGTACGGAAGTAGTGCCGGACGTGCCCGAATTCCGGATTGCTGGAATTCTCCGTAGAACAGAGTCAAGCCCCGGCGCAAGCCCAAGTAAGCCCAAGAAAAACCACCCGGTCGACAGGAGACTCAGTGCTCGGTTAAATGTTAGAATGTCATTGTATTCCTTGACCGTCCCTATGTGACCTAATCCGGAAGGCCTTCCGGATTTGTGAGGCGACGGAACAGGAGGGCACTTCCGGTCCCTGAAGAGTTAGGTTAGTACTAGTATTAGAGGTAGAAAGAGAGAGAGAGAGAGTGAAGGAGAGCGTGTTTCCGGACACGGTAAGCATCCAGACGGTGGAACTGGCCACTCGTCATCCAAACCCAGAGATCCCGGAAGGGAAACTGAACGGTTTCCGGATTCGCCCGGAACCCACTCGGCACTAGAGTCCGGACCGGACCTAAAGTCCGGAGTAGTCTGACGGAGGGAAAAATGAATGCTTAGATTGGGATAGCCTATAAATTTGTACTCCACAAGTCCTCGTGGGAACGATTCCGGAGCGGTTTACTTTAAGAAGGCCTTTGGTGTAAATTAAGGGCTAACTGGAGGAATACTGGTCCAACTAATCGCTAGAACCACATCCAAGGATCTCTTCTACCTCGGTTTCCGTTCTTGTTTTGCTTAACCTCTGTTGGCACTTCAAAGGGATTCGCCACTTGGTTTTAGAGAGGTAGGCCCACCATTCCTTCCGGAACTTATAGTGCTGAAAGTATCACTTGATTAATTCTAATTCCCTATTCTAACAGGATCTGGTTTGATCTTTCACAACAGACCAAGAGTGAATCCGGCCTGCAAGTCATACAAAAATCCCCCGTATGATCCTCTCCAACTACAATGACCTTAATGCTTCCTCGGACCCGTACAAAACTAAGGTGGTTACAAGTATATCCACCCGTACCAGCGCAATCCAGAGTCCTTCCGTTTACTATTTCAGATGGCAAGACCTCTCAAGCGATCGGATGCTAACCCAGATATCCCATCTGGTAGCTCTAGCACAGTTGAGAATCCCCTCCCTAACCGCCTAGCCTAACATTGACTATCTCACCCGGAATAATGGACTCTAAATCTACTAAGGTGCAATGACTCACTCCCAACGCTTACAACCCGTTCACATGCACATGTAATCACAAGAAAATACTAAGGGGAGAAACTCCTTCTACAATCCGCTCGTCTGTACTCAATCTCTCATCTCCTCACTCGGCCATTCTTTGGGAAGACAAGAAAATAATAAAAAATACAAGAGGAGATAGCATATGCAAGAAAAAGGACTCTTTGTCTCAGTCTTGAGAATTGAATTATATACAAAAATTTACAAAAAGTGTCCCTGGAAATCCAGCACTGATCCGGTCGAGATTTTTGGATATGAACTTTTCCTACTTTTCCGGGATAAGGTCTGATCTAACAAAATTTCCTACTTCTAAATTCCTAACTATCTACTCCTCCTATGGGGGTCCACCACTGTCTGGAGTAGCCATTGGTGATAGTTCGCTCAAGTTCTTACTCCTGTCTCCTCCTTCCAGAATGCGTTCCGGTTCCATAGGGAAAATTGTCCCTGTTATCGACTTTGGAGCTCCTGATGCGAAAGCTATTCCTCCTATCTTCTCTTTTGAGACTGGGGTCTCAAACTTCCCCTCCCGGCCTCTCGTATCTCCAGGTCGTCCACATCATCCGGGATTGAAATCCCGGATAGGGAGATCTGCTCACTCTGAAACTTCCGGATGCTCTCCTCTATCCCCCTAGCATCTTTCCGGAATTCCTTCATCGTCTCCTCTATCTCCCTAGCAAAGTCGACGAGGATGCGGGCAATCTGGGGCCCGAATGGCTTCTGATCTTTATGCACTCCCTCGTCAAATAACTTGGCCCTCACCATCACCTCACCGGATGCCTCCATCACTGTGGTCATCCGCTCTATTGCTGCCTTGGTCTCTTCCTATAGAGACATGGCAATCCTCACCTACTCACGGTTGGTTTCCAGATCCTTCCGGAAGACTTGTATCCAGGGTTGTCGTGGATGTGCGTCCGTGACGAAATTGCGTCCAAAATCGGACGTCATGACGTCCGCACGTCCGGACCCTACGGACGCAGACGGACGGTCCTCGGTCGCCGTCCTGCGGGCGGGCGGACGGATTGGCGGACGGGTCGGTCAGACTGGCGGACAGGCGGGCGGACGAACGGCCGTTTTTATTGGCGAACGGGCGGACGGGCCAGCGGACGGGCCAACGGACAAATTGGCGGACGAGAGAGGGGACGGGCGAGCGGACGGAGTGGCGGACGGGCGGACGAGCGGACAGGAGAGCGGACGGATTGGCGGACGGTCGGATGCGCGAACGGTTCAAGGGCCAAGGGGTTTAAGGAGTCTGGGAGTGACCGACTGAGAGAGTGAGGGTTTGTAACTTTGCATTTTGAGATTTTGCATGATTTTCAGTTTGTTTTAGGGTTCTTCTTACATATTTATGAGTTTTGGCGCTTCAGAAATTTTTACGTGCTACACACTTGAAATTGAGAACAAAAAATAATACAATGAAGATTTCTTCAATATCACTTGGGACAAAATCCCCCCAAAATGATAGTTTCATTCATTTTTTCAAGATAATTTGGCAACCTTGTACTACTATGAAATGCTCCGAGAACTAATAAATCTTAGCTATTCATCTCTCTAAATCGTAAGCATTTGAGCACCAAGTTCTGTAAATGTTCTTTATTCAAATCCTTTCTAAATTTGAATGCCTAGGGGTGGTAATTACTATTTCCTTTCATCTCTGCCCCGCTACTGTACTCTCTTGATTTGAATCCATCATCTTCATCACTCATGGTGTTCTCTTCATCGTCTGATGAAAGTGTTTGAGTTTCCCCTCTTTTCTCTTGTACTGTTGAAGATACACGAGCTTTCTTAGGCTTGCCCATCATTTGCTCGTTCTTTGCTTTCATCAAGGTTTTCCCTACACGTTCACGGAGGCGATCAACCGCTTTTTCTTTTCTCAACGGAAATTCTGGAATAGACAAACGCTTATCAAGGGGGGGGGTCCTGCATTCACTTTCTTCGCTGGAGAGATAGCAAACGGCTCCATTACTCGTTTGTTCTTTGCTTTAGAGGGTTCTTCCATCATCATTGCCATCCCTGCCTTTCTCCCTTCTTCAGTGAATGCCTCTATAGCATTTGAAGATTCCAGTGTCGGGTCCGCTAGCCTTGTTGAAGATGCTGGTAGGCGGTTTCCTTGCTTCTTTAACATTGAAGCCAACGTCTCATCTTCCTCGTCATCGGTGAATGAAGAAATCTGCAATCTTCAATTTTCGGTACGTTCTATTTCTTTCGAAATGATGGAAGCTCGTGTCGGACGTTGAGAACTTCCTGAACCCACCAAAGTAGTGCTTACACTATTAAATAGTGAGCGTGCACCTATTAGAGGAATGCTACGCGGTGGACGTACAAAACTTGTCATGTTTTCCTTTGTGCCTTGGCCACTGTGAAGCAAGTTCGGACTTCCACATTCTATCAAACGCGAACGTACATTGTCTTGTGTCCCACTCGCTTCATGGTTTAGGCTACTTGGTTCCCCGTTGCTTTTGCTTGCCAATCCTCTTAGAGACTCCACGCTTATCTTATCCACATTCATTTGCTCGCGGTCTTCAACGTTGTCATTCTTTTCTAGTTGGCCCACCACTATGGATGGAGACCTACCGCTTCCAATCACTTCATCTATTTCGTAAGTTCCAGCATTGGATGCTATGGTTCCATTAGAAGCCAGGACTTGGACATTTGCGTCCTCTTCGTTTAGATTGAGGACCTTGTCACTACTTAGAAATCGGTTTCCATCTACAAACCTTGCTATGGAAGGTACGCCTTCGTCGTTTCCACAATCATTATTGTCCATTGGAAAGTCGTACTCGTCTCGATCATTGTTGCCCATGTCATCATCATCCATATTTACTCTTCCAAACGGTTCACCTCCAAAATTGTATGTGTTGCCATCAAAATCTTCTTCTTCATTGAATATTGGGTCGTACCAATTTGCTTCTTGTCCATGTGCTTCATTTTCGTCCACACGAACACCTTCTTCTTCATCTTCGCTGCTCTCGTCATCTTCGTTTGGTCCCTCCGATTCTTCTGAATCTACATTTTCAAGGTACCACTTCTTCTCATCCCTCTCCTTGGATGCGGCCAACACTCTTGAATTAGTGTACACATACATCAAATCCGCAGCTCTCTTTGTTCTCAACTTATTCCGAGATTTGTTGTGAATAAAAGAATAGCTACTCCAATTCCGTTCACATGAAGATGAAGATACCGGTTGGCCCAATATTCTCCTTGCAATTGGAGCAATGAGCTTCCCACATGTGCCTTCAAAATCCCACCAAGCGTGTGCCGATAATTTTTGTTCACTTGGATCCAACATGTTGTGGAAGGGAGGCTCCCTATGTCGAAACGCCATGAATTCCTTGACGACGTCCGCGTAGTCCGTAGGTTTACATATTCGCATGAGAACACGCTTGCATGCCTCGGTGGCCTCTGAATCGTCGGCTAGTTCTTTATCGTGCAAAAGATAGGGATTCAAAAGAGCTCCTGCATATTGGAGATCGGTCTCTACCATTTCCCATCTAGCGTTGAACGCTTCCTTCAATGGTTTGGCAAATTCGGGGCTCAATAGAAAAGGCGGATTTTTTAACCCCCCCACATGCGACCGTATCTTCCTCATAATATGCAAAACTTTCCCTGAACATGGCGTCTTTGCATCTAAATCACGAAGGCCATACACAACAACGCCCATCAACTGCACAAAATTCGTGCAACGCCTTCAGAAATGCTCACTGTTTATTATCTTCTTTGTACACCGAGACTTTGTATGGTTCTTCTTTTTCTTGTCATCCAACGTCCTCACATATTGTTCCCAACGCGGATCTATCACACTCTGTTGAAGTGCTCCCTTCACTTTCAACAAGCGTTCAAGCGCAATTAAATTTGAAGTAAATCTTGTTTCGCCCGGCATCAATAAGCTGTGCTCTTTTTCGTATGAACGAAATATTGCAAGCGACATGTGCCGCTTTCTAAAAAACGTAAGAACCATACGAGCTTTGGCCACGACATCCGCCACCCATGCTTCCTTCCTCCAATCTTTTAGCAACAAATTCAAGGCGTGCACCACACAACCTTGAAAAGAAATGTGAGGATATTTGTCTTTTATGATTCTACATGCTTGAGGGTTTACAGGAGCATTGTCCGTTGTTATTTGCACCACATTATGCGGACCCACCTCCTGTATGAATTTGTCCAAAATAGAGGCCAAGTACTCTACGTTTTTTACGAACCCACTTGTGTCCACCAATCCCAAAAATTGCTCCCCTGCAGAAGATACAAGCATACAATTCACCAATGGTCGATTTGTAACTGAACTCCATCCATCAATAGACAAGGTTGCTCCAAACTTTCTGATACTATCCTCGGTCCTCTTCTGCAACTTTAGCTTGACATCTTCTTTCGCTTCTTCTAGTAATTTGGTTCGTAGAGCGTCGTACGATGGTGGGCTGTATGGCTTACCAAACTCAGCTGTTTTTTTCACTGCTTCTTTGAAGGCCTCACTTCGAGCTACCGCAAATGGTATGTTGGCTGAATAGAAGAAATTGGCCCACAGCGCATTCAAATTGCGTCTATCAGCTTGTTCAAACCCATCTACTAGCCGACTTTGTCTTCGGGGCCGATTGATGGAAGAGGGTGGAGTTGGACATTGTTCACTTGATGTTTCCACACTTTGATGTACCCTTGAAGACGCACGATGAATTTCAGACGACGCTGCATACAAGTCCTCTTGTGTTGAACGTGAAAAATCCCTTCCATTTGAAGCATTGCTTGCACCCCTCCCTATGTTTTCACCATCTACATTGTCAAGGGTCGATCTTCGTGGAAATAACCCATTACAACCGGCAAAAAGAGTTCGAATTGACGAAGTCAATTTTGCACATATGCTTACCCCCCTGTCGCGAACACCGTCTTTGCCTTCATATCCAAGGTGGCTCAACATGCGACACTTCCGATTTGCAAACACCAAGTCACATGCCTTGCACTGCACTTTACCGCTTGATGGAACAACATACCAACCGGAAAAATCCTTACTCATTGTGGAAAGCTCCGTTCAAGTTCAAGTCCAAGTTCAAGTTCCAATCTTGTCTTCACTTCCAAATGTTTAGGTTCAAATCACCATGTCACATGTATCAAATATAGTCTGTAAGCAAAGCTTTGGAAACCAAAGCCCCCTTGTCCACTGAACTATGCATTACCAAGCAAGGGACACAAAGATTGCAGCTCCTAGCCCTTGGAAATCTTAGCGTTTAGTTTCTCAGAAGTGCTTGTAAATGCCTTCTTCCTTACTCTTATACTCCTAACTTGTTGAATGTTCTATGCCTTAGAAGTAACCGTTGCCAACGGTCAGAAAACCCGGCGGACGGGGTGGGCGGACAAGGCGGACGAATGGTCGGTCAGGGCGGTCAAGGTGGCCGGCCGGTAGGACGGGGCAGATGGGCGGGCGGACGGGAGGACGGACGGACGGGCGGGCAGTCGGGCGGGTCGGACGGGTCAGACGGGTGGTCGTGCGGATAGGGCGGCTTTAGCCTTTTAGGGTGGTCAATTTTACTTAGTTACTTCTTTACTTCGAACTTTTGGGCTCTTGGTTCAGTTGGTTGCATTCCATCCTAGGGATAACTAGATTACGAAAGTAGTAGAAAACAAGTGTTAAGTACTACAACAAAATTCTCAATCAAAGACACAATTCACTAAAAATTGGGCATAACATGCACATTTCAATAAAACTTAGTCCAAGAAAATGAATTTTATGATAAAAATATAATATATATATATATATATTCAAATAAATAAATAATTACTTGCAACATGTTTTTCTTCACTACATGTATATGCAATACAAAAAAGTCATGATGGATATGGTGGGCCACGTACAATACTACTAGTCATAAAAAAAATGAAGCCCACACTACATAATTATATCCTAAGTGCCATTAAAATACAACTACATAGGAAATTAAACATTTCACAATTACTTCAACACACTATTATCTTCTTCGGCATCACGAGATGTCCCCTCCCTCGCCATGAGTCTTCTACTTGTTCGACGAGGCACCGGTTGCGGACTATTTCCATGGCTGCTTCCTCCGCAGCTAGCTTGTACCTGCATGTCAACCCTCTCAAATTGTCGTTTGGTTTCCGGAGAGTGGTCATCCTCCTCTTCAATCTTCCGTTTATTCTTCTTCTTCAGAGACAGCTCCACTTCATGGGCCCTCAAAGCCCTCACAGCACAATCTATGTCATCCATCAGTTGTTTTATCATTTCATCCTCGCTTTTCATCATCCAAGCTTGTTCGCCTCCCTCTCCTAGATACTTCCTCCACTTGGTTATAATGTCCTTCATATTCATGTCAAATGCCCTTGCAACATCTTCCATCTTATGCTCTGTAGATGATTTATCGTTTAGGTCCACCACAGAACGAACTCTTGCTGCTTCTTCCAACTTCGACAAAATGAAGGCCCGCCTTATCAAATTCGTATTGTAGCCCGCAAATTGCTTTATGACTTTTGGATCACGCTCAACCTCCACCAAGAGGTCATTTGGACCCTCTCTCTTCCATTCCTTCTCGGGAATTCGAAAGAACTTTTGGTGCTATGTGCTCCAATGTCCGCCCATGCTGCGACAGAACAACTCTCAAGCCTCGCTGTTCTTAATCTCGAAGGCACGCAACTCAACCTCCACGTCAGACGTCATCCAAAAGAATTTTTCTTTGGTGGGAAATGGGCCATCGCATAGCTCATATATTTGTAATCGAGCATCCCACTTCATTGGTTTCCCCCAATGCAAATAGTTCTGAAATTTGTATGGCTCTTGGTCAAGTGGAAGGTTCCATCGATTGTATTCGTGCCCTGTAGGCATACGGTACAAAATCCCTAGCATTTCATACAGCCTTGGATTCAGAGGAATACGGCATTCGGGACAACGGCGTTGAAATTCCGCCGATCTTTGAATGCAAAACACATGGAATGTATGGCGACACTGTTCCAATGCTATAGCTCCTTCGGGCCCAAAACAACCTTGGCAAAGAGAACAATGACCCTCCAAGATGGGAGTATTTGGAAAACTTCCTGGCACAAGCTCCTTCTCATGTTGCTGGAAGTGAGCTGACAACGTGCCATAAGGGACCCATCCTTCCTCTGCTTCCAAAGTCCAATCAATGTTCTCCGTATCATAGGTCTTTCCGTGGTTTAGCCGCTCATACATCCTATCCATGTTCCCCCAAACCGTAAGTTTTAAATCAGGGTCCTTTCTTTCCTCCTCCAACTTCTCCACAAAACGCTCATAAGAACTCTTGACATTCTCGTATGCTGTGTCTGATTGCAATGCATACCTCAAGAGCCCGTTTATGAGTCCGGATGATACTGAGGAATGATCTTGTAGTTGTCGTGCCCACATCATCCACCGTAAATCCACATTTTCCTTTGGAAGGATTTCACTTAGTACCCCTACTTCCATCATTCGTTTCATTGTTGATTCGGCCTCATTCTTTCCTCGAATTGCCAAGTCCAATTGATGCCTTAACTCTTCAACTTCCGAATTTTGTGACTGCATGGAAGCATCTTCAAATGAGGGGAAAACTATAGATTTTGGACTCGGAATGCGCTGTCGGAGTTCTACGGTCCCATCCTCAGCTTTGCCCTCGTCAAGAGGAAGAGATAGTTGATCACTCTCTTGTGTTGGTTCACTTGCCTCTAATAGCCCTATTCCGCCAGGCGATTGTTGACCTGCCTTCTCGTTCTGTAATGTCCACAATGTTTTGCGATGCTCTTCTAACATCTCTTTGCATGTCTTCAATTCCAACACCAACTTCTCATTCATAGCCTTGAGATTCTCATTCATGGCCTTCAAATTGTCATTCGTTCGCTTCAAAGTCTTGTTATTTTTCTTGACACTCTCATAGTCATTACCCAAGGGCTTCAAGTTTGGGGTCGGCCTCCAATACAACGTGTTGTATTTGCTCTCCAATATCTCATACTTTGCCTTGAGGTCATCATGATCTTCTTTGGAGTAACGCACCTCCTTCAACTCCAAATTCTACTATTCCAAAAAAAATTTATGCTTAAGGTCTTCCAACTTCTCGTCTTGTAGTTTGTCCGCAAACTCGACAAATTTTCTGAAAGCCAAAGCACCATGAAGAACGGATGGTGTCATTTTCGTAAATGTATCAATTATTTGCACAAGAGCAGGCGTCAATACAACCACAACTCTAGTTGTACATGATAGAGAATACGTCGTTCTAAATATCTCGCCAAATCCTGATGTTGAATTGCCTGAAGTGGAGCTGCGTCCTTCATTTGTAGTACCACCTTCATTAGGATTTCCTCCTACATGCTCAGGGCCACCTTCGTTTATAGTGCTCCCTTCATTTCCGCCATTTGTTGCTTCTCTCTGAATTTCAAATTGATTCCATCGGAGGGAACATTGCAACAAGTTCTCCATCTCTTCTAGTGGAGGCATCTTTTGTAGAGTCTTGAGATCCTCTGGGCCCAACAAAGCTAGCAACGGATGATCTTGGATAATCGGGGTCTCTTTGTCGTTGTTTACAGCAGCCTCGTCTTGAGAGTCCATCCTTACATCTGTCGGTTGAGTTGGATGCTCTTCATTTTGGTTTGGTGAAGTCCGAATTGCATTTTCAAGTCTGGACAGTAGGCTTGGTTTTTTCCTTGATTTAGGAGACGGAGGGACATAGAACATGATGTCTTGTGCTGTGTCTGCTAAAAACCGGTCAATACAAGCGTGAGCCTCCTTCACGTCTTGAAGGTCTTCTCTATCTTCAATGTCTTTTATAGGATCCTCTTCTTGGTGCTTCTGTGACATCGATGTAGATCCATGTTCTGTTGGCCGAGGGAGCTTCATTGCAACGTTGCTTTCTGGCACCCCTTCTAACACGTTTTGTGTAGGGTTCAAATCTGTCGGTGGAGTCAAAAACACCTCTCCCTCCACATCGTCCACAAGACAAGTGCTTCCTTTTGTAGGGTCCCCCATACAAGCCGGTTCTACCGCCATTTTCTTTCCATTCAGCACTTCCGTACGACGCACTTGGATTTCAAGAGGGATCTGAATTGATTCCACAACATCCTCTAATGCTTTCTTTTTTTCACTTGCTTCAGGAAGTTGCGCCTTCGGAACAAACATATCAGGGATATGTTTCTGATGTCTGCCAATCGCAAGTGGCAATGTCGCTACCGTAGGATACGTACTCCAATCCACTTGACGGCCCAGTATGAGTTCAGCGTAAACCATGCCTGCCAAGCTGTAGTTAATTTTGCCCTTGCTCATAGCTTTCTCCGGAAATAAGGCCTTCCACACCTCCATCGAACGGTGCACAAAATGATCATTGAGGCAATTCAATGGTTTAAAACAATATTCACGGGTGTGAAGAGGGTGACACTCTCGAGGCCACAACTTCCCAATGTGATACATTTTCACGTATTTGCGGCACAATTTAGAGGTCCAATACTCCACATCCTCTTTTTCCCAACCCGTCTCAGCCTTGATGTTGACGTCATCCAAAATGTCAAACCGTAGCTCATGACCAACGTCCTTCGGCTTTGACTTCTTCTTGCCTTCAGTTGCAGCACTACTTGCCCCCGCCATGACTGCTTGAGTGTCGAGTACTCACTTGCAATTTTAGAATGGAAATTTCCAATATATAATCCCCGTTCTCTCAAAATATATAATATGCTTCACTGTCTCCAAACGTATGTAAGTAACCAAGGACCAAAATCCAATGTAGTATGATCAAAATATGACCCCCACTCTTCACCACATAGGAGCAACTAGCGCGTGAAGCAATAGTAGTACATCCGACATGGCAGTGATTCCCAAATGGAAGAGTGAAAGTGAGGCAATGTGTGTTGGCCGTCCGCCAATATACCCGTCCACTCCTAGACCTAAAAGAGGCCCGGGACCGGACCTATCCCGGACCACGCGGACGTGGCCCGAGCCGGCGGACAGGTGGACGGAGCTGCCCCATCTGCCGATGAAGCGGACGGCTAGCCCGGCCGGCCAGGTCCGCCCGACGGACGGGTGGATGAAGCTGCCCCGTCCGCCGACGAAGCGGCCGGCTGGCCCGGTCTAGGTCCGCCCGGCGGACGGGCAGACAAAGCTGCCTCGTCCGCCGCCGAAGTGTCCGACCCGACTGCGTCCGACCGCCCCGTCCGCCTAGCCCGTCGTCTATTATTTCGAGGCGTCCAAATTTTTTCCAATTTGGCATGAAACCTAGGATTCTTCTCGTCCGCCTTTACTTACTATCAGTTTTTTGGGGTCAATTAAAGTTTCAGCATCCTATGCTTTTCTCATTAACCCAGAAAATAAGAAATAGACAAGTTATAATCAGATTTTAAATAATCATTTAGAGTTCTTTGAAGTTTACAGTGAGACCCTAAACCCTAGAACCCTAGAACCCTCAACTCTTAGTCTCCTACATTTCAGATTACGCCATTGTTTTGAGCAAATTGTAAATTTGTAATATTCATTTGAAATTGTATGCATACAAATTTTAACTAAATATAAAGGATATTATTTTTTTATTTATTTTTTCATCATGTAGGATATTTCAAAGGGAAAGAAAAAAACAAGAACATGATCACTATTAGTGATGAAGTGAAACGTTATAATTCCCAATTGACCAAATTGAGATGGTGCTACAATCACAACAATTACTTCAAGGGGTTTGGTTTTGGTTCTAGTTTTGAACCTCATGGACAATTTCCATTGACTTCAAGGTGTTTTGTACATATGGACTTATAGAGAAGCCAAAAATGTATATAACTTATGCATGTCATACACTACAACGCCATGTTTGTACTGTATTTTGTAATGCCCTTTTTTGATTAGGATTGTTTTAAAAGTAAGGGTATATAAAGAGTGTAAGACTTCACAACATTTCTGGAATTAGTAGAACTGTAAAATCCTTACTCATTGTGAAAAACATTATAATCTTCTAATCCATAAAAGATATGTTTTTGTGTGTGTTTTTTTGTTTTTTGTTTTGTTTTGTTATATATATATATATATATATATATATATATATATATTTTTTTTTTTTTTTTTTTTTTCTTGGAGAATTTGCAACGTGAAGCAATAAAAAAAATTTAGTTTCTATTTGTATAATGTATAAGTTCTTCTTTTATCTAAGGCTGGGTTTATACTGTGCCTAAGGCCGGATGAAAGTCCGGCCGGATTTGCCTTCGATCCATTCTTCAATCCGGCCCCAGTTTTTTCCGTCCGGCCCTACTTAATCTAAAGTCTAAACCCCTTGGGCCGGATTTTCAATTCATGTGCTCTTCAATTTTATCAAGGCTCAATTAAAAAATGTCAATAAAAATATGCATGTTTATCTTTTATTTCTTTTTTAATTAAAAACAAAGATTTTTTTCTTTTTTTTCATTTTTCTTTTTGTTTCTATACATTTTATTTCTAAAATACAAAAAGAAGTTTATTTATTTATTACTTAAAAATAAAATAAAAATTTAATATTTTGGTTTTCCTCTTATATAGAATATGCATTTGTAATCAACATGTTTAATGCTAAAACATAGGTACTTTATTTTAGTCACTTAGATGATTTTCCTTTAAAATTAAATAAAGTAAATCCATAAGGGAGTTGCTCTAAGAACACCCGTGCTCTAAGAGTGATCATGACGGAGAGGTACATTTTGCTTTAGTGAATGTACTAGCACATTTTAGGACATGGTCACTTTTAATGACCGTTGCCTTTCAACTTATTCGCCCTCCATAACTAATTACAGAATGATTTAAAAAATATGAAGGAAATCAAGTCACCAAAAAAATATGAGGATGAAGGACCTAACGTGCATTTCGAAATCTACTCTACAATTTTTTAAATGAATCTTTAATGTGGTTTTTTCTCCAAGAGTTAGTATATTTGAGGCTCATTTCCAAAAGCCCTCAACACTATGAAAGTCAAGTTTGTGATGGAAACTCTTGTACAAAATCTTGAATAAGAAAATCATAATCAATCATTTAGAAAATTGGATTTTTGATGCTAAAGTTAGATTTAGAATAGACTTATTTATATATATATATATATATATATATACTACTAAGAATAGCAACTTGGTTAAGTATTATTAGACTTAGAATCTCTATTCTCATAGATAATTTTCTTTCTTATTTAGTATTTAGGAAGCTTTAATTCATTTAATTAAGATTTGTTATGAGATTTCAATTTGTTTTCATCAATTTTTTTTGAGATTTCAACTTATGTCCTGTTATAAATTCTGAAAATTTCACTACATGCCATATTTATTTTATTTTTTAACGAATCTGACTCGAGCATAAGGTATTCCAAGTGATGAACTTCAATGTGTATAAGAACGGCCCGTTCGCCGTCCGCTCGTCCGTCCGCTGTCCGTCCTCCCGTCTGCTGCCCGTCCTCCCGTCCGCTGGCCGTCCTCCCGTCCGACAGTCCGCCGCCCGTTGTCCGTCCGCCGCGCGGTTAGAGTGTCCGTCCGCGGGCTCCGTCCGATGCAGTCGTCCGCAGTCCGTCGAGGCCATGTGATTGGACGCGCTGGGGCATATTGCCCGTCCGATCTGGCGGTCCGCCCGTCGGATTTGGGCAGTGATGTCAGCATCGGCGGACGGTATAAAGAGGGGCGCGGATGGCCCATTCCGCGCAGTTGTTTTCCTTGCGAAGTGGGCAGATCCAGCGCCAATTGGTATCTGTGAGCCCCTTCCGACTTGGAGCGTGAACAACTATGAATGAATTAACTTAATTTTTTGTAATCTCTTCATCACCTTCTCAATTATAGAAATTGTAAACTTCTCACTCAAACATTGCATTCGGTGCGGAAAAGAAGGATTACCATGGCTCCAAAAGGATTTCCCAATCCGCTGAAGAAGAGTACAAAGGGAAAATCACAAGACATGGATTGGGATGCCTACTTCAACCACTTTTGTATGGCTGAAGAGGGATGGCAATACGAGCCCAAAGCAGTATGGACTTGCACAACGTGCCGAGAGTATGTGAAAATGTCACACATTGCGAAACTCTAGCCAGCAGATAACACGGCTGTATTAGAGAGACAAGTGAGACGGTGGGAAGGTCCCATGAACACTTGCAAAAGTGAACATTTCAAGCAGAGATACGAGGAGATTTGGACATCTTGCGGTCTAGGTGCTTCCAAACCAAATATCATGAACTATTCCACCATGGCAATGATTTGGGCGGAGATTGTATTCCAGAAAGATGTGGATTGGCGTATGGTGCCTGCAAAGGACAAGAAGACCAAATTGAGCTGTGACAAAGCGGTGATAGACACCAATTGGGTTGGCCCAAGCGATTGCATGCCGGAGTGGTCTAATCGGGGTCAATTTGGATTTCCTCCGGAACCATTGCCAGATGCAAAGGACAGTGATGATGATGACGAAGAAGACTTACCACCTCCACCTCCACTTCCACAAAGGCACGAACATCGAGAAGAGCGCGAAGACTTGGATTTCCAAAATCAATTGCGAGAGGCAACAAGAAATAGTATTTTGGATCAAGGTCGCCCGTGTCAACTACGGTCACCACCTCGTCATGATCGTAATGTGCGTTGCCCACAATATGGAGGAGGAAGTTCGCATATTAGCCCTGGCCCCCACAATGACTTCCAAAACATATGAGGAAGACATGGAAGCACAAGGTTCACGAACTACGGTGGATCTCAATATGATGGGTCACAATTCTATCCGGGGACAGGAGGGCCGGACTCATATGGGCCTCGTGGAAGCTCATACTACAGCGGCTCAAGCGAACGAGGGACAAAAGGGTCCGAGGCAAATGCATCACCTCCTCCACCTTCACCATTTGGGGGTCCATACTTCTCCGATTACGGACAAGGAGGAGGGTCTGGCGGATATGGGCGATGTGGTGGCTTCGGTCCCACACCCGAAGGTCGAAATGACAATAGTAGTTCGGATTCAGAATAGAGTATAATGTAGTTTAACTATTTAAGGGTAGAGTAGAAGATGTCTTTTGACTTATTCGGAGGTTATGGATTTACTATTATTGTTTAAATGTATTTTGGTGACCACTTTTGTGACCATTAGTGGTCAATGATGTCACTATTTAAAACTTTGAACATGCACATCTATTGAACATGTTTAGTTGTAGTATCAAAAATCTCTTCTTTGAAATGCTTGACAGTGTTTTTTCTTTTTTAGATTTAGTGCAAGGGTATCGAATGCAATGTTGACTTTCTGTATTCTTTACCTGCTCTTGGAAGTTGGAAATGAGATTGAAATGCAATTAGTTCTAGAGAATAAATTAGAATCCAAATTCATTTGGAAGAATTGTATAATAGTATTGTGGATTTTGATTAGCCCTAATGTAATTGGGCTTATACACATTAAGCCTTCCAATTTTTTGTGTCACGAAGTTCATAGGTTTGACTTGCAAAAAATATTTGAACTCTTTTTTGCAATTTGAACACCCTCATAGGTAAACATTATAATTTTTAACTCTGTAAGGGATATTGTTGTGCTTTCTTTTTTTCCATAATGTCTAGCATGTCTAGTTTGAATTTGTACGGTTCAAAACTCGAAATTCCAAGAAAATGATAAATGTAATGAAAATATTGACATTTCTTTAGAAGTAAAAATTTCAAGAAATTGAAGGAAGTTGAAAAGAAGCCTTGGGTCTATTTTTTTAATTATTAGGCATTGAAATGCCCAAATGCCCAATTCCTCCCAAACAAGAAGTCCTACATGAAGCTTATTGAATGAAAAGGGGGAAAAATCACCCTAAAAATGAGACGGTAGAAATGAAGCAGACGATCTAAAAATCGCCCCCTCTGGACCATCCGATCACGCAAACTGTCCGTCCGCCCAATTGGACGGGCCAGAGGGGGCGCACGGCCACCCCGTCCGCCTGATCGGACGGCCTCTGTTCGACCATGCGGACCGGACGA
The DNA here is from genome assembly GCA_950106755.1 of Climacium dendroides. NCBI lineage: Eukaryota > Viridiplantae > Streptophyta > Bryopsida > Hypnales > Climaciaceae > Climacium > Climacium dendroides. The sequence continues at coordinate 2,315,749 of OX467092.1, forward strand.
GGCATCCGCCAACCCTAGAGCGTCCGATTGGACGGCCAGGAAGAGGCGGACGGCTAGTCCGTCCGCCCGATCGGACGGCCTCCGTCCGTTGTAGGACTGGAATGAGGCCGTCCGCCTCATATAAGACAAGCGGACGGACTGTCCGCTCTCACTTTTGCCTTCCCCCTTGCATGCAAGAGAGAGCGGAGAGCTGGTGGTTTGACCTCCAATGGCTCCTTTCTTTGGGTGGGTAAGAGTCTAATATTTGGGGTAACTCTTGCCAAATTTTTTATAAAACTTTGACGTTCATCATTCTACCGGGTTATCAACATGCCGAGGGCGAAGAAGGCTTCCAAGGAGCCGAAGGGAAAAGAAGAAGCTCCCTCTATTCAGTGGACAAGGGAGAATCCCTCGGAGAGTTGCAAAGCATTCTTAATCGAATTGATTGTGAAGTTTTATGAGACAGAGACTACAATGTCTCTTGACACTAAATATGTGCGATATGAAGAGGATTGCATCGAGAAATTCTTTGTGGATATGAGGCAGAGGATGTTGGACGCCTTGCACGTACCGCAGTGGATTGATGAAACGGAGAAGAAGAATTTCCCCAAATTTCTTGACAGCAAGGTGCATGATGCATTATGGAATGCTTCGGTCATTTTGGATAAATATTGGAGGAAGAAACGCGAAAATGATGAAGCCTTCGAGCATGTCATTATGAAAGCAGATTTATTCACCAAAAGGTGCCAACCATTTAAGAGGAGGCAGAATAGAGCAGGGTCAATTGGTTGGTGGACGAGCAAGCCTGGAATGGACCAAGCACAAAATACACGTCGCCTTCTAATAGCCCTTCCGGAAACGGCCACGGTGATTCCCGTAAATAACAAAATCATGCGGGGTGGCTATGCTACAATTCGGAGAGTGCGAATAGAAGGATGTGCGGAGATTCATCCATCATGGGAGTTTGCAGTAAAGATGTCTCTCCAAGAAGGTGAACGACCTGCTTTTGCAAAGATGGAACACAATACTGAGACTATGGCAGTAAGGATTCCACATGCTGGAGTGATACGTTTTTTTGCAGTGCATTCCAAAAAGAATGAAGGATACTCATTCTGGTGGAACGGCGGTACATTGCGTAAAATGATGCGTCGGGATGACGACTATCCAGACAATATAGCCCTTCGAGTGCTGTATGAGCCGCGTATAACAGAAGAATAAATCATTGCTGCTAAAAATCTGAAGCGATTTAGAGCCAAATGCGTGGAGCTTGCATGGACATTACTGCACATCATGAATGCGGTGCACACCGCTGGACATCTCCACAACGACATTTCTTCGGACAACATCATGTTTCATTTTCCTGAAGATGAGTCCCGGGTTTACATTGGAGTTTGTGATTGGGGGATGACTACAGTGTTGAGCGAGCCCATGAAGTCGTTGTATACATTCACATCAACAGCTGAAAAGGACGAAGCTATAAAGAGGAGGTGGTGGGTGGATCCCAGTATTACTTATGTACACGGAAGAGATGCGGATGTGCAAAACATCCCTTCTCTTTCCATGCAATCCGAGCAATATGCTGTTGCTAAATTAGCTGAATGGATCAGTAGGGAGTGCATGTCGGAGGCGTATCACAAGTTGCAGCATGAATTAAGTAGCTCACATGTCAAGTACCTCCATCCACAATTTGCACAGGTGTTTGATACTTACTTGAAGCGCGTTCAGAACAAAGAGAGTACTTTGGCACAAGTCATCTTCCGTTTTAGTACTTCATTCAACTGGCCTATTTCGGATGAACACTTCCGTGGTTCATATTGAAGTTCAAGAATAGTTCATATAAGTATATAGGCTGGTAGTATGCATAGATGCCAAGTAGTATGTGTGCGAATTACATACTTGCATAGCATATGTGCACCATTTTGATTTTTTAAGACCAATGAATGCCAATGTAGTTGGACTTTTATGTGCCTTTGTAATTGACGAGGATATTTTAATTGATAATGATTTTTAAAGTGTGTGAATTGTCCCTATCTTTTGTCATTGTTGGTTTGCAATTTTGCATAGAAAAGTCTAAAACCCTGCAATTATGGAATTTGTGATTTTTTAAGTTGGTATTTGCAAGATTGGGAAGTTTTTGTTTTAAATTGTATGGTCTTCCAATTCTTCAATTTGCCATGTATGGTTGAAGATATTCAATTGGACAATGTATTATGTATAATTGTAAATTGTCTTCTAGATTCTAGAAGCATGGTTTTTTGTTTGGTATCAATGGTGTGTTGTTAATTTTTTGAATGCAACGGGTTTGTCGGCTTCATTAAGATGTTAAAAAAATACAGTAATTACCCCCTAAATGCTTGAGGTACCAAAATATTAAATATGGTGTTTGCAAAACTTAGAAGTTCAGTAAAACCTAACTATTTTTCATCATTTTAGTGAGGTAATAATTTTGGAAAATTCTTTTTGAAGTCTACTTTTGGCTCCAGAAGTCCGATCTTGCAATTAAAGGACAATGATTTTTCTGAAAGAGATATTATGAAAGGGTACCTTGTGCAATCTTGATTTTTCTTTTGTGTTAAGAGCTTTTGGAAATGAGCCTCAAATACAGTAGATCTTGGAGGAAAATTCATATTGGAAATTCATATTAAAAAATTATAGAGTAAATTTTGCAAAGCTGTAAATTGATTGGGGTAGTGCAAGTTTGGCCCATTAACCTCATATTCTTTGGGTCCCCAATATTTTAGATTTGCCTTGCCAAAAAGGCTTCAATTTTTTTTTGTGATTTTAACAACATCATTGTCAAATGTTATAATCTTTCACTCTACAAGTGATATTGTTGTGCTTTCTTTTCCTATGCAATCTCTAACAAGTCTAGTTTGAATTTGTATGGTTACAATTCCAAAAAAATTGATACATCTTACCAAAATGTGGGCTCTTTGTTCAATTTAGAGCAAATTAAAGGAAGTTTAAATTTGAAAATAAGGCTTTGGCATGTAGGGGTTACAACATCCTATGGTTATTTGGATGATTGAATTTGTTTGAACCATCAACCATTGTTTTCTTGGGCCAATTGAAGGCCCAAATGCCTAAAAGAAAATGGACTGCACCAAATCTATAGGTTAAATTTGAAGAAAAATTGGATGATAATGCCAAATTGCTCGAATTTGAAAGAAAAAAAATTGGATGAAATTGCGCACATCAAATGTAACTCATCTAAATATGTGGATGAAAAGATAATTCTATCTAAAATATAAATGAATACTAAAAAATTTAGTAACATTATTTTGTCATATATTGCCACTTTAGCAATTCTCCAAAAATTGGAAAAAAACCCCATGGTTTCATCCCTACACTGAAGTTTATCCCATTTTCCGCCCAATGCCCCGATCGGACGACCCCACACCGACCCGTCTGCCCCGTCCGCCTTCCCGTCTGCCTTCTCGTCCGCCTCCCCGTCCGGGGCCCGGTCCGCCCTCCCGTCCAGCTCCCCGTCCGCCCTCCCTGTCCACCCTCCCGTCCAGCTCCTCGTCCGCCCTCCCCGTCCGGCTCCCTGTCCGCCCTCCTGTCCGCCTCCCGTCCGCCCTGTCCGCCTCCCCGTCCGCCCCGTCCGCTGGACGGTCAGAACGTCCTATGTCGGCGGACGTTCGGGAACCGGCGGACGTAGACGTTGGACGTCCATGTAACCCTGCTTGTATCTCCCCTCGCAACCAGATTGCCAACTCGTCCATCTCCCGCAGATTGATATTCTGCGTTAGCACCTGATCTTCTAACTCTCGGATCACATCTAGGTTGCTGATGTAGTTTGCCACCGCTTCCGGCAGCGCACTATTCAGGGTACTTCCCACCAAGTCCACCACTTCGCGGAGCGTAGTGGTCTTAACCTCCCAATCCGCTCTCACCGCACTAAGAATCCGGATCAGGTCGTTGTATGGATCCGTCAGGTCTGTCAATTAGGTTATCGGAGCGGTCCTCAGCTTGCTCGCCTCTACTAGCTCCTCCTTCCTTGGAACGGCCGGTTCCTCTCTACCCACCGGTTCCGACTCTTTGTTCTTGGGGAGAACGGAAGGAGAATCCCTTAGGTTAGGAGTCCGCTTGAACCTTCTCCTAGTGAGGGGGACTTCCTCTTCCTCCTCTTCCTCCACCTCCAAGGCCCTCTTCCTTAGGTTCTCACCCTTGTCTTTCGGCTCTAGACTATCCGGTTCGGTCTTGCATCCTTCTTCATCCGATCCTCCGAACTTCCGGAGAGCCATCTAGGCTCTCCACTCCCTATTCTCCTCTGTAGTCAGGACGTTCTGGTTCTTGTATAAGTGGAAAAGGTAGGGGCATACCGAAGTAGCCCTACTCTTTCCCACATTAGCCACAAGGGCGTTCACTAGCCCTTGCACGTAGCTGGCCCAGTCCATCTTCTTCTCCCCGCTTAAGGCTTCGAAAATGGCATTCCCGATCGTGGAAGTAACCTGCGTGGATTTTTTCGGATGCAAAATCGGCACCAAGAACTCCAGCAATCGGCGGTGTCGCGCGCTAACACAATCCTCGATGGTGAATCTGTCTTTGGGGTTGGTTGCTCCCTTGAACTTCCCCCGCACGAAATCTCCCTTCCGACTAGCCTGCGCTGTGTCGCCCTCTTCAAACTCGTACACTATTCTCCAGATTTCCCGCGTCCACATGGGCGGAACTGGCCGGAGGGAGTTGTCAAACTGGTTAAGGGCTCCATCTATGAGCTCCCTAACTATGGCTTCATTCCGGAAGCCTCAGGGTTTCTGAAAAACCCCGCACACCCCATAGCAGAGAGATCCTCCATCAACTCTGCTTTCTCTCGGTCCCTACTAGGCTCTAAAGGCGCCACCTTTCTAACCTTCACTTCTATTTTGGATGTGCTCGCCTGTCCCTGAGTTCTAGTACACTTTAGTTGCGGCATCCGTCTCCTCACCGAATGACTACCTTACTTCTCTCTTGGCCGCACGTCCCATTTTCTTACAATTCTCTCCTCGGTCTCAACCAAGTTACCACCTATGCCAATCCTCACAGACTCTTGCGGCGCTCACCCAATCTCAATCGGCTGCACTCAGATACACACAACCAACTCTTCTCCACAATCAGTGTAAAGAAAATTCATACTCACACTCACAGAAACTCAAACACACTCACAGAAAGAAATGGTGCAAACAGCTGAGAGCGTGGCAAGTACGCAAGAGCTCCCAGATGCAAATGGACAATCCAAATCCTAAAAGAGTCTTTTTAATACTCTAAAACCTAATCATTATTTTTTCCAATTTTCCTGAGCGTAGTTACCGGATCCGATCTTCCGGCTGTAGATTTAGACCGGATTCGTTTCCGAGATCCGTTCTACTTTATTTTCCAGTTTGATCATTACTTGTTTCTCTAGTTCTCCTAACTTTTAGTCTTTTCCTTCTTCCTGCACCAATCCGGGTATACTTTTTTCCGGATTTCGTGTTTCAGAACACGATAAAGTAAAAATAAAAAAGTCGGGTTCCGACAACCATGATCTACAACACTTCTATTCACATATCTCAAGTAGTATCCCGTATTTACGTTTTACAGACTGTAACCGGGATCCACATTTCTACAGATCTAACCTTAACCTCTAGTATTCACATCCGGTCTAGATCTCTACTTGTAACCATGTCGAGTTTAACCTCTGAACGAAGAGGGATCTGCTAGTTGGGATTTAGGAAGGAAACTTAACTCCTACCCTCTGATTTTAAAGTGTCAGAAGTTTCACTATGTGATCAAACTTTCAAAAATAAACTTTCAAATCCTACAAATGAGAAACAGACCGTCCTCACAATTGGAAAGGAAACGTAGTCGTGTCCAGTAGGTCACGCAAGCCGATCTAATTTCTCCTAATCAATGCTACAACGACAACCTACTGAGTTAGTCCTAAATCCGGTCTGAACTAGAGGGGACAATAAGGGGAAACGAGCGTTGTGGAGGCGTGTTAACCCTTACTTCTTCCGAAGAGTACCCCTCCTCCATACTTCTTCCGAGTCCATTTCTAGTCTACACTAGAGATCCCTTCTGCCTCTGCCTATACACACTAATCCAATACTGGACCGGATAAACTCAACATCCGGGCACACCTTGTATCCACTTACACTCATTTTCCAGCCTGGACTTCCAAAACACGAACAAGTGTCAAAGTACACACAACTATGATTTGTTCAATCACTCCAAGAGCAAACCCTCAGGTACTCATGAATATAAGAAAATAAGATAAAGATGCACACCGGGACCAAACAAGTCCCGGATTTAAATACTAAATTACTCCCTCAAAATCCTAACCTAAAAGTAACCCTCCAGCCAATTAAGGCCAAACACGTTTCATTCCCTTATTATTTTCTAGCCTTGTTGACTTTCACTCAAACTCCCACTACTTCCGCTAAAAGTGGATCTCAGATCCTATAATTACGGACCCGGTCACTTTCCAACTGCTAGTGGCCGTGTCACTCAAAACGTAAACTTCCTAATTATGTACAACTATACCAAAACTTTAGACTTTCACCACCCTATCCTCAGAAATATACCCTAAGTAACTTCCTAAGTTCTTAACTTCTTCGCGGCCGGCTTCTTTACGGTTCCGATCTTCTGTCCCTGGCGTACCTTACCCCGGGCAGCGAGTTTCTTCTTCTTGGTTGCTACAGCTTTGGTCGCCCGAGTCTCTGCCAGTGCTTGATCCGGGTTAGAATACGGCTCTGAGTCTTCCTCAATCCCGGATTCTTCATCCTCGTCTTCTATTTCGAATTCTGACATGGCTTTGGCTATATCGTATGAATCTAACTCTCTATTCGTAAGCCAACCATGTGCTTGGTACAAGTGATAGAGGAAATGGGTTATAGAGGAAGGTTTAGACTTCCCTATGCCTCCTACCTACCTCTTTATTTGATCTCTCATCACTACTCCCCAATTTACTTTCCGGTCACCCGACAGTGCACCAAAAATAGTGTTCGCCAGGGTGACCGTAATCCTGTTTGGCCGCTCTGGACTAAAGATGGCTGCAAGATACTTCATTAATCGTTTCTCCCTAACATTTATGCATTCTGCTATAGGGAAGCCATCCTTCTTTGTTGGAGGATTCTAGAACTTACGAACAAAGAAGCGGTCCGTCCGGGAAGCCAGTCCCTTGTCCGTCTTCTTGAAATTGTATGTCTCCCGCCATAGTGTTGGAGTCCAGTCTTCGGGTCGGCTCCTCGACGTCCCCTTCCATTTCTTCAATGGTGCGCCGATTACCTCCCTCACAATCTCCTCGTCCTTCAAATTCCACGGTCGGGCTAGAAAGCCTTCACACCCCATCTGTCGGAGGTCTTCTTCTAGCTCCGCTTTCTCTCTTGGATCAGTTGGTACTACCAGCTTCACTATGCGTAAGGACACAGCTACCACTTCTTTCACCATCGTGGACTGCTTTCTCTAAACTTCTCAGTGACCGGAATCACTCTTTGGGATCTCACAATCACTAGTGCTCTAATCTTCTCACTCCGCTCAAGGATCCTCCTCAAGAGTCGCTTCACCAATACACTTCTAATTCTACACTCATGCGAGAACTTGTAAGCGCGCTCTCCTTTTGAGACCCGTCTCTCCTTAATTTGGACCATAAACTCAAATATGTGAGCCCGTAACTCTTCCTTCAGCTGACCTATAGAGACACCGCAGATGCTCCTTACTAGTCTCTTCTTAAGGTAGCTTCCCAGAAAAAGGAGGTCTCAGCCACCTGCCCCTTCTATTTTAACTTTCTAGGGCTTCATTCACCCGGGACCGTTACAGGTGACCGTTTTCCGAAAAATAGACCTGCTCTCGAGTGTGGTCTAGAACTAGGTAGGCACCTGTTATGCTCGGATTGCCTGCCATCCGTTTCCGGTCTCCGGTCCTTTATTTTCTTCCGGTTTCTGGTTTCTGATAAAACTCACTCTAACCTATTCTTGACTTAACTATGCCGTTTCCGGGTTTTCGGTTTCTGGTTTCCGGTTACTTTTGTTAATACTATTATCTATTCTAAAGTAACCCTATTCCGATATCCGGTTCCTGACTACTTACGGTCTACTTTTCTAAAGAAAAACGAAAAAAAATAGAGAGTAAGGAGCTCCAATCCCCTTATTTCCCTTCTAAACCTAAAGACTGGATTCCCATGCTCCCACATTACCCCATTTTCACTTGTGAGTGTCCTCGTGAACACACTGAAATCTAGTTTTAGACCTTGGTGAAGTCTGGAATTTCCTTAGTCTGAATCCGGGTCAGACTACGATTATAGATTATACTTTTTCATCCTAGATCTTCCAGTTGGAGTGATCCATTGAGGTAAATTTTGTTTACCTTATATGGACCCATCCATCTGGTATGCAACTTACTCGGAAAGTCTTCATGCCGATTATCGTATAATAAAACAAATCCTCTTTCTTCGACTCCATGACTTTTAGGTAACCTTGCATCGAAATCACTCTTGCGTTTGGACTGAACTACTATAGTTCTTTCCAATGCTTCCGACCGGGCCTCTTCCAAATTCTCGATTGCCAGCAACTAGATTTGTAGATTTTGGTCTTGAACTCCTCTTCTGGCTGCCATGACCCGATGTGTCTCTACTTCCATCTCAATCTTTGTGCAACGCCGCCTGTCCAAACACCAGGAAGAAGGGACTTCTTCCGGTGGTCGTTTTCTCCGAAGTATTATAAGCGTGCACAGCAGAAGGTAGTTTTCAGTCCCAGTCAATTTTGTGGGCGGAAACCATCTTCAGCAAACTCTTCTCAATGATCCCGTTAGCCCGCTCCGTTAATCCATTGGCCTTTGGATTGTAAGGAATCGTCTTCCTATGCTTAATCATGTAAGTTGTTGTGATGGCCCGGATCATGTCGTTCAAGAAATGTGTTCCTTGATCGCTGACCAGCTCTAATGGATGTCCAAACCGCATCATAATTTCTTCAAATAAGAAGGTTGCTACTGTTGTAGCATCATTCCTCCTTCTGGCCTTCGCCTCTACCCACTTGGTAGCATAATTTGTCGCTAAGATTATGTATTTCTTCTTTCTGGCAGTGACCGGATTAATCGGTCCAATAAAGTCGATTCCCCACTTTTCGAATGGAGTGAGAGGGATGATCGGGGTCAGTGGCCAGTGATTTTTGAATGAGGGTGCGCCTGTCCTCTGACACTGATCACATGTAGCGACAAATGCTTTCACATCCCTTATCATTGAAGGCCACCAATATCCGGCCATCCGGATCCGGTTTACGGTTGTAACGCCTGCAAAGTGTCCCCCCGAGGGACCAAAATGTAGAGCCGTCATTAGTCATTACCTGCTTCCTTTCCTTCTTCTCCAAACACCTTCGTAACTAGTCATCTGCCCCCATCTTGAATAGAACGCCTTGTATTAAAGTATAAGGAGCTACCTTCTGCTGAAACACAATCTTCTCTTCAAGTGAGTATCCTTCTGGAAATTTCTGGTTCAAGAGATATTGTAGTATTTCTTTGAACTCTGAAGCTTCCACTTCACCGATATGGAACACCGCCACCTCCTTCATTTCTCCAGAATCCGGTTCTGGTCTCCGCGCTCTCTCTTCAGGAAACTCGTCCAGGAAATTGGCGGAAATATCATTGGCCGCTTCCATACCTCACTGCCTGGAAAGGTAATCAGCATTCTCATTTGCCTTTCCAGATTTAACTACCACCTCGTAGTTAAACTCTTGTAGCAGCAATATCCACCTTGCTATCCGACCGGAAAGATCCGGTTTATTTACTAGATATTTTAAGGAATTGTGATCCGTATGGAAAACAACCTTGTAGCCTAGCAAATAATGCCGAAACTTTCTGTAGGCATACACCATGGCTAGAGCCTCCCTCTCGGTCGTGGTGTAATTCTTCTAAGCCGAGCTCATCTGTCTACTTGCATAGTAGACCAGATGCTCAGACTTCTCCTTAGACTGCCAAAGGATTGCCCCGAGGTACCATCCTGACGCATCCAAGGTGACATGGAACTCCCGAGTCCAATCTGGTGGAGAAAGGATTGGTGCCTTCACCAACCAACTCTTCAAATCTTCAAAGGCCTGTTGTCTTTCTTTCGTCCAGATGAACTCAACTTCCTTCTTCAAAAGTTCAGTTAATGGATTTGCTAGCTTTGCATATCCATCAATGAACCTCCTGTAATATCCAACACACCCTAGGAATCCCCGGATCTCCCTTACACATGTAGGTGGAACAAGGGCTAGGATTGTTTTGACCTTTTCAATGTCAACCTCTAGTCCCCTTTCACTAACTACATGACCCAATAAGATCCCGGATACAACTCCTAGGAAACACTTACCCGGATGTAGCTTTAATCCAGTCTCGCAATAGTGGATAAAAGTCTTCTCCAGGAACTCCAAATGCTGCTCCCTTGTACTGAACACTGCAAAGTCGTCAATGAACATTTCCAAAAAGTGTTTAAGGAAATCTCGAAAGATATCCATCATGAGCCTTTGAAATGTTCCGGGTGCATTGCATAGACCGAATGGCATCCGGTTGAAGGCAAACGTCCCCCATTCCGTCGTGAACGTGGTCTTCAATTGGTCAGCCAATCGAATGAACACTTGATTGTATCTTGAGAATTCGTCTAGGAAGCTGTAACACTCCTGACCGGAAACGTGATCCAAGATAATATCAATGAACGGCAAAGGGAAATAATCCTTCTTTGTCGCAGCATTCAGTTTCCTGAAGTCTTAACAAACCCGAATCTTCACTTTTCCATCTGTTCCTACCTTTTGGGGTACAACAACAATGGGCGACATCCATTCTGAGTTGTTGACCGGGTAGATAAATCCTGCCTTCAGTAGACTATCAATCTCCTCCTTTACCATGAATGAGTACTTGGAGTTTAACCTATACTAACGTTGTCTGACCGAAATAGCTCCCTCAATGAGGTCTATCCGGTGCTCCCCTAGATCTAAGGGAATACCACTCAAATCTGAAGACATCCAAACAAAGACATCTAAGTACTTCCTCAACAAGTCTACATACTTCTTTTGCTCTACTAAATTTAAAGATTTTCCTAGGAAGAAGGCTTTTCCTTCCTGAACTTCTACCTTCTCATAATCGGAGGGGTTAACAATGTTTTTGACCGGATCCGGTCCCTGCTCCTCTGATTCAGCCCAGATCTTACTCCAAGGAAGGTTAGTTCTCTTGTCTTTCAAACTAGTGGTGGATAGTTTACCTTCTTCAATTTGTTGCTTGATCCAGCTTGAAGTCAGTGGGACACTTGCTTCTCCCAAAGATCTGTCTTCGACTTGATTCTCTTTCCGCTCTGACAGGATCTGCTCCTTGACTTCTCCAAATTCCAAGACCGGAACCGGAAAGTCGAAATCAACTTCCGTAATTTCGTCAAATTCTTGGACGAAGTAGGATGAAATGTTGGAAGAATCCTCAGCCTCCGACCAATCAGTTGTGTAACCCTCTGATTCACTTGTTTCTCCAAGATGTTCTTCAAAACTCCAAGGGATCCGGATACTGGGTTTTTCGATTACAAATTCCTTGCGTCCCCAATCCACAATCACCCTTGCAGCATATAGCGATGGTCTTCCAAGCAAAATTGGAAATGGTCTTCCTTTGTCCACCCGTATGATGACAAAGTTCAACAAGTAAGTCAGTTGACTCAGTTCTCCAATCCGGGTCGGGACCTGAGAAAGTCGTCCAGAAGATTGGAAGTATAGATTAGCTGAAAATCTAGGGAGGTGTTTAGAACCACAAAGTTTTTAAAAGATAAAATAATAAATGACTTAGAAGATAGGAGTTCAAGGGTCAGTTATTATTTGGAATTTGGTGCAATTATTTCATGGTGTAAGTCAACCATTAGAATAAGCAAAATAATTGAAATGGAATAGAGTGAAGGAAAAAGAAGAGGAAATAACAAAAAGGAAACAAGAATTTAAAGAAAATAGGAATTAGAAGTGTATTTAAAACCTTTCTTTAGCAATGGGAAAAAATTACCAACCAAGTTCAGAAGATAATGGATGAATGATGGAGCATTTGAAGATGCGTACAACTACCTCAACGACGAAATCAACTTCAAGGTAAGTACTAAAATCTTCCTTTACTTTTGAATTATTGAAAATAAACCAATTTACCATGTGGCCAAATTACCAATGAGATTCAAAGCATGAAAAATAAGTCTTTGTTCAAAGTCAGTGAGATCAGATGGCAGAGTTTGTGTAGAGGTTTCCAAAACCATATTACATTTAGAAATCGGAGTCAAATCAAGAAAGATATGCCAAAATTGATGAAAATTAGTTAATTTCATCTAAGAGGAACGAAAATGGAAATACAATTAGAAAGAAGTCAGAAACAAAAGTAAAAGTAGATTTCAAGTCGTGAATTAAGAGAAAATGATGGATGAAGTTTAGAAATACCAATAAGTCAAACTTCATCCACTCATAATTTTTGCTCAAAGAGTTCAAATCAATAATTTAACAATTCGGATAGGTAACATGAAGACCTACAAAGAACCAAAATCAAAAGTTTAAAATTAGTAAGTTGTGTCGTAGCACAAGAAAGCACAATTACTCCTAATGGCATAAAAACACCACTAAGTGACTCATGTATCGTTCCACAGGGATTTAGTTTGTAACTCTTTTAAACATCCGGATTAGGAATGTATTCCGGTTATCATTCTTTCCTCTTTAATCTACTGAATCTCTCTCTTATCTTAGTTTCAAGATATCTTCCACTATTATCCAGAATCCAAGAAAGAACAACCAGGACCTGTGCCTAGTCTGTATTCTGGTTCAGTTATACAAAGTAGTTTAACCTCTTAGGGAAGAGGGTTCCGTGCTTAGATTTAAGGGAGGACACGTAAATCCTACCCTCCGAGTATTGAGGGACTTGGAGAAAACGCTCATTCACACACACCTATACTCTACACAACCCAAAGAAATATCCGGATAATGACTTCCTCACAGCTAATCCGGTTGTTCACTAGATCAGCAGGTCACGCAAGAAGCCTTATCCTCTTCACTTACTACAATGACAAATCCTAACCCGACTCAATTCTATAAGGGGATACTCAAGAGCTTTAAAGGGAGTAGCAGTTACTCAATCATTCTAACATACTCCGTAATGCTCACTAGATGGTTTCAGATTTACTCACTTCATCAGGGGTAATATCCGGATTAGTATTTCGACTACCGCCACTTAACTAAGTTTTCATACCTGCACCCTACTCAAGCATATGGAGAATGATTTCCAAACAATCTTTCTCTATCTTCCTCGCACTCTCAGTACCTCAGTGTACAACTCTTATTCATAGAACTAGATCTGCTAGAATCCGGGGACTATTCCCTCTTTCCTTCCTTTCAACCACAGCAACCTCAGCTACTCGCACAGATTAGTGATAAATCACCACTAGGCATACCAACACAAGTACAATACAATAGACACATCAACTTGTAAAGTGGAAATACTGATTTTTACTTCAAATCAAGCTGGAATTTTCACAACCAGAAACTGTTCGAGGAAACAATTGATCGTCACCTCCTAAATAACAAACCTGGGGACACAACGGTCCCCAACTGAGAATCCTAACTAACCACAAGGGAATGACACGTGCCATCCCAAAGCCTATCCTTGACATTCACTAAAAGACAGGAAACAAAAAGAAGGAATGCAGATCCTAAGAGTCCGGATTAAAAAGTCCAGATACATCTGCACCAGAAAGTACCTTCCTAACTACTCCTACCAACAACTCTAGTTTTGACTAACTCTTATGCCTAGCCCTTACTTCTTCGATCGCTTGAAGGTGCCTTCCAAATTCTTGGCTCCTCCTTTCTGGATTGGCTACTTCCTTCCGGTCGCAGTCGTCCCTCCTCGTGATGTCTGGCTCTTCCCTGGAGTGGCCCCTTTCAATTTACCTTTCTTGGGAGGCGACTCTGATTCTGAAGACTCAACTGTGCTGCCTTCTTTGTCACTGACCTCGGGCGACTCCTCCTTTTCTTCGTCTGAAACCGGAATAACGTCTGATGACCTCGCCCGCTTGGCTGTTTGCTTCTTCTTGGTAGCACTTGGCTGAACCGGACTCGGCTTCTTGCTGACCAAAGAGTCCAAACTTTCGTCCAACCTTGAGTGACTTCGGGTGTGCGATCCGGGTGTTGAATCTTTGCCGGCCTCAAACCCCATCTTCTCATATAGTGGGATTCGGGGAGGGGTGAATTTAATCCCTTTCCCCTTCTTGGATGATATGGGAGAAGGAGAATGAGCCTTGGAGGGGGTGGCACCACCGGTTCCTCCAATTCCTTTTCCCGGTTGGTTTAATCCCAACAGGTCTCTCATCTCACTCAAAGTCTTCTCCATCTTTGCACCATAACTAACCAGAACTGAGACCAACTTTGGCCCCAGTTGCGTTCCTTCCTTGTGAACTCCCTCATCAAACAACCGGGCTCGATTCACCACATCTCCGGTATTCCCAAGGAATTCCCCAATCCGCCCAAGCAAGTCCACAGATTGAGCAGAGAGTTTCTTACTCCTCTCTAATTCATTTGTTTTCTCCTTGACCTGATTCTGGAGCTCTCCTATGGCCCCGGTCAACTCTTCTACTTTACTCTCCAACTTCCAGACACTCTTTCCGAGTAGCAAAGTATCTACTTCCCTCGTGAGTTGGGAGGGATCTACTCCTAACGCCTTGCTGATCCTTTGAATGGTTTTCCATTCTTTGGCTATGTGCTGGCGGATCTTGGTTAACTCTCCAATGATCTGCCCTAAGGCGTCTCCCTTCCAGACTGAATCCCATACCGGCTCATCTTTCTTAGTTCCTACCTCTGGACCCTTATCCTTACGACTGGGTTTCGGTTCCTTGGATTCCGGTTCCGGAGTTGGATCTCTCTCTTTCCCTTTCTGCTCGTCTTCAATATCAAACTCTAACATCACTACGGCAGATTGGTAAGTCTCATATTCCTTCTCACTCAGGAATCCTAAGGAATCATAGAGGTGGTAGAGGAAGGGTGTTAAACCGGAGGGTTTAGTTTTCCCTACAGCAGTGACCATCTTCCTCACTATCTCCTTGATCACTAACCCCCACCTTATCTCTCTCGCTCTGGTTAGTGCATCAAAGATGCAGTTGGACAGGGTGACTGTAAGCCAGGTCAGCCTGTCCGGATTGATAATCGGAGCCAAAAATTCTAAGACTCTCCGCTCACGCTCATCCCCACAATGCGTGATCATGTACCCATTCTTTGCGTGAATGGTTCGGGTATACTTACCCTTGTACTTGTCCCGCTACGTGTTCAAACCCTCTCCGGATGTAGTGAAGCCATACGCCTTCTCCCAGTGCTCCGCCATCCACCTTCCTGGTTGCCCCCGGATTGTGCTTGTCATCTCCTTAGTTGTCTCCTCGAGTAGCTCCTGTACCATCGCTTCATCACGCAAGTTCCAAGGCACCTTGAGTAGTCCTAAGCAGCCAATGCGAGTAAGATCCTCCTCCAACTACGCCTTCTCGTTCTCATCTTCCGAAATGATAGGAACTACCGTCCAGAGTGCTAACAGTACTCTTTCCCCATTGCTCACATCCTCAGAGCTCTCCCTATCACTCATGGCGACTAACGATTCCTCCAACTGCTCCAAAAACATACAACTCTATTCCGGACAAGACGAGTAAATCACCTCACTTCTCTCTCTCGAGAATCCGGAATAGAATTCCCTCTCTCTCTTGCTCAGAGCTCACTTCGGAATCATAGAAAGTTGACAACCCAGAATGATCTAGAACGGAAAAGAATTTCCCTTTTTCCCTTTCCTCGAATTCCGGTCCTTGTGTTTGTTAAGGTTCCTATCGTTGGTACTTTTCTAACGGATAGGATTTCCTTGGTAACCCATCATTCCAGCTAGGAGATTAACGTTAATCATAGGCTTCCGGTAGGATTAGCCCGTAAGTCTATTTTGCCGTTACTCCTAATTCCAGTCTTAATTGAATTTCCTGGAAAAGGACTATAATCCGGTTTCCGATTCCGGATGGACTATCTTCCTTTTTAACTACTTTATCATATTAAGGAATTCCGAAGGTCCTTAAGTCTGAATCTAGCATTTTAAAGGCTGAATAATTTATCCTAACCAAAAAAATATGCTAGTAATGGATCCCCTTACTCTATTTTCGTCATAAAGTAATCCTTCTTTCTAACTAGAGTGCCACAAGTTGACAGAAGAAGTCTCATACCATAGGAACCAGGTAGAGATTAGATTAAAATCTTTTGAAGCCAAGTTAAGTAAATAGTTAGAAGGAGCATGCAAAAGGAGAGGTTTAGAAGAGCTCAAAATTAGATTACATTTAGAAAAGACTAAAAAACGAAGGAGATATAGTAGGATGAAGTTATAGAATGAATTTGGATGAAAAGTTAGAGAAAGGGCCTAAAGAAGACTAAACTTGAATTCTAAGCACTAAATAACCCCTTAAACACATCTATAAAATCTTAAATCAAATTCAATTAGGGAATTAGGTGAAAATTGTAGATGAAGTTTTATTAGCCTTCTAAAGACTAAAATTTCATCCGCCCATAACGTTGGCTAGGAAGATCGGATGAGGATGAACTTGATGTTTTTGAAAAGGGCATCAAATCTTCTACAACTTAGTGTGATTAAAATTTAGAGATAGATATTTTTATTAGAAAATCACAATGGCTCTTAGACTTTGGGTACTTCTTAGAGTTAACCCTTGCAATTAAAATAGATTTAGCAAAGTCTTTGAATTTTAAGAACTTAGAAAAGATCCATTGCTTGGAAGGCATAGTGGACTGATGGGGAATTTCATTAAAATGGCAATATTCCATGTGCCATTTTCACAATGTGTCATTCCCACAGTTCAGACCAAACGGTCTGAAATCTAGTACACTATTAAATTTCAAACCGCTCAATTTGAACTGTAGGATGTCAAAGTCACAAAATATTTGTCATTTTAATGAAATTCTCCATACTGACGTTAAAGCACCTATAAGATAAGAACCAACATAAGAACTTGGTTGTGTTTGCTTATTTACTAAAGGTGGGTAAATAAGCACTCACATACACCAAGTGATTAGCCTCCAACAACAACAAAGTTTTGAATTGCAAGGACACACCAAGTGACCAGCCCCCCATAACAACAAAGGTTTGAATTGCAAAGACATACCAAGTGACCAGACTCCAACGATAACTACATCTCCTTCAATTTCATGTAACCCTAGTCGATCGATTACGTACTAGCCGTACATGTGGTGTTTTGACGTCACCTCTCATGTATGACGTCACTACCGTAGAGACCATTTTGTGATTGTGTTATGTCCAGAACATGGAATTTCAAAATTTCAAAGAGTAACTACCCTAGTTTATACCATTCTAAGATATTTTAGCAAAGAGTAAAAATTGAAAAAAATCATTTACCTTTAAGAAATCAATCCCTCCCAAAATGAGTCATTCAAAGGTACATAAAAGTCTTTTTTTCAAAACGTAGAGGCCATCTATTGATAATTATACCCAAACTATAATCATCCCAATCCTCTAATAATGGTGCCAAAAATGGTACCCATATCATGAGTCCACATATCAATTCAAAAGTCCTTTTTAGGAAAAAAAAACACTATGACAATTTTATGAGCAATATTCAAAGGTCCTTTTCTCTTAACCTATAATAGATATCTACTTTTTTAGGGGGCTTGGATTATCAACAAATCTACTCTCTAAAAATGAGTCCTTTCCCTCTAAAATATTTCATTTTTAAAGTTCCTAAACCCATTTGCTAAAAGAACCCTCATTTTTGCACATTTGAAATACTATTGTGAGCCACCATAGTGTGCATTTGCCCACTAGCCATAAACTCCATCAACTTCTTTGGAATTTAAACTTCAAGATCCCTTACATGAACTTCTTTATATTCTAGTGTTGTGCCATTTGGGGATTTAGCAATGTTGTGACAAATTTGTAATTTGATAATTTCAAGAGGCTAGAAATTTAGGTCTACAATAGAAAAGGCTCTTAATTTATTTTGATGCAATTTAATATCATTATAGGATTCAAGAATATGAGTAAACTACTTTAGATTTGTTTTTCCATTATGTTTAGGTGTATGATGATGTTCATATCTTATGTATTTTTATCCTTTATTTATATAAATGTTATTGTTGTTAATTTCAAAGTCGCATAAGTACAAGACTCTTTTTTTGGACTAGTGTCCTCCTTGTTGACCTTACTACAAAGGCCAATTTGGGAAGGGACGAAGCCAGAGAGGTCAAATTTCCAACAATCTACCTAAATTTTACCAAAAAAAAAATCCCTACATAAGTGTTATTCATATAAGTGTTACAAATTATCTTTGTTACCCCCTATAAGTGTTAAAGTGTTAACAACACATAAATGTTACAAGTTTCCTTACTCCCAAGTGTTAACAATTATTGAGGGTGGATTGTAATTAATTCCACAAAGCTCTAAAAAAATATGAAACAACTTGGGTAAGATGACAATTCCACTTGTCTTTCAAGGAAAATTTACTGAAAGTTATTTCAAGAAGCTTCACCTCCCCAAGCTTCACCTCCCCAATATTCAATATAAGTTCTTAACCTTGAACGTTGAGCTAGTGACCATGGAAATCAGCCTTTTTAAACCATGTGACACCATCTAGTTGAAAAGAACCAAAAATAATCATTAGGAATCAAACTAATGTGGAAGATTTTCCCTTTCCACCCCTAATTCCAAGGATGAATAGTTGCATTTATGTCCTACACAAGAGAATTCCTTGTCATTCATCGGACACCAGACGTCCGCGTCGACCTTTGAGGGTTAAATGGGCGATTCCTGGACCTCCTACCTTACCCCTCGGCTGCTACATACCGAAGGTTACCACCCGACTGTTTCCGCTCCTCAGGTTCCGATAGCGCGCCAGCGCCCACAGAGGGAAGAATCGAGGATATCCGTGATATCGCAGATAGAAAACACGCGGAAATCCTGTGGCCGTATATCGCTGCTCAGACCATAGGCCATCTTTGCCCTGAGTCTGACAAAGATATGCGACGCCATGTTCACAAGCCGCATGTTCCACTTCTCCCACCGCCATGAGAGCCAGCAAGGCCCATGACGTCTGTGACGCCGTGCTCGGCGCAGGCTCGTAACCCCGATAATCGAGCTTGTAGCTAGATCCATCTTCACCCCAGCCGCCGTCCGAGTTCTGGATGGAAAGTAGCCAATCGCGGGATCTTCTCACCATCGAATCGCTCGGATCGACACCTACAGCGTTGAGCGAACACAGTACCGACCAGACGCCGTAGATGTAGTTTATGCCCCAACGGCCGTACCAGGTTCCGTCCGGTAACTGATTGCGACGCAGCCATTCGATTCCACGCCGCACGGGCTCTGACGTTGCGGGACGTTCACCAAGTTGTGCAAACAGCGAAAGACAGCGTCCGGTCAAATCCGCCGTCGGCGGATCGAGCAGCGCACCGTGATCCGCGAACGGGATGTTGTTGAGGTAGTGATACGCATTGTCGGCATCGAACGCTCCGAAGCCGCCGTCCTCGCTCTGCAGTCCGACGATCCATTCGCGCGCGCGATCAATTGATTCGTCGAACGTCTTGCCGCGCTCACAGCGCACCCGGTCCATCGCCATCGCGATTACGGATGTGTCGTCGAGATCGGGATAGTATGCATTGTCGTACTGGAACGCCCAGCCGCCGGGCCGCACGTTCGGGCACTGCACTATCCAGTCACCCTTCACGTCGAGAATCTGGAGCGGTTTGAGCCAATCGAGCCCGCGGTTCGCTGCCGCGACTGCCTTTTCGCCGCCAGCTTCAAGCAGCGCATGCGCGACAAGGCAGGTGTCCCACGCCGGCGAGACGCACGGCTGGCAGTAGGCCTCGTTGTCCTTGACGACGAGCAGCTTGTCGAGCGCGGCGCGTGCGATCTTGCGGTTCGGGTGATCCGGCGGAAACCCAAGCGCCGCATACATCTTCACGCAATTTTCCATCGCCGGATAGATTGCGCCAAGCCCGTGGATGCCGTTGAGACGCTCGGTGACCCACGCAACGCAGTTGGCAATGGAGCGCTTACGCAAGTCCTTCGGCATGTAGGGCTCAACCGCACGCAACACGACGTCGATGAAGCGGAAGCCGATGAACCAGGACCATTTCTGGTGTGGCGCCTTCACCGGCGCGCCGACCGTCTTGGGGTCCTCATGGAACAGCTCGTCAATCGTGACACCAAGCGGATTAATCGCCTTCGGCTTGAGCGCCTGAAGCACGAGCAGCGGCACGATCACGGTGCGCGCCCAGTAGGAGATCTTGTCGATGTGGAACGGGAACCAGCGCGGCAGGAGCATGATCTCGACCGGCATCACCGGCACGCTCTTCCACGGGATCACGCTGAAGAGCGACAGCAGCAAGCGCGTGAACACATTCGATTTGACCGCACCACCTCGCGCAAGTATCGCTTCGCGCGCCAATGTCATGTGTGGCGCGTTGATGTCTTCGCCGATCATCTTGAGCGCGAAGTAAACCTTCACGCTCGCGCTCATGTCGAAGTCGCCTTCGTGGAACAGCGGCCAGCCGCCATGCGCGCCCTGGATGCGGCGCAAGTAGACACCGATCTTGTGCTCCAGTTCAAGGTCCGGCGTCTCCCCGAAGTAGTGTACCAGCAGCACGTATTCGGCGGGGATGGTGGCGTCGGCTTCGAGCTCATAGACCCAATGCCCGTCCGGCTTCTGTTCGGCGAGGACGGCGTCGGTCGCGGCGCTGATATGCCCCTCGATCGAACTTTCAATGGCGGTGCGCGCCATGGTCGGTGCTGTCAAAGTATCGATCATCGAACAGTTTCTGTTCAGAATGCAGCACAAATTCGGCTGCTGTGTTGCCGCACCGAACGGCACCGTCGATGGTCGCGGGCAAGCATGTGTCCGTCCAATCTCCGCTGAGGTAAAGTTTGCCCGGCTTTTGCTTCAATCTTCAGTTGCAAACAACTGCCTCAGTCATTCAGGCTGGCCGGGCATTCAAGCAATTGAGTTTCCTTTTGGGCTTGTCAGGTTTCTAGTGTCTTGCAGGGATTGGTGACCAAGCCAGCGCCCTAGGCGTAATATTCGATGCAGAATGCCACTTGCCATTGAAGTTGGACTGTGATAATTGGATTGTGATTGGAGTCACATTTTTTGCATGTGAGCCTCATCAAAGTTTTGGTAAATTGAAGGGATGGCTGATCATATAAGCTGCGGAATGTTGCTTGTGATTGAAGTTGGAGTCAGGTTGTGTACGAGCCTCATAAGTTTTGGAAATCGAAAGTACATTTGGTACTTTTTGTCATTCAAATCTAAAGTACATTGAGTCACATTCTTTGTATGGAGAAGGACAGATTTGGTGCAAGTAAGTACTAATGGCTCATCATGTTTCCACAATGAAATGCTTCTTATTGGACAACAAGACATTTAGGTACTTCTTGTCATTTGAGTCTTTAATACTAAGAATGAATCATTTATTTTGAAAAGATCATTGGTACTTCATGCTCACCATGTTTGCACAATGAAATGCCTCTTATTGGACAATGAGCCATTAGGTACTTTTTGTCATTCAAATCCGTAGTACTATAATGAATTCTTTATTTTGACAAGTTCATGTGCACTTGTTAAAATTCATACAAGGTAATGACACAATTATGAACTTATTTGTGTACTTAGGCTATCATCTCTAGCCTTCAATAAATAGCTTGGTATGTCAATTCTTGAGGGGCTCTTTAACCCCTCAACACCCAAGGGGCTCAAAAGTAGTCTCACATAGTTTGAGTCCAATTCAAAGTAATGTAACTTTTGCATTTAATGTCCAAAATCAATAAAACTTGTTGTAAAATTTGCGCATATTTTACTAGTTTATGTAGTAAAATTTTCAGATCAATCCAAGATGTATTAATTTCTTGAAATTCAATCGAAATTCACAAGTATAATTTGAGTTCACAAAACTACACTTGATGGCTGCAACTTTGGGGGCTTGTATCTCCTTCATACAGTGTTTTTTTTCAATAAAATTTGTTGGATTATGTTCCCCTTGAAGTCTAGTTCTTGTGGTAAAATTTTCATATCAATCTAGGTTGTTTTGAATGTTTGGGAGCAATTCGAAGGTCAAAACCTTAATAGTTTTTCATTATAGTGAACTTGGGCAGCCTATTTCTTCTTCATACAATGTCTATTTTCAATAATTCTTTTTGAGAAAGTTGTACATATTGGTCTAGTTGATTAAACAAAATTTCATATCAATCCAAGAAATAAGGAGTGATTGAGAGGCATTTTAGTAGAAGGAGGTTCATCGTTGGATGTAATTTTTGGCAACTTTTCTTGACATTTCAAAGCCATTTTGTAAACACAATGAGTCAATTGAATGATATTTTCTTTCACCAATGTATTTGTATGCTGATTTTCAAGCACTTTGTAGTTTTAAGTTTTTTCATTTGAGAAGGTTTAGAATTCAAATTTCACCTCCAAATGATGTAATTTTTGGCAACTTTTCTTGACATTTCAAAGCCATTTTGTAAACACAATGAGTCAATTGAATGATATTTTCTTTCACCAATGTATTTGTATGCTGATTTTCAAGCACTTTGTAGTTTTAAGTTTTTTCATTTGAGAAGGTTTAGAATTCAAATTTCACCTCCAAATGTGTTTTTAGGAAAATTTCAGCATCCTTTTTCAACACCAAAACATTATAATCCTTCAATCTTCACGATCAAATGACTTCAAATTTGATTCATGCCATCTATAACATGTACACTACAAGATTGTATGGTTAAGATCTATATAACTTTGTGATATTTAGATTTATGTTTTTAAATCCAAAAAGGCCTTTGGCCTTGAGGGGTTAAGGGTTTTAAAATTTTCTAATAGTATGATAGATTAGTAACACCCACCATAGCCAAGATGTAATGTAGATTAATGAGTTTCTCACATTCTTGATTATGGGAGAATAACTACTAATCATTTGGTTTTGTTGAAGTTTGAACTTGGAATGTGGATCAAGTGCCCAACAACTTTCACAAAGAGTACTTAGTTGATGATTTCTCTTACAAAATTGACATTCAAGCATATTTGAAGCATATTTGAAGCATTGTTAGTTTCAATCATGTTGATTCATTATTAGTTTCAATCACGTAGTTCCAATCATGTAGTTTTCAATCATGTAGTTTCAATCATATTCAATTCTCCGCTTCTAAATCTGGACATACTACATTTTGACATTTCAAAAACAGTCTCACATGTGCCACATTACCTTGAGTTTTACATTAGCTTAAGAAATTTAGCAACTCCTCATGTTGTATGACAATGCGATTCGGTTCACTAACTCCGTCCCATCGAAAAATTTGTTCACTCTGATGTTGGCCACTAATTCTTGTCGCGGCAGATAACCGAGTGATTCCGTCAGCCTGCAAGTCCGCAAATCTGGTATGTTCATGGTTGAGAACTCTGCCGCATCTTGTAATTCATCTTGTGACTGTATTGAAGCTATTTGCGTGAATTCTGCTACAGTCTAGGGTTACTTTGTCTTCAGAAACAAACAGACATGGCATCTAGCACTGTATGTTCAAAATAACGTCTAATAGTCCCGTTATTTCGCACAAACAACATAATCTTATAATGTATTCTAAATATAATTCTCTTACATATTCGACGCCCATCTAGATTACATTCTTGAAGATCTGGAAAATTCCACTTGGGTTTCAAAGAAACTTTAGAAATTCTGGAAGGAATGTTCTTTCCAGAATGAACTTTAAAAATGTTCTGGAAGGGATGAGCGTGTCAGGCGAATATAGAAGATGATTCGTTCTCCAAGAGCATATTCCTGGTTCAAAAGGGACCCATGCTATGGCACCAGACATAGGAATGAATGTTATGTAAATTAGATGTCAACAGTCAAAATTGAATACAACGTCAAGGAGCCCTAATATAGCTGATATTACAACCCTAATCTGCCACCGATCTTGTTACCTGACCTGGCTGTGTTCGCCAATGTTCTAAACAGTGAATGCATTGCTCTCATTCCATAATGTATGCTCAGGTCATCTCCATTTGGTGAGAGTCGAAGCTGAGAATTCTCGTACAAATCCTGCAAATTAGGGTTGCCAATTTTCAGAATTGGCTACTTTGTGATGGTGTGTGATTTCAAAGGGAGTGTATGAGTGGAGTGCCTTTTGGAAAGCACTTGTCTCCAAAAGGCTTTCCAAAAGGCACTCCACTCATACACTCCCATTCAGTGGTCCCGATCGAATTTGATTTTCATAAGTAGCTCGATCAAGTTGCTCAAACTATTGCTGAATGTTCTTCAATTCAAATTGAACACTCTCGTATTCCCATCCGTTGTGGCAATCACCAGTTTATCGTCGCATTTCCGTTCAATTTGGCCACATTAGTCCAAAATGTGCTTCCATTTCAGTTGAATACTCTTGTATTCGCATTTGCTGTAGCAATCCACCATTTCTGGTCGAAGTTTGGCTCCATTTGACCACATTAGTCCCAAATGTCTAATACTCAGCCTGTTATGACTGAGAAGCTTGGTGGCGTTTTGCCTCTCAACCAGCGTGTTCTCGCTAGTTTGGACAGCCGCAACGTTGCAGCTCATCCGTGGCACGATCTTGAAATTGGTGAGTTACACACCTCAGTTGCCTACTCTTTGTGGACATGGGAAGTGACCTTGGTAGTGATAATTTGTACAGTTAGTGACTTTCACGGCTGGAGCTTTCCAATAGCTACGTGTGTGATGAATGGTCCATTGACCACTCTTATGAAGGTGGTTGAATGATCGTGTGACGATCCTCATGTATACTATTTTAGAGAAAACTTTGGTTCAATGATTCCAAATTTGGATTCATGGTGTAAGTATAGACTGTAAGTTGTGTCTTCCTAAATTTTTTTACCAAGACAGGACTAAAGTGACTCTTTATGGGCTGATAATAGCTATTATTATTAAAAATGGTCAAATTATTGTATAATTCTTCTTTTTGGCAAATCGAAGGGGATTCAAATGCACCGAAGAATGTGTTATTTGGTTGCAATTTGCTAGAGTTACATGTTCTAAGGGTATATGACCTAAAACCAACAAATGTTGTCTTGTATGGTGTTCATTCTCAAAATTAATATGTAAGTTACTGTTCGAGCAAGATTTTAAGCATTTAGAAACTCTGGACCCTGGGTCCTTATTGAGAAATGTCACGATCTTTCTGCAGTACATGGTGTCTTGAAAACGTGATCTTTTAATGCGAAACATCAAGAGCATTTGTGCTGTGTACGTAAACTGAGACGCTGTGCATGCATCTCTAAAACGCCACTTGTTTCTTTGGAGTGCTTTGCAGGCCCAGAAGCACCGCTGGTCTTTAATTGTGTAAAGTCACAAACCCATTCATGTTCGATCAAATATGCTCTTCTGTTCCACAGTAATTAGGTTTGTGTTTTTTGATGATCTGAAATGTCAGCAGAGCTCTCTGAAGTGATCAGTTATTGCAGGTGATTGAGATTAGCAAAGGAAGCAAAGTGAAGTACGAGCTTGATAAAAAGAGTGGTATTATCAAGGTACATCAGATATCAGTATATGTGCTACATTCGTCTACTCCCTTGTCGTGATTGCCATTCGAGGAAGATCACATAACACTCTTCGAAATCAGTTCTTCACACCATGGGCTCTCTAATATTCAAGAGAGCCTCAGGGTATCCAAGAACATTATCTTCTTTGGTTGATTTCACTAATAAGTTGAGTTCAACATTTCAAAGCAAACTCCCTGGCTTACGAGTCACGAATGTTCATGGTTCTCAAGTTGCCGCCTTTGAATGCATTCCACATGGTTCTAAAGTGCAATCTCAAATTACATGACAAAATGGAATTTCTAATTCTGACGTTATTTCAGTGACCAATTTGTCTTTTATGTATTAGTACAAAAAGGTGCAAGCCCAACTTACACCATTGCAGCATGTTCAATAACTTTGCGTTGTAATTACCAGCACGGCTGAATTTGATCGTGGACTTCTAATGCAGGTTGATCGTGTACTGTACTCTTCAGTTGTATACCCTCACAACTATGGTTTCATCCCCCGCACACTTTGTGACGATGAAGATCCTATGGATGTTCTAGTTATTATGCAAGTAAGCAGTGGTATTACACATTTTTCAGACCTCATCATTACAGGCCTTGAGGGCGCTAATAGATTTTACAATGCAAAGCAGCTCATAATCCCCTCCAGTCACTTGTCACTTTTATTGCGGTTGGAAAGAGGTTCCAAGTTCCAATGTCTCCAAGTTCCAATGGTCTTGATCTAAGAACAATGCATGATTGTACTCCATAATCCTCTCCGGCCACTTTCGTCACATGGCACATTGTAGATGGAAAAGACGGAAGTCGAGAGTCATAAGCCCCATCCTCTCCAAAGCTCTCAGAGGGTTGATGTCTCCAAGATCTAACAGACTTAACTTGGTCTAGAAGGAAAGGTTTATGTCCAATGTCTGACTTTAGCCTCTTGCCATTGACCGATTATTTAGTGCATAATTAAAAAACTTAGAGAGTCCGAGGTAACGAATGGTGGAAGGGATAATCCAAAGCAAACGTGGCAAAGGATAAACCCAAATAGCTAAAGGAAAGCCTTCTCTCAATGCTGTATTGTTTTGTCACACTTGTAACCTGCTACCCAAATTTAAAATCTCCTCCCAAATGTGGCTGCAGGAACCTGTTCTTCCTGGATGCTTCTTGCGAGCAAAAGCCATTGGTCTTATGCCTATGGTTGATCAGGTGCACTTTAATTCATGAAGCTCAATGAGTGTTGCAAGTTGAATTCATGTATTTATTTGGTCGCTGAAATATGTTTCGCCCAGTTGGTGAGGTTCACGTCCAGTTGACTGCATACCCCACGTTTTTAAAGTGTCTTAGCAAATTCAAAGTCGCGGCAAACTCCTTTCGGCTATCGATAATTGAGACTTAAGATTTTCACAAGAAAAATGGTTCATGCATATCTCGTGTTTCATGGTACATTTAGTGATGGCCATTTAAACACTTTCCCTTCAGCACAATCGATTCACAAAGGTGCTTTCATTTGCCTAAAGGAAAGAGAAGAAGTCTGTCTTAATAAATTTGCACTCCTATAATGAATATTTGAATTAATTGACAAGAACATTGGAAACAACTTTCTTAAAATATGAACGAACATTTCTTGCCATTTTGCACAGTTTGTGCACGTAGTGAGTGGATCCTAAGAATAGTTGGACATGGCGTTCCGCTGTGGGATTGATCTTTACTGATGCTTTTGCACCTTCTTACGTATTCATAGGGTGAGAAAGATGACAAGATCATCGCTGTTTGTGCGGATGATCCGGAGTACCGTCATTTTAAGGACATAAGTGAACTTCCACCTCACCGCTTGGTTGAAATCCACCAATTTTTTGAAGACTGTAAGTTCACCCTTGGTTTAATTTGATGAGGTGGGACTCGAGCAGTGAGTATGCATCGAATATAGGACAAGGCTAGGTATTTGCACAACTTATAATTACCTCGAAAATTTGGTGTGCTTCATTGTGTACTGAGTTCACTCATACGCAAATGCCTGGACGAGCAGATAAGAAGAATGAGAATAAACAAGTGAATGTTGATGATTTTCTTAGCCACGAAAATGCAATTGACGCCATCAGTCACTCCATGTAATTTTCTATCCTAAGAAATGTGTGTGCCTGAATATTATTCCTCGTCATCAAGGCTTGAAATTCCATATAACTGAAGTGAATACATTCTCGAAAGGAGCTCCTAACACTTTGTCGATGCAGGGACCTTTATGCATCGTACGTTGTAGAAAGCTTGCGACAGTAAGGGTCTCACCATTCCGGAAACATTTGAAGATTTGCAGCATGTGTGTACCGATAGACCTGTAACGACGTTTCACTAGAATTCCATTGTGATCCTTTCTTTCTTTCTCTCGTCTCGTACATAATGTCTTTGTTTTAAACATGCTTCAACCATGAATATCTCACAAATATGATAGTCTTTTAACGTTGCTTTCATAGTCTGGTAGAGAATCATTCCTGATTAGCATTTATCTTCATATACGACTTAAATAAGTGAAAACGACTCTCTCATTAGATTATAGCAATGAAAGAGATAATCGACAAACACGTTAGTTCTACCTCAGTTTTATCCAAATGTGAATGAAAGTTGATAACATATTGAGTGCCATGCACATGCCTGAGATCGATCTTGTCCTGATTAATATTATGCCCTTTCACAACCTCTGAATCTGGCCTGGACACATCTGATCCATTTCGTTTCTGTTTGCATGTGACAAGTATTCCTGGACCGCGGTTGAGTGGCAGCCGCAGCATACGGTTTCCCAAAAGACCTCATGGAAACTATTCCATACCATCTCTGCTGGTCGACTGTAAAAACTTGCGACTTAGTCCAAGAGCCATCAACAAAAACTCTCCTAATCCCAAGGCCATTGCCAATGCATTCAGTCCTGAAACTGCTGATAACTCCCTTAGTCCTAAAACTATAAACACCCCTCCCAGTCCAATGGTTAAGCTAGGAACTAATAGCACTTCCAGTCCCAAAGCCATTATTAATGACTCAGCAGAGGGTGTCCAATTTATCAAAGCAAGGTTCAGAGGCTAACTCAAGCAGACTTTCCCCCCTTTTCTTCATTTACCAGAACTATCAAGCTGCAACTCACCGTGAACATCACATTCTTGAAGAGCTGCCTTGACACCCATGGAAAATTCAAATCTACATTCATTTTGTGCACCAATCTTGAGTTGTCTCAAGTGGGAGGTAGGTACTTCACCCTAAACTACAGAAAAACAAGCTTTGTGCACCCATTGAGACATCTATGAATGCTCTCGATAAGGCACCACCACCTTATTGTGACCCATTTTTGAAACGAAACCCCTATAGATTCTTGCCTACGTCTATTCATGGAGAGACTCAGGTTTATTTTGGGTACTGCACTTTAGCACGTTCAAAACTCAATTGGCGATTCGTACAATGTCCAAAAAATGAATTCCAAGAGTATCTTGAATCCCTTTCATGATCTTTGACAAGACCTTATAAAAATTTAGATAGTGTAACAATAGGAACCATGCTCAAATGCTTATTTGGACGATTTTAGGGGTGTGGTTGACTTCCTGAATGACAGGCTTTTTGAGTCGTTTTGGGGGGGTTGCCATCTGAATTCTCCCACCTGCTAAAGAATGGTATGAACGACACAAGGATTCTTGTAATGCAAGAGGCAGACCAACCCCCACCCAAAGATTGGAACCCCCACCCCCCCCAAAATCCCTGCCCCCCTTGCCGCCTTCAGCTTTTCACAACTCTTTACAAAAGAAGCGCCAATCAACAAAATTACAGTATCTGCAACAGCACATCATGTTCGTTTACCTCATGACAAATGCTTTCTACCCAAAAACACTACAGATTCGAGACAGGGGAATTCATTAAGCAAGGGGTAGTAGAGGGGGCAGCAATTTGTCCAATCCATACTCCTTCTCGTCATACTTGGTCAAAAATGGATGGTTCTGCAATACCCCAACAAGGAGACATGTCAGAAAAAAGACTTAAAAAACAGATGAAACAATTAAACACTAAACACTAAACAATTACATATACCAGTTCAAGAAGCTACACTGAATTGTCTGATTAGTGCGAGTTATGAAATCTACATACCAAGGGAGGAATATTTATAGCAATAATATCATAATGTCAAGTCTGGTTTTCAAGGCAGATTTGTCACCATTCCATTGGATAGACAGAAAAGCATTATAACTCATAATGCAGACCCTCTTTCTACACCCTTAGATTTGTGAAAAGTACAGATGCAGACATTTGTGATGAACTATTAACTTGACATTATGTCCCATAATGCTCTAGAGCCTCTGGTTCTCGAGAGCATTATCTAGTCCATTGTGATGATTCTTCCACATGAATAGCGCAAGCACACATACAATGGATAAAAATATTACTCCCTTGTACGAAGTTATGACCATTTAAAGTTCACGTATGCACACTATTAGGACAAATCAGTGTAAGCATTGTGGTTAAGAAAAGCGTACCAAGAGTTCTGCTGCAGATGGCCTGTTTTTTGGGTCCTTCTGCAAGCTGCCAAACCACAGACTTTCTATTTCAGTTTCTTAAGTAGTACATCAAAAAATATGAAGCATTAGTTAGGTTTGAGAATGCAAAGAAATTTTGGCCATTCAAACCTTTCTTTTCTACGACTCCCTTCTTCTCTTAGAAGTACAATTAACCTGCAGTTCTGAGCAATTGCTTAGACTGATAGGAATAGTATCTTCTACCTTGAGGTGCTTCTGCCTATTAACCAAAGCCCAAATATTATTTTGAAGAAGCTAGTCACACGTGTCATTTCTACATTGGTTGCGCTAAAATTAATCCCAAATTCAAATTCCAATCAGTGAGCAACGACCTTATGCTATATGCAATAGAAGCAAGCTGTGCTTACCAAGCTGAAATGAAAGAGCAAAATTCTGGAGAAAATTGATCCTCCGGGGCACACGGAGGAGGCTGGTCCACAATGGTTTGCAGAAGCTCATAGAAATTCATCCACCCTTCTTCAGTGCCTGATGGCTGGTACGGGAATTTCCCCAGAGCACACTCCAACAGGGTTAACCCTAAGCTCCAGATATCACTGTCAAATCCATATGTATGGCCTCGAACGCGTTCTGGCTGCCAATGGCAAAAAATAAGAATGTCAGGGACCAAGTTTCAGAAAGAGGGAAAACATATTCTTCTCTGTCCAATCCTTTGCAACATTAAGCAAGCCCAATAGAAGAAAACCACCTATTGTTTGAAATGGTATTGGTTAAAGCTCTGTTAAAGCTAATGCAGCTTTGCTAATTTCAACGCAATTTGTCGTAGGTTTAACATAGATTTAGCACAAAGCCATTTCAGACAAAGGGAGGATTTCTTCTAGTGAAGATTAAAATATAATTATTATAATAGTATTGCTAACCCATAAGTGCTCAAATATCCAAAAATGGTCACTTCCATAGGGATTGAAATAATGGAAGCGACCAAAGCCTACCCAAAAGCAACATCGTCAACTTTGACACAGTTTTTATTTGTCCAATTTTGATTATACAGACAGTTCGACCCACTATGTATTGGCCTTCTCTTAGAAATTTGATGTGTACTTCTAGTGAAATAAAAAATCATGTTCATCAAACAAGTTATACTATATGAAATTCACAGTCAAAATTGAAGGTATTTCATTTGGCAAGGCTGTTATACTCGGGTTGATTTGAGTCAAGTAAAATATTGGTGCAAAGATATAAGCAAGAGTAAGCTATAATTTATAACAGATTTGAACGTTAAAGGGTGGTTAACTGCGTTACCAATTAGAATTCTAATTTACGCTGTTGTGTGCTTTGGGGGGTGCAGCTACCGACTCAATGTCTCATGGCCATTGAGAGTTTCCAGTCTCTTGTCTAATTCTACCTTAAATGGGAGAAAAGAAGGGTGAAAATGTACTACGTACCGACATATAAGTGCAGGTGCCCACAAACGTATCCCTCACGGCCATGGAATTCGCAAGCACAGCACTGACTCCAAAATCTGAAATCTTGACCTCGCCCTTATGGTTCAACAAAAGGTTCGAGGGCTTGATATCCCTGTGAATAATATGGCGGGTTTGATGAAGGTACCGAAGTCCTTCCAATACCTGCTCAAAACACAGAAATCAGAAAATTAAGGATGTCTTTCCTAAGAATAAGAAGGCTTACAACATGGCAAAAAAACTTATAAGCCTCTTTTTTTTGTAACATTTACTTTGATTCCTTTGGAGGTTTCTTGGTTAAAATATATTTATTAATCTTGCGTGATTGAAGGTTGAAATTCGCATTTACATTTCAAAAGATTGTTTTTTGATGTGTTTTAATAGTGGTTTCTTTACATTTGAAGAAACTGTACAGAGTAAAGGGAACCTACTGTGTAGACCTGAATATGAAGTGTATGGAAGGCAACTTAATTCTATATGAAGTACAGAGGCATTCAGTGTACTTAGTATAGAAATCAATGCGATCAACCCATGCGGAACCCCTTTCTTATAAATTCTCATTAAAACCTACGTGACCCAACCTTGATGGTCTACCAACTGTTCCAAACATCACAAACCTTCTTCTCCGTAGGTTTAGGGTTTACGAGGATCTTCAAAGAGCACCTCGAAACCAGAATTGGGGTTCTTCAACTGTGCAAATCTTCAAAGCATGGAAGAAGTCCTACAGATCCTCCCTCTAAAGTACAAACTACACTGGTTTATCCTATTAGTGCACAATTCACTAATTCACCAAAGTAATAATGATCAAAATTCGTGAAAACTAAAATAGTACTGTATTGTACTAGTTTCCACTGACACATGAATCTGTAATGACACTGATTTTGCAGGGGAGACACTGGTTTGCACCCTCATTAAGATATGCACACCTATGACCATCACTAATTACAACTGATCACTCTTACTATTATTAAACATGAATTATTCTTATTGGATCTTATTGGCAACCGAAAGAGGATTCCACCGCACTTTAGCATGCATCATTTGGACAGAATCTGTATGAATAAGCAATGAATTTTCAAAGCACAGTCTGTGGGTGTACCAAAAACCAACACTAGGCTCTCATGTACTCCCATGTTGCGACACTGTACAAATGTAGGTGTAGGTGTACACTATCAAAACATGGAAGTCTGAGAGCCTACTAGTGTTGATTTTTGGTACACCTAGAAACAATGCTTTGAAAATTCATAACTTATTCAAACAGTGTCGAAATAATGCATGCTAAAAGGGCAATGGAATCTTCTGTCACATGTATTTTTTGTTGACCGCATTTTGTTGGGCAGTATCGATTATGGGTGCACGATTATGGGTGCACGTTAATAAATCAGTGTAGCCTTTCAGAAGGAAAATTACAGTTGCAGAACTGGTAAAAACGGCCGAGTTCGATCACTTACTTGCTTGCTAACAACAGCCAAATTGGGCTCCTCAATACGCTTGGACTCCAGCTCCTTCATAATATCCGCCAGAGAGCCTCCGTCCATGTACTCCAGAACAATGGAAATGAGGCCGTTGCTGTAGAAGGCATGGTAGCAGATGACAACGTATGCATTCTGGGAAGTGTGGTTGATTTTCAGCTCTTGCACGATCTGCTTCCGCGTCGTCTCTTCAATGTTCATGTGAATCACCTGAACCTCAAAATGTTAGCATTGAAAGGAAGAAGACTATAAAATTAATCTTATCTCCTATTGACTAACACCTGTCACCAACAGAAATGCATCTCTTCCATTACACGTGGTTGGGCTTCAATTAGCAAGCTGGTGTAAATATGACTTGGATACATGTGTACAGACACTCATATTTGAGTGGAAATCAGGGGGGGTCAACTGTCCCTTTAATAGTGGTCTACAACCTCCCAGTGTTTAAAAGATCGTGTAAGAAATCTTCATACATCGAGTGAGAAAACAGTTTGGTATTAAGAGAGTTTAGCTCTTGAAGTTATATCTCCAGTAAGCTTCAAGGCAGAGGAGCCTGAAGGGTTAGAATACTTGAAGTATTCGGATTATGCTTGTCTATTCTTATTGAGTGATCTCTCAATGAAAACACACTCCTACATGTTGGCTAAAATGCTTAAATTGTCAGAAAGAGTTCCCACTACATTACTGTTAAACGCAAAATTTACAGAAGACTTGAAACAGCTACAGCAGTAAGGTAGAGGTTCCATTGACCATACAGTACATTAGAGGCTCCATGGACCATACATGTGAGATTTTGATATGTGTTAAGTGTGAAAACTCTTAATCTATTGACGTTTAATTTTATGCAATTGATTTCTAGTTTAACACAAAATAAACGGGCCAAATTTGAGGGTAGTGCAACTTTCTAGATTGTTGTAGGAAAAGGTTCAAAGTTTTAACTGTATGGTGAACGGAGACTTCACATTACGATGAAAAAAAAAGTATTCTATCATTAGGTGCTTGCAATGCAGAGAAAGGCAGAAATCTCAATCACAAAAAGCCGATTATTTACCTTGAGAGCATACGTTTCGTTGGTCCATTTATGCCTGACTAGCTGCACAACCCCACCAGCTCCCTTGCCCAGCACTTTCACAGTCTCCAAGTCTGAAAGAGAGATATTTCCATTTGCAGCTGGCTGTAACCACAACAAATACGAAAATTAGTTGAGGTTGAGCTCAAACAAGTATCTAATGGGGTTCACCATTTCAAGTAACATTGTTCCTCTTTGTAAGGTTGCAGTAAACAAACAAGAACTAGTTCTGAAAACGGGATAGTAGAATCAATAACCAGGCGTATTATAGGATGTGGAAAGAACGAAGTCCTATCAAAAGTATAGAGGACCTCCGTGAATTTATAAAAAACAAAAGTAATAAAGGCAGTC
This sequence comes from Climacium dendroides, assembly GCA_950106755.1. Classification (NCBI taxonomy): domain Eukaryota; kingdom Viridiplantae; phylum Streptophyta; class Bryopsida; order Hypnales; family Climaciaceae; genus Climacium; species Climacium dendroides. Next base: position 2,350,091 of record OX467092.1, read on the forward strand.
CCTAGGGAACCCAGATTAGTAAACTTTTTATCACGCTCTAAAAGGCCTGAAGGAAGAATCTTTATGTATGCTGGATTTCGTCCTCTGGGTCCTCAATACTACAAAATAGACCGGAAAACTGATTCACATCATGCCTATTACAGTCATTTCAAGTCTTTGATCTCAAATAACTAATTGGCTTCCACAGACTCCCCAAAAAATGAATCCAGTGCTTCCACATGATACAAAGGTCAATGAATATGTCAAATAGCTTCAAAAGCATAATTGCTGCTTCCTGCAGAACACCACCAGTGGGACATTCATACTTGGCCATCTCTTTTCTAACATAGCCATTACATCCAAGATGAGATGCAGGTACTGCCATCCACGTAGCCAAAACAACAAACAACAAATTGCATCCACCCATAAACACATACCGCCCATCAGCCCTAATGCAAAAAATTCCACTACTCGTAAGTACTACCACAGTAAAATATTTCACCACAGACAAAAACAAAGGGTACAACGTTTTCAAGACAGTGTTGTTAAAGGTCAAAGTTCAGTCATACCCTAAAACAATTCACATACAACACAAGAATGGGGTAAGCTGAGCTTACAGTCGATGTCTGAGTCTGAGACACGACCCGAATTCCTTCCTTATTGAGCATGATATCTCCATCTTGAAATGTACCACTTGCAGTTCTACAAACACCCAAAGAAATTCAAAAAACTAGAATTTAAAATCACACAATACAGTGTCACAAACGGAGATACTCTTCAGAGTCAGCCAAAATGGTGAACTCTAGAATCAGAGCTAGAATTCTCCAATAAGCGATAACCTACCAACAATTGACCCCCGGGAAGGAAAAAGCGGTGAGCCATCCTAAAAGTTCTAGAAACACACACAAAATATAGTTTGAAATCACCCATCAGAGCTCAACGCAAGGTCACAAACAGAGACCACTCTTCAAATTCAGCCAAACCAGCAAACTCTAGAATTAAAACCATTCTCTAACAAGTGCAAAATCCACCAACAATTCATAAATTCAAACCCTAAAATAAGCTCAAAGGTCACAACTGGGTGAATCCATCCGCTCACACGTAATCAGAGATCGCGGCCTCCTTGGGCACGTTCACACGAAGGGCTGAACCTCCCCCTTTGAACCTTCCCCCAGCACGCTTCATCGCAACAAAAACCTTCCACAACCTAAAAACACACAGCACACACAAACACACACAACACAAACAAACCCTAAAACTCAAGCCTTCGACAAATTCCTCAACAAATTCAAACCTCCACCTCCAAAAACCTAACCTAGAGCTTTGGACTTCCCCCCAAACTGCCAAATTCAAAGCTTCACCCCGAAAGCAAGCAACCCATAACTGTGAGAGAAGAATTCACTCACCCTGAGTTGAAAAACTGTCTGTTTTGAAGCAAAGGAAGAGGTGAAGAAGATGAAGAAGACGGAGAAGAAGAAGAAAATATGCTCCTAATGCAGAATTTGCAAGAGATCTAGAAATGGGAAAAAACTGATAAATGGAAGGAGAGAGGTTGTCTGTAGAGAAGGAGTCGTTTGTATTTGTGGTGGAAGGTTTAGTCGGAGACTGCGTCTCAATATCTACCGATTGCCGCATTTTCAGCATTGATGTGGGTTTAAATATAGTGTGACCCTTCGGCAGAAAATGTTTTTTAATTTAGTCTGGAAGCCTTTTTTGGAAATGGAATCGGGTACTTAAGGTAGGAGGTTCTAATTGCGCACAGGCTCTATAACCGCCCACCTCTTCAAATGTACACTCTTTGTATATGTTGTTTTTTCATAGTCTTCACCAATGTAAGAACAGTGTACATTTTAGGCGGTGGGCAATTTTAGAGCCCTCTGCCATTTCAATTTCAAATTTTCATAACTAATTCCACAAAGCTTCAACAAATATGAAATAACTTGGGTTAAATGCCAATTTCATTTTCTTTTTCAAGGAAAATTTACTGAAAAATATTTCAAGAGTCTTCACCTTTCCAAAATTCAATTTGAGTTCTCAAGTGGTCAATTTATGGACCTCCTACCTTATTTAGGACTATTCTTAGAATTGGAGGTATTGCTCACTCTTAAAAACACCCTTGTCAAACTTGGCGCACTCAAATTTTCCATCTAATTTTGAAGAGCCCTCAAATTCCTTCTCCCTTAACCATGCTCACCAAATATGATTCAAAAATAGTCAAGTAACTATTCATCAAGTAGAATAAACGATATAATTGCAACTAAACCTAGGATGAACAATGATTTCAAGGATCATTCCTAAATATGCTAAGATTGAGTATCAAGAGGACTGAGGGGCTTGTAACACTTTTTATCCACATTTGAAGAGTGTCAGATCCCTAATGTTTGGAGGGCCATGCTTTAACATCTTAGCCTTGAAAAAGAATTTAGGGAAAGAAAGATGATCTAATGTTGTTATGTTGATGTTAATCCTTTATTGATTTTTGAGTTTGAAGTACATCCAAATATGTTAAAAAAATACGTGTACCTATTTCTAATAATTTATCATGAATGTTTATGGATGTAAGGAACTTCATGACTCTAGTGAAGATTAATTCTTCTATTGCACCCCCAAATGAACTCACACTTGTTTTGATTTCAAATCAACAACTTTGACCATATAAGAATAATAGAAAATAAAAATGATGTTTTTCTCTAGTCCTCCTATCTCAAAGGTTGAATGACCAAAAAAATTTATGAGATTATTATTGAACTAAAGAGAAATGTTCCCAAGTTGTTTTGTAATTTTTTGACACTTTAAAAAATTTTAATAAATTTTTAACATTAAAAATATAGAATATTCTATACATAATATTATATTCACCTTAACTAAACATCTTAGAGCACAAAATGTCTTTTGTTCATTGCCTTGTCTTTTGTTCACCTCTCATTAATTGCTTTTGAAAAGTTGTAGAGGGATTCATTTTAAGGGTTTTTTTAGGTGTTAAATAATGAAAGGTATTTGCAATTAGGTGTATAACTGACCTTAATCCTTCAAGGACCAAAGGGGGAGTCCAACTTTCCCAAATTGTGAAGATGTATTATAAAATACAATTTTTAAAAATGATTTTATGATGAATTTCAAACAATAGTTGCAAAATATGATTTATAGATTACATCCATGTGGTTAAATCAACTAGTTCACAAAACAATACTTTTCAATAGAATTTAGAGCCTAAAATGAAAGATTTGTTCTAAAGTTGATTGTAAATTAAATATTTGCAATTTTCTCAAGAATTTTTTCCATTATATTCAAAATGCTAAGTTCTAATCAAATTAATTTTTTATGATTTTTATTTTATTTTTTGATTCAAGACATTTTTGAAGAATCATTTTTTTAATTGAAAAGTTATTTTTTGAGGCTCACCCTACTAGTTATCTTTTGAATTATGAAATATTTTCAAAACAAAAGGCTTCATAATCTATATTGTACATTGAATATTAAAAAATTAATACAAGAATCTACAAAAAAAATTGGTAGATGAAGAAACATATGTTTGTGTATTTAATATTCATTCATCATTCAAAATTTAAACAACCAATCTTTAAAGAGTTAAAAAGATCAAAGTATGGACAAAGCACTTTAAGAAAGCAAGTTATCACAATTGCCTCTGTCAAATACAACTTTGGAGTACTCAGCAAGGACATTTTAAATTAAAATTTTGTTTATATAATAATAATAGTAATAATAAATATACATTTGAATATTGATATAAAGACATGTTCAACTTAGTGTTAGAGGTGGTGTTAGAATGTGAATTTAATTAAAAGGTGCAATGGATTCTTTACTATTCAAATCCTATTTAAATTTTGGGCATTTTTTGTTATATGTCCATATATTTGAATTATACAATTAAGTTAATTACCTTAATTTTATCAAATTGGTCATGGTAGAAAGTTCAGGCATTATTTTGAATGAATGAAGATTCATTTTGACAAACAATAATATAAAGCATTATGTTCACCATTCAAGAATATGAACTTTGGAGTGCTCAAGGGTTTAATTTATTCCTAAGACTCTTTCTAATACAACTCTAAGTACCTAGTGAGAGCATGTCGACTTATTAGAAGATGCATTATTTTCCAATTACTACTCGACTACAAACTATGTTTTGGTGTTTGAATATCTTGAAGCTTACATCATAACAATATGACACTATGACTATAAAAACTAAATATATATGTGTTTTGGATTTGTGCATCAATCAAAATTCAAATGGCCCTCTATAGGAACAAGATATTTTGAATGAAATTTTTCTTTAAGATGATAAAAATTCCTTCAAAACTCACATAATGAATTTTAGGCATGGCCATGGATGGGCTCAATTCTTTTGACAATAATTCTAGTGTATATTTTGTATGGCCCATTGTATTTACATGATACAAACCTACCACCTTGGCTTGCCATCAAGACTTCTTTTTTAATACTTGCTATGATTATCCTTGGTGAATCTTTGTGATTTTTAAATTTTGTATATTTTGTATGTAAAGAACTTGTAAGTTGGAAATGTAATTTGTAAGCATTCCTTACATCATGTTATGTTGTAAATAGATGAAAATATACTTTAAACATTTGAGATTGATTCAAATGAAGGAAAAAATGAACTACCATCAATATTGTAATGTAGTTTTGTGTTCATAATTTGGTTTAAATTATTTTTATATACTTTTATCACTTTCTATGCAATTATGATTTACAATGGAAAGTACTCATACTTTATTGTAGGATTGAAAAATGCATCTTCACAGGATTTTTTGCAATGTAATTGATACAGTAGCTTCATAATAGTTGGATCAAAAAATTTATAATTAAAATAATGCTTTAATTTTTTGAAATTTTTTGACTTACTATGTTCAATATATATAAATAGATATAGATAAAATAATTGACTAATTTATAGAAATTCAACTCACATGAGATTATGAGCATCAAAGGTATATACTAGAGGGCCATTGTGAGCTTCTAATTCATCTCTTAGAATTCATGATTTTTTTTCAAGTTTAAATTAAGTTTTATATACAGAACGTCCAAAAAAAGAGTGTAAAACCAAAATAGGCCCTAAACAAAGTGTTTTCTTTGAAGTTAGCCCCAAATCCCACATGTAAATAGAACAGAAACCTGAAAATTGAATAAATTATAGATATTTAGTAGAAATTGCCTAAACTACCTAAAGCTACTGTACATGTGATAGATCATGACTAAATTGATCTAAGGAAACCTATCCTATATGAGAACCCTAAGTTGATTCTTGAAGAGAGAAGGTTGCTAATATGCAAGCTTTAGAAGTAGCCTAGATGACTATACACTTATGTTATAAGTGTCTATAATTATTATAAAAACCTTCCATGATTATAGTATAATCATGTTATAAATATTTTTGTTATAGGTGTTTATATTATAAATCCCTTCAATGGTTGTAAGATATCTACTTTTATATATATATATATATATATATATATATATATATATATATATATATATATATATATATATATATATTCAAAGCTCACATGCTTGCACACTAGCATCATTGCCAAAAGAGTCTCTAGTTTCCCATTCAAAGTTGTAAATTAGTAGAAATTCCAATTGTTAATTTGCAAATGTAACAAACTAAAGATGAATTGGTAGAGAGCATCTATTGTTGGAGTACAGTGTTCTAAGAGAGAAATCACACTAGAAGTCTAATGGCAAAATAGGTTTGCCAAGAGTTTATTTTGTATGAAAAATTCTCTATTCATTGATAATTAATGGAGATAGTGATCTTTGATTCTTCTTCTTCAAATGTGCAAAATAAAAATGATATCTTGCACATATTTTGTGAAATTTCATGAAAGGTTTGATAAAATATTCAAAAAAATTTGACTGCAAAAGATCATCTTTCAAATAGTCAACCGCCTAAATCACTAACTAATTATTTTTTGAAGTTTTTAATGTCATTGTTATTTAGGTTGCCTTCAAAGTTGGTTATTATACATGCTCGTTGTAAATGTTATTTACTAACTTGTTGGTTTTCAAAGTTTGTTCAAAATTTTATACTATTCTTAGAAAACTCCTCCATTGTACTTTGATGATGCCGCTTAGGGGGACCTCTAGTGTTATTTTGGTTGTGTTTTGTACTAACTTGGTGGTACTAATTTGTTTTGTACTAATTCATGTGATACTAATGCATTTGGGCTATGTGGATTTTGTCTAAACTTGTTAAATTTGGGCTTAAGTGTATCTATTCCCATTGTAGGCGAAAATCTATAAGAGTCTTAATTAGCCACTCATAGTTGGATTAGACAATAATTGAATAAAATAGAAGAAAAGAATGTTGTATTTTCAATTCTTTTCTTGAAGTTTGAACATATAGCCTAGTTCCACGTAGAATATCAATTATTGTATAGAATACCATAGTATTAAAAGGAAAGGAATGAGCAGAAAAAGAGAAGAAAGAGTAGGAATATGGAAACTTAGAATGAAGTAGAAGTAGCTCAAGAGGTGTAGTAAGTGGTAGAAGTAGAAAAGTAGGAGCAAACAAATATAAGATGCCAAAAAAAACATTGGAGTTAAAAATTATTATTTAATTGATTATACTATATTGTATGTAAAATGTCATTGGATGTATTATAAATACTATAGGGTATGGAATAATGAGATACATTAGGAAAAATTAGACTTAGGATATCTCCTTATTTATTGATTCAATGAGACAAAAGTCTTAATTACGGGCTTAGAATTAGCATTTAATCCTACATTTACACTATAGTTTTTATATTATAGATTCTTTAAGTTTTGATGATCTAACTTACATACCAATTTTAGTTTGAAAATTAAATGAGGGCTATAAACCTATCACATGCAATTTATGCAATATTTAGTCTAAACTTTTATTAAGCACAATTGAGTATGTAGTGTATTTGTCAATAATTACATGCTTGTAAACTACCTTACTAAGCATTTTAATTGGCCTCTAGTTAATTTCTGATGAGACTTAAGTTCATAACCACATCACATATTAAATAATAAAGATTCTTGATCTAGCCATTACATGTTTGGACTACAACGCTGCGAAATTACACAATTGCTTTAATCTTTTTTCTTCAACTAGGATTCAAAATTGTAGTCTTTTTCGTTGTTTTTACAAGCATTATTGCTCTTTAGAAAAATAAGCTTGGAACAAAGCATTTTTTTTGGTCAAAAATGGCTTCCACTCACTCAATCTACTTAAAACTTAAGTTTTGCTTGTGTTTTTATTCTTCTTGATATATGGTTTAGACTTCTAGAAATCTTTTCTAATATCCTTTTGTAGACAAAATATTTTAGAAAAAAAAAATAGTAGTTTAGAAAAAAGGGACCTATTAGGGGTCCCTTATTAGGAAAAAGTAGGAATAAAGTTAATTTTAAAGTTAAAAGTTATTTAATAGTATAAATAGGAATATTCAGGTAGGATGGATGAAAAATAATTATAATAATAATAAAATAAAAATAAAAATGGGATGAATGGAATATAACTTTGGGTTACACCTTTTCAAAAAAGTTGTGACTAGTCACTGCCACCATTATAAATTTCATTTTTCTTGAAATTATTTTTAGTTGTATATAGCTTCAACAACTCAAATGTAAGTTTTTGAATTTAATATATATTGTTTTATAATTATAATCGTATTCGGTGCATTTTGTGCAAATTTAAGAGAATTGTGAAGGTACTGTTTGTAGTTATTTGGGTGTATAAATTTCCATTCAAATTACTTTTGTGAGACTAGCAATTCCAAATTTGGTTGAAAATTGTGAGAAATTGGGTGATTTTTTAATCAATATTGATTAAAGAGGAGAAATACTTGATAATAAAATTTGGTTATCACGGGAGTTTGGAATTGGGCTCTGTGATTGGTGTTTCGGAGAATTTTACAAATCTTGAATTCAAAATTGAAAACTCTCTAGAAGTGATAAAGTTCAAAATGGAGAATCCCAATTCAAAGGAAGGAATAATTGGAAGTAAATCGATGTCCAATACTGATTGATTCCGAGACATGGTTGCAGATAGTGGATTCAACCTCGACGAAGTTGAAGAAGAGAATCCATTTGTTGGAGGAGGAAGAATTTTGAAGGTAGGTCAATGAGAAACTAGAACAATCGTGAATGAGATTTTTAGATTGTTGACAAAGAGAGAACGAGGATGAAGCTTGATCGGAGGAGTGATTGAATTTGTGCTTGTGAGAAGAATTGCCAAACCCTTGGATTTGGCAACCACGACTGAGAATTTCAGAATCCAAAGTCAAGAATTGCAGCAGAGATCAAATTTGGAACAACGAGTTTCGACCACATAGTCTCCCAAACTAGCAAATTCTGAATGAATTGGACAAATTTGGTGCGATGGTTTTGGATTTACTTAATTTCCTTGTAAGAACGTCATACAGAGCAAAATTTTAGTAAGCGCGGAGCAAATTGTTCCAAAATTTGAGTCAAAATTGGTGGGTGGAGCAACGACGCTTGGTCTAGCTTCAATTTTGAATCCAAAATTTAAAAATGTTTGCTTGAATTCATAATCGGGAGAGGGGGTGAAGATTGAATTGATTGATTAATCATAAATTCAAAGAAAACTTCTGAAATCTTTTAAAAATTGTTCAAAAATTTGCAATTGGAAGGTCGCTGCAGCAGTTATCACTGTAGCAAAATTAGGGGTTCAGAGCGGCACACGGCCATAGGATTCAGCATGCGGCTATAGGGCCGTTTCATGATCATAGGGTCTGCTACCACAGTCATAGGCATTGGATCCACGATTATAGGATCGACTGCACAAATTTAGGGATTGATTGCATAGGAATAGGGTCTGCAATACACGGTTATAGGTCCTGTTCTGTGGAAATAGGGTTGTTTTGGTGGTTTTAGGATAATTACTTTGTGTGGTTTTAGATGTTGGTTTGCTTTGGTTTTAGAGTTCTAGTACATGGTTTTAGGCTTGTAGTTTGAGTAAAAATATGAATTGGTCCTATGTTTTGTGGTATGTAGGAACTAATTGTGTGAAATTTGACCATTTGCCCTTGATGAATTCTAGAAAAGCAAAGGAGAAAGACAAAAAATCTGAGTATAAAACCTAAATCCATCATACTTTGCATTAACTGGGACAATTTGACCTATAAACAACGAACTTAGGCATTTTGCATTAGGATTACTCATGATGAGTGCTTACTGAACTATTTGACCAACACATGTAAAAAGGAATAATTAATGAATTATGTATACTACTTTCAAAGTATTACTTTAGAATTGATTAAGTCTCTTAGATCATTCATTACATAAGACGATTTGACTAAACTTGAAGTTTTAACCAAACTGTTTGACCACCTTATAGAACACTATATAGAACTGGGACTTCATACATTGTGTCTGCATACATTGGTAAAAGACTAAAAACAAAATTTCAAATCCCTAGGAATAAGAGTGTTTGTAAATTATAAGACTAAAACCAGGTATTTTCAAGTTTAAAGTATTATTCTATTTGAAAAGTGACTTTAATCACATAAACGATAGATTGCATAAACTTTTCTCTACAAGAACCTCTATACTATTGTTTTCCTTGGTTTTGTGAAAAAAGGCAGAACCTAGATTATACTTTTTCTTAAAAGATGAATACAATTGCCAAATTGGCATCTAACCTAAGTCGTTTCATATTTGTCAAAGCTTTGTAGAATCATATATGAATTCCTAAACGTCAAACCCCTTAATTGTGAACCTTGAATGCTACATTAGATTTTGTTTTTGTGAGTAGTGCAAAAAAATTGAACTAATACAACATATGATATATTCATGGCAATTGGGAATTATAATTATTGTATGCCTCCTTTTAATTAGTCAAATTAGAAAATTACATAATGATAGAGTGCAAAATAAACAATAGTAAAAAAATAATATTTTTTAATTAATTATCCGATGTTTGCACCTGTATCCTTATTTTTTTCACAGATTGCATCTTCCAAGAGAAGTAGTTGAAGGCCAAAAAACTTGTACACAAATTCTATAAATAATTAAGTGGTAAGCAAAACTTCAAAAGGAAGAAAGATGGCAAACGAGGACATGTTTGAAGGCATTTTTGACCACCTCATAGATGAAGGGTTGTCTAAGGTAAATTGTTAAATGATCCACCTTTCTTTTAAATTTTTTTAATTAGCCACTTCAATACTTAGTTGGATTTCAAAATATATTCAAACCTTCAAGATTATAATTACTTTTGAGTTAGTTTCAAAAACATAGAGTAGATCCTCAGGCTTTCAAAAATATAAAATACTTACGAATTAGGTCTAAAATGACTAAGATATAGGTGGAAGAAGTTTAGTGTTTAGATTGGATGAAAATTTCTAAAGTCTCCTAAGAAGATGGATGGTTGGGATTGGTTATGACAATGGGAAAAAATTGAAATGAGCTCATTACAACTTCAAAAAGTGACATGTCACTATGACATAGTACTCAAAGTTCTATGACCTTCAATATTTGGTGGTAAGCATTATTTATGAGCTTATTGACATGACAATATCTATACCATCTTTTAATTAAGCATGATTTTATAGTTTTATATTGGAAAAATATTCATTATATTTTATTGTATGCATTGAAATGAAATATTTTTAGATATTAGGTAATATAAATTGAGATATTTTTGTGCAAAAGCTAAAGATGTGACACCTTAATACATTGCCTATAGGAACAATATGTGTTCATTACTTTTCAAGACCTTTGCAAATGCAAAGGATACCAAGGTTGATTTAGAGCCACAAAGAGTGGAAATGAAGAATATGTGGATTGAATTTGGGAGTGTACCACCCAAAGCACTTTTGATTTTTATAAAGACTAAATTTACCTATGTAATTGATGTGCTACAAACCACAAAGACTCTATGAAATTATGGGTCATCTTTTGAATATAAATTTGTGGACAACAAAATTACAAGCATAAAGACACATGGCTATCACAATCTATTGCATGATTTGCTCCCCATTGCAATGAGAGATGCTATGAAAGATAAATTGTAGAGCATTGTAAATTGGTTGAGAATTTTTTTGGGGATATGTAGCAGAGAAATTAAGAGCTTTAAAATTTGTGGGATGAAGACAATGGCAACAGAGTTGATGTGTAATATGGAAAAATATCTCCCTCCAAATTTTTGGACATTCAAGTACATTTGATATGACACTTGGTAGAAAAACTTCAATTGTATGGACTCCTATCATATCATTCGATGTACTTTTTGGAATGATACATGGAAGACTTCAAAAGTTGGATTAGATAGAAGGCTTGTCTAAAGGATATATTTTGACAAAGGCAATGTCCTATATGACTAAGTATATAATCCAATTAATACAAATGCACCTTAGTTGTAGAGGCTAAAAAAAGATCCATACTTATTAGAAATAGTATTGCCTAAAGCCCATAAAATGTGATGCCTTAATAAGGATGCAATGGAGATGGATTCTTTAGATTGAACAAGTTCACAACTTTATATTGAAAAATGGCTTTTGTATGGTGCATTGGAGAACTCAAGACAATATGCTATAGAAAATGCAAACAATAAAGTGAATTTTGGTGAATGGGCCCTTACACAAATGAAAACCCAAATCAACTTGGGTCAACCCCCACTAGATCATGAATATACTATTGCACTTGCACCACATCCCAAAGTCAAGTTTTTTGCACACATGTGGATTTTTGGAAAGTCTCTAAAAATGACTACCAAAAATGTTGGTAAAAAGATATAAAATTCACGTGGAAACTTTACTCTCGTATTGTAATTGTTTTATAGTATAATCTAGAATGAGTCTTTAGTATGCAAGAAAATTATGTACCTTGGTGAAATTTTGAAGTTTGCCTTGACCATTATCATCTTTTAGGTGTAATTACAGCTACAAGTTTAGAGGTAGTAAATTTTAATTCTTAATATATCTTTTCTTTTTACATAGTGAAAATACTTAAAATAAGTCACTTGGTTTATTTATTTAAAGACTAAATGAAGCACAATAATAGTAATTGGATTTAGACATCTTATATTCATATCCAAATTGTGTGAAGGGTACAAATCAAAAAATTGAAGTTTGGAAATTCTTGCCACTATTTCTCATTTATACTTGCAATTTTAGAAAAAAGATCAAAGTAGATTATTTGGATGTGTTTTTTATATTTACAAATTTATTTTACATGTATAATAGTATTTCACTATAGAATTGTAACAATCATATCTTTCAAAAATTCATTTGAAAATTTTCATTGAGTAAAAAAGAATCAATGTTATATATTGAGAATTTTAAAAAATTGCATACAATTGAAAGAAACAAATAGAACTTAGAAATGATGTATAACTATATTGTTTTAAAGTTGATGCTTAAAGAGTTTATTAAATTTAGTTTTTTCACATTTTTATTTTTATTCTATATATGTTTATTTCTCATTCATATCAATTCCATTATTCTTTAATACTTTTAAACTATATAACAATTTTACACTTTGAATTTCAAAAGGAAAATTGAAGAAATTTTTTATTACTGTACTTAATGAGCTTTATATGTGTAGGCATAGCATGTTCATTCCATGACTTGGATGTCAACGAAGAACTTTGTAAAATTGAGTATTATGGCTTGTAAAACAATGGAAGCTACCACCTAAAAGAAGAGGAACTTCTCATAACTAAAGCCCTAAGACACTATAATGGAATAATGTTGCGTTATTATTTCTTATTGTGGCAAGCACTACTAGAAAAATCAGTGTTTCAACTAAAACTTGTTGATTTGGAAAAAAATTTCAACAAAAATTTGTTGATTTTTAAAAAAAAATTGAAGTTTTTTAGAAACCAGTCAATGGGGGCTGCCACGTGGCAGCCCGTGTGGTAAATTGCCCACGTAGCGGACTACCACATAGGCATTTGCAATCCACCACATGGGCGGGGTGCAAGCAAGGAGGTTTGAACTTTGCACCCCTTGCTTAGGGGTGCAAGGTTCTAACCATTGCACCACATGTAATAACATATGAATATTTGATGAACTAAAAATTATTTATGGGCTTTTGGCAATCTTTTGTTATTCATTTTTTAGTATAAAATTGGAACAATCACATATTTTTAGAATTCAATTAAAATTTTTGCATTGAAAGAAACAAATGTTGTAATCCAATGTGTAAATCAGGGATGTCTTTGTCACATTACATTGCAATGTCAATATGTTCATCATAATATTCAATGTCGACCCCAGTATCCATCAAGATAGAATTGCAATTGGGATGGACATGATCATTTGATTGAACAATCTGATAGTTTCTAAAGTTGCCTAGCTTGATAACAAGTTGTCCAATCTAAACCATAAAAATAACATCTAAAGTAAATGTAGATTTCAGACATCCACGAATGGTTTAGATTTCAACCATTTAGGATCAATGTACATTTTAGACCACTTGATCTGAACCATAAAAGTGCTAAAGTTGTGGAATGGTACAATCTTATGAAATTTCCCATATATGAACGACCAAACTACTCAACATGAATATTAATACTCTATAAAAGTATTGGTGAAGGCATGGTTTGTTGCAAATCACGTGCAGGAACCTACTTAGACACAAAACCAAGTCCAATTAATAAACATACTCTTGAGTAGGCTTAGCAAAATATACCTCTAAAGGCACAAACCCCTCCGGTTAGAACAACTGACTGAGGTTTCAATAGATCTTCAATACATAAGCCCAAGCTCCCGCACTCACTGCCATATGGAAATGGCACACTAAATTGGCGATTCAATCTCGTCGTCGGATCAATAAGCAACGGATTCAATAATCAAAATGTGCACTCCTACGTATATATACACAACCAGTCTAGTATTCCAAATTGATAAAGATCATTCATAAGAAGATTGATATGAGTCCCTCTTTCACTGGATCGGAGGAAGCCCTAAATGATCGATCACCAATACTACAACCAATTGCAAGTTGCAAAACCATTGTAACTAATTGATCAAGCAATTCTGAAGGCAAGACAAATCCAAGCTCAGCTATGGAAACGCAATACAAATGATACCATTTACTGAATATGATAAAACACATAGTACAAACTCTGGGATGAAAGCCAAGGAGGAGGTCAGGTGTCTTATCCCTTAAACGTTGAGGCGGACGTTTTGGGTCCGATGGATCTCTATGAAGGATACAAGAGTAATTATTCATCGATCTTCGGAATTTTGCAAGAAAAGGGAAGGTTTTCTACAGTAATTTGTCTTGCAATGAGTGCTTTTATAATTTTTTTAAGTCAATGCTTCACACAGTCATAAAAATTGATGATTTTCAAAGTCATCCCATCATCCTTGAAGGATTAAGTACTTTTATATTAGAGAAATTTTGGACTGCCCGATGGCTGCTAGGATTTGATAAGGCAATCTACTTCAAATAAGAGCCATGTTGAACTATTGAAAGGATGGAATCTTTGACAAAAATGAAATTCACTTTATATGAATATTGGGAGTGACAAGGAATATATATTTTTTTTCCTATTTTTCTTTGTTGTAAAAAGGTGTTGCCACCTAAGCTGGCTAATACTTCCTTTTGAAGGTAATTATATCATACATCTCTTTTAAATATAAAAGGATAATTGTCACACCCTTCCTCTATTAAACTACTAATACTTGTTAATCAATGCTTTGAGAATTGGATGTACCAACAAGGAGAAGCAATAGGAGAAAAGTTACTATGCAACCTAAATAAATGTAATCTAGGGGTCCTTTTGGACACTTCTTAGTAGCCTTTTTAAAAGTCCTAATGAAATTCATAAAAATGCATGCATATTAGTATAAGTCAAAGTCAAGTGACTTCACTTGCCTTGCAAGTAGTGTAAATGGCCCTTAAAGATGATTGATGGGTTTAAAAATTAGAGCCAAAGCTATAGGTTAGATGCAACCTCTTCTAGCATTGCTAGCAAATTTTATTTTTTCAAAAATAGGAGGGGGATTGTTTCTTAAAACTCATTTTTTTATCCCCCAAAAATGATTTTTTATCCAAAAATGGTGAAGTTACATGATTGATGTTGTTAAGTGGCACCACTAAAAAGAAATTTTAAAATACATGGGATAAAACACTGAGTGTCGGTCATTGCTTGTTGCTTGTTTTTTCTCCCACACACTGAAGAATCAACAATTGCTGTTGATTTTTGTTCTTCTACTTGAGCACCAAGTAGCAAAGTGGGTACAAACATTCTCCACGAGTACTTTGGAGTACTATTCAGTTTTTGGCTTGTGGTGGAATCTTTACCAATTGTTGAAAGGGGCCTCTTGTGAGAGTTAACCCTAAAATATTAACCTAGAAATATTGCATCCACCAGTAATTGGCAAATGGATGACTTTATGAGGGCTTGGAGGATTGATGGGAAAATATATTTTTTCATCCAAAAATTGTGCCTGAACATTGATTTTGAGAATGGTATTGAATATTGCCTTATTGTGGTATTTTTTTACTTTTCTACGTAAAAAGATGCTTGATTCACAAATCACCATGTAGTGTATTTTGACATCTCTTAGGCCCTTGTTCTTGATAAGAATTTGAATCATTAAAATGATCTTTTGAATTTTTTTCAATTAATAAAATGAAGTTTATCAAATCTGTCAATGCATGGTGCATTGAAGACAATGTACTATAAAAATAGCAAATAATTAAGTGGATTTGGGTGAATGGACCCTTACACAAATGAAAATCCAAATCAACTTGGATCAACATCCACTAAATCATGAATATAATATTATACTTGGCCCCTATCTCAAAGTCATGTTTTTTGTACACTTGTAGGTTGTTGAGGAATACCTAAGAATGGTACTTGAGATGCTAGTATAAAGGCACAAGATTCAAGTAGCAACTTTATTCTCTTGTTGTGATTGTTTTGTAGTATAATTTAGCAAAGGTCCTAGTATGCAAGAAAATTATGTGCCTTGGTGAAATTTTGAATTTTTCCTTGATCATTACCATCTTTTGAATGTATTTATATCTACAAATTTGGACGTTGTGAAATATACTTTCTAATTCACAAGGCAAACTTGAATTTCTAAAAAATACAGTGGATTATTTTATGTATATTCTTTCTATATTAAAATTTGGTTTATAGTGACATTCAGTTTTGATTTTCTTTGAAGTTTTGTATTTTTTTTTTAAATATTGAATTTGAAAAAATTGCCTTCTAGTCATTCATGTAGTGGAGTAATTTCAATTATTCTAAAATATTTAATAGTTCATATTGTATTTGTACATATTTTACTCCTAAAAGTCTAAATGATTTAATTTTTTGCCAATTATGTTGACAAAATCATAATTGATAATATGCACTTCTTTTTATATAGTGAAAATATTTAAAAACAAACCACTTATTTATTTAAAGACTAAATGAAGCACAATAGTGGTAATTGGATTTAGACATCATGTATTCATATCTAAATTGTGTAAAAGATACAAAACAAAATTAAATTGAAGTTTGAAAATTCCTACCACCATTTCTCATTCATACTGACATCTTTAGAGAAAAGATCAAAGTAGATTTGGATGTGCTTTTATATTTACAAATTTATTTTGCATATATGATAGTGATTCGTTTTTTCACATTTGTATAAATATTCTATACATAATTATTTTTCATTCATATCAATTCCATTGTTCCTTAATACTTTGAAGCTATCCAATGATTGTATACTTTGAACTTCAAAGGTGAAATTGAATTTTTATTTTATTATTGTATCTAATAACTTTTATAGGCATAGCATGTTCATTCCATGACTTGAATGTCAATAGAAAACCTTGCAAAATTGAGTATTTTGACAAAATTCACAAAATCATTGAAGTGAAGTTTTTAGTCTTTCACAACAATGTTATTGAAAAAAGATTAGTATGACAATAAACCAAAATCATATGGAAACCCTAGAGTTTTGGTTGATGAATGTAAGTTTATACATGTACGTACAAACAAATTCATGCCATCATTGGAAGGTGAAGAAGATATTCTATAAACTTTTAGCCATAGTGAAACAAATGATCAAAATTGCATTAAATTTAACGTCTATGTCAAGGAGCCAATTCAAGTAGCAAGCTTGTGCCTAAGAACAAAGGTTGAAAGGTATATTGGAGAACACTTGATAGGAGAAAATAAATTATTAGAATTAAAATTAGAAATGTATTGCACAATGACATTAGATATTTAGGGAGTGATATAGAATAAGTAGTTTATAGATTTATTTCTTTACTTTTTAGGTTGCCCTTCATGTGGCTTTGAGATTTGTTGCTTCTTAAGCATATTTGTTCTCTTAGTAATTGGTGCTATGGATACTTCTTTCATCTATATTTCTAAAAATAAAAATATTAATTTGTATATTTTGGATATATATATAGTGTTTGCTTTAATTTGATAAGTGTACTACAATAATATAGTATATGGCTATGTAACCTATATTGAAGTAGGTCTATTTTATTGTAGATGTATTTTTTTCATTTCCTATTCGAGGTCATTATTTATTAGTAGCATGACAAAACAAATTATGAAATCATTTTGGTTTAGAAATATAATTCTATTTGGAGTAGTTTGAATTATTTTGAATTATAAAGTAGGTGACATATCTATTTTATACATTATACTCTTGAAGTTTGCAATGATTTTTTTTGCCAATTATTTTAACAAAATCCAAATTTTAAAAATGTAACTGTCTTCTCATATGTAGGATATATTGAAATAAAATGACTTGATTTGTTTGAAGGCAAGATAAATCATGATGGTGGTAATAGAATTTAGCCATTATGTACTCTAATACAAAATGTGTTAAGGTTATGGAACATGAAATTAATGTTTGGAAATTGTTGCCACTATTTTTCATTCATATTTGCAGTCTAGAGAAAAGACCAAAGTATTTGGATATATTTTTTTATCTCTAAATTGTATTTGACATTTATGATGTTCTTTTACTATAAAATTAGAACAACTATATATTTTTAGAAATTAAATCAAAATCTTTGCATTGAAAGAAACAAATGGTGTAATCAAATGTGCAAATAAATTTCAAAACCAAATCAAAAGGTGGTAGTATTATATGCACTATATACATTATTGTTAGTTAATGAAAAAAAACATAAAACATAAATAAAAAAAATAAAAAACAAGAAAAAAAAAATGTCACTTCATATAGATCAATGGTAGTACAATGATGAGCTATGTAAAGATAATACCTCAAGTGCAATAAGCCTATGTACACGTCATTGTTATATATTAACCTAATTAAATTAAATAAATAAATGACAATACAGTGACATGCTACATAAAGACAACACTTCAAGCACAAAAAAACAATTTATATGTCATTGTTATATACTAGCCTAGTCAAAGCATACAAATAGAAGGTGGTATAGCAATGAGCTGCATGAAGATAACACCTTAAGTGCAAAAATCATCATACGTGTCTTTGATATATACTACCCTAGTCAATCTATACACACCAATGGCAATATAGTGATGAGAATCACAAGATGCATAAAGACAACACCTCAAATACAAAAAAACATTGTATACGTCATTTTCATGAATTCATCTCCTATCCCACTCAATTCATACAAATCAATGATGGTAGTTTAAGGAACTACAACTCTTGCAAGAAGATAATACCTCAAACGCAAAAAAAGATTTTATACGTAATTGTTGTACTCTATTCCATTCAATTCATATAGGAAAAAAATGAAAAAAAATTCTTTGAAAAAAATCAATTATAAGAAAAAAAATAAAACAAAAAACAAAAAATATGAATATGAATATGAATCTATATGGATGAAGAATGGAAAATAGATGAAAATGATGTACTTTGGTGAAAATTTGACTTGTAGAGTTCTTGTCGTCTTCAAAGAGGTTGTCTATACTTCCAAATACTCCTCCTACTCTTCTTTGTGTTCAATTGTTCACCTTTGGACTTTTTATTGCTCGTGTTATTGCTAAACCATCAAACCATTTTCTTCCATCTCTAATCATCTACTTGTACATTACTCACCTCCAACCACACAATTCATCTACACATGATCAATTCCACATATTCATCTAATAGTCACTTCTTTTTACTTTTGCTTAGAAATATAAAACCCTACAAGAGTTAATAATATTCAACAATAAAATAAATGTTGAGTAGCATTTAGGAGTTTCAAAAAAATTTACAACATCCACAAATTAAACTATCTTCAACCCAAAACTTTGCTATGATATAAAATATGAAGAACAAGAGGATTCTATACGAGGTCTCTAAATGTAATGATTCCAAATGTAACAATTTCAAGAATAATCCAAAACAATATAGTTTGAATAGTAAAAGAGTAGAAAGCATTTGACCATATAGATAGTAAGAAAGTCCCAAGAGCACCTATACATAAAAAAAAAGCAAGAGAGTTGAAAGCAAGGTGAAAGAGCAAGAGAAGTAAAAGAGCAAGAGAATTGAAAGAGCAAGGGAGTCCAAAGAACTAGAGAGAGAAGGAATCCTTTTAAATAACCTTAATTGGGGGTGTATTTGCTAGTAATCCTACTCCATAATTTACTCTATGTGAATTTTGTTCTAAATGGAATGATGATGGTTTTAAGAATAATCATAGCAAAGTCATTCTATTTCAAATTTCAACATTACTTTAATTTGACAAGTGAAAAAATAGTACAATGTTTTTCAATACTTTAAAAAGGTATAATTGCATGGTAAATTTAAGCATACAAATCAATCAATAAAATTGACTACAAAGCACCTATTTATTTGTAGGTATGAGATTTTTAATTCATAGTTGCTAATGTAAAAGCAATAGATTGTTCTCCATCTTTTTGCATATAGAAAGCAATACATATCATTATTTTTAATTTTTACCTCTTTGGTGAAAATATCACTATATCATTACTTGTTTCAATGTTTAAATTTCAAATGTTTTAATTTATAGATTATGAATTTTTTTAAAATAAAAAAACTAAAAATTTTATTTAAAAAAATAAAACTCTCATTGTTATAAAAACATTAATTCCAAATATTTCTTAAGTCAAGATTTTAGAATCTAAATGTACAAGCATGTAAAACTTTTAATATGAATATAGGAACCTACTTGTGTTCAAGTCACCCAATCCTATTCCATTTGGGCCTATCTAGTAATAGAATTCTTAGCTTATTGATACTTTAATTTACCTAGTCCTTTTATTTAGAATACAAATATGCAAACATGTAAAACTCTAAACATTTTAACACTTTAGTATTTCAAATCCTAATGATTAGAATTTTCAAGTTTAAAATTCTCAAACTTCGATGATTGAATTCAAAATTTGAATATTTAACCCATTAAAGACCATGGTCGATTTGGAAGGCAGACAAAGTTGAATCTGTTTGTATAGATCAATTTGTAATAACACAAGGACATGGATGCATTTGTTGATCTGATCATACCGATGGAAGGGTTTTACACAATCTATGTGTTTGCATTCATTTTTGCAACTTTTGTACGGTCTAATACAGAGTTTATAAAGCATCTTTGGATTGCATGCGCCTCAATATGTATGGGGCAGTCAAAGCTATGCCTACAGTTCATATTAACATCATATTCATTATTTTGAGACACAGGGGCCCTCTCAAAATAATATTACCCATTTCGACATCCAAAAATTGAACTACAATTGTAGCCAATTTAGCTTGATAAATACAAAATTTTATAGTTGTAGGCCACAATATCCATTAAAATGAGAGTTCTGTGAATTTGAGGGTTCTCCAATACATATAGTTTACAAAAATAAAAGTCCTCTCATTCATACAAGTGAATATTGTATCTCTAATTGTACACCAAGTCATGAGCTAAACGGTTGGTTATAAGGGCTGGACTATTTATCTCATTTAGGCAGCCAAATTTCGATTCCCATTGAATTCGTATAAGTGGCTAAGAGAAATACATGACTTGGTACTGCTATGTGAGCTTAGCAAGCAGGAAAGTTGCAATAACCAACAAGCCCCTTATCCTTAAATGTGACAAGTGCTTAGCATGTTAACAAAATAAAAAGTGGTTATTCCCACTATCCATTTTTTTCCAATTGCATGTTATTTTCAAATGCAATTTTCACCAACAAGGACAAAGTAAAACAAAATCAATTATAAAAAATACTTCAAAATAAAATAATATATATATTAATAAAATATAGATGCACTTTCATTATAAAACATAAATACAATACAAAAGATTAATTTCTTTACAAGCAATTCTTTTCAATGCTAGCAAGACCACGTAAGCTTTCTTTCAATAGAGAGATGGCCACGGGGGGTCTGTGGATACATAAGGGGCGGCTGAGAACGCGAGGAACTAGTTCCCCGCGAAATATAGAAAAAAAATTCAAAAATGCCACCTTAGAGGTCAGTTGAACTTCAACCATTGCTTTCTAAGAAACAACATGAAATTAACAAGGGACTGGAAGAGCAAGCTGCTTGTGACTTGTGACCTTGTCAAACATTCAACACAAGATCACATGTTATTCATCAGACATAAGAGAATATAAAATTGTTCCACAAAGCACAAAAGCTTGAAAAATCTTGAGGACCTCATGTGTGCTGGCAAAGGGCCCCACAGATGATGAAACTAGAAAACATGATAGATAGAAAAGTCATAAGGTCTTCAAATCACTTCATACTGCAAAGCTCATTCTGAAGTCTGAATATCAAACTAACCTAGCAATAGCATGACATCCATCAACCTCATTTACACCAAATAGAAATGTATAAACACAAATTGGTAGTTTTGCAACAAAGGTGTGCAAAATGTAGAAACATGATTGCAGAAACCTCAATCACTGTCTCCACCTATAAGTAATAGAGTAGCTACAGGAAAGGAAAACTATTAAAGAAAACAAAAAGCATACAACTCTATTTACAAATGGGTTGCCACAAGGTGCGTCCCATATCTCCCCCCCACGTAACGCAACTAGGTATACCTCAACCCTTCAAATCACCTCCCATGGCAACATCCACCCTAGTACACCTAGGAACATTCACACATGACATTAGAGCTCAACTTCATGAGAAATGATTTGAAACAATGGCAAACAACAAATTTCTGAACATCAAGGATACGTCAAACTCCAACAAGTAGTAAAGATGCAAACATATCCAATCATGAGATAAGGTCTTGTAAATGCTACAAACAAGCTCCACGATTGTAGAAGAAATGAAAGCACTTAGAGATGCACAACCACACTTCCTCGCACTGTTTGCAAATGTAGATGGTGCAACATTTGCAAATGTAACAAACTCTATACAAAGTGAACTTATAAAGAATGTAACTAATGTAGGCATCACTAGGTCGAGGTGGGACCCTCTGATGTTGAACAACCATCCGCTCTGTAGTACCAACCTAGTAAGGCTATCCCATCAAAGTATAAGCAACACTCAACTGAAACTCCTTGTGGGTTAGGTTTTTTTGTAGTCTCTTTGTAGTCTCCTTATGAATTGAAAACGCATTGGCAAGTGAAGAGTCTAGGCAAAAGAAATAAATTCGATGCCACCATTTCTTTGTAGCAATTTGTGTGCTGTAGTAGGACCGGTTTTGGTCACCAACATCAACTCCTTCCATCATTTGTGAATATAACATTTGGATTGGGGACATAGGGACTTTGGCAATCCGCTGTCCAGAGACATGATTTGTGACAATTCCGCCCACAGCTATCAAATCAACACCTATGGCTAGAAAATAAACCCCTTTCGTATCTTGCCAATGGATAGCCGCCATTTTTTTGTCTTTGTGCACTCAAATGTGAAGGATTCCTTGTGGTTGATCCTGGATAATGTCGAGGCTTGTAGGAAAGCCTTTTTGCTACTTTCAGATAGTTCCCACTGCATAGACCCACGAACAAGCACATTGTCAAAGAAATATGGTAAAGTAAAAAAATTGTCACACGTGATAGTATACCACTATTCTTCCAATTCTTTTGTCAAGCGGCTCACAAACTGCCTTACTATGCCAATTTGTGTTGCAACTGGTCCTTTGGGTACCGTGTTGTCTTTGCCTACATAAGTCTCTAACTTATATACATAGCTCATAACAGAGCATGCCATGGCCTAGATTTTGATACCATGTGTAATGGGCTTGGTTGGAAGATACTACTTGAAGCCACAAAAGCGGCCATTATAAGCCACTATACACTCATCCACGGTCACATAAGGGGACAAATTCTAGTGTTGTTGGAATCTCTCCTATACATATTCTGGGATCCATCTACACTTGCCAATGGGATCATAGCTGGGGCTTTGTTTATTCATCACAAAGTTATATTTTGATGTCATGTGCAAACACCATAAGATATACTCAAATCACCAATGAGACATGGTCTTCACGATATCCTCATAGAATAAAACCCCCTGCCCTCTTCACCAATAATCTTGAATGCAAGGCTGATCCTTCACATCCATAAGGCAGCAGATGCCAATGAACTACCTAAATTCCTCAAGCATGATGAGTTTTGCTATAGATATACCATCTTTTTGCTTCCCTGTTATGGGGTCTACATAGTCCACATAGTCATTGCTTTCATTCACTATTTTGTGTTGAAGCACTTCATCCCAATACAAAAGAGAGTATTCAATAGATTGCAGGGGAACATTAGGTGGAAGATGCTTGTTCATACTTGGTGTCTTCTCCATGAAGGGTTGCTACGACAACAAAGTCTATATTTGGACATGCCAATTGTGGTCTAAATACTTGAATGTCATCTAAGTCACATTGTTGAAGTTCTAGTGTTGAGGCATAAACTCCAAGTTCACCAAGCAGTGATAGTAGGGCGTTCTCTTTACTATAAAAAAATTGTGTTTTTTTTTCTGATGTCAGGCCGAAAACGTTATATGTCCAGGATAGCACCATACGTCTCAGAAAACATTGGGATGTCACGTCGATGGACGTTGAAAAGTGGAGATTTTGGTTTGATGTTGTAGAAAGCATTGTTAAATTTCAGTCACAACATATAGGTGCTATGAAAAACAATGATGCAATTTAAGACATTGTTGTGGACATCTGATGTTTTCAAAAATGTCCAAAAAAACATGTGTAGCCATGTCAGCATCTTTGGTCAAACTTAGCTTAGAAGTTGAGACAAAAAAAAATTCTGGTCAGTGGTAAAGTGATTGCCTAGGGTGAATAAGAGGATAACGAGCAAGTGGTGAGGCCAAAAAGTTGACGTGGCATCTGACATGGCATGATGACATGAAAATTATGTGACATGGACATGGAATGCTAACGTGGCATCTAACATGGCATGATGATGTGGAAATTATGTGATGTGGACATGGAATGCTGACATGGCATGCCATGTCATCATACGCGGTCAGTCCATGTTCCAACCTTGGATATTTTTGTGAACGTCCACTACTAGAAAATTTAGTTTTTTTTCTGTCAGATTTTGACCGAATCAACAAGACCAAAACAACAAAAAAAACTAAATTTTCTAGTAGTGGACGTTCTACAAGGCATCTTGACGTTTCTAAGAACATCACTTCTGGTGTTAATATTTTTTACTTCCTGCAAATGTAACTTCAAACCACATGCTATTCACTGTGCTTTTCATGATGTTTGACTAGACATGCAGATGTTGCAAAAGTAATTGTAGGTGTCTTTTTTGATGTCTTCTTTATAAATCAATTTTATGAAAATTGATTTTTGAAATGTTATAAGCTATATAGATTTAATTTATATAAATTAGATGAATGGATTTGTTATGAAAAAAGGTTTATAAAATCATATCAATATTATATGAAAATATTTATTTTTAACTTAAGATTTAAATTCTAAATTTTATTAGTTTAAAATCATAAATTTTGCATCAAATTTTAATAATTTTTATTGCTATTTCACCTTCTTAACTTATTATTTTCAAATCATTCATATCTAATGTGGGGTGATTTTCTAATGTTCTTGGACTTTGAGATATTTGACATCTTAACCCTGAAAGGACCAAGGCCTTTTTTTTACCAGAAAACATTGAAAATTGCCATTTCTATAGCAAAGAGTAAAAGAAATTTTAATTTTTTTTCACATCTAACTATAGGATCTTACACTTAATAAGTAGAAAAAATTGTAGAAAAAATTTCAGAATTTTTGACCACATAGATTTAAAGTGAAAAAAACAAGTTTTTTAGCACATTGAGGGGCTAGATTTTTTGACTTTGAACATTTTTAACTTAAAATTTTTGCACTACAAAGTTTCAAGATTTAAATATTTATAGTATAGAATTGAGTTGAGAGTTTAGGAAAAAAATTAAAAATAAAAAAAACTTAAATTTCATTCTTAAGAAAATTATTAAGTAGAAGTAGGTATGAGATAGAAGGAAAATCTAAAATATTAATATATTTTAGATGGAATTAAAATGCACTAATCCCAATGGTGAGATTGTTCTAGCAAGTAAACTAAACTAGGTGAAATTTTTATTTTGAAAAAATTGTAAAAATTGCATTCAGAAATGCATCCAACAAGTTATTTTTTTCAAGAAGATGCTCTAATTGCCCAAAAAACAAAAATGTCCATAACTTTCTCATAACAAATCCAAATGAAATGAATCAGAGCTTTCCAGATAGACAAAATATAATCTACAATTGAAATTTCATGTTGAATGTATTGTTATGTCATACTATATTGAAGTTGATGTTGCAAACAACCTTGATTTAATAAATGTGACTATCAATTAATTGTTCAAGGAGACATCCCCATGTATGTTGGAAATGACATGCAAATGTTCATCATGACATCATAGACAACAAATAAGATTTGTAGAAAATTTGGAAATTGTTGAAACAAATGTTTAAAACAACATCGATGTGAATGTCTAATTTCATATTACATATGTTCTTTTGAATGTTTACAATGACGTTGAAAAAAACATAACTAAGACATGTAAATGTTTTTTAAAACATCATTTCAGACATCATTGTATTTATATTGCTGCTCATATTTTAGTTTTGTATATCCCATATTGTTTGTCATGCCTCCTACACCCCACTAGTATAAAAGGCTTGTCCTCTTATCAATTAATAAGTGGATTTTTTAGCCATTCAATATACTCGATAAATACAATGTATTGTATACAAGTGTATGGCATATTGTATGGTGTATTTTGTATGGCATGTTGTATATATATATTGTATTTTGTATGGCATATTTTATATGTTGTATTGCATATGATATACCATATATTGCATATTTTATATTGTGTACAACATATTGTTACATTGACAATATGTCTTTTACAACATATCACATGATATAAAAAAACATACCTCATGTCATTATTGATGTTCAAAAAAACATGTGAGCGTCGCATATGTTTTAAAAAGCACACCTGTGCAAACGCCACACGTCCAGATGGGACATGATGAGAAGCATACAATTGTTTCACCTGATGTTATTCAAGACACTTAGACACCCACATTGATGTCTCCAAAAACATCATTAAATTCTAGAAAGACTGTTCAGGTAGCTCAAAAAAAATGCCATGTCAACATTTGTGAATGCCATGTCAGCCAATTTCGTCATCATTGATGTGGCATGCCACGTCAGTGATGCGTTAGATGCCACATCATAGACGGGCAATGGATGAAAAAAATGACACTCTAACTTTCCCGTGCTTAGGTGGGAGCCACATGTCAACTTCTAAGAACCCCGTTGATGGATGTTTTTTGTGACGTCCGACGCTGGACGTGCAACGTCACACATAACGTACTATGTTTTTGGCACATCTGCCATAACACAAATTTTTGGATGTTTGGACGGATGTGACAAGACATCACGCGTGACGTTCGGATGCAAAAAAATTGCGTGTCCAGAAAAATACAGTTTTCTTATAGTGTCTTGCACATCAAAAGAATTGGCTCCACTTGAAATATCACCATGCTCACTGCCTACATTTAATAGGGTCGGGTCCTAGTCGGAGTCAATGTTTGGCAACTTTGACCTTGCTGGGATATCACTCTCCATTGTCAATTCAAAGTCCTACAACATGCCCAAATCCCAAGTCAAGTTCAAGTACCATCCTTCACAATCATGCAAAGTAGCCAACACATTACGGGACATGATGAAAAATAACTGGACATTGAAATCAATTTCTTCACAATTCCATTGTGTTGGATGGAAATATACAGGCTTAGGTTCTTTGACTAAATTCATTGGAGACACAGTGGCAAAAACAAATATGAGAAGAAGTATTGTCTACACGAGACAAAGACAATCTCTTGATGCTCCATCAGATGCTCCTATATAGTTTTCCTCATGCTGCATCAAATACTCCTACATACGTCAACATTAACATGAGCATATTAATAGTGATGCTCAGTTCTTCCACAACAACAAAATTAGATAGTCATATAGGAAATTGTAGTGTGGCCACACACCTCGACAAGAAGAGACATCAACGATAATTGCATGCCAATTGGATTAGCTAGAAGCTTCAACAAGCACTTTTGCCATGCGTTTATATTCTGGAGCACCTATTGGACACACCTGTGCAAACATATCCTTATTAGTGTGGACAAAAGCAAGTTAATGGCAAAGATAGTAAAATCCCACCAATACTAAGTTATTACTAATTATTTGGCTTTAATAGTGGCTTTTCATTTGCATGAACTTAACATTACCTCAGTGTGAGGACAATATGAATCTAATACGCATCCACTAATTTAATCAATCAATTGAGAACTCTTTGTCAGTCTCATGGTCGAGGGTTTCTTTCGTTGTTCAAAACTTGAGTACATGTTGCAGTATTTCCAAACTCAGATGCAAGCACAAGCATTCAAAGGAATAAGAAGAAAGAAAGTCAACATATTAATTAATTAATTGCCTTGATACTACTCAAAGAACAAGATCATGGAAAGAAGGTGTTGAAAGAACTAATTTATCATGGGTTCTTGGAGTCTCTAATTTTGGGAATTTATAATCTATCATTTGGTTGGGTAGCAATTTCACTGCGCAACAAAGTAATTGACCTCTCAAACTCTCACTGTATTTGAGTTGAAAAATAAATTTGTATTCTCTGGCAATGAAATTTCATTTTAGCCGTTTTAAAATTCAAATTAAAAAAAACAACTATAAATGCCGACTAAGCTTTCCTACTTACTTCAATAATTTATAGTCTATCTTTGTCAAGGATACTACCAAATGGTAGCGAGATTATAGAAAGACGGTGCTAAAGGAGTTAACTTAGCATGGGCCCTTAACCCCTAAAAGACTGTTGTCCCTTCGGGGGACAAATGGGATTTCAGGCATGTACCTTTTGGGCTGAATTTTTGTTCTAATTTTTTGAAACTTTTTTTGAAGATAGAAAAACTGATTATCTTTGTGGGAATGTAATTTTTTTTTCAATTGGTGCCCGAGAACAAAAGTTATGCCCAAATAAGTTCAAAACAGGGGAGAGGGGGCAGAAAAAAAATTTTTGCAAAATTTGATTTTTTTTAAAATTTTTTACCAATAGATTATATTTTTGTCTATCTAGAAAGCTTTGATTCATTTCATTTGGATTTGTTATGAGAAAGTTATGGACAATCTTATTTTTTGAGCACTTAGAGCATCTTCTTGAAAAAAATAACTTGTAGGATTCATTTCTAAATTCAATTTTTACACTTTTAAAAAAAAAAAGTTCCACATGGTTTAGTTTTTTTGCTAGAACAATCTCACCATTGAGATTAGTGCATTTTAATTCCACATAAAAGATATTAATATTTTAGATTTTCCTTCTATCTTATACCTACTTCTACTTAACAATTTTTTTAATAATGAAAATTAAATTTTTTTGAATTTTTTTTTTGCTAGACTCTAAACTCAATTCTCTACTATAAATATTTAAAGCTCAAAACTCTGTAATGCAAAAATTTAAAGTTAAAAATGTTCAAAGTCAAAAAATCTAGTCCCACAATGTACTGAAAAACTTGTTCTTTTCACTTTAAACGCAAATATCTTGCAATCTGTGCAGTCAAAAATTCTAAAAAAATTTCCACACATTTTCATACTAGTCAGGTATAAGATCCTATGGTTGGATGTGCAAAAAAAACAATTTTCAATTTTTTTTACTCTTTGCTATAGAAATGGCAATTTTGAGTGTTTTTTGGTACAAAAAGGCCTTGGTCCTTTAGGGGTTAAAGTCTCTACTTTTGGAAATTCATGATTTCTAATCTGTAAGCATTCAACTCATATTTGTTGAAATCCAAACCTTTCACAACTCATTCCAATAAAACTCCTTCCTAAAAAGAGACCACCCTAAACTAACTGCACCAATTGGTAGTGGAAAACGAATGCAACAAGAAATTTCAAAATAGATCCCATCTCTCCAGCATTCAAGGGTTAAGTCATTTAGCACTCAAGGGTTAAGTCATTTAGCACTCAAGGGTTAAGTCATTTGCTTAGCTTTAAAAAGCTCATGCTTTAATTACCTCCCAAGCAGATTGGGTGACCTTAACTAGCTTCAGTACAAAGATTAGTAAGCAGGATAAGGTGAGTCACAGTGGATACAAGGCCATGGCTACCATCTTGCTCACCATTCTGCCCTCAAATGTTTACCATGCTGCCTTCATATTAAATTTCCTATGAGACGAAAGCAAATTAATTGATACATTTATATTAATTGTGATAGCACACTATCTACATGGTACATAAGCTTAGCTCACTGAAGTTTGTTTACATGGAACCCTATGAATTCTACGGCATCAAATTTGTAAAGGTACATCAGACTACATGAATTGAAATCTAGGGTCTTACTTGTACTACTAGTGTAACTTCAACGACGTAGATCCTGATATCATCACCACCTCCATGTACTTTTTGATCTTCAATTTGAATAGGGGAACATGTGACATTCAGTTATTGATGTGAGCATGCAAGAGGTACTAGGTCAATCAAGCAACAAGGTTGTTCCCTAACTCTTTAGAACCACAAGAAATATCCCAATCTCCCCTCTCTTACCATCATTCAACAAAATTCTAAATTGCAACAATCCAAAGTATTGCGTGTGGAATCCCATTGACATTCAAACAATGGTCAATAAGCACAAAAAGAGAGGACATGGATATGTAAAAATAACTTATAGAGAGTGAACACCAAAAACCACTCTTACTCAAAACTTGCCAAACTGGAAGTTGAGATATTTGTATGAATGTTTGAAATGCTATCATCTAGTTTAGTGCAATTGTAGAAACATCACAACAAGCCAAATCTAGTTCAACGACTTCAAAGTACCCATCCTTGCTTTAGCCATACTCATGAGTTGCTAAATGACATCATTGAACTCCGTATATCATAAGTGAACAAAAGGCAAAATCGAAACAATTGCACCTACAGAATGGCGTTGCTATAAGTATTTGAAGCAACACATGTGAGCCGGACAGACACAAAAGAATTGGTAGAATGATATTGAATCAAACCTACCCAAGCCTACTTGAAATCCTACAACACGGTGCTTTCCATTGAGGCCTATTCCAATGGCAAATTTACATTGATTGTAGTATGAGTTCAAAGGAAAGGATGGCAAAATCTTGTCACAATTATCCAGTTGGTATTGTGCTAGGTGATAAAGGGTTCCAATATCAGAGAAAGCTTTGAAACAACGCAACGCTTAAGGCAAAGAATGCATTTGCATATCACCAAAAGTACCGTCTAGAGAAATTCAAAGAAAGGATAGTGAATTCATGATGCACATCTACCAGAGTTATTTCAAGTGTTGGAACATTGTGGCGGAGAAGATGTGTTGATTAGACGATATTTTGTGGATGCACTACAATTGGATTGGTGATTAGGGTTAGAGGTCATTGGGCGTTGCTTGATCCCTTGGCAGATGCAGGCGGTACTATTTGGACACCAAGGTAAGCCCCGAGGTCTATCT
This sequence comes from Climacium dendroides, assembly GCA_950106755.1. Classification (NCBI taxonomy): domain Eukaryota; kingdom Viridiplantae; phylum Streptophyta; class Bryopsida; order Hypnales; family Climaciaceae; genus Climacium; species Climacium dendroides. Next base: position 2,380,960 of record OX467092.1, read on the forward strand.
ACAGCAAGTTGCTTCCATCCATACCTTTTTTTAGCACCCACCACCATACCCACAGCAAATGGACAAGGCACAGGTACCTCTTCTCCATCCCACAGGAGAAGATTCGAATTCGGGGGAACAGTGACGAACTTGCCCTTGTGATTGACAGAGTAAAAGAAACTGGATCTGGTGATGCCATTACAGAATTATCTTCATTGCACCCCCAATGTTGGTCAAATCCCCTATTGTCATGCGTGGGTAAGCCCGGGGTCTTCCTCGACTCTAACACCAGACGGGAGATTTGGTCCTTGCAATAGTGCTAGCCTCCAAAGCAGTAGTGTCGGTGGATCCGTTCTATCGACAAGTGTATTTCTGCTTCAACTTCAGCAAAAATAGTGGAGCTACGTTTCTCGTATCTTCAATGTCCGTGTGTGCCTTTTGCTTCCTTATATACTTCCACTTTTGCTTCACCATGGGGACGTCATTGACAATTGGAGGGTGGATGTTCTCTTTGCCTACTCTCCTCCTTTGTTGCAAATAGGATGTTGCAATATCGTCTGGGAGTTGTATAGTCAATGTAGGCAAGGCATTTGCAGCACCTAATGTAAAAATGCTTGTTCCTTGGCCCCACCTCCAGCTACAAGAAGACTATGGAGTACATCAAAGAAAGACAATTTGCCACAAATCAGTGTAGAGTTCCATTGGAAAGCCATCGGCACTCCCTTCTTTGCGTCGAGGACCCCAACCCAACAACTTTGCAAAATTACAATAGAATAAATATTGCAACTACACACCAAAAAAATTTGCCAAATTATCGTATCCTCTTGCACCAATTGGAATTGAATGTAGAGTAAGGTAACTGCAATCAAGCAACCCATAATGGATTCATTGCATTCTAGTAGAGAATCGCTATTGAGCTGTCCAATTGGCCAATATGGTGGCTATGTGCAAAAATTGTTGTTGAGAAGGAGGAGGTGGTGGCCACACATAACCATCACAACAACCTTTGGATCGTTTGGTTGTGCCCGCCATTGTCTTGTACTCCAAAATTGAAGCATTCATTGGAGTAGCTACCCTGAAATCCTTGCAATGAGAACCCCTATGACACTCTTCCAATCGTGGAGGGCTAGATTGATGTCTCCCCTTCCCTTGTCAGCCACATCCATTGTACTGTACAACTTTGTGTAGTAACCTTGGAAGACAGAGTTGGTGCCTTCAGAACAAATCGCCTTCCTAGCCAAAGCTCCACCCAGAAATTTGTGTATATACTCGCTAGAGTCTCCCTATCCCTCTAGTCTATGAATCATTGCACCAAGAGAACCCTAACAAGGTCAGCTATACCCGTAATCAGAGGTCTAAGTTTTGGTACTCTATTGCACGGACAATTTGCAATTTTTCTAGCAACCTCAGTCCTTGGGTGCGCTTGGGCTATGGCGTGAGCTTGAAGCCTACGTCCAATGGCCCTTGGATTCGTCTTTCTTGCGTCTTTGTGAGTGAAAAAAAGTGACATGTTGGCACCTTGACAATGGAACTCTGGGCATTCCCATAAGCAGTTTGCAGTTCTCCATTATAACACCGTATGTGCATTGAAAGCCCAGTCAACACGTATAGTGTATTATATCTTTTACCTTTATGTCCATCTTTTTGCATTCATTACAATATTTTTAGCTAGTACTCCTTGAGTTTTTTGAACCCCATTCTAATATGGCAGCTCTAAATGGCCTATTTTTTGTCTGAGAACATAGAAAAAAGGGCAAATTCGACCATAAATTGGTCGACCAGTCCTTAATAGGTTAATCATTTTTAGAATTTAGAATTTTAAACTTTTAAAATGATAAAAATAGAATGAATTCAAAACACTTAGCTTTAAATTTGTCATCCATTTATGAGTTTATGAATTTTTATATGAATTAGGTCTTTAAATTTTTTTAAAATTTTTTAATTGAATTTTAAAATGATTGGATTTTTAGAAGAGGTTAAATATCTAAAATGTGTAAATGTGTAAATGTTTAAATGATCAAATTCTATAACAACTCAATGTCAATAAATTAAATGAGAGTATAAAAAACATTCATTATTTTTATTATTTTTATAATTTTATAGAAAAAATAATAATTTATACATTTTATTTTTATTTAATTATTTTAATATTATATGGTTTAGTTGTCACAGCTTTTTCAAGGTTTGGATCATCATTTGCTCACTCAAACATTGTCACCTTCCTCTTGATAAGTTAGAACAATAAGTGACTCAAATCCTAGGCTCTTTCTTTTAATTGTCACTTGTGTAGCTTAACAAGCACAATTTCTTCCTACCAAGTATACAATGACATAAGATAAATGAGCCCATTGTAGGCACAAATGGGAGCAAACCTATGGTGAACATAATTGTAATAGGGTGTACATTCAAGTTTTGAAATGTACACCACTAATATAATTTTGCTTGCAATGGACTTGCTCCTATTTGGCCCACATTGGACATGCTCCCACCTTGCATGCAAACATAGAAAGAATTATATGGAAAACTCACTAGAAAATGTGATCTTATTATATTTTTAGTCACATTGAAATTTTGTAATGGTTCACCTTATAATCCCTAAAATTCCTTGCAGCCACATTGTAGTTTTTGAGGTTTGGATTAGTTGTTGCAGTTTAATTTGTAACTTATTTGTGCATACAATTTATATTTGGGTATGCAAGTTTTCAATACAAATACAAAAAAATAATTTGCATATGTGTGCAAGTTTGGATGCATTTTCTATGAAATTTTGAGTGTTATAAACTCAAAAATCCAATTTGTGCAATTATCATTTATGAAAGAACTTGTAAAAAAGTGCCACTTGACAATTTTTTTATACATGACTGGATCTTCTCCCTTGAGGGCATTGTCAATAATAATTATATTTTACGTCATAGAAATTGTGTGTTAGAACTTTATATCAATTTTTTTCCTTCTCACATTTTGTTGTTAAAATGCAATACTCCACCATTTAGATTTTAGAATAAAGAATTTGTCAATTTTTGATGAATTTATTGATTTTTTGTGATGTTTTATTCTTTTTAAGGGAATTGTAGTATTGCAAGGTCTACAGGTTTTTGTTTAAGTGGATTCAAGTTTTGATTTTGGGTGTGCTAGTTTCCAATCCTAGCAATTGCATCATACTAAATGATGCAAACTAAACTCAACATTGTCTAATTCTCATTGAATTTTGAAGTTGAAACATCTCTACTAGCATGCAACAAAAAATATACTTTCTACTTTGAGCTAGTAGATCTCACAAATGCTTAGTAAATGTGAGTGTAAATTCTTTTTGTAGGACTTCTTCATGGATGTGAAATTAAGATCTTATGGTTCCAATTTTTACAGTTAAAAAAATATTTCATTGAAAGATCTTAATACAAAAAGTGACCATTTTTAGCGTTTTTAGAGCTAGCAATGCCAAAGGAATTTTAGGAGTTAAACTACAACCATGACATCATTGATATGGGGGTAAAAGCAACATACAAACCACAAAACCATTTGCAATTCTTACTAGAAGCCTTCCTTCTATAACAAAAAGCCTTTGAACATAGAATTTGATACATTGCTACTCTATAATATGTATTGATACAACTCACAAATTAATACCCATTAACACAATAACCTTATAGCATCAAGTTTGATAGCATATAAAGAAAACACTATATATACAAAAAGATGTACTTTATTAATATCACCAAGAATACAACTATTTGCAATTAAGTCTAACTATCTAAGGTCTTGAAGTGTAAAAAGATGCCACTACCATACATTGTCACTCAAATTATCCTATATAAGGAAGTACTTGGGAAAGGTAGTTGGAAGAGTGAACATCAAATTCTTCTACCTTCCAATATTTAAAAGTTGCAATTAGGGCCCAAACATATCCCACTGAATTCAACATTAAAGTTATAAATAATAAGAGTTGATTGACTACTGAGTATATATATTGTAGCCTATTCTCATCATCAAATGTCAATCCTAAAAATCCACCGAAAATAAGACTCATATAAAATATTATAATGGGTGCTATACACATTCTACTCAAAGATTTCATAGAGTTGATGATGAAGTAACCTCCTACTACTAACAAAATCACAACTTTAATTGATACTCCAACCTTCAATCTCCTTTGAGTATCAAATTGACAAGACATTGTAATCTTACATTCTTCTATAAATTTTGCTTCTTGTTCCGGAAGTAAATAAAGTAGTAGAGGTCTATGACCTAAACTTGCAAAATTATGAATTACAATTTTCATAAGAACCACAGTGTTCAAAACACAAGCAATGACTTCTATAGGACTCACTCGTAGCCCTTGCCTACAACGAACTACAATGCCATAGATGTAGCCTATAGCTTGTGCCGCTGCAATAGTCATACCCAAATTGGTATTACCTCGAAGGAATTTGAGTTGACTATATGGTGGAAGAACATTTGACCTTAGCAATGCTAGTTCTCCCCTTCCTGAAAGATGGACATTGTATTGATTTGAATCTTTTACTTCCAATCCAATCACAAATGCCTCTGAAAGATCTCTTACAAATAACCCTTCATTCCAAAACACATTGGAATTGTGAACTTCTTCATAAACATCCGGAGATAAATTCACAAAAACATTCGAACCCACAATGATCTTGATGTGGGATCTACTCCATGGCCACAATGGAGCAACCATATCATCTCCCAATACTTCACGAAGGTTGTCCCGCATTGCCATGCCCCTCAAAGCTTGATCAAGCATACCCCATACAATGAGCAAAGGGTTCAAAGCACTCATGAGAAATGTGTAAAAAAATCTTTTTCTTGTGCTTACACCTGTTGATTTCATCCCTCCCCAAACATCGAGAGTCAAGACAATCAAAGTGACAATGAAACCCCACATTGTTGTCCACCAATACCGCCTTCCAATACACTCTTCAGGGCATGTACCACAGCGCCCATCTGTGCCACTTTGCGCATACACCGCGCAGCAAAGGGATGCGATAAAAACCAAGCGAAGAAAGGAACGATCTAGGTGCACATGCCTCCACATCCTTGCGTGAACAATTGGAAGACAACCTGCAACAAGGAAACAGAAATGGTTCAGAAACTCTGACCATGAACTCAATGAACCATGTTTTCCACACAATGGCAAGCAGCAACAAGAAGATGTGATTCGTAACTCAAAACCAGACGCCTCCTTAAAACACTTAATTAGCTCACCGTCTAATAATTATAACTACTCTCTACTTCTTTTTTGCTGGTGCTCTATCAAGAGCATAGCTTTTCCACTAAGCGAAACTCGAATGAAGAGCCCAGTTCTGGAAGACGATACATCCTTACTTGCAACGCAACAAATCCCAGTTCTCAAAACCAGGCTCTTCATCCAAGTTACAAACTACATGAACCACCCCGGACTCCAGACCCAAAACAAGAATGCTAAGACTTCACAAAAGTGCTGGTGAAAGCATGCCCAAGAATCTAGACACAGAAACAAGTGCAATTGAAATAGTGCAATGAATATTTACTCTTACGAAGCCGTGAGTAGACTAAGCAAATTAAGCAAAGCATACCTTGGAGGCACAAAAAGGCTCGCAAGGACAACTGCCTGAGATTTTAATAGATCCTCAGTACCAAAGCCCGAGCTCCCGCACTCACTTCGTATATATGGAAATGGCGCACTAGATTGACGATTCAATAACGGCGTTGGATAAGCAACGGATTCGGTAATATAAATCTGCACACCTCGCACATCCAATCACCCAGATATATGGATCATCCAGAATAAGAAAACGGTTCCCTCAAGCCCTTCAATCGATCTGCCACTGGTCGTCGTGGCCGGTTTTATCCCTCCGATTGCTCGCCCAAGTCAATTCGCCGACCAGAGCAGCACCACTACTGCAACGAAAGTTTACACTGACACTGAGGAGAAGCAGAGCAGTGGTTCTGAAAGAGATACGAAGACAATGCCCGGAATTGCAATAAGAAAGAGACTGCTCAAGACAATGTGCGCTTACAGCATTTATGAATTCTCCAAATCGTCAATTCAACCTTTTACCGACAATTGATGTTCATGGGAGATCTACCATTTTGCCCTCAGAGCGGAAGAATGAGGGCAGTGGGGGCAGATGTAGTGTACAGACTACGTAGGGGAGGACTGCTTCATGCATCTGTAATTTCATAGGAACAAGTGTGCCCTGTGCCGTTGCCACAGCCAATATAAAATAAAAGCAATTTTTTAATTCATAAAAACTACAAACTTCAAAATTTTCAAAATGTATGTTCAAATGCCATGAGACAAAGTCTATGCACCCTTCCTATCAAGGTAGGAGTACCCAATGGCGTCACTTTTTAGGTAAGGTAATGATTTTAGAATGTAAATGTAAGTCGTCTATAGATAACTTATTATTTTGATCAATAAAATTAAGCTATCTCCAGTTTATCTACATTTAAGTTTTGAAATGACTATCATGTGTAGAAAGTGAGGTTGTTGGGGACACTGATGCCATTGGGTGCTCCTACCTTAAAGAGCTTTGTGATGGTACCAAGAATGTGAGGGAGGGACACCCAATTTTAGACATCTCACTAACAAACAAAATAAAACAAACAAAACAAAGAAATAGCCTATTCATATCTTAAGTTAGGCTATTTCTTTGTTAGAGTATCTTAGAGTAAGTCATATCTTAGAGTAAGTCAAAAGTCAAAGGACTTCACTTGCTTTACAAGCAAGTGTTAAATGGTCAATGCTACAGATTAGACACAACAATACAATCTTCTAGAATTGCAAGTGATCTGTTTTTTTAAAACGGATTCTTTCTGAAGACTCATGGGAATCGTTAAAATATAGATGAAATCATCAAACCTAGATGAGTGAAGTGCAAATCTTTAGATGGAAAATTATTTTTATCCCAAAACGGTTACATGATGGATGTTGTTAAAACAGTTGCTTGTTCTTTCTCCCCCACGCTGAAGAACCGACAATTGCTGTTGATTTCTGAGTCTGCTACCAGTACTTGAGTGCCAAGTGGCGAAGTGGGTACAGATGTACTCCACGAGTACTCCGGAGTACAATTTAATCTTCGACTTGACTGTGTAGAAGCTTTACCGATTGTTGAAAAAGGCGGACGGGGCCTCATCTGTGAGCACTAGTTTTTTTGGGTTTTATGACAAATGGCTCTGTGGCCTTTCTATGTAGAAGGTTTTGGAAGCTTCACACTATTGCTGTCCTAGTTGGGAGGATGTGGAAGTTCATTGCCAAGGGTTTGGACTTTGGGCTTTGGAGGCTTCATATTATGGCCAGTTTAAGGCTCCAATTCCTATTATTTATTGCCTATTTATTGCTCATTTCTTTGAACTCTCAACAAAGTTTGGTCACTTAATCCCACGGCCTCTCGACTTGAACATCTATAGTGTGAGTGGCCCTTAGAATAAGCAACGACTTTCAAAATTTTGTTGTAATATCAACAATGATAATATTTTTCAAAGTAGTTAGGAGGCTACAATAATAAGAAAAAAAGTGTACTTGAATTTCATTGAATGAAAATGTTGTTTGGACAAATCCCAACACCATGCATAGATGATGGAAACAAAAGGGACACTTTTCAAACTACAATCCAAACAACTTAATAATAATTCAATCACCATGCAAGGATGATCATTGCATCAATAAGGGGAATTAAACCCAAACAATGCTAGCTAGAGAACCTTACTACCTTATGACACCATAGTACTACTATTCAATTGAGTGAATTCACTACTCAAAACATTCTTCATATATGAAGTTCTTGATCGTGTACACTCACTATGCCTTCATGCCAATCACTACTCCCAAATTGACATCCAAATTATTTTGAACTTAGTTCTTAAAGAATGACAAGGACAAAAAGCAATGTTCATCCTCAACAATACCAAACACATAGATCATGGCAATCTCTATAAGTTTCATATATTCATTAAAGTTTTTGCCAATAATTGAATTTGCATCCAAACACCTCCAAAGCTTTGTGAGTGGATTCACCAAAAACTATAGTTCCAAAGCTACCATGAAATTTGAAACATAGTGAATTTAAACATTGGTTGTTGCAACTCCAGCTAAGAATAGTCCAAAATAGGTAGCACAAGTTTGTTGCCTTCTTTTTCAAAAACCCATTCAAGCTCACCAAAAATTTTCTTAATCACATCAAGGTGCTTGTAGAAGCTAGCTTTGTAGTCACCTAATAACAATATTGTGGATAAACCAAGTTAAGTGCATCCATAAGATTATGGGTTGAAAATCTAGATTTGAGTTTATTAATGAGTTGCTACATTATGTCTACAAGGTCCACAATCACTGGCAAGTCCAAACTCTATAAATGAACCAAAAAATACAATAGTAGACAATTTCAAAACTTAGCCCAAAAAATTCAGCAATACCCAAACTCCACAACTTAGCCCCAAAAATTCCACAATTAACAAATTTTGCAATTTAGCCCTTAAAATTTAACAATAAACAAATTATGCAACGTAGCCCCTCTAAAATATAATAGTAGCCAAATTCTACAACTTAGCCAAATAATACAACAATGGACAAATTCTACATCTTAACCCCCAAACAATATAATAGTAGCCAAATTCTACAGCTTAGTCCAAAAAATACAACAATAGAAAAATTTCATAGCTTAGCCCCAAAAAATACAACAACTTCAAGACATATCTTTGCATTCATCTTTCACCATGCTCACAATGTGTACATGGTGACATGTCACCATGTCACAAATTGCCCTACCTCCATGCATAGTAAATATAGTTTGAATACATGAGACAATAGCTAATTGTGAGTTATGTTCATGGTATTCAAATCCATGGGCATCCACTTCATGTATATTTTCTCATGAAAACAATTTAGAAGCTGTGGGACTAAAATTCCCTTGGGGGGTGCACTTAGTTCTACTACAACAAACTTACATGCGAATAAGTGGTTTATAATAAATTATAATTTTAACTTCAAATTTTGAGCATTGTTTACTAATGACTAGGATTTTACTCCCAAAATTTCAAATTCAAATAAAATATGGAATGATTTCTAGAAGAGGTTAAAAATGCACTAAAATGGCATGTTTGTTTAACTCAAATATTTTTAGAGAACACATTTAGAAGACCATTGCATCAATATTCAACTCAAAATGAACTTTCAATAGAAAATTATTTTTAGGAATTTTTTGTTCATTTTTTAGACAATTTTTTGTTATATAATATAGGGGTGTGAAAGTTATTTTTCAATTCTACAATGTATCTTTTTACTTCAAATTTTTTTAATTAATTATTATTAACAAAAAAAAATATCAATAATTCAAAACATAAACTTCCAAAGTAGATCTATTCATATTTTTTCATTTGATTTTATTTAAAATTCAAAAAGTATATAGGGGTCCAAAGTTTTATTTGCACATAGATTTTAATGAACACTCTAAGTGACCCCCCAAGAAAATTCCTTAGTAGCAAAGGCATGATCAATGCCTAAATGCAACTTGAATATGTAACCTTGACAAACTTGTTGGGCAACCATGAAATTGAGATGTACACATCTTAATTTGAGGTAAAAACAATAAGATTATCAATGCTCTCCAAAAACATGTCATGACCAACACAAGATAAGGGTCAATGAATTTAGCTAAAACACTTTTAGCCTTTGTTCTCACACTCTTCTACATCTCAAAACATAAGAGATAATTAGCACCACTCTAAAAAATGAAAAAAAGAACTTCAAGTTTCATGAAAAATTCAGCAGTGATACAAACTCCACAATTTAGCCCCCAAATTTTAACAGTAGACAAAGCCTACAATTTAATCCCAAAAATATAGTGGTAGAGATATTCTACAACTTAGTCAATAAAATACAGTAGTAGACAAATTCTATAGCTTAGTTTAAAAAAATTCAGCAATACAAAATATTCAATAGACAAATCCTACAACTTAGCCAATAATATATAGCAGTAGATGAACTCCACAATTTTGTCAAAAAATGAAGCAATAGACAAATTTTATAATATAGTCAAAAATAAATAAAGCAATACTTAAACTCCACAATTTAGTCAAAAAAAATGAAGCAGTGCACAAATTTTACAGCTTAGCTAATAAAATACAACAATAGACAAACTCCACAAAAATTTCAGTAGTAAATAAATTCTACAACTTAGTTAAAAAAATATAGCTAGATTTAATAAACAAGTACACAAAAGAGAATCTCATCATTTCTTTGTTGTTTATAGAATCAACATTCATATTGACTACTATTGAGTATCAAATTAAGTACGTAAAGATTGGGTATCAAATTTGATACTCAATTTGATACCCAATTGGATACCCTTTACGTACTAAGAATTCACTATTTCAAGTAGAGAACTTTGATTGAATGTTTTGTAGAAAGCATAATCTAAAGGCAAAATTTTATTACATAATTATCTTGAGTGAAGAACATTGCATTCATTGGTTTAAATAAATAATTATTTAAATAAATAAAAATCTCCATATAAAATCTCTAAAGTTGCTGAAAAAAAACATGAGACCCAATTTGGGCTTCTTGACACTAAAGGGTTAACTCCTAAAGTTCTTTGATTGTGTTATCACCAAAAATGCTCAAAAACTGCCATTTCTAGTACAAGTACCAAATTTTTGGAAAATATCATTTTTAAACACATATAACTATAGGATCTTGTAGTATGCTAGATTGAGAAGATGTGCAAAAAATTTCAAAAATTTCCACTATGTAGATTGCAAGATAATAGGGTTTGAAGTGACAAATTCTTTTGGGGGGCTTTGCAAAAAACCGGGCAGCTGCACTTCACAAGGTCACATTTGTATGAAAAAATGTACAAAATGGTGGTGCTTTCTTAAATTCATTCTTGAAGGCAAGTTGTCTATATGTTTGAAAATTTTCAAATCATTTGGAATTGTACAACATAATTATAGGAAAAAAAATAATAAGTAGAAAGATGTAGAGAATGATTCAAAATACTAAATTGTTAACAATTTATTTATGGAATTGAAAAATACTAATCTTGATGGTTGTAATGTTGTAATAAAAAAAATCTACACCTAATACTTTTATTTTTTTCCAGAAATACTGAAAATTGAGTAAAATAAAGGACTTTAAAGTTTATTTTAGAGTAGAGAATTTGCAAACTAAAACACCTCATAACTTTTGGAATGATTCAAAGCTTTCTATGTTTATATAAAATCTAGAAAACCAATTTCAATTTTTTTCTTGAAAAAAGTGATTTTTTCAAAACTGCCCAAACTATCCAAGTTGAGAAACAAACTATATATTAGGCCATAACTTTTGACTCATATTTCCAAATGTCCTGAAATTTAGTACACATAAAAGATATTCCCCATCCACACCTATTAAAGTTTGGGTCAAAAGCATCCAAGTTGAGAAACAAACTATTAGGCCATAACTTTTGACTCATATTTCCAAATGTCCTGAAATTTAGTACACATAAAAGATATTCCCCATCCACACCTATTAAAATTTGGGTCAAAAGCATCGAAATCTCTAGTCACACATACTTGCCCAAAATTTCTATATTACTAAAAAATGCAACTTGGTCCTTTAGGAATTAAAAGCTGACTAAGAAGATCAATTCAAGACATATGTCCAATGAGTAGACATATTCTTCAACTTTAAGCCTTTTGATTCCATCATGAGTGCAAGGTTGTAGAATTCAACATACTTATTGGGACTATATGCAAAATAGTTATGGCAAACTTGCAACAAATCTTCAATGGCACACATAATATTTAAGAACTACAAACCCCTATTAGAAAATAGACTCTATACTTCAAAGACATATTCAACAACAATGTAAGATTGTCTTTCACATTCTTGCAAACAAGTAGGTAATTCATTCATTTACATGAAGGGTGCAAGAACTTTATATTTGAAATTGGAAAAATGATCTTGGAATTCATGCTTGGAGTGAGAAATCCCAACTTGACTTTACATTTTAAACTGACCACAAAATAGAAGGTTGATTCCATATATCTCCCAAGGTGAAAATTTTGGGTTTGGGCCTTAAAGGTGAGCCCAAACCTAGACTCCAAGCTCCTAAACTCATCACATCAATAACTCAAAGTATATTGGAAAGATTAGATAATGCATTTTCAAAACATGAAGTATTTGTATGCTGAAAAGTATTTGTATACTTCTTTGCCTGATGTCCACCATGAAGTACTACCACCATTGACGCTAATTACAACACTCATTCTATGAGGCAAGGTAGAAATGAGAACCCAAGCACGTCCATGGATAACCTTCCCATGCTCCTTATATTGCTTCAATGAGTTTTTTCATATTCCTCACCTTTCCAGTTGAACAGTCTCTTCCATATATTCTACATATTTTTTATGGGGTTAACAACGTATCACACCCCACTCAACAAATCACTCATTCATCCAATTTTTTCATGCTGCAAATTTCTATCACTGCAAATTCTAATCGGCACTGCAGGTAAGTGAAAAGATCTGAAATATTCTACCAGAAAAGTTCTGCTGAAGTTATGGGCCACAACAAAGGGAGCTCAAGGAAAACTATGTATACTTTTCGAAGGTGAGTGTACCTATACTCCGCATCAACTCCACAGCAAGTGAAAATTGGAGCAGGAGGGGGACTCCTGAGCATGCTGGCAGGTCAGATCTTCATGTCAATTGTTGCCTTCTGCCGTGAGTCTCACAATTTGATGATTTGCAACAACATCACGCCATCACCAGGTAGATCGCTTTCATAAGTCCAATAATGAAGATACGAGAACCATTCACAAACGCATAATACAAACGGCCTTGAAAAATCTCGAGCTCAATTAATTTCCATCTTTCAAATTTCAGCGAGGCTTTGAGAAGAAACTAGTGATCTTTTGACCTCCTGATTGTTTACTGTTCTTGGACAACGCTGCTTTTTTGACAGCAGGACCGTTCTGTTTGTTTCCCTGCAAACGAACATCCACCACAAGCTGAAATGCTTGAACCGTAATTTATTCACAATACAGGTTCAGAAATAAATGCAAAATTCCTCATTTAGGAATAACCAAAACAATGACAATCTCTATACAGTATGTGCACACACCTTGCTTTCTTGTGTTCTTGAAAGAGGAGGCATGCTGGGTGGCAAAGCGACACGGGCTGCTTTCAGAACATCCATGTCCACTCTGCATCACAGTGCAAATGTTTCAATTACCATTGGAACAAGCTTCTCATAGCAGAATCACAGAAGAAAACGGAGTTTCAGTAAAATTAGAGTGTTTCAGAAACTCTTAAACACCATCAAGGGAAATTTTCCCACGGTTCACAGGAAGGTTCCCTATGGTCACCTTGAAGACAGGGAGATCTCCTCATGATACATAGGGAAGACTTCGTAAGATCAGTATGTCCATAAGACCTTCTCATGAATCATGGAGAAGATTCTCTACATGATGTCAAAATTCCCTGAAACAGTCAAATTTTTATTGAAAATCCAGTTAAGACGAGACTGCAGGTTCCTGTTCCAGTTTGGCACAATCGAGGATAGCAGAAAGCTACATACCCCATGTGTTTGCAGATTGTTGTAATCCAGGGATCCGTCTTCAGATACTCTCCTAACATTTTGACTACATAAAGATCTGCACATCCATAATTTTAGAATTAGACCTTCATCCACATGGAATTTCATTCGCAAGTCCTGGGAATGCAGAACTGTGAGGGCACACTAAAACACAATAATGGCATAGAATCTTCGATCAGACAAGAATGAAATCTTCCCCACAGGAATGAGGCTTCAAGTAAAGGAAACCGCGTACATACTTAGGTCGTTTGCAGGTAGTCCCTGAAATAAGGCTGATGAAGATTGCAAGGCTTCAGACAATCTGGTCACCTGTTTCAAGTCTGTAATAAGTCACATGGTTCATTACTGAAATTGCTTTCATGTCGTAGCAATCAAACTCTCAAGGAAGTGGGCAGCAGCTTGCGACGTTCCAAGGAAGATATTTGCAAAGATATTAACAAACAGATATCGCAGAGTTGTCAATAGCAACCAGGGTAGGCATTCCACCTCAAATGATCAGTGTCTAAAGGCTTTCATTGCACAGGATTGAAGAGCCGTAGATCTCCACGATCTGATGGTCCTGGTTTAATTTGGAGGAAGGATTATGGCCAATAACCATTTCCAGCCTCCAGCCTCTCAACCAATTATTGAGTAGGTATTACATTAAATACTTCAAACTCAACTTGATATTCAACTCAATAGTACATTTGCTTCAATGACAAGGCAATTACCTTGCAAAGGAGCCAAGATACTACTTTTAAGTCGTCAAGCCTGTAGTACTTGACCTGCCCTACTTCTGCAATCCATTTGAAGTAAAAATCAATTTAGGTAAAAATCATTGCTGAAACCTCAGCATAACTAAAAAATCAGGACCAGAGCTGGAGTTGGAGCCGTTGATCTAGATTACTTTTATCACAATTTTGTGAATTGGCATAGATACTTTACTTAACATGTTCATCGAAGGCTGAATGAGACACTAATAAAAGTTTATGTCTATTCACGTTACGTGTATTAATGATTAAGTATGACAAGTAAATCCTCCAATTACGATGAACGGATTGAAATGCCCACCTCTAGATTCACAGATGATCTCAAGAGACCTCCGGAGATAGGGAAGTAGACATACATAGCCTGGGTATCCATCAACTGAGACTATGTCATCAAGCGACCTAAACTTCCCCAGATCATCTCCTTTCTGCAATGCCCAAACTCCAACTTAGTAAGGACCATCACACTCACGATTCATTGTCCAAAAAGCTCTTGCTTGGCACTTCCCCAACAAATGCTGAACCACGACTACTTTAAGAAGAAACTATGAGAACTTACCTTCATGCGCAGTTGTTCCAGAATAGGGAGAATAACAAATAGAGGATCTATTGGTGTTGCCAAGTACAAACTGCCATCTGTGAACAAGAGATCACCAAAAATCCCACAGACCAGTCATTCTAAAATGAATTTCTTATGCATGATATATCAGGGCAAGTCAGGATACGGATTACAAGTTACATCAAAAATAATAATCACTAATTGCGGTAACGTATCCCAGAAAAACTAAACAAGAGCCAACCTGAACAAACGGAATTGTCAATAAACCAAGTAGTGTGTCGCTGTTTGGACCAATTAAGCTCTTGTAACCTTCCATCAGGTGCCACCACGTAGCAGACTGCTAAGCCTGCATACTCCGTGCCAAACCAGACACCAAGATCAGCTCCATTGCTTACCAAAATCCTTGAAGTGACGCAAGAAGTATCCTCTAATATCAGGAGGTTGAAAATAGACTGAACCATGAAGTTCCATGAAGTCATGAAATGAATGACATTCTTTCGCTCAAGTCATCATTCATTGAGCCTTTTTAAGGGAATGAAAGAGTGTTCATTCCCTTAAAAAGGCGCAATGAATGAATGAGTGAAAGAATGTTCAAATAAGACAGAACTATGCGGCAACAAGGATCGTTCATAAAAAACTTCGTAGTTAGGGTACCAGTATGATTCCTCAACAGCATTCCCTCCTCATTGCAATCAATATGATTACACCCAGACCTCTCTAATACCCCATCTTCTGTTCTCTCAAAAAAAACTAAGAAATGAAGCTCTAATTATCACACTTTTTTTATCAGTCACCCTAAACTCCATACCAAGGTAACTTCTCGATCACTCCTGCTTCCCCAAAATTTCTTCAAAATGGCTTTCACATTCACCACTCTCGATTGTCACAAATGTTACAATTCCCACGTGCATTTTGGTGACATAAAAGAGGTCCGTGTAATCAAGTCGCCAACGCAACCATCGCAAGTAGCAGTCACACCCACAGCTAAATAAAAAATGAAGCCAACACCCAGATTGATTTCGAAGCACTCGTACCTGAAACTGGGTTACGCAAATGCAAGAAATGCCTTTCCAATCCACAGTCACCAACATTGTCGCCCTTGTAATTACCTGCGCAATTACAGCATGCCATTGCCCATAAAGACAAAGCTCACACAGACAATAAACAGAGGAAACCATCAAAATGAATCATTCGTGAGACAAGAATTCTACAAAATCGAATAGGAAGAGTAGCTGGTAGCAAATAAGAGTGACCCTGAATAAAAATTGAAGGCATTGGGTTGCAAATGTGACGTACATTGAGTGATGAGCACGCGGGCTTCGGAGGTAGTTGAAACGCCAGCCATGGAGGTGACGGAGCTTTGCTGTGATGGTGCTCAAGAGGAGGACGAGAATTTTGCAAGCAGATGTTTACATTCAGAGATTGAAGCAATGAAGGTGATGGGAAGAGAAAACGGCGAGGTGGGCCGAGAGTGGGAGAATGGAGGGAAACTGTAAGGGCTTGGGAACTTCGGGAGAACACCCCGCTCCCGACCCTGTACCCATTCCCATTCCTCCTTCACCCAAAACCAATGAAGTCATGATACAATTCCAATGAAGTGCACTCACCTTTTGAGCTAACGATGAACTCCGACTTTTGGAAGAATGGTTGGAGTACATGTCTAGGGACACTAATAGATAGTTATTACTTTTTACTTCAACTATGATCTTCAATAAAACTTCAAAAGAAACAATCTTGACATAAATAAACTTGTTTTTTACCAAATTTTTCTCCAAAAGGCTTATCAATGCAAAATTACCAATTCAACTCCTAAAAGACCAATTGGTCTTTAAACAACTAATTGGAAATTTGGATAGATACACTTGAAGGCAAAATTGCATAGATGATACTAAATTTCTTCAATAGGGCTTTGTGGGCTCTAGGGTTGTGGGAGGTCTTGAGTGGGGGTCTTGGGCGGTCTTGGGGAATGGAGAAAGAAGAAAAATCACGGAAGAGTTACTCAGAAGAAGACTTTAGGTGGAGGTTGGGAGGTGAAGAATTGGAAAAATGCTTCTTAAAGTTTGAAATGGCACACACTCAAGATATGAAGCGATTTGTGTTAGATGTCAATTCCACTTGTCTTTCAAAGAAAATTTAGTGAAAAATATTTCAAGAAGCTTCACCTCTCCAAAGTTCAATTCCAACTCTTATATTGGCAATTTCTAGGCCTACTATCTTACAAGATATGTGGGGCTTGCAGCAATGCCACAATTGGTATGGTTCAAGAGTGTAGAATGTTTTTTTTCCTCTTATATTCAATGCCTTTGTGAAAGTGAGCCATCTTATTTTTCTATTCTTTGTGGTACAAAGTAGGCATGGATAAAGTAGCATACATGCCAAAAACATTTTCTTTTGGTACTAAAAAATTTCTCTACTTATAGAAGATGATAAATCATATATTTCCACAATTCAAATTCCTAAAAAAAACAAAAATTTAAGGCACTAAAAATCCTCAAAAATTGCCTAGATATGTAGGCCTCTTTGTATTGCATGGTGATTTGGATTAGGTTAGAATGCAAATTTGTTTATGAAATTTTTCATGAATGTCCCTAAGAAGACTTACTACCCAAAGATGAAGAGACGTATAGAACAAAAACATTTTTCCAAGAGGGCTCAAAGTATGTTGTCTTTGTTGGAAATGATAAAAAAAAAATGTTCTTTGAATTTTAAAACGTTATAATCTTTCAATTCAAGTGATTAAATTTTTTCCTCTCATTGCCATAATGGTCTTCTATACTTTATATAATTGAAGAATTGAAAAAAAATACAATTTTCAATTTTGGTGAACACACCAAAAAGTGGCATTTTTTGACAATTTCTCTTGATCCCCCCAATCCTTTAATGGTTAATGACTCTTGATAACAAAATAAGGTAAACTTCTTAAAAGAAATTGTACTAGTGCCTTACAATATTTTGTACCTAGTGGTTAGGTTCAACATTCCTTGCCAAATAATTAATTAAAGTTGGCAAATATGATATGGTATATGTTTAATAATGAAAGTATTTATTTTTTCCATCCATTTTTTGAAAATAATATATACTAAATTATAATATCTATTTTCTTAAAATTGTCAACCCTAACCACCTAGTACAATTTACACTATCCTCTCTAATTGTATACTCAATAAGGTAATTGCTCCTAATTTTGATACCTTTGGCTAAAACTAACCCTTGAAAACACAATTTCAATAATAAGTTCCATAAATTTTAATGAATTTTAGTGTAGATTTGATGAAAGTTGGTTATACATCTTTAAATAGGCGGATATAGCTTTATTAGAATATTTTATATAATCAATTTTGCAATAGTTCAAACATTTTAAAAATAAATAAAATCCAAGATAGTTTGATTCATGTTGTCTAGGTTTTTTTGTGTCACATTACGTCACGACATCAATATGTCTATGATAACATCAACCTTCAACTCCAACATCTTTCATAATAGAATGTGGATGAAAACAATTGTGATCTGGATGGACATGATTATTTTACCAAACAACTCAATAGTTTCTAAGGTCATTTAGCTTGAAGGACAAACTATCCAACTTGATAAGCAAGTTGTCTAGCTTGATGGACAAGCCATCCAACTTGACAAATAGATTGTCCAATCTCCAAACACAAAAAAACAAACCTAACAAATTTCATTGACACTTAGATTAAAATAAAATTGGGGCCATCTGCATTTGGATGTGATTTTAATGCATTAGAATACATTTTGACCAACATTGATGAATATTCTAATGCCAAAAATCCACATCATGTTGGGATAGAAAACCTTGATGCTACATTTTCTACAAAAACAAGTGATCAACTGTAATCAATAAATTAGCAGTTTTGGGCAAAAAGTAAGCAACCTTTGGTCTGTTTGAGAAGTACCAATTTTGACAAGTATGTCATCTTTGAATGCATCTAGAACCATAATTTGTTAGATGGTTCTTACATGCTCTAATATACTTAATTGTTGCTTAGCTTATGCTTACTCATACTTGTGATATCATGCTTTTCTAGCAAAATAACTAATGAATTGATTTCCTTATTAAAATTGGTATATGTAGGATTTATGGCTCCTTGCATTTGTAGTATGTAGAGTATTGTGGACAATACCTTGGTAAGAGGTTGTTGATAGTACTTCTTTAGGTAAAGCTATATTAGGTTGAAAATAGTATACTAGTTTAGGATTTAGGGTAGTATCTCTTTTATAATGACTACATTGACTTTCAAAACCATAGGTAGTCTATTCTGCTAATTTATATGTTTATTTAGGTTTACATCTTTATATATGTTTAATTATTTTGTGTCTTAAGCAACTAAACATAATGCATTAAAACCTTTCCAAAAGTCATTACCAAAATGTTTTTGATTTGATATTTCAATAAGTGTTTTTCCAACCTACTTGGTTCAAAAAAATGATAACAATTTTGGTTGTTGACTCACACTCTTTGGAATATGGAATTTCACAAAGATTTCACTTTATTGGTGCCAAGAATGATACTTTATTGATTTCACTTTATTGAGCCCATGCACCAAACCTACAAATACATGCAAAAAATGAATTTGGGCTATGGAGTGATTTTAATATAAGATGTGTCATATTTTGTACATCATGGGAGAATACCTTACATGTATTTGAAGCTATTCCATGTGTCAGTTCTACATTTTGGAGCACATTTTCCTATGTCTTAAATACGGCAACCAAAGACCTATAAGATTTTAATGAGCTAGAACAAGGTAATGGCTTGTTTTGTAGTATTGTGGAACACCATTTAAATACAATGGGCATTATCTACTAATAATGTTACAATTGTCTAGGTGCTAATAGGGTTGTATTTTCTTGTGTAGGCGCTAATGTTAGAGTGGACAAACCTCTTAAAGACAATTATCAAAACATTGTTGAAGACAACTCAAAAGACTCACTATAAGAAACCTGTGTTTTATGTGGTATTTTTATGATTTTAGGAGACGGATTTTAGTGAACATCCAATGAAACAATTTGTGTTTTCTGTCAATAATCACATCTAATGTAACATCTAGACATTAGAATTTATTATTTAGTTTTTCCTTCTATCTTATATCTAGTTCAACTTTACACTTTCTTAAAGATGAAATTAAGTTTTCTTTAAAAAAAATATTTTTTAGACCCTCAGCTCAATTATTTAGCATGAAAAATTTCAATTCAAAACACATATTGCAATAATTTTAAATTAAGGAGATTCAAAGCTATATAATATAATCAAACATAGTGCAAGAAAAAATATATTTTTTTAGGCTTAAATGCAAATATCTTCAATATATGATGTCAAAGTTTATGAAATTTCTTTGACACATTTTCATACTAGTTTAGCTAAGGATCCTTTAATTAAATATGGAAATTTTATATTTATTTTTAAAGTTATACTTTTTGCAATTAAAATGATAGTTTTGACTTTTTAGGGCTTATTGACAATTAAAAAGGCCATAGTCCTTTAGGATTTAAGAGGTTTGATGTCTTATAGGGAAGTACTATAGTTATTCCTAACAATGGCTATACAAGTGAAGTAACAAGACACCTTGTCACATAAAAAGCTTCAAAGTCCTTAATTGTCACCTACAACCATTTCTAGGCAATCATTTAATCACTTGTACCATCATACTACTAAAATCATAACTCCCTCTGTAATATCACAAATGCTACCATTAATACTAGGGGCTCGTGCTTGCTATGCTACGCATTCATTGTATCACATATTAGTAAAATTTTGATATATTTGAATAGAATGCATGATAATGATTTCAATAAGTATTTAAAATAATTATTTTTAATATTTTGTAAAAATATTTTCAATCATGCATACATAGAAATCATATTTTCACACAATGTTATATTACAGAAATAGAGTAGTAGTTTGCAATCACCTCTGTAATATCACTTTTATAAAGGGTGATATTATAGAAATAATGTAGTCGTTGCAATTGAGGTGATATTAAAGAGGATCCATAGGATGATATTATAGAGGTAGCAATTCCATTGCTTCTCTTGGCTTTACACTTCTTTGCACTTCTATGATTTTATACTTTTGTGAGCTTTGAGCTTTAATGATTTTAATTTTCTATTGCTACTACCAAATGATTTGAGAAATTTATTCAATTTAAGCGATTTTGGATTTCACAACAATTAAGTTGTTCATGAAGTTTTTGAGATTTACAAGTTTTTTCTTTAATTCTTCTATTTGGGTTGCCATTGTTTGTAACAATTGAGTCAAATTTCTAATGCATTCTAATGTATGTGTATCTTTTACCATATTCATCATTGCATGTATTTCATTCATCGTTCATTAAATTTTTATTGTTTATTTCAGTATATGCTTATTTATAAAAATAATTATATGAAGATTTTAGTAATTTTTATATGAAAATTTATTGAAATTCTTACTCTACATTGTATCTAATACTTAAAAATTCTAATGAAATTCTAATGGTGAATGTGTAGCATAGCAAGCACCAACCGCTAGTGATCTTCCTAAAAGTTCTTGGTAGTTGGATTTGGTCTCATTAGATTTGTCTTAAAAATCCTTTTATTTAATCTCCAATTCAAAACTATAGATTTTGTATTAGTCCAAAGGGTAAGACCTATCACCAATATACAATGCCAAACATTATCTAATTTTAAGACCATTCTTCATTTCTAAAATAATCTTAAAAGTTATCCATCAAACACTTTTTGACCCTAGCATCCTTCTACATATAAATCCAAAATCATCAAAAATAATGGAAGAAAGGAAAAAAGTAGCAATTGTTTAAATTGTTCATTTTAAACAAAATATAAAGTAGACACCCAAAAGTGCCACTTTTTCTAATGTACATAGTTGCTATTATTAGGTTGGTCAAATATCTATATTTTCTTATTGGTAGATGAAAGGAAGTTCCTACACATAAAAGGACTGTAACATTTGGATACCATAAACAAAAATTACTAAGGGTCAAAATCTTTAGATAAATGTTCTAAAATCATCACTTCTATTAAGACAACATGTTTGTTTTGTTTGTTTGTTTTGTTTGTTTTGTTTGTTTTGTTTGTTTGTCATGTTGAGATCTCCTGGACCGTGCGTTCCTTGGTCGCGTGCTTGGTACCGTTGGAAAGCCCTCGGTGAGGAGGGATGCACCAGCTTGGTTTAGTGGCGTTTGGACGTACGGTGTGAAAGTTGTGCATTTTTGAGTTATTTTTGGTTCTAAAAAAATAGAAAATTATTTTTTCTTATATTTTGGTCACAATCTTGGTACCGTCGGAAAGCTCTCGGCAAGGAGGGGTGCATGGGCTTGATTTTGTGGCATTCCAACTCACAGTGAGAAAGTTATGCATTTTTGAATTTTTTTTGGTTCTAAAAAATTAGAAAATTCGGACATATGGTGTGAAAATTATTGAATTTTGAAGTTTTTATGAACTAAAAAAATTAAAAAATTACTTTTACTTTTGTTTTGACTAAGGCAACGGCACAGGGCACACTAGTTTCTTCAACAATAGGTACATATTGATGTGTAAGATGTAAATAGAGTGAGAATCTATTAAAGTAGCATTTTAAAACATAGTTCAATTTTGGGTGTACTTACCTTCGGTGGTTTGAAGTTCAATGAAGTGGCATTTTAAAACACAATTCAATTTGGGGTGTACTTACCCTTGGTGGTTTGAAGTTCAATGAAAAACTCTGAAGGTCAACATTGTATCTTTTTGTCATTCCAATGTGCACTCTTTGGTCACACTGGTAGAGGCCAATAGGCACTTTATGGGTAGGTACCTCTTGGTTGGGTACATTATAGCATTGTGGTGTATGTGATAAACTGCCAATACTGTGGAAAACAACACATGCTAATTCCTAACCTACAAAGCAAAGCAGATAATATATCATTCTATAATATCTAACAAATAGCTTACAGAAACCTACAAGCATCCATCTTCGAAACAACCAAAAGAAAAGCACCTAGAATTGATCGTTTCCTGCAGCAATTTGAATTCCACAGGCCTCACGGCAACTATTGAACGACACCACGCAACGTACACTCAACCTTTGAGTTCAATAACATCATACTCACAAACATCGACAGCATTCAAAAGCAAGCCATCCCTCGCAAGTAAATAGACAATGCATTACCCCCTCCTCCATTTCAAAATTGCAAAAGAATCACAACCTTAAAATCTCAAAGCAGTAAAAAGAAGAGAAGATGAACACGAATTCATAACAAAAATCACAGTAGAATGCACAATGTATTAGTATAAGGACGCCACTCATGGTTAAGGGTTTAGGGTAAACCATTCCAGGTATGCCTGCACCGACATGGGGGTACGAACTCAGTAGTCAATGTTAATCAGGAAATGATACAATTAATAGAACAATGTACAAGCCCAGCGTGGGACGAAATAGCCAGTGCTACGACGAACAATGAAAGGGATGGCATCTAATGAAGAGGCCCTGATAACCTACTGTTCTTCCAGAAGTTCTTCACTGTAACACCAAGAAGATCTTTTAGTAGTCTCACTACAACAGGGAAGTTTACAGTAGCTCAAATTATTCAGGTTCATCAATCACTTGGGCCTTACCAAGTGAAAGATTCAAGTGAGCACCGAAAATAAATGAAGCTAAAACAAAAATCTACAAACAGGTGATCAAATAATCCAGACCCACCCGAGAAGTGAGCCTGCAGTAAGGCCGGTGACTAAGAAAAGGGTCATAATTATACCTGCAGTCTCTGATTCTAGAATAGAAACATTCTTGGGGGCCACGATCAACAAAACGCTAGTCAAATAGCCATTTGAAAGGCCCAGTAAGAATGTCAAGAGAAACACGGGAGCCTCGGTACGGAAAAAGGCCGGCCCATGCAGAGCAGCGTAGAATAAGGGGAAGAATATCAGCCGTCCAAAGCAAGCCCGTACCATGAGGTTTTGATTCTCCACCATGTAAACGCTGGTGAGGATTTTCCCAGTCAAATCCGCCACATTATAAGCACCGATTAGCAGCACCGGGTACCAGTCCCCCAGGAAGGCTGAATGCACGTCCTCAGAGATATATCCAGGAAAAATGGCCATCGTAACCATGTATATCGAGGCCACTGAGATTGCTAACCACTGCACTTGCCCCCACACATGCCAATAACTCACAGGCTTGGCAAAATTGGTCAACTCCGAATCCACGGTAGTGATGAGCGAAATCTCGGTTGCGTCCGTTTTCAAACCCAATTCGCTGACGTCATGAGGTTCACCTGTTGATAAAGTCGATTCCATTGCTCCGATCTTCATGCTGTTATAATGCAGCATGATAGGTAGCTTGTAGACCATATTGTAGGAAACGACACACACTAGCAGAAAGATGGCCGTCACTATGAAGTAAACATCCGCACTCAACCTCAATCCTCTGACTGTTTGTGACATTGAAGCCTTTGTTATCACACGTAGCACAGATGCGAGCACACCTGCGTATATAACACCACATTCCGATTCAATTATTGAGAACCGGACAAGCAAAAGAGTCAATAGCTTCGATTGATATGACGTTGAACCAATGAAAAGTTCAAAATGCACTCAACCCTCTGTAATGACAGTCTCTGGGGAACAAATGGGCTTCCAAATGCACTCACACGTGTTCACAACTCGACAGATTGAGAAATTGTCCAATCAGATGTGCACACAACATGATAGATTCTCAGGATATACAGGACACGTGCAATTGCAGTGTGTTGCTAGATAGGGTTATGTATACGCAGCATCACTAAGGTATGTACACCTAAACAAGTCACCACCCAAAAAGTAAAACTAGGTTTACGGTCTCCAAAACCATCGCAAGCTAAGAAAGTAAGCAATGGAAGTTGAAGAGTATCTTGAAGCGACCAATCCGAGTTGAAGGAGTTCGAGCATTTTGTGCTTAGGAATGTCCAAATAAGAGGTAGTCTAGTGTCAACATTAGGTTCCCTCTGCTTTCAACTTTGAAAATAAAAAAAATATTATTGGACTATCACAATTACAGTACAATTCTGCTCCATTTGCTTCTTCACTGATTCAATTTTTTTACCCAATGCCCCCAGTCAAATGGTGGGATTACAGAAAGTGACGATTTTAGGATAGGTTACCTTACTGTAATTCATTCAAGAAATGCACAGATACGCAACAAAAGAACCGACACAAGGGCAGAAGGAGACTCTGTCTGCCAACATTAGGTTCCCTAAGCTTTCAACTTTGAAATCCGAATTTCCAAAATACAAAACAAAACTGCGTTATGAAACTATGCCATTTGCCAATTCAGAATCCTTTCCCAATACCCTCAGTCAATTGGTGGCATCGGAGAAGATGTCACTGTTAGGACAGGTTATCTTACTCCCATTCCTTCAAGAAACGCGCAGATACACAGCAAAAAATCTTAAGCAAGGGCATATAGAGACTCCAAATGCCACAGCCTGGTCATTGACTGCGTCAGTCACGTGGGTTGGATTCTGACTAACTTCAGAAACAGAGAGCACAATGATAAGATTCCTTACCTGAGGCAGCAGTCCCTGCAACCAACGCCTGCATGTACCGCTCCGGCAGCTCCCCCGCCGCCCCTATGAGACTCCCTTGCACGAGCGCATCACAAAGCCCCAGCACACTCGCCGCCCCAACCGTCAACAAATGCGTGCCCTTCGTGCCCTTGTTGCCCGTGATCCAGACTTCGTCCATGACGGGCACCAACACGAAGACCGTCAAGAAGATGAGCAAGCCGAGGTTGATTCGCATTCGGGAGGGGTATTGCTGCCCGTAGAACGTGAGCGCCAGCAGGAAAAGGAAACACGGAATCATATACGCGAGCGAGAACACCCGGTCGATATGCGAATGCGGGTACAGGACATCAAAGTAGTCCACGGCGCTGATGAACGAGTTCCATGGCAACAAAAAGCCGGCGCCGAGGAGAAAGAAAACGATGTAGGCGACGTTGTAGTCGTCCTTCGGAACTGCCGTGGCTGTCAAAGGCTGATTCTCCTCCTTGTCCGCCTCCCCGATCCCTAACACCCACCCCATTGTCCGAACCCCTAACTCTACTTGCGAATCCTCCTGTGCAGTACTAGGGCTCTCCGTTTTGCATTTGTGGAAGAGCAAATCACCGAGAGTGTTTCTTTCTCCTCGAGTGTCCGCGAGGCTCCTCCGCTTCAACAGATCAGAAATCCTAAAACACAAAGAAGGTTCTGTCACTGTAGCACTCGCTTGCTTTCCCAGTAACAACCTAATCAAACCTCCTCAGCCCTCCTCGTGTAGCTTTCAGCAAAGGCCTCCATGATTTCCCCCAGCAATCAATTGAAACATACGCAACAATGAAACACACACAAGGAATCTTCTTCCGAATTCTATAGTATGAATCCAAAACAGGGATTACGTCAAGAGACGACGCCTGTTGAGTGCAGTCGTTTCTACGCAATGTTGCTGTAAGTCCGTCGGCTTTGTTGAATTGATTCCAACACTCGGCAAGAGCTCAAATGAGAAACTTGCAAGAGGGACCCTCTCTAAGAATCCTCCTCTTCGGGAGAGGTGATCTCTTTAACCCCCAAAGACAGGAAATTTCCTCAGCAATTCTCTACATAAAATCACAATACAATAAAAAATTCTTAAACTTAACTCACTAAAGTGGTTACAACATCACTGAAGTTAGACACAAAACAATAGCATGAAAATCTTTCATGCTTCAATATTCACACAAAATGATAAAGAATATTTACAATTCTTATAATTTATCCTGAAAATCATCCGAAAATTATAAAAATTATTATTATTATTATTATTATTATTATTATTATTATATATTTTTTATATTTATATATATATATATATATATATTAATTAGAGGGGATTCAAATGTTAGCTTATTTTGGCAAAAACCAACCTAAGTTGTTTCATACTTTTCTTAACCCCTAAACGTCACAGGGGACGAAAAATGTTCTCACAACCTAAAAGTCAAATTCAAAGGGCTGTAACTTTTGCATCCAATGTCCAAATTCAATAAAATTTGTTGGAGAAGTTGCATATACTAGTCCAGTTTGTGTGATAAAATTTTCAGATCAATACAAGATGTATAATAGTTTTGGGAGCCAATTGAAGTTCACAAGTTCAATTTGAATTCACCAAACTACATTTGATGATTGCAACTTTGGGGGCTTGTATCTTTGTAATCTAATGCTTGTTTTTAAATTTAAAAAATATTGGATTCCGTTTCCACTGAAGTCTAATTATTGTGGTAAAGTTTTCATGTCAATCCGAGTTGATTTGAATGATTGGGAGCAATTCAAAGTTCAAAATCCAGACATTGGTGGATTCTAGTGAACTTTGGCGGCCTATAACTTCTTCATACAATGTCCAAATCCAATAATACTTGTTGTCAAAGTTGTGCATACTAGTTTAGTTTGTGTGGTTGAAATTTCATAACAATCCAAGAAGTTATGAGTGACTGAGAAGCATTTCAGTAGAAGGAGGTTTAGTCATAGATGTGATTTTTTGTTACTTTTTTCATTGTTTTTTGACATTTCGAATCCATTTTGCGGACACAATGATTCATTTGAATGATATTTTTTTCACCAAATTATATATATTCTGGTTTTGAATCATTTTGTAGCTTAAAGTTTTTTCATTTGAGTAGGTTTAGAAATCGAATTTCACCTCCAAATGTGTTTTTAAGAAAATTTCAGCACCTTTTTTCAACATTAAAACATTATAATCTTCCAATCTATATAGTCAAATGACCCCAAATTTGTTCCACACTATCTACAACATGCACACTACAATATTGTACATTTGAGATCTTCATAACTTACTCTAATTTTGACTTTTCAGACTTGCAAAGGCAAGGTAGTTTTTAAGCCTGGTTGGACCTCCGGCGATGAGGGGTTAATGCTCACACAGTGTTCTATGAATTTTCATAGTTAAAAACACATGGTACCTATTCTTACCTTGAAGCACAAAGTACTTAAACTTCCATTGATTACTCTTAAAATCCTATGGTGATTTTGGGTGAAAATAGGGGACCATTCAAGGCTAAAATGTAGATGGCAAAATAGAAAAGGGTTGCTTTTGGAACCTACTACTTTATTCTTTAAGGAAGGTAACTTAATTTTATTCTTTTCATAGGATAAGGAAAAAAATATTTTTTTAACTACGCTAATAATGAAATTTAGTATTATATTATCAATATTGTTATTACCTCCAGTGTTGAAGCCTGAGTAACTATCATTTCGTTGACAAATATTTTCATTTTCACCTTTCTCTTCATTACACCCCCATCCTCGTCTCTCATCACCCCCCTCACCTTGCCCTTGTCATCTCCACATTTCATCTTTCCCTTTCACATTCTCCATTCTACCCAGTCCACCAAGCCTTTCATTTTGCTTCGGGGCTTCTAGATATCTATTTGGCTTCTCAAAGTATGTTTGTACTTGGTGTTAAAGAGTGTTGTTATCAAGGATCTTAAGAATGAATTCAAACCTACATCTAGATTGGATTCACATTACAAACATCACCTCTAACACCAAGTGCAAATATACCTTTAGTTTAGGTTACATTTGACTTTCCATTTCATGCCATTGGTGGGATTTTTCAATTTTTTCCCACATGAAGACAAGTGTGAGAAACAATGAGAGCAGTTGAAATTACACTTTTCCAACAAAGTATGAATTTGATATGAATTTTTGAAGTGTTTAATGCATCATAGCCCAAAGAGTCTTTAGACTACCCCCAAACCAACAAAATCTGAATCCATAATGCTCATCTTACTCACCTAAAGCAATTACAATATTTTCTAACATGAAAGGCTTGAAAAATCAATCATTATATGGTTTTTATGGCCTTTGGAAGATTGTAAATTCCCAAATAGTTTCTAAACTATAGTAACATGGGAACAAAGCCACATCAACAATCTAACGTGGTCAAGAGATTCCTACATCAAAAAATAATATTTAATTTACTTTTAAATATTAAATAATAATATTTTTTTTTTAAATTTTTTTTATTATTTAATATTCTGACTACATTGCCAATTTGCTATGGTTCACAACATGGAGAACAAACCCTAAACAATCTCTTAGAGGCCCAAAAACTCATCTAATGTCTTACAATGAATTCATACGAAAAAGTTAGAAGTTCCTAATTAGGTCACTAATCACTCCATTACTGTTATATAAGACATGGATTGTGGCCCAAATCTCACATATTGACCCCCCCCCATAGTAGGTTCATTCCCTAGGTGTCCACTATGGGGTCATCTAATCGCAATGGACTGTTGTACCTTTCCATACATTGTCATTGCTTTGGCCCTATAGTAGATGGTGTGGAATATTTCTCACCCAACAAATACTTCATCAAGAGGTAAGTGGAAAAGTGGAGGTTCAATGTAATGGGTAGAGCGCATGGAGAAAAGAGAGTGGATACAAAGGTTATTAAATGTTATATTATAATTTTGATTAGGGTCCTAGAATCAAGTTTTGTTCCCAAAACTGCAACTAGTTTTCAATTCCATTTCATGATTCTAATTTTGAGTTTGAGGGTTTTATACTCGGGCTTGGCATGCCATCTATGGCATTGACTATTGGGGGTCAAGCTCGATAGGTGTGCACTTCAGACTTAAAAAGATGGTATTATATTTTGTGTAAACTATGAATTGATCTAGCTCTTTCAATGCTAGGCTTTTTTTCATATTTTTAAAAGTGCCAAAGTGGCACTATAAAATGTTATAGTGGTCTTCCAAATTTCAACATTCATCCATATATCGGATAGAAAATATATCACATTTGCACATATTACAAGTCTACAATTTGATTTTCATTTACAATCTAGTGATTTCATCCAATTTTTTTTAAAAGGAAGTGTTTTGGAGATTACATCCAAATGTTTTGGCATTTTTTTGGTATTTTTTTAGCCAAATTTTGTTTTTTAGTGCAATTTAGCACTAGAAAGCCCCCCAAAAGCCATGATTCAATGTTGTTGACTCCAAACAATTTATCCCAAAGATCCAAAAGACAATAGGCTCTTTATAGAGAAGTAATATCATAGTTGAATTCAACAATTTATGGACATTCACAACATTGTCTTGTTGTTCCAATGAGGTAGATTAACTTACAATGCCAAAAATGAAATACAAATAGAATTAGACACAACACACCATTTGAGTATGTTACACATATTGTTGTTAATCTAGACAATGGCCATACATTAGGGTTTCACGGAAATAGCAATGTTAACCCCTAAAAGCCCAAAGCCTTTTTGGATTCAAAAACATAGATCTAATTGTCACTCAAGTATAGAAGTCCCAATTATACAATCTTATAGTGCACATGCTGTAGATGATGTGAATCAAATTTGGAGTCATTTGGCCATATAGATTGCAAAATTATAATGTTTTAGTATTGAAAAAGGATGTTGAATTTTCTTGGCAATACATTTGAAAGTGAAATTTGATTTTTTAACCTACTCATATGAAAAGATTTGAAACTAAAAAGTGATTCAAAACTATTATACAAACACATTGGTGAAAAAAAATATCATTCAATTCACTCATTGCATCTGCAAAACAACTTTGAAATGTCAATAAATAGCAAGAAAAAACACATCTAAGGCTAAACCTTCTACTAAAATGTTTCTCAGTCATTCATAGCTTTTTAGATTGATATGAAATCTTAGCCACACAAACTAGACTATTATCCACAACTCTCACCAAATAAACTATTGAAAATGGACACTATATGAAGAAGTAATAAGTCGTCAAAGTTCACTATAATTCAAAAATGTCGGGATTTTTATCTTCAAATTGCTCCTAAACATTCAAAACAACTTGGATTGACATGAAAATTTTACCACAATAATTAGACTTCAAGAGAAATATTGTCCAACAAATTTTAATTGAAAACTAACGTTGGATGAAGGAGATACAAGCCCCCAAAGTTGTAGTCATCAAATGCAATTTGGTAAACTCAAATTGAACCTCTGAACTTTGAATGGCTCCGAAAAAATTGTTAAATTTTGGATTTACTTAAAATTTTTATAACACAAACTAGAAAAAAGAGTGCAAACTTTTTAACAAATTTTATTGAATTCAAACATTGGATGCAAAAGTTACAACACTTTGAATTGGACTTGAAACTATATGAGGACACTTTTGGTCCTTTGGAGTATGTAGGGGTAAAATATCTTGAAGTAGTTTCAATGTCTTTTAGATAGGGATTTTGTACCTATGGTTGTAAGAACCTCTAAGGGATTTCAATCAATGATTGAAGCTTCTACATTCATTTTGACTAATGTAAATAATAGCTATCCTATTAGGGGTCTCGATAATAACATTCTAGGGGTCAATTCTGTTTAGCAAGCTTACAAGTCCTAGTAAGAGATTTTTTCTTCAATTAGTTGGTGATAGTCTTTGAGATGTCAAAAGAGAAGTGGGTTGCAATAATATGTCTTATGCTAGAAAGGCCATGATACCTTGTGGCATGGCATTAGGTGTTGATGGCTCTTGGAGTATCAATTAGTTATTATGACATCTTTAGGAAATTATAGAAAAACATGAACAATACTTTTGAGGGCAAGATGTGCTTGACTATGCTAGGTTAGCCTAAATATGCATTATATTAACTCTTCCTTACTTGATTACAAATATGAAGTTTTATTAATTTATTTTTGATCTCATGACTTCTTTTGTTGTAAATGGTTATCATGTATTTTAAACTTAGTCAAATTTTCCTATTTTTTTAACATTACTATTATATACAAGCAATGTTTATTCTAGGTTTGTATTTCTATTTTCTAAAGAATAAAATGTAAAGATGCACATCCATCTTCTTAAACAATACATTTGCTTTTCATTTGTCTTCTACTCTAAATAACCTATTTGTATAATTATAAATGTAATTCTTTATTATAAATGAATAATTATTTACTAATACTAAAATCAAAGATATGAAAATTTGATCATGGCCAAAAATTGTAATACTTGACCATTAGTATACATTCATGTTGACATTTAGTGTTGTTACCATTAGTAGTGTTGTTACCATTTAGTGTTAAGGCTTGTAATTACTAAGGCAAATACAAAATTTCATGATTATTGTAGAGTGAGGGGCAAAGAGGAGCTAAGGTAGACAATTGAAGCCTATTACCACCTCAATTTGCAATTTGAATATCTTGGGATCAACTCCAAGAGGGACACATATTTTTCATAAGGATGTAGAGATGAAAAGCCAATGATAAGGGTTGGTGGCCAAGTCACTTGACTTCCTCATTAGTTTGAATAAATGGGCCTTAAAGTGGCTAGCCATTGAAGAGAGTGGCCTTTAATTCGGAGGTAGTATAAAGTAAAAAGAATGGAATAAATTAAAGTATTTAAGATACTATTTTAGAATATTTTTATATTATGAAAACCAACAAGGCTAGTATGTGAGTTTAGAATTGCAAGCCTACAAGCCTTGAGCCTAGGTGTAAGTAGGTACTCAACAACTATTAAAGGTGCCTATAATATATGTATCTATAACCATGGCAGGTATTTATAACATATGTACCTATAATATAGGGTATCTATAACCATGGAAGGTATTTATAACATATCTACCTATAATATAGGATATCTATAACCATAGAAGGTATTTATAACATATGTACCTAATTTCTACAAATTGAGGTACATTATTAATCATTAGCTGCAATGAGTGTAAAGTTTTATTTTAAATTACAACATTGCTCTAATATATTCACAATCAAAAATATATTAGACATTGCTAACCCTAATAAATTATCAGCGATTTAACAAATTATGGAGTTATTCAGGACTTATGGACCAAAAAACCATTTTGAAGACGTTGCCAAAGCCTTGATTGAAACTTGAAGACATCAACAGAAGTATCGGTGGATAACCAACATACAGGTACTATTATGTAGTATACAAGGTATAAAAGTATAGATTTGCAAGCCGGTTATGCTGTAGTTGGTTAGTAGTGACCAACAAAAATTGATAACCACCTAAACCCTAAATTCCAGAATTCATATTTATGGAATCTGAAAATTCCAGAATTTGTTAAATTTCCCTTAAATTCTCTCTTCAATATTTATAAAATACAAAAGACCATAATTTTGATTCAAAATCCAAGGGCTTCCTAGATATTGCATGTATATACATTAAGCATTTATTGTTCAAAATAAAAATCCAATTTTCATATTTTACACTTGCAAAATTTTTGCTTAAAAATTTACATTTAGTAACCATAAGAAACTATGAGAAATAAGGATAAAGATTAAAAGAACATAATGCACATACTTTATGATGGGACTTAATAACCTTGATCCATAACCTCAATCTTAACATGATTGAACACCTTTGAACTCTACTTAGCATCGATAATCCTAATAAGTTCTTGTGGTGTTTTCAAAATTGATGTGAAATGTCAAGATATGACATTCAAGTTCATATTGGAAATTATATGTAATTAATACAATGACCTTCAATATTGATGAATTAATTGTTACCTTCCACATTAAAGTGTGTACATTATTCCTTGAAGTTCAAAAAAATGAAATTAACTCTTAAAGGTTCATAACTACGTTTCACCAAAGCACATATCAAAATTGCCATTTCTAGTGCAAAGAACTATAATAAAATTATATACATATATATATATATATTTGCATATTGATCTGTGAGATTTTGCACAAGATATGTATGAGAATGTGTAGAATTTTTGACTAGGTAGATTGTAAGATATTAGTGTTCAAAGTGAAAATAAAAAATTTCTTTTGACCTTGTATAACTGGAATTTTAGACTTTGAATCCCTTTATATAATTCTTTTGCACTATAGAATTTTAAGGTTTAAATCTTTATAGTGGGGAATTGAATTAGAAATCTAAAAAATAAAAAAATTAATCATTTTCAAAAAAATTGCTATATAAAAGTAGGTATAAGATGGAAGGAAAAATTATATTATTACTAGTTCTAAAATGGAATTGAAATATATCAATCCTAATGGTCAAGTTGTAGCAAGTAATCTGCACCTCAAAGATGTTTTAGTTTTGAAAAAT
Source organism: Climacium dendroides (assembly GCA_950106755.1). NCBI lineage: Eukaryota > Viridiplantae > Streptophyta > Bryopsida > Hypnales > Climaciaceae > Climacium > Climacium dendroides. The sequence goes on from OX467092.1 coordinate 2,414,886, forward strand.
TGTAAAAATTGAATTTATAAATGAATCCTATAGGTTATTATTTCATGATGATTTCCTAATTGCTTGCAATAAAAGGAACTCTATTACTTTCACATCACTTGTCCAATTGAAAAGAATGAACTGAAGCTTTTCAGGAACATAAATATATATTACAAGAATTATTATTATTATTTCTTACTTTTTGTGTTTTTTCTGGTTGCCTTTTTAAGTCATTTATTTTGTGCTTTTGAGGGCATAACTTTACCTCGGATATACCAAATGAAATAAAACTTTCGAGGAGGGTGTACTGTCTTTATGGTGTCTCCGAGAAAAATTTCAATGACTTACATTTGTGCAAAATAAAAATAGAAAAATTCATTCTTACGAAGTGGCAAATTGGAACATGCGATATAAAGAATACTTAGATTTAACTACATGTTCATATATTCAGTCTTTACGGTTTTATGCACATGGAGCCACGGAGAGAAGTCCACTGTGCTGCCGAATCCCGATCCGATCCACCTGCGCACACGTTCTGAACAATTCTCCGAAGTGCCAGTGATGGATGCGTTAGACCCTGAAGAGTTTGCGGAAGATTAGAAAGGCACGGAACGACCTCGAATTGTAACACTTCAAGAACCGCAGGCAGATTCGCAGCTGTCCAAAAATGTCAAGAGTGTCTGAGAGAAAGAGTTCCTGGAAGTACGAGAAGGGTGGCAACATCGCATTCACTTCAGTAGAAGGACAACTCTGTTCATAAACCTCCTCTAGAATTATTAGCATGATTCCTCTCTTTGCTCACCAACAGATGAAAACCAAATCGAGAGAAAACAGTACGACCTCGCTATTGACCAGACCCAGTCATAATTACAGCTAATTGGACCGTTACACTTCATAAAATTTCACACTAATTGCAATGTCCTCACAGCAAGGAGTTGGTGCAATTACCGTATTCCAGGCATCACGTCCGCTTACTTTCAGCCAGCACTGCTTTTCTTATCGTTGAAGCTAAGCAGTTGTCATACTCTCCTTACGTGTCATCAAGTGGAACTACATGCTACAGGTCATTTCTAACAACCAAACTAGTCAGTTTACTACCGGCCGTAAGGCTGCGAGCTTACGGGATCTACACTAGTATATAAGAAAAACGCTCGACTTTGCCCTTAAATGTGCCGTGGTCTCCACGTCTATCATTCTATGCATGGTTGATGTCAAAAGACCTCACACGCAAATGCCTTGCTAAGAGCGTCCCCCCAAAGCTTCGTTGCTCACTACCTGGGATTGACATTACTGCGATTCCACTGCATATTTTGGATGTCGGTAGGTTTTCTGAAAATAATGACTACGTTGGTGCACCTTTCAACTGCAAACGATTCCGATTCAGCTTGCTGACACAGAAGAGAGAGATATTGGGGTCTTTAACGGCAAGCATGCGATTTTCACTTCATTCCTGTTTCCAAAATTGATTCCACAGCCCAGTTTATCGGGGTGTCTCCTTCCTGAATAGATTTTCAACGAAACAGATCGAGACACACTGTTAGTGACCATAACTATGCATTATAACAGGTAAACTACGTTGAGTGCATCCAACTTTTGTGAAACTGAAAGCGCATTTATACCTTAATGCCTATTGCAATAGCTGTCCGAGTGCCAAGGACTTCGCCTAACTTCAACGAACCACTTCCATCGCCACCACTGATGGGGAGCATTACAACCCCTCGGCTAGTACATAAGACACCAAGGTGAGCAACAAGCGATTTAGGCTGGACATCTGCTGCAACAATTACTGCCTGCACAGATAACAAACGTTTCTCGTCAATCTACATGCAAAAAGAGAAAGCAAATACTACATAAATGCTATACAGCAACGCAAAAACAGAAAAAATAAAATGAAACTGAGAAACAAAGATCATTGATTTCGACAGAGAAAACAAAACATGAAAAAACTGTATGACCTGTAAAGAGGTGCCATTGTCTCTTCTAGGATGCTGCTGTTGGCCCAGAGTCTCCAGTTCTGTAACAATGTTGTCCACAATCTTTGAGCGTTTTGACTCCGATTCTACTAATAACGAACTCGCCGTAGGCTTGGCAGGCATCCTTTCCAAGGCACGAGTCACGCTGTTGATTCCGATGCAAAGATGAGACTGCAACCGCCAAAATCCTTAAGTAAGCTTCTTTTTAACAAAATCATGTGCAAAGAAAAGTCGAGAACTGAAGGAGACACTCCAACAGAGGCAGATGAAGCTACAGCTCTCCTTAAACAGGTGGTCAGATAAACTCAAATGAAGAACATTAACAGACCACACCTTCCACGATTGTTTCTTTGATGCATTTGCGAACTAAAACCCTAAACCCTAAATCCAAAACCACACCTCACAATCAAAGGACTTGAAATGCAAAAAATCAATAAAACTCGTAAACTCAAAAGGTAACCCCGTTATCCTTAGCGCTGCTCCAAACCAAAGAAAAAGAAAACACGCATATCTTCTCGAATCCATGAGCAGGTAACGAGACAATTACTTTTAGCGCCTTTGCAACACATGTTTTGCTTTCTTCCTGGACCTTCCTCGGAATCGATTCTTCAGCTTGCTTCTCCAGCACAATCTCAATAGCACTGTCGCATTAACAGAGTGACAATCAGCACGAACGCTCCACGAGACAATCCCGGATATACCTTGAGGGAGCCTAATCATAGCCACTTTCCCCTCCAATGCTATTAAACCCTTTCACCTAAAGACATAATGAATCGTCATTCTGTAAGCCAAACTACAATGCAAATATCTTAAACAAGGGACATGATGAAGAGACCTGGAGAGCGCCACAAGAAGGGACTCCAGCTGCTTCCCCGACCACGGCCGCTTCAATCCAGTTTTCTCCATCAAACAAGCACAGCACCAAATTGGCGCACAAAGAGCAGCAACAAAGCTGCGACACGATGACAATCTTCAATCATCTCTGAGAGCTTAGCTCCCCCCTCAAAAATGGAATCATTCGAAACAGGACCCCAATTACACTATCATACAACTAGTTCTGTATTCCGATTCGAAGAAAACCTAACTTCACAATCACAGAATTGCAGAGATTTCCTTAGGAGAGATGCTACGAAACTCGGATTTGAGCAGGAAAATTCAATTCTGAAGCATCGTGTGACCGTGAGGCGAGGCGATTGTGCTAATGGAAACGTAAAAGCTGGCATTGTGGAGTCAAAAAGGAAAAGTTTGCAAACCCCTAATTTATACCCGGGGGGGAGATTAAAAAGTGTCACGTGTAATCTTGTGACTGGTTTACAACGACTTGTACTTCTAGAATTGGCAAAGTATATCTAGAAAATCCTAAGAGATTAGCACCATATTTTAATATATTTCAATTTCAACATAAATTTTATTATATTATTGTATATAGTAATAAAAAGTATCAAACTATTTTAGAAATAAATTCTTAAATGAATTTTTTTTTAAAGTATTCCTATTGTTGAAATTTAATTTTTGAATGTAACTAAATGCTAAAAAATTGTGAAGAAAGCACAATAGAAGTACCTTCTAAGTAACTTTCATGAACTAATTACAATAGGCTCAAGAATTGTTGAAAGTGCTTAATATGTGCATAAAATATATAAATACATGGGAATAGTTGAAAGTAGAATAATATATACTCACATGAAATAAAATTTTATATGAATTATTAAAATGAAGTGTTGGTTGGCTAAAATAAATTAATCTCAAGTAGATTTTGTAATGCTTAAAAAATTGTTTTAGTGATTGAACTTAGATAAATTAATAAAGACTACCCTATGTCGTTGCCATAATTAAAACAAAAGTAAAAGTAATTTTCTAATATTTTAGTTCATAAAAACTTCAAAATTCAATAACTTTCACATCGTGAGTCAAAACGCCACGAAACCAAGCCAGGCTTTCTAACAGTACCAAGAACGCCACTCGAGGACGCACAGTCCGGGAGATCTCAATGTGATAAACAAACAAATAAACAAAACAAACAACCAAATTTAAGGTATAGATTACATTGTATTCGGTATAGATTTACTTGATTTATATTGGACACCCAATTAGTTACCCAAATTGCATCAACCCTACTATTAAGATTATTGTGAATGAAACATTTAAAGCAATTAAATGTAGAAATATCTTAGTGATCAAAAACAAATTTAAAAAAGGACTTAATCAATGATAGTATTAGATACTTAAATATAATTATGTTTCAAATATTACTTTGTTGAATGTAGGCAATGTGTAATTTTTAAAACACAAGAATAATTACTATTCCTATCATTCAACAAATTAAATTTTACCACATTCTACACATTTTATCACATTTTCTTATGTTTTATAAGCTTTTTAAAACACAATTTTTTGGAATGCATTTTTGTGACTATTTTATAAAATCTAAAATAGATGAAAAAAATAATATTGAACCCTAAACTTACATCAACACTCTAAACATCGAAAACCCTTAATGTGTTGAGAACTATGGAAAATTACTATACCTATTAAAGGACAAAATTTATATACAAGATACACATAAACTAAAATTGTCCACATTTGTATGTTCCACAATAATTATCCTTATTTCAAACAAAATACTCTTAATACAAAAAAGAACTTAGAATTTCTCATTGTTCACACTCATCATATGTATTGAAAATTTGTAGTAGCATAAAGTAAAGTGCACAATAAAGACTAAGGTAGGGATATCCATTGCATCCACTCTTCTCAATTACATCCCTATCTATATTTGTCTAACATTTCATATTAGATATGCTCATCTTATCATTTGGATGTCATTATGAGATATCTGATAGTAGAATCACTAACCTTGAAAAAAATCCTAATCCAAAATAATCAATACCTACATTACAAAGTTCTCTTGTGCATTACATTAGGCTATTCTTAGCTCAATTGATATGAATGTAGCCTTGTGATAGGGTTCTTTGCTAAAGAAAAGTGTGAAATTCAATCATTTAATTGATTTGTCCTTCTCATCATTTTTGGTAGTATTTACAAAAAGTAGATTTTATTAATTACACAAGCATCAAAAATACAAGAGAAAGATAAAATCTCTATAACCATACCAAGAACAATGACAAAGACAAAAGTCATATCATAGACATGCTATTAACTATGTACATTTGGGTTTCACATGGTTTTCCACAAAATGGGTACCACCTTTTTATTATTTAAAAATAATAGTAATTTATAAATGAGATGAGAGTATTGTGGTAAATGAAATGACAATTGTATTTGAAAAGTTGTGACTTTTTTATAATTAAGTTCACAACTATATGCATCAACATGTGATTACTAAATGTGCATATTAGGTTTCACTATAGGAGCTACAAATGTTGGCCTCTTCTTTTTAAACATAGATGTGAGACATTTCCATTAGATATAGCTCTTAGACATTATCTATGCAATATGTTGATATGCATGGTAAGTGGTGTTGCATAAGCAATAGCATGTTTACAATACAACAAAGAAGTTTTGGTGTTTAGCAATTGTTCATTTCCTTGTTAAATCACAAATGTCTGTCATACTAGGCTCAAGTATCAATTCAAACCTATTAACAACAAATTCATGAATACTTGGACAATCTTTGCAATGACGATGTTGAAATCAAGAACTTAGAAGAGCATAGAAACAAACTTGAGTTTTCATGATGAACGACCTAAGAAGTTTTCATGATGAGCTAATGATTATCTAAGGATAAGGGACTTACATGTAGAAAATTATGAGCATATAAGGTAAAATGTAACCTTCGTAAATCACCAACAACAAACCCCTTACTCATTTTGTAGGCAGGTTATTTTGTACAATCCCACTATTATGCAAGTTTCCACATGTAATTGTGGATTGCGGATTCTTCATCCATGACTTTCATCTCAAACCCATTCTTCATTCAATTGCAGTTTCATGGGAATAGTGTATTTTGATCAATGCTTCCTCCCCTCCTACCTACCTACTCCTTTCAACCTCCTCCCAATCCCTTTGACTTGCTCCCTGCAAAGCTCCCTGCGAACCTCCCTTCCATCCTCCCTTTTGACGTCAATGTGATAGTAATTTTGAAAACACTTAGCGCTCCTGAAATCAAGGATGATGGGCATTGAAAGGCAATGAATTATTGTAGCTTTAGAATTTCAACCATAGTTTTTTGTCGACCATTGTTTTTAATAATACTCTCCAATTAAACTAGCCAATGCAATAAACAACATTCAAAGTATAACCTCAATAATGGTTGAAAGAATATGCTTCTAATTTTTCTAACCCTTCGAAGATCGCCACTTTGTAAATAACATTCTATCTTCTTTTGTACTCTTTGAGTCTCTAGTAAGGATATTCTTCTTTGCAAGTCCTTTAAGATGAAGACAATAAACATATTTGCTAAAGGACTGATTTAAAAAAAATAATACAAAGACTTTAACCTTGTAATAAGAGCAACTTATGGTGCGATTCTCCATTTAGCTTGGGGGGAACAAATTAATGGTGCATTTTAGTTAGTCTGCTATCAAATTCAGTAGCTTTAAAGTCATAGATATTTGATAATGATATTCCTATACGTATGTTGAAGATGGGGACAAAAGTAAAGGTAAAAATGGTGAAGGCAACAAGGATGATGAATTCAAAATCCACTTCTCAAATGATGAATTGTTGACTTCAAATTGTCTAGCAAAATAAGTAACAACACCGATTCAAAAAGATCTTGTTGTGTGGTACATTCAATCTTGTAACAATTGGCTTTTGAAAATCTTTTTGCTATTAGGTACCTGAATTCAAAGGCCATGTAACAATTTAATTGTGGATATGATATTTTTTATTGGATATTGTGGATTTGCAAGTGGTAAACCAAATTCTTGCATCAATTCAATCATTGTTGAATAAATAACAAAAAGCAGAATGCCTTTGGTCTGTATTTAACTTAGGATACATTCTAAAATTGGGATTCCATTAAGTCATTGTCACTGTAATTAGTTGATGATGTGAAAATACATTGCATTCAATCCTCCATGAAATTTGTCTACAAAATTTTGGCTAGACTTTTGAAAATAATTGAGAATGGCTACTCATTGTTTCAAATTGATACAACTTGATGCAACTTAAAAAATCATTTCTATAATGAAGTAGGTTTAGTAAAGTAAGAAAACTAGAAAATGTGACTCTAAGTTAGAGTTGGTTGCATTTTGAAGGACGCTAAAGTTCAAAATATTTTGCAATAAATTTTCATAGAAAGGATGATGTATCTTGTTCAAGTACTAAACCCTAAACCCCACCAAATCTAAAGCAATCTATTACAACAATCACACTCATCCTTCGAAAAGCTACGAAACGACAAAGCATAGAACTCAAGATCCTACTTCTACGGAGCTCTAGATCCACACTTCATAGAGGTTCAACAAGGTTGAAACAAGTTGTTGAATTTTGAAGTTTTTTTGAACTAAAAAATTAGAAAATTACTTTTACTTTTGTTTTGACTATGACAACGACACAGGATACACTACACTAATGATGATAAATAGTGTTTGCAACACTAATCACAAAGCATAACACTAATTGTCAACAATCCAATTAATGTTACCAACACTAAATGTCAACATAGACACTATTTGTCAACTATTGGGTATAAATTTTTTACAAGTTTACATTTAGTGTTACCTAACTATTTCATCAAAATGCAAAGAAAAACATATGAACCCAAGAAACCTATTACATGCTCCAAAAAATTACTGCTCAGAAAAGTAAACACAACACTAAATGCCAACTAATTGAAGTTTAGAGTGACTAGGGTAAAAATCTAGGTAACACTAATCACAACATAACACTATTTATCATCATGAGTGTAGTGGGTTGAAAAATGACCCACCAGAGGACCCACATGATAAACTACTGGTGGATCTCCTGCCAATAATTTCCCAATTCTAAGCGACCCTTTCTCCTAGTGTTATGACTCGTAAAACGTTAGCCCAACTCTACTTATTACTAACAGACCTTTGGACTGTGAGTTTAATTATGGAGACATACGGAATTTTGCGGACTTTCCTGCATGAATGTGAACTCACGGGACACCCGTTGGACTACCGATTCTGTAAATTTCGTAAGGACTATTAACAAAAAATCTCGACTTCAGATTTTATTTCTGAAAAATGAAATATAATCGGAATTTGCTTTTAGAACATATTTGCAGCTCTTACTAAGAGCTGAGCGTCAAAAATCAAGACCGTAGAAATGGGATCTAGGTAAATATCATGCATGGAAATGGTTGCTCACCAAAAGCTGCATTTTAGAAAATTGCTCGAGGATAATTCCACAAGGCCCTTCGGTTTCAGGTCACCTTGCATTATACTCACCACATCAGGTACCTCAAGGGCCCTCTGTAAGCCACTTCGCCAGTCAATGGCTCACAGCTATAACACCAAAACTGTTCACTTCCATTTTCTTAGGGCAAGAGAATCGAAAATTTTGATTCCTCCGCTAGTTCAGAAGTTCAGAAGCTGCATAATTGGTAGCGCTAGGTCGCGTCCGCTTGGTTTGAAGCTTTGAATGCAACACACATTCATATCAAGACCTGCTTCCGAAGCTCGAGTCTTCTAATTCTGATCGCCGTCTTATGCTTGGCGTGATCAGACTACCGTTCATATCACCGCTTGTACTAGCAGGCTTGTCTGAAGGCCATCGAAATTCGGTCACTTCCGACCATCGAATGTCGGACACCTCAGACCATTGAGAGTCGCCAACTTCCGACAATTGCGTGTCGCAACCCTCCAACCATTGCGTGTCGGAGACTTCCACGCATCCAGTAAGACTGTCTGACTCGGAAGCACGTCTCCTGACGAGGTCATCTGTCGGCGATCCTTGCTCTAGATGTCGGACAAAATCTTGTGACAGCGTAAGCTCCGAAGATGGCACACGACCAACCGGTCCCAAAATTCCTGCAGATGAATATGTTTCATAACAACGAGATTCATCAGGATTTTCCTACTCCAATGGCTAGTGTTGCGTACCAAAGAACTCTCACCTCCTTTAAAATACCAGCTCTTTCTAAACCCTCTAGCCTTTACCCACTAACCAGCAATGTTAGAGAAGATCAGAATCACAGTCCCCATTTCTGAAGCATAGACTCTAGGAGTAGACCGTACAACGTTATCCTCTCCAACTGCATCATTACAACTGAAAAAAAACAAGAAATACACAAAGAAGAACAAATGAATTACAGACGATGTTTAGAGACAATATTTTGAGAGAAGATTTGCTACATTATAGAGAATTACCTTAGCTAGAACATGACAGTACAAGAGATTAAAGCGATCAGTAAAGTTCAAGTACGCAACCTGTTGTGAGTAACCTTTGAACTTGTATCAACTTCATGCGGATGGCGGAGAAGGAAGGCCGTTCAGCAGGATCACCCCAGCATGATATCAAAAGCTCTCTCAGCAGTGGATGACAGGAAACAGGGAGGTCTGGCCTACAACCCGACAAAATTTTAACCATTAACTCTTTCCAGTCCAGATATGGATAGGGACTATGACCCGTCAAAATCTGCGAGCAGATCACAGCGAAGCTGTAGACATCGGATGACCTGATGCCTGCACAAGCTGAGGACACTTCGGGAACGGAACTTGGTGCTGATTCAGACTCTGATTCGGAAGAGGTTTCGTCTTCATCACCGTTCGAAGAATGGAGTCTTCGACCAAGAATCTTCAAAGACTCTGGCGATTTCCATCGAACCAAATCGAGTTTTCGTACCTTACGAGAAACGATATATCTGCTCTTTCTTTTCGTCCCAACTAAGCCAAAATCACTCAATTTCAAAACCTTCGAACTCTGGGCTCCGTCTCTCCTATGGGTGACGAGAATGTTCTTCGTTTTCAGATCTCCATGCGCAAGACCTTGCTCATGCAGGTACTCCACGCCCGTAGCAATCTGCAACATCATGTCTACAGCCTCCGGCAGATCGACAGGCTGCGTAGAAGTCGATGTAGAAGATTGTTTGCCAACCACACCCCGCTTAGAATCCATTCTTTTCTGCAATAAGCTCAGAAGGTCCTCATCCATGTACTCCAAGACGAGCGAGCAACTCCTCTTGTCAATGGTCCAACCATAGGTTTTCACGATGTTCTTATGATCCTTAAGACCCACTAAAACAGTGGCCTCCTGTAAGAAGATATCCCTCTGTACTCCGACAAAGTCTTTTCTTGCATACCTCGCTCCTTTCCATGCCGTTTCATACCCGATGCCGGACAAACCTTTACCTAACAGGCGCCTGCTCGGCAAATTTCTCGACTGAAACTCAAATGACATGCCCCGTCTGGAGGTCATAGAATTGTTTTCACCATATTTCAGAGTGGCCATGGCGAATTCCTGAACTTACATACTGCAGCAGTGTTCATGAAAAATCAAAATAAGAGACGGCACTCAAGCGGCTGCGTTCAGTTCACTCCTACAAGCATCGGTACGTCAAATATGCCTACGCATGATCCGCTGTGGTAATTTGTAATCAGTTTCCTCAATGGCGCCATTCAAGCTATTCATTATAATGACAGTAGCCAAAGCTGGAATTTGTGAGGTGATCGTCCCGACATCCTCCAAGCAACTCACGGGAACCTCGTGCGGATGATGTAACAATTGCTGCACATTACAAGAGTCACATTCTAAAGTTGTTTAGATCAGCTTACTCAGTCCTGGTATGTGTCGACTGAGACGAATCTGAATAGGAGATATTCAATTACGTCCGAAGCTCAAAAGAGAGGAATTAAAAAGAAGATGAGAGAGGCGTAAAGCACGTGGATACGGATAGCGACCTTCCAACCCTATTTGATACCACTTTCCTAATTTCCTTTTGGTGTTCGGAGTGGTGTAGCAAAGTGCATCTAGTCCAAAATAGACATCAGTTCATTCCGAACAATTCTTCTAGCACCAGTCCGAACACAAAGCGCAAACGGCTCATAAGATTGTCTTCTGTTGTACCAGTGGTACCAGTATACACTCCACAGTAAGCAGCCTCCTCAGGATAAGAAATACAGAGCATGCGGCGCTGACTCTACTAGAAGAAGAAATAATGCACTACAATCTCCATTTAGCTGGAGAATTTGCTACCGAAAGACTCAGCATAACTTACATCGTTTCAGGAGCGTTCAAGAAGCATCATTTCTCCCGGATTCAATCTAGCTACAAACCTCGCGTAATTCACAGACAGTACATCAAATTTGAAAAATACGAAAAAGCCATTTCGACCGACAAGGTTTACTTTCTCACCAGATTGCTCATGCACGATTTCAAAAATTAGGTCGACGCCGCAGCAGGATGCCGACGTTATGCGAAGCTTCGTCCTCCATCCAGCGCAGTAAAGGAACGACGGAAAAGCGACTAAAGCATAGGGCAAGGAAGAGTATGGTAAGAGCAGGTTGCGCACGGCAAGAATAAGTTAAGAGCTCGTTTGAACTCTACGGGCAACTCTAGAATTGTCTTCCATACTCTACTCGGTACTACCTGGTCCGAGCTCTCTTGGCTTCAACTTCTGTCCATAGTGTCAAAGAACGGTGTTCGTCGCTTTCTAGCTCAGTGTCAATTTCAAAGCTAATTTCAACGACTTCCAATTACATCTAACGTTAGAGCTCAATAACAAAGAAGGTCGAGAAAGAAAAGTGAAAAAAGCAATCCTACTGTACCGGTTGTTAGCGAAAACACATTTCAAAAACTCGTCTCTGAAATATTTGACCGCCTTTCGTAACAATGGCAGTGTCTAGGGTTAAGAAGTCTGGACTCGGCTTTATCAGAGATTCCAAAACTTCTTCTATACCGTACATTGCTACAGATTGAATTGCACATTCGCAGAAACAGAGCTATCAGAGAAATCGGCAAACAGAAGCAAGACGCGCACGGGTCCAGGTCATGATCTTTGAACGGTGGAACGGGGAAACTCATGGATGTTTCTTGTGATGACTCGGCGGCAATTAGAGTAGATTTCGTATGACACTCCAACGAAACCCTAACCATGCTCTGCAGTGTGAATGTGGTTTGGAAACTTGGATTTAGAATCTTTGTGGGTTTAACCCTTAAAGGATGGGCTTGTAATGGTGGAAACCATCCCTTTTGGCATTGTGTGAATAGTTGGTTTAAAAAAATACCAAAGTACTCACTAAAAATCAAACTACTATACAAGACCTTTCGTCTTCATGCAAAATTTTGAAGATAAATAATTGTACTTGTGTCCTACACACAAAGATTCTCTATCATTCATCAACTAGGAAATGGCCACAATGTCTTTGATGGATTAATCCTTAACAGTTGTGGCCTCAATTAGCAAGGTAGTCACTAAAATACTCTGATTATTGAACCTATAGGTGCATTATTCATTTCTACATTGAACAATTGGAAGTTATCCATTAGACAATTTGGATGGTCAACATCATTCAAGGTTAAATCTTTGACATTTAAAAAATCCAAAATCTAAGCATTTATTTTCATTGATAAAATTATGACCATTTTAAAACTATTGGTAGTGGCCAATTTAAGTACTTAGAATCCTTTATTTCTTAGTTTAGTCCAAATTGTAAATGACTCTCAAACTATTGCCCCTGAAATTCATTAGAGTACATTTTATGTCCTTTGGATGATTTCATACAAGCCTCAAGGATGAAAAAAAAGAATTTTTTTTGTTGATTTCTTGTAGGAGAGTTACTAAAAGCCAACTTCAATGAATGGTGTTGGATATTCCTTACTTTTGATTTTTGGTTTCCTTACATAAAAAATGAAAAATTCATAGTATATTGTGTAGTATATTTTGGAAATTTTTGTTCTTTTCTCTTGATATGAATTTTAGCCATCAAATTGATCTTTTAAAAATTTGACAAGAACTAGTGGCATGAACTAATCAAGTCTAGTTTCTACTACAATTTGAAAATTTGAAACATTCCTAATATTTTTGTTTTTATTACAATTTGAATGTTGGGCCTATAACCATGGAGTGTGTATTTACTAACTTTATAATGATATGACAAAATAATTTGCACCATATTATTCTATACTATATTGTACACTTGAAAAGAAGTTTCAAATTTTTTAAGCATAATTTATTTATAATATTAAAAATAAATTTTATAACTTATAGAAGACATGTGATTACATTTTTAAGATTTTAAAATTGTATGTATATATATCATCTTTCATGATAAAGGTAATGATTTTAGAAATATACATCGAGGGAGTTCTACCCCAACAACACGACAATGTAACAAATACATTGTTGAAGACATCAAGTAGAGCCCTCATTTGTTTAATAGAGTCAACTTTATCCTTTGACTTTTCAAAAATTTATCCCCCATTTACCTAAACCTACTTGGTTGTCATGTGGTAGCCATGTGACAAATTTTTGGCAACTTCAAATATGGACGACTTCAGATATGGGTGACCATGGATGTGGGTGATTTTTGGTATAGGATAGCTTCGGGTACTAAGCGATCGCCGGTGTAGGGCAATCATAGGTGGCAAATTAGACCCAAATTTGTCTTTTGAAAATCATAGTCAAGTTCTAGTACCCATAGTCGCCCCATATACACCCAAGGTTACCCTTAGATACCTACATGTACCTACACCCTAACTTGAGGTCATCCCTAGATACCTCCACATGCCCACACCCCGACTTGAGGTGGGTGCCCACTCCATTCCATTACAATTTTAAAATGATAGTGAATACTATATTGGCAATCTATGTATGAAATTTGTTGTGATGGGTTGAAACGTAACACTTTAAGAGTAGTGATTTTATGCATATTTTTTATTCATTAATTGAATGGCCTAATTGAATAGCACTATTCAAATTTTTTATCTTGCATTTTATCTCATCCATTATTAATACACTTTGGGAGTATAGTTTAATTATATTAAAATGGAACTATAAAGAGTGAAGACATTTGACATTGTACAAGGGAATTTAGTAAGAATCAATCAAAGAAAAGGTACTCTTAAGATGTGAAGAAAAGAACATTCAAGAATATTCAAGAGCATTGGAGAAAATCTTCTAAACTATAGTAGGGATAGGAAATTTATGGATTAGTAACATAATGATGATGAAGTTTAAGTAAACATCTTAAAATCATATTGTGTTTTTTGTCATATCTTTATAATATTGATGATTACGTATAAAATATTAAGTGATATGTATGTGATACATGAAGTATGCCAAATGCATTTATTAATATACATTAGGAGGTTAGGGTTAAGGTATTGACAATTTGAGGATGGAATGTATTATAAAAATTCACAACAAATTCTTTGAGAGAGATTGGGGAGGAGGATCCTTTTGAATATGATCAAATTGTGCCCCTCATCACATGAGAATGTTGTGGGACACTGAACCCATCCCATGAAGGGTGAAAAAGTAGGATTTTAAACCCTGAAAAACTGCTGAATTTATTTTATTTTTCACATTATTTTATTTTTGCAAATTCTGAATTCATATTTGCAATCAGAGACCCCATATTAGCTAGGTGGGGTCTAAAACATACCCTAAACATGGCTCAAAATAGGGGGCTTTTTTAACTTTTACCCCTCTAGAACCACCCAAAACTATCCTCCTCAGCTCACGAATTATAGTGTCCTACTTAAATTATAAGCAAACCCAGCCAGCCAAGCATAGCCAGCCACCAAACCAAAGTTTATGGTTCATGGCAGGGCATCTCGAACTCACCCAAGGCAACCAAGTTACAGTACCAAGCCAACCAACCGAACCAAACCCGCCAGCCCATCTCAGCCGTCCAACCATCTGAAGGGCCCAGATGGAAGGAGCCCTTCGAGACGAGGATTGTGCCCTCAGTGTGAATGCAAGGATTTGGAAACTCAGATTCTGAAACCAGGGTCGATGCCCAACGCTATCACTTGGGCTCGTCTGTTTGACAGGCTGCTGGAAGGTGTTTCTCTATTGTGCTCCACTGCTCCAGGTCCCTGTGAGATAATTTTAACTCCTCATGCTCGCTCTCCACTTGATTCTTTGCTTCCAGCTGCTGGATTCGTTGCTCCAGGGCCTGGTGAGACAATTTTAGATCCTCATGCTCGCTCTCCACTTGATTCTTTGCTTCCAGCTGCTGGATTCGTTGCTCCAGGGCCTGGCGAGACAATTTTAGATCCTCATACCGGCGATCCGCTTGATTCTTGCTGGCTTTCAACCCCTGAATTTCTTCTTGCAGATCCTTAAGGTAGGCAATAGCATCGCTTAGGACCGAAGCTTTGTCGTTCTTTGCATGCAAAATAACAAAGTGTATAGTCAGATCATAGAGATTACCATGTGCTATGTGTCTGCATGACGATCAAGTTAGGGTTTCAGGGACAGACGAGAGAAGGGGGGGAAATAGAGAGGCTTTGGATTTACCTTCGATAGTACAGGCACCAATTCCCTTAGAGCTGCGAAATTCTCTTGCAGTCGACGCCTGCGGAGTCTCTCTGCCATCATCAAGGTCATCCGTGCCTCATCAGCACCACGATGGAGCATTGACGTGGCAGAGGACGTCAGAGGAGGTCCTTGTGACCGAATACGTTGCGAAACAGGTCCACGGGTTTGGGCCGCTTGTTGCGTGTCCCGTTGCAAAGTAAGGATCTGTAAGCAACGACGCAGAAGCCTCTGGTTCATGCCTTTCACCCTTTTTCGCTGGGGGAGGGGGAGGGCGCGTGTTTTTTGCCATGCCGTGAAAGACCGCAGTAAGGGTGCAGAGGTTGGGACCACGGCGTTCCCAGTATCCATAGTGCCTGCAAGATTTCTCCAACTTCATCATCACGTACAACTGGATGAAAAAACATAAATCCAAACTACTTCAAAAATAAACTGTCATACCGTCGGCAGCTGGAGACGTTGCTGCGGTCGCTGGAGGAGAAGGTGCGGAAGAAGAAGCCGAAGGAACACCCGGTGCGCTGCTCCTCATAGTCGCAACTGAGGCAGTCCATGCTTCAGACAGAACGATGGCGGGACTTTTTAAGGGATTCGGTGATAGGCAATTGCCGGTACTTCTTGACACCTCCGTCGACGGTACCACTGCTGCTTGATGAGCAGGAGAAGCAACCACCGATGGCACCGCTACCTCTTGTGGCCGCTTCCCCATCGCTGCAACACTCCCATTTTACCACATCAGTCACACTCCTCACCGCTCCTAATCAACCCCAATCCCCTCACTCACTTACTCCAGACTCTTTTCACTCCCAACTTCACCTTAATTTTGACTGGGGCTAAACCTTGATTGTACTGTACACTAACTCGACATCAGCAGTACAGTTTAGTACACAACCTGTTGTGAGTAACCCTTGAACTTGTATCAACTTCATGCGGATGGCGGAGAAGGAAGGCCGTTCAGCAGGATCACCCCAGCATGATATCAAAAGCTCTCCGAGCACTGGATGGCAGGAAACAGGGAGATCTGGCCTACAACCCGACAAAATTTTAACCATTAACTCTTTCCAGTCCAGATATGGATAGGGACTATGACCCGTCAAAATCTGCGAGCAGATCACAGCGAAGCTGTAGACATCGGATGACCTGATGCCTGCACAAGCTGAGGACACTTCGGGAACGGAACTTGGTGCTGATTCAGACTCTGATTCGGAAGAGGTTTCGTCTTCATCACCGTTCGAAGAATGGAGTCTTCGACCAAGAATCTTCAAAGACTCTGGCGATTTCCATCGAACCAAATCGAGTTTTCGTACCTTACGAGAAACGATATATCTGCTCTTTCTTTTCGTCCCAACTAAGCCAAAATCACTCAATTTCAAAACCTTCGAACTCTGGGCTCCGTCTCTCCTATGGGTGACGAGAATGTTCTTCGTTTTCAGATCTCCATGCGCAAGACCTTGCTCATGCAGGTACTCCACGCCCGTAGCAATCTGCAACATCATGTCTACAGCCTCCGGCAGATCGACAGGCTGCGTAGAAGTCGATGTAGAAGATTGTTTGCCAACCACACCCCGCTTAGAATCCATTCTTTTCTGCAATAAGCTCAGAAGGTCCTCATCCATGTACTCCAAGACGAGCGAGCAACTCCTCTTGTCAATGGTCCAACCATAGGTTTTCACGATGTTCTTATGATCCTTAAGACCCACTAAAACAGTGGCCTCCTGTAAGAAGATATCCCTCTGTACTCCGACAAAGTCTTTTCTTGCATACCTCACTCCTTTCCATACCGTTTCATACCCGATGCCGGACAAACCTTTACCTAACAGGCGCCTGCTCGGCAAATTTCTCGACTGAAACTCAAATGACATGCCCCGTCTGGAGGTCATAGAATTGTTTTCACCATATTTCAGAGTGGCCATGGCGAATTCTTGAAAGTGTTGGCCTGGACTTACATATTGAAACAATGCTCATGAAAGGACAATACAGAAGATGGCACTCAAGCGGCTGCATCCAGTTCACTCCTATAAGCATCGATCATTCAATTAATCCTGCACATGGTCCAATGCAAGGGTGAATTGTAGCAAATTGCGATCAGTTTCCTCAGTGGCGCACTCTTGCGACATTCAATCTCTGCGAACAAATGAAACCAGATACAGCCATCGCTTGAGAGTTTGTGGCGATTGGCTACCAGGTATCTAACTAACGAACAGGCACACTTGCGGATGCTGTAAGAAGTGCTTACTACACTTGATATATCCATGTTTACGTGATCTTTCTCGTAACGTCCAACTGCCGAATCAAAGTGGGACATGTTGGTAATAGAGCTCAATCATAGACGAACGTCCGAAAATTCCGTAAAAAAACCACAGAATCGTTCGTATACACATACTGTACCTCTAGGTCAGTTTCAACACTTGTGTGTCGAAATGGTTAAATTTTGGAATTCAGACTGTACAAAATGTCAAATTTTCATTTATCAAATTATTCGAAATTGTTTTAATTCTAGCGATTTAGATTTCAAAATGAAGTAAAGACCTTGAAGTAAAATTCCCCTTACCACTCCTCATTCTCTTCAGAAGTTCGTCTCTCGTTCTACTTACATCTGTGGTGTAAGTCTGTTGATTGCCCTTTGAGAGTAAGCGAAACAGAGCATGACAGTCTAACCCTGCTGTTGAGGATTGAAGAACAGAAAGTGCAAGTGCTACACTCTGCAATTTCTTGCAAGAATGATTCAAAGAAGACTTTTTATAATTCACGTCTTTTTAGGATAAACATTTGTCGCCAAACCTGGTACACGTGTATCAAACTTCGCAAATTAAAACACTCAAGTTGTACATGAAATTTCAAACGCGTGCAAGGATCTTGAAGGCTGCAAGGTTAGATTTCTTACCGAATTGCTCACTAGAATCAGATGCAGCGGTGGATGTCGACTACGTCCTGCGGGTGCAAAGTTGCGCGACTCCGTGCAACTATGACTGAGAGGCTTTCCTTCCGCTGTCGGAGCGGAAGAGCACACGGGAAAGCGGCAAGAAGGAAAGCGGAAGGTGCATGTCGATTTGTCTGCACAGAGAAAGAGCTTGGCATGTGGGGTGGGAGGTGCGTGGAAACAGGCTCTTGTTAGCAGGTCGTACAACTGAAAGTCTGCCAATGTTCAGGGTTTTAAGGCTCGAAAAAGAAAGCTTTTCAGATATAAACTTAGAGCGAGTTTTCCACAGTAGGTGGTAAGTTGTCGAATCAGCACTCTGATCCCCACAGTTTGGATATGGGTCCTGGTTGAAAATTGGTACCTCTACCTTATCGAATCAGCGCTCTGACCGTGTTCACTGTAGTCAGGTTGTCTGCAGTCTATTCACAGCGGTCGGTTTGTGCAGATTATTTTATTCAATTTATTATCCCTAGCTACTAAAGTACAGCTTGAAGCGATGTGTTTTGCGTTTGTAGCTTTCTTCCATTTTGAGATATCTTTCACCTGTTTCCTTGAGGAAGAAGCATGATAAGTTTAGTTGCTGGCCGAAACAACTAAGCAGGACACTACCAAGAAAGTTCCGGAGTACGAGGGTCGAAGGCGGCTTGTATCGTGGTCTCTGTTCAAAGAACGCAGATTAGACGATGACCATTCTTTTTGAGGAGACGGAATGAAATTGTTATCGCGGAAGGTTGCTTCCAACTCGCTACAAGTGATGATCTAACCTACTTGTGCGATTGGAATGATGAATCTCGATTTGACATTCTTCAGTGTTTGATTGTTAGCGAACCTCTTTCTTCCGTGTGATCGACCTTGAAGTAGGGGGAACGTTGTTTGCGTGGTCTGTAGACCAGGTAGTATGGCTGCGGCCTTAAGAATTCTACGCATTGATCAATTTGAATTTTTCCAAGATTTTCGAGCTTGCTAGCGTATAGCGCTCTTGTCACAGAGGAGCCGTGCCATCAGTCCGCCGCAATCTCTTTTAGTAATCTCGTTTCTTGGATTTCATGTGAATCACGATCGTTTTAGTAGTTAACAATCTCATCAAATTCTTTTGGTGATTCGACCTTAAAGGTAGTGGGACTAGAAAAAGTGTTGCTTTTAGGTGTTGTTACCTTAGGGATCAAAGGGTTTAAATCTAAGTGATGTCTGGTCTTCCTAACTTTATCGTATGTGAAATCTACAGAACATGTTTCAACTTGCCTACTCATCACAAGTAGCATCGGTTTCCCCATTCTACCGTTCAAAGATCACAATCTTGAACCCTGCGCTTCCTTCCTACACCCAATACATTCTTGCTCATGTTTGCCGATTTCCGACTGCCCTGCTGTAAAGCTCTGTTCTGCTAATGTGCAATCCAACCTTCTTTCTTCGTAGCAACGCTTAGAAGAAGTCTTAGATTCTCTGACAATCACTTATAGCATAGCGGCTGCTTCCGCGGCCCAGACTTCTTAACCCTAGACACTGCTATTGTTACGGAGGGCGGTCGAGTGGTTCAGATACGAGTTTTTGAAATGCGTTTTCGCTAATTACCGGTAGACTTGCTTTTGTCTCTTTTCAACGTTCTTTGATGGTGAGAGCTGTATCCTTAGATGTAATTGGAAGTCGTTGAAGCTAGCTTTGAAATTGACACTGCGTTAGAGAACTTTCTCGAACGCCGTTCTCTGACACTATGGATAGAAGGTGACTGAGCCAAGAGAGCTAAGGACCAGGTAGTACCAGGTAGAGTATGCAAGACAATTCTACAGTTGTCCGTAGATTTCAAACGAGCTCTTAACTTATTCTTGCCGTGTGCAACCTGCTCTTGCTCACCATGCTCTTCCTTGCCCTATTCTCTAGTCGCTTTTCCGTGGTTCCTTTACTGCGCTGGATGGAGGCGCGAAGCTTAGCTTAGCATCTGCATCCCGTGGTCGGCATACTGCTGCGGCGTCGATCTAATCATTGAAATCGTGCATGAGCAATCTGGTGAGAAAGTAAACCTTGGCGGTCGAAATGGTTCTTTTGTATGTTTCAAATTTGATGTACTGTCTGCGAATTACACGAGGGTTGTAGCTGATTGAATTCGGGAGAAATGATGTTTCTTGAACGCTCCTGAAATGACGTATGTTATGCTTAGTCTTTCGGCAGCAAATTCTCCAATGAAACAGAGATTGTAGTGCATTATTTCTTCTTCTAGTAGAGTCAGCGCCGCATGCTTTGTATTTCTTATCCTGAGGAGGCTGCTTATTGTGGACTGTATACTGGTACCACAGGTATAACGGAAGGCAACCTTATGGACCGTTTGCACTTTGTGTTCGGACTGGTGTTAGCAGAATTGTTCGGAATGAACTGATGTCTATTTTGGACTAGATGCACTTTGCTACACCACTCCGAACACCAAAAGAAAATTAGGAAAATGGTATCGAATGGTTGAAAGGCCGCTATCCGTATCCACATGCTTTACGCCTTGCTCGCGACGTAGTTATGTTTTAAGCATTAACCTATTTCCTATGCCCCAAATTAGAAACCTTAGAAACTCGAATTTTTTGTCAATTAGGAAACTTTTAGTCAATTTCAACTCTTCCAGTGTTTGCCAACTTCGTTGCAGTTGTGGATATGTCGTGATTAGTCATCGTTACGGTAGGTGTAATGCTGCACTTTTGCACAGAGGAGTCAGGCTGTTGGGGAGATTGAAGCCATTTTAACAGGTCAAAAAGGAACTTTTGAGGTTTTCTTCTCTGTATTAAGCATTTTCTCTTAAGAATCTGAATGTTGTAGTCCCAGGATATGTAGAGTAAGAGTGCAGTCGTCATCGCCGACGTTATCAATGGTTTGTGCTTGTGTCTCGAGTCTGATGTGCAATAACAACTTGAAACCTTAGTTGACGTTTCTCATTGTTTGCATGTTTGTTTGCAGACGTTGAGAGAATCCGCATTAACACCGTAAATAAGAGATTTGAGTATGGCTTCCACTGGTTTCAAGGCTCAATTGAGGAGAGAAATTTGGTCACGATGCTGAATTACTGCGGATTTTGAACAAAGGTATGAAAATCATTTCATTCTCTCACGCGCTGTGTTCAAAGCGCAGCCTAATGTGTATGTTTGCCCTTTGTTTCTCAGAATTGCCATTTTGCAGCATAATTGGGTCGTAACTTTAACTAGATGACTATGCTGATATTCAGGAGGTGAAAACAAGGCATATTTGCAGTTTCTATTTTTTAGTCAATCCCACATTTTACCGACTTCACTATTGTATATTGGACACTATCATACCTTTTAATGGGCCGGGTTCTTGTGATTAATCATCACATTCTTCAGGCTGCCATTTGCATGCGGTTCAAAAGAATTGGAGTGGAGATTTACACGTATCATGCTAACAGGATACACGTCGATTTATGTCCCTGCTTTGAATTTTGCTGACAGAAGATGTATTGCTTGTGTAGCAGGTTCTATCGTATCTTCTTGTCAGAGGAAACAACGGCTAGGGACATGGATTGGACAGGCTTTCATATTTCTGTTGAACAATCGGTGTACTTATGTTGAAGGATGAAAGATGATCGATGAAGGATGAAAGATATATATTCATATGTTGCGGCTCACCCAAGCTACCTCTATTTAGAAACAATTCTAATCGGGATTGCATTCAAGGAATTCGATTCCACAGTTTCTTGCTCATAAGTTCCCAGCGGAGTTGCAGCCTTGCAAGTTTCCGATGGAGAGCAACATGACTGAATACCTCGACCCTGTTGGCTTTCTAGTTCCTAAGAACACCAATACGACCGAGTACCTCGACCCTGATGGCTTTCCAATTGAAGAGGACACTATAACTGAGCTCGCCGAGGTTCCTGACTCCCAAATTCAAGAGCATTCGAGGATTGAGCTCTTTGAGCTTGCACAAGGGTCAAGAGGTAGCCTTCCTGAAGCTGAGTTCTGCCACGGTCGTGTCGTTGAATTGCGCAATGAGTCGTCAGTTGTTCCCGGATCTGATAAATCCAAGTTTATTAGGCTGTCCCGTGAATCTTTCCCTGACCTCAAAGGTCCACAGTTGGAGTTTTTGAGTGACCTCTGCCTTCTTGCTCATCGTTCGGAGGAATTTTTTCTCAGCGTGGACAGAAGTCTATGGGTGCGGACGTCTATCATGTCTGATAGGGATACTCAGGAATTATTTTGTCCAAAACACGTAGTTGGAGACCGCTTTAAACTCACCTCTAGCGTCACCATCCAAAGCAATGTTCTACCATGTGATCCGTTCTGGACAAAGCTTCGGGCTGAAAGAGATGGTGCAAGTGAGAGAGTTCATTTCCCTTGCTCTATTGTGAAGGAGGCATTTCGACAGGGGAACACATTGATGGAGAAGGTTCTGGAATGGAGGGAGAGGAGAGAAGAATGTGAAATTGGACAGCATGGATCAAAAAGATCCGTTGATGGAAATTTTAAACCTGCGTCCTTGAAATTGTTTTGGGAAATACAGGCCAAAGGGGAGGATCAAGACGATGTGCAGTCTTTAAAGCAGTTCGCAGAAGGTTCGGGTGGGACTATTTGGCTGGTCACCTGGAGAGGTGGTATATTTGTGAGAAAGGACCGCGCAAGAGCTTCCAACAATGACAACAATGCTGACCCTAGAGACGATCTCGACACAGAGCTCAACGTCGTGGAAAAGCTTTCTCATCCGCACATCGTTTATAGTTTTGGTGTGTCTTTTGCTACCAGGAAGAGCTCTCTATTCATGGAGTATATGCAAAGTGATCTTTTCACTTTCATTCTGGAGAGAGTAACTCGTATGATGAGTGACTGCAAGCCACCGTTCTCGCACCAGGACTCCATCGACATACTCCTGCAAGTTGCAAAAGCAATGGCGCACATGCACGAAGAGGGTGTGGTACATGGGGATTTGAAGTCTCTCAATATCCTCATAAGCGAGTTTGTGATATCAGAGGATGTAAAGCATTATTTGGTCAAGGTTGCAGATTTCGGCAGTGCTCAGATAGTGACCTCGAATTCCGAATCCACAGATTTCCAACCGGGAGCTGCGACTACTAATTATGCAGCACCCGAGGTTTTAATGAGGCGTGTTGACAAAACAGTGATCATTCGTAATCCTGAGCTAATCGATGTTTACAGCTTTGGCATTGTAGCATTCGAGGTTCTTACAGGAGAGGAGCTATTCAGCGGCATGACTTCTCGGGCGAAGGTGGAAGGCATAATTAATGGTACTTTGAGACCGCCTCTTCGTGAAGAATGCCAAAAAGACAACTTTTTGCATGACGAGAGTTTGATGTCTCTTATTGAGAGTTGTTGGGATGGCAATCCCTCAAAAAGGCCGTCATTTTCAAAAGTCATCGATGTCCTCAACAGCGTCAGAACTCAAATTCTGGTAAGCTTCCGAAGATGCATTCCAAGATTTGCTTCTTTCAGTTTCTCGATTTGATTATCTGTTTTATTAAAAACAAAGAGTGTCACGATTTCACCCGTCACGTTCTCATCCATGCTATTTCATCTGTTCTTCCAAAACCCTATGACATCTTTGCAGCTTGTTGCTCACTAACTTATTGCAATACTTGATGATGCAACGGGGGGGTGTTGCAAATGTTGCAACAATAAAACTTCTAGTCTTGTTCAAGTACGACAGCAATAATTTGAATGCTCTATAATAACTGTAGTTTACTTTTTCACACATTTACTTGAACCTGAACCTGAACTTTTGTATTTTGTTTGTGGCTTTGCGAGCATTTTTTGGTAGATGCTGTATTATGATGATTAGGATTCTTTTTAATCTATTGGAGATAAGTTTATGCAGAACCCAACATCCCGGAGTGGCCACCGTGAACGGCAGTGTAAATCAAATGATGACAATGCATCTGCTCGTGAGGTAATTTGTAGTACAACATCAGCTCTCGTTGCAGAGAACTTATGCATGCATGCATACATACATACATACATACATATGAGTACACACATCAAAGCAAAGACTGGGATTTGGATTGACTCTTAACTTGTCTGAACAACATGCTCAAGGGACGCAGAAGTTCTGTTGATTTGTCACCTAACAAATTGTTTCGTTCTTGTAGGAACCAACATCTTCAAGCATCGATCACCATCTACCTCAGGTAATCAAGACTACTTCATTTGTTTTTCAAAGCCTATCTAGAATACTGGAATCTATCGTCCCGACCTGGACAATTTCTCGATAGTTTTCAGACAATTTCTGAGCTTGGATGCTTTGTCTACAGATTTGATAGTTCTAATGAGTTGATCATATTATTCACCAATATCTACAGTACTGGAAGTTTCTAGGGTTTTGTATGAGTACGAAAGGTGGTCACATATCATTCTGGGGGATTTGAGGCCACTCCTCTTTCTCACCTTTGAAGAAGTCAGTTTTTTTTTCATTTCCTTATGATTCTTGACTGAGTCGTGTAGGTAATATAGAAAGATTAATCATACATAGTGCTATGTATACTGATTCAGTGGATTGTGGAATCTTAGGTATATTCCAAATGCCTCGAAGGTGGATCGAAAGTACTGAGTTTTTCGACAATATTTCAATGACTGGTGATTATATATTGCAAATCGTCTATTCGATTAGTAAGGCTTCTCCTCTCTTATGCCAGCGTTGCTTGTGGAGAAACAGAGCGAAGCAACAACTTGATACTTGTACTATATTTTCCAAATATGACTAGCAATTCAGCCAGATCTAGACTGACTCAAATGACTCTATGTTATTTTACTCTAGTGCTGAGTTTTTCATTATTGATGTAAATCTGAAGGGCTTAAAACGTCTTCGGTGTTTCTGTGGTTTGTGGCTATGATTGGGTTTTTGTTCCCTGACTAGGGACTGCAAGATGTTTTTCTCAATTCGTGAAGCTTTTGGTTACTCTCGGGATAGAAGGTGAAAGCCTGGACAAGTAGGTTGTGCATAGTGGATTTTGCAATTTGGGGGCATGGGCATAGGAGTTCCTGTACACTCATTTCTGATTACTAATTTATCTGCTAGGCAATGAGGTCTTGAGATCCAGTTAAATTTATGACCCAAAGTAAGTACATTATTGCAATGTCTTTTTGCTTTATTGGAATAGCCGGGTCGAGTTAGTTTTGGGTTGCATTTCTGTGTCATAGAAAATTTCAGTTACTACAATCCATTTGTGTCATTCTCTTCGTCCTCTTAATTGCACTCTTCACCAAGGTCATCTATGTACTGAAAAAGGAATAAGTTCTTTGATACCGGACTGTAACCATATAGTGCCATATTGGCTCAATGTGATGGTTTCTTGGAAACGTTTGAGTGATTGTGTTTTGTTAGTCGCTAGTTTGATAAGCTACATGTCAAACTTAGGTAGATTCAAATTAGTGCAGAACAGAAGGGTGAATCTTGCAATGAAATCTGTTTTATTTTCATGAAACAAAAAGGATCAAGTTCATGAGACCTGTTGAATATTAGTGTCTCTATTATCACATACTTTGTGTTCTCACCAAGGGAGAGTTCGAAATCCTAGAAGAGTTCAAAGCTTATATCAGAAGGCAAGGGAGAAGTAAAACAATATGTCAGCCTCTCAATTTTGTCAAGTAAGGAGTCTATTTAGGACCACTTCACACTATGGCCGATCAAGTCAAGAGGCTATGGGAGTGAGTGGCCAAATCTTTGGTGAGAGTACAAAGAAATGGACTTTTAATAGGCAATAATTGATAGGAATAGGAGCTTTAGACTGGCTATAGTGTGAAGTTGGTGCCAGATTGCACTAAAGAAAATAATTTGACTAAAAAATGCCAAAAAAAATGCCAAAATACTTGGATGAAATTGCCAAATTACTTTGAATTAGAGAAAAATCTTGGATGAAATTGTCAAATTGTAGATAAAAAACAAACTCTAGATATGTGATATGTGCTAATGTAATACCTTCTTTCGAAGATGTAGATGAATGTTGAAATTTGGAGTACCACTATAACATTTTATATTGCCACTTTGATTTTTTTAAATGAAAAAAAAAGCCATGGTTCTAAAGTCAATTTTTTCTTGTGGCATGTCTCCAACTTTGTGCATGATTATATAATGTGGTTGTTAAGTAATAAATCCTTTAATGCCTAGTTTGGGGTCTCTATGAAGTACTTCAAAGATGCACCTATCAAAGACTTTAAGATTTCTTCACCTCTTGACTTTAAGAATTTGCAAAATTTACCAAAAAATTCAAAATATATCAATTTTTCTTTTCAAATTTATGCTTTTTATTTCTTCACAAATTAAAAATTAACCCTTCATTGAAATCTCGACTCTATCTATGCACATCAACTTAAATGAACTATTTTTTATAATTCTAAATTATATACGATGACAAACACAACTTGAAATAAATATATACTTGTACTATTTATTTCAAATAATGATTGGGGCATAATGACCTAAAATCAATCCCAACCTAGTTTGCAAATCTTATGGTTAGACTCAGTTTACATTTATTCCATTCCAATATTATCAAAATGGTCTTGGCTGCATCAAAATTGTACTCAATTTCACATAAAGATTGATTGAGTATAGAAACAAGTTTGAAAGGGTTGAAATTGATTTTCATAATGACAATGTGATAAATTCTAAAGATAAAACCATGAGCTTTACACACATGGTATAGGATTCACTTATTAGAGATAACCATTAACCCTTAATCCTTTAAGACCCATGGGTTTGAACAAAATGCGAATTTGTTTTAAGAAATAAAAGTTCCATAATTTTTTTTTAAATTGCACAAAAGGTAATGGCAATGCTAACCCCTCAAGGACCAAGAAGACACAATGCGTCTTCTTCAAATTTTCAATGGCAAATTCTCAATAGGTTGAAACAAAACTCAATATTTTATAAATAAGAATCTTGTAGAGTATCAAGTTTTCATACCTATTTCATTTTCTGATTTTCAAAATTATAATGTAAGAAATACTTTTAGAAAATGTAATCTAATAGAAAAAAAGAACAAACGTAATGTTTTTCTAATGAAAGGAATAGTAGGGATGGAAAAAAAATTCATAGACACTTTTAGTCTTTATTTTGCACAAACAAATTGGTTCTAGAGAATTTTTATCCTAATTTTTTTTTTTTAAATTTTAAAAATAAAAAGTTCAAATTAGTATGATTAAGAACACAAAATAATTAGAATGGTTCCAAATTTTTGGAAGATTTTCCAAATAATATGCTAATAATATTAATTGTTAAATTTCAAAAATTGATGCATATGTAAATATTTTAAAACTTGGCAGGATCCAATTTGGTTAGTTTTGGCTTTATACTCCTTTTGTTTGAAAATGTATACAAATTTGAGGGAGTTTTTTATTTAAAAATTTAAAACTAGTACATTTGCCTTAGATTCCAATATAATTTTTGTGTGTGTGTGTGTGTGTCTAAAAAATCATTAATCATCTTCTTATAATTTTTCTTCCCCCCAAAGCTGCGTCTTTTGCCTATAAAGTTGATCATCCCAAATTGCTATTATCTAAAAATCCAACAATCAAAATTTTCCACAATATATTCTATGCATACTATACAAAGTAGTCTTCATTTTTGTATGGTTAAAATTAAAAATTTCAAACACATCCAAGTGCAAATAATATCAAAGTCAAACAACTCATTGAAAACTTCCATTGTCAAAAAGTTGTTGGGCCTTAAAAGGTTAATGAAGGTTTAATCCCAAGAATTCACCAAATATATAATTTATATCTTAGACATTTTAAAATTTCTATACTTAGTTAAAATTGAAGTTTCAACTGAATTGAGAAAAAAAGCATAGGATTTGGTAATGAAAATATCAACATTTTCTATAAACAATAAACTTTCCATCCCAAAACAAATACTAATTAAACACTTTGCACTACTTTCTTTATAATTTTTGTTTCATAGTAGCAATCTTACTTTTAAATATAAAAATAGAAAGAAAATCCAATCTTGTTTGCATAGAAAAAAATAAGTTTTGAAAAAGGGATTTTTCCCATCCAAAAACATTGTCCCAAATTGGACAGTGATAATAAAAGGTTTCATTGGACCTCTGGGATTAGAAAGTCTAGGGAACCCAATTTTTGATGCAACATAGTGTTTTTCTTTGTATACTTCTCTTAATAAAAAAAACTTCTTCATGCTATTTGGATCTAATGACACACAACATTCTCAATTTGGAATCCAATGACACATGAGACTTCCAATTTGGATCAATATCCCCCCATGTTTGATCAATTCAATGGTGTATGTCTTACCATATTTTAGTATATAAATTGTGTTTGAAGTTTGAGACTAATGATGAGTTCATCTAACTTTGCAAGTTGCTTGAGAAGCAACATGATATATATCATAGTTAACCAATTGTTTTTTTTAAAATTCAAATAGATGTTATATTCAATTTCAAAGTTCTTCTTAAAGTATTGGAGTCTTTCCTAATCCATCTTAACCCCTTAAGAGCTTTAGAGTAATCCAAATTTTCAAACTTGTAAAGATGTATTATAGAATGCAACTTTGAAGAATACTTTAATGATGATTCTCAAATAATAGTTGTAAAATTTAATCCATAGATCATATCCATATGGTTAGATTCTGGTTTATAAACTAATATTTTCAATAAAAGTTGAAGGTAAAAATTGAAAACTTCTTATAAAATCAATTGTAGATTGAATATTGTACTTTTCTCTAAATTTTTTCCTTTAAATTGAAAATTTTAAACTCTAATCACAATGATTTTTGAAGATTATTAATTTTTATTTTTATTCAAGTTGTTTCTAAAGGGTCAAATTTTAAACTGAGAAAATTATCTTTTGAGGTCAAAACCACTTGTATACTTTGAATTATAGAATAATTGCAAAGCAAAATCTTTATAACCTAAACCATACAAATGTTAAAAAAACTAATACAACAATCTTCAAAAAACTAGATAGATGAAAAAACACATTTATGTGTGCTTGAAATGTGTTTACATTAATTTGTTGTTCAAAATTCAAATGCTTGGTCCTAAACCCCTCGAGGACCAAGAGGACACAATGTGTCATCTTTAAATTTTCAATGGCAAATTTTTGGTAGGGTGAAACAAATCTCAATATTTTGTAAACCAGGATTTTGTAGAGTAATTATTTGACATACTTATTGAATTTTTTAATTTTCAAATTTTAAATGTCAAAAAATATATTATAAATTATTTAGGAAATATAATCTAATAGAAAAGGAAGAAATTATAATGTTTTTCTATTGAAAGGAATAGTAAAAATGCAAGAAAAACATTTTCTTTGAAATTTCTATCTTTATTATGTATTAAAAAATTGGATTTGGAGATTTTTTTTAAAATATAATTTTTAAGCAATTTTAAAAATGCAAAGTTCAATCTAATGTGATTCCAATTTTTTTGAAGATGTTCCAAACAATATGCTAATAATATCAATTGTTAAAATTCAAAAATTGATAAAAGATTTTTAAAAATTTATAAATTAAAAAAAACATTTGTCTTATATGTGTGTGTCTAAAAAAGAATTATTCATCTTCTTATAATTTTCCTTCTCCCAAAGTTGCATTTTTTGCCTATACAGTTGATTACTCCAAATTCCTATTATCTAAAAATCCAACAATCAAAATTTTCCACAATTAATTCCATGCATACTAGACAAAGTAGTCTTTATCTTTGAACAGTTAAAATTAAAAATTTCAAGCACATCCATGTGCAAAAAAATTTCAAAGTTAAACAATTCATTGAAAATCTCCATTGTCAAAAAGTTGTTGGACCTTGAGGGTTTAAGGAATTTTGATCAAAACATAGTATAAGTGCATGACTTTGAATCCCAAATGAATGTCTATTTGATATGAATTATGATATTTGTACTTTGTTTTGATCAATTTTCTTCATTCCAATATGAATTACCCTCCATTTAAGTATTCAAATTAGATTGTAAGATCATTTTAAAAAATCAAATAAAGAATTCTAACTCTTCTAACTTGTTTATATTATCAATTCATATAAAGAATTCTTTCTTCTCTTCACTGATCTATTCTAAATTCTCCTTGAAGCTTCCTTAATGGATATTAAACCCTACAATCTCAAGACCTTTTTTTTTTTTATCAAAAAACATTCAAAACTATCATTTCTATTGTAAAGAGAAAAATACTTTAAATGTCATTTTTTTCACATATTAACTATAGGCTTGCAGTCTTGTATCAGACTAATATACAAATGTGTAGTAGAAATTTTAGAAACCTTAACCACATAGATTGCAAGATATTTGCATTTAAATTGAAGAAAACATGTTTTTTACACCTTAAGTGACTAGATTACTCACTAGATTATAAGACTTTGAATCTTCTTAACTTAAAATGTTTGTACTATTGATTTTGAATTTGTAATTTTTTATGTTGAAGAATTGAGTTGAGAATTTAGAAAAAAGAACATTCAAACCCAAAAATTTGATTTTTATTCTTTAAAAATTGTTAAAGGTAGAAGTAGGCACAAGACAAAAGAAAAAACTAAATTATTAATGGTTCTCATATGGAATTGAAACACACTACTAGTAATCTCCATGGTGAGATAAAGCTAGCAAACAAATTGAACCTTGCAAAACTTTGTTTTTGAAAATTATCAAAACTAAATTCAAAATGAATCCAAAATGTTATTTTCTCAAAAAATGTAGTGATTGCTTGCAAAACAAAAAGTTTCATAACTTTCATATGACTAATCCAAATGGGATGAATAAAATAATTACATGTAGATAAAAATACAATCTATAAGAAAAAAATTCCGATTTTTCATTTCAATTTATTTCTTTTTAGCTTGGCAAACTACTTCTAGGCCTTAGGATAGCATCATCTTTTTTCTTTGACAACAATTGAAATAAAATTTCTATAAAGGTAATATGTTTTCTATCTTCAAATATTTTTTAGAAAATCATGTCAGAATTGAAATCACACAAGTCTACAACGTAAAACTTTTGGATTTTTCCTTACTAGTGACTGATTATAGGATGTGAAAAGAGTTGGTTACTTTTAGACCTAAGCTTGGATGGAATTAGTGAAAAGTTGTTCAAGAAACCTTCAAATTTTTGTCTCTTTCTCCTAAACATGGTTAATTTTGGGTGGCAAATTGCCGAAAGCATTTAAGCTAGAGCCTACCTGAAATCATAAGAGTTTCCTAAGGAAACTTTGGAATTTTAAAGGTTATCCCCTAAAGGATTAACAATTCTACTTTTAATTTTTTGAGGATTCAAGCATGCTTTTTTGACTTCAAAACTTGGAATTTTTGCATGAAATCCTTAAAATGCTATTAATTCTAATCTACAAGTAAAGTTTTGTTTTACATCAATTCAATAATACTTTAAAAGCTATAAAGTTTTCTTAAGGTTTCAATGCCAAAGTGAGTAACTAAAAGCACAATCTATAAAAGATTAAGTGAATTAAATTTATTCTTTAAATTGATATCTCCACAAAACATTTGAACCACTCAATTTTGAATATTAAAATGAAAATTATGAGAAGTTTGATTTTGTGGGCAATAAAGGGAGAAAAAAATATATTGAGTTGTTTTCTTAATTCAATTTTGAAACTTTTACAAATAAAAACGAAAATATAAGATTTATGGTAGTTCTTATAAATTTTCATACCCTTCAAAAATTGTCATGGTTACTAATTGAGAATTTTTTTTAAAATTGGAAATAATTGTAAGGTACAAGTAATATACTCGTATAGAGTTTTTTTTCAAATTTTTTTGAATAGATATTTATTTTTTTAAATTAAATCAAATTTATTAATGAAAAATTTTCTAACATAAGTAATTATTTCCAAGATTCTTTAGTAAGTGTCATGAGAATTCTTTTGAAATTTTGTGATATAACAATTGAAATATGCCCCTAAATAGTTACATTTTTTATAATCCACTTCAAAAATATCCAATA
This sequence comes from Climacium dendroides, assembly GCA_950106755.1. NCBI lineage: Eukaryota > Viridiplantae > Streptophyta > Bryopsida > Hypnales > Climaciaceae > Climacium > Climacium dendroides. Next base: position 2,447,076 of record OX467092.1, read on the forward strand.
AATGTGTAAAAATAGTATATAAATATTTTATATACTTTTCAAGTTTCCACAAATTTTTTGGAGATTTTTGAAGAAAAATTATAAAAAATCTAAATATTTGGAGTTATATTTCAGTCATTGATATTTCATTCAATAGAATTTTAAAGTTTGTGAAAATCTTACTACAAAACTCCAAACAAAATTCTCATTTTAACTACTACAAAAATTTACTTGTATTAAAAGTTTTTTTCATTGATAAATTTTATTTAATTATTTTAAAATAAAAATTGCTTAAATTTTTTTGAAAATTTATTTTATGCAAGTGTGTTACTTGTACTACAACATGTCCAAATTTGGTTGAAAATCCCTAGTTTCTCAATTAGCTATGGCAATTTTTGTAACTGTTGGAATTTTTTGAGAACCATTGTAAACTCTAAAGTGCTTTAAGAACCATGTTCATCAAATTCCACATGTTATGAAGTCAAGAAGGGAACTCATCACCCATGAGTTCTAAGGAAATTGTCATTTCAAACTAGGAAAAATGTCATTTCAAACATGGTTAACCCCTAAAATAGCACTAAAGACACAAAAGTTCTAATCATGGCTTTTGGGGGCCTTTCTAGTGCTACATTACACCCCAAAAAATAATTTGACTAAATTTTGCAAGAAAACTTTGAATTAAAAAAGAATCTTGGATGAAATCTCCAAATTATGGATGAAAATAGAATTATAGACATACAACATGTGCTAATGTGATATTTTCTATCCAATATGTGGATGAATGCAAAAATTTGGGGTGCCACTACAAACTTTTGTATTGCCACTTTGGCACTTCATCAAAAATGAAGATAAAAAAAGGCCTTAGTTCTGATCAAGGCTTTTTTTTTTCATTTTTTAAAAAAGTGCCAAAGTGGCGCTACAAAATGTTATAGTGGTGCTCCAAATTTCAACATTCATTCACACACAGTTGGATAGAAAATATCACATTAGTACATATCACATGTTTATGATTCGGTTTTCATTCACAATTTGGCGATTTCATCCAAGATTTTTTTCTTAATTTGAAGTGTTTTGGTAATTTCATCTAAGTTATTTTTGGCATTTTTTTTGACATTTTTTAGCCAAATCATTTTTTCTAGTGCAATCTGGCACCAGAAAGCCAAAAAAAAGAAAAACCTTGGTTCTGATGGATGACTTCCTCTCTTATTGTAGAAACAAAGAATGCATCTAATGAACCAGAAATTGAATCATGTTTGAGTGAGTGCCCTGTCACAAAGGCATCGTCCTTCCAAGGTTAAACTCACTCACCCACATTCGCAACAGAAACCCAAGCTTTCTTATTTTATTATTACTGCACGGTCAACACCCCGAACTGATTGCCCCAGATAAGTCAAAACCATCTTCCTCCTCTCACGTTGCCATCATTCCGTGGTTGCTAAAAACACCGAGAATCAACCCAATTCAGACCGACAATCAATCAAAGGGTGTGGGAACCTGAACCCCACCTTGAAACCCAAGGATCCAACTTGGAATCCGGACTGGGGAAGCATTAATGATTCGGTGCACGCCATGAAAGCCACTCCCACGAAGGAAAGCCCTCCCCGATTCTGTTACGTAGCGCGAAATTCCACTAACTAAATCCTCGCAAACAACAACAGCAATCAATGACTCCCTTGAATTCCAAGTGTCTTTAAGAATTATGGCATTGAAGAACTCAGCAATTGCAGAGCAATGGCGGGTGATGGGGGCGCCAAAGGAGATGGGACAACCGGCCTTTTCCCAGTATAAAAGGTATTATATCTCCACATGCCGATCTCCCCCTCACGGCATGCTTTCAGCTGAACAGGGCTGTTGAACTTACCTCTTGGCTGGCTCGCCCTACAATAGCCAACAACGCTTGGTGCCTTCAATTCCGGGTGCCTTCAATTCGCTTCTACTTTTTCCTTCTAGAGATTGTGTGGTGAGTCAGATCGTGTGGTGCTGTAATTCTCGGATGTTCAGAACCTACCCTACAAGTTTGAATTCATTGAGAGCCGCGCCGGGGGAAGCTTAATATTTCCATCCGGGCAGCTTTGTCGCTGTTTTTTCTTATTAGTTACAGAGTGCTATGCAAAGGATGAGTGAGGCCGATGGATATGTTCGAATTAGAGTTCTGGAGGGGGCCGAGTGCAGAAGGCATGCAGCCCAAGTTAGAGTGTTTGGATTCCGAATTGATCCGTAAGATTGGGGTGAATTTGCAGGGGCTTGGGCCATTCGAGTGGTGAGTGTTGGGAGTACTGTGAGATTTTCGTGAGATTGTTGTTGATAGTAGCATTGTGAGATCGTTTTCGGTAGCGATATGAGATTGTTTTCGATAGTTTTGTGAAATTGTTTAGGGTAGTATTGTAAGATTGTTTGGGGAGTATTTGCGAGATTGTTTTCGGGAGTGTCCTGAGCTTATTTTCGGCACTGTTCAGAGCTTGTTGCAGGCAGCATTGTTAGCTTGTTTCCGGGAGTGTTTATATATATATTCTGAGATTGTTTTCGAACGAGGAATTCATTGGTTTCCCGTGACCCAAGCCATGGGCTTATGTCTGAGCTGTCGCTGCGGCGAATCCCACCCCAAGTCCTCACTGCTCCCCCTCTCAACCCCCCAAGTCCCTCCTTCCTCCTCCCCCTCCCTCACCACCTTCCTCCACCTCTGGACCACCGAGACCACCGACACCACCGACACCACCTCAGAAACCACAAACAAACTCTCACAATATCCCCTCCAAACAACACCCTCAGTCGACGATTGTTCCCATCTCACCATCCCCCACAGCAGCGAACTCTTCTCCTTACCCAGCTCCGACGCGGGATCCATCGCTCGCTCCTCCACGTCTTCCACCTCTCTCAGTTGGTCCATGGAGAATCCTATTAAACCCAATATTCAGTTCACCAATCAGTCCATGCAGCCACGAGGGAGCAGCGCGGCTCGCAGGAAGTCGTGCTCCTCGCTCGGCCAGCAGGAGCTGCTTCCGGAGCACTGGCATAAGAAGAGCCGGGCGGACACGATTGCGCGACTGGAGAAGTTTTGTGACGTGAAATTTTTTCTGGAGAATGGAACAAGCTCGCAATCATGGGTAGTACCTCACTCCAATGCGGACTACGGCTCCACCATTCTGGTGCAGGAGTCGTGTCGTGACTTCGCACAGAAGCTTCTTTGGATTGCAAATGATCACTCGGGTGGCATGTTTTCGCGATGCGATGGGGATGCAAAATGCGAGGTTGTCGTCACCAACGAGCAAACACAAAGTGAGACTGTGCCCGCGGGTGAGAAGAGCTTCCGTAGGGAGACAGAGAATTTCCATGAGACTGTGCCCGATGTTGCGAACTTTCTTAGAGATGCAGAGAATTTAGAAAGCAATGTGCCCGTGGTTGCGAGCTTTCTTAGGGATGCAGAGAATTTTCAAAGCAATTTGGACGCGGGCGAGACGCCCGTGATGAGCAGGCTTCCGAGTTTGCGGTTTTATGATGGGGAGGAGAATATTCAGTTTACGGATTTCGAAGCAACGTTCGAATTGCTGGCCGCGGAGATGAGTGCATTGCATTGTAGTGTTGAAGCTGATCAAGCTTCGAGAGCTTCGGTTTCTACCGAGAATGTTGCACCCGGGCTTGGGGTGTGTCAGTCTGCTCATCGACAGTCTCGGGCAAGGTCAGACTTGGGCGGAGGACGGCAATTTAAGGTAGGATTTAAACCGAAAATAGACACGGTTTGGATTGATCAGATATTTGTTGATGTTGCTATAATTCTGAACTGGTTGCAATCAAAGGAGAAGCTTTTATCTGCGCTGAAAGTTTCTTTGAGTACGACATTCTTTGAAGTTCTTGTGGAAGTCTCGATGATCTCCAAGTAGCAGTCACATCTCTCTGCTATAAATTTGTAGACTCCCTCATCAAAAAAGCTGTCGAATCCTTGCCTGAGGCACATGGAAATCAAAGGGGATTCTGGAGCACTTAAGTATGTATTGTTTGGATAGGGTATGCAGAAGTAATGAGAGCGCAAAGGTTTCTTAGTAAAATGATTTGAAACTAACGCAAGATTTGATGTTTTAGGGGTATGGTGATGCTGAACCTTCTCGTAGTCAATGGGTAACTCGTTGTCCGAGATTATAGGTTGTTGGAAATGAGGACACTTTTGGACTAGTTTTCTTCTACCTCACTAGCCATGATTAAGAAGAGAGTGGGGTTGGGTTTAAGAGTGCACTATAACCGCCAGTCTCACTTTGACACATACTCTGATGCATTTTTTTGAAGAGCGGGAGAATGTTTTTGTGGACCAGCTGTTAAATTGACTAGCCAGGCTGATGGAGAGTTGTTGTTTTTCTTTCCTGTTTTGGATTTAGGGTTCCCAGCAGAAAGGTCCGAAGAACCCAAAGTCGTTCCGATCAGCCCTGTCGGATATCAGCTCCAACGATACACCTGCGGATGAGCCTCTAGGGCGGAAGAATCATCAACCCTTGAAATCACAGACATCAACCGGAATGCTGAAAAGAGGTGGTTCACGGTCATTGGACTTACAGAACTGTTCTCTTTCTCATCTGGAGCTTGATAAACTCTTGAAGACCAAACGATGGCAATTGCCGCAAGGTATGTTCACTCTCTCACTGGCACATTGTCACCAAAACAAAACAAAACAAACTAAAGTTCATTGTCTACAATTGAGGATGATTGGTCTTATTAGTTTGTAACTTTTATGACGTTATTCAGACCATTCTATTGCAGATGGCCTCTGGTGATTGTGACCGAGGACCGTTCCAGAGGGACGTTTTGGATTTCTTCACTTTCACATTCGGGTTTTAGAGCTCTATCTGATGTTTCAGTTGTTTGGGCTTCTGGTTTATCAGGAGCAGCAGAAACGTTATGTAGAGGAGGGCCTCAGAGAATTGAAGCGGAAGAATCTCAGAGAACTGAAGTTGCAGACTCAACAACTATTGAACAATTAGCCGGTGACGAAGGCGGCAGTGCACCATCTCCATCGGGAGACTCTATCCCATCACAGTCGCAGCCAATGAAGGTCTGATTCACCACTTGCATGTTTTATGTCTCTCAAATTTTATTTAGGCTTAAGGTTAGTATACCCAAGTAAGAAATCTGACCCCTACGTACCAGAATCCTACATTTAAATCTTTCAATGTATAACAGCATACTGTGTCAATTTGGGTGCATTGTTGATTTGGAGTATATTTATCTTAGTTGGTATTTGCTTTGAACCCTCTACTTTTGCTTTCATATTCACCAAGCACATTGCGGTTGGAAAAGAGGAAGGTTTAGAATCATAACCCGATTTTCTTTGTGATCTTGCTGGGCCGTCTGTCAACGATTGTCTCTAAGCACTCACCTCAAAAATGATAGCCATGCTAAGTAGCTGATTATGACCATTCCTCACTATACATATCCAGAAGGAAAACAGCATTCATGGATCCATTTTATGTCACCAGGGAAGAATGTCAGTCTATGGAGGAGAAGAAGAAGAGCGATTTCCAGCGTCTGTATGCACAGACGATGCCAACGGAGGAGACGAAACACCAATTACTCATGATAATTCAGACAAATCCTTGTCACAGGCTTTTGACAAGCTTCCAGAAACCCCTCCTGGAGAGCTTGCTTCTGAAGACACCTCTCAACTTCCAGAAGCTACAACAGACTTTCTGGAGTTCTCTGCTGATGGAGCCCAAACTGCTACAGAAGCGGCAGCTGACTGCAGGCCGCGATGGTCGTGTGAAAATAAGAATTGGCGTGAGGCACCGAGCTCTTTGGGCAACACGGTAATCTCCACGTACTAGACTGGCCTGAACTGACAATACCTCACATCTTCTATTAAATTGAACTGGAACAGATCCTGTTGCTGCACCAGTGAGAAAGGTTTCATCAACGTGCACGGTTTCATTTTCATTGAGAAGGCTTGGAGATGTCATTTGGATTTAGTAAGAACAAACAAATAGATTAAAAATTTGAGTGAGTGAAAATGTGACACAGTTTACATTTCATAGAACAGATACGCAACGCCACATTTTCATTGCCGTGGATGGTCATGTTCTCATACACTTCGTTCATCAAAAACAAAGAATGATGGATGTAGTGGGGGAACTAACTAACCGGGGAACTGACCAATCTTCAGTTTAGACCTCTGACTGCTCTCAATCTTTTGAGAAGGAACTTATTCGTCCTTTCATAATGGGAGTTTGCAAAGGGATGGATCTGTATTACCTAAGACAATTAAATGTTGCTAGCCCAATTGCCGTGAAATTTTGCAGGTGCACCTGAGCTTCCAGCCCTTCACGAACCGGACTGCTTACCAGAAACCTTACCGGGAGCTTTATCAGTAGATGTGCCTATCGATCCAACACTGCAATTCAGCAACATGAAGGCCTGTATTTGACTACGTTACTGTTGTCAGTTCCAGGTTTTGTTTATCCAAAGGTGTGCAAGACATGCAGCAAGGATTTGACAATGCTGTTGCAAAAAGAATGGTGTTTGGATCTCGGTCATAATCTCCGAATGAACTAGTATTGAAAAGGAGTGATACCCAAAATAGTCTCCATGATATACCTCTATTTGAATAAACATTTTATTGGAAAAATAATTTATAGGATTTATTTCTGGATTCAATTTTTGCAATTTTGGAAACAAGAAGTTTCACAAGGTTAAGGTCTCTTGCTAGAAAGAACAATCTCATTGTTCACATTAGTGTGTTTCAATTCCATCTTAAACCTACTTCTACTTACCAATTTTTGAATGAGAAAAAATTATGTGTGTGTTTTTTTCAAATTTTTTTCCTAGACACTCAACTCAATTCTTCAACATAAAAAATTAGAAATTCAAGAGTAGTGGTATAAAAATTTTAAACCGAAAAGATTCAAAGTCAAGAAATCTAATCAAGCAAGATACAAAAAACCTTGTATTCTTCACTTTAAATGTGCAATCTATAATATCAAAGATTATGAAATTTCTTCCAAACATTTTTACACTAGCTTAGTGTAAGATTTCAAAGTTAGATATGTCAAAAAAAAGATCAATTTTAAAAGTTTTTTGCTCTTCGCAACAAAAATGGCATTTTGATAGAAAAAAGGCCTTGGGACTTAAACAAATTAAATCATACTCTTCTATTTCCTACTTTTTTCAATTATGAACATGAAATTTTTTCTATTGAAATTTTTTAATTGAATTCCCAACTTATTTCTTCAACATATTATAGAGAGTTTGAAGTTGTAAGATATAGAAGCTTATTGCCCATTTCCAACCATTTACAGTATTCAGCATAGTTGCCTATTGGGTTTGGTGGGGGAAATATTTTTCCCAAGCAGGGAAATAGACTTCAGACAAAATTGAAATTTTTTGGTACTTTTTGGCCCAAGAACAAAACTACTGTGAATTTTTTTTGTCAAGATTCTTTAAACCCCTATTCTTGTTATGTAGGTGTCTAATTCCAACTGTAGGCTGGTCAGAAAATTGATCAAAAATCAAAAACCCACAATTCATCATCCCGTAGCAGTTAAACATGGACGTGCAAACAGAAATACAACAACCTACAAGTTAAAAATGGGTACCTTAGCAATTAAACATGGATGTGCAAATGGAAATACAGCAGCCTATAAGTTAAAAATGGGGGGTTGGTCGGAAGGGGTTGCTTACTCTACTCACTTTAGTTAAGTTTGAAAGATGAAACCTAACCACTTGGGAAGAGTTTAAAATACTTCTTTCTGAAATTAAAGCATCATGATCTAGAAACTGGTAAGGTTCTTATTCTGAATTTGAGGAAGGTGTACTCTAACAAGTTAACAAAAAGTTCCTATGGTTGGATTCGTTATAAGTACTTCGAAGGAGATTTGGGCCTAAAAACATCAAATTCCTGAAGGGTTAACTAAGACATTTCGTTGATGTTGACCTAACTTATGTCACAGTACTTCAGAACCACCAGCCAATAACCACTCGCACAATCACCGACTGTAACAAACGACATAGTATTTCAAATCTTATACTACTAGCAAAAGCAAGCTGCACACTAATTCTCAATCACAACGGACATACCAACATATAGAGCTTGTCCAAATAACAGCAACAAGTGAAAAATTCAACAATCAACAACTATTACCCAAAAAATGTTACAACTCACACAAAAACTGTTACAACTCAGCCAGCGTTGCCGAACCGAGAGGATTGGAAGCTCACAGTACAAAATGAACTGGAGACAGTTGACTTAAAAGTTGAAAGCTGCAATGTCAACTAGCTTCGTTAAATAAAAGGGACAAGTATGAACATCTGAACACAAAAGAAACGACCATGTGATTGGACATGTCGTTGCAGATCGCTCAGCTTAGCTTATTGTTGAACAGGCAACTGCGGACATTTCTCCAACATGTCATAGTGCAAAACAAAGTTCTCCTGATGACAAACCACCAGATTCCGTTATTTATTCCTCCACAAATTCCAGAAATACACACTAACATTGTACAAATGCTTAACACAGAACGTCTTCCAAACAGATAAGACCCCAATATCTTCTCAATTCTCATGAATCATTTCTTACTAGTTCAACCTAAACTTGCTACAGACAAGAATCCAGTGATTTGGCAGAAGAAAGCATACCTTACACCCTATCTCCAAAGTTGTAGGATCCAAAAAGAAAAATGTGCCGCGCTCATATGCTGAATTCTTTACCAATGGCTCACTGTTGGGAGCACGCTTCAGCCATCTCTTGAGTTCCTTGTGAAAGAACCAACCCCTATTTGACCTGGTATGAACAAGTACACCCTGATGAATAATCTACAATGAAAAAAATCAGCCAACATAATTTGAAAAGAGAATTAACAATACGAGTCATAAGAGAAACAAGCAGCCAGTTTTCAGGTACAATAAATAACTTACAACTCATCAGCCGCATACAATTGAGCCTCATCTCTTGGCATGCTGCACTCAAAATTGGACGAACACAATGCCTTAGAGTCGGATGAATAGAATAAAAAGATTCATAAAAAGGACGCCCAAGCCACTCAAATTACAAACCCTTACCTGTAGAAGATATAAAACAAAGTATTATCTTGGAACTTGGCATAGTGATTTGCCTGCAAGATGACAACAAACCAAGCTTAATGAAAGCATTAGAGGGATTTCTCTGGCAATGTAGAGTAAGAGTATTGATTCCCAGAAAATAGAACGGAAAAAAGACTGCTGCCGACCAAATGTCCAAAAATACTCCATTGTCTTCCATATTGACATAACATCAGCAAACAGGTATAATTCAACTGCGACACCAGTAGACTTCCTGGAAACGTGGGAGAGGTTTACCTGCAATTGCGGAGCTTTCTGATCGTAACACGGAGGAACCACAAACTCCGGTTCACCTCGCACAGGTTCGTCAGCCCATGGAGAAGCAAATGTTTTGTACAAGTTCTCCCTTGAGTTAAGATTCAGTCCCAGGGTCGTAAGATCCGTACCCAAAGCTAACGTGGTTAAGTCTGGATCACTCATCCTTATTACACTCAATAAACCTAGTAAACCAAAACGGTCAGGTTGATGTGCTGAACCTCCTGGCTTTGAAGAGTCCCGAAGTGTTCCGACCATTCCCGCTAGCTGCTGTTGCTGAGTAAATGTTGCCGCTGTTCTTGATGGTGACTGGTGGTGATAGTTCAAACTGTGATCATACTGACCCAATGCTCCACCAACCCCAGAACGATGCACTTGCGTTGCACCAGACCCTGGAGGACCAACCGTCTGCAGAAACAATCACATAATATCCCAATTTCAGACTGATTTTGTGAAATGAAACATGGAAACATTTGCCCTAACCTATAGTTCACATACTTAAACCAGCTGGAAACATGGACACACTTAAATCTTAACTGAAAACCAACTAGCATCAATATGTTTCAGAACTAAAGAGGTGAATCATGTTCAATCTTTGTAAAATAGGATGCAGAAACATCTGCATCGGTCGGTGAATAGACATTTCAAACGATACCCTTACTCACATAACCCTACAATCCCTTCCTAGAATGATAAATCAGCAGCATCCATATTACAACAATGTATAATGACCTCACCGGAGAATGGTAAGAAGCAGAGACACCACGAGCAGGAGAGAACGAATCTCCAACACCAGCATGCAGATGTAAGTCGGAGGCATTCCCAGCTGGCTGCTGCTGAAACAAATGACGGTTTGATCCATAGGACCCTCCCTGCGAAAATCCAGAAGACCTCCCCATCTGCACTGAAACCATGTGACTAACTAAACTTAACTGAAGCACCAATCAAAGTTCCACTCACTTCCTGAAAACAGTCACCCACAGACAAACTGCTGCTCAATTATGTTATTGAGCGACGAAAGAGTATCATTCGGTGGCAGCAGGCCCGCCCGACCATGGAATCCAAATTTGCATTTGCTTTGAAAGCAGCTCTATTAATTTAGAACTTGCCCAACTAACTTAACAACCAACTTTCGATAAAACCCTAACTTTTCGAACTTAGCAACGCATTTACCCTTCACGATGATCCTACGCATGGCAGCACTTCCTATTACTTCACGGTGACTGTTGTTTTTCATGTGTTTTTCATCGGAAAATTTCATCTGTTATACACCATTAGAACTTCAAAATGCCATTTGTCAACAACATAAACATGAACCTTTGTGGTACATGATCATAGAGAAGTAAAGCACTCCCAGGAAATTGCAACTATGCAAAGCTAAATCCCCCGTTCATTTCTGAGAGAGATTCAATGCCGAGAGTAGGGTTTGGAGTACAATTCCAGGAATTTCGCACAAATCCAAATATTACAACTTCATCCAGTTATCCACTCATCCACTCATTTTCATCAATTTCCTTTTTATAGTTGGGACTCGTCAAAACAATCCCCCTCGTTGAGCATCGACCTCCTCGTTGGGGATTTATTTCGACAATGCCCTCCTCGTCAGGTATTCCAGCACACTAAAACCTCTTGTACATATTCGTGTCCAAACGTTTCTGTGTTCAGAGTACACTTTCCCTCAAATTTCTAGAATGATTGTGTTTACTCTAAAGCAATCTTCTCAGTAACATATCATACTCATAATGACGAAAATTCTTGGTCAAGAACTTATTTACCAAGAGGTGTTGCGCTTGCATAGCTGCCATTTCGTGTTGCTGATCCTTGTGGTGTTGCTGCAATTCAGATGCCAGATCATGGCTCCCACCTGCACGTTAAACATGTCTTCGAATTAGGAGTAGCAATTAGTCATTCAATAATGTACTTCTATCCGCTTCAAGTTTGTAACCTTTCACACAGATGTTCTTCAGCATGTAGGAAAGCAAAAATGCTATCCGTCAATGCAATTACTCTAATCATGCTTAACCCCTAAACGTCCAGAGTCTTCTCCAGAATTAACGATTTGGGGAAATCCATCATAAAGTACTATTTGGAAGAATATTTTGGAATTCATATGCAAATAAAAGTTGTAGATTTTGAATTTTAGATTCCATCCATATGGTTAGATTCACCAATGCTATCACCAATATTTTTTTATAAATTTTGAAAGTGAAAGTTCAGAGTTCCTTCAAAATTCAATTAAAAGCAATATTTTATTAAAACTTGTTGGAATGGATTTGAAAGGAGGTTCTCTTGACATGGTGATTTTTTGAAATTTTTGTGTTCTTTTACATCTATGACCTCATTTTTGCAAATTCAATTTTGAACTAGAGTCAATGTAATTTAGGCTTGGTCAACCACTTGCCATTCTGCCAAATTTGTGATTTTAGAAAAATATGTACTCTAGTAACACCAAATCCAACCATTAACCATTAGATATGACAACAACGTACTACAACAACATGATAAAGTATCTCCACAAATTAGGATGACTTTCATCCAAGCAGAATGAGAAAGACCCAACAGTTTCAATCTGTTCATGGTCCAGAAATTGGACGTCGGAGCGCTTAGGGGTTAAACTACCAAGTATCTGGTAAACCTAAGCAAACAAAACAGCTCATATTGATCCATACCTTTGTAACCTGGCAAAGCTGGGAAATCTTCATTTTGTATGCTGAACTCCTGGTTTTGCTGAACTATGGCGTTGATTCCAACCCCTTGCTTTCTCAAGCTACCTGCCACGACAACACGATGCTGAACGATCTATCCAGGTGCCAAAACTAACCAAGCCTACTTAACCAATATACAAGCTAAACAAGATCCACGTCCTCGAGAAATAATGCTATATCAAAACAAATGGGAAATCATCGTATGTCTAATCCAGTCGTTTAAAATGAGGAACATACAAAGTATGACTAGCCTAAATCCTAAACCTTAACATTATCCCGAAAATCTCCGTATTCACAGCAAATCGTCAAGAAAGCGGTAACAGACCAAAGTGCAAGGAAAATGGAGATCTAAGAATAAAACACACCGACACGACATAGCTACTGTACCTTGCATATTCCCAGACGGTGACTGCCGAGTTGTCAGTTGAGGAAAATCGTTGATATCAAAAGGAACGCCATCATTGCCATTTCCAACACTACCAGGGCTCATGCCTCCAACATGGCCATTCGCAGAATGAAGTTGTCCCTGCATTCCTGAGCTTGGGGAAGTTGAAAAATTGTTTCCCAACAAGGAGGACACACCTTGAGGTGGTGCTGCAAAAAAACATGATAAAATTAGGTTTCGCAGCACGCCTAGAACCTTTCATCTCAAACCTACATAATTTCTTTAGTCTGACCAAATTACCGAGTCCAAGCATAAAAAGAGCACTGAAAGTAAGCAAAGCATAAAGGAGGAAACAAACGAACAGATCTAGGGAATAGAAAATCAAACGGAGGATACACAAAACAATAAATACGGTATCAAGCATCGGAATAGATGAACGTGGAACCAGAATACCTCGACTAAGAATTGCCAGAAGATCCCCTGAGGAGTTATAAGTAGACGAAGACATGTTTACACCTTGCTGCAGTAGAGAATTGGCAGGCCTCCCTGGGCCTTGCACACCAATCCCACTGCTACCACTAAGTTGTCCCATATTCACACGCGAACTACTCAAATTTTGCATATTCACACCACCCCCGGCATTCAACGCTCTTGTTAGACCACCCCCTCCACCGAGACTCACACCCCCGGCTCCAATACCCCCGACAGAGCTTGCTATGCGGGGCCCTACATTCCCCATCTGCGATGGTGATCCTCCCATGCCTGACAGAGAGCCACGGTTTGCAATAGAGCTAGACCCAGCAGACCCTACACCAGATCCCCCAACTCCGTTCACGTTACTGCTGAAGGAATGATTGCCCCCTACACTAGTTCCTGTGCGATTCGTCATTGACGAATGTCCGTGAAGCCCTCCTTGCGACAACTGCTGGCAAGCCGCAAAAACGAAGAACCAGATGGAATCAATTCATTACTTTTGTGAGTGACGTCTCTATCATTTACAAGGGTAACAAAAACAGTAATAAACCTCATCTCAAATATTGACTTGATCCGCATACTTGCAATATAGTACTGCCACGCCCATAAAACGAGAAGACATGTATCAAGGCGACTGATCGAAGTCAAGCGCAGCCAATGAAGTAGAAGCAGTAACAAAGAGAACATCCAATTGCGGAAAAAGCTTCCAAGATTATCTCCTCGACTCAACCAGACAAAAACCATGAGTGCTCCCTGATTTTCATAGTCTAGTGCGCACTCTTAACACTTCATCAACTCTTTCCAAGAAAAAACGAACTTGCTTTGCGCATAACATAAGGCTTCGCCTCAGTCACGGCAACAATCAGAAGAAAGCCGAAAGGAATAAGCATAAAAATGCAGTAATTATCACCTGAGAGAGACCAACGCCCAGATTGTTGGTTGAGAACCGACCGGAAGCCACGCTACCAGTAGACTGATGAGCGACACCGGAGGGTCCTCCAAACCCCACGTTTCTCGAGGATAAAGCATTAGGCATTGCCTGCATATTGTAGCTCCCTTGATTATGCAATCCTTGAAGGTTCCCTGCATTAAAGAACGATTGTAGGGCCCGGCATGTATGTGATGCTTTAATTATGCTTGCTCAGCATCAGAAAGACACAGAAATGCAAGGGGGAGAAAATGTAGTACCCTAAGACTTCCCACTAAAATGATGGAGACGAAGTTGATACCAACCATGAAGATGTAGAAGATTCGTATTAAGAAAAGTAATTAAGCAAGCGAATTGAAATTGTTGAGAGAAACGTGAAAGTCACATACCTGCGTGGTGGAAACCGGGAGCTGCACCTGATTGTGACGTAAAAGCAGAAGACCCGAAGGGTCTGGCTGTGCTTCCGGAGCCATCAAGCAATGAGGTAGCCGAACTGTTCAGCATAGACTGCAGCCAAATAAAGATAACAAACCAGAATGACTGATGGATACTGATGACTAAATAGGGCAAAAACCAGAACAGACACAGCAAACTAGCAATACTGGAAAAACACTATGCACTGCACCAGAACGACGAAGCAATGACGACAATAATCCCAGCGATACGAGAACACAGATGGAGAACACATATACCTCTTTGTTGGCATTGGTTTCATGACGAAGAGGATAGTACATGATGGACGAGCCGTATTCAAGCATCTAATTAGCATCTCGTTAATGCAAGCCTTTCCCTTGGAACGTTTACTATGTCCTCATCATATCTGTCACCAGCATTTTGGTCTCAGTAGACGTTCACAACAATATGTACGTCGTACGTTCTACAACGTCGATCGACAAATTTGCTCATCCACTCTCATTAAGATTAACAACTACCTTTCGTTCCTGGCAAAACTATTTACAACCTAACAACAGCCAATTCGAGCTTTCATGATCGAGACAGGCTTGTGAACCGACGAATAGAAAACAGAAGATGAAGGACGTAAAGAATAGCACTATCTCATATAAACTAAACCGCAGCTTGAATCTTTAGCTAGGTACTAGGTAAAGTCGTGCCATTGATAATCGCAATGCAGAGTACAGAAACAAGCAATTTCTCAACCAAGTCCTCATCACAAAACGAAACAAAAAAACGAATGAAACTACAGTATGAAGATGAAACCTACAAGATCATCAACCACAAAAGCTCAACATTCACTAAAACTCACACAGCAACACACTACTCTACCTACAAACCCTAACACCTCGAGCTAAACAACTAAACATAAACCTAACACCAAACGTCCCAAACTGAAAGCTCTCTTAACAGCATAAACCGAAAAAAACCACGACAACCAGAAAAAATACAAACAAAAGCAATAAAACACAATTTAGAAACCACGAAGCACCAGAAACAACCAACTGCACCAGAACATGAAATTCTTCATAAAAAATAAAACCGAAAGAGCTCAACCTTAAATCCTCCTTTAAACTTAATCAAACTGAGCATAGCGTTCTCACATAAGTTAACTTACTTACTCGCTCACTCACCGGGAACTAGAATGGCGAGCGATGGTTGTGTTCGTAGCTATATCTGGCGCGCCGGCAGAGTTTAAAAAATGGGCTAACTGAAGGGAGGACGCCGGGACGGAGGTGAATAGAAAAGTTCGAAGAGGAGGTGAATAGAAAATTGGATTGCGAGGGAAGGGATCGGGAGTGTGAAAGACGTGAAGACAGAATCTTGGGAAAGGGGCAAAAAGAGAAAGGGAGAACAGGATGGAGGGAAGGGGAGGGGGCGGAAATGGAGCTGTGGTAGGGTTGCGGATGGAAAGCAGCAGGCAGACGAGTAAAACCGACGACGACGAGTTTTCTGGATGAAAACGATGGGATGACGATGACAGATTTTGGATGAGTCGTGGATGAGATATGGATGAACTATTAAGGAACTGCCGTGTGGATGAATGGTGGATGCGGTATGGATGATGGATGCCATTTGTGGATTGAGTAGGGATGGATTGGTATTATAACATTGTTAACCAAGATTAGGGATTCCTTTGCACTCCTAAAATGAAGGATGGACAAACAATTTTCAATTCTATAGTCACTTGTTAAATTAGAGATTATAATAAATCAATTCTAGACTTACAATTAAACACAAATAGTCGCGTAGGTATCTTGAAAAGGTATCCTTTGGGGATCTTTGGAGGATAGACTTCATAGTTTAGCAATGTTATGCCAAAGGCTACTTTCAATTTGATATATGGTAGAACCATTCACTTCAATGGATATACATGATATATGATATATGATATCTAAAACCATTCACTTCAATGGATGTACAAAGATAAAGTTAAAATTATAATTAGGAGTTATTTTTGCTTGTGAACAAAGGATTCAGTAAAGTCTCTATTAAATTGCAACCATATTTTGTTGTATGTGTAAATTTGGAGACATCGCACAAAGATAGTTTAATATCATATTTTGGAACACTTTAAAAGACCCTACTTTATAACACAAGGACAAGCAAAAATTGATGTATTTACTTTATGGTATCCATCCTTGAACCTCTTGTCATTCAAAAATGCTCTCATAAGTGACATATTCCTATTAAATATATATTTTTAGAAAAATAATGCCATGTGGATACTAAAAAAATTTAAAATCTATAAAAAATCTCCATATTCAAGAATAATTGATAAATGAAGGTACTCAAATCAATTCAAATAAGATAGTGTAACATGTAGAAATAATAAGAACTTGTACTCCCTTTCACTACAAAAAAACAAGTATCTACAATGACTATAATACAACATTGATTGCAAAATGACTATTTTGTAGTCATTGTGGACAAAAAATGACTACTTTAGTCATTCTGGAGAAGTCATTTATACCCTTGTTTTTTTGTAGTGTTTGTTCCACTAAAACTCTTTAAATCTAACATAGTGACTATATGTAACATTAAAGAATTCTATTTATTGATTTTGATCATTGAACAAGCAAAGTAGAATTCAAATCAATTCCTATTCAATCAATTCCAAAAATTTCAAGTTGCTTGCTCGATGCTCAATGATTGAATCAATAAATGGAGCAATTTTAGTGGTACATCACTATAAGAATCCCTTGTTTTTTTGGACATTAGCAACAAACATCCATGCTTTTTAAAACAGGAACATGAAGATGGAATTGCAACCATGGGAGGCAAAATTGAGTTAGATGTTCCAATAAATGTTTGAATGTCATAAACAAAACGAGTTGATGTCCTATACAACAATCACTAAAAGAAAATTGTGTTGGTTTACACAAAACCAAGATGATGTTTTTCAATGATGTTTTTCAACGCAAAATTTGGCGCTAGAAACAAGAAATCGCAAAAAAAACATCATCTTGGTTTTATTGAGACCAATGCAATTTTCTTCTAGTGAATGATATTCTTGAAGACATCAATAAAAATATAATCATATTCTATACAAAAAAAACATAGAAGTGACATATTGACAAAGGATTTTGGTTTAATTCTAGGTAAGTTAGTAAAAATTACTATGGACTAAGGTAAAACATTGATCGCATATAAAAATATAGGAAAAAGGCAATCATGTGATATGTTTTGAAAAAAAAAATTAATTTCAATTTTAATTTAAAAAAAATAAGAATGGCATTTGATGTGGCATTTGAGTGACATGGCATCCAACAAGGATGAAGTGGCATGCCACATTAGCACACTATGACACCATCTAAAAATTTCAATAATGTTTTTCTAAATATCAATTGAGACATCAACTAAAACATCAATTGAGACATCCAAATGTTTTTGTAATATCAACAAAGAAGTCAACAAAGACATCTAGATCTTTTTTGTGACATCAACTTCGACAACTTTGTATAATTTAGAGAATTCACGTATTCCATAAGGTTTGTCTTCCCTCTTATCACTCCACTTGTATAAATAGTTTGTCTTTTTTTATCAATATACTCACAATAAATACCATATTTGGTATTTATGTCGCATGGCTTGACCTTGTCTGCTATGACATTGTTCTAAAAACAAGGCATGTTTGTCAAATTTCACCATATTTTTGTCATGTCAATTTAGATGGATTTTTTTGAACATCAATGGGGTATGCCTGATGTTAGAAAAAATGTATATGTACATTCACTACAAGAAACAAGGAGTTCTACAACTATTGTTTGCAACTGGTTTTGTAGTTGCATGGGCCGTTTGCAACTAGGTGACAATTTAGAGTTTACAGTTGTAGTAAACAAGTTGCATTAGTTGCAAAGCAGTTGCAAAAAATTTCAAAGTTGTTTCTCATTCGATAGTATATTTGAAAGTTCGTCAATGAACTCTTCTGATGTAGTCGCTTACGTGGAAGTTATTTGTATGCAACTTGTTTGTGATTGGAATGCAACTGGTTTGCAACTAATGTGCTTGGTTTGCAACTTATTTATGACTTGTCTATAATTCATAGACTTGTAGATTTTGAAATTTTAATCTCAAAATTTGTAGATTCAAAATTTGACATCTATCTTTTTTTAGATCACCAAATCTAGAAATATCTTAGATGTTAAATATTTATAGATTTTTGTAGATTATAGAAATCTACAAATTGTGAAAATCTACAAATTATAGAAATCTATAAGTTGTAAAAATCTACAAATTATAAAAATGTATAAGTTGTGAAAATCTACAAAATATATAAATATTAGAATTTCATTATCAAAATTCATAACACAAGAAAGTTATAACTTACAATTCTTATATGTTCAACTTAATGGTATTTTGTCAATTGATGGATAATTAATAAAAGACTTAATAGTAGTTGCAATTGTAGTCTAGTTGCACTATAATTGCAGTCCAGTTGCATTGTAGTTGTAGTTTAGTTGCATTACACTTGTAGTCTAGTTGCATTACACTTGTAGTCTAGTTGCATTACACTTGTAGTCTAGTTGCATTGTAATTGTAATCTAATTGCACTCTAATTGAATTGCTATTGAATTTAAATTATATGCAACTGTAGATAGACACATCGAACTCTACAGAATGTAAAATTGTCCACAACAATTGTGATGAATATTGAATGTAAAATACCTCACATCAACTCTTTTGTTACATTCCTATGAGCGTAAATACATTTTGTGACTACTTTGCAACTATTTTGCAATTACAGTGTAATTATATCAAAGTTAGAACAAATATAGAGGATTGTAGTTGTAGGACAGTTGCATAGGACACGTAGTTGCATTTCAGTTTGTTGTAATGGACACGTTTTTCTTCTAATGATTTATCAGCTTGTCCAAAAAAATGGTTTTTTCTTATAGTGTATACACTATTTGTAATTTAGATGTTTTTAATGGAACTAAGGGAATATTAATTTTAGAAGTATATAAATTTGTAATGTATTGTAGTTGTATTGTTTATGTCTTTTGAACATATAGTGAGGTAGAAGTTACATATGAATCCAATTTAAACCCAATTAAATTTATTTTTTTAATTCCCAACCCAAACCCGCAATTCAAAACCAAACCAAATCAAACCAACCCCAACTCTAATTCTTACCACCTTGGGAACCACCTCCACTATTTATAATTTTGGATTGATATGGAATATGCAATCACTATGGGATATTGTCACGGACACTCTAGGACCTTCTAAGCTTTTCCATAGTCCATAGCACCTTCTAGAAACTTCCAAACTCTTCCAAAAACTTCCATAGTCTTCTAGAGTCTTTCCAAAAGATGGGTAATCTAGTCCGCACAAAATTTAGTTTTATTATTAAGTGAATTAAGATGACAGGAAGTGAAGATGCAGGTATGATACAATCTAAATTAGATGTTATCTTAAAGGCCATTGATTTTTTGTCTATGAGAACAAATGTCTTTAAAGATTTTTCTGCAAAAACAAAGATAGATGAGGCATCTCAATCCATGTAAGCTGCCTCAATTATAGAAACGAGTTTACCTACTCACAACTACAACTCAAGTATGTCAACCACATAGGAGTATCATTTTAGTCTTCCCAACAAATTTAATGGGATACGATCAAAATTTTGAGGATTTGTGAATCAAGTTCAACTCGTCATCTATCTTTACCCCCAACAATTTCCATCAGACGAATCACGAGAGGCTTGATTGGAAGCTTGCTCAATGGACAAACTTTGTCTTGGTTTTCATCCCTATTTGAAAGAAGATCTCCAATTTTGAGCAACTTTGATACATTTCTAGCAGCCTTCGCCGAGGCGTTTGGAGAATATGACAAGAATCGTTGGACGACAACTAAGATTCGTGCACTACGGTAAAGATCACACTCAGCCTCAACGTATGCATCGAAATTTTGACAACTTACTTGCGACATCAATTGGAGAAAAGAAGCAATGATAAGCCAATTCCAATGGGGCTTACGAGACGATGTAAATGATTTGTTATTATTATTTTTGGATCCTCAAACATTGAACAAAGCAATAAGCTAAGCTGAAAAGTGTGACAATCGATTAATTCAAAGGCGTCAAGATCAACGATTTTAGATTGTTTTAACACCACAAGCGAATCGTTCATCAACAGTAAAAATAATACAAATGACAGATTCTAAAGGCCCAGAAAACATGCAAATTGATGCAGTACGCTACGGACCATTGATCGTATAAGAAAAAAAATGACGTTTTGATGTATAATTTATCACAAATTGAGCTTTCAACATTAAGAGAGTATATTGAAGAAATCTCACAAAAAACTTTATTCAACATTCTAAATTTCTAGCAAGAGCTCTAATACTTTTTGTAAAGAAGAAATATGGTTCTTTATGGATGAGTGTTGACTATAGCAGCTTAAACAAAATTACAGTAAAAAATCGATATCCTTTACTGCTGTTAATGCACATAAAAGAAGGGGACGAGTGGAAGACAACATTTCAAACAAAATATGAATATTTTGAATACAATGTTGTCTTGTTGTAAATTTGTACATAGTGTAAAAATATATTATAATATATTTTATTGAGTAGTTTTAAGGTGACACCGTTCCGAGAGGTGCATAACATTTATATAAGAGAACAATTTGCCTTAGAGCTTCATTGAAATCCTATAGTAGATTTTGTTTCCTACTTCAGAGTTAGAATGTTGAACTGGAGGGTTTTTCTGAGTCTCAAGATGAAGAACCTCAACTGGAGGCTAAATTTAAACTTTCGTTGTTACAACTGCCGAATCAACCTCTTTTATTACAAGATCTTGCATTGCCACCTAGGCATTTTCAAGATGAAGCTGGGCCTTTTCAACCATCAAAGCAACCTCGTGTGGAGCGGCGATGGCATGGTAATCTTGACACCGATGCTCATACTTTGGTGATCTTGCTCCAAGTTGGGTATGTTAAGCTAGGCACTCAGAAAGTGACATTCAAGGTGAATTATAATGGTAAAAACATCGATTAATATTTTTGTATGGCTCAGCCGGTGAAAGGTAATTGTGGCCACTAACGTTGATTGGAAGGTTCAGTCAACCCATTGACAAAAGCCGAGCGTACAAATTATGTTGTTGCCACCATCAAATGCATTCTCAACTTTTCGCAAATGGAGTGAAGCTTTAATTGGAACTCTAATTTTTTTACCTTTTTTAGGCATTTATTTGATGTTAGTTCCTAATTTTTGTTTTGGATATTTTAAAGAAAATCATAGTGTATGATTATAATTGTAGTAGAGAAGTTGGTGATGAAAAATTAGCTAAGAGGTTTGAAGTAAGAAATGAGTGTGAATGGGGATGTAGTTGGAATCTTAGGTGAGGTCTTGGTAGGAGCATAGGCTGAAGTGCCCCACCTCTCACCTTAGATGAGGAGGAAAAGTAAGAAAAGGGAGTTTTTTTGTGTGCGTATGTAGAAGGAGAGAAGAGTGGGAGCTCTGGGGTTTGAGAGGCCAAATTTTGGATTGATGTAGCTCATGGAGCATGGATTATTGAGAAATGAAACTTTGCCATCATATTTTTGGTACTTATAGCTTTCCAAAGAATATTCACAAGTGAAATTTGGAGTTGGGATTCAAAAATTATTAAGGTTTGAAATTGTAAAGACTTAAGGACCTCCATCGAGATGTCAGAGGCTTCTTCAAGTCATAATTTTTGATGTATTTATTATCTTGCTTTGAGATTTGGAGGGTGTATTTTTCTTCTTAATATCTTTCTAAAAAGATATTATATGTCTCATTTAAAGTTTGGAGCAAGAAGTTATAGGGTATTAAAATCTAGATTGAAGTTTAGACTTTTTGATTGAGAAGTTGAGGCTCTACCTTTCACAACCTTCGAATAGTATCTTAGAATATTGTGAAACTTTCACAAGTTGTAGATAAGTGTAAGATCTTTTCAAATTGATGTCAAACTTGTTATTTGAAGTCCTAAATCAAAAGTTAATGAAGATTGAAGAGACAATAGTTGGTTTGAGGAGGGAGAAGAGGACCTCTACTTTGCCTTCTAATAACTTTTGAACAATAGTTTAAATTGAATTAAAATTTTCAAAGTGGTTAAATTGTGCTATTAGTTTTTTAAATCGCTATAGCATTTATCGTTTGGATTCTTAGAGCATCTGTAGCACTAGTTTGGAGGTCGTAGATAATGTAGAACTTATTTTCCTTAGTTTCTATTAGAATTTTTAAAAGTTGACAAATGAAAGAAGATTTTAAGACTCAAGATTGAAGATTTGAAGTTCAAAGATGTGTATTGTGACTTATGACTTTTTGTTCTTCGCCGGATTTGGAAGTCCTTTGTCTTTATTTGTTATTCCTAATCGATTGGGAGGCTCATTGTTGTTTAGTTTCTGCATTGTAAACCTATTGCAAGCTATGGTTATTCAATAAATGCTCCATTTTGTGTTTGTGGCGACGAAATGGGGTTAATGGTTCACATGGTCGATTTTATATGTTGTTTCCATTGATGAAAAGCGTCTTCTGGTCACCGTGGGTTTGAGGTTTAGGAGCCCATCATTCGGACGGTCAGCTTGTGTCTGATTGTCTTATTTTACTTGTCCAAGGACATGTTTCTTATTACTCACCCTTACCCCTTTTAGAGCTACCATAGGATAAGATGATTGAAGATTGGGTGAAGATTCAAGTTTAAAGATTTTAAAAACTAAATGAAGATTCGAATTTCGAGATTCTCCGTCTATACTCAGCAACTTGCAGCTAAATACCCTATGTATTCCCTAAGCGTCCTCTTCTTTACCCGACAACATTGTCGAGTTGAGAGAGTTTGCTTCGGGAAATCGCGAAGATTCTGGCTGCGACTGGGAATAGTTTTGTTATGGGTTTTGTCAAATCTTCTTATCTTGAGTCTTTAGTCTTCAATCTTCAAAACTTGAATCTTCACTTGATCTTCCGTTGGCCTATCATGTAGTGGTTCTATAGGGCCAAAAGTAAAGGTGTGTAATAAGAAATAAGTCTTCGGACGGGTAAAACGGGACGGCCAAACCACGAGTTGACCGTCCGGAAATTGGCTCCTAAACTTCAAACCTACGGTGACCAGGAAGCGCTTTTCACCAATAGGAACAACATAGAAGATCGACCATGTGGGTAATCAATCCCACTTCGTCGCCACAAACATAAAATGGGGATAATATTGTCATAAGAATGACTCCATAGCCCGCAACCAAATTTACAATGCAAAATTTAAATAACAACTAGCCTCCAAAACAGGCTGGAAAAACAAGAAATTCACAACGAGCCTCCAAAACCGGTTAGGATAAACAAGCCACAAGCCACAACACACGAATCTTCAATCTTCTTCCACTTTGAGTCTCAAATCTTCAATCTTGAGTCTTCAAAATTTCTTTCACTCACAAACTTGAAGAAATTCCAACAAAAACTAAGAAAAACTAAGTCCCAAGCAAGCTGCAAACTTTGATTTAGTGTCACAGATGCTCTAGGAACTCAAATGCTAAGTGCTTCAGCAATTTAGAAAGCTAACAGCACAATCTAATCACTCACAAAATTTGAAACTATTCTAAGATACTGTTCAAAAGTTATTAAAGGACAAAGTAGAAGTCTTCTTCTTCCTTACTAACCAAACACTGTCTCTTTAAACCTCAATAACTTTTGATTACAAGATCGAAATACTATGTGTGAGAGCAATTTGAAAAGCTCTCACTACTATCTACAAGTTGTGAAAATATCACAATAATCTAAGATACTGTCCAAAAGTTATGAGAGGTAGAGTCTCGGCCTTCTCAAACAAGAAGATAGAAATCTTCTTAACCTTTGATACTTCATAACTTTTGCATTACAACTCCAATTTGTATAAATTAACACAATTTGAAAAACTAAAATGATAATCTAAAACATATCAAAGTTTCAATTCCATCAAAAAAATTGACCAAAAGTTGTAGGCGTTGAAGTTACGGCCTTTTTCCTTTAAGTTCAAACTCCACTCCAGACTTCATTACCTCATAACTTTTTGATAAACACTCCAAACGACAAATATCATATCTTTTTAAAAAGACATAAACAAGGACAATACACCTCCCAAATATCAAGTCAAATCAGTAAGTACTCCAAAAGTTATAGCTTGTTGAAGCCTCTGACCACTCAATGGAGATCCTTGGGTCTTCACAATTTCAAACTTTCATAACTTTTGACTCCCAACTCCAAATTCAACTTACAAATACTCTTTGAAAAGCTCTGAATACAAGGAATGTTGTCCCAAATTTTCATTACTCAATTGTTTATGCTCCATGAGCTACAACCACTCAAAATTCGGCCAAAAACCTCCCATAATACATATACATACTTCACTTCATTTCTCTACCAACTAAGCATCTTTTCCCTCTTTTCCTCCCCATCTAAAGTGAAGGGTGGGGCACAACAGCCCATGCCTCTACCAAGACCCCACCTAAGATTCCAAACTAAATCCCCATTCACATTTTCCCTTAACTCCAAACTCCAAACTCCAAACTCCAAACTCCAAACTCCAAACTCCAAACTCCAAACTCCAAACTCCAAACTCCAAACTCCAAACTCCAAACTCCAAACTCCAAACTCCAAACTCCAAACTCCAAACTCCAAACTCCAAACTCCAAACTCCAAACTCCAAACTCCAAACTCCAAACTCCAAACTCCAAACTCCAAACTCCAAACTCCAAACTCCAAACTCCAAACTCCAAACTCCAAACTCCAAACTCCAAACTCCAAACTCCAAACTCCAAACTCCAAACTCCAAACTCCAAACTCCAAACTCCAAACTCCAAACTCCAAACTCCAAACTCCAAACTCCAAACTCCAAACTCCAAACTCCAAACTCCAAACTCCAAACTCCAAACTCCAAACTCCAAACTCCAAACTCCAAACTCCAAACTCCAAACTCCAAACTCCAAACTCCAAACTCCAAACTCCAAACTCCAAACTCCAAACTCCAAACTCCAAACTCCAAACTCCAAACTCCAAACTCCAAACTCCAAACTCCAAACTCCAAACTCCAAACTCCAAACTCCAAACTCCAAACTCCAAACTCCAAACTCCAAACTCCAAACTCCAAACCCCAAACCCCAAACTCCAAACTCCAAACTCCAAACTCCAAACTCCAAACTCCAAACTCCAAACTCCAAACTCCAAACTCCAAACTCCAAACTCCAAACTCCAAACTCCAAACTCCAAACTCCAAACTCCAAACTCCAAACTCCAAACTCCAAACTCCAAACTCCAAACTCCAAACTCCAAACTCCAAACTCCAAACTCCAAACTCCAAACTCCAAACTCCAAACTCCAAACTCCAAACTCCAAACTCCAAACTCCAAACTCCAAACTCCAAACTCCAAACTCCAAACTCCAAACTCCAAACTCCAAACTCCAAACTCCAAACTCCAAACTCCAAACTCCAAACTCCAAACTCCAAACTCCAAACTCCAAACTCCAAACTCCAAACTCCAAACTCCAAACTCCAAACTCCAAACTCCAAACTCCAAACTCCAAACTCCAAACTCCAAACTCCAAACTCCAAACTCCAAACTCCAAACTCCAAACTCCAAACTCCAAACTCCAAACTCCAAACTCCAAACTCCAAACTCCAAACTCCAAACTCCAAACTCCAAACTCCAAACTCCAAACTCCAAACTCCAAACTCCAAACTCCAAACTCCAAACTCCAAACTCCAAACTCCAAACTCCAAACTCCAAACTCCAAACTCCAAACTCCAAACTCCAAACTCCAAACTCCAAACTCCAAACTCCAAACTCCAAACTCCAAACTCCAAACTCCAAACTCCAAACTCCAAACTCCAAACTCCAAACTCCAAACTCCAAACTCCAAACTCCAAACTCCAAACTCCAAACTCCAAACTCCAAACTCCAAACTCCAAACTCCAAACTCCAAACTCCAAACTCCAAACTCCAAACTCCAAACTCCAAACTCCAAACTCCAAACTCCAAACTCCAAACTCCAAACTCCAAACTCCAAACTCCAAACTCCAAACTCCAAACTCCAAACTCCAAACTCCAAACTCCAAACTCCAAACTCCAAACTCCAAACTCCAAACTCCAAACTCCAAACTCCAAACTCCAAACTCCAAACTCCAAACTCCAAACTCCAAACTCCAAACTCCAAACTCCAAACTCCAAACTCCAAACTCCAAACTCCAAACTCCAAACTCCAAACTCCAAACTCCAAACTCCAAACTCCAAACTCCAAACTCCAAACTCCAAACTCCAAACTCCAAACTCCAAACTCCAAACTCCAAACTCCAAACTCCAAACTCCAAACTCCAAACTCCAAACTCCAAACTCCAAACTCCAAACTCCAAACTCCAAACTCCAAACTCCAAACTCCAAACTCCAAACTCCAAACTCCAAACTCCAAACTCCAAACTCCAAACTCCAAACTCCAAACTCCAAACTCCAAACTCCAAACTCCAAACTCCAAACTCCAAACTCCAAACTCCAAACTCCAAACTCCAAACTCCAAACTCCAAACTCCAAACTCCAAACTCCAAACTCCAAACTCCAAACTCCAAACTCCAAACTCCAAACTCCAAACTCCAAACTCCAAACTCCAAACTCCAAACTCCAAACCCCAAACCCCAAACCCCAAACTCCAAACTCCAAACTCCAAACTCCAAACTCCAAACTCCAAACTCCAAACTCCAAACTCCAAACTCCAAACTCCAAACTCCAAACTCCAAACTCCAAACTCCAAACTCCAAACTCCAAACTCCAAACTCCAAACTCCAAACTCCAAACTCCAAACTCCAAACTCCAAACTCCAAACTCCAAACTCCAAACTCCAAACTCCAAACTCCAAACTCCAAACTCCAAACTCCAAACTCCAAACTCCAAACTCCAAACTCCAAACTCCAAACTCCAAACTCCAAACTCCAAACTCCAAACTCCAAACTCCAAACTCCAAACTCCAAACTCCAAACTCCAAACTCCAAACTCCAAACTCCAAACTCCAAACTCCAAACTCCAAACTCCAAACTCCAAACTCCAAACTCCAAACTCCAAACTCCAAACCCCAAACCCCAAACCCCAAACTCCAAACTCCAAACTCCAAACTCCAAACTCCAAACTCCAAACTCCAAACTCCAAACTCCAAACTCCAAACTCCAAACTCCAAACTCCAAACTCCAAACTCCAAACTCCAAACTCCAAACTCCAAACTCCAAACTCCAAACTCCAAACTCCAAACTCCAAACTCCAAACTCCAAACTCCAAGCTAAATACTGTCACTAATTTTTCATTCTACATTAATAATCACACACTAATTTCAATAAAATACTCAAAGTAAAAAAACTAACATCCAATAAATGCTCACTAGAGGTAAAAAGAACTAGAGTTTCAATCAAAGCTTCATTTCATTTGCAAAAAGTTGAGAATGCGTTTGATAGTGGCAGCAACATAATTTGCACGCTCGGCTTTCATCAATGGGTTGACTGGACCTTCTAACCAACGTTGGTGGCCACGACTACCCTCCACCGGCCGAACCATACAATAGTACTGATCGATGTTTTTGTCCTTATAACTCGCCTCGAATGTCACTTCTCGAGTGCCTAGCTCAACACACCCAACTTGGAGCAAGATCATCAAAACACGAGCATCGGAATCAAGATTTCCGTGCCATCGCCGCTCTATGCGAGGTTGCTTCGACGGTCAAGAAGGCCCAGCTTCATCTCGAGGATGCCTAAGTAGCAATGCAAGATCTCATACCAAAAGGGGCTGCTCCGGTAGTTGTGACAAGGAAAGCTCGAATTCAGCCTCCGGTTGAGGCTCTTCATCTTGAGACTCAGAAAAAACCCTCCAGTTTGACATTCTAACTGTAAAGTAGGAAACAAAATTCACTATTGAAAAACAATGAAGCTCTAAGGCAAACCGTCCTCTTATATATATATCGGAACGGCGTCACCTTGAAGCTATCTAATAAAATATATTATAATATGTTTTTATATAATACACAAATCTACAACAGGACAACGTTATGTTGTTCGAACTATCAAATGCACCAGCTATCTTTCAACATTTAATGAATGACATTTTCCGCGAGTTTTTAGACCAATTTGTCGTATGTTACCTTGACAACATTTTGATATATTCTAAAAATATTGAAAAATATGAAAAGCACGTAAAACTTGTATTGCAAAAACTACGAGATGCAGAGTTATACGCCAAATTGGAAAAATGTGTATTTCATCAACCACAAGTAGAATTTCTTGGATACATCATCTCCGACAAAGGATTATTGATGAATCCAAAGAAGATTCGAACTATCACAGATTGGTCAACTCCTTGAACAGTGTGTGATGTTCAATGCTTTCTTAGATTTGCAAACTTCTGTCGGATCTTTATCAAAAACTACTCACAACTAGTGGCTCCGCAAACGTGGTTAATTTGCAAAGACAAGTTAAATTAGGGGCTAGAAGCAAAGAAAACCTTTTCAACATTTGAAGTTAGCTTTTACAATAGCCCCAATTTTAACCCATTCAGACTTTTTCAAGCCATTATATATAGAAATAGATGCTTTAGACTTTGCACTAAGAGCAGTTCTTTCACAAATGGGAGCAGAAGAGAAACTCCACCTAGTTGCATTCTATACAAGAAAGTTTTCAGCAAAGATTAATTATGAGATTCATGACAAAGAACTTCTTGCAATTGTGAATTCTTTTTAGGAATGACGTCTATTACTTGAAGGTGCATCCCATCCCATGACTATATACAACTATACATAGACCACAAAAATCTTGAATATTTCATGTCTGCTCAGGTTTTAAATCAACAACAAGCTTGTTGGAATACGTCATTACATATCGTCCTAGAAAACAACAAGGATTATCAAATGCCTTGTCTCGAAGATCGAATTTAGCACCAAAAGAAGGAGAAGCAGCATACGACCAACAACAAATGATTCTTCTTAAGTCTGAAAAATTCCAGCTTTGAGCAACAACTATGGCAATACCAGTTGATTCTTTATTCCTTGATCAAATTTGTATGGCATCAACTTCAGATCCTTTAATTCTTAACATCGAGCGTCGGATTCATCACGATGACAATATTTTTAAGTTGGCAGACAATCTTTTATATTTTGAGGAACGATTATATGTTCCAAAAGGTCCTTTATGACTTCAAGTTCTTCAAACCCGACATGACTTTTCTACCGCTAAACATTTTGGGTTCAACAAAATGTTAGAACTTGTATCACAAGATTTTGGATGGCCTCAAATATGAAAGACTGTTAAAAACTTTGTATTATCTTGTGACACTTGTTTATGATCCAAAAATTTATGCCATCAACCACATGGACTTCTTTAGCCATTACCCATTCTGAAACGACCATGGTCTTCAATTTCTATAGATTTTATTACGGATTTACCACCATCAAAATCATAAGACTCCATATGTGTAATTGTGGATTGACTTACAAAAATAGCACACTTTTCTCCATGCAAGAAGACAATCACTAGCGAAGAAACAGCAAGGCTCTTTTTTGAGACTATTTATCGATATCATGGATTACTAGATGATATTATATCAGACCGGGGACCACAATTTGTCTCCAAATTTTGAAAATCCTTTTTAAAAATTTTGAAAATGGACATCAAACTTTCTTCTACATTTTACCCTCAAACGGATGGACAAACGGAACGTGTAAATCGAATGTTGGAACAATATCTACGTTGCACCATCAACTATCAACAAGATGATTGAACTTTACATTTGAGTTTGGCAGAGTTTGCATACAATAATACTATCTACATTTTACATGTTAGACACCATTTTACGCTAACTATGAGTATCATCCGAAATTTGATTTGCTTAATATATCTAAGATAGACAATTTAACATCAAAAGATTTGGCATTAAGGTTATCTAAGCTCCAAGAAACAATGAAATTTCATCTACAAGAAGCTCAAGTTCATTACAAAACATATGTAGATATGTTGCGTAAAGAATCACCTCTATTAAAAGTTGATAAAAAGATTTGGTTATTCCGACGCAATATCAAAACTACTAAACCATGCAACAAATTAGATTATCGATGCTTGGGACCAATTTTTATTCTAAAACAAATCAACGCTATTGCCTTTCGGTTGGAGCTTTCAACATCGATGAAAGTACATCCGATATTTCACATTTCTCTTCTAGAACCGTATAAATAATCATATCTTCCGAGAAGAAGTCAACCACCATCGCCTTTGATTGAAATAGATAATCATAAAGAATATAAGGTGGAAAAGGTATTTGATTCACGTCGCAGACGTGATAACGTGGAATATTTGGCACATTGGCATGGATATGACATCAATGAATGCACATGGAAATCAACAACAAATTTGACTAATGCACCGCAAAAGGTATATGAATTTCACCAATTATATCTTGATAAACCACGGTTCATTTAAAAGTAGTAATGTCTTGGACAAGCCTCCCCGTCCAAAATCTGATATAAAAAGGGGAAAATTCATACAATAGTATAGTCTTCATTTTAGTTTCAAGAAAAGTTAGTAGTCTTTTATTAAGCCTCAATGGAAATTCCAATATGTCTAATTGGAGAGTTTTCAAAGACTTGTTAGATCTAGAACATGAGCTTAAGCTTGAGCTTGAGCCAGAGATTGAGCTTTCTATGTCACAACTTCCGGACCAGCCGTTATAACCTCCAGATGTTGCAGTATCACAATCTGAAGACAAAGATAGATCTTCGGTACAACAAAAGCGACCTCGCATAGATCAACCTTGGCACGACAATCTTCAATCTAATACTCGAGTTTTGGTAATATTGTTGCAAGTTGGAAATCTTGAATTCAACGGTCCAGAAGTAACATTCCTAGAATGTTTTGAAGGTTTGAACATTGAGCACTATCGCCCTAGAGTTCACCCTATGTAAGGAGGTCATGGTTACAATCATTGACTTCAAGGACCAGTACATCTTCTACCACCAGAACAAAGAGCAATTTATGTTGTAGATACTCTTCTTTGTATTTTTAATTTCTTGCAAATATGAAGCATGTATCACATAAGCTCCTTTTGGAACTCGTCGCTAGAAAGAGAGGTGATGTCACGGACACTCTAGAACCTTCTAAGCTTTTCCATAGTCTTCTAGCACCTTTTAGAAACTTCCAAACTCTTCCAGAAACTTCCATAGTCTTCTAGAGTCTTCCAAAAGTTTCCATTGTATTCCGGAAGCTTCCATAGTGCTCTAGAAGCTTCTATAGTGTTCTAGAAGATTGTATATTGCCCTAGAAGCTTCCGTAGACCTCTAGAGTCTTTTATAGAGTTCTAGAATAACCGCTTGATTGATGGTATATATAGAAGTCGAGGTTGAGGTAGTCCTCAATCTCGACAACGCAAATCTTCAATCTTAGTTCTTGAATCCATTTCTAGCCTTGTACTTCTTGACTCTAATATCAAGTCTTGTTATCTGAAACTCATTTTGTCTCGTCTTATCTTGCTTTATATCTTACTTGTCCATTACAGATATTGCCATATTGTCGTATTCATAGTCGTATTATGTATCCATATATATCTTCCATATTCATACTTGTATCCATATTTTTATTCATACCCCAGATCTACAGCTCAGGGATTGGTTTCAATTTTTTTTGTGAGTACATCAATGGTTTGCAATTTTCGAAAATTGAAAGTGAGGGAATTAATCAAAAACATGTTCGCATCTTTTCACCAAATAGGATAGTAACTTAACAAAAATTTTAGACCGCTCCACAAAAACATCCTTTATTCAAGGTCAATTTTATACATTTCTTATCCAATTCTTAAACCATTGTTTTTTACAAAATCTCACCAAATTTCAATTTCAAAAAAACAAAAACCTACTTTTGGTGAATTCTTAAAATTCATCAATGTACATGATAACTAACCCCTAAATGCCCGAGGCACCAAATTTTGGTGTTGATTATACTTTAAAGTTAAATAAAACCTAACCAAGTTATTATTTTTTTAGTAGTTTATATTTTTTTAAATCTTTTTGAAGTCACCAAAAATTCAATTTTGAAAATGAATGATTATGATTTTTCTATTCAAGATTTTGTGCAACAATGTCCATTGCAAATCTTGATTTTCTAGTATTGAGGACTCTTGAAAATGAGTCTCAAATACACTAGATCTTGGAGAAAAAATCATATTAGAAATTCATTTAAAATTAATTGTAAAGTAGATTTTGAAAAATTGTAAATTGATTGGGATTATGCATACTATGCCCTTCAACTTCATATTTTTTTGGTGACCAATTTTTTAGAATTGACATGTGAAAAGAGGATTGAAAGACTTCAAATCACTTTCACAATTTTAATTGTCTCAAGATCAAACATCTTTCAATCTATAAATGATATTGTTGAATTAATATATTTTTCCATATGATCTCTAATAAATTTAGTTTATATTTGTACAATTATAATTCAATTTTTTTATAAAACTTATCAAAATGTTGATTTTTTGTTCAATTTAGAACAAATTCCAAGAAACTCAAAAAAAAAGTCCTTGGGTATTTAGGGGTTAAATGAAAACTATTAGTGATAATTGTTTAAACTTCAATTGTGTACATATGTTGGAAGCATCTACAAACACATTTTCCTTTTGGAAAAATCTCAAAATTTATACTTCTAAAAGTTCAAAGTCTAAGAATTGCATGCCCAAATTTTGTATAGACAGTAGATATCAATATATTTAAACAAGTGAACTAGTCTTGTGGAAGCTAAGCATTCAAAAACACCCCCCAAAGCTGGGGGTAGGGTGAGACTAAGCTTATTAGGATTTTATTGAAACCAATTTTTTTCTACATATTGCTATATATCAACAAAGGATTAAAAAATACGTGCCTAAAATTGCATGAGTACATATCTCCAAATATATCTCCATATATATATATATGTTATGAATTCCAAATAATTTATTTTTTAATAAATATGATCAATAATGACCACCTTTAAAGGAAGAAGGGTGGCTAGTGTTTTTGAAGGATTAGAGTATTAGAAGTCATTGGATATTAAAATTTGAGAATAGCATATTATCATTATTATGTAGTATTTAAATTGTAAAAGCCCTTTGCAATATAAGAAATGAAGGGCCATTAATAGATAAGCAAGTATCATTAAAGGATTGCAACAAACTTGGCCAAATAAAATGTTTGGGCCATATTTGAAATATTGAATATTAAAAATTTGTGTAATTTGGACATCAATGACTTCAATTCTTGTCTCAAACCTATTTAAGTCTTTGTAATCAACATTGAGATTTTCTACTATTGTAGTTAGATCTTAGGTTTGGCCTTCTAGTGCCAAATATTTAATTTAAGTCTAAAATAAACTTTGATACTTTAAAATATTATTTTTTGAAAAATTAAGCATAGAATATACTAAAATTAAAAAAATTGCAACTACTTTACATTTCTCTAAAAGGCACTTGTAACTAGTGTACAAAGATGAGAAGACAAGTTCTTTAACAAAGTGGGGTGGTTGGAGGTCCCCCACATGGAATATATAAATTATGATTAGTATTAATAGCTCAACTCATAGTCAAGTCAAAAACAAGAAATGTGTTCAAAGTAGAATTTTAGACCTCATTTAAGAATAATTTTTTTCAAAACATTTTGAACTAAACTAATGTAGAAAATTGAACTAACTTTCATCCTCAATTTTTTTTGAGATTGTGAGCCTTTGATCAAAAGTTATGGACAAAATTTAGAGAGGGATTGGAAAAGACAATTTTTCATATTTTGAAACATTCTCTCTAAATTTTGTCCATAACTTTTGTTTGGAGGATCAAAATCACAAATGGTCATATGGAGATGGAATTTAGCTTCATTTCCCAATTTTTCTTAGTAAAAAGTTAAAAAAAAAAAGTTTATTCTACTATGACAATATGAAGTTGAAATTCTACATTGAACACAATTCATGCATTTTAATAATGAATAGTCAAGCTCTCATCATCAAATTGTCCCATATTCTTTGAGGATTCATGATAGGCAATGGATTTAATTATGAAAATGACCTCTCCATCCTTCATTTGCACCCAATGTTAGTTCCTTTAGTGGGCCATCAAAAGTTTTCTTGATGATAGATGATTAAATGAAAGATTGGTATTTGACTCAATGGATTATTATTGCATTCTCTAAACTTTCAACTAAGCATCTTTACATTTATTTGTTGATTTGGCTATAAGTAGTTTCAAAATGAACATAGAAATATTAATTTAAACCTAATTTACTATATGGGTACAATAGTCCTCAATAAAGTTAGAATTAGCTCAAATTGTTATCATCTTTTTTATCATTAAGGTGTGATTTTAGAAATTGCATTGGACCTTCAAATAGTGTAAGTACATGAGATGGGAAATCATCTTTGTAAATTTTTTTTAAATGTGGGATGCACATGTTTATAGTTGACTATAAGAAAGTTATGCAATAGCTAGGAATGCACTCTATTTATTTGATTTATAAATTGTAAAACAAAGCCATTAAATTATTAAGCAAATTTGTAGTTTGTATACATTTAAAAGTCAAAATGAGTTTTTGATTTCATTTTTACCTTATCATTTTCATTTAGATTGACTAAAAAAATTCATGTAGGTGAATCAAATTTGATGTGTTAGTACCATAAATCTTTTTGTAAAGGTCAAATTTATTAAGATATAACTTAGTGTAGTTTTAAATTTCAACAAACTAATTACATAGTGAATTTTGTTGTTTTTTAAGAAATTTGTTCATATATCATTTCAATGTACAAGAATGAGATCTTAAGTGACTAAAAATTTATTGTATAATAATAAGTTTTTTGAATTCATTTTAATGATATTTTTTTCAAAAGTTTATTTATCAACTTTATTTTTATATTTTCTATAAATCCAAATCTTAATATATTAAGATGTCATTCTTATACATTGAAATGATAAAATGAAGGATTTGAAAAAAGTAGAAAATTTAATTCAATTTACATTTTTCTTTAATCTTTACATTAGGTTTACATTCTTAACCAATTCTCAACCATATATCAAACTAGAAAATCCCACTATAATTAAATGCTAAATATTGTAGAAACATTGAATAAACTCTAGATGAAATTATAAAATTGTATTTAAAAAAAATTCTACTATAATTTAAATAGTAGAACACAAAGAATAAAGTGCACACAAAGATTCAATATAGTAGAATAATTATTTATTTTATAGTTTTTTTTTTTATGTATTGGATAGTTATTATGTCATTGTTTTAGAAGATGTTTAATTGTAAAGAAATTGTAATCATGAATAGAAATTCAAATTTTACATCTATTTTATTTCAACATTCATATAAGAAAATCAAATTGCATACTTTAATTTGCCAAATTTAATGAAAAAAGACAAAACTTAAACATGAAAATAATTACAACTTAAAAATATACAATGTTTGAAGAGGTATGTTATGATGAATTTGATGAGTATACATGTAAATGATAAGATCACAAGTTTACAAAGTAATAATTCAATCATATTCACGATTACATCGTAAAACTTTAATATTATTATTTTATAATTTATTAAAAAAAATATTTGCAATTTTATTTATAATGTTGAAAGGAACTTCCTTTAATTTAAAGAAAATAATTCAAAAATAAAACCACCAACATAATCAATGAATATGTGTCAAAATTCTACTAATCAACCTTAAAGACCTAGTTCATAAAATCATGTAAGATATCAACATCAATATCCAAATATTCAATGGGTTCTCAATTCCAAAAAAAAGATAATGAAATGTGGCAAAGAGGGTCGAGATCTTATGATTTTGGAGAACCAAAACGAGGACCATCGTTTTCATTAGGAATACGAAATTCAATAAAGTCAAATAATAATTCTTCAATACCTGGTCCAGGAGCATACAATAGTGATAAATCAACATTCACAAGAGCATCGGCCCCAGCATATTCTATGGGCGGAAGGAATACAATAAAAGATTCTACTACTATTACTCCTGGACCTGGAGCGTACAACATTGAATGTTCATCCAAAAATAACATTGCAACTTCATATCACTTAAGTTCTAGAGCATCCGATGCTATAGTAAACTCAAGAAATACATTTGGTTGTTCAACAATGAAATCAGCTCCAGCTTTTAGCTTTGGTGGACGATCTCAATTTCATTTAGATGATACTCCAGGCCCAGGTGCATATAATGTGAATGTAGGTAAAAATAGGCAAGGACCTTCATATTCTATTGCATCTCGTGAAAATAGGTTCAAAATTGATAAAGGATCTAGTCCTGGTCCTGGTGCTTATAATATATCTCTTGTTGGTCGTTCAGCACCCTCTTATACTATTGCTCAAAAACGCCAAGAAACTTCAATTGCATAGATTTATAAATACATTTGAATTTTGAGGTGTTGTTGTTGATATTTTGATTCAATTGTACAAAGTGTACTTACATGAAAATTATACTTCAAATTTAAAAAATTTAATTTGACATTAATTTTTGTAGTTTTATTTATAATCTTATATATTTGTGGGAATTGCATTTTATTAATTCATTGTCATTTCTTGTTCAATCACTTTAAAGAAAAAAATTGATTAATTTTAAGCATCAACATATCCAATTCTAAATAGTAAATTAATGTTTTTTTTAATCATTACAAAAATCTTTTGAAAATTATAAATCATACTTTTTTTTTATCAATATCTTACATTTATTACTTATTATTTATATAAATAATAAGTCTCAAGATAATAAATCTATAATTGGTACATGCAAATATAATTTGTACAATATGACTTATAAATATGAAGCAAAAATATCATTAAATTTGATTAATTCATACATTTACATTACACATGCTTCTGATTTTTTCAATTAACACATAAATATGATTTTTCTCACATTTCAATGAATTATGTAAAACTTGAAAATCAAGAATTAAATTTATAAAACCATATAATAATTATTATAAAAACCTTATTTTCATAATATTTTTTTGTTGTCAATAATTATTATAAATTGTTAAAAAATCATATATTATTTTTTAATATATTTATACACAAAAAATAAAGTTTATGGGTTGCATGTAAATATTGTCAATTTTTTACCAGCTTAGCAATCACTAGTAGAAGAGAATTTAACAAAGTACCATTTGAAGTGAAGTCAAAGTATGAGTTGAAAAGCTTGATATTGAACTAAATAACATTGCCTCAACTTTACAGCCAAGGATTCTTCACACCTACCAAATATTGTGGTAGAAACCTAGGAAAATATTATTCAATCTACTAGTGGTGTTCATAATTTAAAGTGGGGGTTCATTGAACCCAAAGTACACAAGGATGATCTACATGAACATGATTGGAGATCAACCCCCTAAACTATGCTCGGTAAGCGTGATGAACTTGTACACCAACTTTACAAACAATTTCCAATCAACAAAATGTTAAGAGTCAAACTGTCTCAAAGGTAAGATGTCATCTTCATTGACATTATACCTACTCTTCAAGCAAAACTTAGAAAATTCATTTTGTAACAGAACCCAAGTCATACAATTCTTTTAGGGCTTTGGAATCCTCTTGAAAATGGGGTCAAGCTCCACAATCACCCACTCTAATCACCACAGAGTGGACATACCCTTCCAGAGCCTCGCAAGCTCATTTACCCTTCTGTAGAGCCTCTTCCAGAATTGACAAAGCCAGCCCGATTTGAAATGAATTAATGATCGAAGTAACGTTCAAGAACAAAAGTCCAAAAAATTTCTTATAACAACAATCCAATCCAAATAATACATTCTTTGGTGCATTCCAATCCTCTCTGAAAATGGGGACAAGTTCCGCAAACTAATCACCCACATACTCTAATTTACAGTCAACAGCTGAAAGCCTGGAGAAATGGATTCCATACATCGGCACCAGAAACTCTGGAGATACCTTTCCAGAGTGTGCTCATTCAGCTTTCTAAAGAGCCTTTCCCAGTGTTGACAAAACCCAGCTATACATGGAGTGAATTCATGAATGAAGTTATCCTCAAGAGGAGTGAGCGAGCAAGTCAGCCTTGAGCCACAGACGCATGGCCGTGAACGCGGCCTCATCGTCTTCCAGCGTGTCCGGCTGGTGTACAAACCCATGCCCACGTCTGGCGTATACAATCGCTTTGGAGCCGGCCACTCTCCTTTTCAGCTCCTTCACCACCTCCACAGATGACTTGGGGTCCGAGTCTCCCGTGATGAGAAGCAGAGACACTTGGATCGACTGAGCGACTTCAGGGTCGATCCGTGTTCCGTAGAGCGACACTGCTGTGGCAAAGGTGGTGGGTTGCCTGGCCACCGTTTGAATGGTCTGGCCACCGCCGATACAGAATCCCACCACAGCATACTTGGGGGATGAAAAATCTGGATACATCATCTGGCGCAGCTAACAGGGAGTCCACAAAGCGCTGGCAGACCCAAACCACGGAATTC
Source organism: Climacium dendroides (assembly GCA_950106755.1). Taxonomy (NCBI): domain Eukaryota; kingdom Viridiplantae; phylum Streptophyta; class Bryopsida; order Hypnales; family Climaciaceae; genus Climacium; species Climacium dendroides. The sequence continues at coordinate 2,485,769 of OX467092.1, forward strand.
TTCTGTATACCTGCTGATTGCGGGAGGGCTGCATGGAGGCCAGGGCGTCGCAGTCGAGGAGGGACGATCGGCAGGCGCGGGAAGAAGAGGTGACGAACGATGTTTATTTTTCTTTGTATATATGGCCCCGCTTGGTGGTGAGGATGACTCTTCGTCGGGGTCTTCAAGCAGATTTCTGAGATAGGCGAAGGAGACGTCGATGTCGTCGGCTATTTGCTCTGGAGTGTCGGTGCTGCGCCACCGCTCGTAGGCCTCTCCTGTCGGGGGTGTCTGCTCGTCCCAGGACTCGCCTCGGAAGAGGTCCGGGACTAACACACTGGCAGCAGCACCACATGGAGGTGCGAATTCAATGAGGAAATGGAAGCTAAGAGTCATCTCTGTTCGAACTTACTCTCAAAGCAGCGATCGCTGATTCGAGAAGAATGTCAAACAAATAGAAAATTGTCAAATGATATAGTGGGAAGGAAGATCAAAAGTGTGAGGGGATTCATTGCAGCAGGAGGGAAACTTGGGGGGGTGATAGATTCGTACTTATAGCCAACGCAGCCCAATCGGTACACAAAGTCTCGGAGTCCACTGCTCTCGTAACCATACACATCCGACAAGAGAAGCACTCCTGCACCGTTGTTGTTTTTGAGTGCCTGGATGTAGTAGCCCGAGAATCCGCCCTCAGACTCCGCATCGCCAATCTCGACATCGAGGCCATTGACAAGCTCGCAGACTTCATCGTCGCCTGCTGCACCCTCCTGCTGCTCAGATGCAGTTTCCTCCGCCTGCTGAGCATGCATTTGCACGTTTCGAAGTCGTGATGAATTTGCGCAACGGTGCTCACACGATCCTACAATCTCGTCGAAGTACTACAGCTCGACAGATCAGGATCGCATCCAAACACGGGTGTGAAACTGTAGAAACCTGAAATTCGAAAATTCTTACAGAGCCCCTGAAATTCGCATTTCACGAAGTTTTACGAAGTCTCAAGTACTCCTTTCGATCAACGGTGTCACCGATACAGTTCTAAGGTAACCTCAATCATATTTCGGCAATTTTATGGTTCCCTGGACCACCATATGCTTTTCCATCTGTAATTCCATCTGTAATTCCCTCCATATATCTTGAAAATTTTGGACTATTTTTTGGTCCAGATTTAACAAACGTGATGAATTTGCAAAACTAAAATCAGAAACAGAGACAAAATGTCATTAAATCCCATGACAAAGAAGCAGAGGTACGACACACACACATGTAACAAGCTCCGATTTCAAGTGGTTGTTTACAGACACGTAAATCTGAGAGCTGAAAGCGACAACTGAATTCTGCGAACTAAAATTCGTCCAGCTTCCAATTCACTCATTTTCAGAAGACACCGGTGAGTATTTCCAGATTCGAGTCTTTTAGGTCTACTGAGTTTTTGCTCACTACCAGAAAAATTTGCGTTTTTCTCTGTTCTTTGCCAACATCCTGTGTTCTTGCGCTACAAACTCTCAGACGTAATAGAAAAACGTAGGAAAAACGTTCAAATTGAAGCTGACCTAGGAAGCAAGAAATACTCTCGAAAAACTTTCTTCGTAACTATCGATTCATTCAACGCTTGCGCTGTAAAAACAATCTCGAAGACTCGCTATGGCATTCTCGAACTCATTCCAAGCAACAACAGGGCACATTCTCCGACGATCATCCACCAATAAACCTTTAAAACTTCATAACTTTTGACACTTGGAATCCAAATAATGCAATTCTCTGGTGCGTTGGAACCCTCTTTGAATTGTTAACAAGAAAATTTTAAAATACAACCATTCCAAACTATAGAAACTATGCTTGCAAGTAGGTGTGGTGACCTTCCTAGCCTTCATCCGCACACAAATCCAAATTCACGCACTAGAACCAGCCACGATGCTTACCAACAAGCGACCACGGTGCTCCAGCAGGCAAATGAGCGGAGTCGAACTTACAACTCCTTCGCGTGCAAACTCCGCCCAGAACAACACGTCGACGCCACGAGGAAGAGCCGGGAAGTCGAGAACAACGAGAAGGCTGAGCCAGAAGAGAAGTGGCAGCAGCGGAAGTAGAGATGGCCATCGCCATGGCCTCAACAGCGACGAGGACGGCGTTACCAGGCAAGGAATTGCAGAGGCGATGGCGGGGCTTCGTTCTTTTGAGTTGTGGGTGTGTAGTGGAAAACGTGGAGGACAGTTCCATGTGGAATTTGGCGAGCGAGTGCTGCAGATATTTGTTGCCGAATATGAATTGCGAGTGGATATTTCTGCTGAGCTCACCAGTGGCTGTTGAAGGTATGGCACTGTATGGGATACGGTATAATAAGTGCACCTTCCTGTAGAGAAAAATCCTGTAAGAGAAAAGTTAATCTTCCTCCCAACATCGAAAATTTAGGTAGAGGCGACCCCAATGCGAGGATCAAACTAAAATCTCACATTCTCAAGCACAAGTGAATATTGCAGAACCTAGGGAAAATAACGCCTTTCAGGGTGATCAATCTACAAGCTTTGATAATAATCACCCAAACTATCCATGCTGGTTCTTCAATCAATCGCTGTGCTGGTTCATTTTGCCACTCCAATGTCTTGACAGGTTTGCACTTAACTGACACTGTTTTAGTCCCATTTCAACAGCAGTATGATCTCCTCCTGCTGTCATCTGTCGGCTCTGTCGTTCTGTCTCATGTCGTCGTCATCTTCTCTACCTCCAGGGAATTCATCAGGTTTCGGACGTCGCCTTCTCAAACAGACGCAAGCAATGATAGCCAACGTTGCTAACGCTGCTATGCCCAGCCCCAAGCCTAAGCCTAATGCGAGAGGCAAACTCCGTGGCTTATCGGCACATTTACCGCAGCAGCTCAGCTTTCGGAATTCGGTGATGTCCGTGTTGAAGTTACTTGAACAGACAATATTTGATGCTTGCGCGGCTTGATTGCACGTCTTATTCGAAGTCTGCCATTCCGCCAAAATCAGTGTCAATAGGTGAATATTTGTTTTCTCAGAACTTGATCTCTAACAGAAAGAGAAACAACTTCGACCCTTCATGTTATTTCTTAATTAGTGAGTCCTGTTCATAACATTCTTAATTCTTCCAGGCAGGGCCCCTCTGCTTCCCATGAATCAAGATTTTATGAAACAAGACTTCTTGCACTCTAGAAAATAGAATGTTGAATGTCTCAGTGGCTCATAGTTCAGCATTTAGCATTCAACAATTCATAATACCGGTATTCTTGAATTGTGAGCTATGTAAATACAAATTATTCTTCTTGTAGTGATATTATAGATTCTCTAGCCTTCCCCATTCAAGAATGTATGCAAGTCTCTCTTCTAGTTCAAGTATTTAATAAAGGTATTTAATTGTGGTGTCACTTGTACTACATTCTAGGATGTTGATGTATGATCTACAAAGAATATACCCTTTTGTTGCACCAACTCAAAATAGAGTTGGAGATATTTCTCTCTTTCAATTTGTTCATTCAATTTTAATTCCATTATCAAAAAATCCATGACTGTAAGGGTGAAAAATAAAACAAGCGACTATGCTACAACAGGCTTTGTCCTTCTAGCACTAATTTCCTTTTCAAGTAAAGTTCTATTCAAACTTTCTCACAAGTTGTTGGTTTCTATGCAAAGCTTCCTCTAATTGGTCCAAAACAAGGATTTTGGTTGTGATATACTCTTTACATACTTGATTGACGCAGGTAATTGTAGTGATTCCTTCTGATGCATTGAAATTGGTACTGCGATTTGCTCTGTTTCTCACAGCTTCTTCAATTGCCTCTCCACTGATCCCGTAGACTTCTTGCAACTTGGTCTTGAAGATGTCAATGGCTGCAACCCCCACGAGCTCTCCATTGTTGCTAAAAACTAAAAAATAACACACCACCACATGAAATCAATGTAAGTGATCATAGAATTTAAAGATATAAACATGAAGCATTATCACATATCAAATTCAACATGCCAAGCAGATCAATCAAGAAGCAAATTTGGCATAAAATCATGCCAAGTCCAATGATTAGGCAATTGTGTCATTGCCTCACTGTCTAGAAAAAAGAGGATCAATAGACGTAGTAGTCTCTTCATTCTATGCCCTCTTTGATTACAAATCCAGACATTCTTCATTGCAAAGAAAGACATGGAATTACGTTTGATAATGCTCTCAAGCCTACTGGCATTCAAGCATTGTCACGTTCTCCATACTGCCATTGCAAGAATTTGAAGCTGAGAAATAGTGTCTCAATGATTGATACGAAGTACTAGAAAGGATAGAATCCACAATGATAGTCCCACTGAATGGCACTTAAAACCCTCAGTGGGTTCTGTAGTGACTACAGATTCTGATTAAGAAGATATGCAACCATTAAATTCAATTCAAGTCCACAAACTTCCTCCCTCGATCAAAGTGCAGTATTGAATCTTGAAGTTTCGAACTTTGGCTGCTATGATCTGTTAGCATACTTGAGCGGAGGATTAATTAACACAACGCATGAGCTATTCACAAGATTTTCTGCATTATGCCCAATTCAGCATGTTTCAAGTGACAGTTGATGATGCATAATGCAGATCCCGTACCTGCTTTACTGAGAGTGAACGTCTTGTTGTCTACCTCGGAGAAGTCTGAATATTCTGCACTGTAGTCAACCCCATTGTTTACGTAAGTCGCATGGACGTTCGCCAGGAATGAATAATACGCCTCCAAAGCTAGAAGTGGATTCCGGTACACAGTGTCGTCCAGGGTCTTGAAATACCCTCGAGCAGCGCACAATTGACTCGCAAGGGGGCTGGCATCGATGGCTGCAGTACTGGGCGGGAACATGTACACGAACACGCTGATGCCGTTGTTCTTCATCAAGTCCCACGGTAATGCGGCATTGCTTATGGCACCCACAGCCTTGCTGTCCGTGATCAATATTATCACCTGTTCGGGTTTTACCACGTTAAACCCTAAGCACCTCAAATGCTCCAATGGGCATCACATTTTACACCGCTTCTAAGTGTCTCATGTAGAGAATTTCTTTTCTTCACTTTAATTTACTTTGTGACCAACATTTGCTATGCTCGTCATTGACTATGGAAGTATTTAAGCTTTAGCCCTATTTGCATTATGTTTTTCACAGTATAAGCGATCGAATTGGCCATACTAACATTGTGAAATCTCTGTTCTTCAAGAGTTCGGTTTACCATCATAGCAGTTGGGGAATGCTGAACTTGTTCCTACTCAAGCGAACTGGACATGTCCAAATTTCCACGTGAACTAAAAAGACTTCAGTGAACTTCTGACCGTGAAGTGGACATTTATTTTAGCCAAGGATGAATGAGAAGCGATAAAGTTTCAAACACGCATAGTTTCGTTGTGATATGAAAAATTTCGTTGTGCCTTTCAAAGGTGTATAGCAATGCCTTGTGACTAAATCAAAAAAATCCCTTCCTGCCAACTACAATTGTTTCAGTGGTGCTTCAATTAATTGGTGGATTAATACCAAAAGGACATTGTTCATTTAGTGTCTTCAAATATAACTTTTAAAATGGCAATGAAACCATGCCACTTAAGTATTGACCTCATCAATCAATTGAAACGTCTTTAAAATAGTCGATAATCAATGCGGAGGGACTTCAGGTTGACTGAGTAGGGGTAGAGAAGTGCAGACCTTCAGATAGTCGCTTGGGATTTCTGTACTACCAAAGCCTGCAGAACTTGTAATAACTTTGCTAATTGCGTCCGTAATGTTGCCTGGAGGAACAGAGCTTTGATTTGGTGAGGAAAGCGTTGCGGTGAAAATTCCGAAGTCAGGGTGAGAGGAAGTGTTTGTCACCTGCACCTGCAGAAATGAAAGTGTAACAGGATACCCCACTTGAGCTCAAACTCTGAAAATAAAGTAAATTCCTTTCAATGTTTCCTTTGACCCAACCAACGACATTCTGCATTGTAACTGTATATCGGACCACAAGATTCATGAGTCTGGAATCTAGTCTACAGTGGCAACCTAGATACACCATTGAATTCTTGTTTTCTTGCTCTCTTTAGCTGCCACAAGACTTGCGTTCTCTATATAGTAGAAGAGAAACATGGAAGATTCAAGGATATTATGACTTACAGGTTGAGCAGAGAAGGGATCCACGTTTTCTTGATCGAACGTGAAGATGTTCACAAAGTCGTCTTTGGAGGTTGTATTCAAGAACGATAAGGTGACTCCGCAGGCTGTTGCGAAGTTGCTATCACTCCTTGTGGACGGGATAATCTCGGTCATTGAAGACCCACTGTCAATGAGTACCATTACAGACTTCTTCACGTTTGACGTTGATGCAAGATACCTGTGAAAAACGCAATCAATGCCACGATTCTAAGCGCCAGAAATTGTGACAATTGTTGTCGGATGGAATCTCTAGTTTGTGAACAATTTCAAAGATGTTGAGGATCATGCAAGCCTGACTCTGCTTGAAAACAACTGTCTTACCACAATCTTCGACGAGGATCGTAGCTGCCACAGTCTGATTCATCCTGCAAATAACATTGAGCAATTTGTCATTAATGTGGAATACAAGCGTTCTTATGCACTGAAAACTAGAAGAAACAATCATCTACGAGACCATCGCTAAAACCTTTGTTTCAATCTTTTGCAAAATACCATCAGCAGCCCTACGATGTTTTCCCCGCAGTGCTACAATTATTACCATTCCTGGAAAGATCCGAAAGGTGCCATCAACTGAGCCGAAATACAGCGAAAAGAAGTTTGTGTTGTTCGTATGTCTTTGGAAGAAACTGTCCAAGTTCCTCTGAGCACAAATTACTTGAAGTTGTCTCTGGGTTATATCATCGGTCGGGGTGTACACTCCTGGCACTCTGTCATCAAGATTACAAATGAGAATATTTATACTAAACATGCCATTGACTGCACCACCTAAACCCAAGTTTCTCAAACAGCTAAGCAAATTTTTAATTGTGTCAACTGATTTCAAGACAAATAATGGAGTCGAGAGAAATGGTTCAAAAATTAATATATATACCTTGTGGTTTATGATGAGTTCAGTGGTGAGTATCTAAATCATATTTAAGACAAGTGTTTCCCATTCACTGCACATCCACTACACAAAATTGTTTCTGCTTGCCAAACGAGTCGAAGTTGGTCATATGATATACTCTCTTGTACTGCAACGATTGATGACTATGAAGCGAACCAACTTTGTTACAAGATGAACTAAATTTTCTTGCAACTAGGGAATGCCCGGTACAGCACACAACCGTGGATGCACGCACCTGCAGTTTATCCGTGGATGCAACCCGTGGATGCAACCGACAAATTGAACTGTGTGCAATGTACAATGCGTACAGAGCACAGTGCACTTTGCAGTGATCCCCTCATACCAGGTAGGATTTTACCCCACACTACTCGAGAATTGTGCAATCAATGGCATATCTACTGTCTATTTAGTCCATAGATTTACTCTGAGAATCTCCTCACTAAGCTTTACAACGCTCAGACCCAGATAGAATGGATCCAGGGGGAAAAGAATCAAGTTACCGACAGACCTTAGGAAGCTTCTGGAGAAGTCGAAGTTTCTCCACGGGCAGTTGTCTTTGCAATTAGTGTTCTGGAGAACTCCTTGGCATGCATAGCCGGTACGATTGGCACTCGTCAGGGGGCATGCGAGCCGGCTACAGGTTGACTCAGCACTACAAGTGCTCAATAAATCTGCAATTTGCGCAAACGAAAGGATGAATTCTTTGCAGTCAATGAAATCCTCGGGACTAGCAGAAAAGAGTTCGCCGTGAAATCGACAGACAACAATGTTCGGGTGGAACATTCATACCACAAGAGTTGAGTTCATTCGCTTGCACTTGCTTCACAAGCTCTAGAACATTGGTTTCTGTTTGGTTGAGGAGAAGATCCGCCTTCTGCGATACTTGAGCACTCCCTCCCAGAACCAGGCCGAACAGAACCAGAATAAGGAAACGAATGGACAAATCCATTTGTATAGTATCACCACCCTCACACAACAGTCGGTACTAAAGAGATCACCCACATCCAAGATATACCGAAGCCAAATTTTTTATTTCACTACAAACCCGTCGCAGTAGAGGACACAAACTAGGGCAGATTCTGGACAGGCTCGCTTGATCTGTGTCACTTGTAAGCAACCCTACTCGTTGACCTCTCTACGGTTTAAAGCGTAAGCTGCACTGGAGTTTCTACATGAAGAGAATGAGAGCTCGGCAATAGATGCTTGTGTACATGCTGTCACTATAGTGTAGGGTAAGCCTAAGCAATCTTGTGTCAAAGCACTTTCTTCAATGAACTCATTGGCATGTTTGGCGAAGGAATGGAGCAAGTGCGGCAATGGAAAATCAATAGCAGGAATTCGAAGAAGCATCACCAGGGAAACATCGAAGAAAGACTTAGGACGATGGTCTGGGGGAGAACTGTACCCAAGTGACCTTTGGGTTTGCCTTAAATGGTGCTACGAGCCTTTTAAGGAGGGGTGAGACTTTTTATTTTTTTTCCCACGTTTGTCTCGGATGTATAATCCTGCCCCCTTTTGGGCAGTCAATTTTGCAGTTCATGACCGACACAACCTAATTCGGGGTCTGTAATTCGAAATACAAATTCAAAATTTCAAATTTATGATCGACAGTAAGCAACTTAAGGTAAATAACTTTACTCTTCTTCTCTTGGGAGGATGAGAGGATATTCAAAATAAGTGTTGAGTCTACTACCGTGGTTTCCAAGCTTGGAATCTTTGAAAGCCTGAAAAGTAGCCAGGGTTAGTCAGGGTTATTATTAGTCAGCTAGATGGCATGCCGTTTAGGCTGACCCCTGCTCTGACGCTGCCCAACTCCATTGACCAATAGCGCTGGATCCTGCCCGTGTGCCCAGAGCGCTCCAACCTGCCCGGAGTTGGCATCTTCTCCGTTGTCTATGGGCCACAGAAACGTCTGAACCGAGATTCTTCCCGCCCTTCCTCATCTGTCATGCTCGCATGCTTTGCTGTTGGTATAAGTTATAATGATCTTTAGTTTTCTTCTCGGATGAGATCGAGAAACTTGGGGAACGAGTGTGATGACAAATTCGAAGGAAGAATGAAGAAAGAGTATGAAGGAAATTGGGGCCTTGCATTGCAGATGCAAGTATTTGGGTGTTTCAGTCTGCTCGTTTCTAGGAGCAGGATTCCATGATTTGCAACATGAGTGCATCTTGATTACCGGCTAAAGAAAAGATTTCATGTCCAAGCCTCCCACCTGGGCTTACTTGCCTCAACTTCATTCCGAGAACAGGAATTTTTGCCTCAAGATCTTCAATTCTTGCACTTCAAAATTGCTTGATGAATTGAAGAACATCCTTGAATGATGACTTCTTCATATTGACTAAAAGCTCTATGGAAAAGCTTGCTGAATCAACAACCCTGTAGATGTAGTTGTCACCCAAGTACAGGCTGGAATAATAACAAACTTTGCATTCAAGTCCATCAGCGCGCGGGAATCAATTAACAATCAGTTGCGTGAGAGACAATCATGGCCTAAGACGTGCTATTTCTTAGACAGATGTGGTCATGCGGGGTTGAGGATTACCTGAGAATGAGCGTGTCACCAAAACCCAGCTAGGTTTCGAAATGACTTGAGGGCAACAAATGAATCTTTGTTCTTGTTTACTTTTCTGTTCTCTTTCGGAAAGATTTCAGCAATGTCCTCGGGGATTTTTATTCTAGCTAAACAACAGGTTGCAGAGCTCCTGCTGGACTCTCTCAACGAGCTCAGATTCAGTCCGGTCTTCTTCCTCTTCTCCCCGTGAGGTACTTTGGTGTGTTCTTTTCAAATGAAAAGAGGTTGACTAGCATGGGGATTGAGATGAACTAGAATAGCTTCTCGTCCGATCAAGCAAACAATGTAACGTAAGTGAAAGCGCTCTTACGCATATGAAGAAGAGCCGTTCGCACTTCGCAGAGAATCTGATGTGCGAGGAGGAGCATGCTCGTGCAACAGACAGGAGAGGGAAACGAGGTTCTTGTGCTTCGTAGACAACGGAGAAGGTAGACAACGGAGAAGGTTCGAGCGCTGCAGCCCGGAAGCGTGTGCCAGCCAAAAGTGCATGCCATCTAGGCATCTAGCTCTACAGCGGCTACAAACATAATACTCAGTACTAGTTGTGCTCTATTTCAACGAAAATGCTACTAACAGAAGTCAACATTGGGTACGTGCTCACTTGGCAGGCTGGCACAACACAGGAAGATTTGGAGGCATTAGCCCCTGGGTCTAATCTTCACGGGTGGGGCTAAACTGCTCCATTTTAGACCCCTCTATTTAGGCGGGGCTAAAGTAGTTTGTGCTGGGTTTATAAATTTTTATACAACATATGGTCAAAGAGTATCTTGAAGGCATAATAAATTTCTTAACTTTTTATCATAGCATTATAAAGTTATTTTACAATACGTACTTGTTTCTCAACTTGCACAACTCACAAGAATGATTCTTTTTAGAAATTGAAAATTCACAACTCACAAGAATGATTCTTTTTAGAAATTGAAAATTCAAATTGGTTCCCTAGATGTACACGTATGTGGAAAGCTTTCAGTTAGTCCATCATACTACTAAAATCATAACTCCCTTTGTAATATCACAAATGCTACCATTAATACTAGGGGCTCATGCTTGCTATGCTACGCATTCATTATATCACATATTAGTAAAATTTTGATGTATTTGAATAGAATGCATGATAATGATTTCAATAAGTCTTTAAAATAATTATCTTAAATATTGTGTAAAAATATTTTCAATCATGTATACATAGAAATCGTATTTTCACACAATGTGATATTACAGAAATAAAGTAGTAGTTTGCAATCACTTTTGTAATATCACTTTTTACAAAGGGTGATATTATAGAAATAATATAGTTGTTGCAATTAAGGTGATATTAAAGAGGATCCATAGGATGATATTATAGAGGTAGCAAATCCATTGCTTCTCTTGGCTTTACACTTCTTTGCACTTTTATGATTTTGTGCTTTTGTAGGCTTTGAGCTTTCATGATTTCAATTTTCTATTGCTACTACCAAATGATTTTGAGAAATTTATTCAATTGAAGTGATTTTGGATTCTACATCAATTAAGTTGTTCACAAAGTTTTTGAGATTTATAAGTTTTTCTTTTCAATTCTTCAATTTAGGTCATTTTTTGTAACAATGGAGTCAAATTTATAATGCATTGTAATGTATGTGTATCTTTTATAGTATTTACCATTGCATATGTTTCATTCATTATTTAATAAATTTTTATTGTACATTTCAATATATGCTTACTTATAAAAAAATTATACAAAGATTTTAGTCATTTTTATTTGAAAATTTATTGAAATTTTTGTTCTGCATTCTATCTAATACATAGAAATTCTTATAAAATTCTAATGATGAATGCGTAACATAGCAAGCGCCAACTGCTAGTTTCAATTAATAAAATAAAAACTATGAGGAGTTTTAGTTTGCACGCAGTTATAGAATCTCTACTTTTAAAGAAGCTTCAAAGTCTTTTATTTCATTCCATGTTCATTATTTTTGAAAATTAAAAAAAAAATTCCATTTGATCTATCTATTGCAAGATTATAACCTTTGCAAATAGAATCTTTCAATTCCAAATAACTAAATTATTAACAATTCAATATTTTGCATTGTATTTTCCTAACTTACTATTTTATTCAAACCTGAATATGGATTTATTTATTTAAAAAATTTATATGTATTTCCAATTTAAACCTTTTGTACATTACAACTAAATAGCTACAACTTCTAGGGTTTACTCATTTTGGGATAAAAAGTTTCAATGATGACATTTAGTCTTCTAGAATGAGTTGAAAATCCTTCTGGTTAGAATTCAAGCATCATGATCATACAATTGGAAAAATTTTCACTGTTTCTATTTTTAAATTTTAGGAGGATGTACTCTAACAAGTTAAAACAAAGGATATAGTCAATGTATTTGTTAAAAATTTAAAGTAGATGATGATTTCAACCTTCATTTGTATACTAGTTTTTAAAAGTAGTTATGGATCTATAAACTTAAAAGATTTATAGGAGTTCATTTCTATAATGATGTTTAAAAGATTTATAGGAGTTCATTTCTATAATGAGGATAATTTAGCAAACAAATTGCTACTTGTCCAAAACGAACAATTATAAAAATTGCATTCAAAAAATGAATTTTGTAAGTAATTTTTTTACATGCTCATATAGCTTCAAATTTGAAAAGGGGTGGTTGCAAAAAAGATAAAATGTTTTTGGTTGCATTCTACCCAAATTGCAATTTTTGCGCTCAGGACTACAAGTACTATGAAATAGACAATCTCAGTCATTGAACTACAAAATTGATGGTTAATAGTATTTTAGGCTACTTACAAGTATTAAAAAATTATAATTTGAAAAAAAAATCTTACAAAAATAGATACTATACAAGTAGATTGTAATTAGTAATAATTAAAAAAATCATAACAAAGTAAACTAAAAATTTCACATTTGTGAAGAGTTGCTAGTGATTACATTTTACTAAAAAAATGAAAGTCAAAACCATTCTCAATGTTTACAAGTGCACATGTAAGCCCTATTTGTATAAATATGGAGCCCATAAAATAATGTATTTCTAGATTTCCTTTGTTTATGTACATGTCTCCCTACTGTGGGTATAAACCACAAAAATTTCATTTCTAAATTAATAATTTTGGATACTCTCTAGTACTAAAAATCCCTAAACTTTAAAATGTGACATATTAGTATAATTGACTTCTAAATATAGAATGATTTTTAATGAGTAAAAATAATGGATATGATTACACTCAAGTTAACCACCTCCAATAACAATTTTAAGTTCATTGGCTTCTACTATCCAAAAGTTATATCACAAAACAATTCTAGCACTTTGAAGTTTGAATATGATGCAAATTAGGACCGGTCTTTCTTGCAATCACCCAAATATGCAATGAACTTTTTATCACAAGTACAATTGCAATTACTCTAAACTTTGTATAAAGACAAATACATTATATTCAAATATGAAATTGTGGAATTACTCTTTGATATCATATGTCATAAATGAATGCATATAAAGTTTTGTTAACATAAAGATTGTCAATGAAATTATACATTCATCTTCACCTAAATGCCTCTATTAAAAGGATTTAAATCAAATTCAAAAATTTATCTTTCTAGAATAAATATTTCAAAATTTATAAAGAAAGTACTTCCTTTTGTACTAATTAATAAACCAATTATCCTATGAGACTCTCTCCAACAATATTAAATGTGTGAAGTACAACATTCAAAACAACTAAAATTTACTTAGTGGATGGTCCACCTTTTAGAGGGTTAAAACATGTACTTTTTTTTTGTTACTTGCTTGAGTTTTTGTATAATTCTTTGGTAATCAACCTACAAATTTTTTTCATAAAGATATTTTTGTTTCTTCAAATGCTAATATCTTGCAATCTAAATGGTGGAAATTTCTAAGATTTTTTTTCACATTTTGAAACTCAAAAAATTAGTTTTAAAACTCAAAAATTTATTTACAATTTTTGAAATTTCTTCCACATATTTCTATATTGGTTCAATTTGGATTTTTTGGAAACTCAAACTCCCAAGTTGTTATTGGGAGTTGTTCCTAGTGTCCAATCTTTAGTTTCATTTATTACAAATTTGATGGCAGTGTAGTTCCAATGTTTCCATGCTCATCCAATTCTAAAGATATGTGCCTTCGACCTTTTATGAATTCCGTGGTGCAAATCCATTTTCAAGGTAAGTGGTCATCATTGGAAACAAGAGAGTTGGCACCACTTACTAAGAAGAAGAGAATGTTTAGAAGGAAGGTGAAGATAACATGGTGGAAGAAGAAGGAAGCCATCAATGGAAGGACCACAGGGGGCTCACTCGATGATGAGATGAATGAGACAATTTCAAAGCCTCCTATACAAGGTATGTTTTCCATTCAAACTTAAATTGAAAGGAATTGAGAAATTGAAGTAGAAATTGAAGTAGAAATTGAAAGGAATTGAGAAATTGAAGAAGACTAATTTTAGTTCAAGTCTTCTTCAAAGTATGTATTGACATTTTATGTCGTAATTTGTATCTCTTCATATAGTGATTTATCCAAATGGATAAATATATTTAAAAATAAAAATATACTATATTCATCTTGCACTTGATCATCACATATGGGATCTTTTAACCTTGTTAAAACACCTAGTCTAAAATGTATAATACACTTATTGGTCCAAAAATCACTTAATTTTTGAGCGACTACCTTGGTCATAGCCCAATTGCAGAGTTAAAAATTGAGGGTTAAAAATTGGAAAAAGAAAAGTCTGCTCCTGGATATTGGATTGGGCGACCGAAAATCGTGGAGCGACTGCCCATCTGAATTCACCGGAGATTTGCTCTCCGAATTTTGCACACTCGCCATCGCCGGTTCACGCAGTGTCGTGATTTCGGACCAATGTTGGCGCCTGAGGCTACAGTACTTGGTGCTACAAGTGCGCTGGACCGTCGCTACTTCACATTTCGAGAAGGGTGGCGAGGAGTATTAGTGGTAATGCGATGAATGAGGAGGAGCCTGAGGTTTCAAGTAATGGGAATGCGTCTTTTGCTGGGGACACATCTCTTCTTGTTGTGGTGTCATTTTACAAGTTCACCAAACTTCCAGATTACGAGCAGAAGCGCGCTCCATTGAAGGAGATTAGCGAGACTAATGTATGGCTTTACATCCCTGGTGGATTTTTGATTCCCCAGGCTTTAGGGTCTGGGTGGTGGGTTTAGGGTTTAGGTGGCCTTTGGTCGATGGCGATGATATTTTCGTGCTGGTCATGGCTGATGGCCTGGTGATTTGCAGTTTGCCATTCAGAGTGATGAACACCTGGCTAACTTTCGACGAACTGAGGCTCCTGCAGGAGTAGATGAGGAGGACATCCATAATGGGCAGTGGCAAGTCTCCTGTTGGTGCAGGCGAGAACGCTCCGTTTAGATGGGATCACGTGCATGTGAAGCTGAAAAAAGAGGTTCGTTCAAGCTTCTTTTTAGCCTATGAACAATGATTTCATGAATTATCAAGGCAATAGCTGAATTGTGTCGAGAATTAATGGAATGTTGTGTGACCTTGTCACATGCATTGTTTAGTAATGTTGGATTCTTGCGGCAGTCTTTGTTTTTCTGAGAATTGAGCGATCATGTTGCAGGTGGTGTCTATGGGTGTGCCGGGGGTGAATCCTGCGACTCAATTTTGCGACTCCCTCTACGGCTATTGCCTTGAGGAATTTGTCGTGTATCTGGATTATTAGTGACCAACCTCCCAGATACGAAGTTTGCAACTATCCCGCAAATTCTTGAGGAGTGTACTTTGTAGGAAGTTGATCTGCATGACAAATATTTGCTGTCTCTACCGCATGTTCCGAAGATCTGAAGCATTAGAAACAAAGAGGTTCATTTGAAGTCATATACTTCGGTGTGTTTTTGCACCAATACATGTCATGATCAATCAGCTGTTTGACATGAACATCTCCCATGCTTTGGATTCTTCGTCCAGGTAGCTGTCGATGTCAGAAATTCATATGAGATTCGCGTTGGAAAGTTCAAGCGAGCTGTTGATCCACAAACAGATTCTTTCGATCCGCAAAGTTGCTTAATTTTCGATATTCATATTTGTTGCCCGTATGACCTCTTGTTAGTCCGTGTCAGTTTTGTTTTATGAGGAATCACGTTTGGATACACAATGGATTTTCAAGGTTGTGGGTTCTGATTTCATACTTTGTCTTGTTCTGACAGGTATGAAACCTCAGCACATTTGTGGCTAGTTCTGGAGTATTGTGTCGGTGATCTGTTAACGTTGCTTAGGCAGGTGGGCGATAAGTCTTTTCTTTCCGCTTCTGTTTATGCAAAGTATCAATTCAATAAGAACTTTCCGGGTTTTCCTGAAGAAGCTTTCAGTGAAGGATAGGTGTGTCTTTCCGTTTGAGAGTTGGAATGAACACGACTTGAATTTAAGAGTCTACTTAGGGAGTCTAAAGTCCATTTATTGCCCTTTAATTTTCCTGTAACTGTCAAGTCTCACTTTTCGTTAGATTTAATTTCAGATGGTTCTCAAGAGCATAGTTACATGTTTTCTTACTCAAGTGCATGTCCATAAAGTTTTTCTCATTCCATTGTAGGGCATTTGAGTGAATGCCAAGGGGAAACTTGAGACGCGTGCTATTTACTCGGTGTAAGAATGTTTCCTCTCATTCCTTTTCTAACATCGTTTGCAGGATACACGATTGCCTGAGGAGTCTATACATGATTTCGCTCGCGATTTGGTCCAAGCTCTACAATATGTGCTCGGAACATGCCCACTTGAATGTTGTAGTTGTGCAAACTGCTTATTATTTCTTGTTAAAACCTCTCAACAGTGATGACACAGAGTGGGGACAGGTCATGGCATCAGTTACCGAAGACAATGGAGAAGAATCCCCTGTGCAGGTACTGGAGTGACATAATGCTAAAAGCATATTTGATGTCAAATTGTGTTCGTGTTGGCTTTTTTATTCTTATTTCATCAACTAAACTTTCTTATTTTGCATTTGCAGGTTCATTTGAATGGGGCTGTCACTTTCATTGGCAAAGATGGTCCGAGTGTAGCAGCGTTGGTGCTCGTCATTTTGATTATTCGGTAAGTTGGCTGTAGGCAAAGTATAACTCTCTTAGTGCCAGAAATTCTTTACTTTACCCTGATGCTTCTTTTCTTGGTGTGCTTACTAGCTTTTTCATTGATCTCAAGGATGTGTTGATCACAGTGTTTTCTTTTGCCATGCATGTCTTCACTGTCTCTATGATTCTAATGTTGAGTGGAATGCAACATAAATTTAAAACTTCTGTCTAGTTACGGTACATTACATTCAGTTATTCAATGGAGCTAGACTCTGAGACTGTGTTCCCCAAGAGTAACAGTAACAAAGCAGAAGATTATGTCTCTTGTCCGAGCAAATAATTCAACTCGCAGGTTTTCTTAGTTAGAGAAACTCAATTTGCTCTTGCATATTCTGAAAGTGGAAACTGAGAGTGGGAGAAAGGAAAAAAAAGGACTAACACTGAATTGGTTGAATGACGAGATCAATTTATCAAACATCTTATAATCAAAAATGTGCTACTGACTGGCCTTAATGACCTGTCTTTTAGTGGAATAATGTTATGTTCTCTTTGTCTTTGTTATGGACTTCTGTCTTTGTTATGGACTTGAATGCTGTAGTTGTGCAAACTGCTTATTATTTCTAGTTAACAGACTAGTGTAATTGTGATACTAATTTCCAGTGGGTTCTATGCTGTGTCTTGTTTTAGGTTTTTCACATGTGGACTCTGCGAGAGTATTTGGAGTTCAATTTGGCAATACAAAACCCACCATTTGAGATAGATTTTGAACATCTTGTGGATGATTTCATCTTCATTTTTTTTTCGGGGTAACAATTTTTTCCCTCAGATGCAGACGCTGGAGATTAGAGAGGTACGTTGTCCATGTGCTGCATGGTGGGCAGTTAAATCCCTTTGACGTTTATGACGTTCATGGAGGCACCTTCATGGTTTGCTTCTATGACTTCGAGATGCCCTATTTCTCTTCTGTCACATTTTTCTCTGTGATTATAATTTTTTTGGTGCAATGTAGTGACTCAAAATGTTGGAATTGTCAGGTCCATCACCTTAAGGAGGCGAGAAGGTGGAGTACGAGTAGTTGTAATTATCGTCAACTAGGCAGTAGGCAGTAGGTAGGAGCAAATTAGAAGTAGTGACACACAAATTTTGTACCTATTATGAATTTTATAAAAGTTTAAACTTCTCAAGTCTTTGTTAATGTTATTGGTTGTATTGTTGGTTCACTTGTTCCAACTACAACAATGCCATTGCAACCCCTGTCAACAATGAAAAGTGCCAACTAGGCCATTTCAATGACAAAGGCATTATCCTAGGCTAACAGACAAAGGTTTACCTGGGGTTAATCTATCTTGTATTAGCCCCGTAAACTCAATCAAATGTTAGGCGGGGCTAACATTTAGACTTTAGCCCGGCCAAGGGGAACATTTTTGGGGGCTAAAGTCCCATTAACAAAGAAAATCTGCAAATTTTCACACGCCTTGTAAGAAGGGGCTAAAGCAGGGGCTGACCCTCAAAGGATTAGCCCCGGCTAACACCACGAAATCTTCCTGTGCAAGCAAAGTACCAATAACCCGTACAGCGCACCATTAAAGTATCATTGAAGTAACGGGCAGCGTACCATTAAGGTACCATTGAAGTAACGGGCAGCGCACCTACCAAGGCGACGGATTCTGTTGGAAGCTTCGTCCAACTTGGTTCGGACGATGAACCATGGTCGAGCAGGCCCAAGAGAAGCGGCGCAGTCGGTTAACGCTTCCCATGCTTCATTCGATCCCGTCATCGCAGTGCTCTACGTCGCGTCATCGTTTTGGGAGGTCCTTCGCTTACGCGCCCGTCGGAGGATCCTGCAGTGTCATCCCGGAGGTGAACCTTCAGCTCTCTTACACAACTCCTCTTGGGTAGACTTCTAATAAGAGCGCAGCAGGTCGGTGTCACTCCAGGTCTCTCCATCGCCATCACAGGGGTCGTCATTTCTGTTGAACGTCCTCGCTGCTGCTCCCGCAGCGCCTCAGCTCCCGCTTGCACTCCTGCGCGGTGCTACAGGGTGGGATCCATCAGTTGGTATTCCGTGCTTGCTGTTTGGTGTCTAGAATTTCTGCTTGGTGTTTAGCATTCGTGCTTGAGGTTTCTGTTGGTGTGCAGGATATCTACCCTGTCTTGGCCACCTGCTTTGTGTTTCAGGGTTTAGTTAGATTTCTGTTTGATTGGCGTTCAGTGTTGCTGTGTTTGGTGTTTGGTGCTTCTTGTTCGATTACTGATTTCTGATAAGGATGGTTCATGTTTCAGTACTGATTTCTGGTTAGGATTTCTGTTTTGTGGTTCTTTAAGGCTTGATGTTCAGCTGCCTGGGTTTATCGGTATTGGGATATTTGAGCTTCACGTTCATTTGTGCTCAAAGTTCAAGGATTGTTTTAGGTGGACAAGACAGGTTTTAGCGTTTTCCACTAACCATTTATTCTTCATTTTCTGGTGGACAAGATAGGGTGCGAAAGTGTATATTATGCTTTCCGATGAGAATGGGGACTTGTCGAGGTTCTGGACAGCTGCTGATTGCACCGAGTGACGAATACTGGGACACTGTCAGTAACATGAATATGAACAGTATCGGCTACATCAGTAACATGAACATGAACAGTATCCGCTACATCAACAGTAGGTCTTCTTCTAGCACTCAAGATCAAAATCGATACGCTGTCCTTGTACTACGTCCATGTGTGCAACTCATCCGGTGCAAGTAAAATTACAACGTGGACTGGCCCTTCACAATACACACTGTCACACACTGTCCTCAAATTCCAAAGCTTCATTTCTGATGGATTTCTCACTTATGCAACAATATAACTTCCCTCACATTCATAACAAGTTATCCAAAGATATCGGTGTAATGGACTTATAATAGACTGCGATATACTCCGTAACAAACATGACATGAGAATATGCAAACTTCAGGACCGAACAACAAGAACCCTCTCCACGTTGTTGACATCCTCCTTGTCTTGAAATTGTTGCCATACCTGCTGATACAAATAGAAGAATAAGAGCGCAAGCATACTGTAGGCAGATAGCATGTTCGACGCATCTTTACCAAATATTTAATTGAAGTAAAAAAAAAAGACAGTTCGACATCCAATTTCCAATTTGCTAAAATTTCAATAATTTTGTACTCCAATTTATGTTGTGTGCGACAAGTCCTTTGTATACGTGTATCTCACGTAATCGCATGAGACACGTAGTGTTTGATTTGAGTGGAGAGAAGGCAAGTACTTTATAGAAGTGGGGCGGTACGGGTACAACACTGATCCATGTCGGATACCGTACACTCAGGTTAGTTTCGGCACTTTGGTGCCGAATTAGTTTAATTTTGGAATTTGGACAGTTCTGCAGCTTGATTTGCTTTTCTTTGCTTTCAGCACTTTGCTCTTCTTACTTTTTCAACACTCCCAATTTGAGATTGATTTTTTCTATTCATGTGTAAATGTGTTACTTTTTCTAAAATTTCTCAAGAATAATTTTTGGATATTCAGGTGAAAGCAAGCTAATAGGAGCCAAGTTGGCCATAACCACTCCTTTTTGGAGGGTTTTTTTCTACTTTAAAGTGATCCATTTTAGAATTCTCTCAAATTTTTTGAATAGATGTAAGCAAATATAGTCTATGGGCCTTATTCTAAAGAATGGTGGTATTCAAGAATTTTCTTAAGTGGATTAAGGACAAAATACAACGTGTAACGAGTCCTTTTGGCCCTTAGTTGCTATCAAGAATTGGATGAAACTGGATGAAAGATGCGACATCCAGTGAATGAGCGCTGTACTGTGACATTGGGAATTAGTAAGCGTGACAGAGTCTTCTCGATTCTAGTGAATGTGCACATCTGGTCATTACAGCTCTTTAGAGCGGATCCAACCACCAAGTTTTTGTTTTGATTTTGTTTTGAAAGTTGCCGCCGAGTTGGAGCAAAGGGTTTGGAAATCAACCATGGTGTTGTGTTTTGAAAGTTGCCGCCGAGTTGGGGCGGAGGGTTTGGAAATCAGCCATGGCGTGTGTTTTGAATGTTGCCGCCGAGTTGGGGCCTAGGGTTTGGAAATTAGCCATGGCGTGTGTTTTGAAAATTGTCGCCGAGTTGGGGCCTAGGGTTTGGAAATCAGCCAACAGCGTGCAACAAATGTGGTGAATGTTGCAACGTTCTGCACCGACTGCGTGCTGGCACTTTTGATTCTGAGCGTTGTAATTTTCATCATTTGGTTGTAAACGCTGCACATACTGGCGCAAGGGTCAGCCGCGCATGGTTTATTCTTTCTTTGTTTTGCAACTAGCAGACTTGAGTTCAGCCAAATTGAGATTGAATTGAGTTGAGGGTGAATGTTGCACACAGGGTCAGCCACGCATGATTTAGGGTTTTGTTGTTTTGCAACTAGCAAGGTTCAGTTAAGTCGGCTTCAGTTTGAATTCAATTGAGTTTGAGTTGAGTTGCGAGAGATGAAGAGCATTGGCTCCGTTGCTTACCATGACCTTCATTCTAGGCAATTGGATGCTAAATGGAAGCGAGTGAGCACGGTAGTGTGGAATGTTCTAAAGCGAATTTCTCTTCATGAAGAAGAAGTAATTGGTGAGGACATTTTTTGGACACTGCCTCAAACACTAGTAGAAAAAAGGTCTATAAATTACTTGTTTTTTATGACTATGCTGACAACAACAATTGCAAAATAGTCATTTTGAAGTGACTATACAATCATTGTTGTTGATGCAGTCATAAAAGACAAGTAATTTATAGCCCCTTTTCTACTAGTGAAAGCCCCCGCCACTTAAGTTCAATAGCATTGTTTGTAGATTCATGCAAGAAGTCCATGTCCTTGCAGAAATCAATCCATCTTCTTACTGTACATGATAGGATTGTCGAGCAACTTCTTTGGGATTAGACCATACTTCCATCTGGAACTCTACTTCTAGTGCGTAAGTGTCGCTGGCGTGAGATTACAGTGAACGATCCTCCTGTAACGAAACGTGAACATCGATAGTTTGGGCCCGGCTCATGAATTGGAACTGTAGGACTTATAGGTTAGCTTTTTGGATTACGGCTTAGGATCAACTTTTATGGTTAAGTGCCTTTGAATTGAATTGTTGGTTTCAAATTCTCTTAGGGTGGTGTTGGTTTCAAATTCTCTTAGGGTGGACTACGGTTCAGGGTTTAGGAGTACTGAAAACTCATCGTTGTCGTCCCAATGGAAGAGGCGACTGCTACATCTGTGAACTTCGAGTCTACAGTAGAAAGTGTAGACTTTTCAAGGTCACCTTCCGATTACCGTGCTTGGTACGTTGAGAAGCTCAAAGTTGACAACAGAGAGAGGACCCGCAGATGCCGTGCACGAAAGAATGAGTCCAGAGCTGCAGTGGAATCCAGTGTCGTGAGAAGCGAGAGTGTAGATCCAAAGTTCTCTAGTTTGGACCCGAAAAAAATCGCGAGGACCAGTGCCACTCTTGCTCGAAAGATTGGCGTGTACGCTGCTAAGAAATTGAAGAACCATGACACAAATGTTCAGCATCTGACTATCATGAAGTTCTTAGGACAGCTAGTGTTAAAACACATTGTTCCGGGTTTTTTGAGCAATCTTGTTGCTGTGAAACTAAGGCATGAGGTTATGGGTAGCTTCAAAGATGGTTTGCAAGCTCACTTAGTGGGGCTCCGTAAAGCAAAATCACTTCTGGCCAAAAACATTGTGACCACTCTAGTAGTTGCACTAGGAATGGGAAGTGAGAGGGATGTAGCAGGCTTACTCGGAGTGGATTGGAGGAACATCAAGAAGGCACTGGCTAGAAGAGTTCTCCTCAACAATTCAGAAGATGCTTTCTGGCTCCAAGATCTGAGAAGAGTTCAATCGAGTGCAATTTTTGATTCAAACAAGAAAACTATTACGAAGTGGTGGAAAGAGGAGACCACTGTTTCTCCTAATCGCAAAGACATCATTAGGAAGTGGATAGCTCCTAAGGTGTACATTGAGCACGCAACTCACTATCTGCAGCTATCCCAGGTAACTTTCATAATTTAAGCTTCATTTCATTCTTTACTTCATCAAGATTCAAGCATTTGAGGATTGTTTTAGCTTCAGAGGTTGAGGTTTTCCCTTGAGGTTCAAGAGTGAACCATCACATGCTTTGTATTTTTAAATGTTTGTGTGTTTGCGGCTTTAGATATTCAATTTAGATCGGTAGGCTTCGCCCAAGATGCTTGTTCCTCAATCATTGTGCTACACAGATGTTTGCGTGCATGAATATTGTCTCATTACACTTTGGGTACGGGTTTCTGCATGTATATTTGTTCATTTACTGCGCTCTGGTTGTGCCCTAGTCTAGGGTCTTTGCTTTGAGCTAAACAGCCAGTGCTTTGTAGTTGCAAATGTGGTCCTCTCCTCTCCCTTAGCACGTAAGCAATGCCTGCTTTTTTGGTGCTTTCGCGTCCTTAACCATAAATAATGCAATGAAGTAAGCAATGTTTGATGCTTTGGTCCTCCTCAGTGCTTCACAGTTCTTTGTGTAATGAGTATGGAAGCAGAATGATCCTTAGTGCTTTGTGGTTACATGTTGTTCTTTTCTTAGCACGTCCTTAGTGCTTCACAGTTCTTTGTGTAAGGAGTGTGGAAGTAGATCTAGAGTGCTTTGTGGTTACACTAGGTCCTTTTCTTAGCTTGTCCTTCTTATTGCTTAACAGACCTTTAAATAAAGAGTGTGCAAGCACATTTGTAGTCCTTTGTGCTTACCCCTGGTCCTTTTGTAAGCACATAATTAATTGAGGACTAATACACCCTTCTGTGGCAGCTGGAGTTCTTCACAGAATTTAAGAACCACGCCGACGTGCCGTGCAGCTTGAGAACGTTTGAGGGATTGAAGAGCTGGTGGGTAAGGAGATTAACAACATGGAACACGTGTTGCTACCAGTACTACCAAGATTTTTCTGATCTCCGTGATGGTTTGAATAACATGCGTCGTGATGAGGAGATACACAAAGGCTGTACGTATTCTTGCATTATTTGAGTGGCACTTAACGAGGAGGAAAGCATGATGTTAGGATGTGATGCTCACAATGAAATTTATGAACGCTTCACTCACTTATGGAGTTCAGTTCTTTGCTAGAAGAGTGAGTTTGACATGTGGTACAAGCGGGAATGTCTGTTGAGTGAATGCCAGAATTGTGGAGTTTAGAACCTCCGAATTTGCCCCAATGAAGTCTCTTCGGAGAAGTTGGTTAAGTGCAAACGCACTGGCTACGAGATTATTGGTGCTGGAGAGGATGGTAAGCCAAAGAAAGCCATCAAGGTCATTTACTGTGAAACAAAATCGGTTGAATTCTTTGATTACTGTAAGTCTAAAATTGTTGAGTTCATTGTGCATAACTTCTTTGCTTCTTGGCAAGACTTGCAGTTCAAAGAGTTATTCAGTTCTGTCCTTGATGGTACTCTCATCTCTTGCATTGATTTTTCTGAAAACTACTCCATGAATTCAAAATGAAATTCAATCAATGCATTGGTGTAGTGAACAAGTGTCAATTTTGGTCCACATTACATTCAGAAGGAACCCTGAGTGGACCCTATGTAGTGATGAGCCTTATCTGCTAAAAGAGGTTCACTACTACGTTTATGATGACAAAGTGCACGACTCGTTACGTTATATGTTCAACATGGTTTCATGTTGAATTGGAATTACCTCAAATCCGATGGATTCCAACCCACTAATCATATTGTCTGGAGTGATGGGTGCAGTGGACAATTTAAGTCTGTACGAGCTTGATATTTCATTAGCAGGTTCCCCAGCTTGACTATGAGTGATGAGCTACCAGAAGGGTGCCAAATGTCGTGGAACTACTTTGCCTCCGGACATGGCAAAGGGGAAGTGGACGGGGCAGGTGCTCTTCTTAAGCGAGAGCTATACAAAGAGCAAATTAAACTACATGGTCGGCAACTCCAGAATGCTGCTCAAATTGTTAATTTTTTGCAGAAGGAGAGCAACAAGTACAATGCAGGGTGAGTGGGTGAACGCCAGAGAACCACCAAGTTTTTCTGGGAGATCAAGGAAGGCAATATCAACAAAGTGGATAGATTGGAGGCTGAAACAATTCTTGGGAGTAGAGGCATGCATCAATGCCGTTCCTTGTCAGCAAAGGATCCAACTTTGATTCAGTTTTGTCAGTTGACGTGTTTCTGTGTGGCATGTCTTAATTCGAATTCAGATCTAGGCTGTTACCAGAAGTCGCATGTGCCTGACTGGACGCTGCGATGAGTATGTCCAAAGTCTCGGAGAAGTGGACGCTTGGTTCCTGAAGAATGATGAGTTGGACAATAGTGAAGATGAATTGGAGAGTAGCATTGTAGAGACCCAGGTGCGAGTGGGCTTTAACATTGCAGTGAGGGCTGACAATGACAACAATGAAACATTTTGGGTGATGCTCGTAACAAGGGGACAGCATGTAAATACTACATGCTTCACGGATGAATTTGGTAATTCTTTTCTGCTTGGTGAGTCTTTGATTCAAGGCTTTTGGTATGAGCAATACCAACTTGCTAGTTGAACTTACCTGCTCAGGGATGACAGGCCATTTGCTTATGTCCATAGCCACTCCATACTGCTTTCAGATTTCTCCATGCCTCCCACAATCCATTCTGTGAAGGGAACTTTTGCTAGTTATGAATTACGAGTCCTAGTTTTGGATTGTATTATTGCTTCTCTTCTAGAGGCTGAGCAACAAGGGTTCTAAGGAGGCAACAAGTAACCTATTTTGTTTTGTCTGCTGTGACAACTCATATTTTTTATTTTTATTTGTTTACCTTTTTGAGTGAACCGGAAATTAGAAATAGGTATCCGGATTCATCTAGAGAGAAAGATAAATCCAAAAATAGTCACAAAAGGACCTTACGGAACTAATCCGGTTTTAGGTAGAAGCGGAACGGATTAGATTTCCAACCGGATAGTATTTCCAACCGGAGTCGTGTTGACCGGATTGGAGATAACCGGATGTCAAGAACCGGACCGGATATCCGACCGGTCATAAAGACAGTCCAGGGCGTCAGGACTATATAAAGCCTGGCCCTACCCATTTTCAGGTCTCTGGATTTCCACGTATTGTCGTGTCCTGATTTAGCGCCTGACGTTTTTATCGTTGACCACGGCAAGGAAGAGGAAGTACAAGAGGGTCCGGAAGTGAGTGAGGGGTGTGAGACAGGGAGATCTCCTCCGGACATGAGTGGGTGAGACCTTGAGTGCGAGCGGATACGTGAGAGACTAAGAGTGTGAGCACGCCAGTAGGTTAGTTTACAGGCGGAGCGGAACATCTAAGTGTCGGCGCTCCCTTGTTAGGACTGTAGAAGAGTGAAAACCGGGTAGAGCTACCCTCATGCCGCAGCTGAACCGGAAGAGAGGTTCTAACACCCCGCCCCCGAGTGAAGTAAAGCTTAGAAAAGTGGTTCCGGTCATGCTGACCAAGGAACCGGAACAGGGAGAGCTCAGAGAGGATTTGTCGTTGATGGGTTGTCAGGGGTTAGCTTTGAAACCTTGGGGTTTCAAAGATGAGAGGATGGTTAGAGAACTCCTGAGTGGCGTATCGAATCAGTTCGATAATACCCTGAGAGGGAATCCGGTCCAATGGACCGAGGCTTTGTGGCGGGACGTATATGGATTCCGGCCAGGAGGACTCGGGCTTGCCAACCGGAAGGATGATTTCGTCCAGGGCAAGTTCGGAAGCGTAGTAAACCCGAAGGACGGCTACGCGGTCGAAGACTGCCTCGATGACCGGGAGCGACGCCTGCTCCAGTTCCTGGTTCCGGTTTTGCATCTGGAAAAGCCCACCAGGGTGACTATCACCTTGGCTAATACGATTTTCGGAGCGCTGAGCGGAACCCGGAAAGTAGACTGGGGCCGAATCTTCTTTGATCTGGTGTCCTAGCTTACTACAAGAGTGGGGAGAAGTAGGGCTATCCCACTGTGCCCTTATGTGTACCACCTCTACCAGCAACAGGAACTGCTGACGGAAGTGGAGCTGAAGGTGTGGAAGGCCCAAGAGCGAACCATGAAGTACGGAGAATCCGAGTCCGACCAAGAAGCGGATTCCGGAAATGAAACCGAGGAGGAGGAGGAAGAAGAAGAAGAGGAAGAGGAGGAACCGTATGTTCCCGCCAAGAGACAGAAGACCACACCGGCTCGGAATCGAGGAACGCCCCCGAGACATCCGCGGCCGCGCAGAGGTGAGACTCCAACCGGACCGGATGTAGCATCCGGATCAGGAATCGTAGATCCGTTTGACGAGTTGGTTGGGATCCTCTGCGGAATCCGGGCGGATTGGGAAGTTAAGAAGCGGACGCTCGGGGAGATCGCGGAATTAATCGGAGCGGAACCGGACAATCAGTTGCCACGGAAGGTGGCTGAGAGTGTTATCAATCCGGAAGAGCTCTGGAAGATGAAGGAGGACAGCAAGCGGCAGCACGATGAGGTGGACACCCTCAAGGCCGAACTTTTCGCGTTGCTTGAGAACGCCACCGCGACAAAGGAGATGGCGGAGGAAATGAAGAAGTTGGCCGCAGAAGTGAAGGACGTGCTTGGAGGACCCAGAGCCGCGGTCACCAAGGCGCGCCTGTTTGAAGAGGAGGTGTACAAGGACAAGAAGATATCCGGAACCAGGGTGGTGCACATCCTCACCGATTTTGAGGAGCAGATGGAGAAGCTCCTATCCAAGGCACAGGAGTCAGCGGACCAGATCGTGGAGAGTAGCCAGAAGTTGACAAAAATTCCGGTCCGGCTCTCAGAAATTTCTCTTCCGGACTTGTTTCCGGAAGACATAGCTCAGGAGCCGGGAAAGGACAAGACGCCCCAGTCAAGTAGGGCAAAGAAGGAGACGCCCTCGACCGGACATCAGCCGATAGATTTGGACTCCCCGGAAGCTGAGGAAGAACATCCGATTCTACCTACGGATGGGGAACGGAACCGGAATCTAAATGAGGTCTTCGAGCAGTTGGAGAGACCTGATGAGAGCCCTACCATTGGATCCCGAGTGTATGAGACGGAACATGAAGGATTGTAAAAATAGGACTTATAGATAGGAACCGGAATAGAATCCGGTTAGGATAAGGTAGGACCGGATTGTCAGCGCCTTCAGAGGCGGAAATCATGTATTCACTTTTTGCTTTTTGCTTTTTTTTTGTATATAAAACAGTCTCTGAGCTGGAGACGAAGAGAGAGTTCTTTTGGCATTTCCTTGTGTACTTTCCTTTAAACTAACTTTTGTGTATTTTTCCCGAGTATTGGCAATAGTGCACGGAGTCAGAATAGGAAGGTGAGTACGGAGGTATTGGTAGAGTTTCTCCCCTTGATGTATGTTTCCGGTTCTAGGTACATGTGAGTAGGTTATGAAGAGTTAGGAGTGGATTCCAGTGCCTCAACAGCTACAGAAGTTTAGCATTCCGGGTAAGAGATCCGTTGATCAGGCTAGGCAGATAGGGAGGGATTCCTTAGCTGCGCTAGAACTCCTGGGTGGGAAATCCGGTCGAGTATCCTAACTCCTGTGAGGTCTTGCCACCATTGTGGGTGAACGGAAGAACTTTCATGGGTGTTGGAACGGACAGATTCACTTGTAGCCATCGAACTTCGTACGGAACGGATCAGTGTCAAGGTCGTTGTAGTATAAAAGGATCGTACGGGGGGTCTTTGTGTGACTTGTGATTCGGATTGCTATCTGGATTACTGTGAAGGACCAAACTGGATCCGTGTTAGTTAGGGGATCAGTGGATAGGTAAGTGGGTCTTCAGCCACTATAAGTCATGGAAGGAGTGGTGGGCCTACCACTTTCAAAAGCAAGCGGCGAACCCTCTGATGGTAAAACAGAGGTAAAACTAAACTAGGTACGGAAGGGTGGACCGGATCGAATCCGCCCAGGAGGGTACATAAGACCGGAAGTTGCAGGGTCCAGAATTGAGAAGTCAGTCCAGAAATCGGGGAACTAGTAAAAACCGGAAGTAGGATACAGTCCGGTCAAAGCTTTTCGGTTGGTTTTGGATGTTCCGGTCGTTAGAGGTAGAACCGGAAAAGTAGAATTAAGGGGTTTAATTGAGTTTATCTCTTTGTTAGAGTTAGCTACTTCACAGGATCTCGTGGGTTCGATCTTTAGGGTCATTTTGTTATGCTCTAGAGTGATTTTTGTGAGTATAATAGGGAAATTACTTACTCTGTGCTGCGACATCTGCAGTGGTGAATGGAGCTCGATTAACAAAGATTAAAGTATGCCTCTAACTACCTACTTTTCCTATGTTCTTGCATAACACTTGCTAATCATGCTTCATGTTTTTGGTTTAGACGAAACTTCACTATAATAATTTGCAGTTCAGTATTGAACCGTGTGACCATGCTTAGAAAAAACTCGTAATGCAAATTGACTCCCAGAATTGACACTTGTTCATTGTTAAGGAGGATGGTGGTCTACATTTTTGAGAGAACAAGTGAAGATGTTTGGAGCACGTGAAGCACAACTGTTGAAGACGTTTACAGGTCATGTTGCATTCAAAACAATGACCTTCTAGATTAGATTGCATTGAATTCCACTTGGCTTGGACTCTGGTAGTATTGCATTCCATTCAGCTTCTACTTTCTTGTGTTGAATTCTGATTAGCGTCTAGTTTGCTTGCATGCAATTTCCAATAGTTTATACTTAAGGGTGCTGTTGCATTCCATTCAGCTTCTATTTTCATGTGTGTTGAATCTGATTAGCGTCCACTTTGCTTGCATGCATTCTCAATAGCTTGTACTTAAGGGTGTTGTCTAGGGGCCAATTAGCTTCCAGTGAGCTTGCGTTGGATTTCAATTGGCGTTCAGGCTGCGCTTCAATCGAATTAGGACCCAAGGTGCGGGCGTTGTTACATCGAGGACGTGGTGAGACAGTGCTCTAGATTTGAGATTCTAACCCTGAATTCAGGCTCATGGAGATATGCATTGGAGTCCATTATGAGGAACCCTTCCATCCGTATTGGGAGCGCACAAACTCATGCCAATTTCATGATCTATGCCTGACTCAGATGAACGCTATGCTGAAGCTATGGCGTGTAAAGAGCCTGAGGATGACCTTGGCGCTTTTGATTATGGATAAGGGCAAGTGCACCATGATGTTTGTTAGGTGCTCAGGTAGGAGTTGCTCCATTTCCCTTAGTGCTCAACTATTGTATTCTTGTGACCTCTTCTCATTTGTCTAAATCTCTGACTAGTGGCAATTGTGTGTTGTGTAGTAGATGGACGGCGTTGTGGAGTACAACTTCAACATATGTTTTGTAAATAGGTTCAGAAGTGGTAGCTGCAAAGTGACTCCCGCTTTTGTATATAGGTTTTGAACCTTTTTTAGTACTGGGATCGCTGTCCCCCTCAGTTCCGGAAGTAGAGTGCGCACTCTCTTCTTCGGAATCTTCAATGACTTGAACTTCCTTCTCCTTCTTTGGCGGTGTTGTCGTAGCACAGGAAAGTCAGGTTACTTCTCTAGAATGGGAAATGATCCTAAAGTGACCCATTTATCGTTCCCATAGAGATTTAGTTGGAGGAATCCTTGTTTGTCCGGAAGAAAGGGATTTGCCTTGTCACAACAAACCCACGAACATCTACTCTAATCTGGTTAAGTCTAATTATTCTATTCTATTACCATACTCACCCTTTAACTTCTCCTATTCACACATTATCTATAATCTATTTACAATTAGGCTAGAACTGAAAAGGGGGTAGCTAGTCCGACTTTCCCGTTCTTGGTAACCGGAATCGAGTTTAACCTCTGAATCAAGAAGGATCCGTGTATTGGGCTTGAGGCAGGAAGCTTAAAACCTATCCTCTAAGTTTTAGAGTGACAAGAGATCCATTGTAAAAAGAAGAAGAAAAACATAACACAATAAAGCCTAATTCTGGCCAAACTCTCCTTCACAGTTGAACCGGATAGCTATCAGGATCAACAGGTCACGCAAGGCATAGTTGACTAGAATACTAACTTGGACTACAACGACGGCCTATTAGTTAATCTGGATTCCTGGCAAAAACCGGGATGGCTGAGTTAGGGAGTTATTACTTCTCCTTCGGGATTCCGGTTAAGTCTGAACCTATCAACCGGGAAAACGGGAGCTGCTCTGGAACAGTCAACAGTTACACTCCACACACATCCGGGACTATCAACACTCAACTAGAAACACGAACCGGTCACACTTGGGTCCGGAAAACACCCTCGCTCGCAGTCTCTCTTCAAGAATCCGGACAATCTTAATATCCGGGCACACTCCCTCTTTACCTATTCCTGCAATCTCTATAGAACATACATCAATGGTTATCCACCACCAAAGCACACGCTGCCACCTCAAATTGTGAACCAGAAAGCTGATTTAGATTGCACAATGCTAGGAAAAACAAAGTATGGAAATGCACACCGGATTAACAATAACCGACTAACTAAATACTAAACAGCCCATAGGACTCCTCAGTCCATGGGAATCAAAATCTACCTTTTCTGAATCAACACGTGCCCTCTTCCTCATCTACAAAATGACGTTGACTACTATAATCTTGGAACTAACCGTTAATATTCCCATTCCAATAAATCTGGATCCAAGAAGTCAATTCTACCTTTCCTGCTAAAAGTGATTTACAAAATACTTTCTACCAAAAACTTGGGTTTTCAGCCGAGATTCTAACCTACCTATCAGTCTTACTCTAACTTTTTTGTCGCTTCCCTGGTGTTGCGCTTGGTTTTGGGGTGCCCTTCCGTGATGGTTGCTTCCGGACGAAACCGGAAACTGTTCTCCGTTTCTTGGCCTTGGAGGACTGAGCCTTGGTCTTGGCTTTCTAGTTTCTTCTTCTTCGGTGCGGTTAGTTCCTGATCCGGATCAGAGTATGGTTTGGACTCATTCCTGGATTCAGAACTGGAGTCTTCCTCCTCCTCATCTTCTTCTTCTTCCTCTAACTTTGCCCAGGTTGATTTTCTTGCTGATGGAGGCTTTGGAGTCTTCATCTTTGCTTGGCTAGGAGTGGGAGAGGCCTTCATCTTGCTCTGCGACGTCTCTAAATCTACCTCTTCCACTTTCACCTTTCCCCGCAAGACTGATCCGGGTGTTGGTGTGTACAGTTCCGGTTTCCGGGGTAATAGTCTCCTTCGTAGGAGTGACTATCACCACATCTTCGGATGAATGTCCAGATTTCTCCCGCGTCATTGGGGATGTCTGCTTGGTCTCCGACCGCGGTGGCTTGGATGGAGTCGCCTTTGTTGTACCAACCATTTCCGATTTTGCTTCCGGTTGGGAAGGTGGAATGTCCTCCCCCATGACCTCTCTCAATTGAACAAGTAGCTGTTCCATCTTGGAGTTGAAGGATACTAGGACATTAATGACTTTGTCCCCTAGCTTTCCTACCCCTTCCAAAACCTTCTCATCAAATAACCTAGCCTTGTTCAATGTTTCTACCGGAAGGGTGATGAACTCCCTAATCCGGTCAATCGTCTCCTCCGTTTGAACTGAGTACTTCCGGTTATGCTCACTCTCCTGTTTCTGTCTACTCAGTTCTTCTTTCAAGGACAACAATTCATCTGCTAAATCCTGAACTTCGCCTTTCTGGATTTTCCCTCAACATCCTCTATCAAGTTCTGGATTTGCTCTACACACTTTGTCCTAGGAATATCTCCCAACATCTTACATACCTTTTTCAAGGTATTTCGCTCTTTTTCATGTTCTTCCTGGACTTTCTTGAGCTCTCCTATAATCGAACCTAAGGCATCGCTATTCCAGATTGGATCCTTTTCTTCCTCTATCTGGACCTCTTTCCCTTTCCTCTTTTTCAATTCCGGTTTTCCTGATGAACTGGAAGCCTCTTTCTTAACCTCTCTCTTCCATCTCATCATCGGAGTTAGGTTTCATCCCGTGGGCCAATTTGACCTCCTGGACTGTGTATTCCTGCCTCTCTTGCGCCCTCATACAATCTTGGGCATGATACAAATGAAAAAGAAATGGGGAAATGCTAGATGGTTTAGTCTTTCCCACTCCCTTGCATAGTTTGGCGACATAATCTCTCAAGACTAACCTCCAATCTACCTTCCTGTCTTCGGACAGTGCACAAAAGATTGTATTCCCCAAAGTGATGGTCATCCGGTTTCCTCTATCCGGACTGAGAATCGGAACTAGAAATTCTAGCATCCTCTTCTCTCGCTCATCCTTGTAGTCACTCACAGTGTATCCATCCTTTGTATGAGGGGCGTTTCGGAACTTACCCACCGTGGTCTTGTCTGTCCGGAAAGCCATCCCTTCTCCGCCCCGGGCAAAACCATAAACCTCCCGCCATACTCCTACGGTCCACTTGTCTTGAAGCACCCTCATGGTCTTCCTCCATTCGTTCGATTGCGGATGCAATATCTCCCGCACCATCACTTTGTCTTTGAAACTCCAGGGCCTTTCTATCAGCCCTGCACAGCCCATCTGACTAAGATCCTCCAATAGGTCGGCTCTCTCTCCCGCATCTTCCGGAATAACCGGAACAATGTTTCTAAGCGATATCTTCGTGGTGGGGGTCTCTTCCTCAGCCTCACTCCCAGACATAGTTGCAGTGTTCTCCCTTTACTTCTCCGACTAACCCTCGCAGCAGTCGCTCGTTTTGTAGCACTGGTTCACTCGGAAACTTAATTTGCCAACAAAAAACGAAAACTCTCCAATCAACTATGAACCCTAACGGAAACAATTCCCAAGTTATAACTTGCCGGAGAAACTGGAAAAAGGTCTAACATTAAATTCTTCCTACTTCCCGTTTCCCACCGTTGGTTTTGACGTTTCCAGTCATTGGACCGTTAAAAGGACTGTTGGAATTTTGCCATGAAATTCTCCGGTCCACTACTTTGCCCATCATTATCCGGGGATGACCGTTAACTTCCGATTTCCGGTTTCTAATGAGCCATATCTTTTGGAATACTGACTGAAATCAATCCCGTTCCCAATTATTGATTTTCCGGTTTCGGATTTCAGGAGTACTCATTAATTCTATTATGGAGTTAAGGTTTTCTGATTTTCCGGTTCCGATTCTTCTCTCTCCCTGCTCTATTTTTATAGCAAAAAGACAAAAAAATTATCTAGATGAACCTACTATGCCCTTAATTTCTCCTAAAAACTTCTAAGGCCCTATTTAGGACTCCTACATCATCCCATTTTCACTTGTGAGCATCCTCGTGAAACACTAATCTAACTTCTGGACCTTAATGTTTTTGGGACACACTATAAGAAACCAAAATTTATTGATGTCAAAAGGAACGGATTTTAGGTGATATTGAAAAAAAAAAACCCATGTTTTTATGTCAACAATGATGTCCAATATAACATCAATGGACATCGTTGTTGACATAAAAACATGGGTTTGTTTTTTGATGTCACCTTTGATGTCACCTAAAATCCGTTCCTTTTGATGTCAATCCGTCACGTAAAACAAGGTTTTCTTATAGTGACAACTTCAAAGACTCCTCTCCTCTAGATCGGAATCCGAGAATGAATCTGGGGTGTACTTCTTCACCCTAGACCCATTCACTCTGGTGTCCAGACCATCTCTGTGAAGATCCTCAAGCTAAAGTGATCCATTCGGAAATATCTATTGGACCCGGTAGGGTCCCATCCACCTACTATGCAGCTTACCCGGAAACTCTTCTCGTCTGTTGTCGTAGAGTAACACCAAACCTTTTTTTTATTCCATGGTCCTTGGGCAGTTTTGCATCAAAATTTTCCTTCCTCTTGGTCTGGACTCGGATGGTCCTTTCTAGTGCATCCACTCGGGCTTCCTCCAAGTCCTCAATAGCCATTAACCAGAAACTTGAATCCTGACTTTGGTCCCCTTACCTCACAGCCATGACTCTATGCGTCTCAACTTCCATCTCAATTTTGTGCAACGCAGCCTGACCAAATACAAGAAATAAAGGGCTCTTGCCTGTGGTGATCTTTTCCGAGGTATTGTAGGCGTGGACAGCTGATGCTAACTTCCGGTCCTAGTTAGTCTTATGAGCTGAAACCATCTTGTTTAGGATTCTTCCGATAATCCCGTTGGCCCTCTCCGTCAATCCATTCGCCTTTGGATTGTAAGGAGTCATCTTCCTATGCTTGATCAGGTATGTCTCCGTGATTAACCGGATCATATCATTCAAGAAATGAGTTCCCTGATCACTTACCAATTCCAACGGGTGTCCAAACCGTATCATGATCTCTTCAAATAGAAAACATGCTGTAGTTTTGGCATTGTTTCTCTTGGTAGCTTTCGCTTCTACCCATTTGGTAGCATAGTCCGTAGCCAAAATGATGTACCTCTTCCTTCGGGTACTGACCGGATTGATAGGTCCAATGAAATCAATCCCCCATTTTTCAAATGGTGCAAGGGGAATGATTGGGGTCAGTGGCCAGTGGTTGCGGAACGAAGGTGCTCATGCCCTCTGGCACTGGTCACATGTCCCTACAAATGTTTTTACATTCCAAATCATGGACGGCCACCAGTATCTGGACATCCGGATCCGGTTGACAATTGTTATGGCAGCAAAGTGTCCTCCTAAGGATCCTACGTGAAGTGCAATCATAACTTGCTTCCTTTCTCTTTTCTCCAAGCACCTCCTCAGTTTTTCGTTTGCTCCCATTTTGAAAAGAATCCCATGAATCAGGGTATACGGCGCCACCTTTTGCCGAAACACTATCTTCTCTTCAAGTGAATATCCACTAGGAAATCTTTGGCTTACTAGGTAGTCAATGATTTCCTAGTATTCTGATATTTCAATCCCTCCGATATGGAAGACAGCTGCTTCTTTTTCCATATTCCGTGTTCCCAGTTCTGTAATCCGTAGATTAGAGAACTCATCCAAAAATTCGGCAGATATGTCTTTAACTGCTTCCGGTCCTCTCTGCCTGGAAAGGTAGTCTGCGTTCGAGTTTGCTTTCCCCGGTTTAACTATAACCTCATAGTTAAACTCCTGCAGTAGAAAGATCCATCGTGCCGGATGTAGTTTTAGTTCGGTTTCTCGGCATCTCACGAATGTCTTCTCCAAGTACTCCAGGTGTTCCTCATTCGTACTGAAGACTACAAAGTCATCAATAAATATTTCTAGGAAGTGTCTAAGAAAATCCCGGAAAATATCCATCATCAACCTTTGAAAGGTTCCTGGGGCATTGCACAACCCGAAAGGCATCCGGTTAAAGGCAAACGTCCCCCATTCTGTGGTGAACGTTGTCTTCAATTGATCGGCCAGTCGGATTGATACTTGGTTGTATCCGGAAAACCCATCCAGGAAACTGTAACATTCCTGTCCGGATACATGATCCAGGATTATATCCGTAAATGGCAGTGGAAAATAATCCTTCTTAGTTGCTACATTCAGTTTCCGGAAATCTTGACAGACTCGGATCTTCACCTTCCCATCTGCTCCCACTTTCTTAGGAACAACTACAATAGGCGACACCCATTCTGAATTGCTAACTGAGTAGATGAATCCGGCTTCTAGTAGCCTATCGATTTCCTCCTTCACCATCAATGAGTACTTCGGGTTAAGTTGGTACTACCTCTGTCTTACCGAAACTACTCCTTCTACTAGGTCGATCCGGTGTTCCCCAAGATCCAGTGGTATTCCACTAAGATCTACGGGAGTCCATGCAAATACGTCTACGTACTTCTTCAATAACCTGGTGTAACTTCTCTTCTCATTCCTACTAAGAGATTTTCCTAGGAAAAATGATTTTCTGGGCTCCACCTCTATTTTCTCATAGTCAGATGGATTGACTATGTTTTTGATTTGAACCGATTCCTGTTCTTCCAGATGGACCGGAAAATCGCTCCAAGGAAGATCTGTCTTCTCCACACTTAGTCCCACTGGTGGCAAACTTCCATTGGTAATCTGCTGATTAATCCATTCGGACGTCAAAGGTACACTTACTTCGCCCATTGATTTATCCACCCCTTGACAAGGTATCGAATCCAGGGGACCTCTGTTTGCTGGTTCTCCCAACTCCATCGTGGGTTGAGGGAAACTGAAATCAACTTCGGTCATCCCATCGAATTCTTTCACAAAATAAGTTGGGGTGGAAGACAAGTCTTCTGGGTCAGACCAGTCCGTTGTATATCCTTCTGACTGGCTCGTTTCTCCCATATGTTCCTCCAACTTCCAAGGTATCCTGACACCCGGCTTCCCTATAACGAACTCCTTCTTTCCCCAATCCACAAGTACTCGGGCAGCATAAAGCCATGGTCTACCCAGCAATATGAGAAATGGTCTTCCCTTATCCACCTGTATGATGACAAAGTTCAGAGAGTACATTGTCTCGCCAACCCAAGTTGGGACCTGAGAAAGTCGTCCAACCGGAATTACCCTCGACTAATCCGCCATGCGTAACACTTGGCTCGTAGTTTCAAACTTGGTGAATCCTAAGTCGAAAGTTGTTTCCTCTAACATCAGGTTTACTCCTAAACCTCCATCAACTAACACCTTTGGGATGGTACATCCTTCAATCTCCACTGTGACTTCTGGTGGTCCATAATCTTCAACTTTAGCAAAGTTAACTGCTACAGCCGAAAGTTTGAATCTTTGTTTTCTCCTCTTGGTCCAAGCGTCTTGAATCAGCTTCTGGTATTGGACATTGTCTTCAAGAAGTTGCCCGATAGTAACATTGGTTTTCTGATCCTTGATATCCTATAGAATGTCATATTCGTTTCCTTGTTTGATCGGATCTACAATAACCGGATTATCCTCAAACCTTACCCTTGGTAGTGGGGCAGATTGTTCGGAAATCAAAACATCCTTATCCTGACTACTAGACTCAGAAGCTCGAATTTCCTGACCAATCTCACGACTGATATCCTCTGGGATTCCTCTAGGCTCTACCCCATTTTCCGTGGTTGCTATGGGTTTGGGTATCCTAGATTCAACTGAGTAGTCAAAACTACTAGAATCTGGACCTCTTATTTTATTTTTTCTATTTTTCCTAATGCTATCCTTTTTTCTACTTCTTTCTGCTCTCCTTTTCTCGGTGGAGCTACGGGTATCTACTCTGAGGATAATCGTTTTTGGTCTACTGAGTAGCTCCACCCCACCCTGTCAATTTTCCGGGTTCTCAATTCCGGTTTTGGATCCGTAATTGAGTCCAGTCTGCTCTCTAGGGGGTATCTCTACTTGTTTGTAAGTAATTTTCGGTTGTGGGGTCTTGGGACATTGTCCTGACATATGTCCGTATTCTTGGCAATTCTGACAAGGAAGGACCATAGGGGCTCCTTGATTTACTCTATAAGGACAGACATTGGCATAGTGACCAGCTCCTCCACAAATGAAACAAAAACCGTAAGGTTTAAATTGGGATGCCATACCTGGAGTTATAGGCCTAGGGTCGTTTCTGTTCAGCAGGTTGTTGCGCATCAACATCTGTGGTGACCTCCCCTTCCCAAACGTAGGCTGGATCTGGAAAACCGGATTCACGTCTCCTTCGTCTTCCTCATTTGGAAAAGTATAAAACACTTCTCCTTCTGGATTGACGTAGTTTATCCTTCTGCCAAAAGTTCTAGTACATTCATTGGGAAAATGCCCTGCCTCCTGGCATCTCGGACACCATACATTAGCTTGATTAGCCGAAACTGTTCTCCTTGGGTTCCGGTTTTCTGCCAGGTTGACTTTGATGGCGTCCAGTGATTCTTGGACCTTCTTCATGAACTCCTTGGTTTCATCTTTCTCCAACTTAACTTTGACAACTCCTTTGCCCTTCTCTGTCTTGGAGTGCTTTGACTGGAGATGGTTCTTGGATCTGGATGTTGATCCGGTTGGGGCTTCAGAATCAGAATCTGAACTGTCCGACGGAGAAGTAGAAGTGGCACTGCCACTGTTTGAACTGGAGCTATCCGAGTACCTCCTCCTTCTTCTATCCTTCCCGGAATGCTTCTTTCCCTTTTTTTCTCCTCTCCGGAGTGCGTTCCGGATAGACTAAGCCGAATCTTCACAGTTCTGAGCTGCCTCCATCGCCTCCTTTAGTGTTCTTGGGCGAGTTTGCCTAATGTGGAAATCCATTTCTTCCAGAAACCCTGCGACATACCACTCGACTTGTACACTTGGAGCAATATCAGTGGTTAGTTTTTGGATGAGAGATTTCACCCTTTGCCCATACTTCCGGACAGACTCAGAATCTTTCATCGTCATTCTGCTCAGTCGTCCCAAAGCTTTGGCTTCACCACCTGCTTCTCTAAATGTGCAAGTGAACAAGCTGGTAAGCTGATCCCAGTCATTCCGGATATCAACCGGAACATCCTGGTACCACTTTAGTGCTTCTCCCTTCAATAGCCCCTGGAAAATGCGCTGCTTCGCTTCAAAATCTTCCTGGTTGGTTGTGACAATTGATTCAAACTCACAAAGCCAGTCATCAACATCTTGGCTTCCATCTCCTCTAAATCTACTGTACTTCAGGCACGTAGAACCAACCATTGTGTCACTCTCCAAATCTGAGGGTTCCGGATCCCCTTCCTCGTCAGGACTTACTGGAATTTCTTCGATAATAACAGAAACAAGTTTTAGTGGGGTGTAATTTCTACGTCTACCTCTAACACTTCTATACTTTCTAACACAGGATTACTGCTATCTAACGGTACTGAATGTGACCTTGGCTCTATGGTTACTTGTAGCAATTAGTTAGACCAGTATTCCTCCAGTTAGCCCTTAATTCACACCAAAGGCCCACTGTCGCAAGGTAAATTTTTGGTTTTGTTTAGCTTATCTAGAATTCAGAGCGGAAACTAGTGAAGTGGAACCGGAATTGAGTGCAAGTTATAGGAAAATCGGATATATACACGCGAAAAATGAAATAGTAGGTAGACCGGATTTCACTCAGTTGGAAATTTCAAATTGGTCGGGACCGGAAACCCATCCGAAATTAGGGTAGATACCGGATTAGGGTTGGACCGGATGTCAAGCCGTCAAACCGGAACATAGTCATTATGACCACGGCGGAGTCTTGGGACTATTTAAAGACCAAGCCTGCCAGTCTTACCCCTTTCATTTCCTCGTGAGGTTGGGCGCTCCTCATGTTGTTTACAGCATTTGGTACCCTCGTGTCAGGAGATTGTGATTCAGTAGAATTTTAGTACTTCCGGTTGAGATCGGAGAGAGAAGAAAGGAACGGGACGTGCGGCTAGGAGCGGGTGAGGTAGAATCAGTGAGAAAATCTATGTTAGAGGAGATCCACTCCATGCTTCTGATACGTTGGAAGAAAATGGGGTCGTCAGGATCCGGTCCAGTCGAGGTGAAACTCTGGAAGATATTTCCGGTGATTCCCTCAAACGAATAGGAGAAGGACCAACTCATAGAAGACTTAGCTTCTATGGGTTGCCCGGGGTTCATTGAAAAACCTTGGGGATTCCAGGAGGAGAGAATGGTGAAGGAACTCTTGGGCAAATTGTCCAATGAGTTCGATAACACCTTGAGAGGGAATCTGTCCCTCTGGACTGAGGAAGTCTGGAGAGGAGTGTATGATTTCCGGGTAGGGGGTCTTGGGATGGCTGGCCGGAAGGATGAATTCATTCGGGGGAAGTTCCATGGTGTTCCCAATCCTAAGGACGGATACGCAGTTGACGACTGCATAAACGACCGACACCGTCGTCTTTTGATGTTTCTAATTCCGATCATCCATCCGGAGAAACCGACGAGGGTAACAATCACCCTAGGGAATACCATTTTCAGTTCCCTGAGCGGAACCCGGAACGTGGATTGGGCTCGGATCATTTTTGATCTGGTAACCCAGCTCATCGGGAAGGTAGGAAAGAGTAGGGCTACACCCATATGCCCGTACTTGTACCACCTGTACCACAACCATCATCTCTTGACGGTTGATGAGGAGAAGGAGTGGAAGGCTCAGGGAGCTCTCCTAAAGTATGGGGAATCAGAAGAAGACGATGAAGTGGAATCGGTTCCAGATTCGGATCCGGAAACGGAAGAGGATGAGGAGGATGCAATGCTGTCGATCAAGTGACAGAAGACAACTCCTCCCCATGGGCGAGGAACACCTCCAGGTCATGGCTCGTCAACTCCAGAGGAGAAACGGAAGGATGTTATGGAGGAAGAAGTGGATCCACAGGATCCATTCAATAATTTGATTGGCATTCTTTCCAGTGTCCGGGCAGATTGGAAGGTGAAGCATTTGACCCTGCAGGCGATCGGAAGACTGGTGGATGCGCCGCCAAACAGCCAGCTACCAGCGAAGGTAGCCGATTGTATCACCGATCCGGTCGAGTACCGGAGGCGGGCGGAAGAAGTAATCCGACTTTAGATAGAGGCGGATACCCTGAAGGTGGAAAATCTTGTCCTGAGAGTGGATGCAGCCGCCACGTTGGAGATAGTAGAGGAAATACGACGGGTAGTGGATCAGATGAAGGACATTCTTGGAGTACCCGAGGCGGCCGCCACCAAGGCCAAGCTATTCGACGACGAAGTCCATAAGGAGAAGAAGCTATCCGGTGCTAGGATAGTAAGGATTCTCACGGACTACGCGGAGCGGGTTGAGACGGCGTTGAAGGAGGTGCGGATTTCAGCGGATTGGATTGAAGAGAGCAGTCGGAAGCTGATAGGAGCTAAGGAGGTCCCTCTGTCGGAACTCTCCCTACCGGAAGAGTTTCCGGATGTGACAATTGTTGAAGAGGAGAAGAATAAGACTTCCAAGCCCAAGATGACTGTATAGGCATCTAAACCGGCAAACACCCCATAATCCGCCATCGATCTGGAATCCACACCTGATTCCGATCAGGCCGATCCAGTTCCAAAACCTGTGGATGGGGAACGGAACCGGAACTTGACTGAAATCTTTGAAGGGATGGAAGCCGAGCCGAAGAGTCCTATCCTAGGGTTAGGATTGTAAATAGTAAAAATTCTTGTACATACTAGAGGAGTTAGATCGGAACCGGATTCTATCCGGTGGTTGGTAGGTAGGTAGGATCGGAAGTTTAACCGGAAAATGTAGCTAGATTCCGTGACACTTTTTGCCTTTTTGCACTTTTGTGGTTTTGTATATAAACCTGTCCTGAGAAGGGAAGGGAGAGAAAAAAAAGCCTTCTTTTGCAAAATTCTTTGGTGTCTTCTGTTTTTGCTGTTGTATGTCTGTGCCATGAGAGTTGTATGCCTGTTGTATGACCAGAAGTGAGGAGAGTAAGAGAGAAGCTAAGAGTTGACATCTTCTCCCCTTGGTGTATTTTATTCTTCAAGTTTCAGTGTATGTGAATAGGTATTAAAAGAGTTGGGAGTGCGCTTTAGTTCCTCAACATGTCTAGAGTTTGAGATTATGGGTGAGAAAACCGTTGTTAGGCTAGGCGGATAGGGAGGGATTCCCTACTTGCGCTAGAACTCTTGGGTGGGAAATCCGGTTGAGTGTCCGATCTTCTGAGAGGTCTTGCTGCCATATTTGGTAAACGGAATAGCTCTAGTAAGTGTTGGAATGGACAGGTTCACTTGTAACCACTTAACTCCGCACGGATAGGAGAGGGTGCCCAAGGTCGTTGTAGTATCAGAGGATCGTACGGGAGGTCTTTGTGTGATCTGCAATCCGGATTAATACCCAAGTTGTTGTGAAAGACCAAACCGGATCCGTAGTAAGTAGGAGGTTAGAAGATAGAAGAGTGGGATCTTCAGCCACTATAAGTTACGGAAGGAGTGGTGGGCCTACCACTCTAAAAACCAAGGGGCGAACCCTCTGATGGTGAAACAGAGGATAAATTAAACCGGGTAGTATCCAGAAGAGTACCATTAGATTGGAACGGATCGATCTACAGAAGTAACCAAGATCGGAAATTACAGCCTCCTGGGGTTGTGATTGTTGTTCAGACCGGATAGTTGGTAGAATCGGAAGAGTGGTGGAAAGCTAATTCTCCGTTTTCCGAATATTATAGTTTTTCCGGTAATTGACCTGAAACCGGAAGTTGGGTTTATAAGCTAATCCATCCTAAATCATGTAATGAAGCCAAATACTTCACAGGATCTCGTGGGTTCGATCCTTAGAGTCACTTAGTTATACTTTAAAGGAGTTTTCGGGAGTATAACAGGGAATTTACTTACTTTGTACTGCAACACCCACTTAGAGTAAACCGCCTCGGAATTGTTCCCACGAGGACTTGAGGTTTACAGATCTATAGGATAACCCAATCTAAAAATTCACTTTCTCTTCGTCAGACTACTCCGGACTATAGGTCTGGTCCGGCCACTAGTGCCGGATGGGTTCCGGAAAAATCCGGAAACCGTTCAGTGCCCCTTCCGGGATCCCTAGGTTTGGGTGACGAGTGGCCAGATCCATCGTCCGGATGCTTACTATGTCCGGAAACACGCTCTCTTTCTCTCTCTCTCTCTATCTCTAATCTAGTACTAACCTAACTCTTCAGGGACCGGAAGTGTCCTCCTGTTCCGTCACCTCACAAATCCGAAAAGCTTTCCGGATTAGGTCACGCAGGGACGATCAAGGACTACAACGACATTCTAACCTTAACTCGGCACTGAGCCTCCCGTTGACCGGGTGGGTTTCCTTATACTCTCTTAGGCTTGCGCCGGGGCTTTGACTCTGTTCTACGGGAAATTCCGGCAATCTGAAATTTGGGCACGTCTTGCAAAATTTCCGTACACGAAAGTTGCTATCAGCCTCTCAGATACCATTTTCACCTAAGGTTGTATCCTACACGCAGGTTATACCGGCATCCGGGCAGTACTACACTAACACTACTGCCGGAACCATCCGGTTGATCTCCCCATCAAGTTAGTACACCCGAAAACCACTCACAAAATCGACTCTTGCTATTCAAAGTAAGTTCTCAGTCTCCGGAAAAGCAAGAATGGACCCACAACTCCACCACCACAAACATGTACCGTATACAAAAAGATAAGGGAATGGATACTCCAAACACTTGGAATTAAGCTCAAAAAGATACAATGCTAAAACTATGGGATGGATGTGAATGACTAGAAAGGCCATCAAAACCCCTACTTATACTAAGACTAACATCATCCTAAAAATCCCACAAAACATTCCTACTGGTCCGTTAGATATCCAGTAAATCCCGGATCCTATTTTTTCGGCTTTTGACGGTCGGACTCTAGTATTGCCGCTACTCTACACTACTGCACACTATTCCTTGGGATCCGGATCCGTGGGAGGAGCATAGTCCTTCAACAAATCCATCTTCATCTCCTTCCGGCTACTCCCTGGTGAAAACAAATTTGGACACCTTTGTCTCCATCTCTGGACCTCCACGATGTTGGGGTCCCTGTCTACACTCCGGGTCCCGACTATCGGAACATCCAGACTTCCCCGGGAATCCTTCTGGGTCTTCTTATGACGAGGAGAAGACTGTACCGCCCGACCATTGTGAGCTTCCGGAGAAGTACCCGTCAGGTCGATGGTCGGGGTTACCGGAAGTAGATCTTCGCTTCCTTGGGGTACGACGGCTCCCCAGTCCATTCCTTCTGGCCTTCCGGGTGGTGGTGAAAGTTCCGGATCAACCGGTACCACCGGTGCTACTTCAGTAACCATGGGTTCCAGATTATTGCCTTCCGTAACCACCAAAGTTTGCGCGGAGAGAGAAGAAAGAGTTACCGGATCCGACTCAGTGGGAGCCAAATACTCCATCATTTCCCGCATATCTGCCCGAGATGCATCCATCCGCCTCGCCTGCTCCAACAAGCACTTGATGATGTGCATCCGACTCGTGCTGGCGGCTACGTCAAGGTTGGCTTCGAACAGCCGGGCTTTGTTGATACAATCCTCCGGTACTTCCAAAGAGTTCCGGAGCCGGACTATACCTTGACACAATGCCGCTATCTACCGGCGGTGGTCCCTTTCTATGAATCGGGCCGTCTCCTGGGCTGTGCATAGACTGCTCTCCAATCCCACGCACTTGGATT
Source organism: Climacium dendroides (assembly GCA_950106755.1). NCBI lineage: Eukaryota > Viridiplantae > Streptophyta > Bryopsida > Hypnales > Climaciaceae > Climacium > Climacium dendroides. Next base: position 2,530,302 of record OX467092.1, read on the forward strand.
CTGAATCCCGGATTTGGTCCTGCAACATCCGGTTCTCCACACGTAACGCTCCCAACTCCGTCACCAGCCTCTTCCGTTCCTCTATTAGGAGACCGTTTTGCTGCTCTGCCGCCATTAATGCATCCGTCCTTCGGAAGATGGCGTTCCAATCAGTTAGTGCCATCTTCCGCACACCTGCTTGAGAGCCCCCTCGTAATTCTCGTAGAGCTTCGTGAGGTGTCACAGCACAGAGTAAGCAATTTCCCTATTATACTTACAAAAATCACTCTAAAGTATAACAAAATGACCCTACCGATCAAACCCTCGAGATCCTGTGAAGTAGCTAACCCTAACAAGGAGCTAAACCCAATTAATCCTTAAATTCTAATTTCCGGTTCTACCTCTGGAAACCGGAACATCCAAACCCAACCGGAAGACTACGACCAGATTTTATCCTAATTCCGGTTTCATTAGTTTTCCGGTTTATTGGCTAACTTCCCAACTCAGGACCCTACCACTTCCGGTCCTAAGTGTCCTCCTGTGCGGATCCGTTCCAGTCCACCCTTTCGTACCCGGTTTAGTTTTGCCTCTGTTTTACCATCAGAGGGTTCGCCGCTTGCTTTTGAAAGTGGTAGGCCCACCACTCCTTCCGTGACTTATAGTGGCTGAAGACCCACTCTCCTATCTGCTAATCCCCTAACTAACCCGAATACGGTTTGGTCCTTCACAGCAATCCAGATGGCAATCCGGATCACAGGTCACACAAAGATCCCCCCGTACGATTCTCTCATACTACAACGACCTTGATGCTGAATCCGTCTCGTACGAAGTTAGGTGGCTACAAGTGCACCCTTTCGTTCCAACCTCTACCAAGCTCTTCCGTTTACCAACAACGGTGGCAAGACCTCACAGGAGTCAGGATACTCAACCGGATTTTCCACCCAGGAGTTCTAGCGTAACTAAGGAATCCCTCCCTATCCACCTAACCTAATCAACGGCTTTTTTACCCGGAATGCAAAGCTTCTGCAGATGCTGAGGATCTAGAATCCACTCCTAACTCTTCATAACCCACTCACATGTACTTAGAACCGGAAAGACACATCAAAGAGAGAACTCTGCCAATACACCCGTACATACCCTCTTACTCCAACTCCGTGTACTCTTGCCAATACTCGGGAAAAACACACAAAGCTAGATCAATGGAAAGCACGCAAAGAAATGCCAAAAGAACTCTCCCAAGTCTCCAGCTCAGAGACTGTTTTATATACAAAAAGCAAAAAGCAAAAAGCGAATACACGATTTCCGCCTCTGAAAGCGCTGACAATCTGGTCCTACCTAATTCTAACCGGATTCTATTTCGGTTTATACTCTACCAATCTGGTTCCTGCTTCTAACTCCCATTTCTACAAAACTTCCTATTCTGCCTTGCATACTCGAGATCCGATGGTAGGACTCTCGGTAGGTCTCTCCAACTACTCGAACACCTTAGTTAGATTTCGGATCCGTTCCCCATCCGGAGTTGGAGCCGGGCGATCTTCATCAGTTTCTGGGGAGTCTAAGTCAATCGATTGTGGTCCGGTCGTGGGTGTTTTCTTATGTGCCCTGCTCGACTGGGGCGTCTTGTCCTTTCCCGGTTCCTGAGCTGCCTCTTTCGGAAACAAGTCCGGAAGTGAAAGTTCAGAGAGCCGGACTAGAATTTCTGTCAACTTCCGGCTACTCTTCACGATCCGATCCGCTGACTCTCGTGCTTTGGACAGGAGCTTCTCCATCTGCTCCTCAAAATCGGTGAGGATGTGCACCACCCTTGTTCCGAATATCTTCTTTTCCTTGTGCACCTCCTCTTCAAACAGGCGCGCTTTGGTGATCGTGGCTCCAGGTCCTCCGAGCATGTCCTTCACCTCCGCAACCAACCTCATCATCTCCTCCGCCATCTCCCTTGTCGCGGTGGCATTCTCGTTCAAGGCGAAAACTTCGGCTTTGAGGGTGTCAACCTCGTTATGCTATCGCTTACTTTCCGCCTTCATCTTCCGAAGCTCATTCGGATTGATGATACTCTCAGCTACCCGATGTAGCAGTTGACTGTCCAGTTCCGCTCCAATCAAGCGTGCGATCTCCCCAATCGTCCGCTTCTTGATTTCCCAATTTGCCCGGATTCCGCAGAGGATCCCAACCAATTCGTCGAACAGATCTCCGGTTCCCGATCCGGATGGCACATCCGGTCCGGTTGGAGTCTTCGTCTTGGACGGCCGGGGTTGAACCGGAGGCGTTCCTTGATTTCGGGTTGGCGTGGTCTTTTGCCTCTTGGGGATGAAATGCGGATCCTCCTCTTCCTCTTCTTCTTCTTCCTCCTCCTCGGTTTCGTTCCCGAAATCCGCTTCCTGGTCGGACTCGGATTCACCATACTTCATGGTCCACTCCTGGGCCTTCCAAACCTTCGTCTCCACTTCCGTCAGCAATTCTTGTTGCTGGTAGAGATGGTACACGTAAGGGTACAATGGAGTGGCCCTACTTTTCCCTACTCTTGCAGTGAGCTGGGACACCAGATCGAAGAAGATCCGGCCCTAGTCTGCTCTCCGATTTCCGCACAGCGCTCCGAAGATTGTGTTACCCAAGGTGATGGTCACCCTGGTGGGCTTTTCCGGATGCAAGACCGGAACAAGGAATTGCAGCAAGCGACGCTCCCGGTCATTGATACAATCCTCTACTGCATAGCCATCCTTCGGATTCACGGCACTTCCGAACTTGCCCTGAATGTAATCATCCTTCCGGTTGGCAAGCCCAAGTCCTCCCGTCCGGAATCCGTAGACGGCTCGCCACAAATCCTCGGTCCACTGAACCGGATTCCCTCTCAAGGTGTTATCGAACTCGTTCGATACGCCACCCAGAAGCTCCCTAATCATCCTCTCATCCTTGAAACCCCAAGGTTTCAAGGCTAATCCCTAACAACCCATGGATGGTAAGTCATCCCTGAGTTCTCCCTGTTCCGGTTCCTTGGTCGGCATGACTGGAACCACTTTCCTCAACTTTATTTCACTCGGGGATGGGGTGCTAGAGCTTGGTCTCTTCCGGTTCAGCCGCGGCATGAGGGCGGCCCTACCCGGATTCATTCTTTTCTGACTTAACAAGGGAGCGCTCACACTCTGGTCTTCCGTTCTACCTGCAAAACAACCTCCTTGCGCGCTCACACTCTCAACCTCTCACTGTTCCGTATCCGCTCGCGCTCAAGTCTCTCCCACTCGCGCCCGGAGGCGATCTCTCCGTCTCACACCTCTCACTCACTACCGGACCCTCTCGTACTCTCAACTCCTTGCCGTCGTAAACGGAAATGATCAGGTGCTAAGACAGGAAATGACAACACGTGAAAACCAAAGACTTGAAAATGGGCAAGGTCAGGCCTTATATAGTCCTAACGCCCTAGACTGGTCATTATGACAAGTCGGACATCCGGTCCAGTCCGGTCCTTGTCATCCGATTCTCTCCAATCCGGTCAAGGAGAATCCGGTTCACTAGAAGAAAAACGTGTCCGTTGCAACCCACTGAGATGCGACTATGTGTCCTATACAACTGAGATGCGACTGTAGCCCTCTGTATTTGCACCAAATTTCACGTGTATGTAGTTGTAGTCGCAAAGTAGTCGGAAAATGAAGAATAGGGTTACGATATTGTAACAAAAGAACTGACATGAGGTATTCTACATCCAGCATTCATCGCAGTTGTCCATATGGACAGCTATCCGCGAAGTAGAGTCCACCGTGGAAAAATGCAATCGCTCTGATTACAGGCTGCAACTAAAAACTAGAAGATTGCAACTTAGAAATGACTCAAATGCAACTAGGAATCAACTATAATGCAACTAGAGCCCGACTACAGTGCAACTAAAAAACGATTCAAATGCAACTAGAGAACAAGTGCAATGCAACTAGAACATGACTGAAAATCGATTCAATTGTCCCATATCGATTGTCAAGAATACCATCAGCTTGAACAGATAAGAATGGTAAGTTATAACATTCTTGTGTAATGAATTTTGATAGTGAAATTCTAATATTTATATATTTTGTAGATTTTTACACTTTATAGATTTCTACAATTTGTAGATTTCTATAATCTACAACTCTATAAATTACAACCAAGTCACAAATCAGTTGTATGTCAATCGCAAACCAGTTGCACACTAATCGCAAACGAGTTGCACATCAATCGCAAACTAATTGCAAACCAGTTGTATGTCAATCGCAAACGAGTTGCACATCAATCGCAAACTAGTTGCACACCAGTTGTATGTCAATCGCAAACCAGTTGCACATTAGTCGCAAACCAGTTGCACACAAATAAGTGAAATAACTTCCACATCAGCAACCACGTCACAGCAGTTCATCGACGAAGTTCTCCATTGCCTATCGAATGACAAACAACCTCGCGACTGCAGTGCAACTCATGCGACTTGTCCACTGCGACTGCGGACTCCAGAATATCACCAAGTCGCAAATGTCCGATACGACTACAAACCAGTCGCAACCCGCAGTCGCAAAACCCTGCTTTTTCTTCTAATGGTTGGAAATCCAATCCGGTCCGCTTCTACCTAGAACCGGATTAGTTCTGTATGGTTCTCTTGTGACTATTTTTGATTTATCTCCCTCCCTTTAGCTGGATCCGGATACTTGTTTCTAATTTCCGTTCCACTCAAAAGGTAAACGAAAAAAAATCAAAAACATAAGTTGTCACATGAGGTCATCCGCCCTCTATACCAGGTATTGGGCCATCTCCTAGATGTCCTCTAATGGCATCCCCCCTAGTTGCATGTGGGTCCTATCTCCCTCCTCTACCTCCATCATCCTGGACTGGGAGGGTCCGGCCTCGGCCTGAGTGGTACCAGCTTGCGGTTGTACCGGCCCAACCTACTGTGTAGAAGGTCGGACTTTTTCCGAGGCCGGTTTGGTCTCCGTCTTCTGCTCCGGTGCGGGAGGATGTTCTGTCGGATTTATCGACGGCGTCCTAGTCTGTCGTTGCTTCTTCTTTAGAGGAGTGAGCGGCTCCTCGTCCGGTCCGTCTTGAGGAGAGGGTTCTTCTTCTCCGTACTGCTGGAGCTGAACTAGCTCTTGGTAGGCACTCTCCTCGTTGGCTTTAAACAGGGAGTGATGAGCATACAAATGGGACAAGTACGCCGGAAGGGGACTCTGACCTTTCTTCCCCGACCGGAGAGAACGCACAAGGTCCCCTATTAACTCTTGGATGATGGTTGCCTAATTCATCATCATTTTACCCTGGAGGCTCTCCAAGATGGCGAAGGCTACCTTCGCTACCACTCACCGCGGCTTGGTCGGATGGAGGATAGGATTAAGGAATGCTATTACATCCCGGTACTCCGGATTCACCAGGTCGGAAACCTGGTGACCTTCCTTCAGATTGGCGGGTGCCCAGAATTCGCCCTCTATAACCTCCTGATTTTTCTCCATGACCTTGTTCGGCGCCTCCCGAAACTTGTAGACGGCCCTCCACGTGTTAACCGCCCACAATTCTGGTTTCGCCCGGAGGGTGGTATCCAAAATATCGCTTTCCGGACGAAGTAAGTCAAACACCAGGCTCTCCTCCCTGATGCCCCACGGAACCTCCATGAGCCCCTTACACCCCATGTTGGTGAAGTTCTCTCGCAGGCGAACCAGCTAGTCCTCCTCAGTAGGAACCTCCGGCACTACCTTCATCACCGGAATAGTCCTTGGCCGGGGTGGCGGCGGCGGAAGCTCATCGTCTGAATCCTCGGGCAGATCCTTCAGCTTGCGTCGGCTTGCCCTGGAAGTCATCGTGCTCACAAACAGACCTCACACAATCTCTCCCTAATTCTCCTACTCACAAAATTTCACTCCGGTAACCCTTGCACGATCGCAACTCACATAGTCCCTCAATCTATCGGAATTCTCACAAAGCTAGGAAGACAGAAAACTTAGGTGGAAGGAAAAACAAGGAAGTACTCGCGCCCATTGCCGGCTACAGTCCTCCTCTTATATTGGCCAGATAGTCGGTTAGTCGGATGAATGTACGGGACAGGTTTTGGCGGCAAAACCCTATCCCTAGTATGGATCCGATTTCCGACTCTTAGGGCCAGCGCCATCATCCGATTTTTGGAACTTTCTAGGGTTCCGGAATTAGGTTTTTAGACCTAATGAAATTTTCCCGGATCCAGAAATCTGGTTTTCCTAAATTTCCCTAACTTCCTAGGACAACTCAAAACCTTTCCTTTTTAAGGGAACAATTTTTGAATTTTCCCATTATATGCTAGTGTTCTGGGCCTAGCATGTGGGATCTCATTCCCACTCAATCTCTCCCTCCCTTATCCGGCCAATTTTTGGGAAGACAAGGAAAACAATAGAAAATATACAAGAGACAACTTATGCAAGAAAGAAAAAACTCCCAATAACTTGCAGACACACTCAATTCTCAAACACAAACACAAAGCACTGAGAGTGTGCCAAGTACGTTGGTGCTCCTAGGTGCAAATGATAGTCCAAACCCTAAAGCAATCTCTTTTGTACCCTGAAAACCTAATCATTATTTTTTTTCGATTTTTCAGACGGAGATCCTGAATCTGTTCCTCCGGTTATGGGACTAGATCGGATTCGTTTTCGATATCCGTTCCGCTCCATATTCCGGTTCATTCAAGGCTTACTGTCATAGTCTTCCTAACTCTTAACTTTTCCTTCCTTTCTGTATCAATCCGAGTATACTTAATCCGGATTCCGTGTTTCACAACACAATAGAGAGAAAAATCGCAAAGTTAGATTGCGACATTACCCCTTCTTCATCTGTGAGCGTCCTCGCGAACATCAAATAGAGGATTCTTTGGAGGAAGCTTCCATGTACTTCTTCACCCTTGATCCATTCACGCGAGTATCGAGCCAGTATCCTTGAAGATTTTCTAGTTGCAGAGATCCGTTCAGAAAGACTTCATTGACCCTATAAGGTCCCATCCATCGGGTGTGTAATTTTTCTGGAAAATCTTTATGTCTGTTGTCATAAAGTAGTACCAGTTCACCTTTCTTGATTCCGTGGTCACTCGGGATCTTCCGGTCATGCGTTGCCTTTTGTTTTGCTTGTACTTCCCTTGTTCGTTCTAGGGCTAGTTCCCAGATCTCCTCTAGTTCTTCAATTGCAATCAATCTTGGATGATATCCGGTCCTGACCTTCCATGTCGTGCTGCCATGACTCAGAATGTTTCCACTTCTAACTCGATTCCGTGGACTACTTCTTGTCCAAAGACTAAGAAATACGACGTTTGTCCGGTGGTCGTTTTCTCCGTGGTGTTGTACGCATGGACTACCGATGGTAGTTTCTGATCCCAATCCGTCTTGTGGGCGGAAACCATCTTGTTTAGAATCTTACCAATAATTCCGTTCGCCCGCTCGGTTAATCCGTTCACCTTCGGATTATAAGGAGTTGTCTTCCAGTGCTTGATAAAATACTTCGTCGTTAGGTCGATGATGACATCGTTCAGAAAATGGGTTCTTTGGTCGCTAACCAATTTGAGTGGGTGGCCAAACCTCATAAGAATTTCTTCAAAAAGAAAATTAGCGGAAGTTTCAGCATCATTTCTTCGTGTGGCCCTAGCCTCTACCCATTTGGTCGCATAATCCATGGCTAATATAATGTACCTCTTCCGTCTTGCACTAACCGGAAAGATGGGTCCAATAAAATCAATCCCCCATTTCTCAAAAGGAACTAACAGAATGATAGGAGTTAGTGGCCAGTGATTTCGGAAGGATGGCGCTCCGGTCCGCTGACACTGATCACAGCTTTTAACAAAATTTCGGACATCTCTATGTAAGTGTGGCCACCAATATTTGGTTAACTGTACTTATCGAAGCAAAGTGCCCTCCTGAATTTCCAGCATGTAGCACCCGGATAACTTTCTTTCGTTTTGCATCTTCTAAACATCTCCTCAAAACGTCATCTACTCCTAACTTGAAAAGTACCCCTCTTATAAGTGTATAAGGCGCAACTTTTCTTTGAAAAATCTCTTTCTCCTCTCTGGTCATGGATTCAGGATATCTAGATTCTTTCAAATAATCTATGATATCTTGATATTTAGAAACCGTTTCATCATTGAGTTGAAAGACATCTGACAACAGAGCATTCGACTCACTTATTGAAACCGGGATATCTGCCCAATTTAGAAACTTATCCGGAAACTCATCCGGAAACTCAACGGATAGGTCCGCTACGGATTCTTCCCTCTTTGCCTAGAGAGATAATCCGCGTTGGAGTTTGTTTTATCGGATTTCACTATGATTTCATAGTGAAATTCCTGTAATAACAAGATCCATCTAGCTATACGTCTTGATAGATCAGGTTTGTTTACAAGGTATTTCAAAGAATCATGATCCGTATGAAAAATTACCTTGTAACCAAGTAAGTAATGTCAGAATTTCTTACAGGAATATACAACAGCCAATGCTTCTCGTTCCGTTGTTGTGTAATTTCGTTCCGTTGAACTCATCTGTCGACTGGCATAGTGAATAGGTCTCTCATGTCCTTCTGCATCCGGCTGCCATAAGATTGCTCCGAGACACCATCTAGATGCATCAATCGTTACGTGAAATTCTTTTTTCCCAATTTGGAACAAAATTACAGAAAGTATGGGTTCCTTGGAAAGCTAAATCTTCAGGTCTTCAAATGCCAACTGTCGCCTTCCGGTCCAACTGAATTTCGTATCCGTCTTGAGCAACTCAGTAAGGGGAATGGATTTCTTAGCGTATCCGTCAATAAACCTTCGATAGTAACCTATACAACCAAGAAATCCGCGAACCTCCCTTACGTTGGTTGGAGGTAACAAAGACAAGATCACTCTTACTCTGTCTATGTCTACCTGCAATCCGGCTTGGCTCACAATATGTCCAAGAAAAATACCTGAACTCATTCCAAAGAAACATTTCCCTGGATGGAGTTTTAAATTGGTATCTCGAGACATTTCTGAAATGTCTTCCGTAAACAATCCAAATGACTTATCTGGTTATTAAAAACCGCGAAGTCATCAATGAATACTTCAAGGAAATGTCTCAAAAAGTCCTTGAAAATATCCATCATCAGTCTCTGAAATGTCCCTGGCACGTTGCATAATCCGAATGTCATCCGTGTGAAAGCATCCGTACCCCATTCCGTTGTAAAAGTGGTTTTCAGTTGATCGCACCATCGGATGAAAACTTGATTATAACCAGAGAATCCATCCAAGAAACTGTAACATTCATGACCAGAAACATGGTCTAGAATTACATCTGTAAATGGAAGAGGAAAATAGTCCTTCTTAGTGGCGGCGTTTAGTTTCCGGAAGTCTTGACAGACTCGGATCTTCACCTTTCCATCTGCTCCTATCTTCTTTGGTACTACCACAATAGGAGATACCCATTCGGAATTGATAACAAGATAGTTGAATCCTACTTCCAATAACCGATCAATCTCCTCTTTGACCATCAACGAATACCTGGGATTGAGCCTATACTGTCGTTGGCGGACAGGACTAAATCCTTCCATCAAGTCTATATGGTGTTCTCCCAAATGAGAAGGGATTCCAGTCAAATCGGATGGACTCCATGCGAATACATCTAGATACTCCTTCAAGAGTTCTACGTATTCAGATCTTTCTAATTCCCCTAAAAGCTTGCTTAGGAAAAAGCTTTTATCCGGTTTGACCTCAACCTTCTGATAATCTGTAGGTGAAACCACAGATTTGATTTTCTCCGGATGGGTTTCCTCAGGTTCAGCGAGTTACTCGCTCCATCCTACCTCACCAACTTCAGTCTGGTTTGGCGGAAGGTTCCCTTCCCTGATCTGACGATCGACCCATTCCGCTGTGAGTGGAACATTTGACTCTCCTAGCTAGAGATCTATCTTCCGGAACTACGGAATGTGCTGTCCGTGGAGTAAGTTCTTGGAATGCATTTGGAAATCCAAAATTCACTTCGGATTCTTGTTCAAATGCATCTATGAAGTAACTTAGAGAAGAATCGGATTTTTCCGGATTTTTCCAATTCGACGTATATCCATTTGATTCACTCGTTTCTCCCAAGTGTTTCTCCGTCGCCCAAAGAATTCTGATCGCAGATTGTCCTACTATGACTTCCTTGGCTCCCCAATCTACAAGTACTCAAGTAGTGTATAGCCAAGGTTTCCCCAGTAACATTGGAAAAGGCCTTCCCTTCTGTACCCGAATAATAATGTAATTCAGTAGATAATCCTTTCCTCCAATCCAAGTCGGAACTTCAGAAAGTCTCCCAACCGGATTTACTCTGGACTGATCCACCATCCGTAAGACTTGTTCTGTCACTTCAAAAGATGTGAATCCTAAGTCAAATGTTGTTTCTTCCAACATCAGGTTCACTCCCGATCCACCATCGATCGGAATACTAGGGATTGAACACCCGTCAATATTTACGGTGATTTCAGGAGCTCCGGAATCTTCCGGTCGAGCAAAGTTAACAACTACCAAAGGTAACTTGACTTTCCTTCGGCGTCTCCTAGTCCATGCTTCTCAAATCAACTTTTGATAATTGATATTATCATGAAGGAGTTCTCCAATCGTGACATTGGCCTTCCGATCCTTGATGTCTCGGACAATGTCATATTCATGTCCTCGTGTATCCGGGTTGATAATCACGGGAGCGTCGTCAAAAGTAACTGACTTCCAGGTTGGTGGAACGTTCGTCTTGGAAATCTCCTCTCGTACTTCAATACTGATGTCCCTCGGAATCCGGTGGACTGCAACCCCTTCCTCAAAGTGGTCCTTGTCTTCTTCTGGTTCCCTTAATGCAGGAGGTAAATCAGAGTCATCACTAGACCCTGATTTCCTTCTGTATTTCTTCCTTCCTTTCCTGCTCCTGGGTGGCCGCTTCAGTTGTGCTTTGGTGGAACTGCGAGTAGTTACCCGGTTTACCTCCTTCTCTCTTGGCAGCTCCATCGCACACCGTCATTTCTCCGGTTTCTCAATCCCGTCTGAATGACCGTAGTTGAGTGCCGTCTGTTCTCTAGGTAGTATTAGGACTTGCTTGTAAACTGGCCTAACTCGTACAGGGTGTCGGCATTTACCTTCCGGGTGTCCGTACTCCTGACAATTTTAGCATGGAAGAACCCGAGGTGCTCCTAGTGCTTGTCCCTAATTAGGGCATGCATTAGCATAGTGAACCGGTTCCCCACAACCATAGCAAATCACAACTTGCCTACCTGGATAACTTGTGGTTTGGATAGGTTGATGCATCATCAGTCCTTGACTTGGTCCAGGCAAGAAATTCCGGTTCAACGGGTTGGACCGCATCGGAATCGCAATTCCTTTTCCTCTCCCGTATATCGACTGTATTTGGTAAACTTCTTCTTCATCATCACCTCCCATAGTGTAGTAGATCTCCGCCTCTTCTAGGTATACATAATGTACTGCCTTGTGAGTGGCTCTTTGGCATTCACTCGGATAGTGTCCCGGTTCTCCACATCTTCCGCACCATATATTTGCCCTGGAAGTAGGAATGATCCGTTTCGGCTTCCGATTTTCCGCGAGATTTACTTTGATGGCCCCCAAAGACTGATGGATACTCTTCATCATTTTTTTAGAATCTGGATCCTCCGTCTTGACCTTGACAACCGCCTTCTCGCGCATACCTTTGGATTTCAACGATCTTCTTAGAGGTGAAACACTCCTTTCTGTGTCAGAGCTCAAAGAACTAGAATTCAACTCGTCGGATTCAGAGCTCTTGGAGCTACTCTCCGAATCAGAGATCCTCTTTCGATTCTTCGATCTTCGATCACGCTTCTTTTTCTTCCCCTTGTCTCTCTTATCACTCCTTCTCAAAGACTTTTTAAGAGACTGCGCCAAATTCTCATAATTGGTGGCAGCATCAATGGCCTCCCAGAGTGTTCTTGGTCTAGCCTGCCGGATTAGGAATCCCATGGATTCCGGTAGTCCAGCCACATACCACTCTACCTACAAACTAGGAGCAATTTCCGTAGTTAGCTTTTGGATTAGAGCCTTTACCCAATGTCCATACTTCCGTACAGATTCGGATGACCTTATTGTCATCGTACTTAGCCTCCCTAGGGCTCTGGCTTCTTCCACCGTTTTTCGAAATGCTTGAAGAAATTCCGTTCGAAGCTGGTCCCAATTATTTCGGATAGGGTCCGGAATATCTTGGTACCATTGCTGCGCCTCTCCTTTCAACAAATCTTGAAAAATACGTCATTTGGCCGCTTTGTTGTCCTGATTTGTCACTGCGGTTGCTTCGAACTCGCACATCCACTCATCCGCGTCTTGATCTCCGTCCCCTTTAAAGCGTTTATACTTTAGGCGAGCCATATAGCACTCCCTTTCCTAGAACGGATTTTCTTCTCCTTCCGGTTTTAGATTTCACTATAACAAAACATGGTAAAAAAAAACTGCGCAGGAACTTCCAAAGTGGTTTTTTTTGACACGTTTTTGTGCGCAGTTTTCTTTGCGCGTTGCGCGTAGTAGACAGCCAAGTTTATCAGCATTTTCCCACTGCAAATTTTGGAATTTCGGGGCGTGTAATATACCATTGGAAAGTTATTTAAAAGACCTTTCCAATGGTATATTACACGCCCCAAAATTCCAAAAATTTCAGTGGGAAATTGCTGCCAAAGTTGGCTGTCCACTACGTGCAACGCGCAAAGAAAACTGCGCACAAAAACGTGTCACAAAAAACCACTTTGGAAGTTCCTGCGTGGTTTTTTTTTACCATGTTTTGTTATAGTGTTTGGCTCCGAATTTGGAGGTGTAAGAGCAGACCTAGGATCCGCTTCGTCAAGTCTCCCCACCAACACCAGATTATCCTCACGATCCGTCGTTTCTTGATCACTAAGATCCGGTCACGATGATTCCTCGGCTTGCTGGTTCTTCCTTATTCGCTCTGACTTCCTTCCCAACATTGTTGCCTTTTTCATTAGTTAGGATTCCGGTTTCTGCAATAATTCATTCTCCGGTTCCCAGAAAATCAACAAAGGGGATAATAATTACTAACTTCGCTTTATTTCCAGTTCGAAGTAACACTAACAGCTTTAGAGTCCCCAACAGCGGCACCAGATTTTTTTGCCGTATTGCAGCACAAGGTAAGTGAAATTCCCTATTATACTCACAAAAACCTCTTTAAAGCATAACAAAGTGACTCTAAAGATCAAACCCAAAAGACTCTGCAAAGCATTTCGTGTTACTAGGTGGTTTAAGGGAAATGTGCAATTCAAATACTCTTCTATATCACTCTTAACCCTTTTCCCCCGTACGATCCTCACCGACTACAACGACCTTACTATCTTCTGAAATCCGTGCAAAACTAAGGTGGCTACAAATGTGTCCGCCCGTACCAGCACAATCTAGAGCTCTTCCGTTTACTTCTTCAAATGGCGAGACCTCTCAAGTGTTCGGAGGCTAACCCAGACATCCCATCTAGTAGCTCTAGCATAGTTGGAGAATCCTCTCTCTTATTATCTAGCCTAGCATTGGCTATCTCACCCGGAATAATGAACTCTAAACCTACTGAGGTGTCTTGATTCACTTCTAACACTTACAACTTGTCCACATACACATGCAATCACAAGGAGACGCTAAGGGGAGAAGCTCCTCTCACAATCTGCTCATCTATACTCAATCTCTCCTTCCCTTATTCGGCCAATCTTTGGGAAGACAAAGAAAACAATAGAAAATATACAAGAGACAACTTATGCAAGAAGGAAAAAACTCCCAATAACTTGCAGACACACTCAATTCTCAAATACAAACACAAAGCACTGAGAGTGTGCCAAGTACGTTGGTGCTCCCAGGTGCAAATGATAGTCCAAACCCTAAAGCAGTCTCTTTTGTACCCTGAAAACCTAATCATTACTTTTTTTCGATTTTTCAGACGTAGATCTTGAATTTGTTCCTCCAGTTATGGGACTAGACCGGATTCGTTTCCGATATCCGTTCCGCTCCATATTCCAGTTCATTCAGAACTTACTGTCATAGTCTTCCTAACTCTTAACTTTTCCTTCCTTTTTGTATCAATCCGGGTATACTTAATCCGGATTCCGTGTTTCACAACACGATAGAGAGAAAAATCGAAAAATTAGGTTGCGACAAGGTGACGAGTGTCCGGATCCACCGTCCGGATGTTTACTATGTCCAAAAACACACACTCTCTCCTTCTCTCTCTCTCAACCTCTAATACTAATGCTAAATTAACTCTTCAGGGATCGGAAGTATCCGTCACCTCATAGATCCGGAATACTTACTAGACCAGATCACGCAGGGATGGTCAAGGACTACAACGACATTCTAGCATTACCCTGACACTGAGCCTCCCGTCAACCGAGTGGATATCCTCGTACTCTCTTGGGCGTTGCACCGGGCTTTGACTCCGTCTATGGGAAATTCCGGATGCCGGAATTCGAATACGTCTTGCAAACTCCCGTACATAGAAGTTGCTAGCAACCTCTCAGATACCTTTATACCTAAGGCCGTATCCTACCCTCAAGCTATACTGGCATCCAGGCGGTAGTACACTAACACTACTGTCAGAACAATCCGGCCGATCTCTCCATCAAGCTAGTGACGTCCGGAAACCACTCACAAAGTCGACTCTTGCTACTCAAGGTAAGTTCTCAGCATCCGGAAAAAGCACGAATGGACCCACACTCCCCACAAGCATATACCGAATACAAAAAGTAAGAGAATGGAAAACCTCCAAATACTTGAATTAGGCTCAAAAAGATACAAGCTGAAAATAATGGGATGGATGTGAATGACTACAAAGGTCCATCAAAACCTAACTTATACAAAAACTAACATCATCCTAAAAATCCCACAAAGCATTCCTACTGGTCCTTTAGATTTCCGGTAATCTAGTAGATCCTATTTTTTTGGCTTTGACGGCCGAACTCCAGTACTTTTACAAAACTACCCACTATTCCTCTACATCCTTATCCGTGGGAGGAGTAAGGTCTTTCAACGAGTTGAGGTTAATCTGCTTCCGGCTACTCCCTGGAGAAAACAAATCAAAGCCCCTTGCTTTCCATCTTGGGATTTCCACGATATTGGTGTCCCTGTCTACACTCTGGGTTCCGATTATCAGAACTTCTGGACTTCCTCGAGAATCCTTCTGGGTCTGTTTGTGACGGGGAGAAGACTTTACCGACCGGACCCCTCGAGTCTCTGGAGGAGTATCCGTAAGGTCAATGATTGGGGTCACTGGAAGGAGGTCCTCACTACCTTTGGGTACCCCGACACCCCAATCCATTCCTTCTGATCTCCCCAGCGAGGGTGAAAGTTCCGGAACAGACAGTACCATCGGTAACGCTCCTATAACAACAACTTCCAGAACATCACCTTCCAGAACATCACCTTCCGGAACCGTTAAGGTTTGTGAGGAAGAAGGAGGAGGAGTTACCGGATCTGACTCTGTAGGGGCCAGATACTCCATCATATCCCGCATCTCGCCTGCTCTAGTACACTTGACAATGGGCACCCGGCTCGAGCTGGCGGCTGCGTTGAAGTTAGCCTCGAATTGCCAGGCTTTGTTGATGTAGTCCGCCGACACCTCCAACGAACTCCGGAGCCGAACCACACCCTGGCTCAGTGTCGCTATCTACCAGCGGTGGTCCTCTCCCATGACTCTAGCTGTCTCTTGGGCGGTGCGTAGATCACTCTCCAATCTGACGCACTTGGATTCCGACTCTTGGACTCGATCCAGCAAGGTCCGTTTCTCCACTCGTAAAGCACCCAACTCTGTCACCAACCGCTTTTGCTCCTCTATTAAAAGGGCGTTTTGTTTCTCCGCCACCACCAACGCGTCCGTCCTCCGGAAGATGGCGTTCCGGTTGGTCAGTGCCATCTTCTGGCACACCTGCTTGAGGGTCTCCTCATATTTGTAAAGAACCTTCATGAGATCGTTCGCCCGCTATACGATGTGTTGGGCCATTTCCGCAATATCTTCCATCGACGATCCCCCTAATTGGAGTTCGGTTCTATCTCCCTCCTCTACCTCCGTAAGTCTGGTCCGAGAGGGTCCGGCCTCGGTCTGAGCGGGACCAACTTGCGGTTGCACCGGTCCAACCTCTTGTGGCACTATAAGAAACCCCTGTTTTTTACTGCGTTACGCTGTGACATCCCCGTTATTTTTGACGTCACTACGTTTTTGGACGAACGCGCAGATCAAGGACAATTTTTTGTGACGTCATCTGAAACGTCATAATAGACGTCACGAAATATAGGGATGTCACTTTGAACGGACGTGTTTTTCACTATGTCAGAAAAAATAAAGGACATTTTAGATGACGTCCAAAAAAACACGAATCGGCCACGTCAGCCACTAGTGCGTCTTTCACTACGGGCAGGTGCACTGCTGTCACTGACAGGGCAGGGGGGGTGCTGCCCTACAGGGTAAACACCTGATCAGTATAGGAAAGAGCTCCAGGCTGTAAAATTCAGGCTTTCTGGGAGGATGTGAAGTCATGGGTACGAGGTAGGATGAAAGTGACATAGACACATGTAATGACTCCACAAATGTGTTTTGGTGTTACAAGTCTAGGGTATGCCAAAATTAAAAGGATGTACAGAATGAAATATTTTAGGTCCTAAAACATGAAAGATGGGAAATAAAAATGGAGACTCATTGGGATAACCTTATCATAGAGGTGAAGTTACGCAATATTATTTGGAGATGGGTTTTGAGAACAGAAAATGGGGATTACTTGGGAGTGTTGGGATCAATGTGACATTATTCCATTGGCTTTGTAATTGCAAATTAGGCCCCATAAAATGGAGAGTGACTTGTAGTCCCCATAGTGAATTCCTTCCAATATTTTTTGGATTTACGGAGTTGGGATAAAATTAAATGGGGAGAAAATTAAATGGGGAGAATATAGGGGTGTTTTGTTCAAATTCATTCCATTGGGATGGGGCTTGGGGGTCCCCCCCAATATGGGGGAAATGGTAGTACGGGGAGTGCGAAGAAGTGCTTTCCATTGGGGATTCGTGGATGGCCCAAACAATTTGGGAGTAATTTGAAGTCCCCACAGTGAATTCTTCCCAGTGCTTTTTGGATTTAGGGAGTTGGGAAAAAATTTAGATGGAAAGAACATGGGGGGGTTATGGTCAAGTTCATTCCATTGCGTTCGGGCTCGGGGGTTCTCTCCAAAAAATTGGGGTGAAAGCACATTACACCCCCCTACAAAGTACGTCAAAAAAGTACTTTTTCAAGATGTATTTATATTAATAACGTACTTTTTCTTAGATAAAATAAACATTATTTTCACTTCTCAATTGATCCAATTGGTAGGTATCTATGTAGAGAAGCTGTTCTACCACATTCTAATCCAATTTAGTGTTTCATCCATCCTCTACAAAGTACTTTACCAACAATAAAAGTGTGTTAGGTTTGCAAAATAATTACAAATGACTTTGTACAGGCCAAATGAATGATACAAAAAGCACATTAGTTTGTACAAAGATAGAATTTATATACTATGCAAGGGCTTCTTGGTGATAGTAGAACTATAATTACAATATCTATTGGAATGTGGAAGTCATATGGGCATTATCTTTTGCGGAGGAAAAAGACACAAAAAATAATATTTACATTCAATTTTTTATGAGTAAAGCACTACATTCACATACTGTAGCATGACTACTGCTTAAATCTCCAAAATTTTGAATATTTGTTTGACTTTTTTCCTTGCTTCTATTCGTGAAGAATTACTTATGGTACTTCAGGGTAGTTTTAAACTTTCAACTTCATCTCCACTCTTTGTTTTCAAATTTTAAAACACAAGTTCTTGAACACTACTAAAGAGATTTCTGAAGGCAAGGGAGGGGCATTTCAAGGTTGTTCAATTTCCCTTTGTTGCCTAAGAATTTCGAATTAGGCACTACTGTCAAATAATTTTAATTACTTTTTTATAATTGAAAATTTTAAATTTTTTTTAAAAATTACAATTTTTTTAAAAAAAAATTATGAATTAATATTATGTACTGTGGCATGGTTTGCATTAAATGCTAATGTGGCGAATTCCCACAATCTAGGAACTTCAAGGAACTTCTGGGTTTTTTTTGGCTTCGTTTATCTTTTAATGTATTGTACAGTTAAAATATTTGACTTTGAATATTAATCTTAATCTGAAATTTGGGTACTACAGAGTTATGAACTTTAAATCTTTATGTTGGAAAATGGAGTTGAGAATCTAAGGGAAAAAATTCCCACGTGGCACTTCATTCTCATTTTCAAAAAATTCATAAATAGGAGAAACATCAAGATACAAGGCAAATTTACATTATTAATACCTCCAGGATAGCTTTCAATTGCACTAATCCCAATAGTGAGATTATTGTAGGAAGTAGAATTTGCATATAAGTTTTCTAAGGTTCGAAGTGACATGAAAAACTAGAAATTGTGTTAACACACTAAAATGCACTTCCAATAAACTCAAGTTCAAATGAAGATGTTCATTAAGAAACTATTGTCTATATGTATGTTACTTTGTAATGGCAAGAATGTACGAGCATCCATTTAAAGTTTCCTTAAGTTCTAATGGTACTTCCACCAAGGTACTTTATATACTTCAAGTACTTCATGTCCACTTGAAAGTACTCCTAATTTTTGACGAATGTGTATTCAGTGTTGTGTGCTGTCACCCCATAGTGCATTCCTTCCATTGCTTTTCAGATTTAGGGAGTTGGGAGGAAAATTAAATGGGGACAACATGGGGGGGTTCCGGCCAAGTTCATTCCATTGGCTTCTAGGTGGGGAGATCTCTGCCTACAGAAAAATACAGAGCACATTATGTACTCAGCCCAATCTGATTCATTACTATTTTCCACTCTTAGAATATGGTAGAACACAATAATTACAAGTACAACTCCTCTCACTACTACGGAACATGGGGTGTGACATTCCATTCTATACAAGACATTGATAATCCTTCTATTCAATGCATAGACGACTTCTTCCATTGCATCACCATGCTCCACTAAACAATCTTCCTAAAATCTATGAGAAGGTCTTGGGCTAGCACATGCAAGTACCTAGACCTGGCTCTGGGGTGAAGGCAACAGCAAATATGGTGTTTGAGACATTCTCCATGCAACTTTCACCTCAGAACTCCATGGGAAGGAAACAAAAAACTTTTTTACTGTAGTGAAAAGAACATTCAGAATGGAAGGTGCCCCAATTTGAGCGAGCATGCCTGCGACCTTGGTTTAAATGTGTCCATTGGAATGTTATATCCAACGTCCTTTTCAACAAGCGTGTTAGAATGGGCGTCCTCCTTGACATCCATTCGCACATCATGTGCAATGTCAACATCGACAATGAGTGTGTAGCGGCCGTTTCATAACAGATTAGCCTCCATTTGCCTACTGCCGTCCATCTCTCTCCTACTCACTTCAAAACCGCATCCACGGTCAAATGTATGTGCCACCATCTTCAGCCGGTTGCCTCTGAGGCTCCACGTCCACCAACTGAGGTTGCAAACCGGGGAAGTCTGTGTCACTGCCAACATTAATTATGGTAGGCATAGGTTGGTTCACCTGTAGCTACCCACGTCTTCCTCGGACATCTGTGCGACACACAATTTTCCAACCTTGCCTGTGCGGATCATCGGAGAAGAATACTTGTTGACAATGCAATGGGAAAGCAAAAGAGTCAGCGTGGACTCTGCCATCCATGCGAGTGAAGTTTGCTCTTGTAAACCCATATTGGTCTTTGCGGATGTTTGCATATCGAGCATCTTCGTTTGATCGAACCCAATCGCACACCAGCACTGTCGTGCAATGATTCCGGTAGTCCAACTCCAATATCTCCTGAATATACCCCACGCACTCATTGGTTCTCTCTATGGGTCGCCCATTGTGAAGCCTCCAACGCAGTTGCTCAGTGAATGAGGCCACAATTGCAGAGTCGCATGTGACACAGCCCCTCTCTGCACTACGAACACGGAAGTGCATGCCAAACGCATACATTTGGCGATGTGAGACTGCATACCGCTCTGGAGGTTGCCCGTACTCTACAACATCGGGGTCAACATGTTCACCGGCATGTCACAGACTCTGAACTCTTTCACTCAGCCACAATGCAAACGGAGGCAAATCGGAGAGCTCGCTGGGATACCGCACTGGCACTAACGGATGTTGACGACGAAATTGTCTTCGAAAGGCCTCCCTTTCTTCCCAGATGTGGCCTCTTGCTAACACATACTCCCTACAAGGCATTCAGATCATGCATTGTTAGACGACGCTTACAGTGCCAAGGCACAGTGAAGAAGCATTGTGAAGGTACCATATGTCCAATTCGACGTGGACTGCAAGTTTTATGCATTGACAGAGATGTTCACTGTGACGTCCACACGAACACGTATATAGCTGAAACGTTATAATAAATGTTTATCAAGACATGATCTCTGACATTGTGCACATTACCGTCCAGGTCCCTAGACAACAGAAGTACAAATATGATCTCATAGTAAACTCCAGGGAAACAATGTCAAGAAGGTTGAAAAGAGCACTCACTCCTGCCATGGTTCTAAGCACGCTGCGTTGTCTAGGATGAAGGCATGCACGTTGTTGCGAAACTCATTGGACATTTTCCGCTTTTGCATCTTCTTGCTTGAAATAATTTCATCAATCATGATGGGTTCCTCGGTAGCATCCCACACCCGTTGCGTTGTTGCTCCATACTGCTGCATGTACTCTATGCAGAATCCTAACGTCTCATCCATTCGATAGCCTTCAGCAATGCTACCCTCGGGTGTGCATACGTCCGCACATAGTCTTTGAGTGTTTTCATATATCGCTCAATTGGGTACATCCACCGGCAATGCACAGGACCGCAAGTGAAAAGTTGCTCTACTAGATGCACAGGCAAATGAGACATGATGTTCAAGAACGTTGTCGGAAACTCCTTCTCAATCTCGCATGTCGCCATGACAACATCGCGCATCATGTCTTCCTTGTCATCAGGTCGCACCTCCTTTGCACATAGCCTTTGGAAAACCCTGCTCATTTTAATAATAGCTAGGCGGACCCTCTCATCTAATATGTTCTGAACCGCAATGGGAAGAATCTGCAAAACATGTGGACGCACACAAACAAAGTTATTGAATTGTTGGATATTGTCGACATTGACATGTACACCAAGAAAGGAGTGTAGGTGGTTCCCTCACTTGTTGCATGAGGACATGATAATCATGTGTCTTCATATATTGCAGCTTCCCATCCTCTAAGCGCTTGTAAATACTACCCACATAGTTTGTAGGGGTCCGAATGTTTGAGACAATGGCTACAAATTCTTTGCGCTCATTTGGTGTGAGTATGAAAGGTGCACGTGGCATGTAGTATTGATCATTTTGCCGTCGTGGAGGTTGTAGCCATATCTCTTCTCGAATGCCCAATTCCTCTGCATCTACTCTACTTCCAGCATTGTCCTTCATGCCCAACAAAGTTTTGACTATGTTTTCACACATATTTTTTTCGCAATGCATGACATCCAAGATGTGAGGCTCCAACAAATGCTGCCACAAGCAAAAAAAAAATTGGGAATTAAAGAAAAGAAAGCAGAGTTCCAAAACATGTGTACCACTACTGTCAAGCATGTACTGTTCAAGTGCTGACGTGCTCTTCACTTCTCAAAACAGAGTGTTGTTCATCGAAGGTAGTGACAACTACGTTACTTCCAATGTCTGATATAACGTCAACCATAATGTCCCAATAGACGTCAGGAATAACAACTGGGACATACAGATGGTTAGAAACCCACTGACCTTCCAATATGGCAACTGGGACAGAGGACACAGGTGCTTCACCCCAGTGACATGAACTGGGTCATCAGGCCCATTTTCTCTGCCTCCTAGATCCAAGTACGATTGCCGCCACGCTGCGTATGCGATGGTTTCCTCGGTGGTTTATTTCCGAGGCCTATCACGAGGCTCCGTTCGACCATTAAACCTCAAATTGCATCGGTAAGGGTGATGCCGCAGTAAATAACGACGAACACCACCATACACAATCTTTGAGCCCTTTGTTTGCCTGTTAGGAAGAACGTCTCCCAGTTTAGCCATCCTTGCATTAGTGTCTTTTCCACAACAAGGACAACCCTTGTATCCCTTACAGCACAAGCCGGATATGAGGCCCAAGGCCGGAAAATCAGAGATCGTCCACATCAAGACAGCGCGTAAGGTGAAACTGCGACTCCCTTGTACTTGGGAGAAATCAAGGGCTGGAACACCTTGCCATAATTCTCCGAGCTCCTTCAGCAATGGACAGATGAAGACACCAACGTCTTTAGATGTAGGTGAGTGCTTTCCCGAAATTAGTATGGATAGTGAAATGAAAATTTTTTTGGTCACTAACCAAGGCTCAAAGTTGTATATTAGAATTAGCACTGGCCAAGTCGACCAATTACTATTGTTCAACTTGAATGGATTCACACCATCTAAAGCTAGAGCCAGCCGCATGTTCCGGACCTCAGAGTTGAAGGTGCCGAACGCGACGTCTGTATCGATGTGCTTCCAGGCAGGACTATCGACAACGGAATGCATGATCCCGTCATCACTAACATGCTTGAGGTAGCCAGTCAACATCCGAGCTATCTCTGGTGAGCGCCACATTCGTTTGAGTCGAGGAATGAGTAGAAAGTGCCGAATGACCTTGGAGGGAATGTTATTTGAGCCATCCATCCACCGGGAGCTACTACAATGGGGACAAATCTCCAATGATGCATATTCATCTTCAAAAAGGATACAACCATTTGGACACCCATGCACGTTGTTGTAATGCAAGCCTAATTTTCTAATGGTCTTTCGTGCTTCGTAATGGGATCCTGGCAACTTATTACCTCTTGGGAGTAAGTCCACAGACAAATACCGGAACAACTCATCACTAAACCTATTGCTCACCCGAAACACCGTACACATGTTCATAATTATGATGGTGGCTGAGACAACACTTGTCCCTGATCCATTGTACAACGGGGTAGTAGCTTGTCTGTAAAGGTCCTCCAATCCGTCCACACTATCACCACCAACGTCATCGTTTTCGGGAAACTCCACACTACCTTCAGCCTCTCCGTGTAGTGCGTCTCCTCTGTCCAATGCCTCAAGGACCTGCCGGTGGACTTCGTGATATGCATCTAAAGGGATGTGGGGCTCCGAATCAGCTGGCCCTGCATTTTCAGGCTATGCGACGTTGTGGTTGATGTCAGGCTCAATGTCAGAGGGAGCATTGTCAATGACATCATCATCATAAGCAATGTCCTCTACCCACATTCCCCGCCGTGGATAGCCCTCGGGGGGGTCTCCACCCAGTACGGATTTTGTGAGAAATGGATCCCGACCAACCTCTCCGTGGTGCCGGCGAATAACCTGAATGGTTTTTTGTAAACCGCCCTTGCAATCCCTGCAGGGACACCTGAATGATCGAATGTTTTCCTCTGTGGCGACTCTCAACTCAGTGTGCAAAATCAAGTCACCAAGTGGAATATGGCGTAACGTGCGTCCGTCTTCTAAAATACGGATAGTTGCACCTTGTCGGCGGGTTTGGGAATTGAGACACCACGCCATCTACGAAGTGAATACAAGGTCGCAACCAAGTGTTAAAGAGTGTTTAGGTTCAGAATGATACAAATGTGACTGTGACATACAACGCACATTGCTTCCATGGCCAAGTTCCGTCATTGCAGAACAACCTCGATCTTCAAATCACAACTAAAGACGTGCGTTAAGATTCCTTCACAATTAGCATGCCTTTCTCAATGCAAGCATTACTGGAAATGAGTTCATTGTTTTACTTCTAGGCCCATACTATGTCATCCAAGGATCGAAATGTAAATTTCCATTGATGGCACTTCGAGCCCTGTATTGACTGTCAAAGAGGATGTCAAAAGTGACGTCAACAATGACGTCAACTTGAGTTTGTATAAACACAAACTACAGATGCCTCATCCGAAGTCCTCACAGAGCATGTTGTAAGTGATAGCATTGTGCACAAGAAGACATATTCTTCAACACGAAAATGACAGGCTGGATGTCCATTGTGACATCATCGACAACAGGAGTCCGTACGACCAGAGTCCAAGCTTAGGACTTTCCCCACGTGTTTAAGGGCTGGCCTACAATGACAGAGGTGACCACATTGCCCATGACTACTATCTTCTATGTCTCATGAGTTGAGGGCGCACTACCTTATACCATAGAGTGTACACGTTCCTCACCAATATGGCCGTATACTGTGAAGTGCCACTGCGTCGTAGGGTGGTACGCTTTGCGGAGCCTTGCCAGGAGGCGTCTGTCGTCCCGGCGGAAGACTTTGAGGCGGCTTCGTTGCTCACTAGTCTTGTTTGTGGGCATATATATACCAATCTAGAAGGTCAGTCTTTGAAGACTCCACGAAGAAGTACTACTAGAGGAATCCTTCGACGCAGCTCTCGCCACACCGTCCAGGATGCTCTCCCACTTCAAACATTGCCTCCAAGGCATGAGGGCATTCCAAAGGAAGGTGCCGTCCAGCAAGTACTTTCCAATGTACACAACTTCTTTCACGAAACGATGAAATATCGTGTAATTGGAATAATGGCGAGCCTCGCAGGTCGCATTAGGGTTTGTAGGGAGGACTGCCGCTCCCGCTCCGCGCGGAGTTAGGGTTTCCTGCACGGGCTTCCGGTGGCGCGGTCGCGACTGAGGCTTGCGCCGTGACGGCCATAGGGGCTCGTAGGGGGCTCGTAGGGGGGCCACCTCAGCTGTACGCGGGGGCGGGCCTTCAATTCCACAGCACACTCACTTCCGCCACGCTACGTTGCTTTAAACGCGCAGCCTTGCACAACCCTGAAATTTCAGCGTTTGTGTAATCCTTCAATTGCGTTCGTCTTTGGAGCCAGCCTTGCTAATGTGAGAGAGGTGAGGTAGGTGCTCCCCAATCGGCATCGATTTTGTAGTTTGAAATTTTCATTTTTGTGTCAATTTGGCAAGGGCGGCGTTCTTACATGCAGTTGCAAGGGGCGCAGCTCTCCACCGATCTGGAGCAACAAGGGTTCCAATCTTCCGCCACAGCTTCATTGGAGGCTAGAACACGCCTTACACCAAGTCGATTACGTGCAGGTTTTCAGATTGCCAGGATGCCTCCCCAATGTGTGACCTTTGTTGTGGACGCTCATGTGCGCGTTTGTGTGTGAGGAGGGTACAGAACGGTGAGTTCTACGTGTAGTGGAGAGGGGCAAGTGCGGAAATGCCTCGCGCTCAGGCCCCTGCGCGGAAGAGGAACGCGAGTCAGCGGCGTGAAGAGGACTCCAGCGAACATGAAGAAACGCCGCCGCCAAAGCCAATCCGCATGTGCGGGGAGCATGAGCGCCGCTCCAAGGCCAGAGGAGACCCTTGGCCTGCTGCGTCGGCGGGGAAGGGACGAAACTGGGACAACAATCCTCCAGCGAAGAGGAAGAGGACCCCTCAAGTGCAGTTGGACTTGTCGGAGGAGGCAGGGCACGACGTAGAGGAAGAGGAGGAACTCGAAGAGCAGTCTTGGAGGTAAGTTTGGGAGCAGACATAATTTGAGTATAGAACCACTGGTATTCAAGGTTTTGGGGGAGGCGCACGTTGGTACGGACGTCAAGTGCAACACACACCATGTTGCTTCTGACGTCGACTCTATCATGTTAAACGTCATAGACGTTTAATGTGACGTCCGCATAAATTGTGTGACGTTCATGTCTGCGTCACGAAGGACATGTTCTTTGAGTTGAACTCTGTATAAAGAAAGGTGATTGTTTGTTCCTCAGAGAGCAATCATATTGAATTCCGGAGTGATCAATGAAGACGTTCGGGAGTCATCCCTCTACAAGGGTGGCAGACCCTAAACCACGGCGTCTTCCTAGTTTCTATCAAGAGGAAGTTCCTGTCATGTTCAAAACAACGTCCAGGCGTGTTTACATTGACGTTAGGTTCAACGTCGTGAGCAACAGAGTCGCATGTACAGAACTGTGAAGCCAAAAATAGCGTATGTGGATGTCTTTTGCGGGGGTCCAGTTGCGGGATTGATTTGTTTGTACTGACGTAGCCCCATTTTCTTCCCAAGCTGATAGTGCATTTGACCTTTTTACAGTAAGGGCTACAACACAGGGTTTGATGAACCAGCTTCGGATGCTGATATTGAAGAGATGATCGAGCAGCTGATCCCTGAACAGTCTCGTGAAAAAGGCGTAAGCACTGTAATGAAGAAACCTGTGGAAATCGACCGACAGGGGGAACCATTCGGACCTATGAGGGTTCCTTTTTCCAACGACATTAAAAAATATGTGAGAGACCTTGACCCCAGGTTTGGATGGGAGGGTCAGCCCCAAAAAGACAGACGGCGCTTATTTAGGCGCCTCTATACAGGTTTGTATTCAATCCTTCTCTGTGAAATGAAGAGGACTACAGACCTTGTAGTTCACTGTTGCATGTAGTTCAAAAGACTGTAAATGTTGTGGAAGGTAGCTCATTGGCCATGAGGCGGGGCAGTGGATGTCACCTGTAATGTCCACAGCGACGTCGAATACAATGTCATGCCTGACGTCAGTGCAGGATCCTCTACAGTGAGGGGTGCTCCCTATGGTCGTTCGCACCACAGGGACGTGCAGTGAGTTTCTGGAGACATAGTAGTGTCCATGTAAATTCTCTTGTTATTCTTTGGCACAACAATGTCATACATAATGCAGAGGTAGCTATACTAAGTTCTCTGGCTTGCAGATTGGCGTATAGAGGGAGAGTCCGAGCGCGTGTCGGAGAAGTGGATGCAGCCGTTCATCACAAAAGCGCTCATTCATGTTCGTTGGAAGCTCAATCGATTGATTGATGGCGGAAAACCCAAGCTGATGGGAATGGATGACGATGTGTGGGAGGCATTGAAGGAGGCTCGTGCGACCGATGCTTCCCAAGAGAAGTCAGCCCATATGTCTGCCATTTCTAAGGGCAAGGCATCCAGCACAGCCCAGCATAAGGCCGTCGAGAGAGAAGTCATCTCGAGGCTGGTAAGTATGTAGTAACTGACGTCCACCTACTTGCCTAAGTCGACACCACTTTCATCACACATGTTGCGTTTGTTTTTCCAAAAAATGTCCGCTCTGGTGGTAGATGTGGAGGACTGGGCCTTCTTCTTTGCACGTGGAAGGACCTTTGTGGGGTGGCATTGAAGCATGTAATCATTGCATCTGAACTGTAACTGCATATTCTTCTTCCCCTTGTCGGGTGGCATTCAAGCATGTAATCGTTGCATGTGGACTCTAAGTGCATATTCTTGTTCCCCTTGTACGGTGCCATTGAAGCATGTAAGCTTTGCATGTGAACTCTAAGTGCATATTCTTCTTCCCCTTGTAGACTTTGTTGCGGAACAGAGCACCGTTTGAAGCAGAGGTGGACGCAGAAATGGCCAAGGAGTTGCAACGTCTGGAAGAAGAGAAGCAGAGGTCGAAGTCCCCATGGCAAAGAGCTGCAAGATATGCGCAGTCGGCTGGATGAGCTTGAGCTCAGTGTAAGTCGCCTTACTGAGACCGTGAGCACGTCCCACAAAAGCATGGAAGAAATGCTACGTCAGATCCTCGCAAGTCAGTGTAAAGCAAGTGCTGGGGGGACCCCGGAGCCATCCTCGCCAATGGAGGCAGGGAATGCACCACTTCTGACGTCACCTAGGGCAGAGGCATCGAAAATGGTACAAAAGGACTGTCCTGTGCCCGTGTTGCAGCCCACAGCTCTTGTAGATGTCGTTGAGCCAGTCCCCATAGCTGTTCAAAGCAATGTCGAAGACGATGTTCTTATTGACGTTAACGCCGACAAGCGGGCTGTTGAAGACGATGTTGTTCACGACGTTGTAGCTAACGCTGAGGAGGAGCAAGTACAAGGCACCGGTGAAGTTGCCATCCCTAAAACTGCTGAAGGTCAGCAAGGAGTAGAAGATGTGTACGCCATAGTGAAAGACTCCGGGGTGCAGGCAACATCCGAGAGGCGAGAAAACACGATGGAGACCTCCACAGAGCAACAGGTGATGCGACGTCTCTCTTTCCATTTTAAGTGCCAAGTGATTGACGTGAAGCACTCCCTTTGTTAGGCTAGTGACGTTATTTCCATGAATTGCCTTGTATGAGGATGGTGTCATAGCGTAGTAGCGGATGCCTTGCAATGCTTCAATTTTTTTTTACAAGTGCATGTCAAATTGGACATCCAAGTGAACGTCACTAGTAGCAGACGCTGATGCACTGTAGGGCTCAGCCTGTTCTTTTCAAAGCCAGTACATCAAAATACTATGTAAGCAGAAGTCGAAGTTTCCTTTCAGTCCACCATTCCATTGAATGCGCAGGAATGTTTTACAATAACTATGTGCATCTTACAGGAAAGCAAGTGCCTCAATGGTGCTCAGGTAAGGCTAGGAAGTGTAGGTGATTAGAGGATGTCAGAAGTGAATAATAATTGTGTGATGGTGTTGCAGGAAGACATTGAAGTCCTTGGTGAGTCCTCAAGCTGGCCTCGGCGTGCTGTGAGGACCACGCAAGGTGCGAAGGACACGAAGGCTACACCGAAGGCAGCAATTCCCAAAGCGGTGGGTCTTCCTAAACCTACCCAATCCACTAAAAAGGTTAGGAAGCCTGCATTCCATTCACCCATACTTTCATTTGTTTCTGTATGCAACTTAAAAGAATAATGCAAGTGTAGCATTCCTTGACATCTGTTGTGGTTGTATAAGAGTCCCATCAATAAATATGCATGAGTAGGTACCGTTGGTTTTGACTTGGTGTGGTATGATGCAGGCTGCTGTTGTCAAGAAATCGGATGCACCTCGGAAGAAGTGAGTCTCTATTTGCCACAGCGTGTCCAACTTCACATCGCATATGATGGTCAAGCATGTTATTCAGAACATTGAATAGAACGCACCATGTTTTCATCGAAAGTGCTGTAGTTAATGTTGTTGTGGATTTCTTCGTAGTACTAGACTATGGCATTTTTGTGCAGAAGTTGGCAAGTGGCCTTATAATCCCAATGCCATTGAAAACACAGGCTTCTATGCTTGGACATCTCTTACAAAGACACATAATTCATCTTCTAATGGCATATCTCAATCTTCCATTCACTCATGTGTATGGGTTGTAGAGTACATCGTCTTTGATGTTGAGGTTTATGATTCACGTTGTTCATTTCGTTCGAGAAAACATCCTTCCTCTCGCATTGTATGTCTTCTGTAATGCTCAAGAAAACACTGCAGATGTCACTGTGCGTGTCAAACGGAACACTGAGCGCAAAGCAATGCATACCCCAGTACACGGGTTGCTCTACTTAATGTCACAATAGACGTGTATGTGGACGATGTCTGCGATTTTAGCAAAGAATAAATTCCACAATATTATCCACCCAGCTCGTTTCCTAAAGCACATTCTCGTTGACTCTGATGTCATTTAAAACATCCTCCTGTCAAATGTGACGTCCCAGAGAACATTACACAGAACACCGGCATGTACCGCAGAAGAGTGCCACGTCAGCTGCCATGTAGGCTGCGTGCACCGGAAATTATTTTCTACGTTGGATATTTAGGGGTCCACGTCATTGGACACGTCACAACGTCGTTGGATGAAAAAGTTGTCCAACGTGTCCCTGCCCATCATTAAAAATCCTACGTGGATGCCAAAACCCCTCCACATGGCACTCTCAGAAACTCTTGGGTGACCCTGTTGTTTTCGATGTCACAAAAAATTTAAGCACGTTTTAGCACATAATATGGCCTGTTTTTGGCCCGTTTTTTTAAACGGATTTTTTTAGACGTCACTACAGGCATCGTCCTTGTTAAATTAGACATCACGGCACGTTTTTTCCCTTGTTAAAAAAAACACTGATTTCTTATAGTGTGGAGAAGGTCAGGCTTCTTACGGAGCAGGTCCGGTTTCTTCCTTCCTATCCGGAACTTCTTCCTCTAGTGGCTCCGGCGCGGGAGGATCCTTTGTTGGCCTTGCCGGTGGAGTCCTTTGCCGCCGGGCCTTCTTCGCCAGAGGAGTAGGTGGCTCCTCGTCATCCGTCTCCTCATCATCCGGTCCTTCTTGAGGAGAAGGTTCTTCTCCTCCGTACTTTTGGAGCTGAACCAGCTCCTGATAGGCAATCTCCTCGTTCGTCTTGAGTAGGGAGTGGTGGGAATACAGGTGGGAGACGTAAGCCGGAAGAGGGCTCCCACCCTTCTTCCCTTGCTGGAAGGAACACACAAGGTCTCCTATTAAATCATGGATGACGAAGGCCCAATCCATCATCAGTTTACCTTGAAGACTTCCTAGGATGGCGGAAGCCACCTTGGCCACCACTCTTCTTGGCTTGGTCGGGTGAAGGATAGGGTTGAGAAACGCTACCACATCCTGATACTCCGGATTCACCAGGTCAAAAACCTGGTTACCCTCTTTCGGATTGGCTGACGCCCAAAATTCGCCCTCCATGCACTCTTGGTTCTTTTCCATCACCTTGTCCAGCGCCACCCGAAACTTGTAGACAGCCCTCCATTCGTTGGTTGTCCACAGTTCTGGCTTTGCCCGGAGAGTGGTATCCAAAATACCGCTTTCCGGACAAAGTAAGTCTGATACTAAACTCTCCTCTGGGATGCCCCAGGGAACATCCATCAAACCCTTACACCCCATGTTGGTGAGGTTCTGTCGCAAGCACTCCAGCTAGACCTCATCGGTTGGAATTTCTGGCACCACCCGCATTACCGGAATTGTCCTCGGCCGAGGCAATGGCAGTGGCATCTCTTCGTCCGAGTCTTCCGGTAACTCTTTCAACTTACGCCGGCTCGCCCTGGAAGACATCACGCTCACAAGAAAACCTCGCGCAATCTCTCCCTACCCCTCTTGCTCACAAAGATTCACTCCGGAACACCCTGCACGATATAGTCACAACTCATATAGTCCCTCAATCTACCAGAAATCTCTAAGAGTGGAAAGGCAGAAAATGTAGATGTAAAGGAATAAGAAAGCAATCGTGCCTTCCGCCGGCTACAGTTCTCTTCTTATACTGGCCAGACGGACAGACGATCGGATGAAAGTACAAGATAGGTTTTGGCGGCAAAAGCCTAACCCTAGTACAGATCCGGTTTTCGGCTTTTAGGGCCGGCGCCATCATCCGATTTCCGGAACTTTCTAGGGCTCCAGAATTAGGTTGTTTACACCTAATGGAATTTTTCCGGATCCGAAGATTTGGTATTCCTGATTTTTTCTAATTTCCTATGAGAACTCAAAAAACTTTCCTCTTTAATGGAACAATTTTCGAAATTCCCCGTCAAATACTAGTGTTCTGGGTCTAGTATATGGAATCACATTCCCACAAGGAGGTCCAAACATATACTCAGTAAAAAAATAGGACATCCATCAAACCAGACACATGTTGCCATGCAGCGCAATTATAGCAATTAGTTGGACCAATATTCCTCTAGTTAGCCTTTAATTTGCACCAAAGGTCCACTTAGAGTAAACCGCTTCGGAATCGTTCCCACAAGGACTTGAGGTTTACAGATTTATAGGATGACCCCAATTTAAGCATTCACTTTCTCTTCGTCATACTACTCCAGACTACAGGTCCGGGGCGGCCACTAGTGCCGAGTGGGTTCCGGAAAAGTCCGGAAACCATTCAGTGCCCCTTCCGGGATCCCTAGGTTTGGATGACGAGTGGCCAGATCCACCGTCCGGATGCTTACTGTGGAAACACGCTCTCTTTCTCTCTCTCCCTCAATCTCAATCTCTAACACTACTACTAACCTAACTCTTCAGGGACTGGAAGTGTCCTCCTATTCCGTCACCTCACAAATCCGGAAAACTTACCAGACCAGGTCACGCAGGGACAGTCAAAGACTACAACGACATTCTAATCTTAACCAGGCACTGAGCTTCCCGTTGACCGGGTGGGTTTCCTTGTACTCTCTTAGGCTTGCGTTGGGGCTTTTAACTCTATTCTACGGGGAATTCCGGCAATCCGAAATTCGAGCACGTCTTGCAAAATTTTCGTACACGAAAGTTGCTATCAGCCTCTCAGATACCATTTTCACCTAAGGTTGTATCCTACACGCAGGCTATACCAGCATTTGGGCAGTACTACACTAACACTACTATCGGAACCATCTGGTCGATCTCCTCATCAAGTTAGTTATACCCGGAAACCATTCACGAAATCGACTCTCGCTACTAAAGGTAAGTTCTCAGTCTCCGGAAAAGCAAGAATGGACCCACACCCCTCCCACAAACATGTACCGAATACAAAAGATAAGAGAATGGATACTCCAAACACTTGGAATTAAGCTCAAAAAGATACAATGCTAAAACTATGGGATGGATGTGAATGACTAGAAAGGTCATCAAAACCCCTACTTATACTAAGACTAACATCATCCTAAAAATCCCACAAAACATTCCTACTGGTCCGTTAGATATCCGGTAAATCCCGGATCCTATTTTTTCGGCTTTTGACGGTCGGACTCCGGTATTGCTGCTACTCTATACTACTGCACACTATTCCTTGGGATCCGGATCCGCGGGAGGAACATAGTCCTTCAACAAATCCAGCTTCATCTCCTTCCGGCTACTCCCTGGTGAAAACAAATTTGGACACCTTTGTCCCCATCTCTGGACCTCCACGATGTTGGGGTCCCTATCTACACTCCGGGTCCCGACTATCAGAACATCCAGACTTCCCCGGGAATCCTTCTGGGTCTTCTTATGACGAGGAGAAGACTATATCGCCCGACCACTGTGAGCTTCCGGAGAAGTACCCGTCAGGTTGATGGTCGGGGTCACCGGAAGTAGATCTTCGCTTCCTTGGGGTACGACGGCTCCCCAGTCCACTCCTTCTGGCCTTCCGGGTGGTGGTGAAAGTTCCGGATCAACTGGTACCACCGGTGCTACTTCAATAACCATGGTTTCCAAGTTATTGCCTTCTATAACCACCAAAGTTTGCGCGGAGGGAGAAGAAAGAGTTACCGGATCCGACTCAGTGGGAGCCAAATACTCCATCATCTCCCGCATATTTGCCCGGGATGCATCCATCCGTCTCGCCTGCTCCAACGAGCACTTGATGATGTGTACCCGACTCGAGCTGGCGACTGCATCGAGGTTGGCTTCGAATAGCCGGGCTTTGTTGATACAATCCGCCGGTACTTCCAAGGAATTCCGGAGCTAGACCACACCTTAATACAATGCCGCTATCTGCCGACGGTGGTCCCCTTCTATGAGCCGGGCCGTCTCTTGGGCTGTGCGTAGACTGCTCTCCAATCCCACGCACTTGGATTCCAAATCCTGGACTTGGTCCCGCAATGTCCGGTTCTCCATGCGTAAAGCCCCCAACTTCGTCACTAGTCGCTTCCGTTCCTCTATTAGAAGGTTGTTTTGGTTCTCCGCCGCCATCAACGCATCCGTCCTCTGGAAGATGGCGTTCCGGTCAATCAGTGCCATCTTCCGGCACACCCGCTTGAGAGCCTCCTCGTAATTCTCGAGAAGCTTCGTGAGGTCATCCACCCGCCATACAAAGTACTGGGCCATTTCCGTAATGTCCTCCAGTGGCGTCCCCCCTAATTGCATGTAGGTTCTATCTCCCTCTTCTGCCTCCATAAGCCTGGGCCAGGAGGGTCCGGCCTTGGCCTGAGTGGGACCAGCTC
The DNA here is from genome assembly GCA_950106755.1 of Climacium dendroides. Classification (NCBI taxonomy): domain Eukaryota; kingdom Viridiplantae; phylum Streptophyta; class Bryopsida; order Hypnales; family Climaciaceae; genus Climacium; species Climacium dendroides. The sequence goes on from OX467092.1 coordinate 2,563,921, forward strand.
GCGGTTGCACCGGCCCAACCTCTTGTGCAGAAGGTCGGACTTCTTCCGGAGCCGGTCTGGTCTCCGTCTTCCGGTCCAGGGTTTCTTCCTCCAATGGCTCCAGTGCGGGAGGATCTTCCGTCGGATTTACCAGTGGAGTCCTATTCCGCCATTGCCTCTTCTTTAGAGAAGTGGGCGGCTCCTCATCCTCCGTCTCCTCATTGTTCAGTCCGTCACAAGGAGAAGGTTCTTCTCCTCCGTACTATTGGAGCTAAACCATCTCCTGGTAGGCACTCTCCTCGTTTGCCTTAAGTAGGGAGTGATGGGCATACAGATGGAAAAGGTACGCCGGAAGTGGGCTCTGACCTTTCTTCCTCGACCGGAGGGAACGCACAAGGTCCCCTATTAACTTGTGGATGATGGTTGCCCAATCCATCATCATTTTACCTTGAAGACTCCCTAAGATGGCAGAAGCCACCTTGGCCACCACTCTTCTTGGCTTGGTCGGGTGAAGGATAGGGTTGAGAAACGCTATCACATCTCGATACTCCAGATTCACCAGGTCGAAAACCTGGTGACCCTCCTTCGGATTGGGTGACGCCCGGAATTTGCCCTCCATAACCTCCTAATTCTTCTCTATGACCTTGTCTGGTGCCTCCCGGAACTTGTAGACGGCTCTCCACGTGTTAACCGACCATAGTTCTGGTTTTGCCCGGAGGATGGTATCCAAGATACCACTTTCCAAACAAAGTAAATCAGACACCAAGTTCTCCTCCCTGATGCCCCACGGAACCTCCATGAGCCCCTCACACCCTATGTTGGTGAGGTTCTCTCGCAGACGCACCAGTCGGTCCTCCTCGGTAGGAACCTCCGGCACCACCTTCATCACCGGAATAGTCTTCAACCGGGGCGGTGGTGGCGGAAGCTCATCGTCTGAATCCTCGGGCAGATCCTTCAGCTTGCGCCGGCTTGCCCTGGAAGACATCGTGCTCACTGAAATACCTCACACAATCCCTCTCTACCTCTCCTACTCACAAAGTTTCACTTCAGTAATCCCTGCACGATCACAACTCACACAGTCCCTCAATCTACCGGAATTCTCACAAAGCTAGGAAGACGGAAAACACAGGTGGAAGGAAAATAAGGAAGTACTCGTGCCTCTTGCCAGCTATAGTCCTCCTCTTATGCTGGCCAGACGGACGGTCAGTCGGATGAATGTACGGAACAGGTTTTGGTGGCAAAACCCTATCCCTAGTACGGATCCGGTTTCCGGCTTTTAGGGCTGGCGCCATCATCCGATTTCCGGAACTTTCTAGGGTTCCAGAATTAGGTTTTTAGACCTAATGAAATTTTTCCGGATCCGGTTTAGGATATTTCTAAGTTTCCCTAATTTCCTATGAGAACTCAAACTTTCCTTTTGAAGGGAACAATTTTTGAAATTTCCCGTCATATGCTAGTGTTCTGGGCCTAGCATGTGGGATCACATTCCCACAGCAATGTATGCATGGCAATAACTAATGTGCCTCTAGGAAGGTCTTCTTTTGCATACAAAGCTAGGTGACTTGGCATTCCTAAGTGGTTTGCCTTCACTATTCCCGTGAACCAAGTGCCAAGGGACAACAAAGCATCAACTAAAAAGGGAGAGCTGAAGAACCGGTCCGTAACAACTACGTGTCCTAGATTGGTAAGGTCCGACACCAATGCCAGCACTATCGTAGCTTCTAGATTCTTTTCAGGTTTCCAACCTTTCCTTCCCTTGTATACTATTAGGTTGTAGACATAACGAGACTTACTACTTGCACAGCACCATATTTTGATGCCATATTTGACAAGCTTATCCTTCATATATTGCTTGATATTGCAACGTATACCTTTGTAGGGTACTATAATTTCATTACAAGCAAGGTATTTGTTACAATTGTACACTGCTATTGAATGGTCTACAAAATTTTCTATCAACCATCAACATTTACCTATCTTATCATATGTGGCATCTGTCTTCTCTTGAACTAGCAAGTTATTATCTACTAGATGAAGGCATGATAGGATCTGCTCAAATCTTGGGCGTTTCATGATGGCCTTTACTAATGGACACCCGTAAAATTTTCTTTTGGACCAATAGAAGCGGATGTTGGGCTGTTGCTTCATGCCCATCAATATACACAAATCCAACCAAGCGCGCAACTCTACAACAGTTAGTTGCACCTGTGACAACTCATATTTTTTATTTTTATTTGTTTACCCTTTTGAGCGTACCGGAAAATAGAAATAGGTATCCGGATTCATCTAGAAAGAAAAATAAATCCAAAAATAGTCACCAAAATTACCTTACGGAACTAATCCGGTTTTAGGTCAAAGTGGAACGGATTAGATGTACAACCGGATAGTATTTCCAACCGGAATCTTGTTGACCGGATTAGAGATAACCGGATGTCAAGAACCGGACCGGATATCCGACCGGTCATAAAGACAGTCCAGGGCGTCAGGACTATATAAAGCCTGGCCCTGCCCATTTTCAGGTCTCTGGATTTCCACGTGTTGTTGTTTCTTGATTTAGCGCCTGACGTTTCTATCATTGACCATGGCAAGGGAGAGGAAGCACAAGAGGGTACGGAAGTGAGTGAGGGGTGTGAGACGGAGAGATCTCCTCCAGACATGAGTGGGTGAGACCTTGAGTGCGAGCGAATACGTGAGAGACTAAGAGTGTGAGCACGCCAGTAGGTTAGTTTACAGGCGGAGCGGAACATTTAAGTGTCGGCGCTCCCTTGTTAGGACTGTAGAAGAGTGAAAACCGGGTAGAGCTACCCTCATGCCGCGGCTGAACCGGAAGAGAGGTTCTAACACCCCGCCCCCGAGTGAAGTAAAGCTTAGAAAAGTAGTTCCGGTCATGCCGACCAAGGAACCGGAACAGGGAGAGCTCAGAGAGGATTTGTCGTTGATGGGTTGTCAGGGGTTAGCTTTGAAACCTTGGGGTTTCAAAGATGAGAGGATGGTTAGAGAACTCCTGAGTGGCGTATCGAATCAGTTCGATAACACCCTGAGAGGGAATCCGGTCCAATGGACCGAGGCTTTGTGGCGGGACGTATACAGATTCCGGCCAGGAGGACTCGGCCTTGCCAACCGGAAGGATGATTTCGTCCAGGGCAAGTTCGGAAGCGTAGTAAATCCGAAGGACGGCTACGCGGTCGAAGACTGCCTTGATGACCGAGAGCGACGTCTGCTCCAGTTCTTGATTCCGGTTTTGCATCCGGAAAAGCCCACCAGGGTGACTATCACCTTGGCTAACACGATTTTCGGAGCGCTGAGCGGAACCCGGAAAGTAGACTGGGGCCGGATCTTCTTTGATCTAGTGTCCTAGCTTACTACGAGAGTGGGGAGAAGTAGGGCTACCCCCCTGTGCCCTTATGTGTACCACCTCTACCAGCAACAGGAACTGTTGACGGAAGTGGAGCTGAAGGTATGGAAGGCCCAAGAGCGGACCATGAAGTACGGCGAATCCGAGTCCGACCAAGAAGCGGATTCCGGAAACGAAACCGAGGAGGAGGAAGAAGAGGAAGAGGAGGAACCGTATGTTCCCAACAAGAGGCAGAAGACCACTCCGACTCGGAATCGAGGAACGCCCCCGAGACATCCGCGTCTGCGCAGAAGTGAGACTCCAACCGGACCGGATGTGGCATCCGGATCCGGGACCAAAGATCCGTTTGACGAGTTGGTTGGGATCCTCTGCGGAATCCGGGCGGATTGGGAAGTTAAGAAGCGGGCGCTCGGGGAGATCGCGGAATTAATCGGAGCGGAACCGGACAGTCAATTGCCGAGGAAGGTGGCTGAAAGTGTTATCAATCTGGAAGAGCTCCGGAAGATGAAGGAGGAAAGCAAGCGGCAGCACGATGAGGTGGATACCCTCAAGGCCGAACTATTTGCGTTGCTTGAGAATGCCACCGCGACAAAGGAGATGGCGGAGGAAATGAAGAAGTTGGCCGCAGAAGTGAAGGACGTGCTTGGAGGACCCGGAGCCGCAGTCACCAAGGCGCGCCTGTTCGAAGAGGAGGTGCACAAGGACAAGAAGATATCCGGAACCAGGGTGGTGCACATCCTCACCGATTTTGAGGAGCAGATGGAGAAGCTCCTATCCAAGGCACGGGAGTCAGCGGACCGGATCGTGGAGAGTAGCCAGAAGTTGACAAAAATTCCGGTCCGGCTCTCAGAAATTTCTCTTCCGGACTTGTTTCCGGAAGACGTAGCTCAGGAGCCGGGAAAGGACAAGACGCCCCAGTCAAGCAGGGCCAAGAAGGATACACCCTCGACCGGACATCAGCCGATAGATTTGGACTCCCCGGAAGCTGAGGAAGAACATCCGGTTCTACCTATGGATGGAGAAAGGAACCGGAATCTAAATGAGGTCTTCGAGCAGTTGGAGAGACCTGATGAGAGCCCTACCATTGGATCCCGAGTGTATGAGACGGAACAGGAAGGATTGTAAAAATAGGACTTATAGATAGGAACTGGAATAGAATCCGGTTAGGATAAGGTAGGACCGGATTGTCAGCGCCTTCAGAGGCGGAAATCATGTATTCACTTTTTGCTTTTTGCTTTTTGCTTTTTGTATATAAAATAGTCTCTGAGCTGGAGACGGGAGAGAGTTCTTTTGGGCATTTCCTTGTGTACTTTCCTTTAAACTAACTTTTGTGTATTTTTCCCGAGTATTGGCAATAGTGCACGGAGTCAGAATAGGAAGGTTAGTACAGAGGTGTTGGTAGAGTTTCTCCCCTTGATGTATGTTTCCGGTTCTAGGTACATGTGAGTAGGTTATGAAGAGTTAGGAGTGGATTCCAGTGCCTCAGCAGCTACAGAAGTTTAGCATTCCGGATGAGAGATCCGTTGATCAGGCTAGGCGGATAGGGAGGGATTCCTTAGCTGCGCTAGAACTCCTGGGTGGGAAATCCGGTCGAGTATCCTGACTCCTATGAGATCTTGCCACCGTTGTGGGTGAATGGAATAACTTTTGTGGGTGTTGGAACGGACAGATTCACTTGTAGCCACCGAACTTCGTGCGGAACGGATCAGTGTCAAGGTCGTTGTAGTATGAGAGGATCGTACGGGGGGTCTTTGTGTGACCTGTGATTCGGATTACTATTCGGATTAATGTGAAAGATCAAACCGGATCCGTGTTAGTTAGGGGATCAGTGGATAGGGAAGTGGGTCTTCAGCCACTATAAGTCACGGAAGGAGTGGTGGGCCTACCACTTTCAAAAGCAAGCGGCGAACCCTCTGATGGTAAAACAGAGGTAAAACTAAACCGGGTACGGAAGGGTGGACCGGATCGGATCCGCCCAGGAGGATACATAAGACCGGAAGTTGTAGGGTCCAGAATGGATAAGTCAGCCCAGAAATCGGGGAACTAGTAAAACCGGAAGTAGGATACAGTCCGGTTGAAACTTTCCAGTTGGTTTTGGTTGTTCCGGTCGTTAGAGGTAGAACCGGAAAAGTGGAATTAAGGGGTTTAATTTAGTTTATCTCCTTGTTAGAGTTAGCTACTTCACAAGACCTCGTGGGTTCGATCTTTAGGGTCATTTTGTTATGCTCTAGAGTGATTTTTGTGAATATAATAGGGAAATTGCTTACGCTGTGCTGTGACAGCACCCACTTCCCATGTCCGTTCAAAGTTCCTGGTCGTTGAACACTCTCTTACTCAATATAAGTGTCTATTTCTCTACAGATCTTATGAAGGTCTGACTTGGTCCAAAACAATTCAAAAAACTCATGGACTTCCACCCTACATCGATTATGCCTTTGAGTTGGGCCAAGGCAAGGTCCACTAAACGATCCCCTATCTCCTACTAACATGGTTTCGAGCAAGTCCCACAGAACAAGTAGTGGCGGTATTGGGAATCGACAAGGAGTGGGGTGTAATCAACAGAAGAAGAAGGGTCCTAAAGGAGGTTGATTTCTATCACTTTGAGTACCAAATTTCCTTTGCAATTCACAGAGAGAATGGATTTCATAAGAAGAACAATGGTGGAGGACTTCCCAGAACACTTACAAATCAAAGCTAACATGGCAATCGGTTACTAGGCAGCAAGCTCTCATTACAAGTGCAAGCACAATGCTTTGTCCAACCATGGTGGTCTGAAGACTTTTCGACCCTAAATCTCAAGGCGGCTATTTCGTGCAACAGCAGCAGACCACAAGGTATAATGATACTTCTGAGAAATCCTAATCCTATGGCAATTCCCTTTTCCTTCTTCCTTACGGTCGGCGCCCCACTACCTTCTCTCAAACTCCTCCAGGATGCAAATCTAATGCTCTAGTCTCTCTCACACAACTCCAGAAACACAACCCTTGTATTCGCACCAAAACCCTAGTTCCATGCCACCTCACCTACCACCTAAACCCTTGCCAATGATCAATCTCCAGGTTTGCGCTTCATTCAACCCGAGCGTTTGACTGGTGACGTCAACCCAAAATCCTACGTAGCTTACTTGACAACAGTGCTTTCCGACTACCCATAGATTTCATATTATTCCATAAATTCAAAAATTTCTCAAATTGATCAGTAGAGTATGTCATTAGAAAGGTCTCAAACAGATCTTCAAGTGCTTCGAAGATGATTTTCCTAAATTCCCCCTTCAAGTTCTAGTTTTGGACACTCAAAAACACCCAAGGACACTTTCTGTCCTCTTTGATAGTTTGGGGTTAAGTAATACTTAAATATTTATAGACAAGTTGAAGGAGTTTGATACATGTGATATCTCATGTGAGATTGGATTGTACGAGATTAACCCCTCACTGCACAAGGGGATCAAAAGTGTCCTCACACAATATAGCACTCAACTTCAAAGTGCTATTATAACTTTTGCATCCAATGTCCAAATTCAATAAACCTTGTTGAGGAAGTTGCGCATAATAGTCTATTTTTGTGGTAAAATTTTCAGATCTATCCAAGATGTAATGAGTTTTTAAGAGCCATTCAAAGTTCACAGGTTCAATTTGAGTTCACTACACTGCAATGAGATGGCTGCAACTTCAGGGGCTTGTATCTTTTTCATCAAATGTTAGTTTTCAATAAAATTTGTTGGTTTTTGTTCCCCATAAGGTCTAATTATTGTGATAAAATTTTCATATCGATCCAAGTTGCTTTGATTGCTTGGGAGCAATTCGAAGTTCAAAATCCAGACATTTTTGCATTATAGCACTACTAGAAAATTTCGTATTTCTGTTGTTTTGGTCACGTTGATCCGGTCAAAATCTGACAGAAATCTGTTGGTTTCAACAGATTTCTGTCAGATTTTGACCGGATCAACGTGACCAAAACAACAGAAATACGAAATTTTCTAGTAGTGTAGTGAACTTCGGCGGCTTATAACTTCTTTAGACAGGGTTTGTTTTCAATAATTTTTGTTGGAAAAGTTGCGCATACTAGTCTAGTTCTTGTGGTAAAAATTTCATATCAATCCAAAAAGTTATGATTGATTGAGAAGCATTTTAGTAGAGGTAGGTTCAGCCATATATGTGTTTTTTTGTTACTTTTTTCACTATTTTTTTGACATTTCAAAACAATTTTGCAAACGCAATGAGTCAATTGAATGATTTTTTTTCCACCAAAGTATTTGTCTTTTGAGATAAATCACTTTGTAGTTTAAATTTTTTTCATTTGAGTACGTGTAGAAATCGAATTTCACCTCCAAATGTGTTTTTAAGAAAATTTCAGCATCTTTTGTCAACACTAAATCATTATAATCTTTCAATCTATACGGTCAAATGACCCCAAATTTGATTCACATCATCTACAACATGCACACTACAAGATTGTACGGTTGAGATTTTCATAACTCCCTCACATTTAGACTTATAACACTCGAAAAGCAAATTTGTTTTTAGACATGATTAGGCCTTGGGCAGTGAGGGGTTAATAGTAATGAAATCAATGTAAATTGATAAATTGGTAGTGTCCTAAGTCAATAGTCTCAAAAAATTGGAATTCATGTGAGTGTAACAAGTTATCTCGATAAATCCTTATTATGTGAATTGTGAAAATAGGAAAGGGTCATTGCAAGAAAGACTATGCACTTTTGTAGTGTTCTACACAATACTCATTTTTTTTAAAAGTGCTCTATAATTAAAAATATTTTTTTTAAAGTGAAAAATATGTTTAATGCCTATAATTAGTTATTAAACGGACATGAGGTAGTCCTAAAGTGGATATGTGATAGACATTGAAGGGACTATGGATAAAGTAGATGTGCAACAAAGTTTGTTAGATATTGCTTTAAGGTTCAAATATGGATGGTTAAAGCATGTAGTTGGAATGTTGGATCCATTTTCAAAATATAGTGACATAGACATTATATTTATATTGGAAGTTGATATGCCAACTACTTTGCTATGGAGAATACAAAATCTACAAAATTGATTTGACACAAATAGGGTTGCATTTAAGACCTTTTCTTGTTATTTATTGCAAGTCCCCATGCTTCTTCTTAGTGTCTTCATTTTTTTATAGACTGCATGTGTATGCTATTAGACTTATTGTCACGAATAGGTGCCTAGGATAAAGATCTTTGAAAATTCATAAATAATTCAATAATGTTTAGAAAATACGAAATGACTTGAATTACATGCTGCATCTATTTTTCCTAGTTTGTAATACAAGCTAAAAATCTTCTAAGTTACATAAGTCCATGAAAAAGATGAACCATCCGTTAAATGGTTGCTATTAGAGCAAACTACCTTGAACATTGCCATTTTCATATAAAAATGACTAGCCTTTTACATTTTCTTAAGTCAGAATTACATCCAAAGTGCAAATGGAAGGCTAGCCGAGTATACTAGAAGAGATGCATTTATTGTTCTTTGTAATAAGGATCAAATAGGAGAAGGGATTATTTAGGTCCCTAATGGCTTTAGTGTCCCCTATATAAGATTGCTTATAGCTATTAGAGGTTGTCACACCTTCTCTAAAAATAAAATTTCTATAAAGATTGAGAAGGTATAGAATGAAAAGAGGAGTCAAGAGGAGCCCTTTTCACTGGAAAAGGTGTAACTTCCCTTTTCATCATGTTAAGAATGAGAATGGACACAACCTATTAATCTCCTCTACAACTTCTCAATCTTCACGTCCATTTTTCACTTCCAATGAAGATAGAAAAAACTTTTCAATCTTTAGAGGATCAACCCTTTTTTAATTCAAGGAAAGAGTGCTATGTCCTCATTCTTTGAAGATTAAAAATGGAGAGAATTGATTATGATCACCCAAACTATCTATACTGGTTCTTCAATCAATCACTGTGTTGGTTCATTTTGTTACTCCAATGGCTTGACAAGTTTATAGAAAACTGACACTCGATTGCAATCCCATTTCAACACCAATATGATCTCCTCCTTCTTCTGTCACCTATCATTCACTATCTCTTGTCGTTGACAGTTAGTCATCTCCAAGGTACTTCTCAAGTTTGGGACGACGTTGATTTTTCCAGTAGCGCCAAGCAATAAAAGCCAACCCCATTGTTAATGCTGGAATGCCTAGCCCCAAGCCTAAGCCTAATGCGAGAGGCAACTTCCGTGGCTTATTGACACTAGTACATGTACCGCAGCAGCTCAACTTTCGGAGTGTGGTGATGTCTGTATTGAAGTTACTTGAACAGACAATGTTTGATGCTTGTGGCATGGCTTGATTGCACGTCTTACTCGATGTCTGCAATTCCGTCACAATCAGTGTCAATAGGTGAAAACTTGTTTTCTCAAAACTTGATCTCTAACAAAAAGAAAAACAACTTCGACACTTTTGTGGTTTTTTCTTAATTACTGAGTCCTACTCATAACATTTTTGAGATTTGAGGGCCCCTTTGCTTCCCATGAATCAAGGATCGTTCCACTTAGAATATCTAAAATGCAAGTTAGTCCATAAATTGTGAGCCATTCAAACACTATTCTTGTTATATAGTGATATTGTACAAAGACACTCTAGCTTTTCCATTCAAGAATGTTATACAAGTTTTTCTTCTAATAAAGGTAGGCAATAAAGGTAGGCAATAAAGGTATGTAGTCATGGTGTCAATCATTCAGCATTCTTAAATGTTGATGCTAGATCTACAACGAACATACCGCCAACCCAAAATAAAGTTGGAGTTATTTTTCTTAGATTGTTTGTTTAGTTCAAGGTTACACATGGTTGTGAGAATGACACACTATGATTATTAAACACACTAAAAATAAAACAAGAAACTATGCTACAAGAGCCTTTGTCCTTCAAACACTAATTTGCTTTTCAAGTGAAGTTCTATTCAAATTTTCTTACAAGTTGCTAGTTTCAATGCATAGCTAATCTCTTCCCAATTGGTCCACAAATTAGAAATAACCTATTAATTGATTGAAGCAACACTCAAACAATTGATTTTTCATGATGGACGATTTTGGTTGTAATATAGTTTGAACATACCTGATTGAGGCAAGATGTTGTGTAAATTTTTGATGAATTGAAATCAGTACTGCTAATTATTCTATTGCCTACAGCACTTTCAATTGCCACTCCATCAATCTCATAGATTTCTTGTAACTTGGTCTTGAAGATGTCAATGGCTGCAACCCCCAAGAGCTCTCCATTGCTACTAAATACTGAAAAATAACACAACATCGCATGAAATCAATGCAAGTGATCAAAGAGCTTTAAAGATATAAATAGGAAGCATTATCACATGTCAAATTAACAAGTCACAAAGCAAATTTTGCATCGCATAGTGCAAAGTCCAATGACAAAAGCAATTGTGTAATTGCCTCAATTTCTAGAAAAAAGAGGATCAATAGACATACTAGCAATCCTTTTCATTCTATGCTCTGTTTGATTAAAGATCTAGACATTCTTTATTGCAAAGAAAGATATGGAATTATGTTTGATAATGCTCTCAAGCCTTCTAGTACTCAAGCATTGTAACCTTCTCCATAATGCCAATGCAAGAAGTTGAAGCTAAGAGATAGATAGTGTCTCAATGATTGATACGGAATACTAGAAAGGATAGAATCTGCAATGCTAACCCCTGTGAATGGCACTTAGAACCCACTACAGATTCTGATTAAGAAGACATGCAACCAAATCAATTAAACTCAAGTCCACAATCTTCCTCTCTCGATGAAAGTGCAATATTGAATTTTGAAGTATTGAACTTTGTTTGTTACGATCTGTTAGCATACTTGCAATCAACAGTTGAGAGAAGGACAACATATTAAAATTAGCAAGATTTACTACAAGTGTCCTATTTGGCATGTTCCAAGTGACAGTTGATGATGCAGAATGTAGATCCCATACCTGCTTTACTAAGGGTGAAGGTCTTGTTATCCACATTGGAATAGTCTTGGTACTCGATACTGTAGTCAATCCCATTCTTCACGTAAGTTGAATGCACGTTGGCCAAGAAGGAATAGTATGCTGCCAAAGCAAGTAGTGGATTCTCAAAAACAGTGTCGTCTAGGACCTCAAAATACCCTCGAGCAGCGCACAATTGGTTCACAAGAGAGGTGGCATCAATGTTTGATGGACTGGGAGGGATCATGTACAAAAACACGTTGATGCCATTTTTCTTGATCAAGTCCCACGGTAATGCGGCATTCTTTACGGCGTCCACTGCCTGATCATTGCTATCCGTGATCAATATTATCACCTATTCAGGTTTACCATGTTAAACCGTAAGCATCACATTGCCCCAATGGGCATCAAATCTAGACCACTTCTAAGTGCCTCATGTACAGACATTCTTTTCTTCACTTTCATTTAGTAAATGATCAACATTTGCTATGCTTGTCATTGATTCAAACCAGACATGTCCAAATTACCACAAGACTAAAGAGACTTCCCATGAACATTTGACCGTGAAGTGGACATTTATTTCAACCAAGGATGAATGAGAAGCGATCACTAGTAGAAAAATACAGTGACCAAATTAACAAAAATCAACAGAAAAGTGTTGATTTTTTTTGTTAATTTGGACGTGTTGATTTGGGCACTTTTGAACAGAAAAGTGTTGATTTTTGAACAAAAATGTGTTGTTTAAGAACAAAAAAGTGTTGAATTTCTAACAAAAAAGTGTTGTTTTAGAACAAAAAAGTGTTAATTTTTTTGTTAATTTGGTCACATTATTTTTTGTAAAATTTTTTTTTTTGAAAAAAAATGAATAAAAGTGACACATGACAATGCCATGTAGGCACCTCCCAACTATCCACGTGGCATGCCACACAAGCTACTTAAATGCCACATTGGCAATTCACATGGCAAACATTGCCATCAAGGTTTGAACCTTGAACCTCATGGTTGAGGCCCAAGACTCAAACCAATGCACCACTTATACATATACATGTTTGAAGTGTATATAAAATCTTATTTGTTTAGTTTTTCATTTTTTTCCCATTGTTTTTTAAAGTCAGCGTACTTCAGGGCTGGTTTTGACTTAGTAAATGACCTTTTTTCAAGAAACTTTGAACTAATAAAAGTTGGAAAATCAAGCCAACTTTCACCTCCAACAATCCGTTTGAGATTCCGATCCTCCAATCAAAAGTTATGGACAAAAATCAGAGAGGGGTTTTAAAAATGTAAAAAAAATGATTCATTTTCACCCCTCTCTGATTTTTGTCCATAACTTTTGATTGGAGGATCGAAATCTCAAACGGATTGTTGGAGGTGAAAGTTGGCTTGATTTTCCAACTTTTATTAGTTCAAAGTTTCTTGAAAAAAGGTCATTTATTAAGTCAAAACCGGCCCTGAAGTATGCTGACTTTAAGAAATACCAAATTGTTAATGTTTAGTTTTAAAAAAAATCTACATTGTACAATTAAAGATTCCAAGAGATTCCAAGAGATTCCAGGAGATTCTAAAAGATTCCAAATTATTCCAAATTATTCCAAAAAGATTCCAAAAGATTCCAAAAAGATTCTAAAAGATTTAACAAAATTTTGTTGATTTTAGTTGCACTATCCAAATCAACAAAAATAATGTGACCATTTTGTTAATTTGGGCAAAATCAACAAAAATTTGTGAAAACGGACAATACAGTACCCAAGTTAACAGAAAATTGTTGACTATTTGTTGATTTGGTCACTGATTTTCTACTAGTGGATAAAGTTTCAAACACGCATAGTTTCGTTGTAATATCAAAAAATTTGTTGTGCCTTTGAAAGGTGTATAGCAATGATTTGTGACTATATCACAAAAGTCCCTTCCTGCCAATTACATTTGCTTCATAGGTGCTTCAATTAATTGGTGGATTAATACCAAAAGGACATTGTTCAGTTAGTGTCTTCAAATATAACTTTTAGAATTGTTCTAGAATGTTTAAAATCATAACTTAGAAAAGTAAAAAGAATTATTTCAAAACATTGAAATGGAAGTGAAACCATGCCACTTAAGTATTAACCTCATCAATCATTAAAATAGTCAATAATCAATGCGAAGGGATTTTGGATTGATCGAGTAGAGAAGTGCAGACCTTCAGATAGTCGCTTGAAATATTCGTACTACCAAAGCCTGCAGAAGATGTGATTACTTTGCTAACTGCGTCCGTGATGTTGCCATTGCCAGGGGGATTAGGTCTCCGATTTGGTGAGGAAAGCGTTGCGGTGAAAATTCCAAAGTCAGGGTGGGTGGAAGTATTGGTCACTAGCACCTGCAGAAATGAAAGGGTAACAAGAAGACCCACTTGAGTTCAAACTCCAAAAATAAAGTAAATTCCTTTCAATGATATCTGTTGACCCAATCAATGACATTCTACATTGTAACTGTATATCAGACCACAAGATTCATGAGTCCAGAATCCAGTCTATAGAGGCAACCTACACCATTGAATTTTTTTGTTTTCTTGCTCTCTTCAGTTGCCACAAGACTTGCATACTCTATACTAGTAGTAAGAAAAAAACTTGGCATGGAGGATTTCAAGGATACTATGACTTACTGGTTGAGCAGCAGAGACATTTACATTGTTTTTATTGAATGTAAAGATGTTCACATAGTCGGCTTGGGTGGTAGTATTCAAAAAAGACTTAGTGGTTCTAAAGGTTGTTGCCAAGTTGCTATCACTTGTAGATGGGATAATCTCAGCCATTGAAGACCCACTGTCAATGAGTACCATTACGGCCTTCTTCACGTCTGTTGTTGATGCAAGGTACCTGTGGAAAACACATTCAACCAAGGGCACGATTCTAAACGCCAAAAATTGTGACAATTGTGTTGGATGGAATCTCTAGTTTGTGAGCAATTTCAATGATGTTAAAGAACATGCATGTCTTACTCAATGTGGATTAAAAAAGATTGGCTTACCACAATCTTAGACGAGGATCATAGCTGTTGCAGTCTACTTCATCCTACAAATAACATTGTGCAATTCTTTCGTTACTGAATAATACAAGTGTTCTTATGTACTGAAAACTATAAGAAACAATCACGTGCATCACCATTGTTTAAACCTTCTTTTTAATTTGTTGTAAAATACCATCAGCAGTACTTTGCATTATTTGCAACATTGCTATATTTCTTACCATTCCTGGATAGATCCGAAAGGTGCCATCAACGGAGCCGAAATACAGTCGAAAGAAGTTGGTGTTATTCGAATGTTTTTGAAACAAACTATCCAAGTTCCTTTGAGAACAAATTTCTTGAAGTTGTCTTGGAGTAATAGAGTCGATCGTCTTTGCGGTCACTCCTGGCACTCTGTCATCAAGATTGCAAAGCACAATGATGAAATGAAATTTGCGATTGACCGCATTCCTCCACGGCAAGTTTTTAACAAGCTTAGCAAATTTCAAAATAATCATATTAAGTGATTTGACGCATCTTACAACCATTGATGATGGAGTCAAGAAATAAGGTTTAAAATTCATTTACGGAGTACATCTTTTGATTTATAATGTACTTGGTGATAAGTATCTAAAATTATAGGGAGTTTCATTAAAATGGTGATATTCCATGTGCCATTTTCATAGTGTGCCATTCCCACAGTTCAGACCAGGCCGTCTGAAATTTTATTAGTTTACTAGATTTCAGACCACCCGGATTGAACTGTGGGGTGTCAAAGTCACAGAATATTCACCATTTTAATAAAATTCCCCATAATTGTATTAAACACAAGTGATTCCTATTCACTACACACCCTCAAAGGTGCACATGGTAATTTTCGCTTGCTAAAAGAATAGAGGTAGTTGGTCAAATTATTTACTCCCTTGTTCCCAAAATGATCTTTTGGTTAGACAAAACGTTTGGACTTAAGGTTGAAAATAATTTTATTTCAACCTATTTATGGAAAATTTTATTAAAATGGCGGCACTCCATGTGCCATTTTCAGACTGCCCGCTCTGAATTGTAAAAGTGACATCTGGGATAGGTATAGTTTTTAGGAATCTTATATTTTTATAGATTTAAGAAATCTATGACTATTGTAGATTTCAAATCGCACGATCTGAATTGCAAAAGTGACATCTAGCATAGGTATAGAGTTTGAACATCTAAGAATGGTATAGATTTAAGACATCTATGACGTTTGTACACTTCAAACCACCCGCTCTAAATTGTAAAAACTACCAAGTAGAGAAATTTCACCATTTTCACGAAATTGCCCATGTTTCTAAATATTTCAACGAAGTTGTTATCCATTCACTAAATCTTCAAGAACAAAAATGACCAATTCTAAGCAATTTAAAAGATCATTTCGGGACATAGTACTTTTTTGCATTGCAATGACTGATGACTATGATGATATCCCATGAAGCGAACCAACTTTCTTACAAGATGAACAAAATTTTCTTGCGACTAGTTCGGGGAATGCCCGGTACAGCACACGGTACATCCCGTTGGGTGCACAGCGCTGCAACCAAGAAATTGAACTGCAGGGTGCACCGTGTACAGTGCACTTTGCAGAGTTCCCCTCATCCTAGGATTTGCCCCCACTGCTGGGGAATTGTGCAATCAATGGCATATCTTCTGTTTATTTAGTCCGTAGATGGCCAATTTCGTTAAAATGGCAAAATTCCTATACTTTGATAGTTCTTAAAATTCAAAGCGGTCGGTTTAAAGTGTACAAACGTCCTAGATGTCCCAAATCTATACCATTATCAGATGTTTGAAATCTATACTTGTGATAGATGTCACTTTTACAATTCAGAGCGGGCGGTCTGAAATCTATAATAGTCATAAATTTATTAAATCTTGAAAAATCCAAGATTCCTGAAAACTATACCTAAACTAGATGTCACTTTCACAATTTCATAACGGGCGGTCTGAAAGTGGCACATGGAATGCCGCCATTTTAACGAGATTGCCCATGTAGATTTACTGAGAGAATCTCCTCACTAAGCTTTTTAGCACTCAGACCTAGATAGAATAGCATCAGGGGGAAAATAATCAAGTTACCGACAGACCTTAGAAAGCTTCTGGAGAAGTCGAAGTTTCTCAACGAGCAGTTGTCTTTACAATTCGTGTTCTGGAGAACTCCTTGGCAAGCATAGCCGGCAGTATCGGCATGCGTCAAAGGGCATGCGAGCCGGCTACAGGTAGACTCAGCATTACAAGTACTCAGCAACTCTGCAATTTGCACAAACGAAAGGGTGACTTCTTTGCAGCCACTGAAATACTCAGTATTTGCACAAAACGGTTCGCCGAGAGATCGAAAGACAACTCAATGTTGAGGTGGAATATTCATACCACAAGAATTGAGAGCATTGGCTTGCACTTGGTTCACAAGCTCTAGAAGATTGGCTTCTGTTTGGTTGAGAAACTGATCCACCGATACTTGAGCTCCCCCTCCCAGAACCAGACCCAACAGAATCAGAATGAGGAATCGAATGGACAGGCCCATTTTGTGTAGTATCACCAACCTCAGGCTTACAACAGTCTGTACTAAAGAGATCCCGTAAATCCAAGATATACTGCAGACATGTTTTTCATTTCACTACAAACCCATCGTAGTAGAAGACACAAACTGGGTCAGATTTCAGGCTCGCTTGATTTGTGCCACTTGTAAGCAACTCCACTCGCTGAACCCTCTATGGTTTAAAGCGTAAGATGCACTAGAGTTTCTGCATGAAGAGTACGGGAACCTTGTCACTCTTGCGACGCACTCTCTTCAATGAATTCATCAGCATGTCCGGCAAAGGAATGGAGCAAGTGCGGCAAGGGAAAATGGACCAAAAGCAGGAAGAAGCATCCTTCAGCAGGAAGCAGCATCCGTCAGCAGGAAGATGTCGAATACAGACTTCGGACAATAGTAAGATGTCGAATACAGACTTGGGACAATAGTCTGGGGGAGCACTGCACCCAACTACCCAAAGGTGCTAAAGTGGTAGTACGAGCCAAGGAGGGGTGAGACTTTTTTTTTTTTTTTTTTTTTAGCAAATGAAACGGAATTTCATTACGCTGGAGTCCTTGAAGGCTGTATGTTTCAAAAAAGAAACGGTATCTCATTACAAAGGCAAAATACAGAACCGCCAGCCACAGGTGGCGGGGCACAGAGGACCGACCACAGATGGGTTGGTCCTCTGTGCCTCCACACTTATCACGGGTGCAAAATCCTGCCTCCCTTTTTAGTGGCAGTCAAAATTTGTATTTCTGACCGACACTATCTAATTTGGGGTCTGAAATGTCAAAATTTCAAATTTAATTATCCACATGAATAACTTATTATGGAAACTAAATGTACTCCTCTTGTGGTATATAATAATAAGAACATCACCACCCATCCTCCAAAATGAATGGCGTATGGATGGCCTCTTAAGTGGGGCCTCCAAATCCGCCCCACCCATCCTCCAAAACGGATGGCCTCTTAAGAGGCACCTATTGGAAATGAACTTTGGCCTCCATATGAAGGTGGTTTGGGGGGCCTCAACTCGATCTGCAAACACAAGAAAAGACAAGTTGCGCGTTGCTCTCCGCGATTCTGGTAAGTGGCTCACACCAAGTTTTTTCACTGTCAAGTTCTTGGGGACACTGAATCTGTAAATATTACTGACAAACATCCTAGTAACTATTTTTGTTTCCTTACTCCGGTTGGAATGTTATATGGCCACTTGAGAGGCCATGGGTGGGGCGGCCATTCCCACCTGGCCTCTATACCTGACTGAGCCTGTTTTTTTCAAGCCAAATCAGCTTGCAAAATGCCTCCCGGGTGGTGATGCTCTAAGCATTTGTTCTAAGCTTACTATCGTTTCCAATCTTTGAATCAGTGGGCCCAACTCTGACGTGTTCCGGGCTGCCCAACTCCATCGCAAGGTCCTGCCCTGCCCTGTTGTCCAGTTTTTTTTTTTCATTTTTGAAGAAGTGCCATAGCGGCGATATAAAATGTTATAGTACTGTTCCAAATTGCAACATTCATTCACTTATTGGATGTATAGTATGGCTTTCATCCACAATTAGGCGATTTCCTCTAATATAATTTTTAATTTCAAAGTTGTCTGGCAATTTCATCCAATTTTTTTGGCATTTTTTATAACCTTTTTTAGCCACATTTTTTTTTATAGTGCAATCTGGCACCAGAAAGATAAAAAAAAAGCCCTGCTGCTGTCAGAGGTCCTTCACTCCATCCTCCGGCCTTCCATCTAGAGCTGGTTCTTCAATCGCCTCTTTGTGTCGATCCTTGCAGTCGTTTGTAGTTTGGAAATCCGAATACAGCTGTTTCAAGGTAGATTCCACATTCAAGAACGGTGCTTGTCAAAATTTACATAGATTTCATTCTGTTGTCCACTTTACACTTATCATAGTGAATGACAAGGCAGAACATTGTCAGAAAACCAATACGTGCAATCCTCATGTTGCAAGCTCTAAGGGGAAACCTGATGAATCCACAACCCTGTATATAGATGCAGTTGCCACCCAAGTACAAGCTGGAATACTAACAAACTTTGCATCCAAGTCCAGAAAGCGAATCCACCATCGCTCTGGAAGCAATCAACAATCATGTGCCTTGGAAGAACTCATGGCCTCCTGGAACCAAGCCGTGCCACTTCTTAGACAGATGTGGCCTTGTGGGGTTGAGGATTAAGTACTTGAGAATGAGCTTGTCACCAAAACCCAAGCTAGGACCCAGCTAGGTTTGGAAATAGCAATTGAATGTTTGTTCTTGTTTACTTTTCCACTTTTCTTCAAAAACAAGAACAGTGTAACTGCGATGCTCTGTCGTAGGTTTAATTTATTATCTAGTCGGATCCAACATCTCCTCTCCAACCGCGCTGTGCAGTGTGAATGCGGTTGTCAAAACGATTTGGAGTCTCAGATTCTGAAACTAGAGTCTGTGCCATAGTCTCCGTTTGTCCTTTGGACAGGGCCAATAATACTACAGACAGCTAGTTGTGCTCTATTTCAATGAAAATACGCCAAACAATAGTCAACTTGGGGTACGTTCATCTGGCACTACCATTTACCATGAAAAGGGAGACCGAAATAGCTGATATAAAAATAAGACTTCAGACTTCAGACAGCTAGTTGTGCTATATTTTAAGACAAACTCTAGTCTACTTCGGGTAGGGGCTCACCTGGCACCGCCAACAAACTGTACATAGAATCATTAGTACTGCTTCTACAGACTACTTCACACAATTGTCGGCCAGCCAGGGATTCAGTGCACCTAAGTTACCGATTCTGCTGGAAGCTCCATCCAACCTGGTTCGGGCGATGAACCACTCAGGATCCAGCACGCCCAAGACAACAACCACAGCCCCTTCCCTCTTAAGCCTTCTTCATTCGATCCCGCCAGAGCGGTTCTACGTCCCGCCATCGTCTACTCCACGTCACCGTCGCAAGCCTGTTGGAAGCTCGCCATCTCTCACGCAGCCCATCCGAGGATCCTGCAAGCTCCATCTCGGAGGTGAACCTGCAGCTCCTGCAGGGCGCTCTCCTCGCAGCTCCAATGGGGAATTTCATTAAAATGGGAATATTCCATGTGCCGTTCCCACAGTTCAGACCGGGCGGTCTAAAATCTATTAGTGTCCTAGATTTCTAGATTTCAGATATCTAATAATTATATAGATTTCAAACATCTAGAACACTAGTAGAGTTCAGACCGCCCGGTCTGAATTCTGAGAATGCCAAAGTCACAGAATAATGGCCATTTTAATGAAATTCCCCATTCCAGCACCTCCCATATCTCTCGGGTGGACGTCTAAGATCGTAGCAGATCGAGGTCCCCCAGGTCTCTCCATCGCCATCACAGGGGTCGTCATTTCTGTTGAACGCCCTCGCTGCTGCTCACGCAGCGCCTCAGCTCCCGCTTGCACTCATGCGCGGTGCTACAGGGTGGGATCCATCAGTTGGTATTCCGTCTTTGCTGTTTGGTGTCTACGATTTCTGCTTGGTGTTCAGCATTCGTGTTTAGAGGTTTCTGTTGGTGTGCAGGATATGCCACGGGCTTTGTGTTTCAGGGTTTAGGCCACATTCACCACGTGCAACAACGCCACCTGCTCTTGCAAAGGATTGTTGCGCGTCATGTGAGCTATGAGAAGCACTTTGTTGGAATTGCAATTGGTAATGAAAACGACCTCTACCTTCCGATACCAAAGTCTGAAAATTTGCATGACTCACTTGTGTAACAATTCTATCCACTCGAACTCTTCACACAATAACAGTAGCATAATGACTTCTCTAAAGCAAGGAAGTTACCCATTGAGTTCGTGCCTCCCACTTCAGAAATGCCTGCAAGACATTACAAACTTCTACCTTTGAAGTGGGCAGGTTAGTCACATTCCAACACATTGCACTGTCAAACAAACTTGAACTATGGGCAATTTCGTTAAAATCGCAAAATTCCTCTACTTTGACAGTTCTTACAGTTCAGAGTGGGCGGTCTGAAGTGTACAAAACGTCCTACATGTCTGAAATCTATATAATTTTTAGATGTTTGAAATCTATACCTGTGCTAGATGTCACTTTTACAATTCAGAGCGGGCAGTCTGAAATTTATAGTAGTCATAGATTTCTCAAATTTATAAAAGTTCAAGATTCATGAAAACTATGCCTATTCTAGATGTCAATTTTACAATTCAGAGCGGGTGGTCTGAAAGTGGCACATGGAATGGTGCCATTTTAACGAAATTCCCCATAACTCAAGAAAACGTGGAGGTGATGCAAGTAAAAGATATCAAAGACAACCCAACAAGAGGTACAATCTGTAGCTAAGAAATACAATGGCCAGGGCTCCTCCGAATGTCCTTGAAGTAAGCATAAAGAAAAAATGAATAAGATTGTGTATGTTATTATAATAAGACGTTCAATCACAACAACATTTCTAATGACTTGCACTTATGACGAAATGAAGCTTGATTTTCTAACATTGCCAAAAATCTACCATAAAGAACATTCACAATTTTAGATCAAACAATATAGCATCACATGGAGCTTAAAATTTCAAGTTTAGCATGTTTAAATTTTAAAGGGAGTGATTTTACATGAGACAGGCAATTGCCAGGAATGTGCATTGCATGCCAAAAAGAAGATGCATTAGGAATCACCAAAAACAATAGAGTACAATCAATGAATTCCAAAGGATTTTGGATTTAAGGTAGAACTGCCCAATACCACCATTTACCCAATTCTGCCACCTACATGTTCCTTCCATTTCAATCACTAGTCCCATCTATTACTACAATCTTACTAATCCATTATCATGATGGCAATGCATTGGGGAGTGGACACATCAACCCAGGCTTCAACAATGGTCTGATCAAGCTTCAACAAGGATCTACTCACAATTTTACATTCAGCTTTGAAAAATCACAAAAAATTCAATTCTTGTTAGAATGTCTTCATTCTTTTTGCAATTGACTTCTCTCAAACAATTCAATCATTGAAAAATATGAGAGCTTCTCATAAATAGCTTCTCCAAAGTACCTAGATTGCAAACTATATAGTAATGGGTAGTTCTACCTTACAGGCTTTAATTACCACAATCATGGCTACTTCTATGAACTTAATAAATTCTGGAAAAACACTTGGGAACATTTGGGACATACATTGACTCCACTACAATTTGCCATGGGGATCAAATATCACAGGGCATGCAAGAAATTATTCACCATTGGAATTCGTAAGCAATCTACATTGAATAGGTATTAAGGGGACCAAAAAACTAAAGGGGCTTATTGTAGAAAACTATAGATTATTGAAACATGATGTACAACCCTCGGACACTTCAATAACTATTGATGTACAAGAAAGGAAGATATTTATATAGTGTGTAATGTCAATTAATTAGTATCGGTCCCCTTAAAACCCCTATTCAATGTAGTTGTTTCTCAAAGACACATGGTGAAACTAACTTTTACATCATTCAAAAACATTTTGTTCAAAAGAAAGATCTCCTTCAATCAGGCAACAAGCAAAGAGATGCAAAAAAATAAGAATGAGCAGTGTTCATTGGTCAAATCCTTTAGTCATTTCATTTGTCTTTAATTGATAGTTACATTGAGGGAAGAAGAACTATTACTTGGAGTTGTTTTATTGGTCTTAGATAGCAATCAAAAGTTGAATTTGATCAATTCTCAACATCACAAATTGCAACAAGATCATTTGGGGACAAAGAGAGTACTAAATTGGCATAGGTACTTGGACTACAATTTGTAAACTAAACCTAAATTAGTTGACACATAAACTGATTTCATTAAGCAAAACTGGCACAATTGACAAATAAACTTAAATGCCGAAAAAATAATTGATAAACAATCCCAATTGACAAGCTATCACAATTGTCAAACAAGCATAAATCATGGAAAATCATAATTCACAAATATGGTATATTTGGCCAACATGCTTTACTATCAAACTTGCATTATTGACACATTCACTTATGCTAAAATGAGCTTGAAAACAACGAATTAGTGAATCTTGCACTCGGCCAAGTGCAATGACCATATGCAGTACTATTCACTGAAAAGATTTTTTTAGAAAAGGTGGGTACCCCCTATTTCTTAAAAAGTTTCTTCCTTATGTTACATCATAATCAACTTCACATGTGCATTAAAATTTTGTATGTTAATGCAATCTTTGAATCTTTTACTTATAATAAGTATATAATACCCATTCTTCTTGTACCATATACTCTTTTGAAATTTCTTTTTCTCTCACATAGTGTGCACTATTATTATGTTAAAATTGTTTAGTTATCATGCCTACATCATGTGTACTATATAAAATTATTATGCTCCCTAGAAAATTGAATGATACGACAAAGTCAATTTCGAAGGCATGTTTAGTACCTTCTATTTCATATTATTTTATGTGTCACACAATACAAAAACAATGCACTCCAAGGTATACAAACACTTTTGAAATACACATATCATCTATATGCTTCCACGCACCCTACGCTACAATGCAATATACCACAATTTGCCTTACATAACTACATTGCTTCATCTGATGTCTCAAACACTCGCGCAGATGTTTCTACCAAGGTTTCTGCTTCCCTAGCAATTGCTTCAATATCTTCATGCACGTTCGATAATGCAATTGGACTCAGTGGCGGCGGAGAAGCATATTGCAATGCTCTATCTACCATAGCGCTTGCCATTGGTGTTGACACTCCCTCTGATAAAGTTGGCAATGCAGTAGACATTTCCAAAATGGAACAAACTCGTTCATAAGAATATTGCCCCTTGTCACCAATCCGAATATATCGTATGTGTTCCTTATCATAAAAATATCCATCTTCATCTGGAAACAAACTCATGGACTCTAGAAAGTTGTACGATGGTAATGTTGACATAGGTTCCGCTGTAGATGGTGTACCTCTAATTTCTCCCATGCCAGTTTGAATGCCTTCAAATTTTGCACTCTCGACATCATTAGAATTTCCCACTGGTGCATAAGTAGGGTCTGCTTCCAATTCAAGCAAGTCTGCTTCATCCCCATGGGCATCGCTTTCAACATCGGTATCGCCAAATCCCAAACTTCTACCACCACTAGGTAAATCGTCTGACTGTGTTTTTTCTGAATCACTCCCACCATTATTTGAAGACGAAGCTCTTGAATCAATTGCTACTTCTTTTCCCTTTCGTTTCTCTCGTTGAATCACTTCAAATCTGTCTTCATCATCTGATGAATCACTTGATGATTGCACTACCCTTCCAAGCCTCCTACGTGGTATTGTTGCATTTGTTTCTGAAGGCATATGAGTAGGTGATCGGTCATCTGCAGTACACAACGGTGAAGATACATGCTCGGTTGCTGTTCTCTCACTGTTCACCATCACCATTTTATTTCCATACATCACTTGTAACGTATTATACAAAAATTGAGTACAAGACGTTTCGCCTTCCATAATGACAATTTCATCGCCTTGAAAACCTATCTCCAAAATCCCTGGTACAGCCATTGTAATGCCTAATGAGACAAGTCCCCATTTTCGTAGCATATACATCTGCACCATCCTCTTCAATTCCATTGGTGACCTCTCTAGCTTGTCCTCTGTTCGTGGTGATACTTCTGTACTCCAAGAGTCTTGGAAAACCACATCTAGTGAGTTTGTGGTCCTACTAAGGTTTTCCATAATCCCAGATTCCCTGGGATACTTCATGATGATGGCAATGCCCCCCACTAGTTGCACACTACATAGAAGTTTTTCACCATGCCGTAGATCATGGACATACGAATGAATAGTTTCTTGTTTAAAAATCCAGAAGCCTTGCAAGCAATGCACACTTTCAGGCAAGGCCAACTTTGATTGCATTGCTTCGTCAAAATATACGCCCAGTGGAAATAGAAAGATGACATTTCATCGTAAGACTAACGCCATCCACTTTTCAATTTGTTGCATAACCTTGTTGTAGTCTTCGTCTGACCATTTCTCATCGACACCTTTTGAACCTCCACGTCTACAATCAAAGATCCATAAACACGGTTTACCAAGTTCAACATATTCATCCTCAAAGAATCCTCCCTTACACCTCACATGAATTAATGCATCTTCTTCTTTCTCTTCGACCCCTGACAATACAACTTGCCAATCCCATCGCGCATTGGACACATCACCTACATCTCGATCATAGCCCGTGTAACCTTTTCGACCCGCTCTGATATCAGTAAAGTGCTGCTTTACAAATGGTGGGACTAAATTCCCGAAACTGTTAAGTGAATTAACAGTCTTCACTGTAGGTGAACTCCACAATGTCTTTGTTGAAACATTCAATGTTTTTCCCATCAATGAAAATTGCCTTCCATTTTCACCTCCATACTTCCTTGCATCAATAGCGAAGAACTCATCCATAGACAAAGGATTCTCATCTCCTACTTGAATCATTAAATAACGAACTTGATTTCTTACCGCATCCTTTCTTTGCAAATGCTCCACCGCATATGCTACAGTACCTTTGGGAGGATTTGTAGATGTTGTATGATCAAAGTAATATTGTTGTTGACCTCGCTTCCCGTTCACGACATCCTTGGCTCCCATTTTTTGCACGATCCGTACATAAGTTTCTTTTGAAACTCTAGTCAAAGGCCTCAACCATGTCTTCTCCATCCTCTTCCTTTTGGGGTTTGCATCCACTGTAACATCAAGATTTCGCTCTTTTGCCATCTTCTTCCATTTATCCTTTGACTTCTTACTAAAAAATAATTTCCCTTCCTCATAATCTTTGCACACCTTCAAGATTGCTTCGTATGACTCCTCATCTTCATTCCAGGCATGTCGTGTGTAGTCAATCATTCTCTTTGACAACTCTTCAAGAGAAATATTTTTTGGTAAATTCTGGCTCCAATGCAATGCACTTGTTGCCATTGTTAATGCTTTTGCTCTATAAGCATCATCGATTCGTGAAGCAACATTAGGACTCCCACAAGCTTTCCAAATGTCACGAAGCTTCACTATATTTTCATAGTACGTACTGAAAAACGTACGGTCAAACTCTCTTGCATTGATTCTAACTGATGCTTCAATATAAAACTGTGGATTATTGTATACCACAAACTTTGCTTTTCGCCTTGCAAAATATTTCTTGTATTGTTCATCTGACATTTTCCCCTCCATATTCTCCTTCTGGGCTTTCCTACAAGCAGCTACAATATGCTGCCCATCCACAGGCTCCCACACAATATTACGTTGCAGCCATTGGGTTCTCATTGCATTCATTGACATGCTTGAATTCTCAGGATTGTGCTTCACAAAAGCAGACTTGAATTCTTCAGTTGTACCTTCATGGCTGAAAGAAACCTCCACCAATTCTTTCTCTCTATTCTCATTGTTAGATTCATAGATATATGCAATTGGACGAAGCGTAATTGCACTAATGCCATCTGTTTCTGATCCCTACAAACGCTCGTACATTTCATCTGCCCTCCAATCCATGAGCACTCTATGGTTCGTCTCAACATTCACTACACTTCGGATACCATCGATATTTGCAAGAAACTTAACGTCGTATCCCCATATATATCCATCTTTATATTGAATCTCAGTCGGAAAAATCACTGCTGCTTTTTGGGTATTCTTCACCAATACACTTCTCGGTAACTGCTCAGGCTCCCCTTCTGAAGAATCTTCATCATCAAGAACAATTTCGCCGTCATTGCCTTGTGGAGGAGGTCCTTCCATGGCTACTCTTCGACGATGTCTTTGAATGGTAGAACGAATGCGAGTGTTTTGCCCTTCTTGTGACCTTGTTTCCATTGTTTCATGCTGTCCTTGTTCTTCAGCAATGTCTTCTTCTTCAAAACGATGTTCTCCTATAATTTCACCACGTCCTTGACCAACACTTCGTCTTCCACGAAGACCTCGTCCTCTACCAACACCTTGTCCTCTAACTATAGTAGATCTTGTACCTCTTTCTCTTGACAAAACAACATGTGACCTATATGTACGACTTCCGGGGCCAACTCGTGGAGGCCTTGATCCAGATCCAATCTCAGTTACTGTCGGTTCAGCTCCAACTCCAACTGCATTCTATAGTTGTGAAGAAAACATGTCTTCATGTGCTGTAGTAGTTTCGGGTGCACGATTTTCAGATTCATATGATTCTCTAGCAACATCCATGTTTTCTGATGAAGGTATAATTGGCGCACTTCCTTGTATTGCAGCTTCCTCGTGTTGTTGCAATTCACTCTCTCCTAGATGTTGAAGTACATCATCTGTTCCTGCCGATAGAAGACGTTGACGATGTGCCCTTTGTCTCCCGGATATACCTCCTTCATCCACATCCACTGCATTTTCAACTTCAATAGCCGCACGTTTCCGATTTCGTTCTACTGGAGGAATCCAATTCTCTTTTAAAGGAGCTGCAAGAAGTCGATACACTTCATCAACGTCCTCTGTTTCTGTAGGAAGAGTACGTTCTTCTGCTGCAATAGGATCATTGTTTCGAAGGTCTTCATAGCTTCGAATCTCCATGTACCGAGCACGTGCTACAAACTGTTCTTCAAGAGTTGATTCCTTTAATTTTTGAACACGTATCTCTCTTTGTTTCTTTACTTCTTCAGGCATAGTCCTCCAAAATTTCACGAGTGTCTTCAAGCCATGCATAGGAGACAATACTAGAAGAACCTCAGTTGGAATTGGTGAGAGCATGAGTTTCTTTCTCAATTTGTATTTCTCTAGTGCCGATTCCATGTTGCTCACAGACACTGTCAATCCTCCATCAGTGGTTCCTGCGAGGCTTTCAATTACTCCATATGAAGTACCCAAAGCAACCCAATACCGCCCTTCTTCAACTGGAAAATATGTGATCCACAAAGTGCACTTCTCGAAATTGTTTGCTACGATCCACCAACCATGCTCCAACCACTTCGCATGAACTTTAGGTGCCATAATGTCTTCCAAAACAAAATTAATGTTAAAAAAGTGACAAAGTCTTCAGTAGTCTCAAAAATAATACCACGCTTCTAAAATAGGAACAACTATTGTTGCAAAATTATAAGTCAGCTATAATGAGTACTAGCATTGTACATACACTACATTTGTGTTAACAACTACAAATACCACGTGTCCAGAACCCGGATTTCTTTAATCAAATCCATCCCTAATTAGATAATTAAAAAACTATTCCATTTTCTCATGCTATATAGAAATAAGGTATTATCACTATTAATTCTAAGAATTCACAAAATAAAAGAAAATGTATTCTACAAAATAATAATATAAAAAAACTTGTACATGAAGTTATAAATATATACTAACATAAACAAATACGATGTTGTCTTCATATACTATTTTTCAAACCAACATGTCAATAGAAACCTACTATTACTATAGAACTTACATACATAATGTTTTTTTCCGACCACCTGTTGACACTATTAAAAATTAGAGCACTTTCAGTTTGGACCTTATAAATTTTATTCAATACATGCCTTCAAATTGCAAATAACCATGCACATCATGCATACTTGTTCTAGTACTCTAATGTAACATGCATTTAATAGTAATCAATTGCATTGAACATCCACTTCTTACATGGTATTGCATTAGAATGTTCCTGCATATGATAGGCACAACATATGACCTCACTTAAAAAAACTACTTCTTTCTGTATGACAACATTCTGTCTGAAATACAGAATTCTAACTACAAATTTTGAATTCCTCAAAACAGTTGAAGTAATTTCTGGCAATTCAGTTCTTTCTATACTTCATATGCTACAACCACGTCACTATTTGATTTAGTGTACTTTCATTTCATTCTAACAGTACTACCATTCATTGAAATTTATGTTCACACTTATACACGCTTCTTCCTTACAACATTACTTTCTGTGCCAATTACAACTTCCCTTTCCAATTTATATTGAAACATTTTTAACTACATTTCTAAACATAAGAAATATTAGTGACATTGTGCTTGTAGACATTCTTAAAACCTATGACATATATTATGTACATCTTTCTTCAAATCTTTTGAATTATGAAAGAAGATGATCATTTGGAACAGAAACATCGTGTTCTAACTATTGTAAGAGTTTTTATGTTCTAACAAACATGAACTCCTGCTTGTAAATACAATGATTCTACTATCATATATGCACAATGCTAAAATTCACAACATTTTCTACAACAGAATTGAAAATGAAATGGAAAAAAATGGAGGTTCATGAGATACCTTCCGTAGATGCAATCCACGTTGTTGATTTTAAAAATTCAAAACTTGCTGAATGTGATCTTTGTCCTTTTCTTTTGTTCAGATATTTTTACAAAAAATATCTGAACTACTACACTTCTTGGACTTCAATGTCCTTCCATGCAATTCACTTAAGAAGTGCACGATTCACCACCAAAAAACCTTCACACAACATAACAATATTTTATTCCTAAACATCTGAAGACCAATGCATGAAGTAACAATAATGTCAATGTAATTTAGTTTTATGCAGTTTTAACACTAGTAGAAAAATATAGTGACCAAATTAACAAAAATCAACAGAAAAGTGTTGATTTTTTTTGTTAATTTGGACGTGTTAATTTGGGCACTTTTGAACAGAAAAGTATTGATTTTTGAACAAAAATGTGTTATTTAAGAACAAAAAAGTGTTGAATTTCTAACAAAAAAGTGTTGTTTTAGAACAAAAAAGTGTTAATTTTTTTGTTAATTTGGTCACATTATTTTTTTAAATTATTTTTTTTGAAAAGAAATGAATAAAAGGTGACACATGGCAATGCCACGTAGGCACCCCCCAACTATCCACATGGCATACCACACAAGCTACTAGAATGCCACGTGGACAACCCGAATGCCACATTGGCAATTCACATGGCAAACGTTGCCATCAAGGTTTGAACCTTGAACCTCATGGTTGAGGCCCAAGACTCAAACCAATGCACCACTTATACATATGCATGTTTAAAGTGTATATAAAATCTTATTTGTTTAGTTTTTCATTTTTTTCCCATTGTTTTTTAAAGTCAGCGTACTTCAGGGCTGGTTTTGACTTAGTAAATGACCTTTTTTCAAGAAACTTTGAACTAATAAAAGTTGGAAAATCAAGCCAACTTTCACCTCCAACAATCCGTTTGAGATTTCGATCCTCCAATCAAAAGTTATGGACAAAAATCAGAGAGGGGTTTTAAAAATGTAAAAAAAATGATTCATTTTCACCCCTCTCTGATTTTTGTCCATAACTTTTGATTGGAGGATCGAAATCTCAAACGGATTGTTGGAGGTGAAAGTTGGCTTGATTTTCCAACTTTTATTAGTTCAAAGTTTCTTGAAAAAAGGTCATTTATTAAGTCAAAACCGGCCCTGAAGTATGCTGACTTTAAGAAATACCAAATTGTTAATGTTTAGTTTTTAAAAAAATCTACATTGTACAATTAAAGATTCCAAGAGATTCCAAGAGATTCCAAAAGATTCCAAAAAGATTCTAAAAGATTTAACAAAATTTTGTTGATTTTAGTTACACTATCCAAATCAACAAAAATAATGTGACCATTTTGTTAATTTGGGCAAAATCAACAAAAATTTGTGAAAATGGACAATACAGTACCCAAGTTAACAGAAAATTGTTGATTGTTTGTTGATTTGGTCACTGATTTTCTACTAGTGTAATTTTACTAAACATATGCATAGCCACATATAAAAGGGGTAGAACCCATTGTAGCACATTAGGCATAATACTATTTCAGAATTATTTCAAATTACATTTTCAAAAATACACATCTCTCAAGAAATCTTATTATTTTAGGTTCCATAAGTTATATTCACATCCCCTACATTTGACATTCACTACTGTGCCTGTCCCTTTGCCACTGTTAAAACAAATGTGAAAATAATTTTTTTATTATGTCAAATCAAAGTAAAAGCGTTAAGATTTAATAACTTTCAAAACGTATGCCATAACACCACAAAATCCAAGCCAATGCACCCCTCCTAACATAGAGTTTTCCGATGGTGT
Organism: Climacium dendroides; assembly: GCA_950106755.1. Lineage (NCBI taxonomy): Eukaryota > Viridiplantae > Streptophyta > Bryopsida > Hypnales > Climaciaceae > Climacium > Climacium dendroides. Next base: position 2,594,728 of record OX467092.1, read on the forward strand.
CTACATTGTGACCAAAATATTAGTAAAAGTAAATTTCAAACTCTACAGTTCATAAAAAATAAAGAACTCAATAATTTTCATGCTATACATCTAAACGCCACATAACCAAGCCGGTGCAACCCTACTCTTCGAGGGCTTCCCAACCATACCAAGAACACAAATTTCTGTCCTATTTTCCCAATTTTTCCTATTTCTACATTTATCAAAACCACATATAACTAAAAAAATGCATAACTTCCACAACGTCCATAGGAACACAAGAAATCTAAACAGTGCAACCCTCCTTGCCGAGGGCTTCTTTATATTACGAAGACCGCAAGTAGGGGACGCACGGTGTAGGAGATTTCAACGTGACAAAAAATACTTAGAAACAAACAAAACAAACAGCCAGTCTTTAGGTGTAGATTAGTAGTAGTACTCAAAGCGTATGAAGATTGGAGTACACAAACTTTCTATAAGTTTTCAGTACAAAAATCATGTATTGGCATATTTCAAAAACTATTGAAAAAATCAAATACTAGTTCTTCAAATAGTGTGTTATTGGAATACAAAAAGAGTTCAAGATATCAAATAATAGTTCTTTTGGCCCTCCTAAGTTTCAAACATTTTGTAATCTCAAAAGATGTCCTACAAATTGGAGGTCCAATTAGGATTCAACAAATTCTTCAAATTATAACATACTTATGAAAAATTGAATTTTAAAACACATAGTGCAATCGACTTATGAGAAATTTAGTTTCATGTCAATCTTGACGTTCACTACGAAGTTTCTCTATGTGATTTTCTTAACAAACATTATAAAACTATACTACACACAAAAGTTCATTAACTAAATTCTTATTATAAGTCATGTATGTGGTTTCCAACTACTTCAAACATTCTGAATCAGTAGACTATGTACATAGTACTGAATTTCATTAAAGTTTCATAACACTACAACATGCGCTTTAGAAGTTTTCTTCTAGTTTCTATATATGTTGATCAATTATAATCTCTCTGTTCCCAAAAAATTAATGAGAGGACAAACACTTTGTATTCAATGAAAGAATGAATAGCAAGGTATATGAAATGTATTCATTATTAGACTTTAAAAAACAAATAGTGCCCCTAGTTCTACATAACCGGGATGCTTTGTGTTTGCACTATATTCATATGTAAACTTCCTTTTAACTAAAAACTGTACCACTATGCTATAGTTCTACCAGAAGGGAAAAAATTATTTTTCATAATAAAAATTTTAAACATGTCTTGAGGATGAACTCTAAGAATAACAACTCACTAATTATTATAGTTTGATTCAATGCATTCATTGTCTTCATATTGTTACAATTGCACTGCACATTCTATACAAAATGAAAAACTAAGTTGCACATGAATGATTTTCCACAATCTACTTAATAGTTGATTATATTCATTGGAAACATAACTTCCTTTAGGTTTTCCAATGCTCTGTTCACATGTTTCATCTAAAAAGGTGATTACCAATAAGTAAAAAAGGTGAATGGTTCAAGATGCTAAAACCCATTTGGTATACAGGTTGTCAAAATGTACTCTACAAATTATTTATATCAGTTGTGAATGTGATTCTTGTTCCAAAAAAAAGTATAATTCAATCTAATTTGAAAAGTAAAAAAAATTAAGAAGTGCAACTCTGAAAGTGAGCTTTGTAATGGACCACCTTCCACAATATCTTCAATATATAAATCATAAAGAATGATTTTGAAAGTTGAATTCATGATGCTAAAACAAAACTTATAAAAACATATTCTTTATTCTTAAAAATGAAGCACATAGATATTTGGTTACGTTCCACTTAATTTAAGTAGATGTCAAAATAAACATTTTATGATTTAGGCTTTTAAAGAATAAACCAAGAAGCTCAAGTTGTAGACCTCTCCAAAACGAATTATATATTTCTATGAGGTATACATTCCTTCATATCTTGTGTATAAATGTCCACATGGCAAGCTGTTTAGTACATTTCACCATCATTTATAGTGCCAAAAAGGAAAACACTGAAGAATTGAATAAATTCATAATATTGAATTAGCAAACACGAAAAGAACTGAAACTTGCGATTTTGCAAATACCCATGTGATAACCAATTATTAATAGTAGAAAGATAATAATTTATGAATGACAACAATTACATTCTTGCTTGTTTTATGAGTAATACAAGGTTCTCTAAAGAGTTATCAAACACTAATTTGATTCAAAGCAGGTTCCTAGCTTGTTTGAGAGTTTTTTTCACTTTGTAAAAACATAGTTGGAATGTAATATAATACATTCTTATTCCAATTTCATTGATCTTCTCAATTTAGTATTGAAAGTTCACATTTGAAATCATCCGTACTTCAAAATGGAGCATTAAGTTCTTTATTCTTTGACTAAGTTGAGTGCACTTGCCAAAAAATTTAAATTTCTCATTGCTCAAATAAGATGTAATAAATTCAATGTTTACAAAAAATGCGCTTGTTATTTTGAAAGTGATAATCCTCATGAACTTCAACTTCCACCTATAGAAAAGTATACTTGTAATGAAGACACCCCTATTGAAAATGCTTACAGTAAACAATGTTTTTTAATTATTGTGAAATTCTGCAATAATTCACAATAATTGTCTGAAATCTGAACTCTGAACTCTCTGGTTTCGTCCCTCCAAAAAATGGCCTTTGTAGTGAAGACAACAGGGGGGACACTGGTCCCCCAAAAAAAATTAGCACGAACACGTGACCTCACAAAAGAGGTGAATGTTGACTGGTTGGTAGATTTTTTTTTCTAATTTCCATTTTAAGAAATAAATCGTGTTTTTTAGTAACATAAGTGATGGTAAGCCAATTATATCTGTTATTATGCACAAAAAATTGAACCCAATCTGAATTTTCATTGTCAAGAGCTTCCTAAACCATAATGTAGCACTATTTTCATCAAAGAAAGTTATTTGGGATTGTCAAAGGAAATAGATTCTTCAAATCAATGTAATAGCTAATCCTTATAGAACGCTAGAATACCTTCACTGAAATTTGGTTCTTCTGCAACTTCAGTGTTCGCTTGTTGGAGAGTTAAAGCATGGCACACAATCATGCTCTATTTTCTTTCTTAACTATCGAATCAGCTGCAGCATACAAAGATAGGAATGTAAGTACAATCTGGATTTTTTAATGATGTCCATTTCTGACAAAGTCAAAAGTGCAAAGAACATAGGTAACTCGGCTTGACTCTCCCTTCAAATCACTAAACATTTTAAGGATTTACAACAATTTAGTGACACATTGCTACAAGATTGGTAGAGGCACGTCATTGGTGAATTCTAATGAAATTCTTAGGCACCTTGTTCGCTACAATTCACTTCTGTGCATAGTGGAATTGGAAACATAGAATTAGGGTCTACTCTCTACTGTAGCAAGTTTATTGGTGAGGCTCTTTGTTTTTTATTGTGCTGTCATCAGTTCCAGGAAACTAAAGCAATTATTGAAGGGAGTTCATCTTTAGTCATAGAATTCTTGTTCAAATACAATGAACATTCACCCCCACCCCCAATCCAATTACAATAAAATCTTTCTTAATGCATCCTTACGTAGTGCATAATATGCACTAAGAGAGTTCATAAGTGGTCCCAATTCAAAAGACATATTCATATGGGCACAATAAATTGTAGTCTAGACTTTAGATTTGCAGTACTAGACTTAAAAGCCAATTGGAGTATCTACATATTCCAAAGAAGGTAGTCATAAACCTATCTTTAAATCATAGGCTAATGGTTTTTAAGAGAAAAAACGGCTTCAAATCATAGGCTAATGCTTTTGCAGAGGAAAAATGGCTTCATCTACAACTTCCTTGTATACATAGCAATTAATTTCTTCATGTACTCCCACTTGTTATTGTCATCAAACTTTTCTCTAATGGGCCCAGTTTTAGTGACTTGTCATCAAAAACTACTGCAAACTCACATTTAAATTAGTTTTCTAATTAACTTCATTAATTGCTACCTCTTGAAGTAAGGACACTTCTCTTATTGCATAAACTCAATATTATGCACTACAAAACGTTTTCTTGTAATAAACTAGTAGAATTATTTCAAACAACAAACTTGCCACCGTAATGGAAATAAATTAAATTCCATACGCTTTTAGAATGTGAATTATAGTGGAAAGTGAATTGCATTTCAAAAAAACTTTGGCTATTAAAAGTACATTAACATTGATTCACCCCCTTGCTCGACCTTAATAAGATTGTTTAACCCCCTTCCTCGGCTTTTCTAAGATTGATTCAACCTCTGCTTAGCCTTACTACAGATGCATGATTAGGAAGAATACCCCTGTTTTAGACAATTCAAATAAAAATTCTTGACTCCAAGCAAATAATAAAGGATCTTCAATCGCAAATATGAATATGAAATTTTCAAATAAAATAAATAAAGTGCAAATAAAATAATTGCAGATTTTGCCCACAAAGGCCAAGCTTGTTGTCAATTTGCAGTCCCCCTAGAGTTGTGACTAAATAAATTGACGAAGCGTAATATGTCCATAAAATGAGCTCATTGATGCAAATAACATAGAGGATTTCAAAAATTTTGCCAATTCAAGATATAAGATAGGGTACGCATACATGAATTATCAAATTTGACATAAGAATGCACGCACTGACTACAGGCTGCATGCACAAAAAATTAAACCTTCAACAAGTGGCTTCCTTCTCCCTACAAGTCGGTGATCTACGAAATGACTCGGGCCCATGTCGTCTTGGAGCTCTGGGCAAGTTCAGTCCTTACAGTCTTAGCTTCTAAAGCAGACTATTTATTAGGATGAACTTGAAAATAAATTTAAGCAAATACGCAAGAAACTTAACGTCATTTTTTATGCAACTGCAGGAGCGAATGAAGGAGTTCTACTGTGGAAGCTAGGTGAGGAAGATGTTCACTGTTTGCACTTCCAGAATTGGCAGACTCCACGCTGAAGCCCTCAGGACTGCGGACAATTTGTAACTGAAGGATGGACATTCGGCTTCAAAGAATATTCACACGGAGGCTTCATACCTTCGCAGGAAAAGTGGGTGCTGAAGTGCGCCTCCGTAGCTAGGCGCCGCTTTCTTCCCTGGCAACTCCAACGTCCGCCGATTCTCCTTCCCGATGAAACTACGGTTGCTGCATTCCTGCTACGTGGTAGACCTTTACACTTCCGTAACCCTGCAATTCAGATCATTAGAATTCAAAGTGACATCATGCTGTGAGCATTGTAGGAAATGAAGTGTCATTCCTCGTTAGAATTACAGGCCACTTAGTAAACTAGGAAACAAGTTTTGTGAAGTATCCAAAACTATAACTCAGTTTTGAGGAACAGTTTTGTTCATGGAAGCTAAGGCGACGTACCTTAGCTGCGGCCGGAGGAAGTCACGCGCGATTTAAACCATGAAGCAGCACGGAATTCGAAGGCAGGAGCAAGGACCGTACTTTTCTTAAAAAAAAGAAGGCAGCAACATCGTCCATTCAGCGCACGAAGGACGAACGTCCAGTAAACGTGTGAAGGGAGGGAGGTGCTTCACGTTCCCCGCAAGCTTCTTCACCATACGCGCTAATTTCAGGTAATTTTAAAAAAAGAACCTTTCTTTATGCCTACATGTCTTGCTTCTTTGACCTGTAGCACAATTGCCAAGCGATTAATTAGGGAACAATGTAACTTTTTTTTTAGAATTAAAAAGCCCGCAGTGAATGGATAACTGTCCAGTTGCTGCATTCCAGTGAACAATGACCCTCTGCGCGTGCGGAGGGTCACTGTTCACTGGAATGCGGCAACTGGACAGTTCCCCATTCATTGCGGGCTTGTCGCATGTCTATGAACAGTGACTCTCCGCTCGCGCGGAGGGTCACTGTTCATAGACATTCGACTAGTACTGGAGAGCTAGAGACATTCGACTAGTATTGGAGTACATTCGCGCGGAGAGTTTTTAAACGGAGGGCCCACAACCCCCGACGACTTCGGCCTGCTTGACTCCAGAAACGAAATATCTGCCGTGAAGTCAGATCGTCGTTCAGCGAAGCCAAGGGCCCATAGCTTGCTGCAGCGGGAGGCCACTGCACTGGGGACAGACCCTCGGAAGCCCCCGACGAAAGCAAAGTCAGATGTTCACACTTAGATGGCAAATGCGGGTGGTCCTACAGAGGATGAGAGGAGTTTGTTTTTTGAGACGGCTGGACATTCGGCCTCACCGGAAGATTTAAGAATCTAATGTGGAATTTAATATTTTCTTTCTCACGACACTTTGTCTTGCAGAATGCCAAACCGGAACCTTTCAAACGTCTAATACCTGAAGATATTTCAGTACCGTAGTGTAGTTTGCACCTTTTCCTAAGAGCCGGTTTGGCATGCATACTGGCCGCCCTCAGTGAAGCAGTGTCGGTCCTAGTGCAACGGCGTGCAACAGTTACCCTCCGCACGTGCGGAAGGTCACTGTTCATTTAATTCAAAGAATGACACAGAACTGCTGCAGCGGAAATTTGAACATTGAAAATAGGTTTTACGTCTAAGTTGAGGACTTACCACGTCTTTCGTCCAAAGAGAAGTTGCAAGTTCTTCTTCTCCAAGGGAAGCGAAGACGCAACTGGGTTTCCTTCGAACTGCGCAGGCAATGCGAAATACATAAGAGATTAACAAATTAATGAAATGAACAGAACAGAAACCTTTGTGATGATTCCTTACCTTACTGTTTCGGAGAAGTAGTTGGAGCTGTATAAATCCCAAGTTCGGTCGCAGACATGAACTTGCGGGCAAGTCTGAATCTCCCGATGAAGCTGGCAGAACGTCCTTCACGAGCGGAAGACTGAGTCAGTAGCAATGGCGGCAAAAGTCGTTTTACAAGGAGCGTTCACGCCGAATTAAAAAACCCCATATCTTTCAATGTCACAAAAATGCCGCCATCGCTGAAATCAGTATCCCGCGGAAACTGATTGTATTCCTTATGGTTCGAGCAGATTGGAACTAGAGTAAGTGAGTTTGTGAGAGGCTTTTGAAGTTTGAATGCTAGTGATTGAGAGGTTTAGGGTTTCCGCATTCTTGAAGCTTGGGCCCCAGTTCTTGTATCACTCAATTTGAAAGCAACACTCACGTTTGGAACTGTGGCCACGAATTTTGTCAAGTGTGACATTTGTTTTTCATTTTTGAGCTCGTTTTAAGGTAGATAAGGCTATTCTCCCCCTCATTTTAGACGTAGACATCGTAGGGCTATTTTGAGCGATAGAACATTTTCTCCAAAGGCGTGTGCTAGTTTCCAGAGTGAAACTGAAGTAGAATCATAATTTTTCAATTGAATTTTTAATTTCTATGAATTTTTTAAGTTGTTTGTTTTGAAATTAGAAAATCACTTGTGACCTACAACCATGACCATCCCATACACAACCTAGAATTGTCCAATTGAGTACAAAATTTTCTCTAATAAGGGATGTTCACTTTGTCTCCTATGTCATGGAATCCTTGATTTTGTCATAGTGTTCTTTTCTTTCATTTAGAAATGAAGAAAAAAGGGGGGAATGTTAGTTAGAATTGGGGCCACAAGTAGATGATGGAATTAGGTTGGTTTATTAATGACATTTGTTTGCAAAAGGTGAACGATTGTTGTACCTTAAGGTGTTGTTTCCTTTGTGTTCTTCTTAATTTTTTTTTTAATTTGTTGGCATTTCAATTTCCCTAAGTACTATTAATGAGAACTAATTATGAACACTTCTAAGATTGAACCTCTTATGAGTAAATGGTGCAAGATAGTGTGCGTAGGAAGCGAGCACTTGAGGGTTTACGAAGCCCTTTTACTTCATAGGTTCTATTGAACTATAATGTACAGAAATAATTAGTGAGAGAAATAAAAATAGGTGCCCAGCATAAAACTATGGCTTTTCCTAGACATTTTTTGAAATTTGTGTAGTACCTTAAGAGAAATTTGTTGTAGGTACGTTTTTGGATTCCTTTGTCATTTTAAATGTGTCCACTTCTAACTTTGGAATTAAGCAAAGGAAATGAAGATCTTAGACACCTTCTAGAACTAGTTTAGAGTTTTGAGAGAAATATGTCATTTTTACCTAATTTGGTTCATAATTTTTCAAAAATGCCTAAACTTCCAACTTTTCAAGGGAGCAAAGGAAATGAAGTTCAATAATCGCCTCATGCAACAAAAACTAAGGAGTACTTGTTTTCTTAAGAAATTAATAACTATTTTGTTGTATTAATCATTTTGGTTTGATTGTCCGCATGAGAAAAAAGTATTTGTATGGAGGCTCTAATTTTCTCAATTTCTATCATTACTTCATAAAAATTGAAGGGAATTCAGCAAATTATATATGCTTTGAAGGAAATATATGCAATTTCTATTTAAACATTAGAGCGTGAGTTATACAGGATGAAGTCATTTTTTATAGTATATAGCAAAAGAAATATAAGAATCATAAAATAGTAGTAATCTGTACATTAGTTGTGCGTAAATTATAATTTTGTGTAGAGGGGAATCTTTCATTCCATACACTTGGGTAGGTTTAAAAAAAGCTGTAGAGTATGACCTTGTATAGGGAATTATGGCATCTTCTTTATAAAATAAGTTGTTGACTTTGGTACTGTCTATAATGTTTTTTAAAAGATTTAATAAACAATTATGAGGAGGTTATGATGTTTTATTAGAACTATTTGAATGCTTACATCAACAAATTTAAAGTTCGTCTACTAGCTATCAACAATTAATAGTTCTCTTTACTCTTAAATGTACTCAATTCTAAAAAATATAAATTAATGAAAGAGTGTTATATTTTTTATTTTCAAAAAACAATTCTAAAATGTCAACTAATTAGTTGATGATGTAAAATTATGAATTTAGAATCATTAGACCTCAAATCACAAGTTATGTATATCTGCTACTAGAGATGAGTGAATTGTATAAGAATGAATTGTTCTCATTTAGAAAAAAAATATATTGCAACGTTTTATCAAAATTTTGAAAATTATTGTCACACGTTCTTACAATAATATAGTTCAAGATCATATGCTTATATATGCTAAGAAAATAAGGAGTACTTTTTAATCATTCCCTTAGAAATGACAATTGTGAAAAAAATTTAATGGAAAAGATGTTTTGAAATTGTAGAGGGGTTATGAAGTGGATGTGTGCTTTAAAAATATAATATGTTATTAATTTTTTAATGATTGCAAACTCAATTATGCCTTGATGAAGTGAGAGAATTGGAGAATGGAATGAATTAGTAATAATGTTGTAAGTCAAATTTTCATAACTCCTATTATTGCAAAGACATAATTAGACACATTCTATTACTTCAAAGTAATAGACAGTGCAGATTCTACAAAATTGATGAAGCAATTATCATCTAAGTATGTGTACGAATCATACATTGAAATTTGTATGAAATTTCAAGTATTTATTGGTAAGTGCGTGAATGAATTATATAAAATGGAGAACATGTCGTAGTAATTTTATTATATGTTGCAACAATTTCATCTACTAAGGACTGAGATGTTTTCTGAAAGATTTTCTTAGTAAATAGTATCATAATGGGTGAATTGTTGGTCGTAGGGAATAGCAAAGCAGAAATGAGGAAGTCATATTCCACTGAAACGGCTTTTTGTATTTTAGACATTTTTATGAATGTTTTGTGTTTCTAAATGTTTAATCAGGGAATAGTGAACACTGTTATTTGCACAGAATAATGTGTACAAGTCTCACGAATATGAAAACTAAGTATTGAAATGTAGGGAACATGTACTAGGTGTTGTTGAACTATACTTCAAAATACCTCAAAGGAGAGGTCACTCAATGGGGATTGTATGTACCAAGTACAGTGAAGTGTTTATTGTTGAGACTATTTTTTGTTGAAGTCAATGAGTGGTTCAAATTTATATTTAGGTCAACAACATATATTTTTTCTTCAAAAATTTGTATATACTTATTATCAATGTAAAAATTGTTAGCAATTCAAAATATGAAGTTCTGAAATACAAAAGCTTATTCGCTTCACAGAAGTTGTGTAAATGCATGGAATGACCACCCCTTGTCAAAACAGTGGTGTACGGAATGGCATTGTAAGTGTTTTTCAGCTGAATTGGAAGAAAATGCAATAGCATAATATGTATGATGCAAGTTTCTCAAGATAGAACGCAAACATTGTCGTACCATGTATTTTTACAATTGAAAGAGTAGTAGGAATGTAAGAATGTAGACGTCAAACATAGAATTTCGAAAAAGAATTTAGTGCAACGATACTGTTTTGTTGAATGGCAAAAATAAAATTAATAGGTAAACAAGTTGTTCAAAAATTTCAAGTAGATATAAATTAAGTACGAATGATACTAAGAGAACATTCAAGATACATAGGAATAAGAAACTTTTGACACTGTGGCTTATATGTGCATTGTGTAGTTCATGTTGAAATTTGTTTCTATGGTTCTTTTAACAAGGTGGTCATTGAGAGTATCCATTGAAAAGTACGTGTGATGAAAATGTAGCTAGTCCTATGAACTACTTCAATTTAAAAAACAATTGACTGAAAAAATATGAATAATTTTTTCTATGTGTAAGTTTATGTTCTGAATTATTGATGTTTTTATTTGTTAATAAAAAGTAGTTACAAATTTTTTAAGTAAATAGATACACTGTAGAACTAAAAAGAAAGTTTTGCTCTCCTGTATTACATAAGAAAAAATTGTCTAAAAAATGAACAGAGAACTTCCAAAAATATTTGTATATTGGAAGTTCATTTTTAGTTGAAAGGTGATGCAATTGTCATATGAATGTGTTCTTTAAGAATATGCAAAATAAACTAACATGCCATTTCAGTGCATTTTTAAGCTCTTCTACAAATCAGTTCAAATTTTTTTGAAGTTTGAAATTGTGGAAGTGGAATCCTATAGTCATTACTGAACAGTGCTCCAAAATTGTAATTAAAATTATGGTTTACTAGGAAGCACTTGTTTGCAAGCAATTTGTTGTAGTACAACTGAGTGCACCCTTTAAGCTTCATGTACACATTGTTGTACAAGAGAATGAAGGGAACTGAGCTCAGTATGAGTATGTGTTTCCCATGTGTGTTTAATACACTACTAGAAAATTTCGTATTTCTGTTGTTTTGGTCGCGTTGATCCGGTCAAAATCTGACAGAAATCTATTGTTTCAACAGATTTCTGTCAGATTTTGACCGGATCAACGCGACCAAAACAACAGAAATACGAAATTTTCTAGTAGTGATAGCTCACACAATTATTTTTCAAAGTATTGAGGTGTGTTTGTTGGGGTGTATTTATTGCGTTACATGTTGTACAATCTATTATCTGAATAATGTATATTCTTGTGGAAATAGAGAGAAGACATTCAATTGGAATGACATGACAAATGTGGAGTCCATTATCAAGCGAATAGCGTTGAGGCACTAGTAATTCAAGAAAATGGCAGAAAAAGCATTTGGAAGTCCAGTGGTATTCAATGCCCTTGGTGGTACAGTGTTGGCATCAAAGCGAAGGACTGTAGGGGAAAGGCTAGTACGGGTGGTTCGAGCAATAAATTTCACAAAAGAAAATCATGTATCAAGAAATGGAATAGACGAAGGTACAAATGGAATAGTACAACTTCTAGGGGACGATGGTACTGTTGTAGGAGCTGGTGTTGTGGATACGAGTGTTACATGTGGAATTGAGCTTCACCAAGTAAAGTTACATCCTTTTGAAGTTGCAGTTCGTGTAACACATGTTGTAATGGAAACAAAATGGGTTGGTGAGGTAGTGGGTAAATTACTAGGAGAGTGTATAGGAAAAGTCATACGATGGCGCCGATCTCTGGTGTGGAGGCCACATCCTTCCGAAGTGTGGACAGCAAGTAGTACTCCAAGAGAAGGGCAAACTTTTTCATTCCCTCCAATCATTGCACCACAATTTGATTTCCATGATGTTGAGGGGGACACTAGCAATTCGAATATGACATCTCCAAGTCACGGTGAGAGAAGTACAACAGGGAGAAGTTCTCCAATGACACAAGAATCCGAAGCCACTAATCCCAGCGTCACAAGAGTGGAGCGGTTGCCTACAGATACATCGAGGAGGAGGTACTCAATGATAAATCGGAGGGCTAGAATGCAAAGCCGAAGACAGAGAGGCAAGGCAGCTAGTCAGAAAGTGACACTTGAAAGTGTCATATGTGCAAAAGACAAAGGAGCATGTAAACGTAACTGTTTACGCAATGTTTACGCGAAATATATTTTGGATCAACGATATATGGCTTGGGGTCAGGAGTATGAAGCGAGAAGTACGTGGATAATGCAAATGCTTAACGCTTTCTATACTCGCACCAAGGGTCCAACAAGAGACAAATATGTAACGAAGTGAGATGGCAAAGTAGTATGCAATGCATGCTACGCGAAAGCATTGGCTTATTCTCAGAGGCGTTTTAAGCAGTTGAAGACATCACATGTTTTATACGGTAGAGTGGCTTCCATTCATGGAAACACATGCCAAGGGAGGGAAAGTGCAAAAATGTCAGCAGCAAGGGAAAGCTTGAATGTCTTTGTAAGTGAAGCTGGATGTCAACAACCGCATCGATCAATTCGAAGGAAAATGGACAATGCGGTTTTACCACTGATTCTATTGCCTATGAATACAAGTAAACTGGATGTGTTTCGGTATGTGAATGAGGAAGTGAAGAAATTAGTGGATGGGTCAGAATCGTCAATGAGCTCCTTCCGCCGGCTTTGGCAGAAAGAGTTTCCACATGTACAAATTCCACCGTACTCAAGATTCTCGAAGTGCTATCACTATTGGGAGTATAAGTATAGAATGGAATCCACAACAAATGCACTAGCGAAGGTGAAAATCAAGGAATTGTACATTGTGCACATCCAAATTCAGATGGAGGAGAGGCGAGATTATTGGCTATTCAAGAGATCAGCAATAATCACTCCAGATATTTTCATGTGTCTAATTGTAGATGGTATGGATCAAAATACAACGATGATACCGAAGATGAGGCAAACAGTGAAGAACATTGAATCACGTTTTGTGAAGACCCATCTATGCGGTGTTCTCGTACATGGGATTGGTTTATATGCTGATGTATGGATAGATGCTCATCACAAGTATGATAGCAATCAAGTGATTACGTCAGTTATGAACGTAATATGTGACGTGAAACGAAGGAAAGGATTTCTACCGCCAACGTTGAGGATTCAAGCGGATAATACCACGAGGGAAAATAAAAATATCTACATGTTTGCTATGTGTGCCGCGCTAGTTGGGCTTGGCTTTTTTAAGGAAGTACATCTTTGCTTCCTGATAGTGGGGCACACTCACGAGGACATTGATCAAAGATTCAGTATTATTTTCAACGTATTGAAGAGGAAGGACATAGATACATTGGAAGAAATGCTTCAATTGGTGGAGAAAGGGACATCCTATACAGAGGCTTTTGTAAATGCTCGCAAACTTGAGTATGTCCGGAATTGGAAAGCATTTATCATGCCTCACTTACTACGAGGGGGAGAGCAATTGACAAGAATAACGTTTCCACACCATATGAGGTTTTACGTGGAGAATGGAGTGGTTCGTGTACAACATAAGCATTTATGTTCAGACGAGTGGAGTCCAGCAGGAGGACATTTGTGTTTGACCTCACTACCGAGTATGTCAGAGAAACCGGACATTGCAGAGGTATTTGCAGCAGACCAAAGGGAATTGAAAGCATTGGACGAGTTCATTGCATATAAAAAGAAGTTGGTGTTAAGAGGCACTGACCCGATCAAGAATGCTAAAGTTGTAGAGAAGACCTCTAATTTCAAAGAGTACTTAGAAGGTTTCCCACAGTGGAATAAAGAGGGCATCCATGATTTACCATTTTGGCCCAGCGATGTATTGAACGAAAACCAGGATGGAAGTTCACATCCACATGAAGAAGAACAAGCTACAAATTCAAGTGTAGCAAGCGATGTAGATAGAAACACAACAGGGAGTGCAGCCATTGACTTGATTATAGCAACAATGCCTAATCCAGAGAGGAGGGGATACTTTGGACCGCGCAAAGAAAGACCTGTACAAGAAGTAACTCAAAGAGTGACGGGAGGGAGTAGAAGACGCAGAAGTAATGAACCAACAGCAGCAGTAGTAAGAGATGCAAATGAAAATCCCTTTCCTCCGTTCAATCCAAAGGACGATGTCATTGTAGGCCAATTTGTGGCTTTAACTGTGGAGTTGAAAGAAGTCAGAGAAGGAGTACTATTCTATATAGGGAAGGTGCTGGAATTTGGTCAAGGAAGGTGGGCCTCAAAGATGAAAATCCTGTGGTATTGGCCTACTATGACACTTGAAATACAAGGAGAAGCAAGTAGTAACAGAGTGAGGTACACGAATTGCCTGGAATCCACATGGGAACCGTCTGGTGAGAAATTCACGTGGATTGACAAGGAAGCCACAATATATTCATGGATGGATGTCCCTCATCGAGGAAGAAATGGTAACATAATAGGTTCAAAAATTATAATGCATGGTGTGCAAAAAGAAGGGACAGTGATCATTCCAGCTGAGGCTAAACCGCATCTTCTAGAGTACATGGCAATGCAAATGGAGGACCTAGATGACGCACGTTTACAAGCTGATTTGCATATGTATTAGAGAAATATTATGTCTCGCTATGCATAATTAGCCTTCTAGTTGTAGGAAGGTAGATGCAATACAATGAGAAACGTACAGTAATATGCTTCGAAAATAGTATGGACTAGAAAGCATAGAAGGTTTTCATAGAGAAAATTAGAAGTGTGCATGAGTATGACAAATATTCATTGGCCAATTTCTCTGAAAATGAATAAATGATGCTTTCAAAAAATTGTATCCCCCTCAATATTTGATTTTGACATTTGTACATAGCGTACGAGCCAAGTGCAATGTTGCACCCCCTAAGTGCAAAAATGTCTAATTCCGTGCTTCAGAAGCACAAAATTACAAAGAAAAAAGGGACAAGAAAGTCTATAGAAACTCCATTAGGAAAAAAATGTGCCCTCAAAAAGATTGCTTTACAATAAAAATTCTCTTCAATGGTCGGAACTCATAGCCCCTTTGAGGGACAATAGCCACTATTCATCATCAATGATGAATAGTGGCCACATTAAAAAATAAATTAAAATTCTAAAATATAATAATAATAAATAAATAAATTCAAAAATAGTAGTATGACGTGGTTGCACAAATGCTACATCATATTCAAAAATTTATAATTTTATATTTATTTTATTATTAACTTTTTTAATAATTTTAAAATAATTTAAGTACCCTGTCTTGTGTTGATCAAGAGTATGGTCAAGGATGCTAATATGTAGGGACACACTTTCATTGGGAAATCTTTCATTGGAATTCACTAATTAGAATTCATTGGAGGGAGCATCTTGAGTGAGGTAGAGGCACTTATAATTGATTACTTAAAGGATTATCCAATAGATCATGAGCAATTTAAGCCGCAAGAAATTTTTGCATGTAGGAAGATAGGAAATATGGGGATTGTAGTTTTCATAATGTTATTTCTAAAATTGAAATTATTGGGAATTATGGGAGCCAAAAAGTACTCATAACCCATAGCCAATCTCTAGACTCTTTTAATTCTGATCACCTAAAAATTGCTTTTCAACTCACTATTTCTTACTTTCTTATTCACTACTTTGAAACATGTGTCATAACCACATAAGTCCCAACCTTGATATGGTTATGACACATTCCAAGCTTTTCAACCTTGATTGGAAATAGTGCACCTTACATGTTGGCTATGGGTCATGGTTGATAGTAAGTGCCTCTACTTCAATACAGAGGGATAGTAGACAAAGGGATAGTAGACATTGCCACGGGCATTGCCATTTCCATATAAAGATGAATAGCCATTGACGTTTCTTTAAGTCGAGTTTACAACCAAAGTGCGAATGGAAGGCCAATCGAGTACACTATCTCAAATTCAAGAGAGTTTGCAAGTAGTTTCCAAACATGAGTTCTTGATTTTTGACCATCAATTCCTCCATTCTTTTCATGACACATGTACTTGGTTTGGAGTGCTAAAGTGAACAAGAAGTAGTCTCTTAAATGAGTGGTTTTGGAATAGTCTACACATTGGACATGGGTCTAGACCAACTTTTGCCTTCCAATGTTCATAGTAATTTTGGTTTAAGTGATAAAATTACCAAATTTTGGCAATCTCCATCACTTCTATCTTTGCACTTTTGAAAATATTTACTTTGATGTGCACTGCTCCAGATTATGGCCACAAGCCTACAATTGATTATATGGGGAATTTCATTAAAATGGTGATATTCCATGTGCCATTTTCATAGTGTGTCATTTCCACAATTCAGACCGGGTGATCTGAAATCTATTAGTTTACTAGATTTCAAACCGCCTAGTCTGAACTGTGGGATGTCAAAGTCACAAAATATTCATCATTTTAATTAAATTTCCCATTTATTTGGTCGGTTATGGGTGACTCTACTATATATATTTATACTGAATGGGAATGTTTAGATTGGAAGTTGAATGTTTGAGGAGTTGGTAGCTTATTAGTGGTTGTTGACAATATAGCACTATTAATATAGAATATAGTATAAACTATAAAAGAGTTGACCCATTTCCAACCATCAACCCATTTCTCATAGCTTAAATTCTTCTATTCTTTATTAGTTCTATTGTAGGTGCTAGCTCACTTACAACATGGCCAATAGAAGTAGCAGAAATGTCCAAGATGCGTACATGTATTAAAAGTATAAAATGATCACAACATGTACATTAAAAGCAACAATGATCACCTACATTGGTTTTGTAAATAGCCTATGGTTGGAAATTGATTTGCTTATAGATTAAGAATGGGACAAATAGAATCTTCATAAAAAAAATTCATGATAATTTTGTTTTTGAGGGACAAAATGTCAAAAATTATTAATCCTTCTTAAATCTCTTTCTTTACATGGGAATTTTTTTTTCCCTCAACCTTCTCCATAGCACAGATGGCTGAATCGCTTAAGTGGTTGGAAATAGGTCGTCATCTTGATAAGAAGTGCATCCTGTGCAAAAAAATGAACCTTTTTTCCAACCTCAAAAATTTAGGCACAAACATCCCAATACAATGATGACAATGAGCTCAAAAAATGCAATTTATTGCATTAACAACATTAAAATCATGGATTCTCAAATACAATTAAACATTTCAAAACCTAGGTTAAATAATGCCTTTGAGGCTGATCAATATTCAAGCATTGATCATGATTAGTTGTTGTCTTTTTGAAACTAACATGGCACCATTCCTTTAGCAACCTATTACCATTGCCATTTCAAGTTGCAACTTAGAACCTTCTCTCCTTTCAACCTGCTTCCCCTACCCTTGAATTATGAAAAATAAAGGTTGTGATTGAAAAATGTACAACTCATTATGTATTAGATAACTTATTTGCCGCAAGCGCGTCTCATTAGTTATGTAATACATAAGATAAACCATCCTATTGTGGTCAAAATTAGGAATTTAGCCACATGTTGTTGCTGAAATCTTTCAATTTTTTTCCCACATACAAGCAAGTGTGAGAAATCGTGAGAGCAATCGAAATTGTATTTTTTCAACAAAGTATGAATTTGTTATGAATTTTTGAAGTGTTCAGCCCAAAAGAGTCTGTAGATCATTCCATCATCAACAAAATCTGACTCCACGATGCTCATGTCATTCACCCAAAGTAGTTATGAATATTTTCTAAAAAAGAAAAACTGAAAAGTCATTTTTGATATTGAATTCCCTCTAAAAAGTTGAATCCTCCTAATGAGGTCATTAATCAATCCATGACTGTCATTTCTTATATGCATTAAGGCCAAAATTTCACATAATGAAAAAAAAGCACTCCCTAGTTCACCACAATGGGTCATCTGACCACAATGGGCTGGTTTACCTTAATCACCCAAACTACCCATGTTGGTTCTTCAATCTATCATCTGTGCTGATTCAATTCGCTACACTAAAATTGGTAAATAGTGTTGGCTACACTAATTGTCAACAATAACACTAATTGTGATTTGCAAGGTTAATGTTAGAACATTATTTACCCATTCTAACACTATTTTAGCTCTATAGTAAAATTTGGTCATTTCAACATTTCTACGAGAGTGCATTTAGTGTTAGATGGGAACAAAATATAGAAGTTGGAATGGTAATATAATAAGTTAAGGCAATGATCCAATTCACTACAACACTAATTATCACCCAACACTATTTACCAATTTTAGTACTCCAATGGCTTGGCAGGTTCACACTAGACTGACACTGGTGCAATCCCATTTCAGCTCCAGTATGACTGTATGATCTTCTCCTGCCGCCCCTTCCGTCATCTGCCAGCTCTGTCGTTCACTATTTCAGGTCGTCGTCGCCATCTCCGCGGAACACATCGAGTGCTGGACGTCGATTTCTCAAGCAGAACCGAGCAATAACAGCCAACGTTGTTAATGCTGGAATGCCCAGACCCAAGCCTAAGCCTAATGCGAGATGCAAATCCGGTGGCATCGCAACACCAGTGGCGGGAGGCAAAACCGGTGACATAGCAACACTAGCACAGTTACAGCAGCTCAGATTTCGCAATGTGGCGGTGCCCTCGCCGAAGTTACTTGAACAGACGATGTTTGAGATGTTTGCTTGATTGCACGTCTTATTCGATGTCTACAGTTCCGTCACAATCCATGTCAACATACAGAACTAGCTTGTGTTTGTTTTTTAAACCTGATCTCTAACAGAAAGAGAGAACAACTCGGACGCTTGTTGTGTTATTTCATAATTCATTAAGATAGGAGGTCCATAATGCACTTGGGCATCCTGTAACACAAGTACATTTTGCTTTCTCATTGCACTAACAGTGCACAAATACTGTACGTTTCAGGAGGTCAATGGATGCTTTTAATGCACATTGCATTTCAACTACAAAACTTCATGTAACTAATTCCATGAAACTCCGAAAAATATGAATTGATTTGAATTAGATGCCAATTCCATGTGTCTTTCAAGGAAGATTTACTAAAAAATATTTCAAGAAGTTTAACCTTCCTAGATTATTTTCAGCTCTTAAATGGGGCCTCCTAACTTGATGGGTCCAATTCATAACATTCTTGAACTTCAAGGGAGTTGGACCCTTTGCTTCTCATGAATCAAGGTTTTATGAATCAAGGCTCCTTCCATTGTAAAAAATCTTGAATACAAGTTAGCCTATGAATTGTGAGCCATTGTAGCATGAATTATTCTTGTTACATAAAATATTGTAGAAGGACCCCCTAGCCTTCCTATTCAAGAATGTTATGCAAGTTTCTCCTCTAATAAAGGTAAGTAATAAAAGTATGCAGTCTTGGAGTCACTCATACTTCATTTAGGATGTTCATTTGGAATCCACAATAAACATATTTTTTTTGTTACGCCAACCCAAAATACAATTGGAGTCGTTTTCTCTTTGTTAGTTTATTTCAAGATTCTTTATAATAGACCTTGTAACTCTATATGAGTGATACCATATGATTATTGAACACGCTAGAAATAAGTAGCTTTATGAGAGGTCTTGTTCTTTGAGCATTGGTTTGCTTTAGAAGTGAAATTCTACTCAAACATTTTTATAAGGTGGTTGTTTTCAATGTAAAGCCTCTTTCCAATTGGTCCAAAATACAATTTAGTGTTGACCTATTAGTTGATTGAAGCAACAATGAAACAATTGATAATGGATGAGGAAGGATTTTTGTTGTGTAGTCTTTACATACCTTATTGAGATAGGTTGTTGTATTAATTCCTACGGACGCATTGAAATTGGAAATGAGAGTTCCTCTATGTCTTATAGCTTGTTCGATTGTCTTTCCAAGAATTCCGTAGACTTTCAGCAACTTGGTCTTGAAGATGTTGATGGCCACAACCCCCAAGAGCTCTCCATTTCTACTAAAAGCTAGAATTTCATGCAATCCCATATTAAATTAGTGAAAGTGATCATAGACCTTTAAACATATAAATAGCAAGTACTATTGAAGAGGGGGTGCATTTTACATGGAGTTCATCACATACGTATACTAACTATGTAGTTTTGAGGAAGATATTATTTTTGGAATCAAGTATCTTTGGTTCCCTATTATTACATTATTCTCTCTAAAACAACCCAATAAATGATACCCTTCTCTTCATTTTAGTTTCATTTTAATTTTGTTGGGATATGCTATCTTCATTCTAAATATTAGAATTGATCACCACTTCACAACAATGCACTTCAAAACTCCTACACCACCATGAATTCAAGGCATTGCATTTGACATGTTATTTGTCATCATAAAACAATATGCATACAAAGCATTGCATTGTGTCATGTTTTCATTAATTGGCCAATCAAAATTAAGGTGGATTATTACTCATATCAATAATCCTCCTCACTTTATACCCTCTAGGTCTACGTCCTTTATTGCAAAGAAAGGCATGGAATTATGAAGCATTGAAACCTAATCCATGACGCCAAATGCAAGAATTTGAAGTTGAGAGGTAGTGTCTCAACGGTTGACGCTGACAAAGGTTAGAATCTGTAATGGCACTTGCAATCCACTAAAAAAATCTAGTTCAAAATGAAGAAATGCAACCAACGGAAATTCAAGTGCACAAATTTCCCCTCTCAATCGAAGTGCAACATTGAATCTTGAAATTTTGATCTGTGCTTGTTATGATTTATTAGCCAAAACAACCTTGAACAGATCGAGGACAAGTGGTTTACCAAAATGAATCCCATTCTACAATCATGTTCCAGTTGATGATGAGTAATGCAAATCCCATACCTGCTTTACTGAGGGTGAAGGTTCTGTTATCGACGTCGGAGTAGTCCTGGTACTCGATACTATAGTCAATCCCATTGTTTACATAAGTCGAATAGACGGTGGCCACGAAAGAATAGTACGCTTCCAAAGCAAGCAACGGATTTCCGAAAACAGAGTCGTCTAGGATCTCGAAATATCCTCGAGCAGCGCGCAATTGACTTGCAAGAGAGGTGGCATTGATGTTTAGGGGACTAGGAGGAATCATGTACAAGAACACGCTAATGTTGTTGTTCTTGATCAAGTCCCACGGTAATGCGGCATTGTTTATGGCATCCACAGCTTGTCCATTGTTGTCCGTGATCAATAATATCACCTATTGCATCACAAATGTCCCAATGGACATCACATTTTATACCCACCACATTTGAGTACTCATGACGAGATTCTCTTTTTTTCAAATTCATTAAAGGTTTTGAACGACGTTTGTTTTGTTCTTCAATTGATTCGCGTGATGTAAATTTAGTAGGATGTGTGATACATTATTTACCGTAAGAGCAATTGAATTGGTCATTTTGGAACTGTGAAATCTCTACGTAAAATTGAGTATTATAGCAGGTGGAAAATGTTGAACTATGTCCTACACATGGGAACCTAACATGTCCAATTTTTCACATGGATATGAAGTAACTTCACTATGAACTTCTGACAGTTAAGCGGACAGTCATATATTTCAACCGAGGTCGAATGAGAAGAGATGAAGTTTTAGATACGCATAGTTTGTGGTATCAAGAATTTTTAAATATGGTGCCATTCAAAGGTTTATAGCTAAGTATGCATAGTGACTACATCACAAAAGTCCCTTCGTGTTGAAAGTCATTTGTTTAAGTGGTGCTTTGACTGACCGATGGATTAAAACCAAACATGACATTGTTATTGAGCCTTTGAATATTAACTTTAGGTAACATTTTAGAATGTTCAAAGATTAAAATTGAAAATAATACAAAAGTCATTTCAAAACATTGAAATGGAAGTGAAACCATGCCACTTAAGTATTGACCTCATCAATCAATTGAAACATCATTAAAATAGTCGATAATCAATGTGGAAGGGCTTTGGGTTGACTGAGTAGGGGTAAAGAAGTGCAGACCTTCAGATAGTCGCTTGAGATATTCGTACTACCAAAGCCTGCATAAGATGTGATTACTTTGCTAACTGCATCCGTGATGTTGTCATTGCCAGGGGGATCAGGTCTCCGATTTGGTGAGGAAAGCGTTGCGGTGAAAATTCCGAAGTCAGGGTGGGTGGAAGTATCGGTCACCGGCACCTGTAGAAATGAAAGGGTAACAAGAAGACCCACTTGAGTTCAAACTTTGGAAATAAAGTAAATTCCTTTCAATGGTATCCATTGACCCAACCAATGACATTCTACATTGTAATTGCATATCGGACCACAAGATTCATGAGTCTGGAATCCAGTCTACAGGGGCAACCTACACCATTGAAATTTTTTTGTTTTCCTGCTCTCTTCAGTTGCCACAAGACTTGCATACTCTATATTAGTAGTAAGAAAAAAACTTGGCATGGAGGATTTCAAGGATACTATGACTTACTGGTTGAGCAGCGGAGAAATTCACATTGTTTTTATCGAATGTGAAGATGTTTATATAGTCATCTTGGGTGGTAGTATTCAAAAAAGACTTGGTGATTCTAAAGGTTGTTGCCAAGTTGTTATCACTTGTGGATGGGTAAGTATTGGTCATTGAAGACCCACTGTCAATGAGTACCATTACGGCTTTCTTCACGTTTGTCGTTGATGCAAGGTACCTGTGGAAAACACATTCAACCAAGGGCACAATTCTAAGCGCTAGAAATTGTGACAATTGTGTCGGATGGAATCTCTAGTGTGTGAAAAATTTCAAAGATGTTGAGGATCATGCATGTCTTACAATCTTACATAGTGTTGATTCATAAAAATTGGCTTACCATAATCTTAGACGAGGATCATAGCTACTGCAGTCTGCTTCATCCTGCAAATAACATTGTGCAATTCTTTCGTTACTGAATAATACAAATACAGGTGTTTTTATGCACTGAAAACTAGAAAAAACAATCACGTGTGTCACCATTGCTTAAACCTTCGTTTTAGTCTGTTGTAAAATACTATCAACAATACTTTGCATTATTTTGCAACACTGCTACAATTATTACCATTCCTGGAAAGATCCGAAAGGTGCCATCAATGGAGCCGAAATACAGTCGAAAGAAGTCGGTGTTATTTGAATGTTTTTGGAACAATCTGTCCAAGTTCCTCTGAGCACAAATTTCTCGAAGTTGTCTCGGAGAAATATAATCCTTCGTCATAGCTTGGACTCCTGGCACTCTGTCATCAAGATTGCAAATAAATCACAATGATTATATGAAACTTGCCATTGACCGCATACCCACAAGGCAAGTTTTTAAATGGTTTAATGGAGAATGAAGAATTTCATTAAAATGGCGCCATTCCGCAACTTTGGCAATTTTTACAGGTTAGTCCACACCGACTGAAATCTATACCTATCTTTGATTTCAATTTGAAATCTATATTTGTCCTAGATGACAACTTTTACAGTTTCGACTAAAAGTGGTGCATGCAATATGCCACTTTCATGGAATTCCCCAAATTAGCAAATTTCAAACTGCATTAAGTGGTTTGATGCATCTTGCAATGACTTCAGAAATGGAGTCGAGAAAAAGGGTTTAACCCTGAAAGAATGGACTTGTAACCATCGAAATCATCCCTTTGCTACTGTGTGAAGCATTCCCTTACAAAATTGCAAAAGCACTCATTGAAAGTCAAACTACTTTAGAATATTTCTTCTTTTTCACAACAAAATTCACAACAAAATTCCTAGGATGAATAACACTTCTGTCCTACTGGAAGGATGCCAAACGTCCTCGTTGACCTTCGAGGATTCATGACGTACTTGGTGGTAAGTATCTAAAGTTATATGACGTACTTGGTGGTAAGTATCTAAAGTTATATTGAAGACAAGTGCTTCCCATTAACCGCACATCCTCAAAGCTGCACAAAGTAATTTTCGCTTGCCTTCAGAGTCGAAGTTGGTCAAACGATATACTTTCTTGCGATGCAAAGATTGATGATAAATTTCCGATGAAGCGGAGAAGCTTTCTTACAAGATGAACAAAAGTTTCTTGCAACTAGTATGGGGAATGCCCGGTACAGCACACGGCACAGTCCATTGGATGCACGGTACTGCAACCGACAAATTAAACTGCAGGGTGCACCGTGTACTGCGCAGTGCACTTTGCAGAGTTCCCCTCATACCAGGTAGGATTTGCACACACACTACTGGAGAATTGTGCAGTCAATGGCATATCTACTGTTTATTCAGACAGTGGATTTTCTCAGAGAATCTCCTCACTATTCTTTTCAACAGACGGATTCAGGATGGAAATCAAGTTACCGACAGACCTTAGAAAGCTTCTGGAGAAATCGAAGTTTCTCCACGGGCAGTAGTCTTTACAATTGGTGTTCTGGAGAACTCCTTGGCATGCATAGCCGGTACGATTGGCACTCGTCAGGGGGCATGCGAGCCGGCTACAGGTAGACTCAGCATTACAAGTACTCAGCAACTCTGCAATTTGCACAAACGAAAGGATGACTTCTTTGCAGTCAATGAAATACTCAGTACTAGCACAAAAGAGTTCGCCGTGAGATCGAAAGACAACTCAATGTTGAGGTGGAATATTCATACCACAAGAATTGAAAGCATTGGCTTGCACTTGGTTCACAAGCTCTAGAAGATTGGCTTCTGTTTGGTTGAGAAGATCATCCGCGTTGAGCGATGTTTGAGCACTTCCTCTCAGGACCAGGCCCAACAGAACCAGAATGAAGAATCGAATGGACAAATCCATTTGTGTACAGTACCCTCAGGCTCACAACAGTCTGTACTAAAGAGATCGAAAAAATCCAAGCTATAATGCGGCGCTGCTTTAAATTTCACTACAAACCCATCGCAGTGGAGGACACAAAACTGGGTCAGATTCCAGGCTCGCTTGATCTCTGTGACTTGTATGCAGCACTACTCATGGAACTCTCAACGGTTAGGTGCGTCAGATGCACTAGAGTTTCTACGTGAAGAGTATGTGAACACTAGCTGCAATACATGCTGTCACTATCGTTGGGATAAGCCTAAGCAATCTTGTGACGCACTTTCTTCAATGATCGCATCAGCATGTCTTGGCAAAGGAATTGAGCACGTGCCGCAATGGAAAATGGATCAAAAGCCGGAAGAATCATCACCAGGGAATCATCGAAGACAGAGTTTGGATAGCAAAATGGGGGGAGAGCTGGCTGTACCCAAGTGACGTTTGGAATTGCCTAAAATTGTCCTACAAGCTAGCCTTGCAACCTGGAGGGTTTTTTCCCGCGCTTGTCATGGATGGAAAGAACTGCTCCAGGGCTCTTTTGGGACGTCAATTTGCATTTCATGACCAACACTACCTACTGTAATAATTCAATTCGGGGTCTCATTGAGGGTCTGTGATTCCAAACCTAAATTCGAAATTTTCAAATTTTATCATCTGCAATGGGTGATTTGCAGTAGATAACTTGTTCCTTCGTATTCCCTGATGTTAAAATTCGTAAATTCCAAATTTTTGACCTCTCTACGAAGGCTCGTAGCACTGGTATAAGTTAGTCGGGAGTCCGTGATAGCAGAGTGTTTGAATCTGGTCTACTTTGGACAGGTGCCACCCACTCACCCACAGAGCCAGTTGACTTTTATTGCCAACTTTAGTTTGGGGGAGGATTTTCAAATTAAGCGTTGATTCTTCTAATTTATCGAATCAGTGAAATGAGAGACCGAAATAGCTGATACAAAAATAAGGCCTCAAGACAGCGGGTTATGCTATATTTCAACGAGAAGGCGATAAGCATTCGTCAAAGCCACTGAATTTTTTATTGGCGAATTGTCGCCAGAACCCCCCTGCTTTGGGGGGGGTGGCTACTCTTACAAATGGGCAAAAATGTGGATGAAATCACCAAAGTTCTCTTAAAAAAATACTAGTGATAGCCAATATTTGGATGAAAGTAACTTATAATAGATAAATTATGGATGAGAAAATTAAAGTGCATGATTCTATCCATTTATTCCTTCCTTGGTTACTAACATTCTAGGGCACCAGTCGTGCTACCAAGGGAAAAGCTTAAAAAATACACTGGTCAACGCACACACACCCTCGAACAAAAGGGGGGGCTGTCAGTGGGTGGCCCCTTCCCTCCAACCCGGCCCCATCCTGCCAGCCCAGCTCTCACCCAAGTCTCCCCCTTCTAGCCCGGGCCAAGTCTTCCGCCCTGCCAACCCAAGCCTCTCAGACCTCTCTCCTCCAGAAGTCCAGATCATCCTCCCAGACCACCAAAGGCATAATAATTTTGGATAGGTAGAATTTATTGATTTCATTAGTATTTTAGAGCCATGAGGAATTCAATGTTGTTTTTTGTATTGTACATAATTGAATTTAATTATTTTTAATGAAAGAAAATAATAGAGTTTTCATTAAGTTAATTTCTTCAAATTCTCGATGAATATTTGAATATGATTTGATGAGAATTCAAAAATTTTAATACTAAAAGTTTCAAGTATCCCCTAAACAATCAACGAACATATTTTGGTCTTTATGAGAACTCAGCCAACCTCCATTGACTTTATGATTTGGAATTTTTACATGAAATTATTAGAGTGCATGCTACTCTTCATAATGTACTTGAGAAATCTTATTTCATGTCATTCTAATAAATATTGCAAAAGTTAGAAGGATATTTTTCTTTTGAATCCTAAACCAAGTAACTAAATATACATTGTAAAAAGATATTAATTACTTTTTGGCATGGTTGTCATACTTGACAAGTTACTATTCATTTTTTGTCATGTAGGACGAGTTACTGTTCATCAAATGTACTTGAGAGGTACATTTGATGAATAGTAACTTGTCCTACATGACAAAAAATGAATAGTAACTTGTCAAGTATGACAACCATGCTTTTTGGGTCTTTTGTAGATTCATAAGTGCTCAAAAAACATTCAATTCCAACTAATGATGTAAAATTTATGAAGAGTATTAGTTTGCAAATAATGAAGGTAGAAAAAACACGGGAAGTCATCTTTTGTTCTCAATTTTGAAAATTTAAAAATTGATATTAAATTAAAATTAAAATTTGTTAATAGTTTACTAGGACATTGTCATAATTGGGATTAAGAATTTTTAATTTCTTGTAGAAGCTCTTTACAAATTTGTTTTCTTTTTTATTCAATATTTATTTATATTTTATAAATTTTTTAAGATGAAGATGAAAAAATTTTGGGTTAAAATTTTTTACATATGTTTTCAATCCATTTCCAACATATTAACAAATTGCACAAGTTATAGGACATAATTACATGTTTTTTTGAATAATATTGAAAGGCAAGACTTCAACTTTCAAAAGGGCTACAAATGCTTACAATTCTAAGTTTTCGCATATTTAACTTCCAATCTACAAGGATATTCATTTATAAAGTTTGAAACAATGTACTTGAACAAGTTAACCCTTGAATGTCGAGGGGTAACCTTAAATATCTTCATTTTGTATAACCGTGTGAATCATTGGATTACGAAATAGCAAAAGCACCTATTGGAAGTCATAATACTCTAATCTTCCTTTTCCAAACCCAATCCCAAGGATGAATAGTTACACTTTTGTCCTACATTCAAACATTCCTTGTCACCCATTGGACGTTTCTGAGTCCGTGTTGACATTCAAGGGTAACCAAAGGACACTATGGTTAAATTTCTTAAAATAAATAAATTAAAGGACCATTAATACATTCAGAAGTAATTGAAATGGATCAATACATCCAATTTGGTATCCAAAATTGATATGCCTTTGGTGGTCTGGGAGGATGATCTGGACTTATGAAGGACGGATGACTTGGCCCGGGCTAGAAGGGGGAGAGTTGGGTGAGAGCTGGGTTGGCAGGATGGCCACCTGTCCACTGACAGCCCCCTCTTTTTGCTCAAGGGGGGGTGTTTCACGTCCGGCTTCATCAACTTGCGGTACGTGCTCACCTGGGACTACAATAACTTGTAGATACAATAGGCTTAATCCCTGAGCGCCCCAGTGCCTCAAATATGGCCTCTCAAAACTCAAAGATCTCCTTGTTTGACCATTATAATCTTTTTAATGGTACAGTAAAAGGACGTGTCCTTTTCCCTACAGCTCCGGCCCTATCTCTACTATCAATCGGTACAGTCAATTTATGTGGATCTCATTTCACATGATAGTTTGATTGGAATGAATTGAGAAGGATCCGAATTTTGGCAAATACAGTCTGGGCGCTCAGGGGTTAATACCGCTTCTACAGGATTCATACTTTGTTCATCACAATTAGCCTGAATTTCAGTAGGACACTGGCAGATTGGCTGGTTTAGCAATCTCTGCATACTTCGGCGACACTCTAGTCTGAAGTGGGATTTGATGAAGTTTGAAAGAAAAGCAAGTTTTTCTGTCAACATATATGGGGGGATGGAGCCATGCGGAGATCTGGCTCTATTTTGGATAGAGAGTGAAACCTGACTCACTTAAGGATGAGATTGTACTTTCCTTGCTTTGTATGTACTTCCAAGTCCCGGGCCATTTACAGGCCATCTGCATTCTTCTCTTTGCAATGATGAAATATTTTATATGGGCCAAAATGAAATATTTTATTTCTGTCAGGTGAAATATTTTGTTTCTGTCAGATGAAAGAAAAAGAAAACTTCAAATAAAAGTTTTACATAAATCTTGCTTCCGCACGAAGTCTGTGCAAGTTCCAAATCTAGCGCTGCGACAACCTC
Source organism: Climacium dendroides (assembly GCA_950106755.1). Taxonomy (NCBI): domain Eukaryota; kingdom Viridiplantae; phylum Streptophyta; class Bryopsida; order Hypnales; family Climaciaceae; genus Climacium; species Climacium dendroides. Next base: position 2,623,395 of record OX467092.1, read on the forward strand.
CGTGAGATTTACTGAATAGTCTAAGCCATGAAATCACATTTTCATTTTAAAGGCCTACTTTGGCAAAAGACATTGATTTGATTCTTTCATGCAATATGAAAACTCAAAAACTATGCCAAACAATTATATTTTGTTGTTGTTGGTAAGGTAACAACACTTTATTGTGTTCAAATATCAAGGTTTTGAGCACGGCTTCTATTATTGAACTATAGAAGCTTTTGTTGAGTCTCATTGATAGTCAAAAGGAGATCTCAGAGTTTCTTAAAATGTAATTTTTGATGTTGAAGTGAATAAAATAATTATGAATTTTTAAAATGTTGAAAATAGATGTACCTAATATTGATACAAACTCTCTTAAAAGGAGGCATTACATTTTGGGCAAGAATCTAAATGGGATTGTTTTACAAACAAATCACAATTAAGGTAACTACACGTAAAATTGCACGAATAAGCTCTGTGGCATGACAATATGCTCTACAAATGAACAACAATTTTTGCACTTTGGTGAAGGATTGTGAATCAAAATGCAAGTGGTTTCATAATTTTTGAACACATTGTGAATTGATTACAAAATTTCAAAGATGCAAGGTTTAGGATGCTAAAAGTGTCATGTAGGTGATGCCAAAACGCATTTGATGCACATGAAGAAGTTAAAGCAACACAAAGTGTACCCAAAATTATAACATATATACCTATAGTTTGAATACCTTATAATTATGGAAGGTACTTTTAACATAGGTACCTATAATATAAATATCATATAGCTATGGAAGGTGCTTATAACATAGGTACCTAAAATATAAATGTTTACAATGTAGGCACTTATAATATAAATATCCAATAACCATGGAAGGTGCTTGTAACATACATATCTATAATATAGGCTCCTATGCTCAAGATCTTAAGCTCACATACAAAATTAGATAAGACATTAGAACAAAACTCCATTTTACTTGACAAAAACAGTGATTTACTTGTCAAATTGCGTTTTACTTGACAGAAACTACATTTTATTTAACAGAAAAGTGTAGGATTGGTTTTGTTGAGTTCTCCCTTTGTAACGCAAAATTTTGCGTTTCAACATTTCAATGCAAAATTTGACAAGTAAAACGCAGATTTTTGACAAGTAAAATGCAGAATTTTGTGTTGGAATGCAAAACGCATCGTTGCAAAGGGAGAACTCAATAAAACCAATCCCACACTTTTCTGCCGGATAAAATGCAGATTTTATCAAGTACAACAAGATTTTCTTCTAGTGAGATTTTGGCCAAAATTTGTTTCCTACATGCTATGGTACAAGCCCAATTTGCACCCAAACATTTATTGCTACCTAATATTTATTATAAAAAGTAGTTTGGAACATTGAATATATATATTTTTTAAATTATAAAAATCAATATTAAATTTAAGCTTTCCCCCATTGCCAACAGTCCCTACCATAATCAATGTTTAAAAGAAATTATACCATTTTTGTCTTAAAAAAATTATACCGTTTAAACATTGTTTTTTTGACAATGATTTATACTATTAGAAAAAATCTCAATTCTTATACAACATGAATGCCAAAACTTTTGAGTATATACAAATTCAAATCATTCCCAACTTCCTTCTCCATTCAAATAACACTTTGTATCTAAAAACACACCTTCTACATCTAGGGACCAAATGTGTTTGAGTCCCACTAGGTTAAAAATTCTAATCAATCCCTCATGTTGACTTTGCAGTGTATTTTCAAAAATGGTGATGTTCAAGTGTTATGTTAAAGTGGTGTTTGTTGTAATGCCTCTACTTTAAAAGTGCCCTTTGCAATAACAACATAGATGTTTTTAAAGCATCCTAGTTCTATTTTCATACTTCAAAGATTCATAATTAATTCAACAAGAGTCCACAAAATATGAAACAAAGTAGGTTGAATTTGATTTCTTATTTTCTTTTGAAGAAAACTAACAAAAAAATGTTAAGAAGTATGCAACCCTTTTGAAAATCCAGATTGGTACTTTATGAAACACTTTATAATTACATCACATTGTACACTTCAATCCAAGTGGGAAGGAGACCCACCCCAAAATAACTTAAATGCCCAAGGCCTTTTTTGAGCTTGTAGGAATTTGCTCTAAATAGAATAAAAAGCCAACATTTTGATAAGTTGAATCATTTAAAAAAAATTGTACCATACAAATTCAAACTAGACATTTTAGAGATCACATATTAGGAAAAAAACCCACAACAATATCACTTGTGAATTGAAAGATTATAATGTTTGATCAAATTGCAATAGTGATTGGAAGTCTTTCAACCCTCTTTTCATATGTCAAATCTAAAAAGTTGATCACCAAAAAAATCTGAGAATAAAGGGACTAACATGCATAAATCCAATCAATTCATGGCTTCTCAAAATCTACTCTACAATTTTTTTTAAATGAATTTCTAATTGCAATGTACACCCTTGCACAAAATCTTAAATAGAAAAACATAATCAATCATTCTCAAGATCAAATTTTTGATGCTAAAACTAAACTTCAAAAATAGTTTTTGAAAAATATATAAACTACTAAAAATAGGAGCTTGGTTAGGTTTTAATTAACTTCAAAGTATTGTCCACACCAAAATTTGGTGCCTCGGGCATTTAGGGGTTAAAATGGACTCCCGGCCAAGCCCCACGGGAAAAGAAGCCCACGGGATTGGGTTCCCTATCTTAACCCCTTAACCGTGAACCCAAGCTCAACCCTTCAAACTCTGTGATTAGGGCTTGGATCGGCATGAAGGCAAAACCGTCGCTGCAAAATCTAAGATGGATTGCTGTATTTCCAACCCCCGTTTCGAATAAAGGAGCTTCAAGTGTTAGACGACGAAGGCCACGAAGGAAGGAGCACACCGTGTTTTTGCCGTCGTTTTTGTTGCGGGGAATTGCGTGTCGAGATGGCTGCCAATTTCTGGGCGTCCTCGCACTGGTAACAATTCTTCCTGCTCTTCAGGGAGGTCTCAGTTACAGAAGAACGATCCTGTTTCGAATTTGATACTAATGTTTTTCTATGGATGCTGAAATCTGTAGGTTTTGTATACCTGATTGTAATCGGTTGTTGTTGGTTGTTGGTGTCCATTTGCGTAATTAGGGTTTACTGATTTGAGGATCAAGAGTAACGTTGGGGACACTTTTTCTGTCACTTTAATTAGTATGTAGGGGCTTGCTTTCATTGGGAAATCTGTCATTACAATTTACTGGAGAGAGCACTTTGAGTAGTACAAGAAACTAGGCTGAGATCCAATTTTACTTTTAATCCTCTATGTATGATGCAGTTACTCAAATTGGGAGTTTATAGATTAGAAGGGACAGTAGACATCGCCATTTCCATATGAAGATGAATATCCATTGACATTTTCTTAAGTCACGTTTACACTCAACGTGCGAATGAAGGCCAACCAAGTGTACTGGGAGAGATGCGTTGATGTTGGTAACAAGGATCGAATGGGAGACTGGATTAGGTCCCTAATGGCTTCAGTGTCCTCTACCTTAGATTGCTTGTAGCTGTTTATTGATTGTGATGCGGGGATTGGTGGCTGCAGCAAGAAGCTTCTGGATCAAGATGAAGTGAGCAAAGTCGCTCAAGCTGATTCGGATCGGGGTTTCACCCCTGAAGATGTCAAACTGATGAAGATACAATTTTCTTCTTGTTAGTTCTCCCCCTGTTTTACCCTCAGACGCCTCTGTTTCATTCATTTTCAACCCTAGTGTGTGCATTTGCGCTATTTTTACAAAAGTCCTTTCCGGTCGGACTTGATCCGGCGTGCTTCTGGAAAATCTACTGCTTTTTAGTCGTTTTCCCTTTTCTGTTTTTCGTTTTTTCGTTTTTTCGTGGTCATTAGGTGCATTCCTTCCATCATTGTCGCCTCTGTCTTGCAGATATCAAATCAATTGGATCCCATGTTAAAGTTCGTCAACGGTGAGTTAATATGCAATTTTCTCCTACTTGGCTGTATTATTAGTTGTAATAAGTGTCTAGTTAGTGATTCGAGAAGGTCATACCTCAAGAACGTCGCCAAGGTTTAGGGTTTCTTGATTACTGACTACATTAAAGTGGGATTTTTGTTTTTGCTTGGCTTGATGTATGAGGTTTTAGATTTTGAGGAGCTCGTTCTGTAACCACTGACAGGCACTGACTTATATTGGAATGCAGGGTGGTTGCAACGGCCATTGCATATTTTAGAAGAATATATACCAGGTATGGTTTTTCATGTGCTTTTTCATTTGTGCATGGAACATTTTCATTTGAACATGGGTCTAAGTTTACCTTGGTTTACTGCATAATATTTCTGGAATCTGATAACTAAGGCCTGATCTGATTTTAATAACTCTGCTTTTCCTGCTATTGAACACATGATCATCTTCTCTAGGATCTTTGCTCTTATGATGCACATTTTTTTTTGGTTTCTTATGCAAGCACTATATTTCGAATTAGATATATATGGTGCTAATTTGTTTACAATATTTGTTTTCTTGAGTGCAGAAAGAGTTTTTCTGAATTCGATCCAAGGCTAGTTGCACCTACATGTCTGTACCTAGCCTCCAAAGCAGAAGAAAGTACAGTGCAAGCGAAGCTTCTTGTTTTCTACATCAAAAAAGTTCGACCAAACTTCGCGAGTCTCTTTACTTGTAAGCCGGCCCTCTGCTTCTGTCTGAAAACCCGAGAAGATGATCCTGCTCTGTTGAAAAAAGCTTATAACATTTCTGAATCCATTCGTCCTTGAGGAGTCGATGCTTATGTTACTTTGGAGTATCTTGGGTGCATGGGTTTTTTTGTCCGTAAATTAGGATTTTCAGCGCTGGGCACTCTCGTTTTGCTCTGTACTTCGTAGCTCACTCTACTCTTCGGAAGTCTCATTAAGATCGTTTGTCCACTGGGACAGCCAATGAAGATAAAGCGTATCGGTATGACATTAAGGACATTCTTGAGATGGAGATGCGGCTGCTGGAAGCACTAGATTACTACCTCGTCATTTATCACCCCTACCGTCCTCTCATCCAGTAAGTTTCTTCTCTCATGTTACGAATTTACCCTAAAGCAAGATGGTATTATGGTAAACTTGTGCTGAAAGGAGCACCTGTGTATTACTCAAGGACTTAGTGCATGAGACTATGTGACACAGGGTGTTGTTTCAAGTCATCGGGCCGCTTCCAGAATTCTTTCCATTTCTAAAAGTCAATTCGTATGCAGACTGTTGCAAGATGGAAACATGACGGAGTTGACCGTATGCACTTGGTGAATTCCTACACCATCATCGTGAGGAAGAATTTTGATAACCTTGCATGTTTTCATTTTCTTCAATCAAGTTGCTCCTAGAATAGTTTCGCGTCACTTCAAGCATTTTAACAGAAGTATTGATTTTGATTTTTGGGAGATCAGTATATAATGCTGTGGATAGATCTTCGGATACAAGTGCTGAATCTCCTGAGACCAAATTTTTATCGCTCTGTATGAATTTTTATCGCTTTCTGATTGGTCCAACCTAGTGGTAACAGGAGTCCTTACAGGAGATGGGATCAAATCCTTAGCGATTGTAGTATCCTCTAACTTACTTAGCTTTGAAGCATCTCAAAGTGTTTGTTGATCTGACAAACGATGTTGGTATCTTTTGATGCAAGGCAGGTCACTTGTGAACGACTCTTATAGAACCGATCTCATCCTCATGTATCCGCCCTTCATGATTGCGCTTGCATGCATCTACATCGCTAGTGTGCTCAATGAAAAGGACACAAGGTCCTGGTTCGAAGAGCTACGGGTTGATATGAATGTGGTATGGCTCCACCCCCTTCTCTTTGCAATTGTCAGGTTTTACTGCCTTTCGAAATTGAGAAGTGTAATTCCTTGGCCAGCTTGGTATAGATGTTTTTTCAAGGATCCTAAGTTGTCATGTTGTTTGACTTTGTACCAGCCTTCTGGTTGCATACTCTAGTTTGTGAAGTTCCTTGATGGTCGAATCAGCAAATTCTGTAGTTCATGAGCCTGTGATTTTCCCTTTACAATACTTCTTTGAAATGGGACTGTCAGATTAAAAACATTGCAATGGAGATTTTGGACTTCTATGACAACTACCGGCAGATACCTGAAGAGCGCATCAGTGCTGCAGTAAGCAAGCTAATGCAACGAATGTAGCAACAGCAATAGCACATGTGAAATATTTATTCCATTCAGTGCCAGCCTCTGTAAATATGATTTCCTTCAGAACACTATGACCAAGGTTTTGTGATTTGAAAACGCCGGACATGTTTTAAGATTCACATTTTGCACCAAATTATATATGGACTCGTTTCAACGTGTTCACTGCATCATGGTGGACTGTAGTTAACATCCCTTAAGGGTAAATTCAAAGATTCTGAGTGTATTTTGCTCGGAATTATCTGTAGTGATTGCGATCATGAACTTCCTCTCTATTTATGCTGCCCCTTCCCTTTTTTTCGTTCTGAAGTTTGTGTTCTTTTGTGACGGTTCACACTTGGGGATCTGATCTGCCATTCCATTCAGAATTCGACTTGTATGATGGCCTGTTGTGTTCAACCCAAGCTACGTCTTAATGATCGCGTGGTTCTGTTCGTTTTTTAATTTTACTTTGAAATTCTTTTTCTTGTCCCACAAAGTCCGAATCTGATGAAACGGAAAATATGCAAATCCCTTTTTCAAGGGCTTTCCACTGGCACCACAAATTCCGCCATTGATTCCACTGTAGTTGAGATCTTTGCACCTACTCGAATACAATATTCATACAAAAGCAATGCGAGTCAAAGCAAATGGATTGGACAGGAGAGGCTCAGATCTTGTATTACTGGCTCCCTTTCCAACACCCTACTCAAATTTCCTCACTGAGGTAGTTGTACCCATTTCTGTCTGCCCTTATGTAGGGATTTTTTGAAGTGTTCCAAATATGACCCTAAACCCATGGCACATGGTTGAAAAGTAGTAGAGCCTTTAGTGAATGGTTTTGGATCTTTATTGGATGATTTTAATTCTTCTGAAGGTCCTTCAAACATGAAGGTGCTTCAAACATGCATCTGTAGAACACTTCAGGATTTCACTTCAGGATTTCACTTCAAGACTTCATAGAAAATACAAAAATTCTCCAAAAGAAACTAGGAATTTTTTACTCCACCTTTGCACATGAGCTTAAGTGAACGGATTTCAGTATTTCTACCTTGGTTGTAATTTTATCGATGGAGACTCCTCACCTTCGTACAAAGCCTATTTCTTGTAGTTTTTGAAGATGAAATAGCTTTAAATTCAACGACTTCCACCTCATTGATCCAAAACATACGCATCCCTCAGTATGCACCACCACCCTCAAGGACTCTCTGGTGATATGATCGGATAGTCCTTCCTATTTGGTTTGAATTTTGGTAACAAAACTGAAAACAAAGATCCAGTAAGGATCAAGCTCCAAACACGAAAACCAGGTGCTCCATTGAATGGTCAAATGCATTTAGTCTTCATTTTAACACTACTCATAATCCTACACTCTTGAAAAACTACTCAGTTGAATCACAGTTGAAACTATATCGGATATACTAAAGCCGCATGAACAATTAACTCATTCTGTAACAAGATGACCTCCATACTTATTACCAAACTTGCATGACCTGAACATCGTCCTCTTCCAGTTGAACATCAAATTCCTGCAAAGAAAGCGCACCAAACGTGAGCACAAGAATTCACTGCAAAATTAGAAGAATTGAAGTAAAATGTGCATGTTGGGTCGACTTCAAGAAAGAATAACAGTTAAGAATCATAAATGATAGTCTAATGATCTCAATTAAATTCACAAAATCATGCCGTTAGAAGTCTACGACATTAATACCTGCCTAAATGTCGATGGAATGTCCTGAACTTGGTGGAAGCACCACTTATAAAAGATTCACCGTCCTGGGCGTCCAACTCCTACTGAAGACTTCAATCCTCTGGGCTATACCGGTATTCTGGCTAAGAAAAATTAGTCCACCCGTAATTATTAAGTCTTTCGAAACTCGTTTCAATCCCCGCCTATTCCTTCTTACTAATCTTTGTATTCTTTTTCGATGGCTTCTGATTCTTTTGAATGGACCTTAAGTTTTTCTTCGGCATTCCATTTCCTTGTTTTCTCGAGTTTTGGGACTTCCTGATATCTTCAGAACTCTTGCTGTGCGACTTGCTATATTGCTTCTTCTTTGCGACTTCAGAGGCAGAAGTCGCCCCATTTGAGTCAGGGTTATGAGCTTTAAATTTCTGCTTGTGTACTTTGGGGAGACTCAGCATCCACGCTGGAACGTCACCTCCAGAGGCAAAGATGACGTGGGCAACTGAACGTAACAAAGGCACATCTTCCTCTGTATAGAATGTAACTGCCTGGCCAGACCTTCCAGCTCTTCCACTACGACCTGGAAATTTGAAATTGGTTAATAAGGAATGGGAACAAAAATTACCAAACCTATATTTCTAACATTCCAGAGAACTACTGTAGTTTTCAAACCAGTTCATAGCCCATACCTGGCTCATTTAAAACAGCTGGAACAAGGCAAATGTAAGAGAATATAAGAGAATATAAGAGAATCAGGCTAATGAAATTTTAAAGCCCCGCTTTAGTGGCAATAAAATAGGTCACAAAACTAACCACCAATTTCATCGATCAGGGATCAATTGCATCTATCAAAACTTAAAGCATTAGATGCAGCAGTAAATATTCAAGGGATAAAACTTACCAACACGATGGATGTACGATGATATTGAAGGTGGAAAGTCATAATTGATGACACAATTAAGCCCTTTGAAGTCCATGCCTCTTCCCATCAAGTCTGTGGCAATAAGCACCCATGTCTTTCCTTCCCGGAACTTCTCAACCGCCGCATCTCTCTGCAATTGCAATCTCTCATATTAATACATCGATACAATAGCAAACCGGATTGCAGATCTGTCAACATTACGGGTCAAAGCAAAATCATTAAAAGCCATCACCCCGGGGGCTATCCCAAGAATTCAATGATTGCCTTTGTGATGCTGCACAAAGGCCTTGAAAGTTGGAACTATGAAATTCACTTTCCACGGTAATGAAAACAAACCTGAGCTTGAGTACGATCCGCATGAATACTGTCGATGCTAAGATCGTCAAAAGCCAGCTCTTTATGGAGCTCTGCAGCTCGTTCCTTGCTTTTTACAAAAATTAACACTGGAGGTCGCAAACTCTGTCGATTGAAATGCAGCGTCAGACTAAGTTCGTGTGCAAATGATTTTGGGGCAATATCAAAAATCATGGTAATATATTTGCCAAAGCAGAACCAGTCGGACAAACTAAACACAATAAGAAAAGGAGGATAGTGACCTCATTGAATATCTGGCGTAATGCCAATATCTTTCCTTCCTCGCTTCCAACAAAGACTAGTCTCTGATTGACTGTCTGTGCGGCAGAGTTCCTGAAAGATAAAAACGCAAAATTAAAATGCATCCATGTTCTCTCTTTCCAGTAAGAATTGGACTGTTGTCAAAAAGTATTACCTCACTAAACCTGGAAACATGGAAGCATACTGTGGTATCACTTGACCAGCAGGACAACTATGAACCTACAGAACTGAACTGCTTTAAATGTTCATACCTCTCCCCAATGGTGACGCGAACAGCATCATGCATAATAGAGCGAGCGAGCTCTTCCACTGTATCTGGTAAAGTAGCACTGAAAAGAGCGCGTAAAATTTTTGGATTGGTGCAAGCTGCCACAACAGAATCAATTTGTTCTACAAATCCCATCTCGAAAAGCTTATCTGATTCATCCATAACCAAGAACTCCACTCTGCAGCCAACAGATTGTACTTCAGTTAGAAAAAGGTTGCAGAACCTCTACGACGATGTCCTCCCCTATCCAGAAGCCAACTGCACCCAAAGGGCAAACAGAGAAACCGTAGAAAACAATGAACTTAACGAAGGACGGTGTTCTCACTTGCTCAAATCGATTTTGGACTCTTTCAATAGAGCATCCAATCTTAGAGGAGTGGAGACAAGAATGTCGCAAGGCAATTTTGAGAAGTCATTGCATGAGGCTAACGCCTTGGTCATGACCCTAACTCGAAACTTGGTACCGGCAGTAAGCTTCTTGAGCTCTCTTGTAGTCTGCAAAGCAAGTTCCCTAGTGGGACATAAAACAAGTGCACGTAATCCTTCTTTACTTGGCACCTAAGAGAAACACATTCTGCATAAGTACCAAATATCTCAGAACAACTGCAAACTTCAGAAGGCATTCTATGAGCCTAATGTGTTTTCCTCCTTAACTGACGATAATTACCAGAAACTAAACAAGAACCTATAACATCCTAGCAGGAATTAATGAAAGCAGTATCCTTAGTTCATTACCCTTAGTTTCATGAGGATTGGGAGTGTGAACGCCAGTGTTTTCCCTGAGCCTGTTGGTGCACATGCAAAGCACTCTCGCTCCTGCAACTCAATACAAGAGATGTCATTCGCAAACAGTAAAACCGTTTTTTAATTGTAACTGGAGCCCTACCACAATGATGAGAAAATTGGATAGAACGTGGAAAATGAGAGAGGAGCAGACATGAATGTGAGTAACTTGGAAGGTAAAGTAGAAATTATAACAGATTGCACCCTGCTTCAGGTTCGTCCTTCAAAACAAATGCAATAGAATATCCAAAAACGCACCATTAACAAGGTCGTGATCGCTTGGCGTTGAATTGGTGTCGGTTCTGTATATCCTGCTTCTCTAATGTTCTTCATTAGATATTTTCTACATCGATATTGTGTCCGCAGCTGCTCAAACGATACAAGAGGGGCTGGAACATCCCGGCCTGAGACATGAATTTGATATTTCTTCCTTGACAACCCAACGACCTGAAATCCGTGATTCAAAGCAATACTCCATTCAGGAATTAGAACTTGAATTACCCAGAAACAAAATGTGTACCCTCAATAATTGAAAAAAGTTAGTAAATTTATTTAAAATCATGAAAAAAAATTAAAAATTAAGATTATTAAAATTGAGTAAGATATCCAAAAACATTCAGTAATTACCTCTGCCTCCGGTATCGCCCCAGTCGCACCAGGTTCTGACATTTCATCACCCTCGTCAACTTCAGGGATCTCGACAGTTTCTGACTTTCTGCGCTTGAACAGATTGAAGGTCGCTTCAGACCCTACATAGATACATAACAATTTTGATTCAGAGATTATAACCGAACACCAAATTATTACCATTATAATTATTATAAGAATCTTCAGCATCTACAATAATGTTTCTAAGTTCCTCTCAATCTCAGTTCAAAAAGTGATAAGCTCGTAGTCAATTGCACTCAAGTTGTAGCTTATTCAGCACTAAACCCTAAACCCTAAACCCTTAAACTTACCATTCTCCTTCAGCACTCTCTTCCTTTTCTTGCTCTGGGTCTTGCTCTCGATTCCATTCTGAGAAGCCGCTCCAGAAGCCGCAATCTCTTGACTCTTCACGCCATCATTGTCTTTCTTTGACTGCGAAAAAGAAGAAGCTAGTGAAACCCTAATCCTTAACCCTTAAACCCTAAATCGTTCCGTGCATCATGAATTGTGCCTCGAGCTTGCGATCCGAGTACAATCCCCATCCATGAATCCTTAGTTATTTTAGTTCAATAGAAACCCTAAATTCTCAGAATTGACCATCACCTCATGCGGTCTCTTTACTTCACGCTTCATCCCCACAACATGATCATTCCATGAAACCTCCGTTCTCCATAGAATCTCAGATTCAAAAATTTCCCCACAAGAGAAAACTCAGTTGCAAACACACCTGGAAACGGCTGAAATCGGAGGCGAACTTCTTCCTGTCCAAGCGCACCCCCGCAAACAGGAATGCGGGATCCATGGCCGACCCAACGCCTCGAAATGCCCCGCCAGGAAAATTCGTGTATTTAAGAGTGTCGGAGCTCCTCACCGGCAGGCCCTGCTTCGAGAAAATTAGGGTTTAACAGGTCGGGTTCATGAGAGTTTACTGAAACAGGCAGTACTCTTTATAGTGGCAAAATTTCAACAGAACGAGAAATGCATAATAATATGAAAGTAGATTTAAGTGAATTTTTTTTACTTTGGGGGAAAAGGTGAAGACCGATGGGTTAGTTCATTGTTAGCTGGTGTAATTGGGAAAAAAACCCGGCTGCAATTTGAAAACATCGAAAAGAATTTGGTGAAAAAATCTATAAGATTTCTATTTGGAGGAAAAGGATAGAGTAAGTTAGACTTGGTACTTGAAAAATTGGTTTAATATGGGAAATTAAAATACCAAAGTTTTCTATTAGTTTGGAGAGCTTTGTGCTTGATAAATAATTAAAGTTCCTTTTTAATTATTTATATTTTGACCAACCTACTAGGAAGCTATTTTAGCTAATAAAATTCAAAAAACATCTCAAATATTGGTAAAGATTGATTGACACTTAGGAAATTTTGCGTAAATGAATTTGACAAAGGGGTCTTCTTTGCAAAATTTCCACAAAAGTTAACTTTTTATCAATTGTATGAAAGTGTCATAAAAAACTTGGATGAAGTATAAAAAAATGAATTTGGTGAATTAGAAAAAAAAATTCCATTATAGGGGAATACATGAGATTCTCTTGTCTAAGGGATTGTCTCATTATTCTTGAGAATTCCTAATTGTGAAGAGACTTATGCAAAATAATGAATCTCATAAATGAATTCAAAATGTTAGAGCATGATTTTGTGGTTTAAGCATGAGGTGTGCTTCCCAAAAAATATTGTTAAAAAGAATAGTTGACCATTTTGGCAATGTAAAAAAAAGCATTCAACTTGTTTGGCAACATGGATTGGAAGAAAACTATAGCAATTGAAGTAAGCAAAACTAGTTATTTTCAAGCCCTACTAAATAAGGTCAAAAAATTTAAGACACCTTCAAGTCTAATTACAATTGATAATCCATACCTTAAATTTGTTTGTTTGTTATGTTGAGATCTCCCGGACCGTGTGTTCCGTGGTTGCATACTTGGTACCGTTGGAAAGCTCTCAGTGAGGAGGGGTGCACTGGCTTGGTTTTGTGGCATTCCAACTTGCACTGGGAAAGTTATTGAATTTCAAAGTTTTTATGAATAAAAAATTAGAAAAATAATTTCACTTTAATTTTGATTGTGACAATAGCACAAGGCATACTAGTACTAAATCTTGTTAGATACACATATACAGAATTTTAAAAGCATATAGGGGGTCTACCTTCCTCTAAATTACATTGAGATGTAAAGAGGTCTAGTAGACTAGCAATTCATCAGCTACATTTTGATGATTTCTTGTGCACCAAGGATTTTTTCTAAAAGAATCCAAATAGTGAAAATATAAGAGAAAAAATATGTGAGAGAACACTAAAAAAATTGTCTTGATAAACTGCAAGATTATAACTTTTGAAGTTAAAAAAATGGTTTTTTTCAAACTTGCCTAATAGAGTTAGTTGTCAAGTTTTGCTCTTTTTGGAGTGAAATTTTGCACTGAATATATTATTATATTTTTACAAATTCATACTATCAATAAAGGGGATTTGAAGGTGTGGGAGGATCATTTCAAGCCTATTCTCTAAGTTGTGAATACGTTAGAATATTTAAATTTTTTAAAACTAATTAAAAATTAATTAAATAACATTATCTAATGTGGCATGATTGTGGCCATATCAAATTGTTGATTTGATAGAGTTTCCATTGTTTCTCTTAATTCAAAAACCTATAGGAACTTATAGTCTTTTTTAGGCCCAAAATATCTTTTAATGATCATGTTAGTTGATATATTATATTTAATTATAAACTTTGTCATGTATTTGTGAACCTATATCAAGAGAAGGTTTAATTAATAATAGAAAAAAAACCAAACTCAATCAGATCTGTATTTGGATGCTTCAAGGAGTTTGGTCCTATGTTTTCCTAAACTTTGGTTCATGATCTTACTTTATATACATTTTATAATGTCGTATAAAGATGAGTGTAAAGAGAGGTTTTCTTCTAAAAATTCAAAAAAATTTAGCTACAATTAAAAATAGCTTAGGAACAAAAAAATGTTGTTGTATATAAATCTTGAATCTTGTTCGTTGAATTTTCTTAAGCTGCCGTGGAATTGCTCCCCATTGGCCTATCCCATTTTGGCTCAAGGTAGGGTTTAGAAACCATAGGATATTACACACATAGAATTGACAACATATCATGAGATATCGTCAGTGGTTATGAATCCTAAACTTTCAAATTTATAGTTTGTTGGTTATCAATTCAACCTCATCATGACTCACAACAACAAAATTTACAAATCCAAAAAAGCCACAATATACAAGTCTTCAACTTCAACTCCAACTTCCTAGCTAAACTTTGATCTAATGCCACCATAGCCTCAAGAGCCTAAATAAGATAAGTAATAATTTCTTGAAAAACTAACTCTAATTTCTACTTCTCCTTCAAATCCCAAATCATTCCAATACTCTGTTAGACTTCTATGTCCAAAGTTTCGACCTTTTAAATTGATGGCAGTAGATTGTTGCAACCCTAATAACACCTTAGACCTCCGAACAACCCCTAAAGGTCCTTCATAGCTTAATGGTCTCACCATGCTTTACTTTTAATATCACTTAAATTACAACTCACACGCACTGCACATACCATGCACCTATAGCATTAGTTCCTATTTTCAACTCATGGTACTAAGTCCCAATCCTCGGGACTACTAACACACACACTGTACATGACACTTGACATGGCACTTGGTGACACGGGGTAGAACTTCTATTGATGTCAAAGCACTCGATGGAGATACTACCCTCCACCAATCCTAACCGCCTTTAAATGTCACTTCACTTTATATTAGGTCTATTGTGTATTTGCAACTTTCATATCGTAACTAATCGAGACTCAAAACTTGAGACACATCCAAAATGGTCTAGTAAGGAGCAAGATTCCATTTGATCGGTACTACAAAACATACAGTCACATACAAGTGTTCCACAGTACCTTAGACTCAGTGATAAAGTTATGTCACTAATCTTAAGTCACCGAGACTCACTAAGGCTCCAAAAAGAAGGGATGAAGAAGACCAATCTTTCTTATAGTACTCTTTGTAGGATTCAATAGACTCCCCCTCTTGTGGATCAAAGAAACTTCCAAAATCCACATTAGTTTTAGAAGACCACCCATTACCAACCAAAATCACCAAGATACAACCTCATTTGAATTCTCAAATTTGTAAATGGCATAACTTTGCAGCTAGAGCTCTAAATCCCACATGCAAACCAATTTTGAATATTTGTGCAACAAGTAAATGCCAATGGACTAATTACTTGTCTCATTCAGACAAGTTCTCATAAAATTATAACCCTCCAAAGATTCGGATTCACCAAGAACAGCATCATGCCCTCACTATGGCCCTTCTCTTAGCCATAATTTTGGGCTTGTAGCTTAAAACCTTGTAATGCTTGTCATTTTAACTTGCTTGTATTTTTAGCTTTCCAATGATATACTACATGCCATATTTTCATGAAGAATTCATTGGGAACCTCTCACTCCTAACCCTTAAATGTCTCAACACTACTAAGACACCACCACCTTTGAACAGCCAAATTACTAGCCAACTAGTCCAAATCATGCATTCTTTAACGATTGAAAGTACCTTCTCAAGAGATTTCCAAGTATGTAAGATACTTTACCATGATTTTTTAATTCAAGTGGTTATTGCGCCCTGTTCTCTCAAGAGTCACTCATTTCCCCCTTTTAATGAGTCACTCATTTCCTGTTTTAGATTTTTACAAAACTTAGAACATCACCCCCAAGGTCCCCCCCCCCCTTGCTCACTAAGGCACTTTGGGCACTCCAAGGAAATAGGGGTGTAACACAAATCCTTCTTCACTTCAATACTCACAATTTACTTATGACAATGCCAAATAATTGCTTTAAAAAAATTGACTAAATTTCTCACACTCTCTCAAAACCTCATTGCAAAAAAGAACCTCTCCATTTTTTTATGGCTAATCAAAGTCTCTATCCTTTCACATGGGAGGCTACAACTCTTCTCTATTCAAACTAACACAAATCTTGAATGTCAAATCTAAATCAATAAAATGAAAACTTTCTAAAACCACAATAGCATAATAAATAACTCTTTAAAATTTTCATTGCAAAATAATTCATACACCATGAGATTTTTTTTCTCAAACCTTTGATACCCAAATAAACTATGAGAGAGAAGGAGATGACTCCCTTCTTTATCTTTTCCTTTTACCACACAAATAAAGTGGACTTCAACCTACATCTTGTCTACATGGCTAATTTAATATCCATTAATCATCATTATTGACCCCACAACCAATTTCCTATCCTTACTTGAAGATAAATTACCTCAAAATAAAACTAGAAGGGAAACTATCTCCATCCTTTCTTTCTACAATTTCATACACTTAAAATAAATTTAGAAAACTAACTCCAAATATGTAAATAAAGAACTAAGATCAAACATATGTCTCATAGAAATAAAAATAAAATTATAAAAAAAATATCACTCCATATGCAAAAAAATTAAGAATGCGTTTGATAGTGATTGCAATGTAATCAACGATAATCACCTTAGTTAAAGAATTCATCAGTCCCTTTAATCAATGTTGATGGTTACAACTCTTTTTGATAAACTTGACCATATAGTAACATTAATATTATTGAGACCTTCAAAATATCTTCTGAATGTTACTTCTCAGCTACTAAGCTCGACACATCCAACTTACAACACGATTATTAATGCCTAAGCATCATATTAATAATTAAATTCCGTACCATCGCTAATCCATGCAAGGTTGCTTTAACAGTCGAGAAGGACCAACTTCTCTTTGTGAACGTTCATGCAGTGATGAAAGACCCAACAATAGACGAGGTTGATCCAACAGTTGTGATAATAAAAATTCAAGCTCACATTCCAATTGCAGTTCTTCATCTTGAAACCTAGAAAAAAACTTTCAGTTTGACATACTAAAATGAAAAATGAAAATGAAAAATAAATTCAACAACAATATGATTCTATAATATAAATTCCTAGACTCATGGTCTGATAAATTTAATGTTCTCATGCTAGCACTCTCCACAAAGGTAAAGATACTTTTAGAGGCTATTGTCATTCCAACTTCAATAAATTAAGAATAATTCCACAAAAATCCCAAGATTACAAATAGAAGTGAATTAAATGGGACTTTTATTTATCTATATAGATTTTTAAAAATTTCTTGTATAGATAAAAAAAACTTCATAGGAAATATTTTAGAAACTTTGATTGTATAGATTGCAAGATAATTGCATTTAAAATGGAAAAAAATATAATTCTTGACATTGTAGCAAAGTAGTCTACAAGACTTTGAATCCTCTTAGCTTGAAATTCTTGCACTTGAAATTTTTTTTATCTTGAAGAATTGAATTTAAAGTTTAGAAAAAAAATGAAAAACGAAAAACATAATTATTTTTCTTTAAAAAATTGTTAAATAGAAGTAGGTGTGAGATAGAAAGAAAAACTAAATCAATAATGGATCTAAGAAGGAATTAAAACACATCAATCCGAATGATGAGATTGTTCTAACAATCAAAGTTAACCTTGAGGAATCTCCCTTTGGAGGAAAAATATAAAAATTGAGCTGAAAAATGATTCTAGTTCATTAAATTTTCAAGACAAGATGCTCCATAACTTTCTCACCACTTATCCAAATGGAACAAATCATAGCTTTCTATATAGACAAAAATTCAATCTATGAGAAACAAAATTCTAAATTTTAATTTTTTGTAAATTTCTTCTATTGCTCAACAAGTTCAAATTTCTACTTAAGGTGGCATAACATTTGCTTTCAAGCACCAATTGAAATACATATAATATTCCTAAAAAGCCAATGTATTTTCTATTTTAATAAAGAGATTCCAAAAAAAATTGCCAAAAACTAAGATCATAGGAACTTGTCCAAACTTTTATATGTTCCCTCGCTAAGGAGACAACAGGACCTCAAGAGTTAAATTCATTTTGTATTATTTTTGAGAAATTTTTTGTTCTAAAAAGAAACAATGACTAGCCATTAACTCTAAAAGATCATGGAGTCTACTTTTGGGCCCACTTTAGGCTTTTAGAGAACTTCGGTAGGTTCAATTATTGACTTCCTAATTAGAAATTTTTGCATGATTTTTTTAAGGATGGATGCTACTCATCATAACTTGCATCATGCATCAGGAAAGTGCCCCCCCACTTCATTTGTACTGATGCAGTACTGCAACAAGAGCTATATTGTATAGTATTTTTACAATACTGCAAAGAGTATTGTAGTACTACAAAGACAATTGTTATTTTAAAGAAAAAACCTCATACTGCATTTGTATTTTATTAATATTTTATTATTATATTTTATAGTTATTTTTATTTAATTGTATATCAATTGCAATATGTACCTTAACAATCCTTTTACTAATATTATTGTAACTCAAAATTTAAGTATATCTTTCATCTTCTTGTAGTATTGCATTTTAATAGTATTATACTCATACTCATGTAATCCTGCAAAAAAGTACTGAGAAGATATATTATAACAATATAGCATTAATCATAAGGCAATACACTAACAATATCATTACTAACATAAAATTTTGAATGAAATTGAATACGTAATTAAAGGATTTTATGATTACAACCCATATGAATTTGGATAAAAATAGCAAAATTGGATGCAATTATTGATCAATGCATGAGTGGTTTATAATTTTACATTCTACGTTTTTTTTATTTTAATCTTTGAATTAACAATTTCAAAATGAACTAGGATAAATTTTTTTTTTCTTCTAGAAGGAATTAAATAAAATGAAAAAAATTAATATAAATAAGATAAATAAGATATTGATTTTAAAAATTACTAATATATAATTATTCTTTAATTTTATTGTTGACATATAATTTTTTGAAAAATATGAAAAAATCAATTACAATGTTGAAATGTATCTGTTTCTATAATTTTCCAAATAAAAACACCCACTTTGTCAAGATTTTTGACTTTGTTTTCACTAAAAGCACTCCAATTTTGTCATTTCTAGTACAATGAAGTACAAAAAGATTAAGGAAATCCATTTTTGGACACATGTAATCGTAAGATCTTATTGTAAGTTGGGTTGAAAAGGTGTGGAAAAAAGGTCAAAATCTTTCACCATGTACATTGCAAGATAGTAAGGTTTGATTTGACAAATACCCATTTTTTGGCCCTTCAAAAAACTGGGTAGCTGTACTTCACAAGTTCACATAATCACATATGTATGAAAAAATGGGTAATATGATGATTATTCCTTGGATTCATCCTTCAAGGCAAGTTGCCTCTATACTGTCTTGAAACATTTTAAATCATTTGGAAATGTACAACATGTAGGGAGAAAATAGTAAGTAGATAGAAGTACATAATGATTCCAAATTCAAATTTATTTATATAATTCTAAAATGTCAATCCCAATGGTTGTCACGTGGTAATAAATAATCTACACCCAATGTTTTTATTTTTTTTCAAAAGTATTGAAAATTGAGTCAAATAAAGGACTTCTAAGTGTATTTTAGAGTGGAGATTCCATAAGTAAACTCAAACTTTAAATCCTTATAACTTTCATCTCATTAATCAAAATGGAATCATTTATAGCTTTCTATGTATATAAAAATCTATAAAATCAATTTCAATTTTTTTTTAAATTACTTTTCAAGCATAATTATAAGTTGCCTTGACGCCCTTTAAGGACTAAAAATGACATACTATACAATAATTTTTTGACAATGTAGTAAAAAGTTAAGAAATTGTTTAGCCTTCAAGCTACTCATTGGATTAATCTTGTGTAAAAAATTTAAAGAAAAAAATTAAAAATTCATTTGTAATGAACTGCCCAAAATTGCTACATTGCCAAAAAAAACATTGTTTATTGCTCTAGGCATTAAACCGTAAATGCCTAAAGGGGCAACAAGTCTAACAACAAAAGATTGAAGTGCTATAGAATGTTACTTTTGTAACTTTGGTAAAGTTTGGTTTAGGGTTTAGAGAGAATGAGAAGCATTATGTTTACAATTGCAATTCATCATTTTTACACAATATTTCCTAGGATCAATAAAGATATTACATCATGCACAAATCATATAACATCCACTTAATTACATCTTAGTGTTTCCATGTGAAATATAATTTCTATTTAAAATTTAAAATTGTTTACAAAAAAATGTCCATCTTCTTGAAAAATGTGGAATAACATGAATAGCTTTCAAAATTGATGCTATCTCTATTATTTTGTATGATGCAGGACCATGTTCTACCCATTTCAATTTTGGACATCTCAAATTTGTATGCACTTCTTCCTCTTCATACATATGCACTAGACACAATTCTTTTGTTACGTTTGTATCTTGTTGCCCTGATTTCATATTACATTTGAAGAACAAACAAAGCTGTCCATATGATGTCTTCTCTTCCTCCCCTTCGTCTTCCATCTTAATTGAGACACTTCCAAACCATTCTTTTTCATGAAAAGATGATGTAGCACGTGTAAACATTGGAGTGTCTCCATATCTTGAACTTTCACCAGGGCATAGAGCCACAGATCTATAACATTGTAATACCTAATACTATAGTCAAATATTAAGATATAAGTGTTTTTTGAAGAAATAAATTTTTTAAAATTTAAATTCACAATAATAGACTAACTAAGGGAAATTGTACAAACCTGTGCCCCCATCAAATTATTTTGATTCATATATGTCTCCAAAGACAATTTCAATTTCGTGAAAAATTTTGGTTGTAAAACCCTAGCCATAATGCGCTCCTTCTTTGATTGACCATTTCCCAAATATACTTCTCTTGCAGTATGAAAATCAAGATCAAACAACTCCATTTTCAAATTAATTTGAAAGCCAGCCAAAATATGATGTCCACCCTATAAAGTCTGTCATCATCATAAAATAATCATAGCAGACAAATTAGAAGTTCAGAAGAATAGTATGGAATGATGTAAACAATTTTGAATATTATATAATTAAATGTGCTTTCAATGAGAAGACCAAAAATTAATGATGGTCTTTTGAAAAGAAATATTGACGTACCATCTTTAATACTATATTTTTTCTAAATTGGTGGACAATATCCATCCCTTTTCAATGCACTCATTTGTAGTGCTTCCAATCTTCTATTGTATTTTACAATAAAATCAAGGAATTGTTTTTTTGTTGCTAGCCCTGTATGCAATTTTCACCAATGCTATGTGCAAATTTTCATACATGTTCGAACTATATTCAACTGGAGCTCCTGAACGATGAATGGAAGAAGAGTAATGTTTCATGGCATGAATTTTAACCAAATTGAAATTTGATTTTTGCCACATTCCTAGATGAGTTTTGAATGTCATTACAACCCTGTAGCATACACCACATTCATTAAAACATGAATAACATGCTCAACATTTTTGTCACCCATTGTGTCTTAATTTTGATTTTCATATTTTTTTGTATTCATAAATATATATATATATATATATATATATATATATATATATATATTTTTTTTTTTTTAATTTTTTTAATTTTTAATTTTTAATTTTTTTTGTATACTAGTATATTTTACACTACTATATTATCATAGGTGATGATTTATTCATATTCCTCATTTTGTCAAATGAAATATGTCCCCATCATTCTAAAAATTCACATACTTTTTACTAGTGCACAATGAAATATAAACTATTGAATAATTATATTGCCATTCATGTTTGTGAACAAACATGGAATGGAATGGTGTACATTTAAGCAAACCACATTTGAAAATTCAAATACTATAATTCAAACCTTTGTGAGACATCTTGAAATCTTTAGGATATTACATTGAAATAGTACAATAAATACCTTTTCATGCAGTCATTCATTGTTGTTAGAGATTCCTCAGAAAATTCTTTTGTTCAGCAAGTTAATTGATACCATTGTAAAAAATTTACAACAGCCTCAATGAAGAAGTTGGGGAATAGTCCCAACATGCAAAAAACTACCACCTAGCAAGATAAATGATCAATGAATAATTAAAATTGTTAGTCATTACAATCATCATCCACCTTTTTATGATATAAATCTATTATTATTTACATGAAATTATATCTTTATATTTAAAATACTAAATTGACATAATGATGGAGATAAACAGTGGTATAGAGGTTGAAATAGTACTAACCTGCATTACACAACGGTGTTCAAATGCCGCAAAATTTGCATTGAAAGTAAAGTATCCACCTTTGTTAGTTCCAGGTACCCTGAATTGGAAAAATCGTGAAGATTCCTTGATTTCTAGTAGCCTTCTATCCAATTCAGGAAGAGGAGAGACAGTTAATTCCTTAGACATACTTTGCAGTATGTCCATAAGAGTTTTGAAGATGCCCAGATCAGCTTGATGTAACATGTCAACATTGATTGCAAGATATGGATTTCCAAACTCTGTATCTCCTCCAGCAAAGTCCCATAACGCACACTATTGAACAATGAAGTACATAGTTTTATCATCCCTTTTGTTGATATTCTAAAATACTACCTTTGTATTGTTAAAAATTAAACACAATACAATATTCTAAGAATACAAAGAGGTATTGGATAACCAATTCCATTGAATAAAACTAAACAAAAACTAGTATTTGCAATTTTATAAAAAGAAATTGAATGAGAATTTTGGAAACAACAGGGGATATATTTATGATTTTCCTCCTAATTAATCAGTGTATATGTAGAAAAATATTAATATTCTATACCACTTCAACATAAATTTTTACTACAGTATGAATAAACTGCTTCCACTAGATGAAGTGAATGTAATTTTGCAATTGTTTTTTGCACCCTTCTTGGTTGTGTAGACATTTGTTGTAAAACTCTTTTCATAGAAGCTTCTGTGCGATATTCATTGTGTCCTCTTTCAACATTTACTAATGAAAGTGTTGGACACATGCATATACTACAAGGATGTCGAGATTTATTTGTATTATATGTACAAGTTACCTATTCATAGCAAACATACATGTTTAGAAAATTTATAAAATATTAAAAACATTTGATACATAAGAAATACAACAATATCATTTGATTACTTTGCCATTGCATTTGTAGAAATTATGTTACCTTACAACCTTTTAGATGATCGCAAATATAAGCATACAATCGAGGATACACTTTCTGTTCATTGCCAAATGGATCACATAAAGATATTCCACTAGCAAATACCAATGTCAAAAAATTAAACATAAGTAATATTGGTTTGAAAATTCACCAATTCTACATTCAAATATAGAAACTATTAAAAAATATTTGCATGTGTCCTTAGGATAATTTTTTAATGTTTCTTACAATATAGTGAGGTGATACACAATTGCAATTCATGAAAAAGTCAATTTTTTTTATTAGTTCACATACAAATCTTTAATATTAGTATGTTAACAAATGAACAATTACATTATCTTACTTGATAACTATATCATAAGTACTAAAATAAATTGCAAAAGAATTTGATTGAATGGAAAATAGAATTACCTGAAACTTGCGTCTTTTAGTGGTTTTAAAATATGTGAAAGATCTTTTTGAAATAGTTGTAATTGCTTCAAGGGGTCATTTTCAATGACATTAATATCAGATAGACACTAGAAGAAACCCGCGTTTTAGGTGACGTTTTGTAATTTTTTCAGACGGATTTTAAGTGACGTCGGAAAAAACAACTTGTGTTTTTTTGTGTCTAATATAACATCTGGATGTTATATTAGACACAAAAAAACACAAGTTGTTTTTTCCAACATCACCTAAAATCCGTCTGAAAAAATTACAAAACGTCACCTAAAACGCGGGTTTCTTCTAGTGAGAATTGCTAGCAAGCAATGCCCCTTTGGGAGGTATCTATCTTCGCAAGAAATATTTGCAATACTAAAATAAATGGGATGCCCACTTACTTTGCCACTGTTTGATAAAGATGTTTTATCACTATATAGGATTATAGGTGCAATTACCATGCCTTCTCCATGTTCTAAGTTTACAATGTAATTGTTACAAATGAACAATTACATTCCTATACAAACATAAGTTTATAATTAGTTATGTAGAATGAAAATTGAAGATGTGAAAACCATTTATAGGACCAATATGATTATATATTCCAAATTTTAAACATTCACAAAGCTTTAAATAAAAAGCTACATAATACAAACTAAATTTTTTTCTATAAGTTTGTGATTTAGAGAAAATACTTGCATTGCACGCCACCAATTTCCTATTGCAGGAGTTGAATATATTTTTTTCCTTGAACCTTCTTGTTGTGGTATCATTGATGGTTGTAGAATAAAATTTTTAGCCACAACAGGAGATGAAAACAATGTTTCCAATGCAATAATTGGATCCCGATAATTTAAAACATTTCCTTTGATTTCTTCTTTTTTCCATCCATCTCCTTCATTGTAGAAAGTTTTTTCGTAGTTTTGAACATCGTTAGGTGATTTCACTATAACATCTTCTAATTTAAATGATGGGTGGAACAACACTTGTTTGAACAACCTATCTATGTCACTGTTAGATAAGCCCCTTCCTTTTTTACATGTTCTAATCCAATTGACAAGACTAAAAGTTGGATCATATGCAGACAAAGTAGATTCACTTTGATCAAAATAAATGAAATCATCTATTTCTATGTCATCATCAATTAGCTCATCCAAATTTAATTCTAAAGGATCATTTGGTCCATGTGTTGCATTCATTTCTAAAGGTACATCATTTTCAGGGGTTTGATTTGAATGCGGAGGTTCATGTATTGGTTCTCTAATTTCTGCAACATTCATTGTTGTTGATGGATATATAGGAATCTGGAGTTGTTGTACAGGATGTCTCAAGTTCCCTATGCATGTTAGTTTATGTGTAAATATAGATCTTTTATATTTAAATGGACCAGCATCACATCCATCACACCAAAAAGATTTCATTATGCTATCTAACAATCACAAATAAATTTTTTTAAATAATATTTAACAGTGAATGACTATGATATACTACAAAAGTATTTATGTTATAAAAAAATAACTTTATTTTTTCTATTTCCAATGTTAGCTTCTAGTTCTTGCGTCACTATGTTATTAATATTCTATTGTCCCCTTTTATTTTAGCAACTGATATATTTTTCAAATTGGGTTTGTACTTTGTAAAGTATTTAAACTATTTTTATAGTGATCCTATTCATTACTATTACTTTTTTTATTGTAATTCTATTTATTGCTTTTACTTTTTATTGCCATCTAATTTTAGTCCTTGTCTCCACTATGGAATTCATCTAAATCCCTTTAGTTTTTGAAAAGATTAAAGGCTCAGACTAGGCTTATAGTAAATTGCAAGGTTGGTTGGATTATCTTTCAATCTTCATTTTCACCCTAGTTCAACACTTTGATTATAGATTATGCAAAGTGTTGAAGTTGAATTCTATGGCCAAATTCCCAATTCATCACTCTAGTTGCAATCAATGTATAGTGTTGAGGCCTAATTCTAGGACACAATTTTTGATTAATGTGCTTTTTGGATTTTTATAATCTTCCATTTACAAAAATACAAAACTTACACCTTATTGTTTTTCTTCTTATCCTTTTATTTTAAAAATAAAAAAGAGATTTTTTATTTCTCTAAATCTTTTAAAAAAAAAAATTTATTCCCATTTTTTTCTAATAAAGCTTGAAAATTCCAAAATTTTAGGAAAAATTTCACATTACATGTTTAAGATTTTGTTGTTGGCATACCTATAATAACTTACCAACATTCAATTTAGAATTCGAGCACTGTAAAATCTAATCAATTGAATCTATTTTTCTAGAATGAACTAAGGAGCTAAATTTAGAAAATAAATTTGATTAAAGACCTTAATGAAGTGAAAAAATTAACTGAAAAGCTAAATTAAATATAAAAACTAATCAATCCAAGAACTAATATTTGCCTTGGTAGTTTAAAAGCTTTTAGGTCTTCAAAGGACTTGCTCAACCAAACATCATCTCACAATATAATTTTGCCTTCTAAATTCTATTCAAACAATAATTTTATATTTCCATCACTTGATACTCTGAATTGTATATCACTATGAAAAAGTAGAAGTGTTATCATTTTTGTTACAAAAATTGAACATAAATGAGTGAGAATAGTGAAAACAATCCAAATTATTAGAAATTAATAGATGGATATACAAGTTGCTATATAGATTAGTGTAAAAAGGTTCCAATTGTTTATTTTATTGTATACACGATAAATAATCTTGAAGTCAAATTCAACTATGAAATCAAATTCATCCCTTTATTTAATTGCTTTCTAAAATTTTATAGTTTCAATTTGAATTCTACCTTAAATAAATAAAATATGAATAAAAAAACACATAATATTGTGTAATTTGAATTTTGATACATTTAACTTTCAATTGAAATAACTTTTTTAGTTTTTGACATTTTCCAAATTTTAAAACTGGAACTACAAATAAAACTTATGTAGCTTCATTTTCTTATTTTCAATTCAATTCTAAATAAGTTATTTTGAATTTGCAATTGAAGTTGATCAAGGTGCATCCACTTTTAGGATGTGTGGATATTTAGAAGTTGGTTCTATACCTATATATATATATATATATATATATATATATATATATTTATGAACTGTAAGGTTTATCCTATTAGGACTTCATCCATTGTGAAATGGTCAAACATTATATCTAAGCACAATTTTGACTTCTAAATTGTGGTCGAACAACAATCTTATGTTTTTTTCACTTAAAACTATGATTCATATATCTCTATGAGAAATTTTAATTTGTCTTGTGAAAATTTGTAATTGTTATCATTTTTGTTGGGAAAATTGATCTTAAATAAGTAAAAATAGCAAAAACATTCCAAATATTTGATTTTTTAAAGAGGTATAAGTAGCTATGGAGAGTAATGTGAACAAAGTTCAATTGTTTATTTTATGTTTACACCCAAAATAACCACAACAAAGAATTTGAAGTCAAATTCAACTATTAAACCAAACTTATCTTCTTATTTATTTAATGTATGAAATTTTGATATTTTCTACTAGTAAGAATTTTCATTTTCTTTTTGTAATATTCTTTTCAATAATTATGATTACAGTCTGTAGTTTTTTCAATAAATGGAGGGTACAATGAGAAACATAATTTTATAGTTTAAATCTAAAATCCATTTTAAGAAAAGAAAATATGAATGAAAAACACTCCGTAATGTGTTATTTGAATTCTAACATATTTATCTTTCAATTGCAATATTTCTTTTAGTTTTTGTCATTTTTCAAAATTTCAAAATGATATAGAAACAAAACTTGTCAAGCTTCATTTCCTTAGTTTGCATCAAATTCAAAACATAGTGATTTTGAAAGTTACAATTGAGGTTGACCAAGCGCATTGACTTTTTGGATGCATGGATGTTTAGAGGTTCATGTATGAGGTTTTATTAATAATATTAATTTCTACTAAATTATTTATTATTTATCAATATGAATTTTTTAAATTTAATTTATAAAACTTTAGTAATTTAAATTTGAACATTTTATGTTTAGACCAAGTGAACGTCTCATGTTTAAAATGTACAAATATGACTTTATACTTGTTTGGCCATATAATCTCAAATTCTATTGGTGACCCAATTATTAGATTTTACATGCCAAAAGAAGAGTGAAAGACTTCAAATCACTTTGGCATTTTCAACACCCTCATTGTGAAACATTATAATCTTTCAATCCATCAGTAATATTGTTGTGTATATTTTACTATGTGGTTTTCAACAATTGAAGTTTGAATTTGTACAATTGTAGATTAAAAAAATTTGATTCAACTTATCAAAATATTGATTTTTTGTTCAATTTATAGCAAATTCCTAAAAACACCAAAAAGGCTTGAGGTATTTAAGGATTGTTCAATCTTTCACTTTGAAAAATTCATAGGAATTCCAAAAATTCTCCAACAACTAAGGGCAGAGCTTTTAAATATGCTAAAGCTATAAAATTAACCAACTCCTTGAATGAACACTATTTGTACATGTTTCTTTTTATTAGCTTGTAATAATGTATACACAATGCAAATTTTAGGGGTGACCTATTTTAAATCCCTATTCCATTTCAACATCAAATTATATATAACCAATTTCATATAGTTCTAAAAAATATAGAAGAACTTGGGTTACATGTGAATTCTTATTGTCTTTCAAAGAAAATTTAATGAAAAATATTTCAAGATTTATCACCTTTTTAAAATTTAGTTCCAACCCTTAAGGTAGGTGGCTCTAATCTTGACCCTCTTTTTTAGACTGTCTTGTAGGTAGTTGAAGAATAGATGCTAAGTGATCCTTGAATGGACATCTTTGGTCTGTTAATGAATTTAAGGAAAATTATTATTTTTTAGTTGTAAGAGCCAATCACTATCTTCGGTTTCTGCACATTTCTTTATAAGTCATAAGGGGACGGATTTTGGGACACCTAACATGGTTACAAATAGGTACCTATGACCTGAATCTTTAAAAATTCACAAGTCTTTTGTCATAGCACAGGAACTCAAGTTGCTTCTCTAAGACCGGAAATGATCCTAAAGTCACCCGTTTATCGTTCCCACAGAGATTTAGTTGGAGGAATCCTTGTTTGTCCGGAAGAGCGGGATTTGCCTTGTCACAACAAACCCACGAACATCTATTCTAATCCGGTTAAGTCTAACTGTTCTATTCTATTACCATATTCACCCTTAACTTCTTTTATTCACACATTATCTACAATCTATTTACAATCAAACCGGAATTGAAAAAGGGGGTAGCTAATCCGACTTTCTCGTTCTTGGTAACCGGAATCGAGTTTAACCTCTGAATCAAGAGGGATCCGCGTATTGGGCTTGAGGCAAGAAGCTTAAAATTTACCCTCTAAGTTTTAGAGTGACAAGAGATCCACTGTAAAAAGAAGAAGAAAAACACAACACAATGTCGTAGCACAGGAAAGCAAAAATCCTTCTCTAAAGCTCAATATTTCTAAAAAGAGGCCTTAAAGTGACTCGAGTATCGTTCCCACGAAGATCGAATTTCCTAGGTTCACAATTACCGGAAAATGGTAGAGTGATGGTCACGAAACACACACAAACACAAAACCCCAAGCAAAACAATAGACCGGAACTTCTACTTGGCCTCCTTGTTTCCTTGGACAAACACGACCGGATCCCTCCGGTCCAACAATTACTGACACACTTCAAACCGGAACTTCCCGATCTAACAACACTGACCGGATTGATTCCGGTCTAACACCCACTTGTTTATCACACAGACTCTCTAACTGGTTAGTTTACTATTCCACAACTTTACACTACCCTATAACTCTCCCAACGCTTTTTATTCACATACCTTTAGTAGTTACATGTATTTACGTTTTATAGACCGTAACCGGAATCCGCGTTTCCACAGATCTAACCTTAACCTCTAGTATTCACATCCGGTCTAGATCTCTACTTGTAACCATGTGGATTTTAACCTCTCGATGAGGGATTTGCTTAATTGGGATTTAGGAAGGAAGCTTAACTCCTACCCTCCGATTTTAAAGTGTCAGAAGTTTCACTATGTGATCAAACTTTTAAAAATAAACTTTCAAATCCTACAAATGAGAAAACAGACCGTCCTCACAACTGGAAAGGAAACGCAGTCGTGTCCAGCAAGTCACGCAAGCCGGTCTAATTCCTCCTAACCAATGCTACAACGACAGCCTACTGAGTTAGTTTTAAATCCGGTCTAAACTAGCGGGGACAATAAGGAGAAACGAGCGCTGCGGAGGCATGCTAACCTTTACTCTTTCCGGAGAGTGGTCCTCAATCCGTACTCCTTCCGAGTCCATTCCTAGTCCACACTAGAGATCCCTTCTGCCTCTGCCCACACACACTAACCCAATACTGGACTGGATAAACTCAGCATTCGGGTACACCTTGTATCCACTTACACTCACTTTCTAGCCTGGACTTCTAAAACACGGACAAGTGTCAAGTACACACAACTATGATTTGTTTCAATCACGCCAAGAGCGAACTCCCAGGTACTCATGAATATAAGAAAATAAGATAAAGATGCACATCGGGACCAAAGAAGTCCCGGATTTAAATACTAAACTACTTCCTCAAAATCCTAACCTAAAAGTAACGCTCCAGCCAATCAAGGCCCAACACATTTCATTCCCTTACTAATTTCTAGCCCTGTTGACTTTCACTCAAACTCCCACTACTTCCGCTAAAAGTGGATCTCAGATCCTATAATTATGGACCTGGTCACTTTCCAACTGCTAGTGGCCGTGTCACTCAAAAAGTAAATTTCCTAATTATGTACAACTATCCCAAAACTTCAGATTTTCACTACCCTATCCTCAGAAATTTATCCTACGTAACTTTCTAAGTTTTTAACTTCTTCACGGCCGGCTTCTTTCCGGTTCCGGTCTTCTGTCCCTGGCGTACCTTACCCCAGGGTTGTCGTGGACGTGCGTCCGTGGCGAAATTGCGTCCAAAATCGGACGTCCACACGTCCGCACGTTTAGACCCTGCGGACACAGACGGACGGTCCTCGGTCGCCGTCCTGCGGGCGGGCGGACGGACGGCCGTTTTTCTTGGCGGACGGGCAAACGGGCCAGCGGACGGATGGGCGGACGGGCGGACAGATTGGCGGACTGGCGAGCGGACGGATTGGCGGACGAGAAAGCGGATGGGCGAGCGAACGGAGTGGCGGACGGGCGGACGAGCGGACGGGAGAACGGACGGATTGGCGGACGGGCGGACGCGCGAACGGTTCAAGGGGCAAGGGGTTTAGGGAGTCTGGGAGTGACCGACTGAGAGAGTGAGGGTTTGTAACTTTGTATTTTGCAATTTTGCATGATTTTCAGTTTGTTTTAGGGTTCTTCTTACATATTTGTGAGTTTTGGCGCTTCAGAAATTTTTACGTGCTACACACTTGAAATTGAGAACAAAAAATAACACAATGAAGATTTCTTCAATATCACTTGGGACCAAATCCCCCCAAAATGATAGTTTCATTAATTTTTTCAAGATAATTTGGCAACCTTGTATTACTATGAAATGCTCCGAGAACTAATAAATCTTAGCTATTCATCTCTCTAAATCGTAAGCATTTGAACACCAAGTTCTGTAAATGTTCTTCATTCAAATCCTTTCTAAATTTGAATGCCTAAGGGTGGTAATCACTATCTCCTTTCACCTCTGCCCCGCTACTGTATTCTCTTGATTGGAATCCATCATCTTCATCACTCATGGTGTTCTCTTCATCGTCTGATGAAAGTGTTTGAGTTTCCCCTCTTTTCTCTTGTACTGTTGAAGATACACGAGCTTTCTTAGGCTTGCCCATCATTTGCTCGTTCTTTGCTTTCATCAAGGTTTTCCCTACATGTTCACGGAGGCGATCAACCGTTTTTCCTTTTCTCAACGGAAGTTCTGGAATAGACGAACGCTTATCAAGGGGGGGTTTTCCTGCATTCACTTTCTTCGTTGGAGAGATAGCAAACGGCTCCATTACTCGTTTGTTCTTTGCTTTAGAGGGTTCTTTCATCATCATTGCCATCCCTGCCTTTCTCCCTTCTTCAGTGAATGCCTCTATAGCATTTGAAGATTCCAGTGTCGGGTCCGCTAGCCTTGTTGAAGATGCTGGTAGGCGGTTTCCTTGCTTCTTTAACATTGAGGCCAACGTCTCATCTTCCTCGTCATCGGTGAATGAAGAAATCTGCAATCTTCGATTTTCGGTACGTTCTATTTCTTTCAAAATGATGGAAGCTCGTGTTGGACGTTGAGAACTTCCTAAACCCACCAAAGTAGTGCTTACACTATTAAATAGTGAGCGTGCACCTATTGGAGGAATGCTACGCGGTGGACGTACAAAACTTGTCATGTTTTTCTTTGTGCCTTGGCCACTGTGAAGCAAGTTCGGACTTCCACATTCTATCAAACGCGAACGTACATTGTCTTGTGTCCCACTCGCTTCATGGTTTAGGCTACTTGGTTCCCCGTTGCTTTTGCTTGCCAATCCTCCTAGAGACTCCACGCTTATCTTGTCCACATTCATTTGCTCGCGGTCCTCAACGTTGTCATTCTTTTCTAGTTGGGCCACCACTATGGATGGAGACCTACCGCTTCCAATCACTTCATCTATTTCGGAAGTTCCAGCATTGGATGCTATGGTTCCATTAGAAGCCAGGACTTGGACATTTGCGTCCTCTTCGTTTAGATTGAAGACCTTGTCACTACTTACAAATCGGTTTCCATCTACAAACCTTGCTATGGAAGGTACGCCTTCGTCGTTTCCACAATCATTATTGTCCATTGGAAAGTCGTACTCGTCTCGATCATTGTTGCCCATGTCATCATCATCCATATTTACTCTTCCAAACGGTTCACCTCCAAAATTGTATGTGTTGCCATCAAAATCTTCTTCTTCATTGAATATTGGGTCGTACCAATTTGCTTCTTGTCCATGTGCTTCATTCCCGTCCACACGAACACCTTCTTCATCTTTGCTGCTCTCGTCATCTTCATTTGGTCCCTCCGATTCTTCTGAATCTACATTTTCAAGGTACCACTTCTTCTCATCCCTCTCCTTGGATGCGGCCAACACTCTTGAATTAGTGTACACATACACCAAATCCGCAGCTCTCTTTGTTCTCAACTTATTCCGAGATTTGTTGTGAACAAAAGAATAGCTACTCCAATTCCGTTCACATGAAGATGAAGATACCGGTTGGCCCAATATTCTCCTTGCAATTGGAGCAATGAGCTTCCCACATGCGCCTTCAAAATCCCACCAAACGTGTGCCGATAATTTTTGTTCACTTGGATCCAACATGTTGTGGAAGGGAGGCTCCCTATGTCGAAACGCCATGAATTCCTTGACGACGTCCGCGTAGTCCGTAGGTTTACATATTCGCATGAGAACACGCTTGCATGCCTCGGTGGCCTCTGAATTGTCGGCTAGTTATTTATCGTGCAAAAGATAGGGATTCAAAAGAGCTCCTGCATATTGGAGATCGGTCTCTACCATTTCCCATCTAGCGTTGAATGCCTCCTTCAATGGTTTGGCAAATACGGGGCTCAATAGAAAAGGCGGATTTTCTAACCCCCCCACATGCGATCGTATCTTCCTCATAATATGCAAAACTTTCCCTGAACATGATGTTTTTGCATCTAAATCACGAAGGCCATACACAACAACGCCCATCAACTGCACAAAATTTGTGCAACGCCTCCAGAAATGCTCACTGTTTATTATCTTCTTTGTACATCGAGACTTTGTATGGTTCTTTTTTTTCTTGTCATCCAACGTCCTCACATATTGTTCCCAACGCGGATCTGTTACACTCTGTTGAAGTGCTCCCTTCACTTTCAACAAGCGTTCAAGCGCAATGAAATTTGAAGCAAATCTTGTTTCGCCTGGCATCAATAAGTTGTGCTCTTTTTCGTATGAACGAAATATTGCAAGCGGCATGTGCCGCTTTCTAAAAAACATAAGAACCATATGAGCTTTGGCCACGACATCCGCCACCCATGCTTCCTTCCCTCAATCTTTTAGCAACAAATTCAAGGCGTGCACCACACAACCTTGAAAAGAAATGTGAGGATATTTGTCTTTTATGATTCTACATGCTCGAGGGTTTACAGGAGCATTGTCCGTTGTTATTTGCACCACATTATGCGGACCCACCTCATGTATGAATTTGTCCAAAATAGAGGCCAAGTACTCTGCGTTTTTTATGAACCCACTTGTGTCCACCGATCCCAAAAATTGCTCCCCTGCAGAAGATACAAGCATACAATTCACCAATGGCCGATTTGTAACCGAACTCCATTCATCAATAGACAAGGTTGCTCCAAACTTTCTGATACTATCCTCGTTCCTCTTCTGCAACTTTAGCTTGACATCTTCTTTCGCTTCTTCTAGTAATTTGGTTCGTAGAGTGTCGTACGATGGTAGGCTGTATGGCTTACCAAACTCAGCTGTTTTCTTCACTGCTTCTTTGAAGGCCTCACTTCGAGCTACCGCAAATGGTATATTGGCTGAATAGAAGAAATTGGCCCACAACGCATTCAAATTGCGTCTATCAGCTTGTTCAAACCCATCTACTAGCCGACTTTGTCTTCGGGACCGATTGATGGAAGAGGGTGGAGTTGGACATTGTTCACTTGATGTTTCCATACTTTGATGTACCCTTGAAGACGCACGATGAATTTCAGACGGCGCTGCACACGAGTCCTCTTGTGTTGAACGTGAAAAATCCCTTCTATTTGAGGCATTGCTTACAACCCTCCCTATGTTTTCACCATCTACATTGTCAAGGGCCGATCTTCGTGGAAATAACCCATTACAACCGGCAAAAAGAGTTTGAATTGACGAAGTCAATTTTGGACATATGCTTCCCCCCTTGTCGCGAACACCGTCTTTGCCTTCATATCCAAGGTGGCTCAACATGCAACACTTCCGATTTATAAACACCAAGTCACATGCCTTGCACTGCACTTTACCACTTGATGGAACAACATACCAACCGGAAAAATCCTTACTCATTGTAGAAAGCTCCGTTCAAGTTCAAGTCCAAGTTCAAGTTCCAATCTTGTCTTCAGTTCCAAACGTTTAGGTTCAAATCACCATGTCACATGTATCAAATATAGTCTGTAAGCAAAGCCTTGGAAACCAAAGCCCCCCTGTCCACTAAACTATGCATTACCAAGCAAGGGACACAAAGATTGCAGCTCCTAGCCCTTGGAAATCTTAGCGTTCAGTTTCTCAGAAGTGCTTGTAAATGCCTTCTTCCTTGCTCTTATACTCCTAATTTGTTGAATGTTCTATGCCTTAGAAGTAACCGTTGCCAACGGTCAGAAAACCCGGCGGACGGGGTGGGCGGATAGGGCGGACGGATGGTTGGTCGGGTCGGTCAAGGCGGCCGGCCGGTAGGACGGGGCGGATGGGCGGGCGGACGGGTCGGACGGGCTGGTGGACGGGTCGGCCGGATGGGCGGGCGTGCTGGACGGGTCAGACGGGCGGTCGTGCGGACAAGGCGGTTTTAGCCTTTTAGGATGGTCAATTTTACTTAGTTACTTCTTTACTTCGAACTTTTGGGCTCTTGGTTCAGTTGGTTGCATTCCATCCTAGGGATAACTAGATTATGAAAGTAGTAGAAAACAAGTGTTAAGTACTACAACAAAATTCTCAATCAAAGACACAATTCACTAAAAATTGGGCATAACATGCACATTTCAATAAAACTTAGTCCAAGAAAATGAATTTTATGATAAAAACATAATATATATATATATATATATTCAAATAAATAAATAATTACTTGCAACATGTTTTTCTTCACTACATGTATATGCAATACAAAAAAGTCATGATGGACATGGTGGGCCACGTACAATACTACTAGTCATAAAAAAAATGAAGCCCACACTACATAATTATATCCTGAGTGCCATTAAAATACGACTACATAGGAAATTAAACATTTCACAATTACTTCAACACACTATTATCTTCTTCGGCATCACGAGATGTCCCCTCCCTCGCCATGAGTCTTCTACTTGTTCGACGAGGCACCCGTTGCGGACTATTTCCATGGCTGCTCCCTCTGCGGCTAGCTTGTACTTGCATGTCAACCCTCTCAAATTATCGTTTGGTTTCCGGAGAGTGGTCATCTTCCTCTTCAATCTTCCGTTTATTCTTCTTCTGAGACAGCTCCACTTCGTGGGCCCTCAAAGCCCTCACAATACAATCTATGTCATCCATCAGTTGTTTTATCATTTCATCCTCGCTTTTCATTATCCAAGTTTGTTCGCCTCCCTCTCCTAGATACTTCCTCCACTTGGTTATAATGTCCTTCATGTTCATGTCAAATGCCCTTGCAACGTCTTCCATCTTATGCTCTGTAGATGATTTACCGTTTAGGTCCACCACAGAACGAATTCTTGCTGCTTCTTCCAACTTCGACAAAATGAAGGCCCGCCCTATCAAATCCGTATTGTAGCCCGCAAATTGCTTTATGACTTTTGGATCACGCTCAACCTCCACCAAGAGGTCATTTGGACCCTCTCTCTTCCATTCCTTCTCAGGAATTCGAAAGAACTTTTGGTGTTGTGTGCTCCAATGTCCGCCCATGCTGCGACAGAACAACTCTCGAGCCTCGTTGTTCTTAATCTCGAAGGCATGCAACTCAACCTCCACGTCAGACGTCATCCAAAAGAATTTATCTTTGGTGAGAAATGGGCCATCGCATAGCTCATATATTTGTGATTGAGCATCCCACTTCATTGGTTTCCCCCAATGCAAATAGTTCTGAAATTTGTATGGCTCTTGGTCAAGTGGAAGGTTCCATCGATTGTATTCGTGCCTCGTAGGCATATGGTACAAAATCCCTAGCATTTCATACAGCCTTGGACTCAGAGGAATACGGCATTCGGGACAATGGCATTGAAATTCCGCCGATCTTTGAATGCAAAACACATGGAATGTATGGCGACACTGTCCCAATGCTATAGCTCCTTCGGGCCCAAAACAACCTTGGCAAAGAGAACAATGACCCTCCAAGATGGGAGTATTTGGAAAACTTCCTAGCACAAGCTCCTTCTCATGTTGCTGGAAGTGAGCTGACAACGTGCCATAAGGGACCCATCCTTCCTCTGCTTCCAAAGTCCAATCAATGTTCTCCATATCATAGGTCTTTCCGTGGTTTAGCCGCTCATACATCCTATCCATGTTCCCTCAAACCGTAAGTTTTAAATCAGGGTCCTTTCTTTCCTCCTCCAACTTCTCCACAAAACGCTCATAAGAACTCTTGACATTCTCGTATGCTGTGTTTGATTGCAATGCATACCTCAAGAGCCCGTTCATGAGTCCGGATGATATTGAGGAATGATCTTGTAGTTGTCGCGCCCACATCATCCACCGTAAATCTGCATTTTCCTTTGGAAGGATTTCACTTAGTACCCCTACTTCCATCATTCGTTTCATTGTTGATTCGGCCTCATTCTTTCCTCGAACTGCCAAGTCCAATTGATGCCTTAACTCTTCAACTTCCGGATTTTGTGATTGCATAGAAGCATCTTCAAATGAGGGGAAAACTATGGATTTTGGACTCGGAATGCGCTGTCGGAGTTCTACGGTCCCATCCTCAGCTTTGCCCTCGTCAAGAGGAAGAGATAGTTGATCGCTTTCTTGTGTTGGTTCACTTGCCTCTAATAGCCCTATTCCGCCAGGCGATTGTTGACCTGCCTTCTTGTTTTGTAATGTCCACAATGTTTTGCGATGCTCTTCTAACATCTCTTTGCATGTCTTCAACTCCAACACCAACTTCTCATTCATAGCCTTGAGATTCTCATTCATGGCCTTCAAATTGTCATTCATTCGTTTCAAAGTCTTGTTATTTTTCTTGACACTCTCATAGTCATTACCTAAGGGCTTCAAGTTTGGGGTCGGCCTCCAATACAACGTGTTGTATTTGCTCTCCAATATCTCATACTTTGCCTTGAGGTCATTATGATCTTCTTTGGAGTAACGCACCTCCTTCAACTCCAAATTCTGCTGTTCCAAAATTTTTTTATGCTTAAAGTCTTCCAACTTCTCGTCTTGTAGTTTATCCGCAAACTTGACAAACTTTCTGAAAGCCAAAGCACCATGAAGAACAGATGGTGTCATTTTCGTAAATGTATCAGTTATTTGCGCAAGAGCAGGCGTCAATATAGCCACAATTCTAGCTGTACATGATAGAGAATACGCCGTTCTAAATATCTCGTCAAATCCTGATGTTGAATTGCTTGAAGTAGAGCTGCGTCCTTCATTTGTAGTGCCACCTTCATTAGGATTTCCTCCTACATGCTCAGGGCCACCTTCGTTTATAGTGCTCCCTTCATTTCCGCCATTTGTTGCTTCTCTCTGAATTTCAAATTGATTCCATCGGAGGGAACACTACAACAAGTTCTCCATCTCTTCTAGTGGAGGCATCTTTTGTAGAGTCTTGAGATCCTCTGGGCTCAACAAAGCTAGCAATGAATGATCTTGGATAATCGGGGTCTCTTTGTCGTTGTTTACAGCAGCCTCGTCTTGAGAGTCCATCCTTACATCTGTCAGTTGAGTTGGATGCTGTTCATTTTGGTTTGGTGAAGTCCGAATTGCATTTTCAGGTCTGGACAGTAGGCTTGGTTTTTTCCTTGATTTAGGAGACGGAGGGACATAGAACATGATGTCTTGTGCTGTGTCTGCTAAAAACCGGTCAATACAAGCGTGAGCCTCCTTCACGTCTTGAATGTCTTCTCTATCTTCAATGTCTTTTATAGGATCCTCTTCTTGGTGCTTCTGTGACATCGATGTAGATCCATGTTCTGTTGGCCGAGGGAGCTTCATTGCAACGTTGCTTTCTGGCACCCCTTCTAACACGTTTTGTGTAGGGTTCAAATCCGTCGGTGGAATCAAAAACACCTCTCCCTCCACATCGTCCACAAGACAAGTGCTTCCTTTTGTGGGGTCCCCCATACAAACCGGTTCTACCGCCATTTTCTTTCCATTCAGTACTTCCGTACGACGCACTTGGATTTCAAGAGGGATCTTAATTGATTCCATAGCATCCTCTAATACTTTCTTTTTTTCACTTGCTTCAGGAAGTTGCGCCTTCGGAACAAACATATCAGGGATATGTTTCTGACGTCTGCCAATCGCAAGTGGCAATGTCGCTATTGTAGGATACATACTCCAATCCACTTGACGGCCCAGTATGAGTTCAGCGTAAACCATGCCTGCCAAGCTGTAGTTAATTTTGCCCTTGTTCATAGCCTTCTCCGGAAATAAGGCCTTCCACACCTCCATCGAACGGTGCACAAAATGATCATTGAGGCAATTCAATGGTTTAAAACAATATTCACGGGTGTGAAGAGGGTGACACTCTCGAGGCCACAACTTCCCAATGTGATACATTTTCACGTATTTGCGGCACAATTTAGAGGTCCAATACTCCACATCCTCTTTTTCCCAACCCGTCTCAGCCTTGATGTTGACGTCATCCAAAATGTCAAACCGTAGCTCATGACCAACGCCCTTCGGCTTTGACTTCTTCTTGCCTTCAGTTGCAGCACTACTTGCCCCCGCCATGACTGCTTGAGTGTCGAGTACTCACTTGCAATTTTAGAATGGAAATTTCCAATATATAATCCCCGTTCTCTCAAAATATATAATGTGCTTCACTGTCTCCAAACGTATGTAAGTAACCAAGGACCAAAATCCAATGTAGTATGATCAAAATATGACCCCCACTCTTCACCACATAGGAGCAACTAGCGCGTGAAGCAATAGTAGCACATCCGACATGGCAGTGATTCCCAAATGGAAGAGTGAAAGTGAGGAAATGTGTGTTGGCCGTCCGCCAATATACCCGTCCACTCCTAGACCTAAAAGAGGCTCGGGACCGGACCTATCCTGGACCACGCGGACGTGGCCTGAGACGGTAGACGGGCGGACAGAGCTGCCCCATCCGCCGACGAAGCGGACGACCCGACTGCGTCCGACCGCCCCGTCCGCCCCATCCGCCTAGCCCGTCGCCTATTATTTCGAGGCGTCCAAATTTTTTCCAATTTGGCATGAAACCTAGGATTCTTCTCGTCAGCCTTTACTTACTGTCAGTTTTTTTGGATCAATTAAAGTTTCAGCATCCTATGCTTTTCTCATTAACCCAGAAAATAAGAAATAGACAAGTTATAATCAGATTTTAAATAATCATTTAGAGTTCTTTGAAGTTTACAGTGAGACCCTAAACCCTAGAACCCTAAAACCCTAAAACCCTCAACTCTTAGTCTCCTACATTTCAGATTACGCCATTGTTTTGAGCAAATTGTAAATTTGTAATATTCATTTGAAATTGTATGCATACAAATTTTAACTAGATATAAAGGATATTATTTATTTATTTATTTTTTCATCATGTAGGATATTTCAAAGGGAAAGAAAAAAACAAAAACATGATCAATATTAGTGATGAAGTGAAACGTTATAATTCCCAATTGACCAAATTGAGATGGTGCTACAATCACAACAATTACTTCAAGGGGTTTGGTTTTGGTTCTAGTTTTGAACCTTATGGACAATTTCCATGAACTTCAAGGTGTTTTGTACATATGGACTTATAGAGAAGCCAAAAATGTATATAACTTATGCATGTCACACACTGCAACGACATGTTTGTACTGTATTTTGTAATGCCCTTTTTTGATTAGGATTGTTTTAAAAGTAAGGGTATACAAAGAGTGTAAGACTTCACAACATTTCTGAAATTAGTAGAACTGTAAAATCCTTACTCATTGTGAAAAGCATTATAATCTTCTAATCCATAAAAGATATGTTGTTTTTGTTTTTGTTTTTTTGTTTTTGTTTTTTTGGTATATATATATATATATTTTTTTTCTTGGAGAATTTGCAACGTGAAGCAATAAAAAAAATTTAGTTTCTATTTGTATAATGTATAAGTTCTTCTTTTATCTAAGGCTGGGTTTATACTGTGCCTAAGGTCGGATGAAAGTCCGGCCGGATTTGCCTTCGATCCATTCTTCAATCCGGCCCCAGTTTTTTCCGTCCGGCCCTACTTAATCTAAAGTCTAAACCCCTTGGGCCGGATTTTCAATTCATGTGCTCTTCAATTTTATCAAGGCTCAATTAAAAAACGTCAATAAAAATATGCATGTTTATCTTTTATTTCTTTTTTAATTAAAAACAAAGATTTTTTTCTTTTGTTTCATTTTTCTTTTTGTTTCTATACATTTTATTTCTAAAATACAAAAAGAAGTTTATTTATTGATTACTTAAAAATAAAATAAAAATTTAATATTTTGGTTTTCCTCTTATATAGAATATGCATTTGTAATCAACATGTTTAATGCTAAAACATAGGTACTTTATTGTAGTCACTTAGATGATATTCCATTAAAATTAAATAAAGTAAATCCATAAGGGAGTTGCTCTAAGAACACCCGTGCTCTAAGAGTGATCATGACGGAGAGGTACATTTTACTTTAGTGAATGTACTAGCACATTTTAGGACATGATCACTTTTAATGACCGTTGCCTTTCAACTTATTCGCCCTCCATAACTAATTACATAATGATTTAAAAAATATGAAGGAAATCAAGTCACCAAAAAAATATGAGGATGAAGGGCCTAACGTGCATTTCAAAATCTACTCTACAATTTTTTAAATGAATCTTTAATGTGGTTTTTCTCCAAGAGTTAGTGTATTTGAGGCTCATTTCCAAAAGCCCTCAATACTATGAAAGTCAAGTTTGTGATGGAAACTCTTGTACAAAATCTTGAATAAGAAAATCATAATCAATCATTTTGAAAATTGGATTTTTGATGCTAAAGTTAGATTTAAAATAAACTTATATATATATATATATAAACTACTAAGAATAGCAACTTGGTTAAGTATTATTAGACTTAGAATCTCTATTCTCATAGATAATTTTCTTTCTTATTTAGTATTTAGGACGCTTTAATTCATTTAATTAAGATTTGTTATGAGATTTCAATTTGTTTTCATCAATTTTTTTTGAGATTTCAACTTATGTCCTGTTATAAATTCTGAAAATTTCACTACATGCCATATTTATTTTATTTTTTAATTAATTTTTAACGAATCTAACTCGAGCATGATGAACTTCAATGTGTATAAGAACGGCCCGTTCGTCGTCCGCTCGTCCGCCGTCCCCCTGTCCGCCCGTCCGCCGTCCGTCGTCCGCTGTCCGTCCTCCCGTCCGTTGTCCGTCCTCCCATCCACTGTCCGTCCGCTATCCGTCCGCTATCCGTCCGCTATCCGTCCGACAGTCTACCGCCCGCTGTCCGTCTGCCGCGCGGTCAGAGCGTCCGTCCGCGGGCTCCGTCCGATGCAGTTGTCCACAGTCCGTCGAGGCCGTGCGATTGGACGCGCCAGGGCATATTGCCCATCCGATCTGGCGGTTGGCCCGTCCGCCCGTCGGATTTGGGCAGTGATGTCAACATAGGCGGACGGTATAAAGAGGGGTGCGGACGGCCCATTCCGCGCAGTTGTTTCCCTTGCGGAGTGGGCATATCCAGCGCCAATTGGTATCTGTGAGCCCCTTCCGACTTGGAGCGTGAACAACTGTGAATGAATTAACTTAATTTTTTGTAATCTCTTCATCACCTTCTCAATTATAGAAATTGTAAACTTCTCACTCAAACATTGCATTCGGTGCGGAAAAGAAGGATTACCATGGCTCCAAAAGGATTTCCCAATCCGCTGAAGAAGAGTACAAAGGGAAAATCACAAGACATGGATTGGGACGCCTACTTCAACCACTTCTGTGTGGCTGAAGAGGGATGGCAATACGAGCCCAAAGCAGTATGGACTTGCACAACGTGCCGAGAGTATGTGAAAATGTCATACATTGCGAAACTCTGGCCAGCAGATAACACGGTTGTATTAGAGAGACAAGTGAGACGGTGGGAAGGTCCCATGAACACTTGCAAGAGTGAACATTTCAAGCAGAGATACGAGGAGATTTGGGCATCTTGCAGTCTAGGTGCTTCCAAACCAAATATCATGAACTATTCCACCATGGCAATGATTTGGGCGGAGATTGTACTCCAGAAAGATGTGGATTGGCATACGGTGCCTGCAAAGGACAAGAAGACCAAATTGAGCTGTGACAAAGCGGTGATAGACACCAATTGGGTTGGCCCAAGCGATTGCATGCCGGAGTGGTCTAATCGGGGTCAATTTGGATTTCCTCCGGAACCATTGCCAGATGCAGAGGACAATGATGATGATGACGAAGAAGACTTACCACCTCCACCTCCACCTCCACTTCCACAAAGGCACGTACGTCGAGAAGAGTGTGAAGACTTGGACTTCCAAAATCAATTGCGAGAGGCAACAAGAAATAGTATTTTGGATCAAGGTCGCCCGCGTCAACAACGGTCACCACCTCGTCATGATCGTGATGTGCGTTGCCCGCAATATGGAGGAGGAAGTTTGCATTTTAGCCCTAGCCCCCACGATGACTTCCAAAACATACGAGGAAGCCATGGAAGCACAAGGTTCACGGACTTCGGTGGATCTCAATATGGTGGGTCGCAATTCTATCCGGGGACGGGAGGGCCGGACTCATATGGGCCTCGTGGAAGCTCATACTACACCGGCTCAAGCGAACGAGGGACAAGAGGGGCCGAGGCAAATGCA
This sequence comes from Climacium dendroides, assembly GCA_950106755.1. NCBI lineage: Eukaryota > Viridiplantae > Streptophyta > Bryopsida > Hypnales > Climaciaceae > Climacium > Climacium dendroides. The sequence continues at coordinate 2,666,661 of OX467092.1, forward strand.
TCACCTCCTCCACCTCCACCATTTGGGGGTCCATACTTCTCCGATTACGGACAAGGAGGAGGGTCTGGCGGATATGGGCGATATGGTGGCTTCGGTCCCACACCCGAAGGTCGAAATGACGATAGTAGTTCGGATTCAGAATAGAGTATAATGTAGTTTAACTATTTAAAGGTAGAGTAGAAGATGTCTTTTGACTTATTCGGAGGTTATGGATTTACTATTATTGTTTAAATGTATTTTGGTGACCACTTTTGTGACCATTAGTGATCAATGATGTCACTATTTAAAACTTTGAACATGCACATCTATTGAACATGTTTAGTTGTAGTATCAAAAATCTCTTCTTGGAAATGCTTGACAGTGTTTTTTCTTTTTTAGATTTAGTGCAAGGGTACCGAATGCAATGTTGACTTTCTGTATTCTTTACCTGCTCTTGGAAGTTGGAAATGAGATTGAAATGCAATTAGTTCTGGAGAATAAATTAGAATCCAAATTCATTTGGAAGAATTGTATAATAGTATTGTGGATTTTGATTAGCCCTAATGTAATTGAGCTTATACACATTAAGCCTTCCAATTTTTTGTGTCACGAAGTTCAATGGTTTGACTTGCAAGAAATATTTGAACTCTTTTTTGCAATTTGAACACCCTCATAGGTAAACATTATAATTTTTAACTCCATAAGGGATATTGTTGTGCTTTCTTTTTTTCCATAATGTCTAGCATGTCTAGTTTGAATTTGTACGGTTAAAAACTCGAAATTCCAAGAAAATGATAAATGTAATGAAAATATTGACATTTCTTTAGAAGTAAAAATTTCAAGAAATTGAAGGAAGTTGAGAAGAAGCCTTGGGTCTATTTTTTTAATTATTAGGCATTCAAATGCCCAAATGCCCAAATGCCCAATTCCTCCCAAACAAGAAGACCTACATGAAGCTTATTGAATGAAAAGGGGGAAAAATCACCCTAAAAATGAGACGGTAGAAATGAAGCGGACGATCTAAAAATCGTCCCCTCTGGACCGTCCGATCACGCAGACTGTCCATCCACCCGATCGGACGGGCCAGAGGGGGCGGACGGCCACCCCGTCCGCCCGATCGGACGGGCCAGAGGGGGCGCATGGCCACCCCGTCCACCCAATCGGACGGCCTCTGTTTGACCGTGCGGACCGGATGAGGCGTCCGCCAACCCTAGACCGTCCGATCGGACGGCCAGGAAGAGGCGGACGGCCAATCCGTCCGCCCGATCGGACGGCCTCCATCCACTGTAGGACTGGAATGAGGCCGTCTGCCTCATATAAGACAAGCGGACGGACCGTCCGCTCTCACTTTTGCCTTCCCCCTTGCATGCAAGAGAGAGCGAAGAGCTGGTGGTTTGACCTCCAATGGCTCCTTTCTTTGGGTGGGTAAGAGTCTAATATTTGGGGTAACTCTTGCCAAATTTTTTATAAAACTTTGACGTTCATCATTCTACCGGGTTATCAACATGCCGAGGGCGAAGAAGGCTTCCAAGGAGCCGAAGGGAAAAGAAGAAGCCCCCTCTATTCAGTGGACAAGGGAGAATCCCTCGGAGAGTTGCAAAGCATTCTTAATCGAATTGATTGTGAAGTTTTATGAGACAGAGACTACAGTGTCTCTTGACACTAAATATGTGTGATATGAAGAGGACTGCATCGAAAAATTCTTCGTGGATATGAGGCAGAGGATGTTGAACGCCTTGCACGTACCGCAGTGGATTGATGAAACGGAGAAGAAGAATTTTCCCAAATTTCTTGACAGCAAGGTGCATGATGCATTATGGAATGCTTCGGTCATTTTGGATAAATATTGGAGGAAGAAACGCGAAAATGATGAAGCCTTCGAGCATGTCATTATGAAAGCGGATTTATTCACCAAAAGGTACCAACCATTTAAGAGGAGGCAGAATAGAGCAGGGTCAATTGGTTGGACGAGCAAGCCTGGAATGGATCAAGCACAAAATACACATCGCCTTCTAATAGCCCTTCCGGAAACGGCCACGGTGATTCCCGTAAATAACAAAATCATGCGGGGTGGCTATGCTACAATTCGGAGAGTGCGAATAGAAGGATGTGGGGAGATTCATCCATCATGGGAGTTTGCAGCAAAGATGTCTCTCCAAGAAGGTGAACGACCTGCTTTTGCAAAGATGGAACACAATACTGAGACTATGGCAGTGAGGATTCCGCATGCTGGAGTAATACGTTTTTTTGTAGTGCATTCCAAAAAGAATGAAGGATACTCATTCTAGTGGAACGGCGGTACATTGCGTGAAATGATGTGTCGGGATGACGACTATCCAGACAATATAGCCCTTCGAGTGCTGTATGAGCCGCGTATAACAGAAGAAGAAATCATTGCTACTAAAAATCTGAAGCGATTTAGAGCCAAACGCGTGGAGCTTGCACGGGCATTACTGCACATCATGAATGCGGTGCACACCGCTGGACATCTCCACAACGACATTTCTCCGGACAACATCATGTTTCATTTTCCTGAAGATGAGTCCCGGGTTTACATTGGAGTTTGTGATTGGGGGATGACTACAGTGTTGAGCGAGCCCATGAAGTCGTTGTATACATTCACATCAACAGCTGAAAAGGACGAAGCTATAAAGAGGAGGTGGTGGGTGGATCCCAGTATTATTTATGTACACGGAAGAGATGCGGATGTGCAAAACATCCCTTCTCTTTCCATGCAATCCGAGCAATATGCTGTTGCTAAATTAGCTAAACGGATCAGTAGGCAGTGCATGTCGGAGGCGTATCACAAGTTGCAGCATGAATCAAGTAGCTCACATGTCAAGTACCTCCATCCACAATTTACACAGGTGTTTGATACTTACTTGAAGCACGTTCAGAACAAAGAGAGTACTTTGGCACAAGTCATCTTCCGTTTTAGTACTTCATTCAACTGGCCTATTCCGGATGAACACTTCCGTGGTTCATATTGAAGTTCAAGAATAGTTCATATAAGTATATAGGCTAGTAGTATGCATAGATGCCAAGTAGTAATGTAGTATGTATGCGAATTACATAGTTGCATAGCATATGTGCACCATTTTGATTTTTTAAGACCAATGAATGCCAATGTAGTTGGACTTTTATGTGCCTTTGTAATTGACGAGGATATTTTAATTGATAATGATTTTTAAAGTGTGTGAATTGTCCCTATCTTTTGTCATTGTTGGTTTGCAATTTTGCATAGAAAAGTCTAAAACCCTGCAATTACGGAAATTGTGATTTTTTAAGTTGGTATTTGCAAGATTGGGAAGTTTTTGTTTTAAATTGTATGGTCTTCCAATTCTTCAATTTGCCATGTATGGTTGAAGATATTCAATTGGACAATGTATTATGTATAATTGTAAATTGTCTTATGTATAATTATAAATTGTCTTTTAGATTCTAGAAGCATGGTTTTTTGTTTGGTATCAATGGTGTATTGTTAATTTTTTGAATGCAACGGGTTTGTCGGCTTCATTAAGATGTTAAAAAAAAATAGTAATTACCCCCTAAATGCTTGAGGTACCAAAATATTAAATATGGTGTTTGCAAAACTTAGAAGTTCAGTAAAACCTAACTATTTTTCATCATTTTAGTGAGGTAATAATTTTGGGAAATTCTTTTTGAAGTCTACTTTTGGCTCCAGAAGTCCGATCTTGCAATTAAAGGACAATGATTTTTCTGAAAGAGATATTATGCAAGGGTACCTTGTGCAATCTTGACTTTTCTTTTGTGTTAAGAGCTTTTGGAAATGAGCCTCAAATATAGTATATCTTGGAGGAAAATTCACATTGGAAATTCATATTAAAAAATTATAGAGTAAATTTTGCAAAGTTGTAAATTGATTGGGCAAGTCTGGCCCATTAACCTCATATTCTTTGGGTCCCCAACATTTTAGATTTGCCTTGCCAAAAAGGCTTCAACTTTTTTTTGCGATTTTAACAGCATCATTGTCAAATGTTATAATCTTTCACTCTACAAGTGATATTGTTGTGCTTTCTTTTCTTATGCAATCTCTAACAAGTCTAGTTTGAATTTGTATGGTTACAATTCCAAAAAAATTGATACATCTTACCAAAATGTGGGCTCTTTGTTCAATTTAGAGCAAATTAAAGGAAGTTTAAATTTGAAAATAAGGCTTCGGCATGTAGGGGTTACAACATCCTATGGTTATTTGGATGATTGAATTTGTTTGAACCATCAACCATTGTTTTCTTGGGCCAATTGAAGGCCCAAATGCTTAAAAAAAAATGGATTGCACCAAATCTATAGGTTAAATTTGAAGAAAAATTGGATGATAATGCCAAATTGCTCAAATTTGAAAGAAAAAAAATTGGATGAAATTGCGCACATCAAATGTAACTCATCTAAATATGTCGATGAAAAGATAATTCTATCCAAAATATAAATGAATACTAAAAAATTTAGTAACATTATTTTGTCATATATTGCCACTTTAGCAATTCTCCAAAAATTGGAAAAAAACCCATGGTTTCATCCCTACACCGAAGTTTACCCCATTTTCCGCCAGATACCTCGATCGGACGACCCCACACCGACCCGTCTGCCCCGTCCGCCTCCCCGTCCGCCTCCCGGTCCATCCTCCCGTTCGCCTCTCGTCCGCCTCCTCGTCCGCCCTCCCCGTCCAGCTCCCGTCTAGCTCCCTGTTCGCCCTCCCCGTCCGCCCTCTCGTCTAGCTCCCCGTCCGTTGGACGATCAGAACGTCCTATGTCGGCGGACGTAGACGCTGAACGTCCGAACGTCTGGACGTCCATGTAACCCTGCCTTACCCCGAGTGGCAAGCTTCTTCTTCTTGGATGTTGCAGCCTTAGTTGCCCGAGTCTTTGCCAGTGCTTGATCCGGGTCAGAATACGGCTCCGAATCTTCCTTAGTACCGGATTCTTCATCCTCGTCCTCTTCTTCTTCTTCTTCTTCCTCCTCGTCATCGTCCTCTAGAATAGTCCTCTTCTTCATAATTTGAGGCTTCTTCTTCTACGTGGTTGGTATGGGCGGAACATTGGCCCTAGTACTCTGAGGAGTGGTTTCCTCAATCGTTCTGCCCTTCCCAGATCCCTGCCCCTATGATCCGGTCTTCTTTTCCTCCATCGATCCAGTTTCGCTTCCCAAAGCTAAGTTGAGTAGGGTGGAAGGAAATACCTTCTGTGTCTTTGCAGGAGGAGTCGGAGAGACTGGAGATAACTCACTTAGGTCGATAAACTTGGTGCTCAGCCTTGGTTTGGGCACATTCTTCTTCTCGGACGGTTCCAGATCTTGTCTTCTCTTCAGCTGCGGCCTTCACTTCCTCCGATGGTTCCCTCGCCTTGCTTGTTGTCTCCACTTCTGCGGTCTTCTCTTCTTCAGCAGCTTCTACTGCTCGCGCTGTATTAAGAGCAATGTCAGTTACTTCCTCCAGTAGGGAAGTCATTTCTCCTTTAGGCTCTGACCGGATGGAAGAGCTTGGCACGTCCTCCATCTTGTCCTTCGCCTTTACTTCTTCTTCGGTGACCGGAAGGGGTACTGGTACGAGTTCTGGTTCCGTTTCCGGTCCCTGCTCCCACTCTCTTCGTCCTTCTACCTCCTTCATCACCTCGCACAGTGGCTCCACTATCGCCTCCATCTTGCGGTGATAGGACACTAACGCCATCATCAGGTTGGCTGGAATTTGCTTTCTGGTCTCCATCACCTTCTCGTCAAACAACATTGCTTTGTTGATAACTTCGCCTAGATTGCCGATGAACTCCCGGATCGCCTGAAGGTTCTTTGCGGCTGTTTTGGAGAATTTCCTCTGCTGGTCCATTTCTTCTCTCTTCTCCTCCAACTCCCTCGTTAGCTGGTCCACCTTACTCGTGGCTTCGCTCAGCTCTTTCTTCACCGCTTCCTTCATCTTCCAGTCCAGTTGGGTAACGAGTTGCTGCGGCTAACTGATCTTCAGCAACTGACATAGTTCTTGAATGGTCTCCTAGCTCTTCCCGTACTGGACCCGGAACTCACTGAGTTCCCTCACAATTCGACCTAGGGGATCCTGGTTCCAGACCGGATCGACTCCCTTACTACCTTCTCCTATTTCTGAGTCTTTCTCTTTCCGGTCCGCCTCCTCCACTGAGACTTAGCTTCCTCGATCGGTATAGTGTCTGCCTCTGAATCTTCCTCTTCCTGCCCGGCTTCCTCATCCGGGTCTTCTATCTCGAATTCTGACATGGCTTTGGCCGTATCGTATGAATCTAACTCTTTATTTGTAAGCCAGCCATGTGCTTGATACAAGTGGTAGAGAAAAGGGGTTATAGGGGAAGGCTTAGACTTCCCTATACCTCCTACCAATCTTTTGATTTGATCTCTCATCACTACGCGTCAATCTACTTTCCAGTCACCTGATAGTGCACCGAAAATAGTGTTCGCTAGGGTGACCGTAATCCTGTTTGGTCGCTCTGGACTAAGGATGGCTGCTAGGTACTTCATTAAACGTTTCTCCCTACCATTTATGCACTCTGCCACAAAGAAACCATCCTTCTTCGTTGGAGGATTCTGGAACTTACCCACGTAGAAGCGATCCGTCCAGGAAGCCGGTTCCTTGTCCGTCTTCTTGAAATCGTACGTCTCCCTCCACAACGTTGGAATCCAGTCTTCAGGCCGGCTTCTCGACGTCCCCTTTCACTTTCTTAGCGGCGCGCCGATTACCTCCCTCACAATTTTTCTCGTCTTTCAAATTCCATGGCCGGGCTAGAAATCCCTCACACTCCATCTGCCGGAGGTCTTCTTCTAGCTCCGCTTTCTCTCTTGGATCCGCTGGTACCACTAGCTTCACCATGCGCAAGGATACAGCTACCTCTTCTCTCACCATCGTGGGTTGTTCTCTCAAACCCTCTCAGTGACCGGAATCACTCTTTGGAGTCTCACAATCACTCGCACTCTAGTCTTCCTATTCCGCTCAAGGACCCTCCTCAAAAGTCACCTCACCAGTACACTCCTTGCTCCACACTCATACGTGAACTTCTAAGTGAACTCTCCTCTCGAGACCCGTCTGTCCTTAATCCGGTCCGTAAACTGAGCCCGTAACTTCTTCTCTTTGGCTGACATATAAGTACACCTCGAATGTTCTTCACCAATCTCTTCTCAAGGTAGCTTCCCCGCAAAAAGAGGTCTGAGCCACCTGCCCCTCCTATTTCTAGGGTTGCACTCACCCGGGCTGTTACAGGTGACTGTTTTCCCTAAAATAGACCCGCTCTCAAGTATAGTCTAGAATTAGGTAGGCACCCGTTACACCCAGATTGTCTGTCTTCTGTTTCCGGTCTCCGGTCTTCTATTTTCTTCTGGTTTCCGGTTTCTAATGAAAATCACTCTGACCTACTCCTGACCTATCTATGCCGTTTCCGGACTTTCGGTTTCCGGTTTCCGATTACTTCTGTTAACACTATTATCTATTCTAAAGTAACCCTATTCCGGTATCCGGTTCCTAACTACTTACGGTCTACTTTTCTAAAGAAAAACAAAAAAAATAGGGAGTAAAAAGCTCTATTCCCCTTATTTCCCTTCTAAACCTAAAGATTGGATTTTCGTGCTCCCACACACAATAAAGCCTAATTCTGGATGAACTCTCCTTCACAGCTGAACCGGATAGCTATCGGGATCAGTAGGTCACGCAAGGTGTAGTTGGCTAGAATACTAACTTGGACTACAACGACGGCCTATTAGTTAATCTGGATTCTTGGCAAAAACCGGGATGGCTGAGTTAGGGAGTTATTACTTCCCCTTCGGGATTCCGGTTAAGTCTGAACCTATCGACCGGAAAACGAGAGCTGCTCTGGAACAGTCAACAGTTACACTCCACACACATCCGGGACTATCAACACTCAACTAGAAACACGAACCGGTCACACTTGGGTCCGAAAAACACCCTCGCTCGCAGTCTCTCTTCAAGAATCCGGACAAATCTTAATATCCGGGCACACTCCCTCCTTACCTATTCCTGCAATCTCTACAGAACATACATCAATGGTTATCCACCACCAAAGCACACGCTGCCACCTCAAATTGTGAACCAAAAAGCTGATTTGGATTGCACAATGCTAGGAAAACAAAGTATGGAAATGTACACGGGATTAATAATAACCGGCTAACTAAATACTAAACAACCCATAGGACTCCTCAGTTAATGGGCATCAAAATCTACCTTTTCTGAATCAACATGTTCCCTACTCCTCATCTACACAAAATTGACGTTGACTACTATAATCCTCGAACTAGCCGTTAATATTCCCGTTCTGATAAATCCGGATCCAGGAAGTCAATTCTACCTTTCCTGCTAAAAGTGATTTACAAAATACTTTCTACCAAAAACTTGGGTTTTCAGCCGAGATTCTAACCTACCTATCGGCCCTACTCTAACTTTTATGTTGCTTCCCCGGTGTTGCACTTGGTTTCGGGGTGCCCTTCTGTGATGGTTGCTTCCGGACGGAACCGGAAATTGTTCTCTGTTTCTTGGCCTTGGAGGATTGAGCCTTGGTCTTGGCTTTCTTCTTCTTCTTCGGTGCGGCCAATTCCTAATCCGGATCAGAGTATGGTTTGGACTCATTTCCGGATTTAGAACTGGAATCTTCTTCCTCCTCCTCTTCTTCCTCCTCCTCCTCTTCTTCTTCTTCCTCTAACTTTGCCCGGGTTGATTTTCTTGTTGATGGAGGCCTTGGAGTCTTCACCTTCGCTTGGCTAGGAGTGGAAGGGGCCTTCATTTTGCTCTGCGGCGTCCCTAAATCTACCTCTTCCACTTTCACCTTTCTCCGCAAGACTGATCCGGGTGTTGGTGTGTGCGTAGTTCCGGTTTCCAGGGTAACAGTCTCCTTCGTAGGAGTGACTATCACCACATCTTCGGATGAATGTCCAGATTTCTCCCGCGTCATTGGGGATGTCTGCTTGGTCTCCGACCGCAGTGGCTTGGATGGAGTCGCCTCTGTTGTACCAACCATTTCCGATTTTGCTTCCGGATGGGGAGGTGGACTATCCTCCCCCATGACCTCTCTCAATTGAACAAGTAGCTATTCCATCTTGGAGTTGAAGGATACTAGTGCATTAATGACTTTGTCCCCTAACTTTCCTACCCCTTCCAAAACCTTCTCATCAAATAACCTAGCCTTGTTCAATGTTTCTACCGGAAGGGTGATGAATTCCCTAATCCGGTCAATCGTCTCCTCCGTTTGAACTGAATACTTCCGGTTACGCTCACTCTCCTATTTTTGTCTACTCAGTTCTTCTTTCAGGGATAGCAATTCATCCGCTAAATCCTGATACTTCGCCTTTCCGGACTTTCTCTCAGCATCCTCTATCAGGTTCTGGATTTGCTCTACACACTCTGCCCTTGGAATATCTCCCAACATCTTACATACCTTTTTCAAGGTATTTCGCTCTTTCTCATGTTTTTCCCAGACTTTCTTGAGCTCTCCTATAATTGACCCTAAGGGATCTCTGTTCCAAATTGGATCCTTTTCTTCCTCTACCGGGACCTCTTTCCCTTTTTTCTTTTTCAATTCCGGTTTTCCTAACGAACCGGAAGCCTCTCTCTTAACTTCTCTCTCTTCCATCTCATCATCGGAGTCAGGTTTCATCCCGTGGGCTAGTTTGACCTCCTAGATTGTATATTCTTGCCTCTCTTGCGCCCTCATACAATCTTGGGCATGATACAAATGAAAAAGAAATGGGGAAAGGCTAGATGGTTTAGTCTTTCCCACTCCCTTACATAATTTGGCGACATAATCTCTTAAGACTAACCCCCAATCTACCTTCCTGTCTCCGGACAGTGCACCAAAAATTGTTTTTTCCAAAGTGATGGTCATCCGGTTTCCTCTATCTGGACTAAGAATCGGAACTAGAAATTCTAGCACCTTCTTTTCTCGCTCATCCTTGCAGTCACTCACCGTGTATCCATCCTTTGTATGAGGGGCGTTCTGGAACTTACCCACCGTGGTCTTGTCTGTCCGGGAAGCCATCCCTTCTCCATCTCGGGCAAAACCGTAAACCTCCCGCCATACTCCTACGGTCCACTTGTCCGGAAGCGCCCTCACGGTCTTCCTCCATTCGTTCGACTACGGATGCAATATCTCCCGCACCATCACTTCGTCTTTGAAACTCTAGGACTTTTCTATCAGCCTTGCACAGCCCATTTGACTAAGATCCTCCACCAGGTCGGCTCTCTTTCCCGCATCTTCCGGAATAACCGGAACAATGTTTTTAATTGATATCTTTGTGGTGGGGGTCTCTTCCTCAGCCTCACTCCCAGACATGGTTGCAATGCTCTTACTTCTTCGACTAACCCTCATAGCAGTCGCTTGTACTATAGCACTAATTCACTCGGAAACTTAATTTGCCAACCAAAAACCGGAAACTCTCCAATCAACTATGAACCCTAACGGAAACAATCCCCAAGTTATAACTTGCCGGAGAAACTGGAAAAAGGTCTGACATTGAATTCTTCCTACATCTCGTTTCCCACCATTGGTTTTGACATTTCCAGTCACTAGACCGTTAAAAGGATTGTTGGAATTTTGCCATGAAATTCTCCGGTCCACTACTTTGCCCATCATTATCCGGGGATGACCGTTAACTTCCGGTTTCCGGTTTCTACTGAGCCATATCTTTTGGAATACCAACTGAAATCAATCCCGTTCCTGATTATTGATTTTCCGGTTCCGGATTTCAAGAGTACTCATTAACTCTATTATGGAGTTAAGGTTTTCTAATTTTCCGGTTCCGGTTCTTCTCTCTCCCTGCTCTATTTTTATAGCAAAAAGACAAAAAAATTATCTAGATAAACCCACTATGCCCTTAATTTCTCCTAAAAACTTCTAAGGCCCTATTTAGGACTCCCACATCTTTCAAAAATGCTTGGAAAAATACGAAACTACTTGTGTTGTGTTCCACATCTATTTTTCTTTCTCTGAAAAACGAACTAAAAATCATTTTGTCCGTGGGAACATGTGGAAATGGCGAATCAGCCCAATCAGCCCTTAAAGTATAAACCCACTACCTTACAGCTTGCAATTCCGAATTTAGTTGAGTGAGACTTCAACTAAATCTGTTGAACACATGGTGGTCCACAGATCAAGTTTCTTTTCTTGATCTCCTACGTGGCTCCTTGGTTTCTTGTATGCACTCCTCGATTATTCCAAGCTTGCGTAGATTGCTTTGATATAGGGACACAATTGGAAATGCAAAAGAACTCTGTTTGAGGGTTGATTCGAATCAAGATACGTTTGCTATTTTCTCAGCTTATTGATGAATTGTTCGAAGTGAACGTTTCTAGAGTCGTGCTGGCTGAGTGGGTCGTGCTGATTGAGTGCTACGGGCGACTCATATACCAAGGGCTTCTCCATCGTAATTTTTTTGTGGTTCGGCTGATCTAACGGAGGGTTTGAGTCCGTGTACTGTTGTGCTATTGCTGTCGCTCCAGCCTGCAACCCTGGTATGTGAGTCGCCCGTAGCACAAGAACACCTTGCATGTATGGCTTTGTTGTACAACAACAAGACTTACAATTGGTTGTACAATACAAACATGCTTTGTGCTTTGATTGATGCCTTAGTGTTTGTAAACTGATTCGCATGTGACTAGTAGCTCTGTCTCTCAGACATCAACCTTCAACACCCATGTTTGGTTGTGTAGTGGAGTCTGCATCATCAAATAAGCAATTGGCCTCGTTTTTGAGGTAAGGATCTAATTGAATACCTTGTTTTGAGAATGAAGCATGTTTTGAAAGATTTGTACTTTTGTTCTTGAATTTATAGGTACTTATTTTGTGACATAGAATATGCAACCAACCCCTTCTCTGATGGATTGTCTGATGTCCTCTATATGAATCCAGTGTAGAAACAGGTCCTAAAACCTTCAATGAAAACAATCTTTAACACCTTTTCCTTTTAAGAAAATTTCCTAAAGTACTTGTAGCATTTTTTTAAATGAAATTTTGGAGTTCTTTTATAGAAAACTTATTATTGAAAGCCACTTCTTACTGACTTGTAGACTAAAATATAGTATTGTTTGCTTGGAAAGGGATCTACAAGCTTTGAGAGGGTTTGGAACAAATCTATATACACTTTTGAATCAAATTTTCATTCCACACAACACTTCTAACAACAAGTGTGAATGGACCTTCAATTATATGTATTTTCATAGTTTTTTAATTTTATTTTGTCTCCAATGAATGAACATTATATTTGTTCCCACAATGTTTATTTTGTCGCCACTAAGAGTAAGCCATAATTTGACAACTCCTTTGATAGTTTGTTTGTATCCAGTATCAATGAGGATAAGTCACTTAGAGTGGAGCTTTTGGAACTAAAGTGCAATTGGGTTAAATGGCAGAAGGGATCTAAAGTTATTAAGGGTACAAGAACTTCGACTAAATTTTAGGGTTTCAGGACTTGTTCGTCACAGGTACTACTACCGGCCCTCCCCTTTGCACCTACTTAGTCCTCTAATTTTTATTGTTGTGGAGAATTTAAGGGTTTTTTTGTTTCTCCATTGAAAATTTTGTGATATGACAATGAGTACATGTTCTATTTTCTGTCTGTGAGGGTTTAAGTTGCATTGCAGTAGTGAAGGATTTTAAAGGAGCTTCTTGATTTTTTGAGCTTGGAATTTGTCATAACCATTTCAGATTTTCAGATATATTATTGAAGTGTCAACTTCTAATGTGGGAGGTGGCGTGGTAGTTTTTTTTAGGTAGTCAAACATAAAATGGTCAGTTTTGATATAGGAGATGAAGAGCCATTTGCACGCCAAGGGGATTATCAGCCTTTTAGCACACAACGATTGCCAACATTGCCAAGAGCCGCTTCAAGAGATGGAGAGCCAAGTACACACCGTGGTGATTATCAGCCTTCTAGCACACCAAGGTTGCCAACGTCGCCAAGAGTTGCTCCATTCGAACAACCAGGTTCTATTCCAAGTTCTTCGGTTCAAAATCCATCTACTCCAAGTTCCTTTGTTTTAAATTCACAAAATCCCTTTGTGCCTATTTCTACTCTTCCAAGTGCTGGTGGACGACCACCGCAGTCCCATATCATGGCATTGGAGAGCCAGATCAATACACTTAGGAGGGTAATAAGAAATATGGAAGCACAAATGAATGATATGAGAGCAAACAACCGTTTACTACAAGGCTTGGTAAACAGTCAATTGAATGAAAGTCCTACACTAGATGTAGCGAAATGGGAGCTTGTAAAACCCCATTTGAAGAAAATTGCAAAAAAATTAATGTTGGGTGTAGATGCAATCAAATGTAGAATGTTTCCTCATGAAGATCATGTGAAACAAGATATTTTGACTGTGTTTAATGTTGGAGAGGGAGATGTTTATAAACACTCTGCATTTGAGAGGGTTTGGGAAGAAGGTATGAAAACAAAAGTAAAAACAGCTATTATTAATAGGCGGGGTAGATTTGCCTCTGCTGCACAGTTAGAAATGTGGCGACTGTTGGGTGTGCCAAAACCTGTTAACGGAAGCGAAGCAGATTTGAAAACTTGGAAAACTAGCCTTGAAGCACTATTTTTACACAACAATTGGCAGTGGAAAGATGACAACCCATTTGGATCGGATGCCATATTTGGTGCCATTGCATGCATAATGAATGGAAAGTACTCCATGCGGACCCCCATTTCAATGCTTCCAGACTAATTGGCTTGGTTTGTTTATGTGGTAAGTTTTATTCCTTCTTTTTCTCAATTGTAGTTTTTTTTTTGAATTTTTTGTTATTGAAACTAATATTTTGCATTTGTAGTTGGGTTTGGCTATGGATGAAGACAAGAACATGAAGCATTCAGAAATTAGATTTCACAAAGCAGGTATAAAGGGCTATAAAGCATTTATACTGTAGAGACTTGACTCAATCAAGCAGATTAATGTGATACATGAGGCTGAAAACATTGGTGATGCCCTACATGATGTGTTGGGGACGGATCTGGAATCCTCTTCTTCTTCAAAGGATTAAACATTTCTAGAAGTTGGATGGAAAGATCAATCAATCGAGTTTCAATTAGGAAATTAGAGAACTTTCTCTTTAGTATATTTTTTTTATTGAGTTTTTTAACCATGTAGTGGAGCAGTTGATTTTTATGTTTTTTGTACTTGTCTTATGGCTTCTTTTAAAGCTTACTTCTTTTGTTTTGAAATGTATGAGAATGTTGGGATTATCATTTGACCATGTGTTTGAAGCTAAAGATTCTGGGAGTTTTCAAGTATAAATGAAGTTTAAAGGTTAGTATTGTAGAAGAAACTGTACTAGTACTTCAACATAGAATTAGTGATTACATCTTGAAGGATTGGAGTATTGGTTACACCGTGTAGATGGTTAGAGGCCTATAAGATGCTACTAAATGCAAATGTTGTTTTTGTAATATGAAAATATAATTTTCCTGTCTCATCGAATCCTTTATATGGTGAATGCATCTTACATGTGTTATATGTATTGATTGATATATTTTATTGAATTTCTATTAAAATAATGAATAATAAAGGATATTGAAATGTCACAAGAAGATTGTAAGCTTCAATTATTGCAGTATTGCATTAGTATTGTTATGTAACTATTCTTATGTTGTTTTTGTATCAAAGATGATTACAAATATTATATTTTACAACCAATTTATTTTATTTTAGTAGTACTGCAAATGAGTATATTTAAAATAATTAAATTATCTAATTAATGTACAAAAATGCAAGGACTTATTAATCTAATAATCTTAATTATTTTGTATGAAATATTTTTCTTTATTTAAGTATAATATAATATAATATACATATGTTATATATATATATATATATATATATATATATATATATATATATATATATATATATATATATATATTTACTGTAAATTTAGTTAATAATGTTAGTATTGTATTTTAGTAATACTAGTGTACTATATTATGATAAATGTTGTACTGTTAATATACATATCTTTACTCTTTAATATAGTACAACATGAGTATAAGTATAATATTGTGCAAACACAATATTGCAATAGTATAAAATAGGTACTATACTGTTATGCTACGCTATTTCTATTGATGTAGTACTGCAAAAATACTGAAAAAGTAGGTGCCATTTTCGTGATGTGTGAAGCTTTGTTTTACATCATTCTAATTGATATTGCAAAAGTTATAAGGATCTTTTGGATGTTAGTGTCAAATTGAGCAACAAAAAAATATTCTAAAAAATATTAATTGTTTTTTTGGAATTGTATAGATTGATAACTACTCAAAAAAATTAGACCATTGAATTCCAAATAATGAGGTAAAGGTTTTGAAGAGTTTTATTTTCCAGGCAATGAAGGTAGAGAAAAACAGTCAAGGAAATTGTCTTCTACTCTAAATTTTGAAATTTTTCAAATAAAAATAAAAATAAAGGATATTAATTGTTCACTAGAACATTTTTACCATTAAGATAACAATTCTAAGATTCTTCCAAAAGCTATTAGCATATATCTTTCATTTAATAACACCTTGCACTTCACAATTTAAAAAAAAATGAATATGAAAGTTTTTTTTGGTTAATTTTTTTAATATATACTAGCGGTTGGCACTTGCTATGCTACGCATTCATCATTAGAATTTATAAGAATTTTTATGTATTAGATAGAATGTAGAACAAAAATTTCAATAAATCTTCAAATAAAAATGACTAAAATCTTTGTATAATTTTTTTTATAAGTAAGCATATATTGAAATGTACAATAGAAATTTATTGAATGATGAATGAAATATATGCAATGGTAAATACTATAAAAGATACACATACATTAGAATGCACTAGAAATTTGACTCCATTGTTACAAAAATGGCAACCCAAATTGAAGAATTGAAAAAAAAACTTATAAATCTCAAAAACTTTGTGAACAACTTAATTGTTGTGGAATCCAAAATTGCTTTAATTGAATAAATTTCTCAAAATCATTTGATAGTAGCAATAGAGAATTGAAATCATGAAAACTCAAAGCTCACAAAAGCACAAAATCATAGAAGTACAAAGAAGTGTAAAGCCAAGAAAAGCAATGGATTTGCTACCTCTATAATATCATCCTATGGATCCTCTTTAATATCACCTTAATTGCAACAACTATATTATTTCTATAATATCACCTTTTGTAAAAAGTGATATTATAGAGGTGATTCTGAATTACTACTCTATTTCTGTAATATCACATTGTGTGAAGATACGATTTCTATGTATGCATGATTGAAAATATTTTTACAAAATATTTAAAATAATTATTTTAAAGACTTATTGAAATCATTATCATGCATTCTATTCAAATATATCAAGATTTTACTAATATGTGATACAATGAATGTGTAGCATAGCAAGCACGGGCCCCTAGTATTAATGGTAGCATTTGTGATATTACAGAGGGAGTTATGATTTTAGTAGTATGATTTTCAACATATTTTTCAAATTATTGACTAAAATGCACAAGTTATAAGACATACTTGTTTTTTTCTAAACATGTTGAAAGACAAAACTTTGCTCCTTTAAGAAGGATTAGAAAAGCCTACATTTTGAAGTTTAGGTACATTGAACTTGCAATCAGTGGGAGTATTTACTTTGAGATTTTGAGACAATGTGCTAGAACAAGTTAACCAAAAGATCATATAGTTGGTTTTGTTAAAAAATAAATATTGATGAAGATTTTGACCTTGCTTTGGAGACAAATACTATGAAGTAGTTTTGGGATTGTAAACATGATCATGGTCCTTTGGGATCACATAATCGCCAAACTACCCCACATATGTTATTGTTTGAAATATATAACTTCTAGTCAAGAGAGCTTGTGATCGAGTCTAGATACACTATAATTTTCAACAATTTGAAAATTCATTGTTAATTTATAAAAAAATGTATTACAAAAAATACATTCGAAGAAAATCAAGAATCCCCTTTTATTGATTGCCAACAAGAGCCAACAAAAACTTTCCAATTCCAACTATTTTTTTTCCATTTACTTTAGGTAGTGTAGAAAGCGATCATCAATGGAGTGATGAAGGTATTTACATCCACAAAATGGATGAAACGTGCAATACATGCATATTCATCCATACGTATGCATATTCATCCAAAATAGAACGATACCCTCCCAAGATTTGGTAGCATTTTGTGGTTTCATCTAATGAAAAAAGGAGGAATATATCTCGCCAAATATTCTTCTTAAGAAATTTTGTACTGCTTTAGAGCGAAAATTCTTTCTAAAACAAAGCAGTGTGAACCAGGCTCAAACATTTATTCCAACAACTTTACGTGCTCTACCTTCAGAATTTTCTAGTAATTTTTTATTTTTTTAATGCTCTAATTATACCATATCTCATACAATGCCATATCGTTGATAGTCACTCGGGTGGGCCAAAGTGGAGACATTTAATATTATAGTAGTGCTCCAAATTTCAACATTCATCCACATATTGGATAGAAAATATCACATATCCACTGGCCAGTGACACATATCACATATTCATAATTATGTTTTCATTCACAATCTGATGATTTCATCCAAGATTTTTTTTAATTCAAAGTTTTCTAGTGATTTTCTGCCCTTTCAATACTATTTGTGTTTCGAGAGCGTGATAACATGACCCATTACTTCGGTGCAAATGGCTGCCAAATCAAAAAAAAACCCGGTGATTCCAACAAATATCCACAGCACTCCCACGCCCACGTTCCTCTCCACCCACCCACACCCACAACTGCAAAACAACGAAGCTCCGCCATCGCCTTGGCTGGCCCTGCAATTTGTTGCCTTGCAACGCCGTCCTCGTCGCTGTTGAGGCCATGGCGGTGATGGCCATCTCTTCTTCCGCTGCTGCCACTTCTCTTCTACTGTAGCTCATCATCATCAGCCTTTGAGCTCGTTGTTCTCGACTTCCCGGCGCTTCCTCATGGTGTCGACATAGCCTATTGTTCGCGGAGTTTGCAAGCCAAGGAGCTCAATGTAAGTTTGACTCTGGACACTCCGTTGTGTGCCGGAGCATCATGGCCACTTCTTGGTACGCATCATGGCTGGTTCTTGTGCGTGCATTTGGATTTGAGTGGCTTTATGGGAGGGTGAAGGAGGTTTGTGGTAAAGAGTGTTGTTCCTAAGGGTTGTAGGAACGAATGTAGACCTACTTTTGGACCGGATGATGAACACCAAGTGCAAACATACCATGATTTGTAAAATCACTTGATTGTCCAAGTGGCCAAAAGACATTGTTTATTAATTACAAACAATACAAAGTGAACTTGAAGAGCAAGTCAATTTGGTGGTGGGCAAATTATACCTTATTGGCAACTTGATTGCTTGTTCAATTGCTCAATTTCCTATATCGTCAAGACTTCTTTGAGAATATCCATTGGTGGTAGCTAACCACTTTTTATATTTCTTTTTGAGAAGGATTTGATAATTTCATTGATTTTTTCACCCGTTTTTTACAATATTAATCCTAAAAAGGATACTATAGACAATAAATGTCTGATGGATGATACATAATCCTTGTACGTAGGACGGAAGTGCAAATGTTCATCTTTGGAATTTGAAATG
Source organism: Climacium dendroides (assembly GCA_950106755.1). Taxonomy (NCBI): domain Eukaryota; kingdom Viridiplantae; phylum Streptophyta; class Bryopsida; order Hypnales; family Climaciaceae; genus Climacium; species Climacium dendroides. The sequence goes on from OX467092.1 coordinate 2,685,230, forward strand.
AAATAGAGAGGTCTTGTGTAGTAGTTTGACATCTACAATGAGTGTTCTTGGATTTTTTAAGCTTTTAGAATTTAGGGTTTATTCATATTGTATCGAAAAAATGCATACTAAGAAAATCTTAAATTCCCTTTTGACTACCAACAAGATCTAGTAAAACCTTTTTTTAAATTACAGTAGAAACCATGCTAAATTAATTATTCAATTAGTTTTATATTTACTTATCTTTCCATTTCACCTAAAATTCTAAAGATGAACATTTGCACTTTTGTCCCTTATAGAAGGATTATGTGTCATTCATCGGACATTTAGTGTCCGCAGCATCTAGGATTAACACTAACAAAATGGTTTAAAAAAATGGATGAAATTGCCAAATCCTTCTCAAAAATATATTAAGTGGTTAGCTACCACCCTTGGATATTTTCAATGAAGTATTGGCAACTTTCATTTGAATATTTCATGATGTAGGCAATCGAGTAGTTGAATGGGCAATCAGACTAGTGTGCCTTTGTGTCATTACCACAATCAAAAGAAAAATAAAAGTAATTTTTTTTCCTTGAAATATATGGACAATATCCATGGTAGGGAATTTTCTGATTTTTTTACTCATAAAAACTTCAAAATTCAATATTTCTTTAGTCGTAGATCCAAACGTCATGAAGCAAAGCCCTGCAACCCTCCTTATAAAGAGCTTTCTGATGGAAAAAACTACAAAAATCGCGACAAGGGAACTCATGGTCCTAAAGATCTCAAGGTAACAAACAAAACAAAACAAACATCCTAACTTAATGGATGGATAATTATTTGCCCACCACCAAAATTGACTGACCTGGAATTGACTTTCGTATTATTTGTAATAAACAATGAAGTGATTTCATGGAGCAGACTACTGTACCGGTATTCAATCTCAGGCACGGTTGTACGAGCGCTTGATTCGGAGCGCAATGTGCGCAGTGCACGGACGGACTTCACGCCGAAGTAAGTTAAGCTTTACTGTGTAAAACAAACTCCGTCTGATGGAAGTTTGAGTATGAAATCTGGAAGTAGTAAGTTACTGTGCAGTTCACAGAAAGTATTGAAAAGTACAATCCCATCATTCAGTGAGTCAGTTTTGAGTGTTCCGTTTTCTCTCTTTGAGCAACCGCACCGGACATCAGGCAGCATATGGGGAAGCATGGAAGAAGTTAGCTTGGGCGTGGCAAGAAGAGGGCGTGCCAGCCCCCTCGCTCTTTGCAACTTTTGCAGCGCTCCTTCCTTGCTCCTTTCCTGCTTTTGGACCCAATGTACAGGACGCAACTTTTGATCCCCCGCTCCTTCTCCTTTCTCAGAGCCAGTCTGCATTGCGTACCCGGAGCTCCGACGCTCGGAGGGGTCCTGGAGGGATCCGGACAAGCACGTGGTCTCCATTGCAACTACGATAGAACTTCCCAATTCCACCATCTACCCAATTCCACCACCTACAGGTTCCTCCCATCTTCATCACTCATAACATTGTTTACCAACGTTGGGGAGGTCTCTTTTGCTCCTTGCAGAAGTAGGAGCCTATGCATTTACTATAGCCATCATTTAATATGGCCGATCTAGAGTTGTCAAGCTTTGTCAGACTTTGTATCAGCCGCTAGATCATAGAGGGAAGACCATCTGACTAGCCAATGGTTTTGCTTGTATTATAACTAAATTGCACTACCAAGGATCTAGGGGGAATTATCCCTTCGTGACAGGAGAAGGCAGGAGCCCAATTAACAATGTTATGTTGACCCCATCTATTACCACAATCTTACTAATCTATTATCATGATGGCGATGCATTGGGGAGTGGACACATCATCCCATGCTTCATCAATGGTATGATCATGCTTCAACAAGGATCTACTCACAGTTTTACATTTCAGCTTTGAAAAATCACAAAAAATCCAATTCTTGTCGAAATGTCTTCATTCTTTTTGCAATTGACTTCTCTCAAACAATTCAATCTGAAAAATATGAGAGCTCACAAATAGCTTCTCCAAAGTACCTAGACTACAAATCTGTATAGTAATGGGTAGTTCTACCTTACCTCCCTAAACTGGAGCACCCCAAGCAACCAAAGCTCAGTGGAGTTGCCATTATGTGATTGGTGACAACGCGGAGAAGCTACAGTTTTGCTACAGTTCTTCTTGTTGTCTTTCTAAATTAACCCCGTCTAAGCTAGGGTCCAGGCCCTCTTGGATTGCAATTCTGCAATTCAAGGACTAGAGGCTGGACACGAGGAGGACACTGTCACTACATTTGGGGTACCCACGTGTGGAGGAGTGATTTTTTGACCCCCTATTTACTTTTGAATAAACTATAATTTCATCCTAGAATTTTGAATTTTGTTTAACAATGACTAAAGGTTTCTATTGACAAAAATTTCAATTCCAAATAATATAAGATATATTGTCTAGAAAGGGTTGAAAAATGAACTAAAATGTCATGTTCTCCAACTAAAATATTTATAAAGCTCACATGAAGATGACTGTTGCATCAATATTCAACCAAAATAAACTTTCAATAGAAAGCTATTCTATAGAATTTTTTTTTCATTTTTCAATTTTTTTTCTTATATAATATAGAGGTGTGAAAGTTATTTTCAACTTTATGGTGTATCTTTTTTCTTAAAAAATTTATAACTAATTACTATTAGCATAAAAAATACTAATAATTCAAAACATAAAATTTTAAAGTAGTAAAATCTATCCATAATTTTTTTTTGAAAAAAAAATTAAATTTTAAAATGTATTACATGTATTACTTTTTCCACCGCACGTGGGTTGCTAAAACGTGGGGAGTATCCTCCCCAAGAGGCTGGAGGTTCAACTAGAGGGGAGGGGAGAACCCAAAGTTCAATGGAGCCCCCCCTACCTGTCAGATATTGGACATCCAAGCGAGTAATGGAGAATGGCTCTCATTCCTTCTCCACTTCTAATCCCTAATTAGTGCTCCAATGTCCAATTTTTAGATGAAGAATAGATTGAAATTCTCAATTCTTTCTCATTATGCTTGGATGAAGGTCAAACTAATTTGTGGAGATACTTATCAAGTTGTTGTCCTATCAAATGTTTGGATTTGGTATTTCTAGAGTACACATTTTTCTAAAATTACAAATGTAGAAGAATGTCAAGTGGTTGACCAAGCCCAAATTGCATTCACTCTAGTTCAAATCTAGATTTGCAAAAATGAAGTTATAGATTTCAATAACACAAAAATTTTCAGAAAAATCATTGTCTGAAGAAAACCTTGTTTCACATCCATTCCAACAAATTGCATTAAAAAAATTGACAATATTTTGCTTGTAGTCGAATTTAGATAGAATTTTGAAATTTTCCTTTTAAAATTTATAAAAATACTTTGGTGATAGCATTGGTAAATCTATCCATAAAAATGAAATCTAAAACTCAAAATCTACAACTTTTATTTGTATGCAAATTCCAAAGTATTCTACAAAATAGTACTTTATGATGATTTTTCTCAAATTGTGATTTTGGGAAAAGACTTTGAAAGTTAAATTGAACTATTGTGCCTTGTGCCATTGCCACAATCAAAATAAAAGTAAAAAATTATTTTTTAAGACACAAAAGAGTGCAAGGCATTTGTTGAAGTGTTAGAGGTTGCATTCTTGATACAAATAGAAAACTTTATGCATGAAGGAGTGCTAGGTGTTTGTTTTGTGGCATTTGGACATGTAATGTAAAAGTTTTTTTTTCCAAAAAAAAAAGATACTTTGATTCAATTCCTTAAGTTAATTCATAAAAACTTTAAAATCCAATAACTTTCACTCTGTAGGTCTAAACACCACGTACAAAACAAAGTCCTTGCACCTTTCCTTGAAGAGAACTTTCCAACAATACCAAAAACGTCAACGGAGGACTTACGGTTTCCTAAATATCAACATAATTATCTAATAAACAAAACAAACAAACAACCCAACTTGAGGTATAGGTGCTCGCAACTTTCTATAGCACAACACTCTTCGCTTCTACTACAATTTCACAATTGAAGCTCCTGACCAAAATTATAGCTATGAAAAAAGGGCATGTTGTAAAGCCTTGAGAGCAACCACATCATATTGGCATTCAAAGTTTGGCAAGCCTACACTCCCCTCTTTTGCTGTCAAGGGAACGATGTAGTAAAAAAGATAGCCATGCCTTTGCCAATTATGTGCCAAGTTCAATGTTATTCCATCTGGCAATGATGTAGCTCCAAAAGTCAAAAGTCCATCACTCCATATTCATATCATGCTATACCTTAACCACACAATGGTCCTCCCTATGCTAGGAAGGTATTATGCCTCCCTAGATGCGCTGCGCTGTGGGCTGTTTTCAAATAAGCAAAACGGACCCGGGCCTCATTGGCAAACAATGCTATGGTTGACAAGCTTTGCGGCAGTTTTGCAGCAATTTCAGATCTCATCGAATCCCACTTTGTAGTAGCTTGTCCTCAGACTGAGATTGCTGGCCAAACCAGCCAAGTTGCCTATTCTTAATTGGTTCTTTCATAAAATAGCTCAACTAGCTGTCTGAATCCAGTGTGTTTCTGCCCGCCCTTTCATTCATTGGAAACTCGGAAACTCCAGGAGAATCAGCACAAGTTTTGAATATTCTGTATGATAACACACCTGAAAGAACAAGCTATAGTGCCTTTCGCTTAAAATAGAAGCTCCCTACAGGTCTAAAATGTAACTCATAGACCCTATTCTATCACAACACTCAGATTAAATTCTTATTATAGTTCAGAATTTGATGCTTCTCACTTATGGGAATATTCAGAATTTTCCAGGTGATGCCGTGTTGGAGTAGGCAGGAGTGGAAAAAGCGTTTCACGGTAAGTTCATTAACCCCGAAGCACCCTAGTGCCTCAAATATGGCCTCTCAAAACTCAAAAATCTCCTTGTTTGACCATTATAATCTTTTTAACAGTACGGTAAAAGGACGAGTCCTTTTCCCGATAGCTCTAGTCCTATCTCTACTATCAATCAGTACAGTCAATTTATGTGGATCTCATTTTACATGATAGTTTGATTGGAATGAATTGAGAAGGGTCTGAATTTTGGCAAATACAATCTCGGCGCTCATGGGTTAACTCGTGGAAAAGCGTTTCTCCATTCATAAACTCTTGAACGACACTACCGGCGTTTAGCGCATAAATGATGCTGCGGACGTTTTTTCCGTTGATGAATGACGAAGAAACTTTCAATGTAGAACGGATGTATAATTGTTCATCCTTTTAATCGGTTGTTCAAAAAAGAGGAGATCATGAACGGTAGTTTGACCTCCAACGAGCACTTTTTGAAGTAGATGATGTCATAGAGAATCAAATGGGATGATTTCCACAATTACCAGCTAGGCATTTAAGGACTAATGTCTGATGGATGATAAAGAATCCTTCTCTCTTTGAAGCACAAAGTTCATCCTTCTGATGTTCGTGTGGAAAGGGGAGGTTTTGCACAATAGTTTGGCTTCCAGTGAGTGTTCTTGAGGTTTTTGAAGCAAATGATTTATGCAGAAACTAAAATGATGACTTCTACCGTGATTAGCATGTCCTTCAAGGATTAATTAACTTGGTTGTAGTCCTACGACCTTTTGGGGGGGATGAGAATCATTCAAAACTACCATCTCTAGTGCAAAGAGTCAAAAATTTAATAATGGCATCTTTTGAATATCTAACTGTTGCAATAGACTAGTATGAGAATGTGTGGAATTAATTCCAAAAACTTTGACCACATAGATTGCAAGATAAATATGTTTGAAGTGAAAATACATAGTTTTGGGGCACCTTGGCAATCTAGTCTATAAGACTTTGAATCCTCTTAACTTAAAATTTTTGTATTACAAATTTTGAATTATAAAAAATTATCTCGAAGAATTGAATTGAGGATTTAAGGAATCAACAAAGAATCATTCTTTAAAAAATTATAACATAGAAGTAGGTATGAAATAGAAGGAAAAACTACTAAATCATTAATAGCTTTAAGATGAAATTAGAACACTCAATAATCCCAATGGTGAGATTGTTTTAATAATCAAACTATCAAAGTCAATCCTTTGAAACTTTTTGTTTGAAAAAATATAAAAAATTGAGCTCAAAATGAATCCTAAATATACATTATTTTCTTAAGAAGATGCTTTGATTGCCAAGAAAACAAGAAGCTCTAAAACTTTTACATCACTAATCCAAATGGAATGAATAAAAACTTTTCATGTAGACAAAAATACAATTTATGACAATCATTTTTTTTTTTTAATTTCAATTTTTGTAGATCTTCTTTATTACCAATTAAGGTGAAATTTGGGCTTATTGTAGTATAACTTTTGCTCTTGGGCACTAATTGTAAAAAAAATTACATGCCTAGAAAGCTAATAAGTTTTTCTATCTTACAAAGAAGTTTTACAAAAAAATTCACCCATAAGAACTTCATAGAAAATGGCTTGAAGTCCATTTTGTCCTCCTTAGGGACAATGAGACTTTAAGGGTTGTGCAAAGAAACTAAATTTCCTTCTTGGCAAATTGTACACCAGGAACTATAAATTTGGTAGAACAATCCAATGGTGTGAGTCATCCAATTTTCATCTACTAGACCTTCCCATTTGTGTCAGTCACCCACCCACAATACAATCTTAGCAACCCTATAGCATCATGACAGTGAGGGATAGTCAATGTGTGGTTTAGCACAGGACTACCCATGCTTTACCAATTCAGTCTCAACAAACTTTGAAAAATCACAGAAAATTCATTTCTTGTTGGAATGTCTTGATTCTAAGGTAAACCAACCAATTGTGGTCAGAATGAGGAGTTTGGCATCATCTTGTTGCTGAAATTTTTCAATTTTTTTCCCACATTAGTACAAGTGTGAGAAATAGTAAGTGCAATTGAAATTATATTTTTTTTGACAAAGTATGAATTTGCTAAGAATTTCTGAAGCATGGAGCCCAAAAGAGTCTGTAGACTACCTTAATACCAACAAAATCTGAATCTGTAATGCTCATCTCACTTCCTAATGTAGTCAAAATATTTTCTATTATAGAAGGCCAAAAAAGTCAATTTTTACAATGGACTTCACACTAAAAACTCAGAAGTTCCTAATGAGGTGAGTGTTCACTCCATTGCTGTCATGTAAGACATGCATTGTTGCTCACATCCCACATGCTGAAAACCCCCCACAATGGGTCATTTCTTAGGCGACCACAATGGGTCATTTGACCGCAATGGGCTGTCTTACCTTACTTGCAAATGACTTCTCTGTTGACAAGTAGCTTCTCCAAGGTACCTCGAGAGGAAATCTGCTTGATAATAAGTATGTTTACCTTAATCTCCCTGCGAGCCAATGTTCTCCACCAAGGGTCACTCGGGTACAGACAGTTTTCTCCAGACTGATCGAACTATCCCGAGTATATATGTCTTCGACGTTTCGCTGGTGACGTTTCTTTCTGCTTGGGATCCATTTTCCATTGCCACAGTTGCTCAATTCCTTTTTCAAAACAAGCTGATGAGTTCATTGAAGAAAGACCGTCACAAGATTGCTTTAGGTTACCCTACGAAAGCGACAGCATGTATACCGACATGTATTGCCGAGCTCACATTCTCTTCATGGGAAACTCTAGTGCATCTGACGCATTAAACCAGAGAGAGTTCAACGGGTAGGGTTACTTACAAGTGACACAGATCAAGCGAGCCTGGAACCTGACACAATTTGTGTTACTAGTGAAACATAAAACATGGCCACGGCCTTTTTTGTTTTCCTTCGATAACTGTTGTGAGCCTGAGGTTGGTGATACTGCACAAATGGATTTATCCATTCGATTCCTCATTCTAGTTCTGTTGGGCCTGGTTCTGGGAGGGAGTGCTCAAACATCGCTCAACGCGGATGATCTTCTCAACCAAACAGAAGCCAACCTTCGAGAACTTGTGAACCAAGTGCAAGCGAATGATCTCAATTCTTGTGGTACGAATGTTCCACCCGAGCATTGTTGTCTTTCGATTTCACGGCGAACTCTTTTGTGCCAGTACCGAGGATTTCATTGACTCCAAAAAAGTCATCCTTTCGTTTGTGCAAATTGCAGATTTATTGAGTACTTGTAATGCTGAGTCTACCTGTAGCCGTCTCGCATGCCCTTTGACTCATGCCGATACTGCCGGCTATGCTTGCCAAGGAGTTCTCCAGAACACCAATTGTAAAGACAACTGCCCGTGGAGAAACTTCGACTTCTCCAGAAGCTTTCTAAGGTCTGTCGGTAACTTGATTATTTTCCCCCTGAAGCTATTCTATCTGGGTCGGTTGAAAAGCTTAGAGAGGAGATCCTCTGAGTATATCTACTGACTAAATACTCCGTATTCATTAGATATGCCATTGATTTCAAAATTCTCCTGTAGTGTGGGGGACGAAATCCTCGTATGAGGAGACCACTGCAAAGTGCACTGTACAAGGTACTTGCACCCTGTAGTTCAATTTACCGGTTGCAGTGCCGTGCATCCAACGGGTTGGACCGTGTGCTGTACCTGCCGTTCCCCGTACAAGTTGCAAGAAAATTTTCTTCATCTTGTAAGAAATTTGGTTCTCTTCGTGCGTACTATATCATCAGAGTCATCAATCGTTGCTTCACAAGAAAGTGTATCATATGACCAACTTCGACTCTTTAGGCAAGCGAAAATTACTTCGTCCAGTGGATATGCGGTCAATGCTAAACACTTGTCTTTAATACGGAGTATAATTTTAGATACTTACGGCTAAGTACATCATAATTCAAAAGATATATAATTAATTTTAAGCCATTTTTCTCGACTCAACAATCAATAGTTGTAAGAAGCTTCAAATCACTAGACAAAATTAATAATTCGGTTAGTCATTTAAAAAACTTTGGGGTGGTGCAGTCAATGGCATGTTTAATATAAATATTGTCATTTGCAATCTTGATGACAGAGTGCCAAGAGTGTACACTGCGATCGATGGTATAACCCAGAGACAGCTTCGAGAAATTTGTGCTCAGAGGCACTTGGACAGTTTGTTCCAAACTCTTTCGAACAACACCGACTTCTTTCGGCTGTATTTCGGCTCTGTCGATGGCACTTTTAGGATCTTTCCAGGAATGGTAAGAAATGTAGCACTGTGGGAAAAAACTCAAAGTGCTAGTGATGGTATTTTGTAATAGTTCAAACAAAGGTTGAAGCGATGGTGATGCAGGTGATTGTTTCTTCTAGTTTTCATTGCATACATACACTTGTATTCCGCATTCATGGACAAATTGCACAATGTTTTTTGCAGGATGAAGCAGACTGTGGCAGCTACGATCCTCGTCAAAGATTATGGTAAGCTAGTTTTTTTGAAGCAACACTGAGTCAGACATGCATGATCCTTAACACCTTGAAATTGATCACAGAAAGAATGAAGGTGCTCAGTCCCAACAGTGTAGATTGCTATCCCAGTTCACTTTGATTATCGGCTAGAACTTCCAAGACTTGAGTGTAACATTGAGCCACGCTTATTATCAATCACATTGTTAAGGGATGAAAGAAGCTAGTGCTTCATTCAGTCACAGGAGAAATCCAAAATGTCCATGTATGAAATTTTTGAAGAATTTCGTAGCCAATGTCGAGCAATGATACACTAGGAATGGAATTTGGACACATTAGTCCAACTTTTATATTGGATTTCTGCTGTAAGTGACCCAATTGAACGTCGATTTCGTTAAACTGGCATTTAATTCCGCTACTTCAGCGCTTTGCCGCCTGAAACGCAAACCTATACCAATCCTAGCTTTTTAGAGCTTTGTGCAGATGAACGTCACAAGTTTGGCGCCCACAATCATGCCCTTGTGTGTCATCACAGGTACCTTACATCAGCGACGAACGTGATGAAGGCTGTAATGGTACTCATTGACAGTGGGTCTTCAATGGCCGAGATTATCCCGTCCACAAGCAGTGACAGCAACTTGGCGGCAGCTTTCAGAGCCACCAAGAGTTTTTTGAATACTACCACCAAGGACGACTTTGTGAACATCTTCACATTCGATCAAGCAAGCGTGGAGCCCTTCTCTGCTCAACCTGTAAGTCATAATATCCTTGAAGTTTCCTTGCCAAAGCTTTTTTTTTTCTTTTCTTTCTTATTCCAGGATGCAAGCCTTGTAGGGAGCAAGGAAACATGAATTCAATGGTGTATCTACAGATCTATATTGCCACTGTAGACTGGTGGCTGTAGCAGGCTCATGGTCTGATATAAGGTAGCCACACCTAAGGTAGGTGCTCTAAAAGTGACCCTCCTCTAAAAGCAATCACTAACACAGATGTACATTTTGCTTTCTTGAATGTAACAATAATGGAGAGTAAGGGAGCCGACCCATTTCTAACCACTTAAGCAATTTTGCATATTTGGAGTGTTGTTTTCTTGAGTGGAGAAATTTGCCCATGTACAAAAATAGAGTTTAGAAGGATTCCATATTTTTTTCAGAATTTTATTTCTCAAAACATAATTACAACAATTTTTTAGTTGAAGATTTTTTTCAACACATTCTTGTCATATAGGTCCTCCTATTTCCAACCATAGGTTGATTGCAAAATCAACCAAGATTGCAGCCAATCATAATGCGCCATGATTGCACTGGAGATTGTGCCATAATTAATGTCCTGCTTTCTCCTGCTAATTGGAAAGAGTATAGTCTATATGACGGGAATGGGTACTTGGTCAGGAATGGGTCGCCTCCTTTAAGGTCTATTTCATTTACAAACTACCCATCTATGTCCTTCTAATTTTTGTTGCAAAGTAAAGGAAAAAAATAGAATTTTTCATCTTGCATTATTAACACCCAATTCTAATACAATCTTAATCAAGCATACCTAATTTTAGTTTTAAAAAATCAAAATTTTATTTTTGGTGAATTTTTGAAGTCAATTTTCAAGGTTTTACATAATATTCTATTGAAAAAAATTCGTGATGAATTTTTTATTTCAATTGCATAGATATGTAGGGAACATCCATATGCACATCTTTCAAATTAAAAAACACCCCATCAAGTAACAAAAATAGAAGCTCCTAGTAAGAGTTCAATATGAGGCATTATATGATCAAACTTTGTGAATAGATGTCTCTATATTTTAATTAGATTTTGGCAACATAATTGTACCATCATGTTTAAATGTCCCTAATTAATTACCACATGAGGGGAAAATAGAAAAATCCAATTATAATGAAGAGATAATTATCGATTTTTACCACATTTGGGCATTATCACCCAACATTGAAATCTCTATAGAAGAAATTGTAAAACTTTTTTGGAGATGCTTGCCTAGGGAAATATGTGCATATGGATGTTCCCTACATATATCCACATTTGAACTTAAAAAAATTCACCACCGATTGCTTGCAATAAAATATCATATAAAACCATGGAAATTGGCTTTAAAAATTCACTAGAAATAAAATTATGCTTTTCTGAAACCAAAATTTGGTAGGCTTGAGTGGAATTGTGTAAGGATGACATGATAATTATATTTACAAAAATGTATCAATTATACTCCACATACATAAAAAAGTTTGAATGACTGAGAGAGGTAATTCGTAAATGCAACAAACCTTATTGTACATTTAAGAAGGTAGTCACTTTTAGTGACCATTGTGTTTTAACTTTAAAAATTTGTAACTATTTCCATTAAGGTCCAAAAAATATGAAACAAGTTGGGTTAAATGCCAATTTCCATTTTTCTTCCTACGAAAATTCATTGAAAATTGTTTCAAAGAGTTTGGCTTTCCCCTCAAATGCAATCAATTCTTAAAAGGTCACTTTGAGAACAAACTACCTTAATTGTGATCCCTCCTTAAGATTGGCTACCCCTTCAAATTCCTGCCTAAAATGTACCACCTCTATTCATGAGAGCCTAAGGGCACTTTTGGGTACACCTATTTTCATTAACTTGAAAATGTATAATTTATTTAATATATGATGTCCAAAAAATACATAAGAAAGGAGTTTAGAATTCTATTTTGACTTTCAACAAGCTTAAACCAAAAAATTAGGCAATTTAATAACAGGAACAATTCATGTAGGTTGCAATGCAGCATTTCTTTGGTTTGAATTGGTCCACGGAAAACATTGACAGGAATTTATTTTATTTGAGTTTTAACTCAAGTGGAGCTTCTTGTTACACTTCGATTTGCGCAGGTGAGGGTGACGAACCCTGACTCGCACCCTGACTTTGGAACTTTCATCGCGACGCTTTCCTCACCAAATCAAAGCTCTGTTCCCCCGGGCAACATTACGGACGCAATTAGCCAAGTTATCACAACTTCTGCAGGCTTTGGTAGCGCAGAAATCCCAATCGAATATCTGAAGGTCTGCACTTCTCTACCCCTACTCAGTCAACCCATAGTCCCTCCGCATTGATTATCGACTAGTTTAGTGATGTTTCCATTGATTGACGGGGGTAATACTAAGTCTGTGGCATTGTTTCACTGTCATTTCAATGTTTGTAAGTAATAATTTTTCACATTGTTTAAATTTTCAATCACTAAACGTTTTAAGATGGTACTGAAAGATTACTATCAAAAATGCACAAAAACTATATCATTTTGGTATAAACCCATCAATCAGTCGAATCTTCACTGAAACACTTTACAATCGGCAGGCAGATAAAATGCGTAGCTATACATTTTCGAAATGCACAATGAAATCACTAACCATGAATGTTTGAAACTCCGTCACTACAAATCCGAACTGAAATCGCTGAAATTTATGACTGTCCACTCAACTGAAGGACAGAGATTTCACAACGTTAAGATGACCAATTCGATTACTCACGTTGTGAAAAACATAATGCAGATTGGGCTAAATTTTAGATCACCGGATCACCGGATTGAACCTGTGAAGAGAATAGCAGGTCATGTGGATCAATAATAAATGAAATGGAACAAAAATGCGCTCAAGAATAAAATGTGGTGATCGCGGGCAACAAGGCTGTGAACGCCACTGCATTACGTTGGGACTTGATAAAAAAAACCCAGCAGCATTAGCATGTTCTTGCTCATGTTGTAAAATATACTATAGTTAAATCACCAGAATCAATGAAGAGCATTCCAAGTGGTTGTAAAAAATTAAATGGAATTGAACAAAAGAGAAACTCCATGAGGGTCTCACACACGAGAAAATATGGAAATTGGAAAAAATGTCCTTTTTGTGTCCCAATTCCATTCTTTAGTAACCTATTCCATCGTCACTGCACATTGACTATGAAATTCTTCAAAATTCCATAGAATGATGGACGTACATTTTGGATTTCTAGTGTCAAAAGTAGAATAAAATTTGATGCCCATTGCGGCAATTGTGATGCTTAGGGTTTAACATGGTAAGTCTCAACAGGTGATAATATTATTCACGGACAACGACGCTGTGAACGACATAAGCAATGCTGCATTGCCGTGGGACTTGATCAAGTATAACGGCATCAGCGTGTTCTTGTACATGTTCCCTCCCAGTACTACAACTATCAACGCCAGCCCCCTTTGGAGCCAGTTGTGCGCTGCTCGAGGGTATTTCGAGGTCCTGGACGACACTGTTTTCGGAAATCCACTGCTTGCTTTGGAAGCGTACTATTCCTTCGTGGCCAATGTGCATTCGACTTACGTAAACAGCGGCATTGATTACAGTACTGAATACCAGGATTACTCCCAGGTGGACAACGAGACTTTCACCCTCAGTAAAGCAGGTACGGGATCCACATTACGCATCATGTTCAACCTCAACTGGAATATGTTGAATACTGGGACACATGTGATAAATCTTGCTACTTTTTATTACGTGTTGTTAGTTAGTCTTGTTCTCATCTCTTAAGCTGTTGATTTTAGGTATGCTAAATGATCACAACAGCTAAAGTTTTAGATTTCAAAATTCAATACTGCACTTTGATCAAGATCGAGAATAAGCTCGAGAACCTGAACCTCCTTGTAATTGTTGCATACAGTATCTTCTTTTCTGTCGTGGGTTGTAAGTGCAAGTGAGAGGGGCTGGCAGATCTTGTTGTGGATTGTAGCCGTCCTTCTCATCTCAACCACTGAGACACCACCTCTCACCTTCAAACTTTTTGCATTAGCATTATTATGTCAATTTCGTTAAATTGACGGTATTCCAATACTTAGCAGTTTTCAGGACACACGGCGTCACATAAATCCATACATGCACTAGTTTGTGACCGACTTTCGCAAAGATATATGTCATATTTTTTGACGTCAGAGTCACGCCAATTCTACGGAATTGCGGTTCTATGAATTAGATAATGTTTGAGCTAGAGCCTGGAGGCTTGAGAGCAAACGTAATACAAAGTTCTCAGCAATCTTGAATGTTTAGAATTGTGCTTATTGATGGATTGATCGAAAAGGGCATAGAATGAATAGGACTACTGGTGTGCATTATGATTTGATCTCTTTGTAGCCAATAAGACAATGACACGGTTGCCATATCACTGGACTTGGCATTATGTGATGCAAAATTTGCTTTGTGGATTCTCAGTTGAGTAGAACATGTGATCTATTTCACTATATATAAGTTTAGAGCTCTGTGATCACTTTCACTGATTCCATGTGGTGTTCAGTTTTTAGCACCAATGGAGAGCTTGTAGGGGTTGCAGCCATCAACATCTTCAAGACTAAGTTGTTGGAAGTCTACGGGATCAATGAAGACACAATTGAACAAGCTGTAAGAAATAGAGCAAATCTCAGTTCCAATTTCAATGCGTCCACAGGAATTAATACATTAACCTGTCTCAATGAGGTATGTGAAGACTACGCAACAAAAATCCTTCCCCATCCGTTATCAATTTGATTCATTGTTGCTTCAATCAATTAATAGGTTATTTAGTGTTTTGGACCAAATGGGGGGATGCTTTGCATTGAAAAAAACGACATGTGAGAAAGTATGAGTAGAACTTCACTTGAAAAGCCAGTTGTCTAAATGTATACTATTTGTACATATTTTTTTTTTATCAACAATGTACAAATAGTGCACATTTGAGGAGGTGGGTGATTTTAGAGCCTTATGCCATTTCAACTTCAAAAATTCATAACTAATTCCACAAAGCCCCCCAAAATATGAAACAATTTGAGTTTTACCTCTCCAAATTCAATTTCAAGCTATTGAATAGGTGTTTTATGGACCTCCTACCATTAGTGTAGTTGATTGTTTTTATTTCTAGTATGTTTAAATATTGTATGACTCTCAAAGTCACGATGGGTTTTTTTTCTTTTAACAAATGGAAGAAACCATGGCATTAAAAAGAAATCATGATGACTTTGATAAGGGACCTCCAACTAACAATGAGAGGGAAAAAATAACTCCAACTCTAGGTTGGTTTGGCACAACTTGGCGTAATAAAAAAAAAGGATGTTCACCCCACATCAATACAAGCGACACCATGACTACATACCTGAAGAGAGACCTCCAAGACTTCTTAACTGATTAAGAAAAAACACAAAATAGTCAAGAGTTTTTCCTCCGCTCGTTTAGAGATCAGATTTGGAAAAGAGCAAGTTTTCACTCTGATTCTGTATTCACGTATTGACACTGATGAGTCTGGTGGAACTTACTGCAGTCAGCGAGTAGTACGTGCAATCAATCCGCGCAACTATCAAATGTCGTCTGTTCAAGTAACTTCGAAGCGGACATCACCACATTGCGAGAGGTGAGCTGCTGCGGTAAATGTGCTGACCATGATAAGCCACGGGATTTGGGTCTCGTATTAGGCTTAGGCTTGGGTCTGGGCATTCCAGCTCTAATTTTCGTGGTGGCTCTAATTGCGTGGCCCTTCACGAGAAGGCGACATCAAGCAGATGAGTTCTCTGGAGAGTCTGGAGAAGACGATGACGTGAGAGTATGAGACATGGTGAATGATTTTACTCGTGAGCAGACAGTCACTGTTCATCTTCGATCTTGAGGGATTAAGGTTTCCACCGCAGGCTCTCAGCAGACTTAAACGATCAGCTCTGCCTGTCCACCCTGTGCAAGTGTGTGAGAATGATGTGTTCTACTGAGTAAGCATTAGGCTTATGAAATAAAGTGTATGTTTATCAATCGGTGAATGGATTTCTTTATGGTATCAGAGTCTGTAGCTTTCGATCTCTCGGACACCCCTTTTCTTTTCTCAAATCTGCATGACTTGATCCTAGATCTAACTCCGTTTCTCTCTCTCTCAGTGATTGAACCACTGAGAACCAAATCACTACATTGATTCACTGATCAAACCATTGCGAAGTAGCTAGAAGTGGATCACTCGACATATTGAGAGTCCTCAATGGACACATTATAAGCATTGGAGATCGACCATGCGAAGCATATACGAGTGAGAAGAATGGAAGATCTGTGGGACGTGATCAAGAAAGAAGAACCTTCCAGCGGATCCAGCACAACATCAGGAACTGCCCCTGCGGAAGGCAACCCAAAAGTGGCAGCCACCACTCCAGCTAACGACTCAGAGCTTATGATGAAGAAAGGAAGGAAGGCTATGGTAAACCTAAAACTAGCAGTAAAAAGGAAATCAAGGACCAGATCGAAGATCCAGAAGAGGCTTGGCGGTACTTTGAGGTCACTTTCAATACCAATACCATCGTAGATACTATGTTTATTCTGAACAAATGGGAAGCATTGAAGATGGGTGAAAATGAGGATGTATCCAGCCAGCTTCATGATGGCATCAGTTCACTCTTTGCTAGAAAACTAAGAAGAACTGGATAGCCTCAGAGCGATATGTACAGTAGTAGTACATATAATATTAAATAGACTACCGCCGGCATAGGTATTCAGAATTTATCACACACAAATCTTCCAGACTGAGAAGGCCATGCATGCCTACATGAACGAAATGCGCTGAAGATTACAAATGGAGGAGACGAACTTAAAGCTACGAAATTCACAACATAGTGATGAGGCGCTAGTTATGAAGATCAAAATATCATCAAATCCGTTATCAACCGATCCCGAGGAGGCTTTGGAGGTACAAGATCAAGTTATCAAAACTTTCAACCTAATCAGGGCATGCATCATGTCAGTCCATCAACGCTCACTTAGCAACCTCAACCTCATAGCGGCTATCACCCAGGGCGAGCAACCAGCGAGGGTTGTTGGAGAACCAACCAATTCGAGCAATTCAAGTCTACACTGCTTCAGATGTGGAGGACAAGGACAAATCGCGAGGTATTGCGCGGCGCCAGTACCAATGCAACACCTCAAATTAAAGAACGTATCTACAATCATCACCTCAAAGGGGATTTGGTGCCAATATGTTGGACGAAATGCATGTCTGGTGATCGAGATACCTTTTTCAAATTCTCACCCTCACATATATTCCCAATGTTAAAGTAATAGAGCAGGCAGGCTCTATATATCAGTCTTGTCTTGCACACGTGCTCTTGATGAAGAAGAGTGGACTCTTGATTTCGGCTCATCTAATTTAGCATTTTAGCAGGGATCCAGACTGAGGCACTTAGCGAATTTAGATTAAACTTAACGCCGCAGCATGATTCTGTCACCTCTGCTGGTGGAGAGTCCCAAATATGCAATAATGGGACAAGGCACTATACATTGAGTTTCATAAAGCAACAGGTCACGTGAAATTATGCAGTTCTGATGTTCTGTATGTCCCCGGTCTACACAAAAGTTTGCTATCTAAAGGACAAATCCATAACAGTTACTGCAAATGCATGGTATTGTTTTCACAGCTCAAATGTGCAGTTAGCCACAGGAATTAACCTGAACATGGCAAAAGCATTGGTCTCTATAGGC
This sequence comes from Climacium dendroides, assembly GCA_950106755.1. Taxonomy (NCBI): domain Eukaryota; kingdom Viridiplantae; phylum Streptophyta; class Bryopsida; order Hypnales; family Climaciaceae; genus Climacium; species Climacium dendroides. The sequence goes on from OX467092.1 coordinate 2,702,997, forward strand.
TGGAAACAGGCTTTCAAATCACGGAAAGCAAGCTCAAATCTGGCATTGCAGGTTAGAGCACATAATTAACTACCAAGATGGGCAATTTTGTTAAAATGGCGAAATTCCTCTATTTTGGCAGTTTTTACAGTTCAGAGCAGACAATCTGAAGTGCACAAACGTCCTAGATGTCTGAAATCTATAAACTTTTTAGATGTGAGAAATCTACACCTGTGATAGATGTCACTTTTACAATTCAAATTGTGTGGTCTGAAATCTATACTAGTCATAGATTTCTTAAACCTGTAAAAGTCCAAGATTCTCGAAAACTATACCTATCCTAGATATCACTTTTACAATTCAGAGCGGGCGGTCTGAAAATGGCACATGGAATGCCGCCATTTCAAAAAAATTCCCTATCAAGATCTAGCTTCCCTACAAAACAAATGCTTAGTATTAGGAATTCTAAAACTACCATTGTTTAACCTACATTGTATAAAGTTGTAGTCCCAGTTACACAACTCTCATATTATACGTAGGGATATCGGCATTGAAAGCCATTTGTCATGTATGAGCATAAATGGGGTATTTCTTTAAAATGGCACCATTCCACAAACTTTGGCATTTTTATGATTTACACTATTCGGTCTAAAATTTAAATTATCCTAGATGGCACTTTTGCGGTTTAGACCATGTAGTTTGAAAATGGCTTATAGAGTTATAGAATATCATCATTCTAATGAAATTTCCTATATAAGGAAAACCAACTTATACTGAGATTCATATACAAGCTATCTACAAGTCAACTTGACCATTAGAACTAATTCACACTCACTTGAACAGTCTTCTACTAATCATGTCACTAAAAAAGTCCAAATATTTTACCACGTTCACTGATGAATGTTATCTTGTATAAAACCTTGATCTATTTTTTAGTTATAAAAGATCTAGTGCTCAAAAAAATTAAGGAAATTCAAACACATAAGAAAGCAATAGATTCTATACAAAATAATTAGAGAACATTTGATCTGATAGGAGGGGAGAGCTCATATCACATGGATTCTCTAACTTTCTCAAATCACAAGGGATCCAAAGACAACTAACTGATGCCTATATGCCACACCAAAACAATATGGCTAAATGTAAAAAAATAGGACAATATTAAATAAAGTTAATTAGTGGTTTTGTTCCTTAGTATCTATGGATAGAGGCCGTACCCACCACTATCTATCCAATCAACTCTCCACTCACTAGAGTTGAACTTAGTCAAACATCTGAAAAAAAATTCTCACTGCTGAAACCTAACCTTTCAAACTTATGCATTTTTGGTTGTTTAGTATATGTTCATATTAAATAGGAAAATAGAGACAAACTAGTACCTAGAGCTAAATATGGGAATCTATATAGGGATAGATGCCAAACATCAATAAAAGATTTAGAATTTATACGTCTTAGACATATCAAATAGAGATCACAAGGATTGTGACATCTAGCAAAAGACAATTCTACAACTCAAAACATGAGGAACATACTTTTGAGTAGTCAACATTGATACAACTTTGTGACACAATAGAGGTACCTAACAACAATGGAGTAGATGATTAGATGACCCACATTGAGACAAATGTTGCTGAGAATGATTCGCAAACCTAAGGTCACCAAATCTAAAACAAACATGGCATGGCCAATTTGAAATCAAGGCACAACTAGTACAAAAAAATAAGCTTATCATAGAGAGGGAAATCATTGCCATCATTACCAACCCAAGTTCATCAATAGGTCCTTATGATATCCCAAGCAATATTCCAACTCAACCACTATTCATTAATTTTTCTACCCTATCATTCATCTATTGATCCTCTAGAAAAATGGCCAACCATCAAGGTGATTGCAAGAAAGACTAAACAATTTTGGTTGGTTTTTGCCAAATTGGTTTTATCCAAACTATAACTTTGAATTAAAAATCTATTTCTAGATGATTTGATTGTAATTGTATCCCTTATTTTTTTAAATAAATATTATTCTATATTTTAAATTCAATTTCTCTAATTTGTCATATTTTCAAGTTTTTGTTTTTAGTACTGAAAAGTACCCAAAATATAATATATTAGAGCTAAAATTTTAGTGGTCTATTTCCACAATAGTAGGGCATATTTCATATAAAGGGCATAAAAAATTACATTATTTTATGTCCTCTAGGTTCATTCAAATAGGCCAAAATAGAGGCTTTATGGCATGCATACTTCTGAACATTGAAGATGGTTTCAACTTCATTTTTTTGGTGAAATCTCATCACCATGAAGTCCTCACAAATGGCTTACCATTCAAGTGCACCTTGCATTTTCCTTCTTCCAATCAAAAGAGATACGTGCATCACACATGTACTAGCAATTTTCTAAAAAGTGGATTCCCCTCATGCCATCTTGAATTTGCTTCAATCCCTCCCTCAACATATCAATCTCCATATGGTATCTACAATAGTAGACGTTCCTTTTGTTTTACGCTCTAACAAAATAAGACTTTAATTTCTCAAAATTTCTCTGTTTAATTGCCATGCCTAGGTGCACCTCCTTAACCCCTAAAGTCCCATTGGCCCTGCGGGGGCCAAATTGCAACTTTGATTAGGCTTCTAATTTGCCAAAAATTGTCATGATTTTATGAAACTTTTTTCAAATGCGTGCATTTGGTAGAGCTATGCATGCATATAATTTTTTCGTCAATTCAACTTATCCTTTAAAAGTTATAAGTATTTTTTGGAAAATGGAGGTGGGTAGATAGAGCAGGCAAGCTGAAATCCATTGACTTTAGGTTAGGACAGCACAGGGGGCATAGCAAGCTAAGAATTGGTGGGCAACATGGCAATCTTAGGCTACTGAGCAACCTTGAGTCAGAAATGGGCGACCAACAGATGAGGGAGGGGACACTAGTAGAATCTCTTGTTTATTTAGACATGAGTTGTCTAACTTGACGCTATTTACCTAGACATTCAATGTAACAACCCCATGTTTTTATGTCAATATTATGTAAACATTGACATTCACTAAAAGCTCATTGTAACATTTTCAATGACATAAAAACATAGGGTTGTTACATTGAACGTTCAGGTAAACAACGTCAAGTTAAATAACTCATGTCTAAATAAATAGGAGATTTTACTAGTGGGAATATAGAAGGGAACCAAATGGGACCCCCTGAAAATTTTAGGCACAGCTAGGCCAACAGGTACTATATTTTGAATGCCTTTCATGATTTGTGTATTAGGAATGAGAAAACAAATCTTTATATAGAGATGGGGTGGTAGGAGATAAAGTAAAAAATGTGGGATAAATAAATGTAGAATTTCAATTGTGTAGGTATCAAGCATGAAAAAATAGCACCCAAAAATTGGATGAAAAATCATCTTATTTTCAATATGCACAAAATCTAGATGACCGTCCAAAGGATACAAAACATCCTCAACGTTAGTCCTTCTAGGACTAAAGTGATCTCCTATGTTGAAAAATGAGCAAAGTTGATCAATCCAAATTTAATAAAACTTGTTGGAAAATTTGCGCTCTCTTCTTGTTTGTGTAGTGAAATTTTCGGATCAATCCAAGATGTAACAATTTTTTTGGAGCCATTCAAAGTTTATGGGTCAATTTGAATTCACCAAATTGCATTTTGATGGCCACAACTTTGGGGACTTTTGTCTCCTTAATCAAACATTTGTTTTCAATAAAATCTTGTTGGACTAGATTCCCTTTGAAGTCTAGTTGTTGTGGTAAAATTTTCATGTCAATTCAAGTTGTTTTGAATGTTTGGGAGCCATTTGAAGTTCAAAATTTGGACATTTTTGGATTATAGTAAACTTCGATGGCTTGTTTCTTCTTCATACAATGTCAGATTCCCGGTCGGATTCCAATTTTAAAAATTGGCAAAGTTACACATAATAAAACTTTTTTGATTTCATATCAAATTAAAAGTTATGTATTTGAGAAGAATTTCTATAGAAGGAGGTTCAACCTTAGATGTCTTTTTTGCAACATTTTTTGCTAATTTTTGCTTGAATTTTTGACATTTTGAAGTCATTTTGCAAACACAATGAGTCATTTGAATGATATTTTCTTTCACCAATGTGTTTGTATCTAGTTTTGAAGCACTTTATAGTTTAAGGTTTTTCATTTGAGTAAGTTTGGAAATTGAATTTCACCTCTAATGTGTTGCTAGGAACATTTTAACATCCTTTTCCAATACTAAAACATTATTATCTTGCAATCTATGTGGCCAAATAACTCCAAATTTGATTTATGTCATCTACAACATATACACTACAAGACTGTATGGTTGAGATTCCTTTACCTTAGTAACATTTTGACTTATATTACTTCAAAAGCAATGATGTTTTTAGCCGTTCAAATGCCAAGGACTCTTAGGAATTAAGTTCAAGACATTTTAGTGTTTTTTAATTTTTATATGGAGCATTTTATCAAAAAAATAGTACACTATTTAGCTTATAGATTAAAACTTGATTTTGACATTTGAGATACTTTCTTTTGCTTTCATATCAAACTCACAAAATAAAACTTCTAAAGTATAATTTCTATGCCATTTGAAAATTTTGAAAAATTCCTAAAAATAAGCATTTCATTGAAGTTTGAAGTTGAAGATTTATAACCAAATTTTTAAATATAGAGTAACAAAGAAATTTTCTTTACACTACAATGTTCTACATAGTAATTTACTTCTATTCTGAAAATTCAAATTTTTTGAGCATGATTTGTATATAAGATAAATTTTCTTCATTTTTTCTTCAAAATTCAAGGTAATTTGAAATTTTTACAATAAATCTGAATTTTTTTTGATATATTTAAGACATGCAATTTCATTTTTGAAAAATGAAACCTAAAGATTTCACTCATAAATAGTGAAGGAATGGAGGATACAAAGTGAGGAACTTTTAAGTTTGACTACATAATCATAAGCTCTTTCTTGTATGGATTAGCATGCTACACAAGCAATCTTGCAAGTGCATAACTTATCCCTTCTTTGTATGAGATTGAGGCACTTGCATTACTAGCCCAACTTTGCTTGGTATAAAATGAATGTTCCATATACAATCGAATCCAATAATCTTACAAATTGTCTATTGTATTATTCAAAGAATTTTATATAATCCAAAGTTAAATTTTTGAAAAAAAACAACATCATTTGGGATGAATTTTCATTTATTAATTATGATTTTATAGGATAATTGATTAAATTATTGAAAAAATTCATTTGATAATGAATTTTTTACATTTGATTCTATAGATATGCAAGAAACATCCACACACATATCTTTCCTTTAACAACCATCCCCAAAAGGTTCTAAAATTTCCTCTATAGAGATTTCAATATTGGTGTAATAATACCCAAATTTTGTAATATAAATCTAATTTCTATATTTTAACTAGATTTTGGCAAAGTAATTGTACCATCATGCTCAAGTCAATACAAAATTAGTCACAATATAAGGGGCAGATAGCAAAATTTAATTTCATCACGAGATATCTATTTTTCAAAAATTGGGCATTACTACACCAACATTGAAATCTCTATAGAGGAATCTTTGAAACTTTTTTGGAAATGCTTGTTGAAGGAAGATGTGTGTGTGGATGTTTCTTGTATATCTAAGCAATCAAATGTAAAAAATTCATCACCAATATTTTTAGTCAATTATCATATAAAACCATAAATATTAAATGAAACAAGTCATTAAAAATGAAGTTTTGCTTTTTTCAAAAGTGAAATTTGATATGCTTGATGAGTATTGCATAAGAATTGAATGTTAATTATGTTACTAGACAAGAAATGTCAATTGTATTCTATATTATGTAAAATTCTTTGAATGCCACAATACCAATACTTTTGTAAGATTATTAGACCTAACTATATAGTGGTATTTATTCCTTAGTATGTGTGGATGCTTTTACACTAAATAGTGAAATTAGGTTGCCCCTCACTAATTTCTTAACATTTGACACTATATAAAGATTTACTACAGAGAATTACTATACAAGAAGGTAAGGTAGTGCACAAGCTGCCCACCTCTTCAAATGTACACAATTTGAACATGTTATTTTTTCATAGTTTTCAACAATGAACAAACAATGTACGTTACATGAGGTGGGCAACTTTAGAGCCCTATGTCATTTCAACTTCAGAATTTAAAACTTCAAAAAATATGAGATAACGTGGGTTAGATGCCAATTCCACTTGTCTTTTGAAGAAAATTTACTGAAAAATATTTCAAGAAGCTTCACCTCCCCAAAATTTTGTTTCAGCTTTTAATTGGGCAATTTATGGACCTCCTACCTTATTATTATAATTAAAACTCACTCGTAAAACTTAATGTATATAAATGGGATATTTATAGAAATATTTGTTGACTTGACTTTGATGGCTTGTAAAGTAACTTTCTTAGGGTAAACCAACCTAGTAAATTTAGGCAACCTAATTTCGCTATTTTTGTGTACCTACTAGCGGTTGGCGCTTGCTATGCTACGCATTCATCATTAGAATTTCATTAGAATTTTTATGTATTAGATAGAATGCAAAGTAAGAATTTCAATAAATCTTTAAATAAAAATTACTAAAATCTTCATATAATTTTTTTAATAAATAAGCATATATTAAAATAAACAATAAAAATTTAATGAATGATGAATGAAATACTTGCAATGATGAATACAATAAAAGATACATATACATTAGAATGCATTAGAAATTTGACTCAATTGTTACAAATAATGGCAACCCAAATAGAAGAATTTAAAGGAAAAACTTGTAAATCTTTAAAGCTTCATGAACAATTTAATTGTTGTGAAATTCAAAATCGGTTCAATCTAATAAATTTCTCAAATCATTTGGTAGTAGCAATAGAAAATTGAAATCATGAAAGCTCAAAGCTCACAAAAATGCCACATTTAACTACTTTTGGACTATTCATTGAATTCTAGACAAAACATTTAGAGATCTGCATATAATAACATTGGAAGATCTCCCGATGCTTTTGAGATCTCCTAATGTTTTTTACTAATCTCCCAATGTTTTGCATTGATCTCTTGATGTTTTGCATTGATCTCTCGATGTTTTGCATTATTTTTGAATAATCAATTTTTTTTCTCCAGATGACCAATATTAATTTTGGACTTTCAAAAGTCCAAAAGTAGTTAAATGTGGCATAAAAGCACAAAATCATAGAAGTGCAAAGAAGTGTAAAGCCAAGAGAAGCAATGGATTTGCTACCTCTATAATATCATCCTATGGATCCTCTTTAATATCACCTTAACTGCAACAACTATATTTAAATTCTATAACATCACCTTTTGTAAAAAATGATATTAAAGAAGTGATTGTGAACTGCTACTCTATTTTTGTAATATCACATTGTGTGAAAATACGATTTCTATGTACGCATAATTGAAAATATTTTTACAAAATATTTAAAATAATTATTTTAAAAACTTATTGAAATCATTATCATGCATTCTATTCAAATATATGAAATTTTTATTAATATATGATACAATGAATGCATAGCATAGCAAGCATGAGCCCCTAGTATTAATGGTAGCATTTGTGATATTATAGAGGGAGTTATGATTTTTAGTAGTATGATAGTATGAAGGTTAGGACTTGGACGACATTTTTCCTCTAATTATACCGTATCCCATACAGTGCCATACCGTCACCAGCCACTGGTGTACCGCCAGCTCCTCCGCTCCCTATCCAAACATGCGAATCCATTCAGCATAAGAATCCACCCGCTCGACAATTCCAACAAATATCTGCAGCACCCACGCCGATTTCCTCACGGAACTGTCCTCCGCTCTCTCCTCCTCAGTCCTCACCCTCCACAAATTGCAAAACAACGATGCAAGCTCCGCCATCGCCTTGACTGGCCCTGCAAATTCCTGGTGGTGCTCCTGGAACTCCTGCCTTGCCTGCTGGTAACGCCATCCTCGTCGCTGTTGAAGGCCATGGCGATGGCCGTCTCTTCTTCGGCTGCTGCCACTTCTCTTCTGGCTCAGCCCTCTCACTATTCTCGTCTTTCCGGCGCTTCCTCGTGGCGTCGAGGCGTTGTTCTGGGCGGAGTCTGCACGCCAAGGCGTTGTAAGTTCGACTCCGCCCGGTTGCGTGCCGGAGCGCCGTGGTCACTTCTTGGTAAGCATCGCGGCTGATTGAATTTGAATTCGAGTGATTTTGTGGGCGGATGAAGTCTCGTAAGGGTGCCACACCTAATTACAAGCATAGTTTCTATTGTTGGAATGGTCGCATTTGACAATTTTCTTGTTTGCATTTCAAAGAGGATTCCAACGCTCCATGCAATGCATTCTTTGGATACCTACTGCAAAAGTTGTAAATTTTCAACGTTTTATTGGTAGCTAGATGATCGTCGGAGAATGTACTCTGTTGTTGCTTGGAATGAGTTCGAGAATGCGACTGCGAGTCTCCGAGATTGTTGTACAGCGCAAGGGTTTTATGAGTCTGCAGTTACAAAGAACAGCTTATGATAATATTCTTGCTTTCTAGCTCAGCTTCAATTTGACCGTTTTTCCAGCGTTTTTCAATTACTTTTGAGACTTGTAAGGTAAAACATCCCATTGCGGTCAGATGACCCATAGTGGACACCTAACGATCCCATGACAGTTTTTCAAGCCATAATCAATGTCTAACCTGACACCCATGGAGTGATTAGTGACCTCATTAGGAGTACCCAACTTTTTGGTGTAAATCATGGTAGAATGTGACTTTTTCAGGGCCTTCCACATTAGAAATTATTGTGACTGCTTTAGGTGATTAAGATGAACATATTAGATATAGTTTTTGTTGGTTATCAAGTAGCTTGCTGACTCTTTTGGATCAGTTCAAAAATTCATAACAAATTCATACATTGTCTGAAAAATAAGATTTCAATTGCTCTCACTATTTCTCACTTGTCTTTACGTGGGAAAAGATTTGAAAAATTTCAGCAGTGGCATGAGGGCAGACTCCAAATTCTGACCACAATGGGCTGCTTTACCTTAGTAGCTCAAGAACACAGGAGAACAGAAAAAAAAACGTGACAGTACGGGTAGTAACCAAAATTACAGCCAAATAAATTCGAAATGGAAATTATCAACCGTTCTTCGAATGTGTGATTCGAAGCTGAACAAATTTTAGCGCGCAGCATCATATCACATTTACTTATCTGTAAACAACCGCCTGAATTTAAGCCTTGTTACATGTCCGTGTGTCATTACTCTCCATACCTCTGCTTCTTTGTGGCGGGATTCAATGGCATTATGTTTCTGTTGCAGAATTTTAGTTTTCAAATTCATCACGCTTGTCAGAACTGACTACTTATGTAAATCTGGACCAAAAACTAGTCCAAATTATTCAAGCTGTATGGGGGGAACCACAAATAGAATTGCATAGGTTGGTTCTGATTATAAAATTAACAAATTAATATTTAGGTCACTTTATCGGTCACACCATTGATCGAAAAGAAAAGTTGAGCTGTAGTAAACTTTCGTCGAATGTGAAATTTAGGGATTCTTGGAACGAATAGATTCTATTGTTTCACACCCGAGTTTGGATGCGATCTTGATCTGTCGAGCTGTAGTGCTTTGATGAGATTGCAGGAGCGCGTGAGCATTGTTGTTCACATTCACGACTTCGAAACGTGCAAATGCATGCTCAGCAGGCGGAGGAAACTGCATTTGAGCAGCAGGAGGGTGCAGCAGACGACGATGAAGTCTGCGAGCTTGTCAATGGCTTCGATGTCGAGATTGGCGATGCGGAGTCTGAGAACGGATTCTCGGGCTACTACATCCACGCACTCAAAAACAACAACGGTGTAGGAGTGCTTCTCTTGTCGGATGTGTATGGTTACGAGAGCAGTGGAATCCGAGACTTTGTGTACCGATTGGGCTGCGTTGGCTACAAGTACGAATCTCTCACCCCTCAAGTTTCCCTCCTGCTGTACTGAATCCCCTCACACTTTTAATCTTCCTTCCAACTTTCCAGAGCCTCTCATAGCTGCAGTATGCAAGGGACGAAAGAGACAGTGCCTCCTGCTTGTTCAGTTTAAAGCATATACGTATAAATCATTTGACAATTTTCTATTTGTTTGACATTCTTCTCGAATCAGCGATCGCTGCTTTGAGAGTAAGTTCGAACAGAGATGACTCTTAGCTTCCATTTTCTCATTGAATTCTCACCTCCATGTGGTGCTGCTGCCAGTGTGTTAGTCCCAGACCTCTTCCGAGGCGAGCCCTGGGACGAGCAGACACCCCCGACAGGAGAGGCCTACGAGCGGTGGCGCAGCACCCACACTCCAGAGCGAATAGCCGAAGACATCGACGTCTCCATCGCCTATCTCAGAAATCTGCTTGAAGACCCCGACGAAGAGTCATCCTCACCACCAAGCAGCCCCCCCAAGTATGCTGTGGTGGGATTCTGTATCGGCGGTGGCCAGACCATTCAAACGGTGGCCAGGCAACCCACCACCTTTGCCACAGCAGTGTCGTTCTACGGAACACGGATCGACCCTGAAGTCGCTCAGTCGATCCAAGTGCCTCTGCTTCTCATCACGGGAGACTCGGACCCCATGTCATCTGTGGAGGTGGTGAAGGAGCTGGAAAGGAGAGTGGCCGGCTCCAAAGCGATTGTGTATGCCGGACGTGGGCATGGGTTTGTACACCAGCCGGACACACTGGAAGACGATGAGGCCGCGGAGGATGCGTTCACGGCCATGCGTCTGTGGCTCAAGGCTCACTTGCTCGCTCATTCCTCTTGAGGTTAACTTCATTCATGAATTCACTGCATGTATAGCTGGGTTTTGGAAGAGGCTCTTTGGAATGCTGAATGAGCATGTTCTGGAAAGGTATCTCCAGCCCAGAGTTTCTGGTGTTGATTTAGGGAACTCATCTCACGGGACTTTCAGCTGTTGAGTGTGTTTTCCTGTCATTAGAGTGGGAGATTTGTTGTGTTGATCTTGTTCCCATTTTCAAAGAGGATTCCGATGCAATAAAAACTGGAAGTTCTTGTACGAAGATTTGAAAGTTTTTCTCGAACGGTGAGTAGGATTTATCTGTATGGCTCCCGATGTACTGTACGGTTGGGCACTGGAAGAGGCGCTTTAGAAAGCTGAATGAGCAAGTCATTCAATGTTTTTCAGGTGCTTGGATTAATAGAAGGTGAGTCGTTTCTCCGCAGTTTCATTTCTCAAGAACAAGCTTCACGTCATCTAACGTAGAACTGCCCAATATCACCATCCACCCAATTCTGCCAATTACAAGGCCATTCCCATTTGCACCAGTGACCCACCCATTTCTACAATCTTAGCAACCCTTTATCGTGATGGCAATGCACTTGGGGAGCGGACACATCAGCCTATGCTTTAACAAGTGTCTACCCATGCTTCAACAAGGGTCTATTAGCTTTGAAAAATCACAAAAAATTCACTTCTTGTTGGAATGTTTCAAATTTTTCAATCTCTAAAAAATATGAGAGTTGACAAATAGCTTTTCCAAAATACCTAGATAGCAAATTTGTGTGGTAATGGGTTGATATACTATAGTGGAGCAATTATTAGTATTTTAGTGATTGGAAGCTATGTACTACACAAATTGGCTACAACGCCATGTGACAAGCCTTGGTGGGTTTAACCTTGTAAAGACATTGGAGTTAAAAAGTAGTCGATGGATGACTTCCAAGATCAATGTAGAAATGAAAAATGCACCTATTGGTTCAAAAATTAAGATCATTTTTGAGTGACTACCTTGGTAATAGGTCTCGTCCTTCAAGGTTAACCCCTAAATGACGGTCCTATGACCACTGATTTCAAGCCTCATTGTCATCACTCAATTTGCTGCCATTTTGCAACAAGATATGTATGAAAAAACTTTAATTTATTTTTCAGAGATGAAACAAAATGTCTTCTTTGTTGCACCAAAATTTTAGATTTTTTTGTAAATAATTGTTTTTTTTGTGAATTTTTATAGATATAATGAAGAAAAATCATATCAAATAGAAAATTATTTCAAAAAATCTGAAAATTTCACCATGTGTGCATATTATAGTGATGAACAACACAGTGTAAACTCATTTTCCGTGCCATTCTATAATTAGAACGTAGTAGACATTGAAAATACATCCAAAGTTCAAACTGCAATGAAAAATTGATTATTAGGATTTAAAAAAAAATTCAAATTGGAGTAGAAACTAGAGTGAATGAACTTTATTTTGGTAGTTGGGCTTAAATTCAAAAAATATCATTTTTGTAGAGAAATTTCAGATTTAAAGCAAGGAACAACAACTTTCTAAAATACACTAAAATAGCATATTTTGTGATCCGTTTTTTTTAGTAACTTCTCATTTATGTGAAAACAAACAATAGCATAACTCCAAACTCAACTAGATTATCTTCATAACCCAACATGGAAGGTCAACAAGAAAGAAGTGGATGAAAAACTGTTTCCCAGCTCTCTACAGTTCAAAAAACATTCATCAAAAAGCCACAAAATGGCCTCGTCGTCGTTTCTGGGTTAAAGGCTACAAAGACCAAATGCAAGCACTATGTACAACGTTAGATTTTACAACAAATTTGATCAAATGTAAGTACTATGTACAATGTTGGAGTTTGGATGAAGGTTTTGTATTTTATAAGAATAACATAAGAAATTTTAGTAACATAGCTGAGAGCTCTCGTGAATGCAATTTGATTTAACCCTTCACCGCCCAAGGCCTAACCATTGTCAAAAACAAACTTGCTTTTCGAGTGTTATAAGTCTAAATGTGAGAGAGTTATGAAAATTTCAACCATATAATCTTGTAGTGTGCATGTTGTAGATGATGTGAATCAAATTTGGGGTCATTTGACCGTATAGATTGAAAGATTATAATGATTTAGTGTTGACAAAAGATGCTGAAATTTTCCTAAAAACACATTTGGAGGTGAAATTCGATTTCTACACCTACTCAAATGAAAAAACTTTAAACTACAAAGTGATTTAAAATCAAAAGACAAACACTTTGGTGGAAAAAAATCATTCAATTGACTCATTGTGTTTGCAAAATTGTTTTGAAATGTCAAAAAACAGTGAAAAAATCACATCTATGGCTGAACCTACCTCTACTAAAATGCTTTTCAGTCAATCATAACTTCTTGGATTGATATGAAATTTTACCACAAGAACTAGACTAGTATGCGCAACTTTTCTAATAAAAATTATTGAAAACAAACCTTGTCTGAAGAAGTTATAAGCCGCCAAAGTTCACTGCAGTAATGCAAAAATGTCTGGATTTTGAACTTCGAATTGCTCCCAAGCATCCAAAACAACTTGGATTGACATGAAAATTTTATCACAATAAGTAGACTTTATGGGGAACAAAACCCAACAAATTTTTTTATTGAAAACTAACATTTGATGAAAAAGATACAAGCCCCCCAAGTTACAGCCATCTCATTGCAGTCAAATTGAACCTGCAAACTTTGAATGGCTTTCAAAAACTCATTACATCTTGGATAGATCTGAAAATTTTACCACAAAAAATAGACTATTATGCGCAACTTTCCCCATAAGTTTTATTAAATTTGGACATTGGATGAAAAAATTACAGTACTTTGAAGTTGACTACTAGACTATGTGAGGACACTTTTGGTCCCCTTGGGCGGTGAGGGGTTAATCACTAAGATAGTATTCTCAAGATTGCGATTTTGTTTTGGGTATTTGTTGTCTTATATTGTGTTGCTACCCTCCCAGCATTGTAATATTGCATTTTACTTCATCAAGACTTGAAGCAAATTACCACATAATGCTAAATTGGAAGTATAATACTTGTTGCATTTGTTGTCTCTAGCCACTTGTCTATCAAAAATAAAATACAAATCAATGTAGTTTAACAATAAAGGCCATGCTCAAATGCGTTTGGGCCATTCTTAATTATGTGTACATATCTTATTGTTTTTAACACCAATTCTATGCAAAAGCTTTAGGCACAATCATTTTTACAAAAGGGTTCAAACCATATGTACATTGTGGTCTTTAATTCCATATATACCCATTCAAATTTTCCAAATTTGATCATTGATGGTAAATAACATGCAACTATGTTAAGAGAGGCTCTGTCCCTATTCCTATTTATACTACTGAAAAAAACATGGAATAAGTAAAGTGGACCAATAATGAAGGAACAATGTCTTTTGTTTCAATTTTTTCCATTTTATCATCTAAAGTGGTGCAGTTTTCGAGTAAGGCAGATACTCAAACTCCCTTACGGTAGCTTCTCCCCTTTGGCCCACAGCCAATAAATTCTAGCGATTTCTGCTGGTGACTGAGAAATGGGAAATGAGGGGGCCTTCTTTGTCCTCATCCCCGTCGTTATTCTCATCTTCATTCACCACTCATCATTATTCATCCAAATTCCGTCATTATCATCCAAAAAAGTCGTCGTCGTCGTGCTCATCACCAACCCTAGCGAAGCTTCATTTCCCTTGCTCTTCCCTCCCCTGCTCAGTCCAGATCCTAGGGTTCATGTTTTTTGTGTTGTGGAGCTGCAGGTGAAAGGGAGCGTTAGGGTTTGAAAGTGGAGTTAGGGTGTTGCTGTCTGACCGTTAGTGCTTGCTGAGCGTCTGCGGTTGATGATCTTGTAGGTGACGTCCACTCACTGTAACTTTCATTTGTACTCGTTTCGTTTTTGTGAACGACGATTTGGTGGAACAATTGTCGGTGTCTAGCCTCTGCATTGTGCTTTTCCAATCGCAATAGCACACCTAGCTGGAGTTTCATGCTGCGGCCGGTTTTGATGAGATAGTGCTAATTTTGACCTCCAGCTTCTGTTTCTATTCGTAGGTTCACAATCCTGTCTCGATCATGGAAGTCTGAATTGCTCATTGCTAGCTTATGAGAAGTTCTGCAAGGAGCCAATGGCTGTCTTTAGTCTTAATGAGAGTGTGGATGGCGAAATTTGTTGTAGGTCGTACTCTTGCATTGTGATGAATGTCTACTGAGACTGAAATGCTGGTGACAGATATGATGAGGAGATAGTAAATGTACGGAGGGAAAATTTTGCATTAACGATATGCTAATTAGATGCTTGAGTACGGCTCGTCCATCATGTACTATCCTCTTCGTCATGAAACCAATGTCAACAAAGAGGTATACATGATTTTCATCTTTGTTCTCGTATCGCTGGGATTATTGCCGTCATTGCTTCACCGTTCTGGTACAGAGTATAGTGTTTCTCTAGTATGTCTTGCCCGCCGTGTCTGTTCCTTTTTTGGCCCTATTTCTCTATGAGTCATTCTGGATTTCTACCTTTATTTGGCTGCAGTCTATGCTGAACAGCTCGGCTACCTCATTGCTTGATGGCTCCGGAAGTACAGCTAGACCCTTCGGGTCTTCTGCTTTTACGTCACAATCAGGTGCAGCACCCGGTTTTCACCACGCAGGTATTTGATTTTCACTATTCTTTCAACAATTTCACTTCGCTTAATTTATTTCCTTCATATGAATCGTCTATATCTTCTTACTGTTGATGACTCTATCACCATCCTTTGAGTGGGAGGTCTTAGTGTTCTGCCTTGCATTTGTGATGCTGAGCAAGCATAATTAAAACATTGCCTACTTGCCTGATCCTATAATCGAGTCTTTAATGCAGGGAACCTTCAAGGATTGCATAATCAAGGGAGCTACAATATGCAGGCAATGCCTAATGCTTTATCCTCTAGAAACGCGGGGTTTGGAGGACCCTCCGGTGTCGCTCATCAGTCGACTGGTAGCGTGGCTTCTGGTCGGTTCTCAACCAACAATCTGGTCGTCGGTCTCTCTCAGGTGATAATTACAGCCTTCTATGCCTTTCGAATTTCTTCCGATTATTGCCGTGACTGAGGTGAAGGCTTATGTTATGCCCAAAATCGAGTCCGACAATTTTTGGAAAGAGTTGATGAAGTGTTAAGAGTGCGCATCTAGTATTGTCTTCTTTTACTGGACTACGAATGTCAGGGAGCACTCAATAGTTTTGTGTTTTGAGTGAGGAGACAATCTTGGAAGATTTGTCCGCAATTGGATGTTCTCTTTGGTACTGCTTCTATTCATTGATTGCACTTTACACCCTTAAAATTTTGGATCAGTCGCCTTGGTACATGTCTTCTCGTATTATTGGCGTGGCAATATTTTATTGCAACTATGCAGATCGATGCATTATTTAGACGAGCCTTCTTACTATTTTGGTTGCCCATGTATGTAATAGAGATGTTGAGTCCCAAGAACAATAAATTGATTTCACCTGGTTTTTGGGTCTTGGACTTGCCAGCAGTTGTCGCAAGGAGGGCTTCACGGACATTCGTCAATGACGAATCGCACGGGAACTAGTGTAGGGGGCAATCATTCCTTCAACAGTAATGTGAACGGAGTTGGGGGATCTGGTGTAGGGTCTCCTGGGTCTAGCTCTATTGCAAACCGTGGCTCTCTGTCAGGCATGGGAGGATCACCGTCGCAGATGGGGAATGTAGGGCCCCGCATAGCAAGCTCTGTCGGGGGTATCGGAGCCGGGGGGGTGAGTCTCGGTGGAGGGGGTGGTCTTACAAGAGCGTTGAATGCCGTGGGTGGTGTGAATATGCAAAATTTGAGTAGTTCGCGTGTGAATATGGGACAACTTAGTGGTAGCAGTGGGATTGGTGTGCAAGGCCCTGGGAGGTCTGCCAATTCTCTACTGCAGCAAGGTGTAAACATGTCTTCGTCTACTTATAACTCAGGGGATCTTCTGGCAATGCTTAGCCGAGGTATTATGGCTCCTCGCTCATCTACTCCGATGCTTGTTGCGCATTCTCCTTTTGATTTTCTATTTCCTAGATCTGTTTGTTTGTTTCCTCCTTTATGCTTTGCTTATTTTCAGTGCTCTGCTTACATTTTATGCCTAGACTCGGTAATCTGGTCAGTCTACAGAGATTATGTGACTTTGATATGAAAGGTTGTAGGCGTGCTGCGAAACCTAATTCCTTCACGGTTTTTTTCCAGCATCACCTCAAGGTGTGTCCTCCATGTTGGGGAACAATTTTTCGACTTCCCCAAGCTCAGGCATGCAGGGACAACTTCATTCTGCGAATGGCCATGTTGGAGGCATGAGCCCTAGTGGTGTTGGGAATGGCAATGATGGCGTGGCTTTTGATATCAACGATTTTCCTCAA
Source organism: Climacium dendroides (assembly GCA_950106755.1). NCBI lineage: Eukaryota > Viridiplantae > Streptophyta > Bryopsida > Hypnales > Climaciaceae > Climacium > Climacium dendroides. Next base: position 2,720,170 of record OX467092.1, read on the forward strand.
TTAACAACTCGGCAGTCATCGTCTGGGAATATGCAAGGTACAGTAGCTATGTCGTGTCTGCTTGTATAGTATCATCTCCACTTTCCTTGAATTTTTACCTTGTAGCTTTCTTGACGATTAGCTGTTAATACAAAGATGGGAATAAATTTATGGAGATATTCAGGATAATCGCAAGGTTTAGGGTTTAGGCTATCATTTTGAACGACTGAATTAGGTATACAATGATTTCCCTTTTTGATTCTGTGTAGGGTTTCTTCTCTAGGACGCTGAACTTATTTAGCTTGTGTATTGGTCAAGTAGGCCTCTCATAGTTAATTTTGGCACCTGGATCGACCGTTCAGCATTGTGTTGCCGTGGCAGGTAACTTGAGAAAGCAAGGGGTTGGAATCAACGCCATAGTTCAGCAAAACCAGGAGTTCAGTATACCAAATGAAGATTTCCCTGCGTTGCCAGGTTACAAAGGTATGAATCAGCATGAGCTCTCTTGTCTGCTCAGGTTTGTCAGGGTACTTGATAATTTAATCATCAAGTGATTTCATCGGCAGACAGCATTTTGACTTTCCTTATATGAGCAGAAAGTATATGGGGGAGCTCAAAATCATGTGCGTTTAAGGTCACAAACTTGGAACAGATAGAAGATCTGTTGTGAATTATTAATTGCTACTCCTAACTCGAAGACGTGTTCAATTATCAGGTGGGAGCCATGATCTGGCATCTGAATTGCAGCAACACCATAAGGATCAGCAGCACGAAATGGCAGCAATGCAAGCGCAACACTTCTTGGTAAATTAATCTTGACCAAGAATTTCTCTCAATCTGACTACGAGATGTTATCTGGAAGCCAGTAATTGTTATGGAAATGAATTTGCATGGATGAATGAAGCTGTGATTTCAGGTTATGTGGAAATTTCTGGACTCGTACGCGAAACTTTAATTCCACCTTGGAATGTCTCCCAGAGAGTTAACGGGATATTTCCTGGCAGTGCTTAGTTTTCTGGAATTATGTATTATAAGGTTCATGTAGATTTTGTTGATTAAGTGGCATATTAAAGTTCTAATGGCGGATAACGGAGTACAAGCAGTTGTAGCACGATATCTCGATGTGCGACTATATTATTGAATGTACATACACCTGTGCCACCAGTCACCACGAGTTACTATTGCCGACCAACGCGAAGAGAAATTTGCGAAAGTTCTAGTTGCAAAGTTAGAAGAGTTAGGTTTTAATCGGAAGTTTGTTTTGTCAGTTCTAAATTTTAGGAACTGCGTTGAAAGGAAATGCAAAGTTGAATTTCATGGTGGAACGGGCCTGCTGCCGCCGCCAATGTGAATCTATTATCCGCCGCTTAATTACATGATTGAGCAGCAGTTTATCTGTGAGTGACTGTTAATTCAGCAATTGAGTGAACGTTTGATTGGTGTTTCAGTTAAGCTTAGTTAGTCACATGGTTCAGTGCAGATGGGGAGGTCTTCTGGATTTTCCCAAGGAGGGTCCTATGGATCGAACCGTCATTTGTTGCAGCAGCAGCAACAGCCAACGGGGAATGCCTCTGACTTACATCTACATTCTAGTGTTGGAGACTCGTTCTCTCCAGCTCGTGGTGTCTCTGCTTCTTACCATTCTCCGGTGAGGTCATTATACATTGTTGTAATATTGGAAGCTTCTGATTTATCATTCTAGGATGGGATTCTAGGTTATGCGAGTCAGGGTGCCGGTTGAAATGCCCACTCACCGATTGATGCAGATGATTCTGCATCCTATTTGCTAAGATTGAACATACTTCACCCTTTTTAGTTCTGAAACATACTAATGCCAGCTGGTTTTCAGTCAAACTAAAGTTTTTTCTATGTTTCCTGCTGGTTAAAATATATGTCCAATTAGTGAAAGCAAATGTTCACAAGTGTAAGTTCTAATAAAATACTGAAATTGGGATGTTCCGTTATAAGCGCTTTGTACCTAAATCTATGGGATTTTTCCCTTGTGGGTTGCAGACGGTTGGTCCTCCAGGGTCCGGTGCAACGCAAGTGCATCGTTCTGGGGTTGGTGGAGCATTGGGTCAGTATGATCACAGTCTGAGCTATCACCACCAGTCATCATCAAGAACAGGGGGAACATTTACTCAACAACAACTAGTGGGAATGGCAGGAACACTTCGCGACTCTTCAAAGCCAGGAGGTTCAGCACATCAACCTGACCGTTTTGGTTTACTAGGTTTATTGAGTGTAATCAGGATGACCGATCCAGATTTAACCACGTTAGCTTTGGGTACGGATCTTACGACCCTGGGACTGAATCTTAACTCAAGGGAGAACTTGTACAAAACATTTGCTTCTCCATGGGCTGACGAACCTGTGCGAGGTGAACCGGAGTTTGTAGTTCCTCCGTGTTACGATCAGAAAGCTCCGCAATTGCAGGTATTCCTCTCCCACGTTTCTAGGAGGGCTACTGGTGTTGAAGTTGAATCACACTTGTATGCCTGGTACCCTGTCAATAAGACAATGGAGTATATTTGGACTTATGGTTGGCACCAGTCTTTTTTCCATTCTATTTGCCGGGAATGAGTACGCTTACTCTATATTGTCAGCGAAATCCCTCTAATGCTTTCATTAAGCTTGGTTTGTTGTCATCTTGCAGGCAAATCACTACGCCAAGTTCCAAGATAATACTTTGTTTTATATCTTCTACAGGTAAGGGTTTGTAATTTCTGAGTGTTTTTTTGCGTCTTTTTCACGAATCTTTTTATTCTTTTCTTTGTCTGGCTCTAAGGCACCGTGTTCGTCCAATTTTGAGTGCAGCATGCCAAGAGATGAGGCTCAATTGTATGCGGCTGATGAGTTGTAAGTTATTTTTTGTACCTGAAAACTGGCTGCTTGTTTCTTTTATGACTCTTATTGTTAAATCTCTTTTCGAAATTTGTTTGGCTGGTTTTTTTGTGTAGATTATTCATCACGGTGTACTTGTTCATACTAGGACAAATAGAGGTTGGTTCTTTCACAAGGAACTCAAGAGATGGCTGAAGCGTGCTCCCAACAGCGAGCCATTGGTAAAGAATTCAGCATACGAGCGTGGAACACTTTTCTTTTTGGATCCTACAACTTTGGAGATAGGGTGCAAGGTATGTTTTCTTATGCCAAATCACTGTGTTATTGACCGTAGCAAGTTTAGTTTGAACTAGTAAGAAATGATCCTTGAGAAATGTGAGTAGTATTAGTGGTTTATCTGTTTGGAACACGTTCTGTGCCAAGCGTTTGGACAATGGTGGTGTGTATTTCTGGGATTTTTGTGGAGGAATAACTAACAGAATCTGGTGGTTTGTCGTCAGGAGAATTTTGTTTTGCACTATGACATGTTGGAGAAGTGTCCGCAGTTGCCTGCCCCACAATAAGCGAAGCTGGGCGTTCTGCGATGATATGTCCATTCAACCGGTCATTCTTGTGTTCAGATGTCCATATTTGTTCCTTTTATTTAACGAAGCTAGTTGCCATTACAGCTTTCAATTAGTCAACAGTCTCCAGTTCATTTTTGTACTGTGAGCTTCCAATCCTCTCGGTTCGGCAACGCTGGCTGAGTTGTAACAGTTCTTTTGTGAGTTGCAACATTTTTCGGGTAAATAGTGGAGTGTTGAATTTTTTTTACTTGATGCTGTTACGCGGACAAACGCTATAGGTTGGTGTGTCCTTTGTGAATGGGAATAAGTGCGAAGCTCGACTGTCTTGCTTTCGCTGGAAAGGTAAAGCTTTATAAACATTGGTTCATTGGAAGTGTCTACTCCGAATAGAGATGTATTGTTATATTAGTGTCTACCTGTATGATCTTCAATGTAATCATGATTGATTGAGAAATGGGAAAGTCACATTTGACAATTTTTCGATGCTTCTTTTACACAATTGGAAAGCCAGAATTGGAAGGGTACTAGAACAATTTGGAAAGCATTCATTTTCGAAGCATTTCTTGTTTGCCCTGTGGAATTGAAACAAATTGTGAGTGCTAACTTGTAGATAGTAAATAATACTTTGTACTAAGTAGAGATATTATTGTTTGATTCACTAAGTTTGAGAGAATTTTGTGCACAACCTAGTTGTTTATTGTGAACCATTTGAGTCACCTAAAAGTGAGACCCTGACACCCGTAAAACAATATTCATTTTTTCTCAAGGCGTTGAAAAGTATTAGTTTGGGGCACTTGTGTGTCAATGTTTTGGACATGTCCGCAGATATTGAAATAAGTAGGGTAACCAATACATGAAACGCTCTTTTGATAGCTGGTTGTTCAATTGTATTGCCTTGGTTATTCCTTTTTCTTCTACTTGAAAGAATGCTTTACTTGAATAATATGTCAACAATTTGCCAAAGATTTTTCTTTAAAAGCAACAATTCTTCAGGACAAACAAGAAATGCTTCGACTTTTTCTACCCGAACAAAATTTGCTTCTTGAATTTAATGACTTTTGGACAAAGAAGGTACTCCCGTCCGGTCTTTTCTCAACAACGCCTAAGCTAAGGAAAAAAATGATACTCCGTATGTAGTAAAGAAAGAAACATAGAATAATGAGTGCGTCCTACTTCAGTTCGGCTGAATTCATTCTTGGACACTTGCAGCGAACGGAATTTTACAACCAAAGTAAAATTCTGGACTGGCTGGTCAACCTCAACAGGCAGGATTTATTGAGCCAAAGGACGGACTCCAGGCCGAGTCTTTGACGAAAAACATTCAAACAATTGTCACTGCAAAACTTTGAAGCTTGCTGCCGTCACCAATTTGACAAATAGCAAATGCTTTTGAACATGTTCGCAGATGCGGACGTAATTCTGACATCGATCGGATGACGACGTATTGTTCCGAACGGGTGACGCACGGTTCCCTCGAACCTTGTTGAAGAAGCACCCAACAACAGAGGTTCAAAGAAAGAGACATTCTTTAACCCTTGAGCGTTGAGCGCCTCAAACAACACTTCAAATAGCATCTCATATGTGGCCTTCCATAATTGAAAGGTTGCCATGTTTGACTATTATAATCTTTTCAATGGTATGGTCAAAACATTTGTCCATTTTTTTGCAACTCTAGGTCTATTTCCATTCTCCACTATCGATTTCTACGGTCAATTTCTGCAATGAATCTCATTTTTAGGTAATAGTTTGATTGGAATGAGTTCAAAAGGGTTTGGATTTTGGTAAGCATTTGTTGTGAACTCAAGGTTAATGTCTTTGAGCTTTTTGAAACCCTTGACCATCAACAAAGATGTTCAACCCTTAAACATTGACAAGGATGTTTTTTGTCCAATGGATGACAAAAAAATTCCTTCTAATAGGACAAAGGTGCAACTATTTATATGTAGAATTTTGTTGTGAAAAGGGGAGGTCTTCTACAATAATTTTTTAAGCAAATGATTCATATAGTAACCAAAGGGATGATTTCTATGGTTAATCTCTAAATACTTCAACGACCATATTTTGGACAATGAGCAGAGGGCTTGCAAGCACTATTTAGTCCAACTAACTTCTCATTCATCCAATGTAATACTTGAATGTTGAAAAGACAACCTTTCTCAATTTCATGAAATTGCAGTAAATGATATTTTATATAAAGATTTAAGCAAAAAGGTATCAAAATTCAAAAAAGGATTGAGGATTTAATCCCAAAAAGGATGCCATGGACACTAAATGTTTGATTCTATGTAAGGAAAAAATTCAAATGTTTATCCTCAAAATTTTGTATACAAAAAGAGGTCTTGCATAGTCATTTGACCTTCAATGAGTACCTTTGGATTTTTTTCTAGCATATTATTCACATGGTACTAAAAAGGATGAGTTCCAAAATGACCAACTCATTTTTATAAGATTAATCCTAAAACATTGGGTTGGTCATTGTGGAAATTTGTTTTTTGGGTACCAAATGTATAATTTGATTAAAAACCCAAGAGCAATCATTGAAGGTCAAATTACTATGCGAGACCTCTTTTTTTGCACAAAATTTCAAGGATGAACATTTGCACTTTTGCCTTATACAAAAGGATTTTTTTATCTTCTAGCAAACATTTTTAGGCCCCCCCATTGTTATCGTGAAGATTAACATTTATGAATAAATGTAAACAATTAAAACATATAGACAAATGCAATTATTCATCTACTTTTTTTTAATACAACTTCATTGATAGAATATGCATTTCATTGAGACAAATACAACTCATAGTAGCTATTTTTTAGATTTTCTACATTGAGATGTTTTACAAAATGTAAGTCATATAGTATATCTTACACTATTTCAATTGTTTTTCTATTCTTCAAACTTGATTTTTGACTTTTTAAATAATTCCATTTATTTTTTAGTAAAAGATTAATTGAACAACCTTTTCAAATCTATTATTTATTCCAGTTGAAAATTTTGAAAAAAAAAATTGGAAAAATTTATTGTAGTTTGAAGTTGATTTTCTATAACCATTTTTCTAAATATAGAATGATATAATACTTTAGTTTACACTATAATCTATCTTATGCTAAAAATTTACAATAATTTCAAATATATTCAAATTAATCTAGATTTCTTTTGAATTTACTAAAGACATCCACTTTCATCTCAAGAAATATAAAGAAGAAAATGTCATTTGCATACATTGAAAAGAGAGCATCTATGGTGACTATTTATGTTATTCAACATGTTAAAAAACTAATTTTTTTAAGGTAGATGAGAGATAATAATGTTGCCAAAGAATGAAAACATCAATACTCTACATTTCTAATTAAATTAATTGCCTCTTGCTTTATTCATTTCGAGTCATTTGTCCTATTCTATTACCAAATCTTTACCTTTATTACAAATATTAACATTGTAAGAGTCTTTTGCCTGCTCTTCATGAAGTTTAAGGCCCCTATATCCTATTCTTCTTTGTATGTCCATCATGTCTAATCTAATTATAATATAAAAATATCTAATTATATAGATTTGACATATGACATCCAAATATTAAATTTTCAATAGGTGAAATTTTTGTTATTCAATGACACTTTTTATAAACATAAAAGATATGCACATGGATGTTTCCTACATACTTGTGTCATTGAATTCTGAAATTTAACTAATAAATTCATGATAAATGATTTTAGGATTTCTTGAAATTGAAATTTGGTACACTTCATTGAAAACTCCATAAAAAATACAATGTTAATTATATATGGTCAGACTACCCCTCTCTCCCATGCCCCCCCATTAAAAAATTATAATATTTTTGATAGGGAAATTTTCAATCAAGGCCACTTTATACCTAGAGGTCCTAAATTACACTTATAATTGGTCGAATTTGACCCCTTTACACCTAGAAGTCGAGCCAAGTTGGTGGACTAAAAGCTTTAATTGAAAAAAATTGATCTGACATGGCTTGAGCTCTACATATGTGAATTTTTTTTAAATAATAGAAAAATAATTAGATTTTGGATTTGGCCTTTTAAAGGCAGTAGCATTTGCCGTCTAGCATCAAGCCCCCCTTCCCCTCTTTCCCTCTTCCAACAACCTCTACATGGCCATTGGAAGAGCCTTCTTCCCTCCCCCAATGGCCTTCACATCACGAGGGTGAGGAAAAAGCTCTTCAGAAGATATCCAAGTCTACCTTTTATCCCCCTTGATGTCCATTTCAACCAAAATGACTTTCTCAGAAAGAACCATTATGTTTTCAACCTCTACTTGTGATGTATAGGACTAGTGTAGATACTTGGTTGAAATTCCATGCTCATTTGATTGTCATAATTCTTGGACTAAATCAAATGATCTAGTCTTGCAAAAAGGAATTCAATAGTTTGTACAAACTATACAAACAAGACAAGTTGGTGAATGGAATTTCAAGGTCAAAACACCACACATGTAAGTTCTATGACTCTTTTGATCAAAGGTGGCATTAGACTAGTACTGTAATGAAATATGTGACAACATCCACTAATAATTCCCTTCGTGTTGAAGATAACACCATAGACATTGAGAGGGATTAAAATTCAAATGACACTCCGACTTTGACTCCAACTCTAGCAACCAAGGTGGACAAGAAGAATTTTTAGAAGTAATGCTACAGAGTTTTCATAGAAATGGCCAAAAACAGTTTAGTCATATTAAGAAAACCAATAGTTTACTAGAGAAGGTAAAATGACAAATGGATAGGTCTATAGACAAACTTTAGATTTAATCTTTTGCAAAATTATTTGCATCATGGTCACAAAAGAAGAGAATTTTTTCCTCCATTCTCAAATGTGCTTTCCAAAAAGAGCTAACTAGTAATTCATGTGCTTGAGTAGCTTGTACAAGCATGGTCTTCATCCTAGCCTCCTTATCCTTTCTTGTTTCAATAGCCTCCACACTTGAATCTTCATCTTCCCTTAGACCTTCTACGTCATTTACCAAGGTCTCTTCAATGTCTTTAATTTGCACACTTTCTACTTCAACTTCATTCATTTTAAGGTATCTTCTCATTTCATTTGCAGCTTGAGTAACTACCATAAAAATATCTTCACTCTCTAACTATCTTAGTTAATTTTTACTTTCTGTATACATACTTCTCTCCTTTTGTTCATTCATCATCAAACTTGTCTTGATGTATTATGCACAAGTCACGAAAGCAAATGCAAGTTGTAACCATATTTGATATATGTTGGAGAGGCATATCAATTCTTTTCAACACGATCCTCTAACCCCCTTTTAATATGCCAAATGCTCTCTCTACAACCATTCTTGTCAAGGATTGAATGAAATTCCATTGGATAAGCAGTGTCACTCATCAATTTCTAAGGTAATAGCTCGCCTTACATCACTCTCTTCCCAATATCTAAATTTCAAAACAAAGTCTAATCATAGCAACGCTTGGCCCATCCAAAATTGTAATTCTCAAACCTACATTTGCTATTCACTATACCTTAAAGTAGAGCTAATTTCCTACAATAATATGAAATAGGATCTATAGGAAGAACAATGATAGGTATATAACTTCCATCAACTGCTCCAATTGCATAATGTAATCCCCTAAGCTCTTCAAACTCAATTGCATTTCTCCTCAAATAGCTACATATTGTTTCTAAATCACAAACTCCCTAACAATGATAGATGTAGTACTTTTGTGAATTCCATAAATGGGAAATTTCATTAAAATGGCAGTATTCTTGTAGACTGGCACTACATTTCATTAAAATGGCACTGAATATGTCAAAGATGACACGACATTCCATTAAAATGGCACATGGAGTATGAAAAATGGCAAAAAATCACTACCACTTTAATGAGATTGCCCATATAAGTTTCAACACAACCACGTAATGAATTACTAGAATTAAATCTATTCAAAGAAAGAGCAATCCAATTTCTAAGAAGAATGGATGCTCTAATTTTTTTATCCTTCCAATTTAATCCTAAAGTCCTAAGGCCTTTTTAAAAAAAAAGTACTCAAAATAACCATTTCTATTGCAAAGAACAAAAAACATTAGATTTCTTTTACATATATAACCATAGGATTTTGTACCCCACTAGTATAAAAATGCATGAATTTTTTTCCAAAAACTTTGTCATCTTAGATTGCAAGATATTTGCATTTAAAGCGAAGAAGACAAATTTTTCTACACCTTGATCAACTAGATTTTTTGGCTTTGAATCTTCTTAACTCAAATTTTTTGCACCCATTTATTTTTATTTTCTAATTTTTAATATTGAAGAATTGAGTTGAGAATTCAGGAAAAAAATTCAACAAAAAAATACTTAATTTTTAGTCATCAAAAAATTTATTAAGTTGAAGTCAATTCAAGATTGAAGGGATAACTAAATTGTTAATAGCTCTAAGATGAAAGTGAAACACAATAATTCCAATGGTGAGATTGTTCTAGAAAGCAAGCTTAACCCTGTCTAATATATTTTTTTAAATTATAAAAATTGCATTAAAAAATGAATTCTATAAGTTATTTTTCAAGAAGATGCCTAGATTGCCCCCAAAATAAGATTGTCCATAACTTTATCATCACTAGTCCAAATTGAATTGCCATTTGTACAAGATTTATTAGATTTATTGAATAAGACTACCACTTGTACAAATGGCAATCTAAAATTTACTAGATTTATTGAATCAACCCGAATATTTGGCCAAAGGCCTTTACATATGGGAGAATTTGCCCCCGTTATAATCTTGTCATAATGAATAGTTGAAGCTAGCCTCTAACTCAAAATTTGATGCAATTGGACTCAAGAAAAATTGGCCCGGCCTTTAAGTGTAAAGTGGTCCTAATCTTGGTAGAATGCTAAATTTGTCCCACAAAGTTGAACAAGCAAAGTGAAACCACAAATTCTCCGAGATAAAAGTAAAATCTTGCCCCCTATTTTGTGCTATGTTTAGGATTTGTTCTTGACCTCTACTCACTACTTTGGGGTCTTTGAATGCAAATGTAAATTCAAAAATTGAAAAAAAAATTCACGCGTCAAAAATATAGAAATTCCTGTGTTTTCCCTTGGGTAAAATTCCTGCGTTTTCCCTTGGGTAAAATTCCTGCGTTTTTCCCTTGGGTAAAATTCCTGCGTTTTCCCTTGGGTAAAACACCTACTGAAGTGAATTCCGCGTCATTTTTATATTTCTTTTAAAATAAAAGATCTTTGGTATGATTCTGCAAATTGAAAGAGTACATTTTCAGTATTTCAGAGATAGACTACCTTATTCAGCTTACGGAGTAAAAAGAGCTTCAGTTACAATAGAAGCTCTAAATCTCCATCTGCAGTACAACTGAAGTGAGCCTCCACCACATAATGGACTTTATTATCCACAATCAAACCCATCATTAATTACCTCGGGTTTGGGCCTTTGGAGTAATTGTGGGGTAACTCCATTACGTTAACTTAGTTACTTTCTGTGGCAGCTGGGACGGACTAATGGAAGCCGGCAATGCGGGGGATGGGGTGAGGTAACTGCACTTATGTAGCCGGCCAGGGTGAATTGACCCCCTCATTCCCGTTGGGAGAACACTGGAATTTTATATTTGCAACACATGGAAAAATGTGGAAGTTCGGAATTCGTAGTTGCAATCAGAGGCCCCAAATTAGATTGTAGAGGTGAAGAAATATAAAAATATGCAGCTCAAAATTGGGGGCAAATTTTCAGATTCTCCCTTGGTTGGGGCAATGAGAGGGTCAATTCTCCCTGGTCCCTGTAGCCGATCATTTAAGCAATTTTGGAGCAGATCGTGCGCAGTACAAGGTGGTAGAAAATTTTTCCATGTAGGAACTAGGAAGATAGGAAATATGGGGATAGCAAAATTTTTAGAATTCCATTTCCAAAATAAAAAATTAGTGTGAATTTTGGGAGCCCAAAAGTGCAACTGTCCAATAGCCAATGTGTGAAGTTTTCTAATTCCAATCATTCAAGAATTACTTTGTTGCTCATTACTTCTTACTTTTTTGCTAACTACTTTAGGATGTGTAATAACCTTATTAGTCCCAGCCTTGAAAAATATCAAAAAAAAACATTACATGCTTTAGTTCTAACCTAAGGTTGGAAATAATGTACCCTACAAGTTGGGATTGGGCATGGTTGACAATTGGTGCTTCAACCTTAATTTCAACCGCTTTTTAAACTAATCACTATGGTAACTACACCTAAATTGGCACAACCTTACTTAAAATATACTCTCACTAAGGTAACTACGCCTAAATTGGCACAAGTAAGTTGTGGGGCAGACCAATATGCTTCAAAAAATTAACAACAATTATTGCACATTGGCAAAGGCCCATGAATCAAAATGCAAGTAGTTCCATGATTTTTGGACATATTGTAAATTAGTTACAAGTTTTCAAAGATGCAAGGTGTAGGGTGCTAAAAGCTTTATGTAGGGGATGCCAAACTACATTTGATGCAAATGAAGAAATGACCTTAGTAGTATCAAAACATATCATAGGAAAGAAATTAAAACAATAGAAAGTGTACCCAAAATTGACTATTTGTCTTGCTACTTGTAAGGTTGCTACCTCCATAATACTATAAATAGGATTGCATAATACTCAAAATGGCCACCAACTCCACCTTATACTTGTCCTTGTGATGTGCATCATTTTGGGTATTTTTCCTTTTCAATTTTCTTTAAAAATAGGGATGACTTTTGAAGAATAGTCTATTTTAGATGTAGTTATTATATTCATGAGAGTTTAGGGTTGGATCTAGAAACACATATTTTCAAAACTTTGAAAATTCATAGTATGTTCATAGCTAGTGTCCCAAAAATGCATTTTAATCCCTAAAGTTCCATTGTTCTACAAGGGACAAAATGGATTTTGGGCAGGTTCCTATAATCTCAATTTTTATTGAATTTTTTTAAAACTTTCCCATAAGATAAAAAAAAAATTAGTAGTTTTTTGGGAATACAATTTTCATTTCAATTAGTGCATGAGAGCAAAAATTATGCCACAATAACCTCAAAATGGAGGAGACCAGCCAACAAAAAATTCCCCAAAAAATCGAAATAAAATTTTTAATTTTTTTTCTTGTAGATTATATTTTTGTCTAAATGGAAAGCTTTTATTCATTCCATCTAGATTCGTGTGAAAGTTCTAGAGCTTCTTGTTTTGCAATCAAGATAAATTTTTTCTTTCACTTTGAATGCTAGTATCTTTCAATCTATATGGTCAAAAATCACATAAATTTTACCAGGAAATCTAAGACAAGTATAGAATAAGGTCCTCTAATTAAATTCTTAAAATAGTTTTAAAAATCTTCATAGGTTAATGTAGCAAAAGTGGTAGGTTTGAATGGATTTTGACAAAAAAAATATCTTGTCACTTTAGGGGGTTAAGATAATGTAAAATCCCTTTTTGACTACCAACAAGACCCCACAAAAATTTCAATATAATCATCAAAACCATATAGAATTTCTTATTTGTGTAATTTTAGATGTACTTAATTTACACCAATAGAAAAGAGGAAGGTTAGATTCTCATTTTTTCACTACTTTTCCATAACCCAATGTAAGCGAGGATACCAAATCCAAAATAGAATATGACTCATGCATCTCTTAGTTTGGGTATCACTATTGGCAGGAGAGTCATCAAATGACCATAGACCAATGGTTGAGGGAACTCCAAACTGTTGTTGTACTGCTATGGAGGTACAACTCTTTGGGGAAAAACCCACTTCAATTGGGAACTACTATGCCAACAACATAATAATAGGGCAAATAAAACAAACATGCTCTAATGCAATTGGTATTGGTCTCTCTTTATCCGGCCACCTTCATCATTTTTATACCCAGCTTAACAATTTGGCAAAATATAGAGTCTACAAGTTGACTTGCAATAGAAAAAAGTCATAATTGTCATATCTTTTCAAGCTTTGTTTTGACTTTTTAAATTCATGTGGAGCTTGCACTATCCTTTGAAGGTTTAAAGGTATTGAATGAAATGATGTCCGCCTTCCTCCCTCTAGTTCAATATCCCAATACTATCCCTATCCAAGTCTTTACATTGGAGATGCTTTGAGTGTTGGGCAACAAAAAAATACTCTTGCCATCCCCAAATGATTTTCTTGTTGGCTTTCATTTTTTGTCCCCAAATGATCTTTTTGTTGTATTTTGTGAAGTTGCAAATTGGTTAGATTCGGTTTTCAATTGCTATCTAAGACCAACAAAACAACTCCAAACAATAGATCCCCGTCATCCATGTAATGATCAATTGAAAGACAAATGAAATGATTTAAGGGGTCAATTAGAATTGTTCATTGTTTTTTTGCATCTCTTTGAGTATTGCCTAATTGAAGGAAATCAAGCTTTAGGAGGCAAAATAGAGGTTCATACATGGTCTTGGGCCCATATGAACTACCCACAAAATGATGACCTTACACTCAATACTTAAGTGCCCACAGTGCTCCTTGCAAATGCCCCCAAATTCCACTTTTCAATACTCACAAATTGCACAAGTTTTAAAAGGGCTCTGAACCTCAAGGTTTCCAAGATGTTAAGAGTGCACTAAATTCTATTTACATTGTAAAAAGAATTTTTTAAATGTTATTTTTGACCATAAAGAAAAACACTTTGCCCTATAGGAAGAGCATTTAGAGGTGGAGGAAATAATGGAGGATTGGATAACAAATCCATTAGGTTTTTTGTTTTCAATTGATCCACTGCACCTTTACATGGCCTTAAGTAGAGGTGCAATGTAATGGATCATCTAAAGTAATTCTTGAATCCTTTAAAAGATAATTGTCTTTTATAGTAAAAATAATGAAGTGAGGTTGAATAATGTATTTGTAGCAAAATCTAAGCAAAATAATGCAAAATTCTAAAAGGATTAACCGTCAAAGTTCTTTGACAATATTTTGGAAAATACCATTTAAAACTATCATTTTCTAATTTTGTAGATTGAAATTGAAAATAAAAAATATTTTTCATAGATTCAACTACAAAAGATTGGATTGTAGTACTATAAGAATGTGTGGTAAAAATTTTAGAGCATTTAACTTCATAGATTGGAAGATTATAGTATTTGAAAATTAGTTCAAATTTTTTGGGGGGTCTATCCAATAGTTTCAATCAACTTTGACCACTCATAGAGCAAAATTCAACATGTATAATCTTGTCTAGATTTTAAAAACTTCAAAAAAAACTTTTTATCCTTTGGAGGTCAATACCTTGCCTTTAGATATTTCTACATTATGATAAATAGCATCCTTGTCTAACTAATAACAATACATAACGTAGTAATCTTCCCCAAGTTGAGAAAGTATTATGCTTTGTTAAATACCTAGGAAGGATTTAGATGTTAATTCAAGAACTGTAGTTGCTTGGTTGAGCAACCATATAAGAGATTTTTGTTCACTATAGGAACTCTTTCTCAAGGATGCAAAAGGGACCCGTACATCATTAGTAAACAACATTAAGGTAGAAGTCTATAAACCGTCCCCTTAAGCCTACATAGAATAATGAAATTAAGTTGCCTTGACAATTAGGTTGCTTCATCCCAACAAAATTCATATAAATACTTCAAGGAACTATTGATATCAATGCATTCAACCAATACATTTAGGGAGGCCCTAAGAACTTGATTAATTTATGGCCCCCCTAAGAACATTCCCATTGTAGGGATTTCAGAATCCCTACGGAACACTAGTAGTGGCATGGCCAATTGAACCCTTGAATATAGTGATTTTCCATTTTTTTACCTTGATACATCCTTTTGATTTGAAAAACTAAAAGAAAACATTAAAATATTGTCTGAAATATAGAAAGCTAAAGGAAAACATTAAAGTGTTGCCAATGCATTGAAGGTGCTCCATAAAAAAATGATGGAAAAAAACAAGCAACAATATGAAAGTCGGTCAACTTCAGTCTCCACCCCAAATTCCTTTGTTCATACCATAATGAGGTACTTGAGCAAAAATATAATATGCATAGTGCATTAGAAACCATGGTTGTCACATTGGACAATTCATCAGATGTACTTGAAACGTACATATGATGAATAAAAAACTTGTCCTATCAGACAAGTAATGAACAATAAATTGTCCAATGTGACAACCATGTTAGAAACATTAACTAGAGTCACTTATAGTGGGGAACAGTTGGGTTCTGGCCCCAACCTATGGTGTTTCGAGCATGTATGCTAAGCTACAATGGAGATGTTCTACATTACTTAAGACGTTACTTTCTTGTTTTTCACAATCCCTTGGTCCATTTTTGCAGAGCCAACTACCACCCAAAGGAATGTTCATAGAATTGGCTAAAATTTGCTCCATTGCTACTAAAAATTTTCAATAGCTAAATGTACATTTGAAAAAAATCCTTGAAATAATTTGATTTTAGCCACGATTGCAACAAATTATAGTATTTGATAAACAATTTGGAACTTAATCTACATTGGAATTAGCATTTATTTAGTCACTTTCGTGTCATAGTACTCCTAATAATCCTTTACAACATGCGAAATCCTTTCTTTTTAGAAAAAATAAAATATTACTCACTCTCAAAGTAGCCAAAGTTGATGCTTGTTTGTCTTGAAGGTAGCATATTGCACTAAATTTCATAAATTCATCAGTTGAAATTTAAATGGTTTATAGGGCTGCAAGTTCCTACGAGTTCTTGGGATGTGAGAACTTGATTGCAACAATAGTTTGACGTGGCAAAGTTATTGCCTTGTCAAATAATAATAAATTAATTAAAAAAATTAAAATTAATTAAAAAAATTAAAATTAATTTAAAAAATTAAAATTAATTTAAAAAATTAAAATTAATTTAAAAAATTAAAATTAATTTAAAAAATTAAAATTAATTTAAAAAATTAAAATTAATTTAAAAAATGTATATTCATTAAAAAAAATTCTGACCAACTGGAGCAGGTTCCGAGGGGAACATGCCTGCAACGGCCCTCCAATGCAGCTGAAAAACATCTACTGTAATGAGTTTGCAAATGGAAAGAAAACAGCGTCATTGCCACATCATACCCTTTTCAAGTTTCCGAGGACCAACACAGATCCACAGCCAGAGAGCCCGGATCTGACTGATCAATATCCGGCACTGTGGCGGCTGCTGCAGCTTCCTAGAAACGTCTCCACACAATTGCGTGTTTTAATGACAGATTTACAGTACGTCCATAACATCATCCCTCTAGAAAATAGTCTGGGCCAGCGTAAGGTACTGGCTGCGCCTCCTACGAAGTTACAACGTACGAACACTCGTCCAGTGTACAGGTACAGTCTGCAGACCCATGTCTACATTCTACAGTCTACACTCACCTTCTCCTTCAAATTTTAATCCTTCCTCTCCCTCATTTCCAACAAAGCTGCGAGGAAAGCTCCATCTTTGGCAAACTTCATCACTTGTAAGCAACTTCCCTGAATTTAGCATAGTCATCCCTTGGAACAAGCTTGCTTAACTTAGCTTAGAGCCGGTCAATCAATTGTGAGCTGGAGGATCATTCAGGGCGTGCTGGAGTTTTGTTTTGTTTTGTAGCGTCTGTGTCAAAGGCTTCACCAGCATCTTCACCTCGCAGACTTGACTCAGTCGTTCCTGGGTCGTTTGCTACTATTGGAAGTCAGGTAGTGGCGACCAGCCTAGATTTTTACTTCGTAAGCGTGTTGGAAACTAAGGCGGGCGACAGGGGATCTAACATCCATATTGTATATGCTTTCTCTCGCGGATCGATGTGTAGTGGAAGCATCAACGTCTGTTGCAGTTGAGAGCTCAATATTTACGCTGGGTTGGGTTAGTGTTCGTTCAAAGCAGTGCCGATTACGTAATTGAAGTGCTGTTCTCAGTGTGGATCGAGCAGCGTCTGTGCGCACCTTTCGTTTTTATCAGAGTCGGAGCTTGAACACTTGCAGTGAAAGTCTGAAGTTTGGGTTTCGCCATAACAGTACTACTGAAAGAGTTCACGAAATTTGTGTAATCTGAGTACGTTTCTTAGTGTCAAGCAACATCTTTGCCCTTGGATTCTGTCAGTGTCCAAGCTTAAACACTTGCAGTTGTGCTCTGTAGGTTGGGTTTCGTCGCAGCAGCACTATTGAAGGAGTACGTTCACGTAACTTGCGTAATCTGTGGCAGTGCCTTGTGTGTTACGTGCAGACTAAGTCCTGCTCCAATTCCTAGCGCTTGTTGCAGTTGAGCAGCGATCGAGCTAGCTCACCACGATCGATGACTATGGCGCTACAAGTGTTCACAGACTTGATGGCGCTTCTCTGGCAGCATCCACTGCTCTCCGGCTTAGTACTCGTCCTTTTCACGCCCCCCTTCTTCCCTATCGTGAAGTTCTTCTCCCCGCTGCTCATTTCCACCGCGCTCTTTATGCTGGCGCTTTTCACCATGGGCGGACCCCAATCCACCACCATCACCAGTAGCCAGACACTCCAAGACGAGAATTGGGAGTTTCGGAGAGCGGCGGATGTGAAGGTCTGGGAGGACAAGAGCTTGTTTACTCCTCTACGAAGAAATGGTGAGAGCGCAAGCTGGTTGGACTGGTTGCAAACGATTGCCGAGTTGGGATACGCATGGGTGGAGAAAAAGCTCCAGAACGAGAATTGGAAGGGAAACTCTCTAAACGACGACAACGTCTCCATCTTGCAAGAAGCGACGTGGGCGCCAACACCAAAATCGGGAGACAAGGACCCCAGCAGCAGCTCTAATGGAGAAGGAGCTTCTGAAGCCAACGCCACCACCGAAGATATCAACGCCCGTGTACCTGCAGCGATTTCTCCTACTCTGCTTTTCAGAGTCGATTCAGAGCTCAAAGCAGAACATGTAGAGAACGCAAGGCGAGCGGTAGAGGGTCTCGGTGAAGACGCACCAAGCGAACTTGAGAACTTGAAGCAAAGTGCACCAAGTGAAGTGCAGAGTTTGAAACCTAGCAGTAGTGTCCACCATGAGCCTCTCGCCAGCTTACAAATTCTTTCGGAAACAGTGACAGCAGTGGTTGACAGTCCCAGTGCTGATGTCGCTGATGCTACAGACCTGGATCATAGCAAGAGATTCCTCCGCAGAAACTCCATAAACGCAAGCCCCGGGTCAGACTTAGACACACCATTGGCGATGGCGTCGGTTTCCAATTCCGGGAGGTTGAAGCAAATTGAGACTCTAGCAGACTTGATTGAAGATAAGGAGCTTCACCATGAGCTGTCACACCATGAGAAGGAGTTGTTAAAGCCAACGATTGCTGAGCAATTGGAAGCTGTGAAGGAGAAGCTGGAGGTCTTCACACATTCACCTGAGCGTGAGAATAAGGCTGTTGTTACTGGGACCCCATCTTCGAAGGCTGTCTCTTCTCCTCTTTTCAAGCAGGGTAAGGCAGTTGGCAATGTGAAAAAAGGCTCGTTTTCTGATGAGGATTCTTCTTCTGGTGAGGAGTTGTCGGATTCTGATAGTGATTCTGAGTTTGAGATTTTTCCACCGGTGGACCCTGCGAAGATGAAGCTGCATCCGCCTGTGAAGCTTGATATTCTGGAGTTGGAGAAGAAGCTTGGGACGTCGTTGTCGAGAGGTGCTACTCCTCCCAAAGGAGAAATCTCTGAAGTGCAATGAGATTTCGTTTCGATGCTCGCCATAGCTGCGCTTGTGGTTTCGAAGGTTGCACTTGCTGTCTTAGGTCCACTTTTTGTTGTTTCACATTAGCTTATTTGGTCCATAGCTTGCAAGAGAATGGGCAGAAAAGCTAGAATTCAAGAGAACACGGTTTCAAGATTAGCACTGGTTTAATTACCTGTAACAGACTGTTGTCCGTGGTGGTCTTTTGGGGTATACCGGTATGAGGTATTCTGATTCTGGATGTGGTTAGGGTTTAAGGAATAGCAGAATCTGTTTCAGGTAAATTTTGTACAAAGACTACGGTTTCATACACATTTTATTTCCTGGTAGAAACCCGAATTTTATTCACTCTTCCAGTACTGATGAGACATGGAGAGTTGAACTAGTAGTACTGCGGCTTTAGCGTGACAGGAGGAGCTGTGAACTCTGTACCCCCTGCACATGGGTCGAGTTTTTTCCCCAGCTGTAATTTGTGCAGGAGATACTAAAATTGTCCCTGCTTTTATCTTCAATGAAATCTCCAATTTGAAGTTGGAATGCCAACGAGAGTTCGAAATCTAGTCCCCAGTGACGATCAGTGGGTGACTGCAGATTGTTTTTTATTTTTTGACACTAATAATGAAGGCAGTACCTTAATTGCAGGAGAAATGTAGACTGCAGATTGATTTACTGTTGCATACAGTGTATACGTGACTGGGTTTATTGTCTACGTTCACTGAGGTTTGAATGGAACGTCCTTTCGTCTTCTAATCAAACAGGCCATTGCTCTTTGAATCTTTGTCTGCTGTCACTCATTGTGCTCTGCAGCGTCCCAGTTTGAACTGAATAAGAAAACCACATGTGGCCAGATCAAAACTGGATCTTAAAAGATCTGGCTCCTACCCCAATGCAATGTGGCGGAAAAACGATTCAAATAATTCTGACATTTGTATCTCTGACGAGTTTCCAATTCTAGTCTGATGACGAGAGCATTATCACTCGGTTAGATTTAAATGTAATTTTAATTTTTGATGAAAGTTGTAACAATTCCAGATCGTCAAACTCGTTTCTAATTTGATGTATCGGTATGAAGTGGCGGACCGTATTTTGGGGCCACGTGCAAATCTCAGGTGGCATGTTCCAATGGCACAGCTACCGCATGTATATTCAAACTTGAGCTCCTCAATAGCCACGCCAAGATCCTCTTTAGCACGCAAGGCAACTATGGACATGCCTTCATAGTGACAAACCTCTCAAAAACTCACTTCTCTCATTGAATAATGAATGAAAATTTTGATATCTATAGTTTTTTTGTAAATTCTTGGATTATCCCATATGTATATTTTTCTTAAACTTCTTCAATTGCAATCAACATGGGATAACAATGTATTTCATATATGAATCTTATTCATATGTCATACAATATAACTTCATATTTGATATCCCTAGACACATACTATATTTGCAACTCATATCTAGAGACATAGAATATTCCATATTTTTGTGTTCTCTATTTTATATCCATGTATATTATGAATATATTACAAATATCATGTTTGTATATTAAAGTTATTTTAGTTTTGGTTTTAGAGGATGGATGGGCAAACCAAATGTTTTATGTTTTACATTTTAATTGTGTGGGGTGGGGGGGCAATGATTGCCTCTTTGGGATGCAGTCATATTTAAAAATCTAGTCACTAAACCCCCCTGCAACTAAGCTATTGGAGGCTTTACAAATCCAATACTTGTCACTTTTTGACAAGTTTGCATTCTGAGTATTGTCAACCTAATAAAACTCCTTCGGTCGGTTAATGCCCAATTTCTATTTTCAATTTTCACATGCTTCTTTGTACAAATATTTATTTTATCTCACTTTAGTTTCATTGAAATGGTCATTGTGGGAGGATCATAATGGGAGGACCATAAAGTTGTAGTTGAATGAACAATAAAATATTCATGAAAGAAACATCACCCCAAAGCGCTCTGCTTCTATTTCATTTAGATTTTAAAGCTAGGGTTGAGGGTTGTTTTAGTTGACACAAAGACTCCTCCTTCATAATACCAAGAACCTGTCTACTTCATAATACCAAGAACTTGTCCACCTCATAGCGCTTGGAGAATGAGAGGCATGCCAAACTTGGGCCTTGTTGCTATAATCCAGGTTGGGTGGTGCTTGTAATTCGGTGACGGCAGTATCCTAAACCGGCGTAGCACCCTGGCTACAATGATCTTCATTTCCATCATGGCAAAGTTGTTGCCAACACAAAATTTAGGACCCAGTCCAAACGGCACAAATGCCTGCTGATGTGAACACGCGGCCGACACGCCGTGGGCGAAGCGTTCGGGGTTGAAGCTCGCAACGTCCTCCCCCCAGTAAGCCTTGTCTTGGTGGACTACAGTTGCTGCAAACTCGACGTTGGTGCCTTTGGGAATGAAGAGCGACTTCAATTGGATGTCCTTGTCTACTCGTCGTGAAATTGATGGCACTACAGGGAAGTTTCGCAGGGTCTCGTTTGCTATCATCCCCACCTGCACAACCAAGGGTTTAGTGCATATCCAAGCTTAGGGCTTAGGGCCGACAAACTTGCACAAGTCTTGCATAAAATGAGTACTAAGGTAGAACACACATTCCCCAACTTGTACCCATTCCCTAGCCATACATTATCATCCAAAACCAAAATGATAATGCAATTCCAGTGAAGTTCCTTTACCTTTTCAAATATTGATGGACTTGAATCCTTTATATTCCTACCTTTTGAACAACAATTCTAGTACATGTCTACAAACACAAATAGGAAGCTACTATTGTCCCTTTCACTTCAAAGAAAATTCTCTAAAAAACAATTTTAAAATCATTTTTTCCATTGTGTTTTTTTCCAAAAGGCTAATCAACACAAATTCTTTGATCATGACTCTTAGTAACAAAAGAAGCAAAATTCTTAAAGGGAAGGAAAGAGTGCTTACTACTTTGAGATGCGACAACACTTTAGCATCAAACTTCTCTTCCTCCCCTACCACTTCCATGACTTCCTTCCTGGCCCGCTCTTGCCACTCCGGATGCATGGCCAACATGAGTAGCATGAACACAGTGGTGTTGGCCACTGTATCTTGTCCTGCGAAGTAGAAGAGCTTGCAGTTGTTCATTACAGAAGCCAGGTTAAATTCCATACTACTTTCTTGCCATTCGTCTTTTGCCGCTGTGAGCATGCATCCTAGTAGATCCTCTCCATAGGAACTTGCTTCCCCATTGCGTACGGCTTCTTGCCGCCCAATGATCATGTCATAAAGGAGAGTGTCAAGCTGATTCACCATGCGATTTATGTGCATGTGCTTTTTTGTCGGAATGTGTCTGCATAAATGGAGGGATTTAGATTATAATAGTCATTTTTTGTAAAGTAGTTTTGATGTTTTTGAAGACTAAGTACCTACCTTTTACAAAGTGGGCTGAAATTTGGTGGTGAATCTTAAAGGAGCAAAAAAAGAAAAATCAATTATTGATTAGAGAGCCTATAAAAAGAGGTTCAAATTTCCACCAAATTAATTGATCGAAAAGTAATTCACCAACTCAACCACTTGGATAGGAGTTTTTTTTTCAATTTCCAACAAGACCCAACATATATTTGTGAAGTCTTTGTTAAAAGATCCAACATGTATTTGTAAATTCTTCATTAGAATGTATCTGCGCAAATAGATAGTTTCTTGTCTTGTGTAATTAAAGTTTTTGTAGACCAAATTACCTACTTTCTACAAAGAGTGTTCATGGTATGTCATGAGAAAAAACCCAAAGGACAAAATTAAAGAAAATCAATTGAATGGCTTATGAAAGAAGATTGTATTCAATTATTGAGTCGAAATCCCACTTCATCTAGGAAGGTGTTGATCAACAATTGCTGCCACCTACATAATTGTATCAAAAATCATTTACTTCAAGTACCTACATCATACTAAAGGTCTTTTACTTCAAGTACATACAATTTGCATGAAATTTATTGAAGATTTATTGTCCATTGTATATACCTGTAGTGTGGAATGAGCCAAAATCCCAATTTTTTGAACAAGTCAAAGAACTTTGTTGCAAGCTCTGTTTGTATCTCATACACCTGCACACCTGTCTCATACTCCCCACCAAACAATGTCAACGATAACACTCGTCCTGAAAGCTTGCGGACATCGGGCTCTATATCGATTTCGGTTGACCCTCCTGCTTGCGCTACCATTTGCTCCCACTTGTGAATCTCCATTGTTGACCCTTCCACCATAGCTACCACCATGCCCTACAATGTACATTCAAACCTCTTGGTTATTGTAACCTTCTCAGACATTACATTTTACAATATCCTATTCATTTGCTAGTGATGTTTTTTTTGTTTTTTATTTTCATTTTTTGTTATTCAAGGATTTGTGCCAAGAATTTGGTTGAGACTTACAATTTTAGCAAATTTTGCATTACGGTTAGTGCACATATACTCGACACTAATAGCAACAAAGTATACTTACTCTTGGATCTTCTTAGCAAGTGAAAGAGAATTTCAACGTACGTTAGCATGCATTAGTTGAACATTGTGTATGAAATTTTGGCATGCATTAGTTGGCATGGTGTGAATAAGTTATGAAATCTCAAAGTATTATTTGTAGGAATAACGAAAATCCACACTAGGCTATCCTAGTAGTCTCTCACGTTCTCATTATCGAGCCTGTTTTTTATCCAAATGCAAATGCCGCAATTTGGGCAGTGGGGATTATGGTGGTGCTCATACCTGATGTGTTTGTTCTCTTGTGCTTACAATATAGTTTCTGGAGATTTTCAACAGTATTTTTATTGCAGTCATTGCGTTTCCTTCCTTACATTTCCCAGAGGCTTGATGCAAAATTTTGTCGAAATCTAGCGATATTTATCCTAAACTGACTATCGTGGACTGAAGCACACTTGCTCACATTCAAACAGCGTCATAGTGGATAACATGGGGCCTCAGGCGTTAAGATTAAAATAATAGCCACAGTCACAATTTAGACAGCCGAATGCACCCAGAGCCAGCTAGTTTATGCAAGCTTCCGGAATTGAACGATTCTAAGATTTGCGGTTCAGGGTTAACTGTGCGTACCGTTAGTGCTTACCTTGAAATTTGGGTGATTCTAGTCATTTGTGGTTTAGGGTTACTACATACCTTGAGAGCGTCCACAATTGCGAGATTCTGATCTTTTGTAGTTTAGGGTTAGCTGTGCGTACCTTGAGAGCGTCCTGATGGAAAAACGGGGTGATTGTACGCCTCTCTATGGCCCATTTCTCCCCCACGAGTAGCAGCAACCCATTCCCAAGGATGCGAGCGATGAAGCTGTCGTCAACGAACCTCCCCAAGGACGCGTGGTTGGTGATAAACACTTCCTTCGCAATCTCCGGGTCTCGCACCACAAGGCGAGTGCTCGTTCCGAACCAGTAGAGGAAGTACTTCACGTCTGACGACATTTGTGAAACTCGTCAATTGAGGGCTTCACACATCACTAATCAGCCTAATTTGAGGATGCTGCTGTCGACTGGAGCTTGTCAACACTTTCCCTCTTCAATCGTTGGTAAGAAAAAACAATCGTAGGTTCCTTTCATCAACAATTAAACACATCCTTCTTTTCCCTCGAACTGTGAAATCAGGATTCTTTTGTACGATTTTCAACGAATATAATTTCCACCCTTTAACGTTTCACACACCTTGTCAACAATCCTTGTGGAAGACCCTGGATAAATTGTTCCCAGAACTTCAACAAATTTGTGAAAATCATCATCAGAGGGCTTCACACATCACTTATCAGCCTAAATTCAGTGGACTAACTGATTTGAGGATGTTGTGGGCAGGAGCTTGACAACTATTTCTCTCTTCAGTCGTTGATTAAAAAAGACCGGAGGTTTCGTAAATCACCAGTTGAACACAATGTTCTCCCTCCACTGCCAAACTAGGATTCTTTTGTAAGCTTTTGAACCGATTTAATTTCCATCCTTTCAGGTTTCACACCCCTTATCGAAACTCTGTGGACAACCCTGGAAACTGTTCACAAAACTTCAACAAATCTGTGGAATTGCTAGTAGTCCGACTTTTAGAGGTCTACTTGATGCTACCGACAGGAACTTGTCAACCATTTCTCTCAATCGCCGATTAAAAAACCCCGTATGTTTCGTATATCAACAGTTGAAAACAGCATTCTTTCTCTCTAACCATGATTTCAGGATTATTTTGTAAGTTTTTCAACCAATTTTATTTCCAATCTACTGGGGTTTCAAGCGACTTGTCAATACTCTGTAGAAGACCCTGCATAATTGGTTCACAGAACTTCAACCAATTTGTCACTCGTGGGATTCACACATCAGTGACTCACACATCAGCCTACCTTTAGTACCACACTGTTTGAGGTCTAGTTGATGCTATCGAGAGGAGCTTGTCAACAAATAAAAAAACCCGTATGTTTCGTAAATCAATAGTTAAAAACACAACCTTCTCTTCCCTCTAACTGTGAGACCAGGATTGTTTCGTACGCTTCTCAACCAATTTAATTCCCACTCTTTGTCACACACCTTATCAGCATTCTCTCAGTCAGACCCTAGATTTCCACCCTTCCGTTCACAAATTTCACTATAACCAGACGCTGAGCAAATATTCTTGCCGAATCAACCACCCATGAAACCCACAAATTGAGCCCCAAAATAGCACAACTCGAGTCCAGCTCCATTAGATTGCTCCAAGGATGAGTCCCAACCTGGAAATTTCGGAAAGAAGAGGGCGTACGCCGGCGTGACAGTCGGCAAGAGATCCGCATAGCTATCAAGCGGTACCACCTCAGGAAACGACTCCTGGTACGCTATGGATTCCCTCAGCTGACCAAACAGGAACCGGAACGGCGGCCCTTGCACGCCTTGCTTTCTCATGATCCTCCCCAACCGCAGCGGCGTCCACAGCCCATTCCACAACAGCTTCGTCACCACCTGGTACGCGATGGAGCACACGAACACCACCGCCACGGCTGTCCATACCTCCACGGACACAAAACGCGCCATAGCTCGCTAGACTACCTCCTGCGGTGCACGCACTTCAAGATGGGAGCCACCCTACGAAGATGGAAGTTCGGCTTGCAAGCTCATTTAGATTGCACTTTCACTACAAGTGATTTGGACAGTTGGATGTGACTTTCACAACGTGCGATTTGGTTAGTTTCTTGAGTGTTTGTCAAGGCAATTAATTGTATTAAAGAAAGGTATGGAACGCGCGCGGTGGACACAAGCCGCGCCATTTGTCGCTAGACTTTCTCGTGCGGTGCTCGCTCTTCAAGATGGGAGCCACCCAAAGAAGATCGATGGAAGTTCGGATGGCAAGGTCCATTTCATAACATTTGATTTCGCTAGTTTGATATGTGTTTCTGAAGGCTTAACACACTCACAATCGAAAGGAACAATGGTTCACTTGTACATCTCACACTGCTGACGACAGCCTCTATCTGACCTGCAGGAATTCCTGGAGGAGGTGCTATCCCGGGATCTGATCGATGCCATGTTTCGTAATTTCATAGTGATCAATGTGTGGAGACCGACGACGGATCGTGAATTAGCCAGAGCTCCAATTTGGTCGAGTTTTGTGCTCTGTTTAGTTCAAGTTTCCTGTTTTGGTCACAACAAAAGGTGACGACATCCTAGTAGTGATGGCAGTCAGGCAGTGATCGACACTTTTGACAATGAGTGAGGAAGGTGACGACAGATGTGACGACGTTCCAGTGATCTGCCACTTTCGAGATCACTACAGTAGTGTGCCCTGTGCCGTTGCCACACTCAAAACAAAAAGTAAAAGTAGTTTTTTATAATTTTTAAAATAACAAATAACTCATAAATTCATAACTACGTGCAAACATGATGAAACCAAGCCCGTGCACCCCTCCTTGTTCAGGGCTTTCTGATGGTACCAAGAATGCCATCAAGGGAAGCACGGTCAAGGAGATCTCAAATTATTAAACAAAAAAAATAAAACAAAAAAAATAAATAAAAAAAACGTAACTTAGTGGATGGATTGTCATTGTGATAAAGTGTCAATGTCCAAGAAAAACACACACGATTTTCAAAAGGAGTACATATGGCATTTTTATATTGAATGTGAAACTTTTACTATTGACAACTCTTAAAGGAATATAATAAGTGTAGTCTTTTTAAAAAAAATGGGGAGTTTCAATAAAATGACAAATATTCTGTGACTTTGACATCCCACAATTCAGACCAAGCGGTTTGAAATCTAGTACACTAATAGATTTCAGACCACTTGGTCTGAATTGTGGGAATGGCATACTGTGAAAATGGCACATGGAATATTGCCATTTTAATGAAATTTCCCATTAAAAGAACTTGAAAATTTCATTCCAAAAAAATTTGCATGTACTTCTATTCAATCCTAAAATCTTTGTAGCTTTGTGTACTTAATGATACCTTCAGTTCTAGAAAATCTCAACCACAACTATTTTGCACTCATTCTTCAAAATTTTAGCAATCCTTTAGTTTCAAGCACCTGGAAGAGTATACATGGAATTGGTTAATGCTAAATTATTGATAGAGAGCATTATTTTCACCGTCATCAAGTAAAAACCCTAAAACCAAAAAAATTCTCGTAGAGTGAGCATCTGATGAGTGCATAACAAATATGTTACTTGTTATAAATTTGTTATACACTCATCAGATGCTAGAAAAATAAAGTGACATTTAACATAGTCACACAAAATTTGAGTTTTGAAATGCGCAAACAAAATTTCAATACAAACTTACATACTATAAGATGGAAAAACAATTAGAAACTATCTAATATTACAAAACCATAATGCATTAATTTTCAAGAAAGAGCACTATGAACCAATCATGAAGTACAAAGAGCATACTAGAACAAAACCCTTCTCACTTTTTGGCACTTGCCATCATTCATCAATAGTCCAAAATCCTAAATCTAAACAACTACTTCCTACATCAAAGGTACTTTTTAAACTTGAGACAAACAATCCAAAATCTCACCATGTCATGTGAACGTAACAATGTGGCCAAAAGATGATTTCAATTATGGCCTTGCAATTTCCTACCCCCTCTTCCTGGGTGAAAAAATGAGAACTGTTGATGTGGATACTAAAAAATAGTCCCCCCCTCTAATGTCCTTGATTAGCTAAAAAATAAGTAGTTGTTGATTGTATCATTGCGTTGACAAAGAGATGATTTCAATTATCAAAAACTAGGGTTTGGCACTCTATGTTTTTCCTTTGTTAACAAGTGTGATTTATGTGTGCATTAGAAGAGTATGCTACAAGAAATGAAAATCTTAGCAAGAAGTATGTTGCTTTCTTCCTTGTGTTTGCTTGCTTCTTGTATGAGCAATGGACGATAGAACTCCAATTTGTTATAATTCTTTAGAGTGACTTAGTCCCATGTTTTCTCTTTTTATTCTTTGAAGGTGTCTTTTGAGCACAATTGGTTTTTGAATGGTTCATAATATGGCTAAGAGATGATTATCACTTAGAAATTGAATTCAAATTCAAGTGACTTTAGTTATTAATTATTGGATGGAATAATTGATTCTAAAAGTTTTTTGAATCATCTAAAAGAAAAATGAGCATTTGAATGAAATCAAGTGGTTTGAAATGAAAAGAGTGAGTATGTTTGAGTACGTTTGGTAGAATACATTTTAGAGGTGCATTACCATCACAACTTGTAAGGTACTTGAATCCAATTTGATAAAAACTGAAGATTTCTTAAGTTAACTTTTAAACTCTAAAAATGCTCTTTGAATGTAGGAGCTTGCACGAAGGTGTACTTTGTGCTTAGCTTCTTACAAAATTTGTATGTACAATCAATTCAATAGAAGGTAAGATAAAGTCTTTGTTTTGATAAATTCTGAAGACAATACTGCTTCATGCATGAATTTTCTATACATGTATATTTTGTACATGATGCTTAGTATGGATTGCTTGGATTTTTGAAGAAAATTGTTTTCAATTCTTGATGCTTGATATGTTGTGGTTTTGAATAAGGTTTGAAAATGGCATTGATAGTGTCTCAAAGGACAACAACTCGCAAAGGGAAAGAGGCAAATACAAAAAATCAAAATTCAATTGTTGAAAATGTTTTAACTTAAATTCACA
Source organism: Climacium dendroides (assembly GCA_950106755.1). Classification (NCBI taxonomy): domain Eukaryota; kingdom Viridiplantae; phylum Streptophyta; class Bryopsida; order Hypnales; family Climaciaceae; genus Climacium; species Climacium dendroides. Next base: position 2,749,290 of record OX467092.1, read on the forward strand.
ATTAATTAGAATTAAAGGACAAAAGTGAAAATTGATTTTGAACTTTAATGGTAAAAGAGACTTAGTAAAAGAATTTTGATGAACCAGTTGACGGTCAAAATTCATCATTAAGTAACTTTCACCTAGAAGGTTGAAAGTAAGGAGTTTTTTACATTCACAAAAGACTAAAACATTTAATTCTATAAATAAAAGTAAAATTTCAATTAATCCAACGTAGTAAGAATGATTAAAATTTATTTGATAGGTTAAAAAGATTTATAAAGAAAAAATTTGAATTTGAATCTTTAAGGGAATAATTTAAGATTCTAAGGTTAGTGGAAATTCAACAATTGGATAAAAAATGAACAAGTTAGAATAGAATGAAGTTTTCAACAAAATTAGATTAGAGTTGGATGAAAGTCAACAAAAGTTGAACAAATCTTGTCAAATCCAAAACTCGATTAGAATAGAAAAAATAGAAAATAACCCAAATAACCGCATTGAATTTCAGTAGTTAGAATTTTTGTAATTGATGGATGAAGTTTTCAAAGGTAGTTTAATACCAAACTTTATCCGCCAATATCTTTTAGAGATTAGGGTCAAATCTAGGTTTCTTTATCAATTTGGAAAGAGAAAAGTCAGCTCTACAACTTAAGATGATTAGTTGATTTCCTTGATCAATTCCTATAGGACTTGAATTTTGGTGGTCATAGCCTAAATTGGCCAAAATACTAATTTATTTTGAAGTGGATTTAAGCACTTGCAATTAGGAAATTCAATTTGAAACCAAAACAAGATAAAGGTTCATTTGGATTGCATGGTTTTTTTAGACACCCATTAGGATTTTCTATGACAAACAACTACAACTTGGTTTGTGAACACTTTATTTCAAGGGTGGGAATTAAGTGTCCACAAACTCTTTTCCATTATTTTTCATTTTCAAGTATAATTTCTTCCAAATTTTCATGAAATTTCATCTATTTTTTCTAGTGTTATCCATTTTATTTTCATCCATCTACATGTTACGACTGCGTCATCTCATCTGGACGAGTTACTGACGTGGAGATCGAACGGCAAGAAGGGAGAGGTTACAACGGACGGTTACCACGGAAACTCAGCGACAGTTAGAGAAAGCTTGAATAAAGCCCAGTGAGGGGGGCATTGTCCCTCACGCGATATACTTTCAATATAGACTCTCTGATCTGAGGATTCTAGTCGTAATACTGTAGCTATGATGCCTGTGATTTCCGTGTAGAGAGATTCCCAACAAATGAGAGCAAAGGTATTCAGACGGATCAGATAATGAGAGAGTATTGCTGAGATGACGAAACCCCAGGTAATGAAGAAGCATCGACAGCATCTAGAGTTTCGAACCCGAACCCTGACATTATATCGCGTCCAGACTGTCCATGCTTCGGAAACAGAGGATACAGCTCCAGGGATGATGATTGCTCGGTCCTTGACTGAGGTTGGGAAGTAAGTGATCCTGCATCGAAGGAGTCGCCATAATTTGGCACGGGTCTGGCAGCGCAATGGATCGAGAAGAAGCGGGAAAAGGGGCTGGGCAGTCACTACCGGAGGGAATGGAGTCCGAATTGGCAACGTTTATTCAGCAACAAGTCCATGCAGTGTTCCAAACAGCCATCCCTCATATCGTGCAGTAGATTTCGGAGAGAGATGGGGCCCAGTTCAATCAGACCTCTCCAACCGTAACTTGGGGGGCGACTGATCCAATATATGCTAAAGCCGAAGGATTTGGTAGCGAAGTGTTTGAGAACAAGGATTTGAAGGTGGCGGCGCCTGAGAAATTTGCAGGCAAGAAAGGAGGGGAGGTATACAAATGGTTCGCCCAGCTTCGGTTAGTATTTCGAGGTAAGCCCTGTGCATATCGTCATGACGAAGATAAAATCGCTTACGCTCTTTCATACATGACTGGCGCAGTCCAAAATTGGGCTATGCCGATTCTCCAGGCCCTCGATGAAGATCGCCCCCATGAGTTATTAGGTGATTATAATGTTTTTCGAGAAGCAGTAATTGCCGTTTATGGGGAGATGGACCGGAAGAGCACCGCAGAAGACCGTCTTGGGAGAATCTGGCAAACGGGGTCGACTGCAGCTTACATTTCCATGTTTAATGAGCATGCCGCCCAAGTTGACTGGAATGAATCCAGTTTAGTGGCACGATTTCGTGGAGGACTTAAGGAGGAAATCTTAGATTCGATCGCTACTGCAGAAATTCAACCGCGGCGACTCCAGGAGTGGATGGCCATGGCATCCAGAATTGATGAGCGCTTATGGGCACGGCGTCAAGGGCGACGGCCGCCGATTCCATCTTCTTATTCAAAAGAGCACACCGGACGGTTCCAAAACACATCGGGTGGTTCTGGACCGGTACCGATGGAAATTGATGCTACTTATGGAACGACCGCCATGGCCAAAACAGTCACTGAGCGCTTGGATTATCAGCGCCAAGGAAAGTGTTGGGGTTGTGGATTATCCGGACATATTTGTTCAAAATGTCCTACAAATCCTTCCAAACCATTATCCCTTGCGGTTCTAGGGGGAGAAGAGGTGGGAATTAGCGAATCGGGAAAAGGCAAAGCCCGGGACTGAGAATTCAGTACCCGGGCATGTCCCAGTTTGTTGCGACGGTGACTACGAAGTGGGATCGGGTCGAGAGCGACACCATGCCCCAGTCGTGTCAAGTTCCAAGCGAGGCTGAGGATCCACACTATCTACGAGCAACTCTCGAGCCAGCGGCGCATGTAACTTTGAATGCTCGGATTAATTCGATGGCAACCCTCATCCTCGTAGATTCCGATGCCACTGGTGTTTTCATGCACCAAAATTTCGCGCGAGACTGTGGAGCAGAGGTGAAGCTTAAATCGGTTCCACGGGAAGTTCGAGTTATTGATGGGAGGGTCATCAACTCCGGACTTATTACTCATGAAGCATCCGTACAGTTAGAAGTGGGAGGTCATCGGGAGATAGTTATGGCTGACATCACCAATACTGGGCGTTATCCTTGTATCTTAGGGACACCATGGCTGGTTCGTCATGATCCCACGATTAGGTGGTCACAGAGAAAAGTGATTTTCGAATCAGAATATTGTCGGAAGAATTGCCTGCAACCAATGGCAGCAATTTGGGAATCAACCAGAATTGACGCAAGGACAACTCCGCCTATTTCCCAAAGTCAACAATTGGGGGGTGATGCGGGTCCGCAGCTTATGAATTCAGTGGTGCTGGAGCAACCAGGAATCAAGGGAACCATTGCGAGGAAATCGATGGTGGCAGCTAGCAGCTCTCCGGAATTAAAGGAGCAAGTCAGCACCCAATCAAATAACTTGATGGGAGCTCAAGGTCAAAGAAGTTCCCGATTGCGAGCGCCAAAGCACGCCTTTGTATCAGCAGCAGCTTTTCGGCTATCAAGAAAGGGAGTTGAGTTATATACATTGGAGGTGTCTGAGTTGGATGGAACCAGTGAGCCACTTGCGGAACATATTCCAGCAAAATATCGGGATTTATACGAGGTATTTAGCGAGGAAGCCTCCAATGACTTACCAAATCACAGCACCTCGGATATGAAAATAGAATTTAAAGAGGGGCAAGAACCTCGTAATACCGGGTTGCGGCCCATGTCCCCTTTGGAACTGGAGGAGCTCCGACGATATCTTGAAGAAAACTTAGGCAAGGGTTGGATTCGACGCTCTAAATCGCCGGTTTCCGCTTCCATTGTGTTTGCCCGGAAAAAAGACGGATCTATTAGAGTTTGTATCGACTATCATAATTTAAATAAGGTAACAATAAAAAACCGATATCCCCTTCCTTTGATTCCCGAACTCACGGATCGATTGGTAGGGGCAAAGATCTTCACAAAATTAGATATTAGGCAAGCATATCAACGATTACGAATGGCAATGGGTCATGAATTTAAGACAGCCTTCAAAACGCGTTATGGACTATTTGAATACTTGGTAATGCCCTTTGGTTTAACAAACGCCCCTACTCAATTCCAAGCGCATATGCAGGCCATTTTCCATGACCTTCTGAATATTTCGATCGTCATTTACTTAGATGACATTCTTATTTTTTCAAAGAACATGGAGGAACATCAATCAATAGTAAGGGATGTCCTTCAACGACTGCATAAACATGGCACTAGTAGAAAATCAATGACCAAATCAACAAACAGTCAACAATTTTCTGTTAACTTGGGTACTGTATTGTCCATTTTCACAAATTTTTGTTGATTTTGCCCAAATTAACAAAATGGTCACATTATTTTTGTTGATTTGGATAGTGCAACTAAAATCAACAAAATTTTGTTAAATCTTTTAGAATCTTTTTGGAATCTTTTTAGAATCATTTAAGAATCTTTTGGAATCTCTTGGAATCTCTTGGAATCTCTTGGAATCTCCTGGAATCTCTTGGAATCTCTTGAAATCTCTTGGAATCTTTAATTGTACAATGTAAATTTTTTTTAAAACTAAACATTAACAATTCGGTATTTCTTAAAGTCAGCATACTTCAGGGCCGGTTTTGACTTAATAAATGACCTTTTTTCAAGAAACTTTGAACTAATAAAAGTTGGAAAATAAAGCCAAGTTTCACCTCCAACAATCCGTTTGAGAGTTCGATCCTCCAATCAAAAGTTATGGACAAAAATCACAGAGGGGTGAAAATGAATCATTTTTTTTACATTTTTAAAACCCCTCTGTGATTTTTGTCCATAACTTTTGATTGGAGGATAGAACTCTCAAACGGATTGTTGGAGGTGAAACTTGGCTTTATTTTCCAACTTTTATTAGTTCAAAGTTTCTTGAAAAAAGGTCATTTACTAAGTCAAAACCAGCCCTGAAGTACGCTGACTTTAAAAAACAATGGGAAAAAAATGAAAAACTAAACAAATAAGATTTTATATACACTTTAAACATGTATATGTATAAGTGGTGCATTGGTTTGAGTCTTGGGCCTCAACCATGAGATTCAAGGTTCAAACCTTGATGGCAACGTTTGCCACGTGAATTGCCAGCGTGGCATTCAAGTAGCTTGTGTGGCATGCCACGTGGATAGTTGGAGGGTGCCTACGTGGCATTGCCACGTGTCATCTTTTCTTCATTTCTTTTTAAAAAAAATAATGTGACCAAATTAACAAAAAAATTAACACTTTTTTGTTAGAAATTTAACACTTTTTTGTTCTTAAACAACACATTTTTGTTCAAAAATCAACACTTTTCTGTTCAAAAGTGCCCAAATCAACACGTCCAAATTAACAAAAAAAATCAACACTTTTCTGTTGATTTTTGTTAATTTGGTCACTGTATTTTTCTACTAGTGTGGTCTTTATGCCAAAGCTTCAAAGTGTCAGTTTCATCAGAATTCTGTTGAATTTTTGGGAATGATAATCTTGGAGAAGGGGCTCGAGATGTGTCAAGATAAAATTAAAGCCGTTCAAGAGTGGCCCAAGCCAACCACTATCAAGGAGGTTCAATCCTTTTTGGGGTTCGCTAATTTTTACCGCCGATTTATTCCCGATTATTCAAGAATCACCGTTCCACTCACGGCCTTGACACGCAAGGACAAAAAATTTGAATGGACTCCTTTGACAAATGAAGCTTTTGAAGAATTACAATCTCGATTCACTAAGGCACCGGTGCTCATTCACCCTGATTTTCAAAAACCCTTCATAGTTGAAACCGATGCTTCGGATTATGCAACAGGGGGAATACTATCGCAACATGGAGAGGATGGACACTTACACCCATGTGCATATAGAAGTTCTAAAATGCAACCCGCAGAGCAAAACTATGATATCTACGACAAGGAGCTGTTGAGTATCGTATTAGCTTTGCAAGAATGGCAAGTCTATCTCGAAGGATCACCACATCAAATACGGGTAATCTCGGATCATAAAAATCTCGAGCATTTTTTAACAACTAAACAGTTAAATAGGCGACAGGCTCGGTGGTCTGAGCAACTCTCAGCCTTTGACTTTGAAATTCAACACTGACCAGGGTCTTTGAACGGACAAGCTGATATGCTTTCACGACGTATCGATATCCTAAATGATGTCCAGACAAACTTGAAACCATTATTACGATTGGCAACATTGGAGGCATGCGAACCAGTATGGAACGACGCTCACATTATGGAACGCATTAAAACGTCCCTCGATGGAGATATCTCCCTCAAGCCGATATTGGCATTTTTTACAAACGGCCCTGAGCGGTCCCCAGTGGACATCCGTCAACGATTCCAAGACTATAATATGAAAGAAGGAATGCTTTATTTTAAAGATGTAATCTTTGTACCAGATGATGAGGAGTTACAACGACAAATATTGAGGTCACGGCATGATGCACCAAGTGCAGGACACCAAGGTCGAGCAAAGACTGTGGATTTAGTAGCCAGGACATTTTATTGGCCTACTTTACGCAGATACGTCCACCGTTATGTCGACGGGTGTGATTTATGCCAAAGATCGAAACCCACGCATCATGCCCGCTATGGTTTGTTGCAACCAATTCTAGCGGCGAAGGCACCATGGAAGCGAGTGACAGTCGATTTCATTGTCAAGTTACCAGATAGCAATGGATTTGATTCCATCATGGTGGTCGTTGACAAGAATACTAAACTCGCACATTTTATATCAACAAATGAAACAGTTGACTCTTCTAAAATAGCTACGTTATACTTGCATCACATATGGAAGCACCATGGCACACCTGATGAGATTATATCTGATCGTGGTCCGGTTTTTGTTTCGAAATTTATGAAACGCATGAATCAACTTCTTCGAATTCAATCTTCAACAATTACAGCCTTCCATCCACAATTGGACGGTCAGACAGAACGGGTGAACCAGGTACTTGAGTAGTTCTTAAAGATGTTTACAACCACACGATAAGACGACTGGTCTGACTTGCTCCCGATTGCAGAGTTCGCTTATAATAACTCAGTCCATTCCGCCACAGGTTTCTCCCCATTCTACGCGACCTATGGTTATCATCCTGCGATATCGTTCATGGCCCCTTCAACGTCGACCGTGCCTGCAACAGAAGATAGAGTTCAACATTTACAACAGATACATGACGAGGTCAAGGTTATGATTAAACTTGCAGCAAATCAAGCTAAACGTAATTACGACCGGGGCATGCAAATGCAACCCTCCTTCCAAGTGGGAGAGAAAGTATTGTTACGACATGATCATATCACGACAACAGCTCCGACTAAAAAGTTGGCGGCTAAATTTTTGGGCCCGTATCCTATTGTCTCCAGAATATCAGATTTAGTTTATCAACTCAAATTACCTAAGGCCCTCTGAATCCACAACGTGTTTCACGTCTCTTGTCTGGAGAAATACAGACCAGACACGATCGCGGGTTGTAAGTACAAGCGACCACCACCGATGTTAACTCCTGAAGGTGATCTGGAATGGAAGGTACACAAGATTCTTGATTCACGACTAACTAGCAGATGGAAAAAATTACAATATCTGGTTGCGTGGAAGGGGTATGGGCCCGAGGAAAATTCCTGGGAACCAGCCGAGAATCTCCTCAACGCACTTGACCTAGTCAAGGAATTCCATAAACTTCACCCTAACGCACCGAGACAACAGAACCAGGGTTCCACTCGAGGAACAATTCACCAAGCATTACACGAAATTCACGCCTTGAAAGGGGGGGTAATGTTACGACTGCGTCGTCTCATCTGGACGAGTTACTGACGTGGAGATTGAACGGCAAGAAGGGAGAGGTTACAACGGACGGTTACCACGGAAACTCAGCGACAGTTAGAGAAAGCTTGAATAAAGCCCAATGAGGGGGGCGTTGTCCCTCACGCGATATACTTTCAATATAGACTCTCTGATCTGAGGATTCTGGTCGTAATACTGTAGCTATGATGCCTGTGATTTCCGTGTAGAGAGATTCCCAGCAAGTGAGAGCAAAGGTATTCAGACGGATCAGATAATGAGAGAGTATTGCTGAGATGACGAAACCCCAGGTAATGAAGAAGCATCGACAGCATCTAGAGTTTCGAACCCGAACCCTGACACTATATGCATTTTGTCACCAACCTTCATTCATTTCTTCCAATTTTCACCAATTTCCAATCCATTTTTTCATGTGTTTTTATCCAAATATTGATCAAGTTTCATCCTTTTTTAATTTCCAATTCATTCAATTCTTTCACCCACCTTGATCCATTTTTCTATCTACTTAAACCTAATTTTCCATCAAATTTCATCAAATTTTTACCCTTTTCTATACAAAATCAATGCTCCATGCTCCACACTCCTACTCTCCGCTCGTATACTAGCTCATTGTTCTATAAAAAAAAGGCTCAAAAATTGCTCAGGTATTAAAAACCGACCCTACATAAGTACCAAAAAATATGAAGAGGGTTGTTCATGTAGAAGAAACTTTATGAGGTGATAAAATACATTCCTATGTGTGTGGTTTCAAGCTACTCATCAAGTGAAAGAAGTGACTAAATGTAGCGATTAGTCGGACCAGTATTCCTCCAGTTAGCCCTTAATTCACACCAAAGGCCTTCTTAGAGTAAACCGCTCCGGAATCGTTCCCACGAGGACTTGTGGATTACAGTTTCATAGGCTATCCCGGTCTAAGCACTCACTTTTCTCTCCGTCAGATTATTCCGGACTTTAGGTCCGGTCCGGACACTAGTGCCGGGTGGGTTCCGGAAGGATCCGAAAGCCGTTTCAGTGTCCCTTCCGGGATCCCTAGGTTTGGATGACGAGTGGCCAGATCCACCGTCCGGATGCTTACCATGTCCGGAAACACGCTCTCTTTCACTCTCTCTCTCTCTCTCTCTAATACTAACAGCAACCTAACTCTTCAGGGACCGGAAGTGTCCTCCTGTTCCGTCGCCTCACAAATCCAGAAGCTCTTCCGGATTAGGTCACACAGGGACAGTCAAGAACTACAACGACATTCTAACCTTTAGCCGAACACTGAGCCTCCTGTCGACCGATTGGTTTCTCTTGTACTTTCTTGGGCTTGCGCCGAGGCTTAACTCTGTTCTACGAGGAATTCCGGCAATCCGGACTTCGGGCACATCCGGCAATACCTCCGTACACGGAAGTTTGCTAGCAGCCTCTCAGATACCCCTTTTCACCTAGGGCTATATCCTACACGCAGGCTATACCGGCATTCGAGCAGTACTACCCTAACCTTACTGCCGAAACCATCCGGTTGATCTCCCCCTCAAGTTAAAAAATCCGGATACTCTCACAACATCGACTTTTGCCACACAAGGTAAGTTCTCAGTCTCGGAAATGCAAGAACGGACTCACACCTCTCACAAACATATACCGTACACAAGAAAGATAAGAGATTGGATACTCCAACACACTTTAGAATTAAGCTCAGAAAAAGGTACAATGCTGAAACTATGAGATGGCTGTGAATGACCAGAAAGGTCATTAAAAGTCCTATTTATACTAAGACTAACGTCATCCTAAAAATCCTACAAAGCATTCCTACTGGTCCGCTAGATTTCCGGAAGATTCCAGATCCTATTTTTCCAGCTTTGACAGTCGGACTCCGGTATTGCCACTATACTACACTACTGTATACTATTCTTTTGAATTTGGATCTTTAGGAAGAACATAGTCCTTCAGAAGATCCAGCTTTACCTCTTTCCGGCTACCCTCCGGAGAAAACAGATTCGGACCCCTTTGGCTCCATCTTGGGATTTCCACAATACTGGTGTCCCTATCTACACTCCTAGTCCTGACTACCTGAGTGTCCGGACTCCCTCTCGCATCCTTCTGAGTTTTCTTATGACGCGGAGAAGACTGCACCGTCTGGCCGGCGTGAACTTCCGGAGAAGCACCCGTCAGGTCAATGGTCGGAGTCACCGGCAGCAGGTCTTCACTTCCCGGAGGTACCACTGCTCCCCAGTCCACTCCTTCTGGTCTTCCGGCTGGTGGTGAAAGTTCCGGATTTACCGGGACCACCGGTGAGACCTCCGTAACCATAGGTTCCGGATCGCTGCTTTCCGGAACCACCAAAGTCTGCGCTGACGGGGGAGATTGAGGTGCCGAATCCGACTCTGTGGACATAATGTACTCCATCATCTCCCTCATCGCGGCCCGGGATGTATCCATTCGTCTTGCCTACTCCAGTAAGCATTTGACGATAGGAACCCGTCTTGAGCTGGCGGCTGCATCAAGGTTAGTTTCAAACAGCCGGGCCTTGTTGATATAGTCTGCCGGGACCTCTAGAGAGCTCCGGAGCTGAACTACACTTTCGCATAAGGCCGCTATCTGCCGGCGATGAGCTTCTTCTGTGAGCCGGGCTGTCTCCTTAGTGGTGCGGATGGTGCTCTCTAAATCCACACAACGGGATTCCGAGTTCCGGACTTGGTCTCGCAACGTCCGGTTTTCTACGCGCAACGCCCCCAGCTCTGTTACCAAATTCTTCTGTTCTGCTATGAGGAGGTTGTTTTGCTGCTCCGTTGCCACCAATGCATCCGTCCTCCGGAAAATGGCATTCCGGTCGGTTAACGCCATCTTCCGGCACACTCGTTTGAGGGCTCCATCATAGTTCTCGCAGATCTGGAAGAGATCGTCTGCCCGCCACACCAGATGCTGAGCCATCTCCTGGATGTCTTCTAGGGGCGACCCTCCCAATCGCATGGTTGTCCGATCCCTCTCCTCCACCTCTATCATCCGGGTCCGGGAGGGTCCGGCCTCAGCCTGAGTGGCGACGGTGTGCAGTCGTATCGGCCCAACCAGTTGTAAGGATGGTTGGACTCCTTTCGGAACAGGTCCGGTTTCCGTCTTTACCTCCTGAACCTCTTCTTGTGGTTCCAGTGTAAGAGGCTCCTTTGACAGACTTACCGGCGGCGTCCTATTCCGCCGTTTCCTCTTCTTTAGCGGAGAGACCGGCTCCTCTTCCTCAGTGTCCTCATCGTCCGGTCCGTCTCGAGACGAGGGCTCCTCTCCTCCGTACTACTGAAGTTGGACTAGGTCCTGATACGCACTCTCCTCATTCGCCTTGAGCAGAGAGTGGTGGGCGTACAAATGAGACAAATATGCCGGAAGAGGACTCTGACTCTTCTTTCCGAACCGAAGGGCACGCACTAAGTCTCTAACTAGCTCGTGGATGATAGCTGCCCAGTCCATCATCATCTTTCCCTGGAGGCTCCCCAAAATGGTGGAGGCTACCTTCGCTACTACTCGCCGCGGTTTGGTGGGATGGAGGATAGGGTTGAGAAACGCTACCACATCCCGGTACTCCGGATTCACCAGGTCGGAAACCTGGTTACCTTCCTTCGGATTGGCGGGCGCCCGGAACTCACCCTCCATCACCTCCTGGTTCTTCTCCATGACCTTGTCCGGCGCCTCTCGCAACTTGTAGACGGCCTGCCAAGTGTTCACCGTCCACAGGTCTGGCTTCGCCCGAATGGTGGTATCCAAGATACCAATTTCCGGACGAAGTATGTCCGAAACCAGGCTCTCCTCTCGGATTCCCCACGGCACTTCTAGGAGTCCGTCACACCCCATGTTGCGGAGATGCTCCCGTAGGCGCGCCAGCCGGTCCTCCTCCGTCGGAACCTCCGGAACTACCTTCATCACCGGGATGGTCCTTGGTTGAGGTACAGGTGCCGGCACCTCGTCCTCTGAATCCTCAGGCAAGTCCTTCAACTTCCGCCGGCTTGCTCTAAAAGCCATTGTGCTCACGATCAATCCTCACACAATCTCTCCCTAAATCTCTGCTCACAACTGTCACTCCGATAACCCCTGCATGATCGCAACTCACACAGTCCCTCAGTCTACCGGAATTCTAACGAAGCGAGGAAAATGGAATACGCCGGCGGAAGAACAAAAGAAAGAGGATAAGTGTGCCCGCGGCCGGCTACAGTCCCCCTCTTATACGAACCCGATGTACGGGACAGGTTTTGGCGGCAAAACCCTATCCCTAGTACGGATCCGGTTTCCGGTTTAGGGCTGGCGCCGTCATCCGATATCCGGAACTTTCTAGGGTTCCGGATTTTAGGTTTTTAGCCCTAATGAAATTTTTCCGGATCCAGAAATCCGGTTTTCCTAATTTGCCTTAACTTCCTAGGAGAACTCAAAAACTTTCCCTCTGAAGGAGATAATTTTTGAATTTTTCCGTCCTATGCTAGTATTATGGGTCTAGCATGTGGGATCGCATTCCCACACTAAAATGTGTGCTCCACTGATTAAAAGTGTTCTTAATTACTTTGAGCTTAAGCTAAATGTAAAGTGTAGTAAATTCTTATTGAAGTGAATTGAAATAATGACTCATCAATCTTTTTAATGGGATGCCTATGGCATCATTTTTGACATCAAGTGAACAAATTAAGAACTCACAATAACATCTTAAGCATCATAATTTATAACTTTCTAGACTCACTTCACTAAAAGAAAAATGAGGGGTTTTGCAACTACACTATGCAACTGGTTGTTTAGTTGTGTAGGACATTTGTGACTAGTTTGCTACTGGTAATAATTTGGAGACCTTTAGTTGTAGTGGACACCTTAAAATCTAGGAAAAAAATATACCAATTGCAAAATTTATGCCTTGTTTGTGACTCATCTGCAACTTGTTTGCAATTTGTATATTTGTATATTTTAAATTATTAATCTCAATGATTTGTAGATTGCAAAATTTCAAAACTATCTTTTTCTAGATTTTTGGATTTCAGATCTAATTTAATTCTAGATTTTAAAATTTCAAATCTACCTTCTTTCTGGATTTCAAAAATTCAAATATTGGTATTTAATAGATTTCATTGGTTTGGAATACCATACAATTTTATAGATTTAAATTTTTTTTGGATTTTAAGTATTTTTTGATTTCTATAGATTGTAGAAATTTACAAATTATAGAAAATCTTAGAATTAAATCAATAAAATTCATTGCACAAGACTACAACAACTTACAAGTCTTATATGTTCAACTTAATGGTACTCTTTACAATTGATATGGGACAATTGATATAAGGCAAATGAGAATGAACTTTGGAAGCAACTAGGAAACAACTAAAAAATGACTAAGAAACAACTAGTGTACGACTTAAAAGTGACTAGAAAATGACTAGCTTCACTACTAGAAAATTCGATTTTTTTGTTGATTTGGTCACATTCATTTGGTTCACCTTTCTATTGATTTCTATTCAAATCAACAAATTACTCTCCAAATCAACAGAAAAGTGAATCAAATCTATGCAACCAAATCAACAAAAAAATTGAATTTTCTAATATTGTAGGAAACAACTGAGAAACAACTAGTGTATGACTAGAAAGTGACCTAAAAACGACTAGAAAGTGACTAAAAAACAACTATGGTCATTTTACAATTGCAATCTTTTCCTAATTGTTTCCTAGTCATTTTTTGCAACTATAGACTAATTACTTTGCGATTAAAATAATGTATCAATGAAGTAAAACAACGACATAAAACAATTACTTTATATTTGGTGCTAATAGAGAGGTCTTACAATCGTAAGATAGTTATATAGGATACTAGTTGCATAGTAGCCGGTTGTGTCAAACCCGTTTTCCTTCTAGTGCTTGTTGTATTGAAAGCCATGTTTTCATTGATAATTGTTGGAGCCTATGAGCATAAATAGTGATCTATGCCCCTTGCACTTTGAAAATTGTTTCTAATTCATGCACAATTAGAAAATCACCACTAACGTGTTCCTCATTTCTCTTCCTACTAAAAAAATGTAATAAATATTTCCATGGACAGATTTCTCCACGAAGGACTTTCTTCCTTTAGATGGACACTTTTTGAGCCTTCTACCTTAGAGGCCTCAAATCCCCTCTAATGCATTTGGCCTTTTCGAGGTTAAAGTAAAGAAAACAAGGATTTTTGTACCTTGTGTGATTAGATTGTAAGTATTTGAATCTTCTTAACTTAAAAATTTTACACCACATAGTTTGAATTTTTTAAAATTTACCATGAAGAATTAAGTTGAGAGTTTAAGATTTTTTTATAAAGTCAATTTTTATTTGTTAAAAATTTGTTAAATAGAAGTACAAGATAGAGAAAAAACTAAAACATCAATAGCTCTATGATGAAATTGAAACACACTAATTTCAATGTTGAGATTATTCTAACAATCAAATTTAATTTCTTAAACTCAAAACCTAGTTCCCTTTCCTAAATGTCACAACTAATTCAGACATATTGTATGTGGATGCCACATACATCCACTGATCCAACTAATTTAGGCATACTCCACGGGCTTCCTAGAAATCATCTCATAATGCTTGAAATACGCCCCATTAGCATGGGAACAAGAAAGGCAACTCAATGTAATGCTTAAATCACACCATGCTAGCCAAATCAATGGCCAGTGATACTCTTTCACAAAGCTCTCCAAATCACATTTTTTAGCATCCAAAAATTTAAATTTAAAAACTAATCCACAATTGAAATTTCTAGGATAATAAGCACGGTAGCTAGTATATGAGTCTAGGATCTTGAGCCCATGAGTTTAAAGCCTAAGTTCCTTTATTATAGATGTTTATATTATAGATATCTATGTTGTAAATACCCATGTTTCTAGGGGGCACACTCCTATTTTGGGGAATTTACATGCGATCAAATGAAGGGATATTATAATTTCCTTGGTCCTAAAATTTAGAAAAGATTTTGAAGTAAAATAGAGTCTTTAGAATGGTAAAAATAAACTCAGAAAGAATGAAGGGTAGAAGAAAATATTGGAATTTGGGTTTATTTTTTTCTACAATAGCATTGACAAAAAGAAATATGAAAGTTAGGAAATATATTATAAGTGTCTCAAAGAGATTCCAAGTGCAATTTATGACCAAAGTTTATGAATATGTGGTTTAGGGTGCAGTAGGGATTTCTAACCACACAATTTTAGGACGAGTCTATACTTGGATAATTTCTGACTAAGCAGTTTTGAATGAGGATTTTTCCTTCCACTTAGCAAATTGGATTTGGATTTATAGTGTGCACTCTTTTTAAAAATAGATCAAGAGTTCTCTTGATTGTTGCAATTGAAGGTTTATTCCAAGGTCAATTTGACCTCAATGTTTGAAAAAATGTTTGAATTCGAAAAAAATGTGCCTTACTTTGTATCTATAATGAATATAGGGCATACAAAAATAGTACAAGAAAAAATTTCAAATGAAATATAAGGTACATGAATAAAGTGAATTTAGAAATTTAGGTACATATAGCCTTATAGAAATTCAAAGAATCCACCTACATAGCCTCCAAGTAATAGAGATTTGAATGCACGTGATGTTTAAACATACTATGTAGTGAGGGGTGAGGATATATATTTAGTTTTGGGTGAGGACTTTCCCTCTAAGCCTATGTTATAAGCACCTTTCATGGTTATAAGATGTTTATATTATAGGTGTCTATATTAGAGGTACCTATGTTATAAGCACCTTCCATGGTTATAGAGTACTTATATTATATGTATGTATTTTATAGACACCTTCAATAGTTGTAGAGTATCTACTTACACCTAAATTCAAGGCTTGTAGGCTCGCATTTCTAGGTTCACATACTAGCATCCTTGGAACAATAGGAGAGCATTGAACTCTATTTGCCCAAAATGGATTTTAAAAACATATTATTTTAAGCTTAATCTAAAACATTTTGTCTAATGAGAAGATCATTTTGGAACAGAGGGAATATTACTTTTGTAACTAGAAACTTATTAAAATAAAATTATGATTCTTGGATGCTCATGAATTTTTCTATTTGAAAAAAAAGTTCAATAAATAATATGAAAAATTAAGCTCATAGGAAACTATTATGAGGGGAAAAATGGTCCTTCATGGGTTAAAGTTGAAGCAAATTTATCAAAAACAAGACCATGCACAAAATGTCCATATCCATGAATTTTAATTTTGAAAGAAAAATACATGCCTAAAGTTTTTCACATTTGTTATATGCCTAGTTATTTCCATACTTCATTTCTACAATTCCAATGTATCTTTCATTAAAAACATCACAAAATCTACTATCTAGTCAAATGTGTAGAATATGGTTATTTTCCCTTGCCTGCAAAGTTTTGCACTATGTGTAATTTTATGAAAAATTGCATTTAGGATAAGAATACTAAAAATAAAATGGACTAATAATAAGATAATAGTAAAAATAGTCAAATTCATAAAATTAATGCATAAAAAATTTCTTTTAAGAGTTGTGTATACACTATTGGTGACACCCAATTGAAGGTTTTAGTGCTCTATTTTTGGGCAAGAAAACTTTGGCAATGGAAATTTTCATGTAGATATTAGAACCCCCAAAATAATAGATTTCTATTGATGATAAGTTTTTCATTATTATTTTTTGGCTATTCATTTATAATTCCACTTACTATAAATTTCAAATTCTTGTAGCCTTTATTTTGGAAATTCATTGAACCTTTAAGGTTTCCATTGGTTCCTTCACAAAAACTTTTTAACTCCCTCAATTGAAAAGAAAAATTCTCCATGGGATTCAATTTTAGTCGTATGACTTTGAAATTCCATTATGTTCATTGTGGCTTCAATAGTTGTTTTCACCTTAGCTTCATCCTACCATTTTTGTCATGGCTTCATCCACCATTTTCTTAGTTGTGATTTCAAATGGATACCATGCTAACAAACATTAGGGGAAGAATGAAGCTTCAATAGGGCCACCACATCTAGATGAATAGTGAACAACAAACTACTAAATTTTAAAAAATTAAAATAAAATAGAATCATAGCCAACCCTAGCAAACAATTTTATTTTAATTTTTAAATTCAATAACTTATTGTTTTGTGTTGGCCATTGCTTCTCAAAGGAGGGCAACCTTTTCTAGGCCCCATTTTCTTCTTAATAGTAGATCTTATATTTGTTAGTATAGAATCCTTGAAGATCACTCCAAAAACTGATCAACCTAAAGGTCATCACTAGGATTTTATAACAATTTGAATTTTGGATTGATAACCATGGAATGTTGATGTTCTATACTATATTATAAACCTACAAAGAAATTTTCAGATTTTTTAGTATGAATTGCATTTGATATGAATTGATTCACTTTTTATTCAAAAATTCCAAGTGATGTCCAAAAAAATTCCAAAAATATGCAAAAACTTTACAACTAATAGAAGATATATAATTAAATCTTTAAAAAAAAGTACAATAATCACATTCATAAGTACTTGCAAATGAATGTGAAAAGTAGTAATAGGCTTGTCCCATGAGGGTTACAAATGTGGAATCTTTGAAATTGTAAACTCATTACAATGGACTTTGGAAGTGTATATTGACTAATAGCTAGTGTTGAATCCTATATTCGTCAATGCAAAACCCTCAAAGATTCAGACTCTAGTGGCTACCTCATAAACCTTTCAAGTTTCAACTCTCAATTTTTTTTTCAAATTCCAAACTCTCATAGCCTTTGCTTTATAAATTAATTGAACCCCATTGTTTCTCATTGCTTCGCTCAAAATCATTTGATCTCCTTCAATTGAAAAGATAATATTGACTTCAATTTTAGTTTTGTGAATTTGAATTCCATTATTTTCATTGTGGGTTTCATTTCATCCCCAGATTTCATCCTAAATTCATTGTTTCATCATTTTGGTCATGACTTCAATTTTAATCATTGCTTCAAAGGCACTTATGATCACAAAGTAGACCATGTATATGTCACTACAAAGATCGAAGAGGTCACTCCAAAAATTGACTAAACTTGTTCCAACCTAAAGTTCATCACTGAAATAAATTTTATTGTTTTTAGAATGTTTTAATTACAGGTGTCTAGTGAAAGAATATACCTCCAAAACTTGAGCTCAAATTCTGAGTACTGGAAAGTTGAAATCCTCAACCATGAAAATGGCAAGTGTACCGCTGTACCAAATTTTCATTTTTAATGGGAAATTGTTTGAAAAGTGTTCTGAAAAATATGAACATGATTATTATGTGAAATTTATTATATATTGTGTACTTCAAAAGTTATGGAACAAAACATGTTGGAAAAGCAATGTAAGACGTGGACTGTAACTTATAGGGTCCAATGAGGAGGATATGTTGGCAATTGAAACAATATTAAGTTATGAGTCAGGGACCCATGTGACCAACAGAATAAGGTAGTTTGTCCATAAGTGGACCGCCCAAGCACTGGAGCTGAATTTTGGGCAGGTGAAACTTCTCCAAACATTTTTCAGTAAATTTTTCTTGAAAGACAAGAGGAATTGGCATCTAACCCAAGTTGTTTCATGTTTTTTGGGTTATTTTTGAATTAGTTATGAATTTTCAAACAAGAAGTGTCATAGGTCTCTATTTGTGATCCTAGGTCTTTCATAAAGTATTCACTGCAACTTCTAGAGAGAAATGGGAAAAGCAAGGAGAATGATTGGCTCTGGCAATAATGAATAGTATTTTTCTCAATTTTTTCAATGACTATGGAGGTCAATTTAAGAACCACCTCCAATCCATTCCAATGCCATTTATAGGGATGGTTCAAAATGCCCAAGCGGAGTTTGAGCCTCCTACCTTAAGGTAAAGTAGCCCATTGTGGTCAGAATTTGGAGTCTACCCTCATGCTAGTGCTGAAATTTTTCAAATTTTTTTCCATGTAAGGACAAGTGTGAGAAATAGTGAGAGCAATTGAAATTCTATTTTTCAGACAATGTATGAATTTGTTATGAATTTTTGAATTGATCTATCCAAAAGAGTCAGTAGGCTACCTGATAACCAACAAAAACTATATCTAATATGTTCATCTTAATCACCTAAAGCAGTCACAATAATTTCTAATGTGGAAGGTCCTGAAAAAGTCACATTCTACCATGATTTACACTAAAAAGTTGGGTGCTCCTAATGAGGTCACTAATCACTCCATGGGTGTCAGGCTAGGCATTGATTATGGCTTAAAAAACTGTCATGGGGTCGTTAGATGTCCGCTATGGGGTCATCTGACTGCAATGGGATGTTTTACCTTACATCAATTGGTTTTCTTGAAAGTTGAATAGTTATAATGTCAACTTTTATTATTGAAGTGAAACAGTTTCATGACTTGAGACATAACATTCATAACATTCAATAGCAATGTGAGACATAACATTCATAACATTCAATAGCAATGAGAAGGACTGCCCTCCTTTGGACAAAATGGTGTGAATTATTTCACACTTGTATCAATAGCTACGAAGGTCCACGTCCATCACAAAGTTTAAACCCTACGGTTTGTCAACAGTTATCATGTAGTTATCATTGTTTCATGGGTTGCATGTTAATTACAATTTATCACATCATTACAATGCATTACTTCGCATCATTATCGCATTGTTACAATGCATTATTTGCAATTGCCTTGTAACGATGCGAAGTAATGCATTGTAATGATGCGATAAATTGTAATTAACATGCGAACCCATGAAACAACGATAACCACATGATAACTGTTGATAAACTGTAGAGTCTAAACTTTATGATGTCACAATGTGTTAAAAAACTTAATACATTTCAATTGAGTCTTTGGGGTTGCAAGTAAGGTAAAACAACCCATTGAGGTCAAAATGAAGAGTTTGACATCATCTTGTTATTGAAATTTTTCAATTTTTTCCCACATTAGTACAAGTATGAGAAACAACAAGTGCAATTGAAATTATATTTTATTGACAACATATGAATTTGCTAGACATTTTTGAAGTGTTCAGCCCAAAAGAGTCTATAGACTATCCAAAAACCAACAACAGTTTAATCCATAGTGCTTATCTTACTCACCTAAAGCAGTTATAATATTTTTTAACATGGAAAACCTAAAAAATCAGATCTTACAAAAAATTACATTAAAAATTTACAAGCTCCTAAAGAGATTACTAATTATTCCATCACTATCATGTAAGACATTAATGGTAGCCCAAATCTTACAAACTTGGAAAAAAACATAGTGGGTCATTTTCCAAGTGATCGTAATGGCTCATTTTACTGCAATGGGTTGTTTTACCTTATACATTGATTCAGTCCATAGTAAAACAAGCTTTTTAAAATTTAAATAAACCTTAATATTACTAAACATTCAAATCATTGAAAAAAAAGAAATTCAACAACCAAATTATTTACAACCTATGTGGGATATGTAAATTAGAATTAGTAAGAGCTTCTGAGCCTCTTGTAGTTAAAGCAAAAGCAAAAATTGTGTTTGAAGTAGAATTTTAGACCTCATTTAGATATAGAAAAATAATTTTTTTCAAAAAACTTAGAACTTAAAAAAACTTGAGAAATCAAGTTAAATTTCATATCCAAAATCTATTTGAGATTTTGAGTCTTCTATCAAAAGTTATGGACAAATTTTAGAGAGGGATTTGGAAGGGACATTTTTTTACATTTTCAAACATTCTCTAAGAATTTTGCCTACAACTTTTGATTGGAGGCTTAAAATCTCAAACGTATTTTTGGAAATGAAATTTAGATTGATTTATCAACTTTTTTTAGTTCAAAGATTTTTGAAAAGAGTTATTCTACTATGACTAAATGAGGTATGAGATTCTATATCAAACATAATTTTGACATTTTGACAATGAGTGGTCAAGCTCTCCTCCTCAAATTATCCTATAACCTTTGAGGATTCATGGAGGTAAGTTGATTTCAATATGAAAATGACATCTCTAAACTTTATTCCCACAAATGTCGTTGAAGTAAATAATTCATTGGGCCATCACATGAAAATTTTGATGGCAAAAGGTTAAATGACATTAGTATTTTTTATCAAAGGATTCTCAAGATTTTTGGCAAACCATTGTAACATTTCTTAGTTGATTTGTTTGGCTGGCCTAAAATTTAGTAGAAAGAAAAGAACGCTCTATAGATGAAATGCCACAATCTCAATATCTAGTACTAATGTGGATGTTTTTTGTAGATGAGGCTTCTAGAGAGAAAAAGGCACTCTCTTTCAAGGCTAGGCTATTGAATGTTAGGAGCATGGCTTGGAAGGTACTCCTTCCGTCCTATTAAAAACCTATGAATGAGACATAGTGTACATGTCACTAAATCTCTTCATTTATTGATTTTGATCATTGAGCTAGTATGGAATTCAAATCACATGAGTGTATCCACTCCCTTTGTTCCATGTGCATTGCTTATTAAACAATCAACAATCAATAAAATGTAGTCTTTTCTAAAGTACAAGCAATGTGGAATTCAAATCACATGTGTATCTACTCCCTCTGTTCCACATTGTTGGCTCAACAATCAACAGTCAACTATCAACAATCCAAATCAATAATTGCAACCTTTTTAGTGGTACATGCACTACATCCAATTTAGAGGTTTATAGTGGGACGGAGGGATTAAATCTATACATGTCTGGTCTATACATGCCCTAGTTTTCAGAGTTTTTGCAGACGAATCTCACAATTTTTGAGGACACGTGAGGATGCTACCTGCTGTTCCAGTTGAATGTGTTGCGAACCCCCAGTTTGGTAGTTCCACCGAAGCACTTACCCTCTCATGGCTGCTGAATGGTTTGCAATTAGTCCTTCCAGCTTCATCACACCGACAAAATCGGTGTAAGTTCCTACATTTGCATGAGAAATGTGGGTTATGGCCAGTCTGACTGCTTCCACACCTTCACAGTTCTCCATGTTTTTCTTGATGAGACCGTTATTAGAATTGAAACAGCACAACTTATAGATGAAGTAGGAGGCTTGAAATATGAGCAGGCATTAAGAACTGGCCATATAGGTAGTTGTGAATGGATATGAAGTGGTTCTTAAATGGACCTTTGTAGTCCTTGAATGAATGGAAAGAAAAAAAACATTGTTAATGACAATAGCCAATCATACTCTTTGCTTTCCCATTTATCTTCAGAAGTTGCAAGTGAACAATTCATGGAAGCCCTAGGGACATAAATAGGGACCTATACCACATCTTGTTTGAAAATTCATAACTAATTCAAAATGATCCAAAAAATATGAAACAACTTGGGTTAGATGCCAATTCCTCTTTTCTTTCAAGGAAAATGTACTGATAAATATTTTGAGAAGTTTCACGTGCCCAAAATTCAGTTTCAGTCCTTAGATGCTCGCTTTATGGACCGACTACCTTACAGCCGTATGAGAAAAACCACTGACTATGACTGAGTGTGAGATACCAAGGCTGATATGAGAATTACGTTCCAGGCGAAAGTTCTGGAGTTTCTCAAATTTAATGAAATTGATGGGTTTCCTTTATTTCCTATGTGGATTACCTCTAGCTCTAATCAATCACATACATCAAAAGAAGCTATGAGAGGTTGGCTCTGAGCTAGTTTCTGAGTGTACCATATAACTTATTTTATAATAATGTCTAGACCTTTGTTTTCAAGAAGCAACAAACAGGATACATCAATTAACTTATGCTCACGAAATATCTAGCTCTCATGTTCAAATTTGAGATTACAATATGTTTAACAAGGACAACTGATCGAAGTTCCTTGTCAGTCATGAAATAAGTGTGAAATGTCAAAAGAGTATAAGATGTCAGTTGAGGTTTCTCATTTCTTTGAAGATATAACTTCAGTTGGTACTCAAAACAATCTTGCAGCGAACATGTTCGGTCACTTTCACATGTTGAGTCATTTGTGACTGGCAAGAGGACAGTGCTAAGAATTCACATTGAATAGGATGCTCAGTCCACAACAGAGTTACTGGAGAATGATGCAATGATGCATGCTATCTACAATTTACCTCTGACGAAGGGAACATTGTTATAGCAAGTTTCAAGACTAACTTGTTACGTAACGATACAACAGACCGTCAGGTCTTCCTCGAGTCCAAAGCCAAAACTTCCACAGAGCCAAACTGAAACAGTCATTTCTAGATCGAGACTCGCAAGCACCTTTCCTTTCTGGTACAGTAACACCCACAGAACACCCACAGAAGGCAGAAAGTTTATTGCTGCTGACAAACTGCCACAGGAGCAGTGATCGAGGCAACACACGTACGATTCTTATTATAGAACACCCAATTCAGAACCCCTCTAATGTACAAGCATTACCGATGCAAGCAAGCAAGTTAACACTCCCAAAACTCAACTCCATCTTTTCATCACGAATACCGCCTCCCTTCATCGCCTGCATTGCCTCTTCCTGGCCAGCCAGATGAGCGCGTGGATACACAAATTATCTCTCTACGGGGAAGAGATATCGACCTTCCGTATCAAGGAGATCGGGCGCATCATGTCGTTATCCTCGTGATCCAGAATGTGGCAATGCCACAAGTACCCCGGCGCTGCCGTGGCATCAAACGGAAACTCACCACCATACTCCGGTGTCCATTGCAACACTAAACGTGTAATATGCCCAGGCAACGACACAACAGTGTCTTTCCACCCAGCGTGATACACCATGGGCGGCGCAGGATCTGCAATTATACAGCTCCCGGGACCACGGTAGTCGCGTTCAAACCGATTACACCCTTTCTCCTCGTAAAGCGTCAGATTGAACTCCTGAATGTTCAAAACTTTGAACTTGATGAGATGGATGTGCATGGGATGCGCGTCCGGCGTAAGATTGATAAACTCCCAGATTTCAGTGGCGCCCAGGAACGGGGTTTCCGTCACGCGGTCCGTCCAGGTAAAGTTCGACAGGAGGGAGCCCGTGGGGAAGTCGTTCGCGTCCGCGTTTTCGATCATGGTGAAGGTGCGGACGAACGCGCCAGTCGTATTCGCAACTGGGTGAGTCGTGATGTTCACTGGCACTGGTGGTGAGTTTGCTTCGTCCGCCGCGTCAGGCAAGCTCACCCTGAACTGCATGATGGACTGGGTTGACGGGGGAGTGAAAGCCGGGTCGCCGTCTGGGTACGGCACGAGAGCCGAGTTTTTCAACGTCACGTTCTGGCCAGGAACGGCAGAGAAGTCGATGATGAAGTCGACGCGCTCTGCTGGGGCAATGACGATGGAGGTGAGCTGTTGCGGATGCTCAAGGAGGCCGCCGTCGCTGCCGATCTGGGTGAAGGTGATGTTCGGGGAGGTGAGAGAAAGCTCGTACACGCGGGCGTTGCCGGCGTTCACCAAGCGGAAGCGGTAGGACCGGGGCTTGACGACGAGGAAAGGCCAGGCTTTGCCGTTGACGAATATTACGTCGCCGAAATACTCAGGGCACCAGTGAGGGTGGTTGTCGATGGCGAGACCGACGGTGGGGAAATTGATGCTGCCGTTCGGGTAGATTGCCTTGTCTTGGATGAGGAGGGTCACTTCGTACTTCGTCGGCGGGATCCATGCGGGGAGCTGTTCCTGAGGTCGGATGACGTACAAGCCTGCCAAGCCGGAGAGGATGTTCAACCGTGTGACGCCGAACGTGTGGTCATGGTACCTATAAAAACAATACAGTTCGTTATAACGACGAACTTCGCAACCGTCTGCAACCCAAACATAATATTCTTGAATGGGAAGGCAGGGGTCCTTCTTCAATATCACTGTAACACAAATATATTCGTGCTACAGTGAACCACAATACATGGACAAGCTTGCACAGCAGATATTGTACAGTGAAAGGAGCCTTCAATCACAGAAAACTAAGGGTCCCCTGCGTTGAAGTTCAAGAATGTTATGAAGAGTATATTGAGCTGCAACCGCCTTGAAATTCAAGAGGAATAGTAAGAGAATGGCGCATGGGAACAGTACCAGAGCAGAGTGGGTTGCTGCTGATTGGGATATGTGTAGTTCTGTGTAGGATACGCGTCCCCATGCTCTCCGCTTGCAGTGAACCAAGCGTCCGGGTAGCCGTCCCACACGCCCGCGGTCTCCGCGCCGTGATTGTGCGTGACCGTGGGCACGCCGCCCATGATCGGATTGGCCCACGTCACCGTAGGGTCGACTGTGAACATGTGCGTCGCGTCCAGGATGTGATTCTCCCACCGGATGTGCGTGGCTATGTCCTTGAGCGATTCCAGCGTTGGGCCGGGGTAGGAAGCCGTTTCCGCCGACGGGCCATAGGCGTACAGCGTCGTGTTCGGCAGGTCTCTATGGAGTTGCTGCCCAACGAACATACAAAAGCTTGTCAGAACTTACCTCTTAATTCATTAAAACGTTTTTTCCTCATATCATAATCAGTGAAATTGGCGCAGTTTCAGTTGCCTGACCTGAAACCAAAGATGCATCTATTCCAAGTAACATCAAATTTCGATCATTATGCTGGCACGTATTCACCGCATTTTCCCAGGAACGGATATCTAAAAACTTAAATCCACACCAGTCTTTGTTTGGAGAGTTTTTTTGAAGTCAGAACTGCATAATTTCGACGCTCTAAATTGTTGTCAAGTACTGTAACTCAGTTCTACCTTTTAGAGCTTTCGACACTTGCGCATCAAGAGTTTGGTACCGAGAAAGGAGCCATATTAACGACAAATTGTTTGTTCCAAAACTGACAATCTGAATTCGTAAGTAGCGACCTGGTTACGATATTAACTTTTTGGTAACATTTTGGAAAGGGTCGACGGATTTTGTACCTGTTGGATTTTGTATGTTCCCATGGTCAACTGCTGGCCGTCGGAGACATTGATTGTCCGCAGCACCGGCAACGCGTCCACAAACATTTCAAGCGTGGGCGATGGAGTCATGGCCTGACAGATGGAATGGGCCGAATCGGAGACCGGTCCCTGACCGATAATTAGTTGTGGCAGAACCGCCAAAGAAAGGATCACTACAAACAGCCGCGAGAGCGCCATTGCGATTTTCAATACTGCTCCATTTCAAAACCATCCGAGAACGTCAGTCTGGCGATCGAGAACCTAAAACCCTGCCAGTCTTGCAGAAATTTAATTCCATTGCTTCGTCCTATATGGCAGACTTTGCATGACGGCCGCTACGCTCTGTTCAAAACTATTTCACAAACTTCCTCAACTGTCACAATGGAGCGGGTTAATTACAACATGGAGCACAAACCGAATGCCCCCCAAAATAATGAACGGATTGGAACATGTGAATGTGCAATTCCCTGCCCCCGAATTATAGGACTACTTAGAGAGACAAGCAAAGAGCAGACTGAGAATGTAACAGCAATCCCATCTTGTCTCCGCTTCTTGGATGCCGGTTAGTTTCCAACTTAGTGACTATTAGAGTGACAATTCCATCACTAAATTAATAAAATGACGTCCTGGATTTCATTGCCCATGAACATGACAGCTAGCTCGAATGAGGCCATCAATTAATATACAGTATGCTGAAAGAACGCACCTCAACACCGAGGAGCCGAACTCCACCTTGCTTTTGCAAAAATCTGGTATCCAAATCCAGTCAACACTCAAGTCCAGAACCTGCAACACCAGTACACGCTTAAGGACGACTCCTCCACCCCAAGCACAGAACTCGAACTAGCTCGATACTACTGAATTACGTAACAACCAATGCCTCCCAATTACCGCTCCAAGTCCAAGAACCGTCACCAACCATATCTATCCAGGCATCACATGCAACGACAGGCAAGATTGAACTTGCGCAAGTAGCTGCAACCTCCCCCTGCAAGCCCCCAAATGAATTCAAGTCTTCCACCGACAGTAGCAATTCTGGACGAGTAAGTAAGTACCTTAACCGCATCTGCAGTACATGATTAATGTGATTCTTCCTCCGGCACGTACAAGAGTGCAGTACTTATAACACCCCCATCCCACTTCGAAAGGTACCTACGATGCACGGCCAGTTGCTGATCGACGTCTACAACTGAAATGGGGTGAGTGGTGTGGGCGTCGCCATGCAGTCTACGTCCTCCGCAGCGGCTCTTCTGGAGGGGGACCCAGTTTGGCAGCGGCCAGGTGGGGGTACCAGCAGCGGAGGCCGCGGTCGTGCGGGCCAATGCGTCCGTCGTAGTGGGTCCGGCATGTGCCTGTCGGACCCCGGCACGCAGCGAAGCCATGTCGTGACTACAGGCGCAAGCAGGCGGTGGCGCTGGAAGCGTGCCGGCGCGTGCTGTTCTAGCCGAGAACATCCGCCGCCGTGGGGCGAAGCGGGACTGCGGAAGCCCTTGATTCGGGTTTCAACTCTTCCACTTGTCCCCCTCCGCTCCCGGCCTTCTGTACGTTACGGCGTTACGGCGTTTGCTTTGTTAAGCTTTGCTTGCCCACTATTGCCACAAACTTACCCTTAACCCCTCGCGTATGGATAAGCTAGCTCTGACAGAGGATCCTATCATTTCGATCCGTGCACAGAGTCAACGGGATTCCAAAAGCGTCAGCACGAGCATTCCGGGAACTCTCCGTGCAGCGCTTTGGCTGGAGTCTAGTGATACCCTTACCAGAATCAGGCGCGGCTTGCGGTGCTGCGAGAATATCTGAAACCACCTGCTCAGCTTTGGCTTGTTTCGACAAAGAATGGGGTCACTTTCACACTTGAGACCATTTGTGCCAAGGGAGGGTAAGGATTTCTCAAGACCATTTGTAGCAAGGATCACTTACTTGGGTAAAAACCAGCCCTATAATCGATGGCGTAATGTAGTTGTTGTGTTGATCTGTCAATCCTCCTGGCTCCACCGGCCTCGTGGGGGTGTATTGAAATTTCTAGCTCGCAGTTGAAATGAAATTTTCAATGTGAGCCAAAAGAAACAGAATATCTGAACACTCCGATGTCAGGGCTCCGGAGTCAATTGATTCATTGCACTGCTGACCACTTTGAGCATCGGGACACTCCGTCTGCCATATCTTGACGCGGGAATTGCCCCTTGTTTGCTCGCTGGTATGTGTGGGTGAATGCAGCGCCAGCATCGGGCAGAGAGAAGGACGGTGTTCCTTCAAGGGTATGGAACAGAGTGAACAAATGGTCCTTTTTCAATGCTTGTTCAAAGGACAGATGAATATGTTCACACTTGGTGTTATTCCCCATGAGCACCGAAGTCCATCTCCGCTTCTTTTTTTTACTATTTGAGAGAGTACCGGGCTGACCGTGATCACTTGAAATTTGGTGAAAGCACTGTTTCTATACATTCATCCATCTTAAGAATTTAAAAAATATATTATTTTCCATTTAAATATATTATTTTTCATTTAATTCATATACTTTTACATCCAAATTTTGGTAATGCCATCTACATCTTTATCCCTAAAGAATCATTGTCCCCTCGAGGAACAATTTGGACTTTGGATAGGTTCCTATGATCTCAATTTTTGATGAAACGTTTTGAAACTTTTTGAGGATGTGTAGTTCTGCAAGAGCTTTGTGAATATATAATTTTTTTTTTCAATATGGTGTTGAGTGAAGAAGTGGTAGGATTTTTTAGGCAAAATTTGATTCAAAGGACAAGTCAGGCTACCCAAATTTTGTTGACTAGGGAAGGGGCAGGGTTGCAAAAACCAACTGCAAGTAGGGTGGGTAGTGGGTAAAAATAAACGGTCCTAGTCTTGTAGAAACCAATTACAAATAGGGTGGGCAATGGTTAAAAATGAAGGGTCCCAACCTATTAGAAAAATGAAATGCACTCAACTCAGTCCCTAATAAACTTCAATATATTAAACATTTAAAGAAAATTATCTATCTAGTCATTGAAAACAACAAACCGAGCAAGTACCTTACATTGATACAAAAGCATTTATATTTTGTATTCTCAATGGAGAAGACGAGCTATTTACATGCATAAGGAGTGGTAGGAGGTGAAACAACCCATATAGGATATGTAAATTAGAATGAGTAAGAGTTGAACTACTCATAAAGAAGTCAAAAGTAGGAATTGTATTTGAAGTAGAATTTTAGAACTCATTTAGGCATAGTAGAATAACTTTATAAAAAAAATTAAACTAAAAAAATTTGGTAAATCAAATTAAATTTCATCTTCAAATTTTTTTTGAGATTTCAAGTGTCCAATCAAAAGTTATGGACAAATTTAAAGATGGGTTGGAAGGGCCTTTTTTACCATTGACATTTTCAAATGGCCACTCTGAATTCTGTCCATAACTTTTGATTGAAGGCTTGAAATCTAAAATAATTTTTTGAAGATGAAAGTTAGCTTAATTTACCAACTTCTTTAGTTCAAAGTTTCCTAAGAAAAATTATTCTATTATGTCTAAATGAGGTTTAAAATTCTATTCCAAAGAATTTTTTTACATTTTGACAATGAGTGGTCAAGCTCTCATCTTCAAATTTTCCCAAACCCTTTGAGGATTCATTTATGGACAATGGATTTCAATATATAAATGATGTTTCTACCCTCCATTTGTATAAATGGTAGTGAAGCAATTTGTTGTTTTTACCATCAAAATTTGTTTTGCATGATAGATGGTTAAATGGATTTGGTATATGACTTGGTGAATTATTTAGATTTTTGGCAAACCATCTTTCCTTACAATTATTTGTTGATTCATTTGTTTGGTTCCCTTTCTTTCCCATTATCCACAAGATGTTGGCTATTGGGAGGTTACCAAAGCCTCTTCTAATTTCAATAGAAATTTGAGCTTTTGTTTTTTTTCAATTTTTTTTTGGAGTAGGTCTAAGATAAATAAATTTTTCAATCCATTGTTGGGATTGTTGATTATTAAAATTATAAGGTCAAAGACATGTTAGCAAAAAAGGCTAGTGTATTGTCAATTCTTTAAGCATTGTCATTGCAAGATTTTTTGGAAATTGGGATGTATTCTACACATTTTTTGAAGTGAAATTTGGGGGACATATATATAAGATTATCTTCTTCATATTAGATTTTAAAATTCAAAGTTTTTAGTGCAATTTTTTTCACAAATGGCAGTCAAAGTCAACTGAAATTGTAGGAAAGCATTCAAAAAAACTTTGTTTTCAACTTTAAATGCTCGTATCTTCCAATCCGTAAGCCAAACTTCATGAATTTTTTTATTACATGATCTCAGAAAAATAAAGTAGAAGATCCTATGATTAGGTTTCAAAAAAAGCATTTTGGGGGGACAAATGCAACAGAAATGGCAGTTTTAGTTTAGTTTTTTGACAGAAAAATGGCCTTGTCTTTAAGGGATTAAATAGAAATGGAAATTCTTTGGCAAAAAGGACTACTTTTATATGTAGTTGGTGCAATTTGATTCAATGGTGTTCTCCAAAAGGGATGATGTGCACACATAATAGATTAATGTTTTAATCCCTAAGTGCTCTAATATCTATATTTTAGATAATGAGTATAATACTTCATTCTAATGATATCTCTAAACCTTCTCATATAATATTTTTAAATCTATAAGGAGGACTTTTGATATATAATAAATGCAAATTTGTCAAGGTACTATGGCTAGGAAATTAACATTGCAAAAATTCAAGTTAAACTTAACTCCTAATTGCCCAAAACCTTTTTTGAGCTTCTAGGAATTTGCTTTACATTGAACAAAAGTCATCATTTTGATAAGTTATGTTAAATTTTTTTGAATTGTAACCATACAAATTCAAACTAGACATGTTAGAGATCACATAGAAAAAGAAAATACAAAAATATCACTTATGAATTGAATTCAAAAATTATAATGTTTGATCATAAAAGTGTTAAAACTACAAAAGTGATTTGAAGTCATTTAATCTTTTTTGTACATATCAAATCTAAAAATTTGATCACCAAAAAAATATGAGGATAAGGGGCCTAACATGCATAATCCCAATCAATTTATGACTTCTCAAAATCTATTCTACAATTTTTTTAAATGAATTTCTAATGTGATTTTTTCTTCAAGATCTTGTGTATTTGAAGCTTATTTCCAAGAGCCCTCAATACTACAGAAAGTCAACTACTAAAACGAACACCTTTGCACAAAATCTTGTATAGAAAAATCATACTCATTTTCAAAATCAGATTTTTAAACTAAAATTAGACTTCAAAAAGAATTTTTCAAAAATACAAACTACTAAAAATAGAAATTTGGTTAGGTTTTACTTAACTTTAAAGTACATCTTGTCGACACCAAAATATGTTGCCTTAGGCATTTAGGGGTTAAATCACCTAAGAATTATCCTAAAATAGATATCTCTCATCTTTAAAAGTTGAAATCTAGTAGGTTGAGAATATTATGTATTAATTCAATTTCATTCTTTGAATTTTTAAAAGCTCATGGCTTTTCTTTAATGAAATTATATATCTATACAAAGATAAAAGTAAAAATGTGCATAATCTCAAAAAAATTATTCAAGCTTTAAAGGACTAATCCTTTGTTGCAATTTTCCTTATAACCAAAATATACTAGAGAGAATAAGATGGAGTTGTCATGAATAAGTGATTTGTATAAAGAATACTTCCTTACTAAATTACAAGGATATGTTTTAGAATATTTACAATGATTTGCAAGGCAACATCATTGGCATATAAGATGACAAACAAAGTGCTTCCAAACAATATTTTAGTCCAGATAACTTTTCATCCAAAGGTATTTTTGAATTTGTAATTGATAATTTTTTTATATGATTAGTTTGATGAAATTAAGATAAATTAATTAATTATATATATATATATATATATATACACACATTTGAAAATGAGTATGTTCAAGGGCAAACAATCCCCTCTAAGAATCTTGAAGCTAGTCCATAATCTAGATGATGAATAGAATGTTTATAGATAATGTTTAATTGTCCAAATAACTTCTTGTTCATTCTAAGTTACATTTGAATCTTTGAACCTCTAAAGGTTCATGATTAAGTTTCACAAAAAAAAACTCATTCAAAATTGTCATTTTGAGTCTAAAGAGCTATGATAAAAACACTCTTTGGAGGGAATATTCAAACATGGAATCTTATATTAAACTTTCATGAGAATGTATTGGAAAAAATTTGGCCATGTTCATTGAAAGATATTAGTGTCCAAAGTGGATTTTTTTTCTTGCACCTTCCTTATCAAATTTTCAGAATTTGAATCCCCTGAATCTCAAAAATCCCAAGGTCATTTTTTTTTTTGAAAAAATGATTCAAAACTATCAATTCTGCTAGGTTCATCCAAGAAAATAAACAATAAATATTTTAAAAGCTAACCATAGGATCTTGTACTTCACTTGTCTTAAATCATGTGGTAAAAATTTCATAAAGTTTGATTGTACAAATTCAAAGATATTAGCATTCAAAGTTAGAAAAAATTATTTTTTTGAACACTAGCTTGCAATTTTAGATGACTTTGACCACTATTTGTGGAAAAAATTTGTACTACAAACTTTGAATTAAAAAAAATGTGTTGAAAAATTAAGTTGGAAGTTTAAGAAAAAAATTCAAAAAAATACATACTTGATTTTCATTCTTTAAAAAATTGATAAGTAGATGTAGGTCTGAGATTGAAAGGAAAAGTAATTGTTAATAGCTCTAAGACAGGATTAAAACACAATAATCCCAATGGTGAGATTGTTTTAGCAAGCAAACTTAACCTTGTCATACAATTTTCTTTTGAAAAATTATAAAAATTGCATTAAGAAATGAATCCATTGGATGTTTTTTTGGACCTCTATAGTAAGAGATTGTTTTGGGTTTATTCCCTTGTTGTGAACCACAACAACATAGTCAAATTATAAAATATTCTTAAAAATTAATTTTAGAATTTTGGAATTTTTAAAATTTAAAATTTATCCAACACAACAATTGCTTGGCCATGTTAGATTGTTATTGTTGCCAAGTTCTCACAATTCAAGAACTACGGGAACTTGTGGTCTTGTTGAATAGGTGAATCTCATCTAATGCTATATTATATTTCCAAGAAGATGCTCTAATTGCCTATAAAATCAGATTGTCCATAACCTTCAACATAACAAATCCAACAAATCCTACATAGATAAAATTACAATCTATAAGAAAAAAAATTTAATTTTAAAACCTTTTTTGGTGTGATGTAGTTTCTGCCCATCCAAAAAAGGACCTTTTGTATTATAATTTTTGCTCTCAGACATTGATTGAAATAAAAAATTATATTCCCCTAAAACTAAGGTGTTTTTCTATCTTCCTAAAAAGTTAAAAGAAATCATGATGAATATTGAGGCTGCAGGAGCTTGTCCAAAATCCATTTTGTCTTCTAAGGAGACAATGGGACTTTAAGGATTAACTTAAATTGTTTTGCACTATATAGTTTTGAGGTTTTAAATATTTAAACTATGGAATTGAATTGAAAATCTAGGATACTTTTTAAATAAAAAAATTTATTTAAAAAAAATTATTTTGTAGAAGTATATATAGTTGAAATGAAAAATTAAAGTGTTAACAATTCTAAAATGGAATTGAAACATATCAATTCTAAGAGAAAGATTGTTCTAGAAAGTAATTTGCATCCTATGAACATTTTTGTTTTGAAAATATATAAAATTCAATTTTGAAATGAATCCTACATGTTTTTTTTAATAAAGATGCCTTGATTGTCCTCAAACAAGACTCTTTGTAACTTTCACAACACAAATGGACATAAATACATTCTATGAGAAAGAAAAAAATTGGAAAAATTTAATTTTGAGCTTTTGCATATATTTTTTGTTATTTGGGCTTTAGCATTTTGTACTAAGGGGGGCATAATTATTCTTCCTATGCATCAAATGAAATCTATACTTTAAATTAGGCTAATTTTTTCATTTATTTGTTTATTTTATTTGTTGTAGTGAAATCTCTTGGTTGCATTCTTCATACCGTTGGAAAACCCACAGTGAGGAAGTGAGCAACATATGTAAAAACTTCCAAAATTTCCTCAAAGCATTCAAGTGTTGAACGGTTAAGGGTTGATCATTGGACCAATCAGTCAAGTAAGAGCAAGGTGGACATGCATGGCAAGGATTGGTGTAGGGCTCTTTTTCTTTGGCTTTTTGGTGCCATATTGCAAAAAATAATAATTTGGCTAGAAAACGCTAGAAAAAATGCCAAAACACTTTGAATTTCAAAAAAATATTGGATGAAATCGCTAGATTGTGGATGATAACCAAATTATAGACATCAATGGGTTTTCTTTTACTATAGAATTTGTGTTCCAAGTAGCATGCCATTACATTTGATAGACATGTGATATGTGCTAATGTGATATTTTCTATCCAATGTGTGGATAGAATGTTGAAATTTGGAGCACCTCTAAGGTAGAACCACCCATAGTCGACTAGTTAAGGTATTGCAAACATGATCTGGAGTGAGGCAAGAAGAAAATTTTCATAATTGTAGACATAGAAATGAGGAAGATTGCCAAAATTTTGATAATTTTTCACTTTGATATGAAATTACTAGGAATTATAGAAGGTGTTAGAGGGCCTAGACCCATGTCCAAACTATAGAGTCACACAAAATTACTCAATGTTGGACTTTTTCATGTTAACTTAGGCATAAAAACGAGACACATGTGTCGTACAATTTGGTAATGAGAATGCCATGTGTCATGTCATCTAACTAAGAAGCTTTATTAAATCATCCCCCCTAAAATCTGAAATGAGTGTCAACCTCTGCTACATTTCTCCCACTCTAAGGTAGGTGGCTCTTAAACCGACGTGGTTCTAAAACCAATCTGGTACATTTTACTTCTGAAATGTACTAACTGCGTACATTTCAGAAGGGGGTCGGTTTTAGAAACCACTGCGTTTCAACTTCAAAATTTTGTAACTAATTCCACAAAGGTCCAAAAAATATGAAACGACTTGGATTTGATGCCTATCAATTCCTTTTTTCTTCCTACCAAAATTCACTGAAAATTGTTTTGAGATGTTTAGCTGTCCCAAAAATGCAATCAGCTCTTCAAGGGTCGGTTTAAGAGCCATTTCTTGGTTGGTAATGAGGTGGTTAGTAATGGGTGATTCTACCTACACTAAATAGTGAAATTAGGTTGCCCCACACTAATTTCTCGACATTCTACAATATATAAATATGTGCAATTTCTGTAGAAGGATGCACTAATGTGGGTGCCATGTGTGTTGCATGGGTTGGTACACTGGTTCATGGCTTGGGTTTAAAGAATTGCTTGTGCCTCCATCTGGAGAAGTGGTGAGTTATGAGGTAACTTTCCTGAGTAAGACAACCTAATTGTTAAGGCAACCTAATTTCACTATTTAGTGTACCTTATAACATTTTATATCGCCACTTTGGCCCTTCTTTTAAAAAAAAAAAAATGAACAACCAAACAAAACAAACTGAATGGGGTCCTCCACTGACCTCCAGCACAAAAGACGAGATGCGGTACCTTGAAGTACGGATGGGTGCACGTATCTCCAGCATCTTCGGAATGTCAACAGCCCAAAAGATTCTTTCGAAGATTCCAGTCCTCTGCTCCACAAAGTCATCACAAGGGGGTGACGTGGAGGCCCAGAGGCCACGTTGACCCTGAAAGCTGCTCTGAAAAGGCTTTGGGTTGCTCGTAAGTCGTAACTTACTATTTTGATGCTGCCCGAAGATGCGGCTCCTACTACTTTACATACATGGAGTTAGCTCCTCCTAGTTAGCCACAAGATTCCCACGACGAATGGAGCTGGTATATTATTTTTTATGGTTTTCTGGTGAACTGAAATCAAAATGGATCCGGGACAATGTGGGCGGGGAGATGTGCCAGAATTTTTAAAATTAATTAATTACTGAAAGGACGAGAGGGTCACTTTGGAAATCATTTGTTTGGGTACTGTGTGAATTGTTGGCTTAAAAAAATGAAAAAAAGTACTCACTGAGAGACAAACTAGTGTAGAAGACCTTCCCTTGTCACAAACAATTTGGAGGATGAATAATTGCACTTGTGTCCTACATAGAGAGATTCTTTGTCATTCATAGACCATTGCGTCATTTATGGGTTAAAATATACAGCCTTCAAGGGTCATAATAAGGACAAACCCTATATAATTCATGGCATGCTATGGGCCTCTCTTCGTGATAAACAAG
The DNA here is from genome assembly GCA_950106755.1 of Climacium dendroides. Classification (NCBI taxonomy): domain Eukaryota; kingdom Viridiplantae; phylum Streptophyta; class Bryopsida; order Hypnales; family Climaciaceae; genus Climacium; species Climacium dendroides. The sequence goes on from OX467092.1 coordinate 2,785,003, forward strand.
TAAAGAAATTAACTCCCTTTTTACATGAGTAGAGCTAGCATAGGGAATGTCAGCATGGGAAGTTGAACTAAGAACCTCATGGATTCCATTGGAAGTTCCATCACCCTAGATAACAATGTTTTTTTCTCATTTAGGTGTGGGTGCTACTTTCTCTCCAGAGAGCATGTAAGTAGGCCGTGTGGCTTTTTCTAAACTTATTTTGGAATTTCTTTGCGAAGTCTTTAGCTTCAAAGTAAATGGTTTTGTTTGAATTTAATGGCATTAAGGCCATATTTGTTAAATTGAGACAAAAAATGGACATTTTGAGACTTCAACCCTATTATTTCAGACCTCTATTTTAACAAATCAAAAATTCATGACCATATCAACCTTTATAAAATCAAAGGTTTGTGAATGTATTAACATATTGAAGTCTCAATTTATCAAAAAATTTAGTATTAAAGACTTATTATCATCTAAATGTAAAGTCAAAGATAAAATGAGACTACAAATTGTCTCATTTTAACAAATATGGCCTTCATTGGGGTTTTTTGAAATTTAAGGGTTGCTCGAAGTGGCGATTGCAAATTCTAGCTCGGTGGAATTCAGGCTACTACAAGTACAAAATTGGATTTCTTCTGGCTACACCTTTCACATTATTGCAAAATTCTGAAGACATTTTAACGACAGTATGCAAGCATCGAACACAAAAATGGCATTTTCATTTAAATGGAAGAGAAAGTACATTTTATGAAAAAAAAACTTCAGAGTAACAACCTATAAGTTCAAGAAATTGCTTTTACTACTCCTAGTCTTGCAAGTATGAAAACAGGACCCGTAAAATAAAGACAAGTAGTCCAATGCTTGATTTAGTGCATATTTGAAAAGTCTTGGGTTTCTAAACATTTGTACAATGTTAGCAACGATGCAATCCAACATAGTAATGCAAGAGACATTTAAACAATACAATTATACAAGTACATTTTGTGTCAAACGCCCACACAATCACACACAAAGCAACAGATATGTTTTCCAGGTTTTTTTCCCTCAAAGTGCTGTGATATCACTTCCAAGCAACAAAATTGAGACCTCTGATGCCTAAATTAGAAAGGGGATGGAATACATACGTACACATTTGCTGAATTCACTTGACAAAAATCAGAGGATTTTTTTTTTAGAGATTTGGGGCAAAAAAAACAAGCAAAGATAAACCAAGGAGGACAATGTATGGTAAACAAGTCCAATTCTACGTATGAACTATGAAGGCTAACTCATTAACTGACTTTTCCATGGAACATTGATTGATTGATACAATGAACCGAGTGATAAGAAAACAAGCATTAAGGTAGGGACACCCAAATGTGCCACTGACCTTAAACCGCCATCTATACTGTACGTACATCTCCAAAATCAGTTCTGTACCTATGTGGAAGAAACGCTTTCAGAACCCAACTTGGTTCTTTACTAACTTTTGCATACAGTATCTAAATGCCACGTTCTCTAGTGCGTTGGAACCTCCTTTCACTTGCCAACAACAACATATGAAAATTTGATCAGTCTAATAATAGAAAATAGGCTCAGTAGCAAAAAGTGGCGGTTTTGGGTGTACCTACCTTACCTCTGAAGCAAGGGTTGCCCAGGAGAAAGCCTTCATTCTTGCATCACTTGGACCCATTCTATATTCGTTTCCTCCTGTCCTACACTCTCCATCTACAAGTAACCAGAAGAAAAAAAACATCCACTAGAAATTTATGACAAGAAAGAACTCACAGTTGTGTATAATGGAAGGGATACAGAGTACTGTAGACAAGCCATCTAGTTGCAAACAAACTAAATTGCAACAAACACTGAGATGCTATTAGAAGTCTATCACCTGCCTGCTCAGTGGACCAAACTATAAAGATGCCAACACATGGCTACCTTGCACTAATTTTGCAATGAAAACTAGGTCAGGCCATCATTACATAGCGCTAACGCTCAGTGCTGAGGACCCATTGTTTAAAGCAATCATCATATGGGAAGTTTGTGAGAGTGTAAATATTTTGGTAATGCATGCCTACAACCACTCCAAGGCGTTGGTCCAATCTATTACACAGTTTGTCCTTGAGGAAAGACATCGTGGAAAAGGTACGTTCATCTTCCACACTCCCTAGAACATGAACCATGGCAATTGGGGCTAGTTTGATGTACTTTGCAAATTTATTGCCTAGTGAAATGTTGGCATCTAGAATCTTCCAGAGTTTCGTCAAAGGGTTCACCAATTGATGCATAGGCATTCACGGGGGCAACTCCATGGCTATATGTGCACTAGAAATCATTGCAATCTTGAAGAGTGGTTGTTCAGACCCTAGTGAGAATTTGTTCAGTATGACAGGCACAAATTGTCTGCTCTCACCCTCCCCAATCCACTTGGGTTCTCCATAAATTTTTTTGATAATTTCGAGATGCTTACGAAAGCTGGCACTTCAATCCCCTTGTAGCTAGTACTAGAGGTACACAACACCTAGTGCGTCCATGAAACTATGATCAAAGAAACTTGATGCCATCTTATCCATCAACTTGCGTGCAACCTCTGCCAGAAAACCAAACAATTTTGTTAAGGGAGGCACACTACTTAAAGATGTAGACATTGAAATTACAAGGTAGGTCTTAGGTAATACGCAAGCATTCATAGCAAATTTAACTACAAAAGCACGGTTAGAAACTTACCTCGGCAATCATTTTGGACAGTTGTAGCAATTGCCGTATATACCTCCCGATTGACCATGGATCCATCATGCAAGGCATATAGAGTCTCCCCACCCACCGCAAAGTACAAAGACTCATAAGGCAAGTTGAGATTTACCTCCCACTTCTTGAAAATTTGCTCACGAGAATACTACAACACTTGATTGTATACATGGAAGTCATCCTTGCGGAAGGTTATATCCGCATTCACATATAAGGTAAACATATTGCTCTCACACGTGCCCAATGTCCCCATGAAGTTACAAAAAAAAGCATCTTGTCTCTAGGCCCATTGAATGAGAGTGTCCACTGATTCCAACATAGGAAGGAGTTCCAACATCCCCAGCAACATGTACGGGTCCAGGAGCAGAGAAAGATTTGCCTGCTTACAGAGAAAGTCCACAATGTCACATCCAATCTCCTAGTTTTCCATCAAACATACCAAATAACTTCACAACAAAGAATGTCAAAATAAAACAACAAAGAAGCAAACAACTTCACAGCAAAGAACTTGAGAACCAAACAACAAAAAAGTTCTTCAACAAACAACAAGTTAGAGCAAGAGAAAAAAGAAATGGATAAGAAAAACTCACCCTTGTCCTCTAGCCCCATTTTTTGTCATTCTTGCTAGCCAACATCATAGCAATCACGCCCTTGTACTCTGCAAGTAGCCTCCAAATTGGTGCAAGGCAACTCATCCAATGCGTTTTCACATTCTTGAAGGGCTTCAACCCTTTCAACTCAAGCTACTGAGAAAGGGCTCGGAACTTGTCTGCCTTCTTTGGTGAATGTGCAAAGTACTCATGCATCGATTGGAGAACTTCCTTGATGGCATGTATGATTGTCAATTGGAAGAGTGACTAGGTCACCAAGTTTAAGCGATGAACACAATAATGAACTTCAATTGCAAAAAGAGCAAATTTCTCTTTTATTGTGAAGTAACACCAATCTTTAAGCCTTGGAAGGAACTAATACCATCAGTGTCAAAGCACAGGAGCTTCTAAGCAATGTTGGATTCTATGACACTCCCACTTGAACTGAGAGCTCCTATAATGATAGCGATGATTTTGTTTGCAGTGGCACCATCCGAATCTATTTTTTGGATTGACAATAGCAAAGGGACACTATACCAATTGACCATTACATAACCGTGAATTGTAATCCAACTACTATTGTCGCACGCATTGGTTTCATCTGCAAGCAGGGCCCAATATGCGACATTTGAAACCAAAGACTTGTTTTTTTGCTTGATAAAGTTATATAAATGCTCTGCCATCATCCACCATGATCCATCAATCCAATGCTTGTGAGGAAGCTCAAGGACATTGAGGAACTTGTAGAGTTCAAATCGAGCTCAAATTCCATCATCAACTTGTTTCCTACTAGCAACTAAAATAAGGTCGCAAATTGTATGTGTTTCTTGCGCGACTCTACCATGCTACACCCCTGGCCATAATCATGGGTCCTCGAACTACATAAAGTAACATATATTTCTTGTGAATCTCACGTTGCCCATGTTTAGAGATACGATAATATCCCACTTAAGAGTCATTTGTATAGGCTTCCCTCACACCACAGAGCAAGGTCTACAATGCGCCAAGTACATAACACCATCTTTTGCCAAGACTACCTTGCTTTAGGGCTCCTTTGCCGCCACTCACTGTAGAATTTCCTATGCAAGTCATAATTTTTTTTAATTCCTCCATCGTGTTTGTTTTCGATGGTCCTGCAACTCATACTACCTTGACCTTAAGGTCTCCTCTTTTCCTCTTGCTCCCACTACGTGTTGGAGGATTTAAAAAAGCATCATCGTCTGAATTGACCATCTTGTCTGCATTCATATCTAAGTCCTTTGAATTCCACATTGCTTCCTTTTCGTCTGAGGCATGGACAACGGCGAGGCATGAGAGAAGGATCTTGGTGTCCATGGATTAGAAGGTCTCCAATTCTGTGTCCATCAATTATGTGTTGGAGCACCCTACACCAATGCTACAAACATCGGCACTTTTGTAGCGGACCGCGATTCAGTGAGTTTCAACTTGATGAGAAGTAGCTGCGCATCATCGTGGCAAATCTGGTTCTCTTCCTCGACCCTGCCTCCAGGACTTGCTTGGACACTTGCCCTTGCGCTCAATAGCCTTTGCTTCTTGTTGCAGTTGTGCCAGTCATCGTTCACACCTCTCTACCACCTTCGTATTGTATGTCGCCTTCACAGTAATTGCAAAACCAATATCCACCAGAGTGGAAGGGCAGTCTGCCATGTCTTCTCCACGTACAGCACTCACCAACCACCAATCCCCCAAACAAATGAAAATTCCAACGACGCTAAAACAGACTCCCAAACTCAAGTCATCCAAAGCAAAGTGTACCCCAATTCATCCAAACTCCAAAGCACAATGTACCAAACTGTAGGAATCCGTAGTTTGGAAACGGATTGAGGATACAAGAATTAGGTGAGAAAAATAGGGAAAAATCAAAAAAATTATAGTTAGAACGTGATTTTTGTGTGAGATAACCCAAATTAGGAAATAAGCATTCCGACAAAACCCGTAACCGGAATTTATCCGGATCCGGAATCCGGATTTACCCGGAACACGTATAGACCTCGTAGCTACGGGAGTAGGATACCTTTAGTACAACGGACCTGTAGCCGTTGTCTTGATTTCCGTAAGGAGACAGTTTAGTATTTAAGCTGTTTGCCGAGGGTTTTCCTCTTTACCTTCCTGTTTTGTTTTTCTGAGACCGTCCGTGTGAGTAGTTGAGAGAAAGAGTGGTGAGTTAGCAACTGAATTAGGGTTACTCTTCTCTCGTTCTTACTTAGGTCTTATAGCATCCGGAGCGGTACGAAAGGTAGCGGTATCTGCCCGGATTATCTCTCCGGCCATTCCGGACAATTCGGAACTACACAAGCAGTTAAAGGAAGATTTGACTAAGTTAGGGTGTGTCGGTCTATTACACCGACCATGGAACCTTAAGAGTGAGGATATGATCCAAGAGCTACTTCAGGGTGTTCCGAATCAGTATGAGCTCACTCTGAGAGGACGGCCGGTCACGTGGACTGAGGACATCTGGGCGGATGTCTATCAATTCCGGAAGAGCGGAAACGGATTAGCGTCAAGGACGGACCATTTTGTAGCCGAGAAGTTCATAGGGTCGGCAAACCCTGAGGACAGATTCGCTATTAGCGAATGTAAGGACGAGAGATATAGGCGGATACTAGAGTTCCTCATCCCCATCCTGTACCCGGGAAAGCCTACACGGGTTACCATTACGATGGTCAATACTATTTTCGGGGCTATGGAGAACCGAGTTGTGCACTGGGGTAGAGTCATAGCCGGGATAGTTGCTAAATTAGCGGATCATGTAACCCGAGCAAAGGCAAGTCCAATTAGCACCTACTTGTTCCATTTATACCATCAGCAAGAACTTTTGAGCGCTGCGGAAGTAATCCAGTATGACACCGGAAAGGCGATTCTGTCATACGGACTTTCTGGGGAGGAAGCGGAAGATCCGGTCGAGTCGGAACCGGAAGAACTCTCCGAGGAACACTTGACCGATCCGAGGAACAAGAAGAAGAAGTCAACCGATCCGGGTTCGCGATCCAAGCCACCGGCGATGGAGAGGGGGGAGTCAAGTAAGGGACCGGAAGTGGAAACTAAATCAGCATTTTTCAATGTTGGATTTGAATGGATACGCGAGGCCAAGGTACTCCATGACAACCTGGCGGATCTGGTGATAGACACCACGGAAGTTTTGAAGGTGGAACCGGATCAGATTGTGGAAGCCGTTAAGCGACTGCCCAAACCGGAAGATCTAAAGTGAAGGGAGGATCGGATTCAGGAGGTGGAGGTGGAACGGAACCAACTCCAAGCCCGACTAAATTGGGCGGAAAAGGAGATGGTAGCTTCAAAGGAAAAAGAGAAGGAGGCTCTCGCTCTTATTAAGAACCTATCCGAAGCAATCGACATTAAGGCCGACGTCATCACGAAAGCGGCTTTGTTTGACTCAAAGATGATATTGAAAGGCCACATCACCGGGACCAAGATAGTGACCATCCTCGTGGACTTCATTGCCAAGATAGAGCGAGTTTTAGGGGAACTCCAGCAGCTACTAGCGGCCATCGATCCGAATCAAGTGATGGATTTCTCAACCTTTCCGGAACTTCCTTTTGTCTCGAGTACTCTAGGGAGACCGGTAGCGGATCGTGCAACTCGAATGGAGGGATTGAGAGGGATACTCACACCAGCTGAGCCTATCTCCAGCAAGATGCGGATGACGGAGCTAAATTTGAGGCCAGCTTCGGAACCGGAACTTGAGTCTAGTGTGAAATCGGTTCCGGTGCCACCCAAAGTCTCGACTCCGGAAATTCCCAAGTTACAAACGGTGCCGAACCTTATGAGGGGGACATTCAAAGTTCTAGGACAGCAAGTTAGAAGAGACCTCATCAACCAGATCGGTGGAATGACCAATCCGGCCTGGACGAATTCGGAAGGGTTCTCGCATATGCAAGAGACTACACCGGAAAAGAGAAGCGAACCCGCAACACTGGAGGAGACACCACCAGAGAAGGAGAAGGAAGTTCAAGTCATTGAAGATTCCGAGGAAGAGAGTGCACACTCCACTTCCAAAACTGAGGGGGACAGCGATCCGTCTCCCGCAACGCGCCATATCTAGACTCGAGCAACAACGAAAACGACTCCAGCTAGAAGTATGAAGGGGATGCCAACCAATCAAGCGGATAGCCGCTTGAAGAAGGGACGGAAGCCAAAACATTAGAATTCGTAGGAAGAGTAGTATTGGATCTAGAACGGGTTTCCGAGCGTGGGCCCAGTTTCCGGAATCATAGGCGTATAGTTCGAGAAAATCCGGCAATCTCGGGACAACAGTAATTAGCCTTTCCGGATATTTCGGGGGTTCAATGATTGGTGGCCTGGATTTCTGGGTTTTTCTTGTTAGGCTTTTAGGGGTTGACTTTGGGTTTTTCAGTTAGTATTTTAAAGGCAAGCAAGTTAGTTGTCTGCATTCCAATTCCATCTCAATTCCATCTTAGTGCTTTCACGTATGTATTTCAATTTTCTTTTCTAAGTCAACCAGGGTGCCTCTAGTTGCACTTTTGTTTAAACCGAGTTTTTGGCTAAGTGTATGCGTTTGTGTTGTATCCTTGTATTGGAGAAAGAGAAGGGAGGGAGAAGCGGAATCCGGATCTTGAGCTACGAATCTCTTGGGTGTTGAACTAATCAGGAGGGGTGCAAGCTGAGTAAAGGAGTGTGAGCGTTACGTGCCTTTAAATTGCCGAAACAACGATCCGGGTAAGAGAGGTAGAGGTCCCTGCGAGTCCGAAACTAGGGAGATTCCGTGCAGAGATAAGCAACTGCCAAAGGAAAGGATCTCCCCCTACTTCGGAAGGTCTACCAACCTCCACCTCAATACGTTGTCTTCTCTTTGAAAACCTACTCCTTTGAATCTATAAGTTCGAATCCGTTGTTATAGTACGAGAGGTGTGAGAATTTCTTTGTGTGACCTATTTCCGAATCAGCCAATCTGGAAACTATGAGAGAATACTCCTCCCTCCTCCTACAACTGTGTTGTCTTGGGTGTGTTGTTAATTAGGATTTGGGTGTAGAGAGGTTAGTTACACAAGTGGTGAGTCCCCACCCCTTTCTAGACCAAGGGCAGACCCTCTAAGGATAAAACAAAGGTAACAAAAACCAGGAGTTAGAAAAGACGGAACTAGGTTCCGGAGGTGATCCGGATCGGATTCCGGAACGTACTAAGTTTCCGGAACAAATTAAGAAACACTAGAAGAAACCTGCGTTTAACTTGACGGATTTTTTTGCGCATCATGTTACAATTTTATGTTTTTATGTCAAAAATTACGTCCAATGTAAAATCCGTCAAGTTAAACGCGGGTTTCTTCTAGTGAAAGTGAAACAAGGGGAATTAAAGGGTGTAGTCACGATCCGGATACTTCTAATTCCACCGATATCATACTAGAGTTCCCTGGAACGATAATTCGTGTCATCTTACAACAATTCGTCATTGTAAGGATACTTACGGCTAACTACGCGTACGACACAAACTGATCAAAATTGGAAGAAACAATATTAAATTGAATCGCAATGCAATTGATGAATTTCATGCAACATGGTAGTACTTAAAAAACAGAGGTTCGCTTTGTGCAGCAACTCTCTACGACCCTAGGATGATTCAATGAGAGCCATAATTCCACAGTAATCACATAAATGTAGCTGCACTCTACTGAAGCTTGTTATGGATGTGGCAACCCCCACTCTCTCTTAGAAAATGAAGTGGCTGTGAATGTTGCAACCTAAATCCTTTGTTGGCTATCTCAAATCCTACACCATTGTGGAGTGGACTACACCCCAAAACCTAACACAGTGAATGTGACAATTATTCAATTGAAGACATCAAACAAGGTGGCCTTCAAGCGCAATAACTTGAAAGAGAAGGTGGTGTCGAGGTCACAAGTGATTGGATATACTAAGGCACAACAAGCTACTTCCGTATAAAACTGAAAGTGAAGAGACAAGCGACGTTAGCAACGTGGAAGGGAATTCATCGACTATTTCACATAGGAAGTGTGCCAAGTCCTGAGACCACGCATGGTTACAGGCAACTTAAGCCTATTTGGGGCTTTTTTTTTCTATTTGGTGTTGGCAAATTATATTTGGTGCTATTTTGCTCCAAATTGCCAAAAAAAACTGGCAAATAGTTTAAGGTCATTTCAAACCAAAATGTTTTTAATTTAAAGGATTTCTTTAATCATTTTTTTCAATTTTTAGTAATTATGTAGTAAAAAATTCCAAATATAATAATGTAGATTAGGAATTGGTAGTTCTTCTAGTACCTTAACCTTGAAAGGTCAGCAAATTAGAAAAATCATTCATTTTTGTTCATCCATCTTTTATATATATACTTTCATCCAAACATTACTCAGATTTAGTAAATTTTATCCAACATTTGACAAACTTAGTATTTTTTGGTTATATTTTTCATAACCAATTGCTATCCTCCTTCCTTTCTAGTGAAAAGGTATTCAACTCCAAAATCAAGATAGGACACTAGTGGAAAATTGCCAATTCAAAATACTAATGTAGAGATTGAACATTTCTTAGAAGACTTATTTTTTCATTACCACTTTTGTAAGAAAATTTTTTAGAACCAATAATTCAAATATATTAAAGATATACTATGAATCTCATTCAAATTAACTTCTTGATTTTTCCCCGAGGAGACATTTTTACCCTTTTTTCAAATATTGACTTCAAAATCTCTTGTTGTATATATCCAATGATTTATTTGATAAATTTTTAAAATTTTTATAGATGAAGTTGGTCTAAGTAGAGAAGATTGACTTTACATGATGTTCAAATACCATTTTTTATATCTATGAAAGAACATAATGTAGAAACACAAAATTTTGAAAACTAGCACATTAATATTACTGTTTGCAACAATAATTAATAAATTTTAGTTTTGTATCCAAGCTAAACCCTCAGCTAAACCTTTGGCTAAACCTATAAAGTGATTAATATGGGATACTAGTAATATAAAAATAAAATTTATTAATACATAGATTAAAATACTAGATGTTCTATGTACAATGTAGTAAATTTTACTCAATAAAATTTTTAGAATTTAGATTGATTTTTAAATTTTTAATAAAATATACTATACATCTTCAAGAGTTCATTAACTTTTTTTAATAGATTCAACTTCTTCATACATTCAATAAAGTCAATCACGAACTTTTAAGAAGAATCTAACATCATGAAAAATGTCATTTAAGAAATGAATACATCTTAGCATCAATAACATCTAATAATAAAAAGTTAAGTCTAAATGTAGTTTTTATCTTGTCAATGTTTCCTTTGATCTTCAATAAATAAGTCTAAACCTAAAGGTTATAATTATTACATATAAAGGGATAAACAATCAAATGTAAAATATATTTTAATATATTTTTCAAACTAAAAAATTGAAAGAAAATACATACAATATTATAAAGTTGTATTTTGACATAAAACATTTGCAATTACTATACTAATTTACTAGATTATGGGATTTAAAATAATAATAATAATACAATATATCTTAAACTAAACAAGATAAATTCTATTAATTAAAATAAAATACAAATCAAAGTGAATATTTTCAAGGTTGCAATTGAATTTGATCATAGCTCATTAGGTTTTGGATGCAAGGACTTGTAAATGAATAGCCATGGCTTTTAAGAATGATTTAGATATGATGAATGAAATGTGAACATCAATAGCAAATAAAGTTCAATCATCTTTTAACAGCTTGAAGTCCCAAAGTTCCTTTAGGGGACACTTAGGATTTTAGGCAAGCTTATGTGACCTCAATTTTTGACATGATTTTTTAAATTTATAATAATGATAGAAATATGAACTAGTTTTATAGGATTAAAATTTGTTTATTTCAATTGTTGCTTGAGAAAAAAAATTATGCTATTTCTAAGCCTCCAAAACATTTTGGCAAACACGAAAAAAAAAATTGAAGTCAAATTAAAAAAATATTGCTCATATATTATTATTTTTTCTATGTGGAAATCTTCAATTCATTTCATTTGGATTAGTAATATGAAAGTTATGGAACTTCTTGTTTTGTAGGAATTCATAGCATCTTCTTTAAAAAGTAACTTATTGGACTGATTTCTTAACTCAATTTTCACAATATTTCAGAAAAAAGGTCCACATAGTTTTGTTTTTTTTCTAAAATAATTTCATTGTTGGAATTAGCATATTTCAATTCCATCTTAGAACAATTAATGATTTAGTTGTTGATGACAACACAATCAAATTTTCCACCCAAATTTTCTAGCATGGTCTTATTTTTCTTTCTATCTCTTCTATATAACATTTTCTTAGGATGAAAGTCAAGTGGATTTTTAAATTTTTTTCCTTGACTCTCAACCAATTCTTCAACATAAAAAAATTTAACCTCAACTTCAATAATGTAAGAATTTAAATTAAGAAGATTTAAGGTTCAAAAATCAATTTGCATAAAGTGCAAAAAACTTCTTTTTTCACTTTAAATGCAAATATCTCGCAATCTATGCAATCAAAGTTTCTAAATTTTTTTCCGCATACTTATTTACTAGTCTAGTACAAGATTGTATGCAAAATAGGCAAGTCAGAACAATAATTTTTAGAATATTTTTATTGTTTGCAATAGAAATTGTAGTTTTAAATTGTTGGCTTAATGAAAATAGGTCTTGCAGAGTTTAGGTACAAATGGAATGATTATCAAGTATTAGACAATTTTGGTAAGCTATTTTTTTATTTTAGATACTTTTAAATTTTACCCAATATAATTATTAGGCAAGCCCAAAAGCATTTGGTAATGACTTAAACTATCAATCCTACTATGAAAATGATGGTTGAGATGATGATAGGGTAATTTGTATCAGTTCCTTTTAAAATAATTGACCATGAACTATTTGCCTCAAGAATTTTCAAAATTTTACTCACGTCACTTGCTTAGATGGTCTTGACTTCAATTTTGGAGGCCCCCATATTTGAAAAAAAATTGTTTTGGAAGAAAATAATGTTGTCCACAAAATTATCTCCCTTGGACTTAAAATTTAAAGTGTAAAATTACACTCTTTTGGTCTTCTTGATTTTGAGGCTATTTTGCTTGATAATTTGCTTTTATAGCTTGTGGACTCTTGAGTAAAGAAGGTTGCTATCATGTAAACCTAAGATCTTGAATTCATGAGCTTAAGAGTCTAAGCACCTATATTATAGATACTTATTTTATAGGTACCTTCCATGGTTATAGGAAACCTATGTTATAAGTACCTATATTATAGATGCCTATGTTTTAAGCACTATTTATGGTTATAGGGTACCTATATTATAGGTAGATACATTATAGGCATCTTCAATGGTTGTTGAGTACCTACTTACACCTAGGCTCAAAGCTTGTAGGTTTGCATTTTTAAACTCACATTTTGGTGTTGTTGCTTATATAAAGAAGGTCTCAATAATTTTTAAACTTATAATGGATTGGAATGTGCTACAAAACATGACTTCTTCAACATTTTTGAAATTTTCATCAAGGAAAAAATAATATAAACACAACATCTAAGATATATCCATGCTTCAAAAAATCTATATTGATCTTAAAAAATAAATTCAAAGGCATTTGAGATCTAGGAATCCACTAAAAATATTCATTCTATTTTTGAAATTTGAAATATTCAATAATTATTAATATATATATCTTCCATTGTTTAGTAAAAAGATAGCAAAATAATTGATGTTTAAGACTTTGCAACTTTCCTCAAAAAGTAAATTTTAATTCATAAAAGAACATTGTGTTTTTAGGTCCAAAAATGCTTCAAGATACTTGCATCCAAAGGAAGGCTAAAATCTTCATCTACATTTATTTATTAACAAATCCATTTATAGAATCCTTTAGCAACTTGTTAGAGTACACCCTCCTAAAATTTCAAAGTATAAAAGTTTCACACATACAAGATCATGATGCTTGAATTTCAAAAGGAATTATTTTCAACTCTTCCCAAATGGTTAAAATTTCATCTTTCAAAATATTTATCTAGGAATGTATACATTCTAAAAATTTGTATTTTTTTAATAAGTTAAAGAAATAAATTGAAAACACATTTTAAAAAATCAAAAACAATACTCTGTATTTATTGATTTTGGTCATTGATTGTTGAACAAGCAATGTGACGTATAAAGCAAAATGGATACATGTGTGATTTGAATTCTAGATTCCAAACTCAATGATCAAAATCAATAAATGGAACAATTTAGTAGCACAAATCATGTAGAATTTTTAGTTGGACTTTTACGGTAGTATTTTTGTTGTGTTTGATTGTTCTTTTGGAATAGTTGGTAATTTGATTGTTAATTTTGTGGTGAAAGTGGGTGATTTGGCATGTTAGTTCACTAATTTGGGAGAGATTAGTAGTTGTAGTGCCAAGTTGGATTTGCAGGTTGGATGTGACAAAGTAACAATACTACCAACTATCAAGTTGGTCATTGCCAAGTTGGAAGCCAGTTGGCGTTGGTGGTTGTGGTTCCAATTCAGTAGTTTGTCTTGGTGGTTTGTTTGTCCAACTGCTAGCTTGCATCCTATTAGGCTATGATGTTCATTTTTATTTTTCACCTATTGTTGAGCATGTCCAATAAGAGTCTTGACCCAAATTGGTTGGGTATTTTTCATTATTTTGAGGAGTGTGATGTATGTAAGTATTGTGGTGAAATGTAGAGTTATAAATTGGTACTAATGTAGAGAGCAAAAAGCTAGTTGGATGTGAAAATCCATGACAAATTGTAATGGTGATTTGTTCACCAATTTGGAATATTAATTTTAAAATCTTCTTAGCTAAATTGGTCTTTGTAATGAGTATGGATGTTTGTGATTGTAAAAATTGTTTGAAATTGTGAAGGAATGATTTGTGAACTTAATTAGAGGTTATATATCACTAGAAGAAAAAGCAGGGTTTTGCGACTGCGGTTTGCGACTGGTTTGTAGTCGTATCGGACGTTTGCGACTTGGTGATATTCTGGAGTCCGCAGTCGCAGTGGACAAGTCGCATGAGTTGCACTGCAGTCGCGAGGTTGTTTGTCATTCGATAGGCAATGGAGAACTTCGTCGATGAACTACTGTGACGTGGTTGCTGATGTGGAAGTTATTTCACTTATTTGTGTGCAACTGGTTTGCGACTAATGTGCAACTGATTTGCGATTGACATACAATTGGTGTGCAACTAGTTTGCGATTGATGTGCAACTTGTTTGCGACTAGAGTGCAACTGGTTTGCGATTGACATACAATTGGTTTGCAATTGGTGTGCAACTAGTTTGCGATTGATGTGCAACTCGTTTGCGACTAGTGTGCAACTAGTTTGCGATTGACATACAACTGGTTTGCAACTAGTGTGCAACTAGTTTGCGATTGATGTGCAACTCGTTTGCGATTAATGTGCAACTGGACTGGTTTGCGATTGACATACAACTGGTTTGCAACTAGTTTGCGACTTGGTTATAATTTATAGAGTTGTAGATTATAGAAATCTACAAAGTGTAAAAATCTACAAAATATATAAATATTAGAATTTCACTATCAAAATTCATTACACAAGAATGCTATAACTTACCATTCTTATCTGTTCAAGCTGATGGTATTCTTGACAATCGATATGGGACAATTGAATCAATTTTCAGTCATGTTCTAGTTGCATTGCACTTGTTCTCTAGTTGCATTTGAATCGTTTTTTAGTTGCACTGTAGTCGGGCTCTAGTTGCATTATAGTTGATTCCTAGTTGCATTTGAGTCATTTCTAAGTTGCAATCTTCTAGTTTTTAGTTGCAGCCTGTAATCAGAGCGATTGCATTTTTCCACAGTGGACTCTACTTCGCGGATAGCTGTCCACATGGACAACTGCGATGAATACTGGATGTAGAATACCTCATGTCAGTTCTTCTGTTACAATATCGTAACTCTATTCTTCATTTTCCGACTACTTTGCGACTACAACTACATACACGTGAAATTTGGTGTAAATACAGAGGGCTACAGTCGCATCTCAGTTGTATAGGACACATAGTCGCATCTCAGTGGGTTGCAACGGACACGTTTTTCTTCTAGTGTATGTGTGTTTATGGTCGCTAAATGGTAGTTCAAGTTCGAATTAAGTTATAGTGTGAGTTGGTTGCGTGAGTCTTAATATAATGAATAAGTGTAAATTGTGATTTCAATATAAGAGTGCAGTGTTGTTATAGTAATGTTTTTGGCTATAAAATTCCAAGTTGGGTTATTGAATTTAAGTCAAGATATTCCAATTTTAGATATTGAACCTATTAGCATAGATTTCCTATGTGTCATTATTTTCCTTCTAGAAACCCTAAGCTGATTTGGAGGTTTTTAGTGGGATTGAGGGAGTACATATCATGCTTTAATTTTTTAACCATGTAGTCAAATGTTATGAAATTTGTTGTGCCTTGAAGCTACTCTTCATCCATATATTGTGTGAAAATTTCAAAGAAAAATAATGAAAATTCAAGTGAAAATTCCATTCATAAATGGATGATGAAAAATATTATATTACCAAAAAATATTACTTAGTCTTTTAGGGGTTAAAACTAACTTCAAATTTGTTACTTTGAATTGAAAGTCTAATTGAAAATAAAAATTTCATTGTAAGTTTCATTTGGAATATGCAAAGAGGAATGTAATTTGATCAATTGTATAGTTTGGTACTAAAAGTTTACAAACTGCCTTTTTGAGCCATTTGTACATTGTAGATTATAATTGGTATTTTTTGGTAAGCATAATTTTCACTTCATCCTGGCTTATGTAATTCCAATCAAGCATACCAAATTGCAGTCTCAAAAAAGTAAAATTCCATTTGGTCCATTTTTGAAGTTAGTTTTCATGATTTTATATATATTTTATTGAAAACAATTGGTGGTGAATTTCTTTTAATTTGATTGCATGTATACATAGGAAACATTTATATGCACATCTTTCATATTAAAAAAACACCCCCTTAAGTATCAAAAATATGATCAATTAAGAGTTCAATGTGAGGTGGCATATGCCTAAACTTTGTAAAATAGATATCTTTACAATTTTTGTAGGGTTTTGCCAAAATGGTTTCTATCCAAGCTATAACTTTTGGATTTTAAATCCAATGCCAAAAATAAATAAAGAACATTTCTAAATTTTTTTATTGTAATTGTATATCTTTTTTTTTTTTTTTAATCATTTGATATTAAAATTCAATTTCTCTAATTTGTCACACTTTCAAGGGAGGTGTTTTTAATATTGGGAAGTATCCAAACTTAATACACTAGAGCTATATATAGTTTCAATTTTTCCATAAGAAAATATTCCTTGAAATGCACCTCATGTTGAATGCAATAGTGCAAGAATTTATATTCTTGACCAGTAATAACTTGTATCCAAATTAGCCAAAATTGCCAAAATATGTATATGCTGTAAAGTTTTTGTTGTAGAATATTCAACAATTTATTGTATATTGAAGTTTTTAAATTATGGCATTTTAGTTCACACTTCTTCTTTTCATTTAAGCAATATAGTAGTTATGATCAAATTCTTTTCAAATATTTTATTAAATGGAAGAAATATGGATAATACACCATTTGAAAGTGTAAATAAATAATTAATTTAAGGTCATTCGCAAAAGGTATATTGCTATTAAAATTAATTCACCTACTATAGACCATGGTACATTGAGAACATTTGTAAGTGTAATTTTCAAGCAAATCAATTTAATCTCTAAAGTCCCAAGGCCTTTTTTCATTAAGAAAAGGACTCCAAACTACAATTTCTATTGCAAAGAGTCAAAACTCTAAAAATTGTTATTTATACCTATCTAACCTTTAAATCTTTCACTAAACTAGTATAAGAATGTGAGGAAGAAATTTCATAAACTTTGATTGCATAGATTGCAATATATTTGTATTTAAAGTGAAGAAAATAAGTTTTTTGCACCTTACTCAAATAGATTTTTGGGCTTTGAATCTTCTTAACTTAAATTATTTGCACTATTAAGGTCGAGGTTTAAATTTTTATATTAAAGAATTGAATTGAGAGTTGGGGAAATAAAACCCACTTGATTTTCATTCTAAGAAAAAATGTCATGTGGAAGAGACAGAAGGAAAATGTAAATCATTAATTATTCGAGATGGAATTGGAATAAACTAATTCTAATGGTAAGATTGTCCTAACAAACAAAGAAACTATATGGAATTTTGTTTTTGGAAAAATGAATTCTATAATTTATTTTTTTAAGAAAATGCTATAAGTGCTTGCAAAACAAGAAGCTCTATAATTTTCACATCACTAATCCAAATAGAATGAATCAACGCTTTCTATATAGAAAAATAATACTATATTAGCAAAAGAATTTTAAAAATTAATTTCAATTTTTTCAATTTTTTTCTTACTTGCCAAAAAGCTTTTGGGGCTTAGGATGGTATAACTTTTGCTCTTGAGCACTAATTGATATAAAAAAAAATTGGTCCTATAAACCTAATGCATTCTTCTAACTTTAAAAAAAAATTTAGAAAATCGTGTCAAAAATTGAGGTTACAAAACCCTTGTTTGAAATCTCAAATGTCCCTTGAGAGGACTTTGAAAATTTAGGGGCTAAATAAATATATAGGAAAATATAAAATGTCATCAACAAATTCATATTATAGAAGATGAAGAGTAATATTGGTCTTAAGATCATCATGAATAAAGAATCATTTGATAATAGGGTTCACTCATCTTAGAAACACTTCTTATTTTGAAATAGATTTGCAATCAACTTTGTACCATAATGCCAACTAACCCTATGATACTCGCATTCAATTTTGCAATGATTCTAAAGGCATCCAAGAAGATGCAATAAATGAAATCAATAACTAGGATAGAATGTGGCTGTACATGATTACATGAGATACAAGGCAATGACTTTGGGGATTAAAAAACATTAGCCTAAATAAAAAAAGCCCTTCATTTGCTTAACTTTATAAAAATTTATTATATAGAAGTTAGATTTTCCATATAAAATAAAATTATTAGGTGAAATTTGTTCAGCTACCATGATGGTAGGAAAGAACCAGTTTTTAAAATATACTAAAATTGCAATTTGACAATTTTGTGTCCTTTCTAATCTTTACACTACTTTCAAAGGCTATTACCTCCAAAAGACAACCTTCCAAAGATAAGCCATAGATCTTGATAAGTTTTGACCATGACTTCTTGTCTTTAATATAAAGAGTCTAACTTTAGTTATTAAATACCTAAAGTATTAATAAGATATTAATAATATAGTATACATTTCTAAATATGTCAAGAACTGAAGATGAAATTACAAATTTAGATTTGAAGAATAATGTAATGATGACTTTCAAACAAATGATTCATTAGAAGAAAACCTTGTTGCTCTTAACACAATTGACATGACGTTTGTTTTTTCTATATTATAAAAACATCAATTTCAAAGCAAATTTTGCATTGAAATTGATGTTTTTATGTTACAAAAATGGAAATGTCATGTAGATTGTGTTGAGAGCAACATGTTTTTTTAGTGATTGAACCTACCATAATACTAACGAATGTTGAAAAATGAAATTTAAAATAAAAATTCAAAATTATTTCTAAAATTTTAATATAAATTGAGTATTAGTGATTTTTTACAATAATTTATTTCAATCAAATTTTATAATATAAAATTCTAACCATTGTGATTTTTAATGATATTGATCAATGTTACTTGTTTTTTGAATTTGTATCAACAATATTAGTTTTTGAATTGGATATTTAGTTTTTGAAGTGATACCCATTTGTATTTTGAGTGGTAAAATGTTTTTGGAAAATACATCTCTCACTATTAGAAATAGGGTCATTTATCAATAAAAAAATCCACCTTTGACTATTAATTAGGGAAGATTCTTAAATCACTCTCTTACTTTGGCAAAGTAATAAGTGGTCAATTAACATAATATGTATAGGTGTTGTTATACCCCCTTCACGGTAGTTGACATGCATGTCTTATTTTGTTTGTGAAAAGTTTTGCCAAATCAACAAGATGGTGATGTAGAATTATTGAGGCAAATGATAGAAATACTTAGATAGTTTATAACTTGTAAAAATAAAGGACCAAAAGCTTATGTGAGCGTAATTTATATAATAGGCTTCGATTGAAAAATCTTCTTTCATTCCCCCTAATAACTTTTTTTGACTATAAAACCAAGTTTTGAACTTTACCTTGATGTTTCAACAAAATATTATAGATTTTAGCTGATGATATATGCTTGTAAAATTTGGTCTTTTACAACTTTGTTGCTTGGAATAACTTGTCTAAAACCACATAGCAATTAATAATGAATTGTTTATGGATGATGGCTGGAATAACTCATCCAAAATGACTTGTTTGTGAAAAAACAAATTGTTTTTGGACAAAATAAGTTGTTTATGACCACAATTGCATATAGATGTAGAACTATATAGTAGAGTTTTAAAGGATTTGATGATATATTTTTAGAGTTCATATTCTTTTTTTTTCTTAAAATCCCCTTTTTTGATTATACAATAATTTTTTTTTGGTTTAATCTTAATGTTTGAATAATGAAGTTTTGTGGCTTTTGTCTCAATGATTTATCAAAGTTACTCAATGCAATTAAAAAATTAAAAAATAAAACATTGAAGGTCTTTACAACAACTACAAAATTTACCAATACTTGTCTTGCTTTAAAAAATGTCTATTATAGTTGTAAAGCTTTAAAAGGCATTAGAAGAGAAGTTAAAAACTACATGAGTCTAACCTATACAACGTAGTTTATTCTTCAAAGTTCATAATTATATAATTTTAGAAGTAATATAGACCTAAAAAATCATATATAGTACATTAACGGAACATCCTTGAAATCTTTTTGAATAATTTTATTTTAAATGAATTCCTTATTGAGAGACATAAAATACCCCTTGGACTCAAGTATATGTTTAAAACTACATGTATTTGACCTCTCCAAGTTATGAGGGAAAAATCATGAAACCTCGTAATATTTTCAACCCTATGCAACAATAAATTTGGTTTGAAATGAAAGATTAATAAAAGAGGGAAAAATCCATTTGACAATCCTCTAAACTTATAACAAGGGACATGGTATGGAAAAAACAAAGGAATTGCAAGTAAAACACATCCATCACTTGATAAATCAAATTACAGAGAATTGCATCCTAATTGTGAAGAAATAAATCTAAATTTAAAGATAGAAGGGACATAGCTATCATCTAATAGATTCAGTGGAGAGAAGTTGGCATTCATCAATAGAGGATTTGCCTCTATTTCTTGAATATTAGATTGCCTTCAATGGATTGAAGATGGTGGAATCAAAATGGATTTTGGTAGCACCTTCTTATGGCTCAAGCAATTTTTGATGCCTTCTATGAGTCAAAGAGCTTCCTCTTTGAAGCCTCATATGTCTTTTCTTGCTTCCATTGAGTAAGTTGGCATCTCAAATGCAACATTTCTTCTTCCTTGACAAGCTAGACTTACTTCTATATTTGGTAGAATATGACATTATTTGATGACAAATTTGTAGTGGCTTTCTTTTTATAATGAGTTCATTTCCCAAATGCTCCCAAATGTTGCCTATTATTTGCACTTGAATCATGTAAGACATGCAAGAAATTAAATCACAATTGAAGCTTTTTGCTAGAAAAAAAGTTCTTCTTTCTCGTGGTATTTGGTCAATTAAACTATCATGATATTTGATTGGGGCCTATATTGGGAATCCAAAGTCAATGAGAAAAGGATAAATTTGCTTTGGGTGCACAATTATGGTTTGGGCATGTCTTTGTTTGGATTTCTTGCTATAAAACATGTGTTAGAGTATCCAAAGTTATCACACCTGCCTCAAACATTGGCCTTCCTAGCAAAAATGTTAGTTGTTGTTGACTAGTAGAATGATAGTCTTTGAGTATCAAAAAATAATGTTAGAGTGTAGTGCACGAGGCTCACATCAGCATCATGTTAGTACCAACATGAGCCTTAGGCACCATGCTCTAGCACTATTCTTTTGTGTACAAAGACCATTCTTTCTACTAGTGGCCTTATATCCCATTCCATGTTGATGATGCTCTAAAGACCTCAAAAATATCCCTTATGAAAACAGTGTGAATACAATTTTTAAATTTTTTTTGGAAAATTAATACAATATAATGATAGGTCAGCTTGCACTAATTTTTAATAGTGAGACATGGGAATTAGTGTTACATGGACACACGCAATGGGATAAATGAGAGTAAAGATTTGTATTATCCACTTCGGGTCCTTGTCCCCACGGAAAACGGCGCTCTGGTACCGAGG
Source organism: Climacium dendroides (assembly GCA_950106755.1). Lineage (NCBI taxonomy): Eukaryota > Viridiplantae > Streptophyta > Bryopsida > Hypnales > Climaciaceae > Climacium > Climacium dendroides. The sequence continues at coordinate 2,806,612 of OX467092.1, forward strand.
CAACAGGGCTTGGACGTCATTTCCAAGTCCCTGGATGCGCCGTTTTGTGTGGTCTGGTACCGAGGCAAAATTAGGGTTTCGTGCTCAGGCACAAAGTCCCAGCTAGGGTTCTTTATCCGCCCTCTTTCACCTTCGCAGCGTCGCGACATCGTCTGTCTTGGTCGTTCAATTCTTCTTCAACTATGAGGTTTGTATTGCTCTCGTAGAGCGCTTCAAAAGCGCATTCTCCTGTTGAGGTCTTGGATGCTGGTTTCCATGGATTTCTCGTCGCGCGGTTCACCCAGCCGCGGGCGGAGAGCAGCGATGCTGCCGCTCTCCCCAAATGGGTACCCGGGTGTCAATCCGGGGGAGTGATCTCCTCTTTGATGGTTTATTCTGTTGAAGAGGGGTGAGCTTCGTCTCGTCTTTGTCTTATCAAGGTATGCCTATATTTGTCTCCATGGTGAGGTTATATTGGGTTTCGTGTGTTGTAGGGTTTAGGGTTTAACGGTAGTGTGATTTTGTGTTCTGTGCTGCAGTAAGCTTCAGAGCGATGTCCTCCGGGATGCCATATCCCAGATCGTTGCGGGTGCTAAGGAGAAGAACCGCAAGTTTACGGAGACTGTGGAACTTCAGATTGGTCTGAAGAACTACGACCCCCAGAAAGACAAACGTTTCAGTGGCTCTGTGAAGTTGCCCCATATTCCTCGTCCCAAGATGAGGGTGTGTATGCTGGGTGATGCCCAGCACGTGGAGGAGGTACTTGTTTTGACTATTTATATGCAATCGCTCCCTAATGCCCTGCTGAAAGGTCGCAGGATTTCATAACAACGGTTAACGCAACTCAGTATTATTCTTATTATAAGTTGATCCCCTATTTTTTGGGGGGCTTCCCAATGTTTAGACGATTTCCACGCATTACAGCATGGATTATTTGATGCATGTTACTAACACCGATGCCAGCTTCTTTTCAGCATGTGTACAACCTAAGAAATAATCTCTAGCATCTATATCATAGCTAAGGTGTATTAGGGCTGCTTTTGGGTACAGTTACTTGAACATGGTTATGTATGACCCATCCTCATTCTTATTGATGAATTTATTATTTAACATGAACAGGCGAACAAGGTCGGCATGGAATACATGGATGTCGAGAGCCTGAAGAAGATGAACAAGAATAAGAAGCTGGTGAAGAAGCTGGCCAAGAAATACCATGCTTTTTTGGCATCTGAGTCTGTTATCAAGCAGATTCCCAGGTTGCTTGGTCCTGGATTGAACAAGGCAGGAAAGTTTCCTGCTCTTGTGTCGCACCAGGAGTCTCTGGAGGCTAAGATGATGGAGACCAAGGCGATGGTTAAGTTTCAGTTGAAGAAGGTTCTGTGCATGGGTGTGGCCATCGGGAACTGTGAGATGGAAGAGAAACAGATCTTCCAGAATACGCAAATGAGCGTCAACTTTCTTGTGTCTTTGCTGAAGAAGAACTGGCAAAACGTAAGTTGTATCAACTTGTGAATTTTCCATTGATGGACATGATCATTCTAGCCTCGTTGAGAGTTCGTGCATAACTTTGTTTTGCAGGAAAATTTGTCCATGAAGATTTGTCGTCTGACCTTCCCGCTCGATTTGTTCGCAGGTTCGTGTGCTGTATCTGAAGACTACCATGGGATCTCCTGTCCGTATCTACTAGGCATTCAGTATGTTATACGGAGTAGCCCTTCATGAACTTTGCGAACCAGCAACTGGAACTTCTGGAGATCTCTTTTTTTAATTCCATTTACTTTAACTGGAACAACTGGAATGCCAGTACATGTATTGTACAAAGTTCATTTTGTATTTTAATCCTTGTTACATACTCGTGGATGATTCTGCCTCTTTACCAGTTCTGCCTCTTTTACCAATCTGCATATTGCACATTCATCTTTTATTGTTTGAAGTTTGTTAGTCCTCTATGTGGTCCACGATGTCCAAATATTAAGTTTAGATGACCAGATTTTTGTGGTAGTTATTATTGTGTTTCAGCGTACCTAATTCTAGATGGTGGATGGTAATGGGACATTTTATATATGGATAAACATTGATTGAACCTCAATAAGTAGGTTAACCATGACTCAAGGAGCTTATAGGAGGAAGTTGTCTAAATGAAAAGTTGCACAAAAGCAGATTTGCAAGAATGCACTATTTGTTGTAGATTACAAATAGGAAAGTAACCCAACTACCGATATTGGAAATCATTGTAAAACATACTTCTTTGTGCTTACTCTAAAACTATAAAATACTCTTGCTCTTACATCTAACCACTGTAGATTCTAGCTAGAATCTACATGTTCTAAGCAACATGTAGTGGAACTATAGAATATTTACAAAGAAAAGTATTGAAAATTTAACCATACAAATGTTAAATAACACTATCATAAGAATTTACAAATAGTAAGATGGATGAAAAATCTAAGATTGAATGTATATGTGGGATATATTTTGCATTCATGAATCCATTATTTAAATTTTGAACACCTTCTATATCTAGGTAATATGTAGACCATCATTGTATAATACTCAAAACTAAGACATTGTTGTTGAATACAGGATAAAATGTCATTTCACATTTGGTGACCGGAAACAAAAGTTATGACCAAATAAGCTCAAAATAGGGGATGGGGGGTAGTCCGGGCAGCGAAAAAAAATTCGTAAATTTTTAAATTTTTTTTAAATTTTTTTTCTCTCTTGTAGATTATATTTTTGTCTACATGGGTAGCTTTGATTCATTCCATTTGGACTTATTATGAGAAAGTTATGGACAATCTTGTTTTTCAGGTAGTTAAAGCATCTTCCTGAAAAAATAACTTATAGAATTCATTTCTGAATGCAATTTTTACAATTTTTGTGAAAATAAGAAATTTACATGATTTTGTTTGCTTGCTAGAACAATCTCACCATTGGGATTAATGCATTTTAATTTCATATTAAAGATATTAATAATTTAGATTTCCTTCATTCTCATACCTACTTCTACTTAACAATTTTTTTAAGGGTGAAAATTAAGTTTTTTTTTTGAAATTTTTTTCCCCTAAACTCTCAACTCAATTTCCCACAATAAGGATTTAAAGCTCAAAACTTTGTAGTGCAAAAAATTGAAGTTAAAAAAGTTCAAAGTCAAATAATCCAGTCCCGCAAGGTGCTGAAAAAATTGTTTTTTTTCACTTTAAACGCAAATAACTTTTAATCTATGTGGTCAAAATTTTTGAAATTTTTTCCACACATTTTCATACTAGTAAGGTATAAGATCCTATGATTGGATGTGCAAGAAAAAATAATTTTCAAATTTTTTTCTCTTTGCTACAGAAATGGCAGTTTTAAGTGTTTTTTGGCAGAAATAAGACCTTGGTCCATTACGGGTTAACATGTCTTTCAATCAAGTGTAGCACCCTTATGTTCCAAAATAATTAATTAATAAATTACCACAATATAAATAAAATAAAAATAAAGTGGATTTGACAATATAATCCCCCTTTCTCAATGGATGAAATCAGTAAATTGCTTCAAAATCTTAGCACAATCACATTTCTTTTAAAATGAATGTATATACTTCAAATTAATAATGGATTTTTCATCTACATTTACACATTTCATCTATGTTTATATATATAAATAAGTTAGGCACTCTCAAGTGTAGCATTGATCCTAAACCACCATCATCACTGTGTTTGCATCTTCCAAATCATATTCTTATGTGGAAGCCTGCTTTGGTTGTTCATGACTTTTGTATACGGTTTCCAAATCAAGGCTCTTTTTTGGCTTTCTAGTGCCAGATTGCACCAAAAAAATTAATTTGGCTAATTTTGAACTAAAAGAATCTTAGATGAAATTTCCAAATTGTAAATGAAAACCAAATTATACACATGGGATATGTGCTAATGTGATATTTTCATCCAATATGTGGATGACTGTTGAAATTTGGAGCACCACCATAACATTCTATATCGCCACTTTGGTAGTTTTTAAGAAAAGGAAAAAAACAACCAAAACCCTAATCCAAATACCATGTTTTTTGGTGCATTGGAACCTCCTTTCACTTGTCAACAAGAAAGTAAAAACACTTCATAAGTCTAAAAATAGAAACTAGATACAATGGCGAAAAGTGGTAGTTTTTTGGGTGCCCTTCTCACATTAAAAGTAGGGCCTGCTCATTTTGCCACTTTCACGACTCTCTTAGGGTGCAGAATCTACAATCGAGTTACCAAGTCCCATTTTGGCTTCAGAATTGGCCAGTATATACGTATTTTCGTACAAAATGAGCAAGCCCTGCTTTTAACGCGTGAGAGCGGACAGGGTTGCTGCTTGCTTGTTCTGCCCCGTGCGCAACATACAAGTCTCATCCTGCAAGGCTCGCCCTGCAGCCGCTTGCGGGTGAGAACAAGCAGGTTCTCTAGTACGTGAAGATCGCTTTCTGCTCTTCCCCAAAGAAATGAAAAAACTTTTTCCGAAACAAACTGTAGGAGCGGAGATGCTGCTTGTGGATTCATCAACAGTAAACTTGAAAGTTGGAATGCAATCTCACTGCAATTCTGATGACCAAATACAGTACTGTGCATCCCGGTACAGTACTGTGCATCCCATCCAAACTTCTGGTCAGGAATGAAGCTGGAAATTCAAGGTACAGTTGAACTGACGAATGGATAGTTCCTGTTGGGTTGAAAAACTCATGGGCTGAAAAAAATTGAAAAAAAATTGAAAAAAGTGTCATGTGAGAGGTCCACTTTTCGCCCAACTGGAGCTCCAGGGGAGATAAGGCTCCCTTGCTTGTATGTCCGTGAGGCAGTCGGTCCTTTCATTCTATGCCACTAGCTACCCATCCTCGGCTTACCAATGGAGTCCTTCCTTTTCTTCTGGTTGTAGCCTACAACTTTAGGACCTATCAGCAAATGAGAGATACAGGTCCTCAAGTTATAGGAAGCTACAAGGATTGCCATGGTGACTTAATTGCGACACAAAATAGGATGGCAACAACGGAATATTAGTAACATGTCACATGATTAGGGTGCCTTTGAAAATTGAAGGTAAGAAATTTTGTTAGTGTCATGGAACTATTTGTATCACTTGGTAACCAATGATGCTAGTGTGTGAGCATGTAAATCTTGAGCATATGTATAAGTAGATATTCTACAATTGTTGAAGGTACTGAAGATTTTTCAAAGTTTAACTTAGTGAATTTCAAAAACCATATTCTAATTTTGATGTGCATTCAAAAGCCACTCTCTATATGCCACAATGTATCAATAGTGTTTGTTTCAAATGTATTGACTTGATACATAATGGCTACCAAGTGAGGGATGCCATTATGTGAACATAGGAGGATGAATTGATGAGCTTAGAAGACTACACACTTTTGTAATAGGTGTCTATGTAATAGAAACCTTCCATGATTATAGCATAACTATATATTATAGATACCCACATTGCTTCATGGGAAAAAATGGATCTTGTAATCAACCAATTCTAATGCCCCTTGAAAATTACTAAGATGCCAAAACCTTCACAAAAATTTAATAATGAACATTTTTGTAGTTTCCAATTGTACCTTATTTCCACACAAGATATACAAAAATAGATTCAACTTAGGCTCTGGACAAGGGCCTTTCTCCTAGTCTTGCTCGCTTGTGAGTTGTATTTTTTCTTCACGATTCTTAATGCAATATGGTCTCCCTCTTGCTTCAAAAATAAATATAAAAATCCCAATATAGAAACTTACCATCCCTACACAAATACATGGCCATTCACCCATCCGTCCATCGCCATGGCCATGCCATGCAATGCCCTATCCGTTCCGGGGACGCAATAACCAGAATCCTTCGCCTCCGCCGGAGGAATCCCCCCATCACGCTCTCCACCCCTCGCAAATCCATCCCTCTCTCCTCTCAATACAGTATTGCCGCTAACCTTTACTTGGTCGTCCAAATCCAACACCGCATCTCCCGCACCCACATTGCCAAATCACCATCTCCCTCTTCTCGGGGTTCCCAGATTCACACATTTCAATCGCTCTCCCGAGTGTCCCGTCGCCCGATTCAAGATTCGCAAGCTCAGATTCGACACAGATCCACCGAAACAGGGCTTCGCAATTCGGCTCGGATTTTGCCTTTGAGGTTCCGATTCTGGCTTTGGGCTTCGGATTTGGGGATTTGGGGGTTCGGATTTTGGTGGGTTTGTGAGGACGACATTGTGGCACAGCAGCTCGGAGTCGAGTTGCCAGCCATGAGGAGGGCGGTGTCGCAGCAGCTCGGGGCGGTCGTGCGCCGGTCGCTAGGGCAGCAGAGCAGCAATGCTGTGCTACAGACGTCGCGACGTTCCTACGCGGACGAGGCTGGGGGTGAGCTGAAGAAGACTATGCTGTACGACTACCACGTGGAGAATGGTGGAAAGATGGTGCCGTTCGCAGGGTGGTCGATGCCCATTCAGTACAAAGACTCTATCATGGAGTCCACCACCAATTGCCGCTCGCACGGGAGCTTGTTCGACGTCTCGCACATGTGTGGCTTGAGTCTGAAAGGACCGGATGCGATAGATTTCTTGGAGAAGCTCGTGGTCGCTGATATCAAGGGGTTGGCGCCGGGGACGGGGACGCTCTCGGTGTTTACTAACGAGACGGGAGGGGTTATTGATGATACAGTCATTACCAAGGTGTGATTTATGCTCAACCCTCTTTCGTTTGCCCTTCCTTCTCTGGTAGAATGTTTCTTGCATAGTTGCTACACTTTCAGTGAATGTAGCACGGTTCTCTCACATTCAGAACGCCATTGAAAATAGGTGGGACGAGTGTAAAGAGATTGGAGTGTATTATGTGTTTGTGTATGCTCCCTGGTGTTGTAATTGTGGAATTGGTGGAGTGTATGACGTAGTGTCGGTGCTTCATAGAATTGTAATTGTGGAAGTGGTGGTGCTATTGACAACACTGTCGTTACCAAAGTGACACGCTGTCGCACCTCTTTTTTATGCCCTTCTTTATTAGAATATCCTGCATCCTTGCTACACTGTTATTTAATGTCGCATACTCAAAGTATGACATAGTGAAAATGTTGAGACAAGATTAAGGCCTTGAGAGTGATTTGTGTTTGTTGTTGTTTCCTAGGATTTCAATTGTGGAATTGGTGGTGTTATTGACGACAGTCATTAAACGTCTTTGCTGTGACCTTTGGGATGATATTCTAGAATGCATTGCCACACTATCATTGAATGGAGCACACTCCTCACACTACCTTACAGAAAAAGTTGGGACCCTAGGTAGTAAGGTGGTAAGGTTTGAGTGTATCCGGAATTTTGGTGCCAACCTTTTGTAGAATTTCAATTGTGACACTTATTTTTAATTGGTGTTTTAAGTAAACATCCACTTAAACCTCTTAATAATGACCTACTTTAAGATGGGATTATTGAATATCCTCCACCTTTGCCACATTATGGGTGATTGCCACACTCTTGTTCCACTATATTCTATTGAACAAGGTGGTAAGATTTAAAGAGGTTTGAGCTTATCCCCAATTCTTGGTGCAGGGTTGGTGTATTTCAGGATTTGAATTGTGGAAGTTAACTTTGTTGTTGTTATTATATCAGGTTACGGATGATCATATTTACTTGGTGGTCAATGCGGGCTGTCGGGATAAGGATTTAGCGCACTTAGGGAAGCATTTGAAGCCGTTCCAGGATGCAGGGAAAGCTGTGGGATGGCACATTCATGACGAGCGGTCTTTATTGGCGTTGCAAGGTCCTCTATCTGGCGAAGTATTGCAGGCTCTTACCAAAGAAGATCTCAGCAAGATGTACTTTAGTGATTTTAAGATCATGGACATCAATGGGTCGGAGTGTTTCCTTACTCGTACAGGGTATGTGTTCTTGTTCCTCACGTAAAAAAATGGTCATCTTCTTCTTGTTCTTCATGTGAATAGAGTTCTTTGAAGCTTGCTGCTATCCATTAACTTATTACTGAATCTATGTGAGAATTTTTGAAGCTTGAAACTGATTGTTTTGAAGGTTTGATAACTGAAATTTTCGTTTTGTTTGTGGATGCAGTTACACTGGCGAAGACGGGTTTGAGATCTCAGTCCCGGACGAAGCCGCCCTAGACTTAGCCAAGGCCATCATCGAGAAAGGAAAAGGAGGTGTTCGGCTGACAGGTCTGGGAGCTCGCGACAGTCTGCGCCTAGAAGCCGGTCTGTGCTTATACGGCAACGACCTGGAGCAGCACATTTCCCCCATTGAGGCCGGCCTGGCCTGGACCGTCGGCAAGAGACGGCGTGCAGAGGCCAACTTCCTGGGAGCCGAAACCATTTTAAAGCAAATCAAGGACGGGGTGACCCGGCGCAGGTAGGTGTCCCAAAGTTGCTAAAAACACTCCTAAATGTGCTAAAATTTCAAATTTAACACTGTTGTTCCCATTTTTGTAGCGAGAGAAAAGTATTGGTAGACAATTAGCTAAATTTAGGCACATATTTGTATCACTGGGCGCAGGGTGGGCTTCATCTCCACCGGTGCCCCTGCACGGGCGCACAGTGAGATTCTGGACCTGGAAGGGAAGAACATCGGTGAGATCACGAGTGGTGGCTTCAGCCCCTGCTTGAAGAAAAACATCTCCATAGGCTACATTGCCACTGGCCATCACAAAAATAACAACAAAGTGAAGGTGACTGTTAGGTCCAAGGCGTATGATGCCACGGTGACGAAGATGCCGTTTGTGCCGGCCAAGTATTACAAGGCGCCCTAAACTCCTGTGGCCAGCTGATTTGCAGGGAAGCCAAAGTATTGACCACGGCAGTTGACGACTGAAGGCTTCTTCTCATGCTTGGAGATGAAAAGCGGTGTTGGCAAATGTACATAGGTCTTGAAAATGCACATAATTAAAAATCAATATGCACTGCTTTTGCAGCTGGATTGTTCTACCGGGAATAGGTTGACGAAAGAGAGGTCTTTGTGTGCTGTTCATCCAATCTTCAGATTACCAAGTTAACTGACAACTGCATTGCGAACGGGAGAACAATCCAGGGCAATTGATACACAAGGAAGAACAGACGTCAAGTTACCCCGTAGGAGTAGCAAACTCAGAGTGGGTAGACGAGAAAAGCATACCGACGTTTACTGCGCAACAGCGTTCACAGAACTGGCTAAAATTCACCCCATTGCTACTTAAAATTTCCAGTAGCTAAATGTACATTGGAGAAAATTCTTGAAAAAATTACATTTTAGCAACCACTGCAACAAACAACAGAATTTGATAGCCAATTTGCAACTTCCTCTACATTGGAATTAGCATCTATTTAGTCACTTTTGTGTTTTAGTACTCCCAATAATCCTTTACAACTTGCAAAGTCCTTTCTTTTCTATTTTTTTAATACTACTCACTCAAGGTAGCCAAAGTTGATGCCTATTTGTCTTGAAAGTAGTCTATTGCACTAAATTCCATGAACTAGTTTTGGGATCACTATTGCACAAGTTTGAAAACAGCTTGAATACTATCAATTTGATGAAGGCAAGGCAAAAATGATGAAAGAATTGAGAAACGATTGTTTAAAATCATCCATACTAAATCATCTATACTACTACTTATCAACTAAATTGAACAATATGTGTGGCCCTAGAGAATCACCTACAAAATCATATATTGAAGAAAGTTGAATCTATTATAAAGATTTTTTTTATATTAATAGTCTTTATTTTTTAAATATTGAAAATAACTATATAAGTGCAACAATGTAGATTACTTTTAAACTATTTGTAATAAATGCTTAATGTCTAAATCTTTTTGGACAAGGTAGAATCTCTGCAATGTCCTTTTGTAGATAGGTAGAGGTTGGAGTATTATCTAGTATAGGGTCAATTGTAGAATCCTTCATTTCTTGAATTAAAATTTGTGTGTTTAAAAGATAGATCCTTCTAATCATCACCATGTAAGTTGAATGTTATTTTGAACTGATAAGCTTAAAATGATGATAGTTCACTAAAAAATATTGGCTTTTAACATTTTTGTACTTGTGTTTTGGTTAACATGCTTTCTATTGGGCTACAATCAATGTTGTAGATATTAAATAATACTTTGTAATGTTCAAGGCATGGTTCAATTCCATATTTATTAGAAAATGTTTACTTCTTCCTAACCTACTTTCATACAAAGTGTTGGATTTATTTGGGGTTTTGAAATCCTAGAGTAATTGCAAAATCTTTATATCCAACAAAGTATAATAAAATGGTTTTTTTTTTGGATATTAATTCTTTGATATATTTAATAATTCATTAGTATAAAAACTATGTTTTTCTTCCATTTTTAAAAAGATGGCTGAATAATAAGGAGCCATTTGAATTTACGATGTACAATGCTATTTAGTTGTTTGTTTTATTTGACATTATGAGATCTAAGAAACAGTAAATCCCTTAGCAACATTCTTGATACTGTTAAAAAGTTCTTTGCAAGAAGGGGGGTATGGACTCTGTTTTGTGGCATTTGAACCTACAGTGTGAAAGTTATTGAATTTCAAACTATCTTTAATTTTGAAAAACCTACAAAATTGTACTTAAGAAAGTCCTCATGTCACACACTCAAAAGTGCTAAAAGAAACTTGAAACTTGATTGAAAATTTGGTGCTTAAATTTCTACCTAGGAGCTTCACTCTTATACTTTTAGCACGCCTTGCATCTAAACAAATAGAAATCCACAATCAATTAACCCCTAAGGGATTTTGACTATGTTTTAACCAAAAATGCTCCAAATTGCCATCTCTAGTACAAGTACCAAATTTTTGAAAAAAAAATCATTTTTGATATATCTAACCATAGGATCTTATATTAATTTGGTTTGAGAATATGTAGAAAAATTTTCAGAAATTTTCATGGTGTAAATTGCAAGATATTAGCGTTTGAAGTAGCAAAAATCCTTTTTTTGTCCCTGTGAAAACCCGCGCAGCTGCACTTCTTAAGGTCAAATCATTATGAAAAGATGTCCAAAATGGTGGTTACTATTTGGATTCATTCTTCAAGGCAAGTTAGCTACATGCTTGAAAATTTTCAAATCATGTTGGAATTGTACAACATATAGGAAAAAAATAGAAAGTAGAAAGAAATAAAAAAATGATTCAAAATACAAAATTGTTAACAATTTATTTATGAAATTGAAAAATGTCAATCCCAATGGTTGTAATGTTTTAATAAACAGTATACATCCAAATATTTATTTTATTTCAAAAATATTAAAAATTGAATTAAATAAAGGACTTTGAAGTTTACTTTAGAGTAGAGATTCCATAACTATCTTCAAACTATCCACAACTAAAACTCCTTATAACTTTCATTTCATTAATCAAAATTGAATGATTTAAAAATATTCATGTATAAATAAATCTAGAAAATCAATTTCAAATTTTTATTTTTTTTAAAAATGATTTAAATTTACTTTTTTTCTATCCAAACTACTCGCTAAACAAAGAAAACTACATATCATACAATAACTTTTTAACAATATAGTCAAAAGCTATGAAAATTGTTGGGCTAAAGCTACTCCTTAGGCACATGTTGTGTAAAAATTTCAATGAAAAAAAAAAAAAAAAAATTCCATTTGTAGTGAATTGCCCAAAATTGCTATGTAGCCAAAAAAACGCCGTTTGATCCTTTAGGGGTTAACATGGTTGTGGAGTCTTTACCGTAGATCGGTGTTTATTCATGCATATTTGGTTTTCAGTTCTTGTAGCCAAGTGCCAAGTTTAGGGTATTCTGAAGGCTATAGCTGGAAGGCAACATGTGCCACATTAATGACATGGGTTCTAGAAGGAAAATGAAGAGGATAAACAAAGAGACATTGTTTTGAAACGATTGCAACCCTAGCTGCAGCTACAATGCATTGAATCATTTTGAGAGCACTGGAGGGTTGGGACAGCGGAGATAGTCAACAACTCTACACATGCTGAAGCAAAAGAAGGATGATCATGACCTGGTTGATGAATCCGTGAGTTATCCTTCGCAAGGAAGTGTTTCACTTGCAAACTCTTGGCCTTCTTCAAGCCAGACAGCAGCGCCTTATGCTTGGCCAACCCCGAAGAAATTCCAGCTCCGAGAACCCTATTCTCTTCCTCCACCCTTTGCTGTTCCTGAGCCCCCATGCGCTGCCGGTTTCCTGGAAGCACCCAGGGAGTTTGAGGTATCCTACATTTCACGCCATGGTTTATGATGCTCCATCACTTCACACTCTGAACCATAGCTCTGTCGATAGTCTCCATGAATGCATATCCTGAAGCTCCATATCTGGGGTATGTTCAATTCCATGTCACGTCAATAGCCTTCGTGTCGGAAGAGCAACCTGCATGTTACATTGTGATTGCCTAGGAAGCATACTGTAAAGATCAGGCGAGGCACCAAAAACAGGATTGCAGGACCCGATGTCTTGATTTCTGGCCACATCAATGAATTCATCGACCCTAAACGACAGAGCGTCAATCCTACCCTCGCTCTGATGATTCCAAACTCTCTCTACAGGCAATAAATGCTTTGTACTCGAACTTCTCTTGCAAGCTTCTTAATAATCTTTGCAGGTAGACACCTCTAAATGTGGTCATAAAGAGAGGGCAACGACAATTGGCAGCTGTCGTTAATGAAATAAACATGTCAATTCGTCACTGACATATCCTGAAAATCTCTCCATAAAATTCAACAACAAAAATTCGCACCCTGATGAATCTTTGAATTTCACCTTCGACCTCTTTCCAGATCCACTAGCAACACCAAAGGTTCAACTTGGCAATCAATATGCACTGCTTTTGCAGCTGGACTATTCTACCGGGAATAGGTTCAGGAAAGAGAGGTCTTTGTGTGCTGTTCATCCAATCTTCAGATTACCAAGTTAACTGACAACTGCATTGCGAACGGGAGAACAATCCAGAGCAATTGATACACAAGGAAGAACAGACGTCAAGTTACCCCATAGGAGTAGCAAACTCAGAGTGGATAGACGAGAAAAGCATACTGACGTTTACTGCGCAAGCTTGAAAATAGCTTGAATACAACCAATTCGATGAGGGTAGGCAAAAATTATGAACGAGTCAAGAGCTGTCTGTTTAAAGTCATCCATACTACCGCTTACCAACTAAATTGAAAAATAAACATGCAAGGTGGAGCACATCCGCACAATAGTCCGGGCACCAATTGCTCCACAAGGAAGCACAGAGAAGCTTTTTATTCTTGCTTATACATACCGCCGCATAAAATCAGGTTCACCCCTTCCTACCCAGACGTTGCACGTTCAAACGAGAGCATGGAGAGTAAAACAAAAAGCAGTGCGATATTAATACTCTTCAATTAGATGAGAGGCTAGACAAAATATATGAAAGAGTGAAGGAGCTAATTATTTGAAGCCATCCACGCTTCCGCCTACCAACTAAACTGACAACTACTTTGCAAAGAGGGAGCACATCCTGCACAATAATTCTTACACCGATTGCCACACCAGAAGAACAGAGAAGGGACGTCATCAACGGCGCCTCAAATTAGGTTAAGCACAGCGCCCCCTCCCGCCCCCGACGTTGCACGTTACGAAATATCCGAACAGACCGAAACACTTGCGTCTCTCATATCCTATCGATATCCTCGTCCTCGAACTCGACGTAATCATCGCCGCCGCCCTCTTCCTCGTCGTCCATGCCACCAGCAATACCCTCGTTGAGGCGCACATTTTCCGGCAACTCGCCGTACGCCTTTAACAGACGGGCCTCGTCGGGCTGGTACTTAAGAATCACATCCGCCTTGTCGTCCTGGTAATCTCGAAGTCCAACTAAGATGATATCGCCTGAAGCGATCCACACCTTCTTGTGCATCTTCCCCCGGATGTGGCACAACCGCTTGGTGCTGTCGATGCAGAGCGCCTCGCAACGGCCGTTCCCGAGCATCCGAAGCACCTGCGCGTACTCCTGGCCATCCTCCTTGAAGACGAGCTCCCGCTTCTCGTCCTCCGCCTCGTTCTTTCCCCTCTTCCGGTTCTTGCCTCCCTTTCCTTTGTTCTTCGGCATGCTTGCGAAATTCCTTCAACGATCGCTCCACGAAATAGAATGGAAACTATAGCTTCCTTCGAACAGACAACAATAGTCGGACGCAGATAGTCGGAGAGCTCGCTGCAATATACCAAACCGTCGCCCCACAGTAATGCACTTCTAGGGTTTGCAAATTCGTGGCGTGCGAGGAAGACAAGGGCCTATTACCGAGCCCTCTAGGACGGTCGCGTCAGTTGTTGGCGTACCGACCAAGCCTGAGTGCTTTGTGGATATGTCAGGCTTTCATCCACATCTAGTCTAGACGTGATATTTTGAGAATTTTGGACGTTTTTACTTTACAAGACCAATTGACTAAGGTAAGCTTGTTCTAATTTGAGATATACTGGAAATAGAGTCAAATAGTCATTCTAACTACAATATATAGTGTGTCCTGTGCCATGGCCACAGTCAAAGTAAAAGTAAAAGTAAAAGTAATTTCCTAATTTTTAGATCCAAAAAATACTTTAAAATTCAATAACTTTCTCACTGTAGGTTCAAACACTACAAAACAATGTGCCATTGCCACAGTCAAAGTAAAAGTAAAAGTAAAAGTAATTTCCTAATTTTTAGATCCAAAAAATACTTTAAAATTCAATAACTTTCTCACTATAGGTTCAAACACTACGAAACAAAGCTCGTGCACCCCTCCTTGTCGAGAGCTTTCCAATGGTACCAAGAATGCAAACGGAGGATGTACGGTCCGGGAGATCTCAACGTAACAAACAAAACAAAACGAATAGCTAAATTTAAGGTATGGATGTAAAGAGGGATTATTAGACAATTAAGAGAGGAAGTTAGAGTTAGGTTGAAAGGGAACAAATAGACAATGCAATTACTAGAGTCAGCAAAGGCCAAGAAATGCTATAAGACAACTTGACACTCTCATTTTTCTCTCTCAGGTTTTGGAATGATTGTTCACCTGCTTGTCTAATGTACTTGTGCATTCTTTCAAACTTTCAATGAAATATAATTTCTATCAATTTGTCTATGTAAATTTTGTAGCCAAAGATTGGCTTTGTCATGTGTATGTGAGTAATTGTTAGGAATTGGTATAGTTTTGGTTGTTATTTCTTGAGTTGTCAAATTGATGAGAGTCTATCTACACTTGTCTATCATCTTTAGTATTACACAACTAAACTTTGTGGGTGATTGTCAATTTATTTTAAGTTGTCAATGATTGGCTTCCGTTTAAAGTTTCAAACAATTCTTCTTCTTCTTTGTTAAATTGTCTAATTGCCACAGGAACAGTTCTTTAGTGTTTCACAAGCTTGTATTTTGTGTTAGAGTAACAAAGTTGTCAATTTGCCAGGGATGGGCACTGCATTGTTCTTTCTTTCTTACAATTGTTAAATTGTTGAGGATTACTTCTTGTCTGTCTATTAATATCAATATCAAGTGCCCTATACGTTATGAAAATTTGTCAAATGGTTTAACTGTCAACAATTGGCTTTTGCATCTCGGTGTAGTATTGGTCTATTAGCTTGAGTAAAGTGAGGTCTGATTTTTCCTTGTTAATGTTGGTAAAGACTAATCAAATTGTTAAGTATTTAGTATCAATTGTCAAATTGTTTGTGTGGAAAGGTGAGTGAGCTTGCTATGTTGGAAGTTAAGTTGATAGAGTAAGAATTTTTGCTTAATAAGTTAACCCCTAAAGTCCCCTAGCCATTTTTCTGCCAAAGCCACTCAAAACTACCACTTCTAATACAATCACTTACAAAATAAAATTTAAGAAATACTTCTTAGAATCTAACCATAAGATCTTGTTCTACACTTGTTTTAGATCATGTGATAATTTTTTTTTTGTGATTTTTGATCATATAGATTGAAAGATATTAGCATTCAAAGTGAAAGAAAAAAATTTCTTTCAAGAAGTCGCTATAATGGACCGCAAAACAAGAAGCTCCATAACTTTCACATCTCTAATCCAAATGGAGCTTCCCATCTACAAAAAATATAATCTACAAGAAAAAATATATTAAAAATTTTATTTCAATTTTTTGTGGATTTTTTTTTATGCCTGCTCTCCCCCATTTTGAGGTTATTGTGGCATAACTTTTGCTCCCGAGCACCGATTGAAATAAAAATTATATTCCTAGAAAGCTCTTAAGTTTTTCTATCTTATGAAAAAGTTTCAAAAAGTTTCAGTAAAAATTGAGATCATAAGAGCCTACCCGAAATCCATTTTGTCCTCCGTAGGGACAATGGGACTTTAGAAGTTAAGCTAGTGATTGACTTTGTTTTCTTTAGCTTCAGTCTATTTGTCAAGTTATTTGATTATTGTGTGCAGTTACTGTGGTATTGGTAAATTTGCCGATGAGAGAGTGTGATATTGAAGTCAAATAGTCTGGGTTACAGTTGTGCCAAAGAGTGGCGTAACAGATAATATTGTAGACAAATAAACCAGTAAACTATTTGGTCTAAAATGGTACTAGTGATTGGTAATTTAGTCATATGCACGGTCTATTAGACAATGAGCAATTGATGTTATTAGTTTTGCAAGTTGTCTTTTGAGTGCATAGGCTTAGTTAATGTAGTAAGCTGCATTTTTTGAGTACATTGTGACAAATGTACTCAAAAGATGCAGGTTACAATGAACTCAAAAAAATTAGCCAATTTTTTTTCATTCCCCGAATAAAAAGAACTAAATTGAATTGTTTAATTTTAAATTTAAATTAAATTGAATTTTTTTGCTACCCCCATCCCACCCCCTTGTAATTTTCAAGTACCCCATATCTATATTGTATCCATATCTAACCCATATTTGTATTGCATCCATATTCATATTGTATCAGTATCAAATTGTACCATATCTATATTGTACCGTATTTGTATCAAGATCCTAAGGTTTTTGTTTTTCCTCAACAAGATGCTCTATCGATGGTTGGGAGAAGAGTCTTTTTATTTTTTGGAATTTAATCAATGGCTCAGGTTTTTTGGAAGGGGGGTACAACTAATACAATAAAACACATTTTTTTGGTACATTGTGAGGTAGAGGTTTACCCCACCCTCCAACTCAAACCAATTTTTTTTAATTCCCCACCCCACCCCAAATTAAATATTTAAAAAAAATTTCCAACCCAACCTCAAAACCCAAACCCACCCAAACCCACCCCAAATCCAAACCCTAATCCTATCCTCTACACACAATTTGTAATTTTAGATTGATGTGGGCTTCTACAATTGATATGGGATTTTGTGCAAGTTGTCTGTATTCATAAAATGTATATGTATGTGTCTTTTGTACTCATATCCATATCCATCTTGTATATATGTATCCATATCCGTATTCTATATCCATATCCATCTTCTATATCCATATCCGTACATGTACTCATATTTGTATTCGTATCCCATATTGACAACAGAGATGCAATGCTGCCCTGGAGTTGAAATCAATGGCTAGATTCCACCTTAAGAACTTGCACTACAAGAGAAACTGTCCAAATTGACAGAAACTGGTCCTAATTGACAGAAATCAACTAGTCCTAATTGACAGAAAATTGACAGGTTTCTGTCAATTCGGACAATTTTTTGTCCACAGTGACAGAAACTTGTCAATTTTTTGTCAATTAGGACTAGTTGATTTCTGTCAATTAGGACCAGTTTCTCTTGTAGTGTTGAAATTGATGGTTCAATTTTTTCTCTAGGGGGGTCTTTTAATCAACTGCTCTTGTTTTTTCTCACTAGGGGGACTTGCTTTTTCACAAAAAAGGGCATTTTTGTAATCATAGGAGATAGTATATTTGTCTAATTGTAATAGTCTATTAGCGAGCTATAGTGCAAGTTTTTGGCAAATTGACCTTGTGAGGGAGTCTCAAAATTAATTAGCCAGAGATTGACAAATTTTGGTTATGTTTGTCAATTGGTCAAGCAGTGATTTCATGTATATTAGTAGGTGAAGTCAATGATTGATATTATTATGTGTACAAGGGGCAAGTAGACAAAAGTTGTTGGTATATATACCAAGTCTAATTGTCACAATAAGAAATCTTAAGTAATTGTTTTAGAGTTTGTGAGTATTAAGCCTCAAATCTTAAAGAACTACTAATGGTTACATGAAGGTTGTATGAGAAAAGAATGTGACAAATTGACATTAATGTTGATGGGATTAGGTTGTAGGTCGATAGAACCAACCATATTTTTAGAATGTTAAGTTTAATTGACCAATTAGAATATCTCGTTAAAATGTGATAATTTAACCTTGGTGATATGAATTGACTTGTTAACCCCTAAAGGACCATTGTCTCTTCGGGGGACAAATTGGATTTCAGATAGGTACTTACGGGCTGAAATTTTGTCATGATTTCTTGAAACTTTTTTTGAAGATAGAAAAACTGATGAGCTTTGTGGGAATATAATTTTTTTCACATTTGGTGCCCGGAAACAAAATTTATGACCAAATAAGCATGGTTGTCATATTGGACACGTTACTATTTATTTTTCGTCCTGTAGGACGAGTTACTATTCATCAAATGTACTTGAGAGGTACATTTAATGAATAGTAACTTGTCCAATATGACAACCATGCAAATAAGCTCAAAATAGGGGATTGGGGGCAGTTCGGGCAACAAAAAGAATTTGCAAAATTTTGAATTTTTTTTTTTGGATTTATTTCTTGTAGATTATATATTTTTTTGCATGGGAAGCTTTGATTCATTCCATTTGGACTTATTATGAGAAAGTTATGGACAATCTTGTTTATTGGGCAGTTAGAGCATCTTCCTGAAAAAAGAACTTATAGAATTCATTTCTGAATGCAATTTTTACAATTTTTCTGAAAATAAAAAATTTACATGATTTTGTTTGCTTGCTAGAACAATCTCACAATTGGGATTAGTGCATTTTAATTCCATCTTAAAGATATTAATAATTTAGATTTTCCTTCATTCTCATACCTACTTCTACTTAACAATTTTTTTAAGCATGAAAATTAATTTTTTTTTTAAATATTCTTTTTTCCTAGACTCTCAACTCAATTTACCACAATAAGGATTTAAAGCTCAAAACTCTGTAGGGCAAAAAATTTAAGTTAAAAAAGTTCAAAGTCAAATAATCTAGTTCCACAAGGTGCTGAAAAAATTATTTTTTCCACTTTAAACGCAAATATCTTTTAATCTATGTGGTCAAAAATTTTGAAATTTTTTCCACACATTTTTATACTAGTAAGGTATAAGATCCTGTGGTTGGATGTGTAGAAAAAATAATTTTCAAATTTTTTTACTCTTTGCTACAGAAATGGCAGTTTTGAGTGTTTTTTGGCAGAAATAAGGCCCTGGTCCTTTAGGGGTTAATGAATGATTGGAGAATGGAAAAAGGAAGAACCTGAGATAAATTGACTAGAGCAATTAATCAAGCTTGGATATTAACTCTTGCAAACTTTTGCAGACAATTTGACAAGACTAAATAGTGAATTTGCATTCTTGTATAAGTAGCAATTAGGTTAGATAATTAGTAGATTGGACCAATTGACAATGAATTAAAGTGAAAGAAGTAATTAAAGAATTGCAATTGTATGTGGTTAGATTTATATTATGGCATTTGGTTAAGTTGATAGGTTTGGAGCGTATGTTAAATTGGTCCAACCTAATAATTTAATTGAGCCTAATAATTTGACATTAGAACGATTGGGATGTTGTCACATGAGTCTATATACATTGGATATGGACTAATACTAGAATAAGCTAGAAAAAAAATTACATACATATCCACAATTAATTAATCAAACCAAGTCTTATTCTTTTAGATATCAAAATTGAGTAATTATCCTATGAAAAAGTGACCTTAAATACAAAACAATAGACAAATTTACCTTCTTCAAATGAAAAACTACCACCAAGAGATTCCTTGGGTTTTCCTTCCCGAGTTCTCCCATTCTACAATGGTGGATGTTCATTGCCTTATTTTTTAGATTTTGTTGAATCTATATTAAAGCATAAATTTTGAAATCTATGATTTTAGAATGGCTATATTGGATTTTTGGGGGATGGATAATGTGGCAACCAAAATGAAAATATGGAACTCATTTGGCAACATTCACATTATTTAAGAATGAAATAACGACACTATACAAGGAAATTTGAACTCATATATGGCATTCAATAAAGAGATTTGGCCTTAAACTATAGCACTATGTTCTTCATTTGGAGTAAGATAGTGATTTCCACTTCCAGCATTCTAAGCCTCAGACAGTAAAACCATGACTTCCACCTCTGACACTCATTCAATGTTTGAGCTCAAGATCAAGTTTCCAATCTTGTTCATATGCCTAAAGGGACTTTGAAGCCCTCAAATATAAAACAACAATTTCTGAAGATCACAATTTTTTTTTTAAACAAATGAAAGAGGATTTCATTGCTAAAAAATAGAACAGTTAGCCACATGTGACTTGGCAAGGAGAAAAGCAACCAACACACTAGCCAACACTAAGACCCGACACAACCCGAGGAGCAAACCACCCATAGGCCCAAGGTGCAATGAAGAGCCATGAAATCCCTCGTGGCTTGCCACCACAAATTAGAAAGGCACTAATACACTAGCCAATACTAAGACCCAACACAACTCAAGGAGCAAACCACCCATAGGCCCAAGGTGTACTAAAGAGCCATGAGGTCCCTCACAGCTTGCCTCCACATATTGGAGAGGCACTATAACTCACCTAGAACATCTTCATGGGGGAAAGATTACATTTTCAATTTAGCTTATGTGCCAAGAATGACTTGTAACTATAGAATAAGAATTTCTAATGATATGGCAATGCTCTCTAGGATGAGTGACACGGTAATGATGAACCCCAAGTGCTACTATAAATGCAAGGTACTCATTCTAGCTTGATTTTGGCTATGAAAGAGCATGAAGGACACAACACTTATGACACAAACAATAAAGAGAGCACAAGTATGCACTTAGAATTGGTTTGTTTCTTTGATACAAATAAAGGTATGCATTTAGGGTTTGAAAGTGAGCAAAGAAGTTTCAAAAATTACCCTTGAACTATGGCCTAAACTTGACATCTAACCATCACATATGAAGAGATAGTGGGCTACAAGAACAAATTGATAGCTAATAAATTGCTAAAACCTGGCAATAGCGATAGTTTTGAAGGGTGCAAGTGGTAGGGTTTGGTTGGCACTAGATGGATGTAGGTTAGCTTGATATTATGGTTTAGGATTTACATTCTAGTATGACGTGTATGTGGTGTGTGCTTATTGTGTGATATAGTAGATGTGGCATTAATACATGAATACATCATCCCAAACCAAAAAAATTCTACTAAAGGTCCAATGTTGACCTACAATTTCTAGTGTAATTAGACATTTAAATGCCTAATTAAAAAATATTAATGTTTATAGGATATTTGAAAAGATTTACAATGTATAGTGGCCCTCAAATAGTTTTAGACACTTACTAAAATTGCCATAGCTAATTGAATAATTTAAGATTTGTTGACAAAATTTGGACATGTTGTGGTATAATCACCACATTTGTATAAAATGAATTTAAAAAATTTAAACAACTTTTGGTACATTAAGAATTTAATTAAATTTGTTAGTGAAAAACTTTTAATTTAAATTATTTTTTAAAAAGATTCTTTAGTAAATAGAATGATGAATCTTTACAAAATTTGCAACAAAAATTTCACAAATTTTGAAATTTTATTGAGTGAAATATTACTGACTAAATTATGACTCCAAATATTTATAATTTAAAAAAATTTATTCCAAAAATCAGAAAAAAGTTGTGGAAATTTTGAAATAAAATTTTATATTTTTTGAAATAAAATTATATATGCTTGTATTAAAATAATTACTAATATATTTTATTAAAATTTTAAAAATAAAATAATCTTTAGAATTTTTGAAAAATCGTTTTATAATTTATACAAGTTTATTACTTATACTCAAGATGTTCGAAATTTGTTGAAAAGATTATTTTGGCAATTTTTATAGTGATTGAATACTTATAAGAGTCACTATAAAAGTTTGTTTTAAGAGTTTCTATAAGAGTAAAGTGGATCCCCCCAAATCACCTTTTATTTATTATTGTACCTAGTTATTATTATTAGACTAGTCAAATTTTCATATTTTCTTGTTGTCAAGTAAAAATAGGTTCAAAGAAAATAACATTTGGATACCAAATGCAAAAGTTATGAAGAAACAAAGTTTGGTTCTAAAATAGTTTTTTCCACATAGATACATAATTGGTTTTGGAGATGTATGTAAAGGGAAGATGGTCATTTAAAGTTACTAGCACATTTGAAGGGCCCACTTTATCCCCTATCCTAGCAATGCCAATTGCCAACAACTATGTCTTTGTTTTGAATATTGTCCAATGACGATTTACATATTGTCTAGATATAAAAGGTGTTCAAATCTGAAATAATGAATGAATGCAAATTACCTCCTTCATATACATTGAATTTTGGATTTTTCATCATTGTAATGTTTTTAGATTCTTGTGACATTTTTGTTTGACATTAATATGGTCAATTTTTTTTTTAAATTCTTCTAAATATTTTATAGTTTACAAGGTACAAGCATGTTTGATCTTGAATAATTGATCCTTCAAAATCAACCAAGAAAATATATAAATGTACAAAAATCACCATAAGTATTTTAATACTAAATATTTTGAATCCAAAGGAAAAAATCATCAAAATTATTAAAAAATCAACCCACAATCAATTTTAGAAGAATTTTCCAATCTTTTGTTTCAAGTTTTATTGAAAAATATTGTTTATGGTACTTTCACACCTAGCCTAAAATGTGGCATTAATGGCTACACTATTTCACTAAGGTGGAGCCATCCATACACTACAAGGGATTGCAGCCCTAGATGACAAGCATTTGACAAAATTTTGCTTTCACACCTAGCCTAAAATGTGGCATTAATAGCTACATTATTTCACTAAGGTGGAGCCATTCATACACTACAAGGGATTGCAGCCCTAGATGACAGGCATTTGACAAAATTTTGCTTTCACACCTAGCCTAAAATGTGGCATTAATAGCTACATTATTTCACTAAGGTGGAGCCATTCATACACTACAAGGGATTGCAGCCCTAGATGACAAGCATTTGACAAAATTTTGCCCGAATTGACAACAATCACTTTTAACAACCTTATTTTATCAATTAGGACAGACCTGTCAATTTTTTGTCAACTTCTTGTTGATTATTTATCAAGATCTTTATCAATAGAATCCAAAACCCTAGTCAAACAACAAACCATAGAGTGCCGCCTAAGCAAATACAACTAGTGATCAAGCCATTTAAGCACCCAATAAGTACCAACACTCACTTGTCAGTAATACGAGTGTTGGCTAATATATACAAGGCAGTAGAACATTTACCAATACATATGGGATAAGTGTATTAGGAGAGGAGGAGAACCAAGTGAATTCCGAAATTGTTTAAAAACTAAATTTTCAGACCGAATTTAGGCATAGTAAATTAATTTTTTTCAAAAAACTTTTAACTAAGATTAGTTGAAAAATCAAATGAAGTTCCACCTCCAAAAATCCGTTTGAGATTTCAAGTCTACAATAAAAAGTTATGGATAAATTCCAGACCGGGTGTTTGAAAAGTTTGAAATTCACTTCAAACATCCAGTCTGAAATTTGTCTATAACTTTTTATTGGAGACCTGAAATCTCAAACGGAGTTTTGGAGGTGGAACTTCATTTGATTTTCCAACCAATCTTAGTTAAAAGTTTTTTGAAAAAAATTAATTTACTATGCCTAAATTCGGTCTGAAAATTTAGTTTTTAAACAATTTCGGAATTCACTTGGTTCTCCTCCTCTCCTAACACACTTATCCCATATGTATTGGTAAATATTTAACTGCTTTGTATATATTAGCCAACACTCATGTTCTTTGACATGTGTGTTGGTACTTATTGGGTGCTTAAATGACTTGATCACTTGTTGTATTTGCTTAGGTGGCCTTGTAGAGTTGTTATTTGCTTAGGTGGTTGTGCCATGTAGGCTGTTTGTTGAGGTGACTGTGCTACGTGGGTGGGTGTGCTTACTTGGCAGTTTTCTATACTTAATTTTGACATGGCATATGCTACGTGGTAGCCTCTAAGTAGTCAGACCCCCTATGTGTAATTTAAAATTTTGAAGTTATAGAATGTCCGAATTGACAGAATTCTGTCATGTGATTGACATAATTCTGTTAATGGAGTTACAAAATCTTGTCAAACAGGTGTCCAAATTGATTTGAATCAGCCCCTCCTAATTGACAGAGGAATTGACAAAATTTTGTCATTTTTTTGTCAATTCGACCACAATTATCCTTGTAGTGATAACATATCATTTAAGTAATTTTACTAATAATTTAGAGCAATATTAAGGCAGTGCAGCTTTTTCCTTCGTAGAAAGATAGATATCATAAGGACTACAAATCTTTTAGTAATTTTAATTCCTGGAATTGAAACTACTATAAATTCTAAGAGCCAAAAGTTGCTCTAAAACCATAATTGATATTTAGAGTGTTCCTTAACCATCATTCAAAGATTACTTTGGCTCTCAAAACCAAAGACATATGTCATGACATTAATGGTTTAAAGACAACCAAAAATCAATAATTGATGGTTGGAAATCAATCCTAGCCTCTATTGAATTTTCTAGTACTCTATAGATTGCTAGCAAGGTCATAGTTGGCAATGGGTGGTTCCACCTTATCTATTGCCAACTACCAATATTGTAAATCATTGTAGAACATTTTGTGATTACTCAAGAAACTACATAATACTCTTGCTCTTACATTTAGACACGTGAAATTCTACCTAGAGTATATATGTACTAAACAATGCATTATGGAACACAACAAATAGTTCATCCTTGCAAATATGCTTTAATCCAACTTTTCAATTAAACAACTTCCTCCTATAAGCTCCTTCAATCCTTGTTAAGACCTACTTATTGAGACTCAATCAATGTTGAATCAAGATGTTGCAGCAACTAGAAGGATTTGCTTAGCCACAAGTTGCAAGTTCTTTGATGAGACAAACGTTGGTGGTAAATTTGAATCATGTGACTGAATAACACATACCTATGAAACAATATGATAGTTCCTAAATCCTAACTACTATGCAAAAAATATTTTTTCTACTTATTTGGAAGTCTAGCCTTTTAACATTGAGAATTTGTAAATGCTAGGTGGGAATAAAACTTTAGTATAGTAATAGATATAACAATATGGATATAATATGAGATTCTTCATGGAATATTCTTCTATTAAGTTTTCTATCAAAATAGAGATATTCTTCAATGTACAACTCAAAGATTCATGTTGGATAGTGAAGAGGAGTTGTAGAAAAAGCAAGAGAGGCAAAAACACAAGTTCATTGAAGTTGAGTAGAGTTTTGGAAGAGAAACTCTCTTGCACACTAAAGAAGTTTG
Source organism: Climacium dendroides (assembly GCA_950106755.1). NCBI lineage: Eukaryota > Viridiplantae > Streptophyta > Bryopsida > Hypnales > Climaciaceae > Climacium > Climacium dendroides. The sequence continues at coordinate 2,832,041 of OX467092.1, forward strand.
TGATTCCATTAAAACAAGGTTGTAGATTCAAATGAACTTTGGGCATGTTTGTGCACTTGATCTTGAAGAATAAATTTTTTTGAGTTTTTTTTATTACAAGCCAATGAAGCAAAGACTCTACATGCCAATGATTTCTTGTATTTGAATTTAAAAGCAATGAAAGATGCAACAATATTTCAAACACTAAAGTTTGCATTAGATTGATCATTTAGAAATAGTATAATATTGTCCAAAAACTAGCCTTCCATACAATTAAGGAGCTTTGTTAAGCTTGGATAACTAGGGGTTAAGGAAGAAAAGTGAGTTTCTATCACATACTTGAATCTATTTCCTATTTAAAATGAAAATTTATTACATTTGAAAAGTGATGAAAAAGCATCACTTGCATCATTGATAATTTAATATTAGAAGACAATTAAAGGTCTCATTAAATATGGAAATTGCTTTTTCCATTGTAGAAGACAATTTAATGGACACTATTACTATTGAAACTTTTTTTTAAATGCATTTCCTACCAAAAAAAATTCTTTTTTCTTTTTCCAATCTAGTTTTTAATTTATGCCATTATATGAGAAAACCAATATTCTCCAAATCCCAAAATTCATTAATTTAGTATATGAAAGCCACAAAAGAATGGATGTTCCAACTAAACATATCATTGGTGGTATTGACAAAATTGATGAGTCCGCTAAGGATTTTGTAGAAGGTCTATGTGAATGCTATCTTCTTTATTTGGTTGGGGAATAAGTGCTTCCAATACCAATATCTTCCATTGGCCTTGGCCAGGCCACACGTAGTAAAATTGGGAACTTAGTCTCTCTGCCCTTTCCACCACATAGTTACATGTAAGTTTTTAAGTCATCGAGAAGGTGATAGCATCAATCAAACATGCTCACTCGTGCATGTAATGGTACCTTAATTTCTTCAAAGAGATTGTTCTATTAGTAGAATATTAGATCCAATTTGAATATATACACAATATGATGATTATTCAAATGAAATTATTAACTCCTAAAATTTATTGATATTAGAGTCCAAAAAATGCTTCAAAATATTTGTTTGCATACCAAGGCAAAAAATTTCATATATATATATATATTTTCTAACAAATCTAACTATAGAATCCTTTGCTTACTTATTCAAGTACATCATCCCAAAATTTTAGAGTGAACATCTCTACCAATTACAAATTTAATATTTTTATACTTCAAAACGTATTTTTTTTCTAGACCTATCCAAAGATGAAGTTTTATCTTCCAACAGTTTTAGAAAAATACACGTATGTCGTATGACTTGTGCATTCTTTTAAAAATGAATGTGAAAGTCATTATATTGAATTCAATATTGCAAATACATGAAAAAAGGTTTAACCAAAAAAACTTTTGTATTCATCAAGAAAAAAATTATGAAGTAAAAGGTGGTACAAAATTAATGAAAAAACTAAATTGATAATAACTTTTACAAAAAAATTGAGAATTATTAATACCAATGGAAAAAGTTACTAGCAATTTAGTTTTTTCAAAATTGAGTGTAAAAGACAATATTATATGCTTACTCTACCTTTATTACATGTGTAAAATAAAAACCTTTATAAATTTATCCTCATTATTTGGAGGTAAACAATTCATATTTTTTAAAGTAGGTTCAATCTTTAATCAATCTATAAAATACAAAAAATAATAATTAATCATTTTTTAGATTATATTTTTTCTACCCAATTTGACATTGAAATCAAAAAAATTCTTTTAAGTTTTGCAATATTTATTGGAATGATGTGAAACATAGCTTCACATAGACTAATCCATCTAAAATTTTCATAAATTTCTTTAAAATTATGAATTCAATAGAGTCTCTCTAAGTTCCCTAAAATCCCAAAGTCCTTAAGGGATTAAAACTATTAATAAAATTAGAACTAAGTCAATTTTTATTAGAATTATAATTATGGTTCATTTAACTCCCATATAATGTCTATCAATGACTTGGGTATGTAACTCCCATTTTTATATAGCCTCATTTCTATACCTTAAAATACAATGACGTAAATTAATTCATTTTAGTTTTACGAAAGTTTGTAGCTTTTGCAATGGTAATCTCTAAAACATAGTTTAATAAGAATAGAATGTTTTAGTGAAGAGAGATACCTTTAAAATTTCAAATTTAAGGCTTTACTTAACTTCTAAAGTCCCATTGGCCCTATGACGCCAAAATGTGACTTCTAGTAGGTTCATATGATCTCAATATTCATCATAATTTTTTGAATTTTTTTATGAACACAAAAGAACACATAAGCTTCATAGGAATATAATTTTTATTTCAATTGGTGCCTGAAAGCAAAAGTTATGGCACAATAAGTCGAAAACAGAGTTTGATAGGCAAGACAAAAAATTTCACAAAAAGTCAAAATATTTTTTTTAAAGTTTTTTTTCTAAAATATTATATTTTTGACTATATATGTAAAGATTTGATTCATTCTATTTGGACTAGTGATGAAAAAATTATGGACAATCTTGTTTTCAGTCAATCTAAGCATCTTTCAAAAATAACTCATAGGATTCATTTTTTAATGCAATTTTTACAATGTAAAAAAATTGCTTGAGATTATTGTGTCTCAAATTTCATCATTAACTTATTAATGATTTAGTATTTTGTTCAATCTTGGACCTACTTCTACTTACCAATTTTTAAGAATATGAAAATTAAGTGATTTTTTTCCAATTTTTTTCTATGTTCTCAAAGATATTTTTCAACATAAAAAATTTCAAATTCAAAGTATATAGTACAAAAAAATAAAAAAATGGTAATCAAAATCATGTGAAATTGCTAGACAATATTAAAAAAAAACTTTTTGTTAAACTTCAAATGCTAATATCTTCCAATTTGTACTATCAAACCTCATGAAATTTTTACCACAATATTTGAGACAAGTCAAATACAAGATTCTATAGTTAGATTTTAAGAAAATATTTTTTCTATTTTTTTAGGTAGTTTTGAGTGTTTTTTGACAGAAAAAATGGCCTTGGGACTCTAGGGGCTAAATAAGTCTTTTAGATCCCACTTATATAAGTTTTGGATTTTACATTGGATTTTGTAAAATTTTGTTTTTCTAAACATAATATTACATTGATTTTGATTTTGAGAGCTTATCTTCTGGGAATAGATATATACATATTTAGGAATTTTAGTACCTTAATGTAAGAATAAATAATTCGATGCAAAAAAATATTAATTTAAAAGAATCAATCCCAACAATTTCTTATATTTATTTTATGCAAAGCCAATTAATAATGGTTTTTATATCAAAGATATGAACCTATACTACATGAATTGCAATTATTAAATAATAAACTTATAATATATGCCGATGGATTTATTATTTTTAGAAATTTGTATAAGTGGATTGAATCATGCATTCATAAGTTTGTTTACTTGCCTTCATAGCGGACAGCTCGAACTTGCAATTTGGCAGAGCCATGGGTGCCATGTATAGGGAAGCTGCATGTTGCTGAATGCCCTTCGTGGGCCGTGAACATGGTTGATTCGTACCACGGACCTTGGTCAATGTTCTCCCCTATCATCATTGATAGCCGCTGATCATTGCGTGCTTTTTTTATGGCCTTTCTGTAAACCATTTCACTAGCAACTAGATTACAATTATAATGCTTTATAACATTCTTGGATATGTTAATGACAATAATATTTAATGAGAGGGATTCACTAGAGCCATGCATTAAATTCAAATTCACAAGTAATAAATTCACATTCAAGTGTTGAAATTTTCATATTGGTACATACGTGCTACATTGCTTGAAGATGAGGTAGTCATCATAAAGACTAGTACTGGTGACACCCATCAATCCAAATACAAATAGTGACGTTGCCTTTCGACACCAACTTGATGCCATCTTTGTGAACGGGTTTGAAGTTAGAGTGATGTGATCCAAGATTCCTAGTTGACCAATTTAAGTGATTGGAAGCTAGTGATACAATGAGAATTTATGCTCGGGAGAGTCACCTTCCGACCAAGTTTTAGACATCCACCTATCTTTTTATCAAGAGTTTAAATTGATTGTCTAGCTCCATCAAGTATGTGTAATTATTGTCATTAACATGTTATAAATAATGTTGTATGATATTGGTTTGAATAAACAATCCATCACACTTACATGGAGGATGTTTAAAAATCCATTCCCTCTCAATTGTTGACTTCAGCACTTCCCATGAAAATACCAAGAATGAAGTTTTGCCATTGACATCCACAATGGATTTTAACTAAATGAACTAATATCACAACTTTGATGAAAAGATTGAGACAAAAGGTCAATACAACACAACACAAAGGAGACCATAATAGGAAGATGACCAACCGTATTGGTGACTTTGCCCTCCCAATAAGGCCCTTATATACAACTGAAGGGACAATGGTTGAATTGGGAGAGTTGCAACCTTCTACTATCTTGTTATTAGACATTCTTTCAATTCATCTTTAATATGATATAGGATTGAAGTTCACTTCTACACCACTTGGTCATCCTTTAATCCTTTAAATCCCAAAGACTACAAATTGATTTAGTTTGACATAGTCTAGCTATGTTGAAAATTGAAAATTGAAAAAAAAATTGTTCAATATTACACTTCAAATGTTAAATAGAGGTCACTATTTTTTTTGTATAGACAACCAATGGCAAAATTTAATATTGAAAATATATTATATAGATGGTTTGTATGTTTATACATGACCATGTCCATCACTTTTTGTATAATACAAATAAAGATGTATAGAAGATATAGAGGTACATAGGAATCTTTACAATCCTTGGTGGCTTATATGTGAAAAGCTAAGTATCAAGATTGTCAATGCATCCACTCGTATGGGCTAGAGAGTAGAAGGGAAAAAAATTGGTAAGTATTGAGATAAGTGTACATGAATTTCTCAAATTTTTAGTTTTTTTTAATATGATATTCTAGAGTTTTTGCTTCAACCTCATCTACTTGTGTAGATGATCAATACCATTGATAATTATAAAGCTTCATTGTCTTATACTTTGGACTTTGGGCATTACAAAAAATCCAAACCTTGTAAAAGACTGTTTAACTTTCGGACGTGGTGCAAATATAGGGAAAAAAATTAAATTAAATTAAATATTTTTTTGGAAATAAATATTTAAATTTTTTTTTGAAATTGCCAATTTGATGTGGCACTAGTAGTGCCATGTCAAATTCCTAATTTATTTTTTAAATTGAATGTTTTTTTTTGTAATTGCATTGCTACCATGTAATCTCATAATGCTTTGAAAGCTTGAAATTTTTCCTAATGTGATGCCTTGTTCATCATTTTGTAGTGATAGATTCTTTATATTTTTCCTATATCACATTCTATAGTATAAATCACATATTTCTACTTGCATTTCAATTTTGTAGATTTGTTTTGCACCTTGTTTTGTACGTGGCATTCAAGACCAAATCCAACACATTTTCCATTCAATAAATCTTTTGTTTGGCACCGCCCAAAATAATTGGATGCTCTTCATATTAAAAGGAGGCCAAGGTTCTAAAAAATTCACCTAGATAGGCTAAATTTTTTTTAAATATTAAAATTGGTACAACACTCAAAATAATATGCTTTAAAAACACATTTTTTCTAAAAAAAGATTAATAAATTTTTTGAGAAGATAGATTCATCTAAGTATCAATTTCTAATTTTTGTTTTCCAATTGTAATATAGTGGCAATTGATGTAGTTCATTTTTGTTTAGCAAAAGCTTGTAGTTTTTGCAATAGATATCCCAAGAATAATTATGTTTTTATAAGACAATAGGATTATTATCAAAAGATCAAAATCAAATTTTCATTTAAAATAGGTACACTTGAGTATTTAAGTTTTAGTTTTTTACATTGTTTTAAACATTAACCCCCAAAGAATTGGTGTGTGGGTGTGTTGAAATGAACTTGCCAATTTTTGCTATGTTGAGCAAAATAAAAAATAAAAAATCTTTTGTTGAACTTAAACCATGTAAAAGTGTAATGGACTATTATAGCAATGTATATAAAATTTTCTAGCCCATTTGAATGTGTGGATTGAAAAATTATAACCTTTGAATTTTGAAAAAGAACTTTTTTTTCATCCTTGTTTGATGGGGATGACAAACTTTGAGCTCTCTTGAGAGAAAATTTTACTGAGCACAAAAATGAGACTCTTTATCATTCAATAGTCACATCAATAGTATATACTCTTGTTATATAATATTGGAAAATTTTAGAAGAAAATTCAAGTTCTAACTTACTCTAAATCACCTACAATGCAAAAAGGTCCAAACAAATGTCAATATACTAGCCAACTTTTGCAAATTTTTAGCTTCCTCACATATTTATTTTTGAAAATCTGAATGGTAGACATATATAAACCATTTACTTCAGAATTAGAAATTTTGTCAATCCCCCCCTAAAAAAATTTGAATCACTTATGCTAATTTATCCTATCCTTTTATCTACATTCTTTGATCTTTTTTGGAAAATGAGATGATGGTACAAGGCATTCATAGTTTTTCTTTCTCTCCATAATCCTTGGTCAAGAACATGCCCTGCTCTTCTTAATGTCAACATCCACCATACAAAATGGACATAGGTGGCATAGTAAGGAAATCAACTAAAGCATAGAAATGAAACATGCAACATTCATTTCAAGCATTATTTCTAGTGATCCATTCTTTCACACCAAAAATAAATAAAATTCTAAAACTCATGTACATGCTAAATGATATTATTCAAAACATTCTTTGCATCCCGATTGGGAATGTCATGTGTTATGGAATTTGGCTTAATACAAATACAAACTATTGTGTCACTATCACATGCAGAATACCTCAATTCATCCACCTTCTATATCAAATACACAGAAAACACCTTGTATCTAGAATTGGGCATTGGACCATACCTTAAAGGTGTTTACAACTTCAAAACCTCCATGAAGATAATAAGTTGCTCTAAGGTAGTTTATTGTAAAAGCACATGTACTCTTAAAGGCAATAAGCTCTTTAATGACAAACCACCTTACCTTCTATGACTGCATTTCATTGCTAGGCACCTGTCATGAATGGATGATCCCTCTACATTTGAAGTTGAATTTGCTAAATCAAAATTGCATTGTATGGAGTATTAAGTATACACTATAAGAAACCCATGTTTGACATGACGAATTTTAGTCGACATCTACCGTGACAACCTATGTCAACTATAATGTCTAATGAAACATCTTGATGTTACCTTGGACATTACAATTGACATAAGAAATGGGTTATCATAGTAGACGTCACCTAAAATCAGTCATGTAAAACATTGGTTAAACATGGGTTTCTTATAGTGATAGAACAATCATTAAGGCAAAGGGAATTCTAAAAATAAATAGGCTAATGAGGAGGGCAAAGCTTGATGAGGAATGCCAATTTGTTTCATAATTTCCAACAAAGAGGAGATTGTCCAACATAAACACCCACTAAAAAATGATTGAAATATTTGATCAAATTTGTAATCACTAATTACGCACAATTCACATGCCAAGAAGAGATTAGAGGATATAATCTTCTCGCAAAATGAATAGGACATTTAAATGTAAAAAACCAAAATTTATTGATGTCAAAAGGAACGGATTTTAGGTGATATTGAAAAAAACAAACCCATGTTTTTATGTCAACAATGATGTCCAATATAACATCAATGGACATCGTTGTTGACATAAAAACATGGGTTTGTTTTTTTGATGTCACCTAAAATCCGTTCCTTTTGATGTCAATCCGTCACGTAAAACAAGGTTTTCTTATAGTGTTTATTGGTTGCTTTTGCATATACTTTTCATTGGGGATACTTTCAATTATGGTCTACTGGAAAACACCACCACCCACCACCCCATGCCAAGACTCCCCACTACAAATGCACTACTAGACTCTCACCACATGGACCCATAACCTTTGTTCAATGTTGTCCAAACTGCTTGAAATCTTTTGGGTAGTAGAACTTTTTGATCTAGGCACGTGATTGAATTTTTTTCCTACCAAGATAGTGAGAATCTCCACCTTGAGTCAAATTTTCAAAAACATCCCTACATTTTTTATTTTGAAATTAATTACCTACCTAAATTCCCAATGTCCCTAGAATAGACAAACAATTGGTCCTAGGAAGTTAATTTGATTACAGTATTGAGAAAATTGTATTGAAATGGCACTTTGTTCAATTGAGTCAAATATTGCTCCTTTGTAGGTTTTAAATGAGGTCTTAAGGCCTACTATGGTCTTTGCAACCACTATACTATGGTGATATAAAAGGTAAAAACACCTAAAATCGTTCATGTATCCATTCTTGACTTGTAGACTTCTATTGAAAATGTCCCCTAAGGTGCAATTGAACCATTCCCACATTTAACTATGATTGGTTGCTTGTTGATTTTCTAGATTTGGTTTTGTAACTAGGCTATGTGATGGTTTTAGTGACCTATGGAGCTTCCACTTTGAAAATTGGTAGTAATTATAGTACATGACTTATCCAAAATTCTAATTTCCAATCAAAAAAATTAGATTCTATTTAGAATTTCCAAAAGATTTTTTTTTGAAAAGGTGCTTCCAAACAAGTATGTTAAATTGCTTACGTTAAATTGCTTACGTTAAATTGCTTATTTTGACAGTTTTGGGTGTTTTCACCTGAGTAGAGATATTTGCTGAGTACTCGTCAGTTTGATTTGATGCCATGTTCGCAGTTTGCAAGCTCTGTGCCAAGTTGTGAATCTCATTATTCTCATACCTTCTTTATATGGGATTGCAGTGCGTTACGCATATCTCTAGTACGTGCAATTTCCACATGTCACATCTTTAAGTGAAGGAATTTATCCTCAATAAATTATATTACATTCATAATGTTATACAGCATGTAGGAGTGGCTTGACCTCTTGCTCACATTCCTTTCAAATTGTACCGTGTCGCTATTGCTAAGTTACTTTGTAACCAAAGTTTAGATATGGGAGGTCCAACATGAAAATTTCATGCTCTGCAGGAGCAACGGAGCTCTAAGCATTTCTCCCAGCCAAAGAAACTCTAAACCCTAAGCCGAACGGAATTGCCTAGCAATAGAATTCGCTTCCATGTTCCAGTCAGAAAGCTGTTTCAAATTTCTACTGTAATCAATAAGTTGAATGATTTTGATGCCTGCTATCACTACACGCAATTAGAGAACCAATGGCGGCACCCATATTGCAACTGTCTATATTCAGCTACTGAAACATTTCACAATTTACGAAAGCAATATCTCAAATAGAGATTTGCATTTTCTATCAGATACTGTTGAGTCACTCCGAGGTAATCTTAGACTTTGAGAATTTCCTTAGGTAGCTCAAATTCTGATCCTCCAGGTAAGTACTGTCGGCAGGCATAGAACAATGACTCGTGAAACTTCCGTGCATTGTCCAAAAACACAAAGTGTCCACTCTGCCACAAGTAACAGAAAAGGTAAGTTACAGGTTACACAAAACTCAGCTTGAACTACAACGCACCCAAATATCTACAAAATTGTAATGCTAGAATGGTGTCAAAAATGGTGTAAAATCGACTACACTGCTGCTAATATGTGGGCCTTCATGGTGCCAGAAACTGTAATATATTCGAGCATTCATCAGTGATTATATCATAATTATAACTAGAGTATTCTGAACATGGCCTCAAACATCAAAAATAGCACATACCTGCGGCACACGAAAAATTTCGCAAGGAACCTTCATTCGTTCACGAGCAGCAATTGCACCAGTGTAGTGCATCCAGTCCTCGAAGCCATATATAAACGAGGTTGGCACTTTCCAATCCGGCGCACTACACATGTCACAACGATTCCTTACTTTTAGAGATTTCACAACCTTTAAGCTGAAAACACCCAAAACCATCCGTGAACCCATTTCTGACAAGTAGACTTCTATTGAAAGTGTCACCAAAACTGAAATTAAACTGTTCCCATAAGTAATTGTGAGTGATTGATTGCTGATTCTCTAGATTTCTGCTGTTTTAAGACTAGTCTGTAAGGCGGTTTCAGTGACCTAGTGGACTTCCACTTTGAAAATTCATAGTAACTACATGTCTGATCCAAAAATTCTAATTTAAAAAAAAAAAATCCTAATTTTCGATTGCTAATACAACAAAGATGTTTTTTTCCTTGGAAAAAGTGCCTCCAACTATGCTGAATTCCTTGTTTTAACGGTTCTGGGTGTTTTCAGTTATGTCTCACAAATGAGAAATGAAGTAAATCAAAACCAACAACGCACAACCAGTGCCGCATGAAAGCGTAATCACAGGTGGTTTGGTAAAGGTCAATCAAACATGGTTCACAAGCATCATATGAAAGTAGATTCATGCGCACTACTGGGTGAAGCCTCACTACATCCGTACCTGTCCACAAGAGGGGTTCGGGCTAGTGCTCCTAAAGAGAATATGTACTTCAGGCAAAGTTCACCACTTGCTTTAGCTGCCAAAGTGTGGAACATATAATCTGCAAATAAAGACGCAAGTGTTAGCAAACAACAACATAGAATAAGAAGTATTAGTATGTTGCATGATGTGCGATAAGTACCACACTATGATTAATTTCGTGACATCCTTAACAAGTTAGCACCTCCACAACTGATTCAAATATCAGGAATGAGTGCATTCGCTCTGGGCTGATTAAAAACCCACCATTAATGAAATCACTAAATTGCTACGACTCATGTGCATTGGATTGAACTCGAAAATGGTGAAGCATACCAGAAAGCAACTTAGACTCATCATCAGTTAAAGTTTCGCCAGATCCATACTTTCCCCCAAAACGTGCTCCTGCATACCTGTTCACCAAGTTTGGACCCCACGGTCCTAAAACCCTGCAACCAGTGCAGGTCACATATAACTACTTTTGCAATAACGAACATTACTGGTTTGTACGCACAAGTTGCCAAGAAGAAAATGCCTTTCATGGGAAAGACTAATAAGCCTTGGAGCTCAAAAATTTCCAGATAATCAACTACTGGACTTCTGCACTTCGAATTCAACATGATAAAAATCTGTTTCGAAAGCTTTACCTCACGACTCTTTGTGGAGTAAAATTGGATTCCCAAATGAAGTTCGCCACAGCACCTTTCCAAGTTGACTTAAATTCCATAAGTCGATCAGAGCCGGCATTGAAGCCTGCCGGACCCACAAGTACCAGATGCTTCACATGCTCTGGATACTACACAGAATGAACACAAATAAGATTACTTAAAGAAATACCGCACCCTCTCAAATTGTATATGCTTAGTTAGAGAAACGCACAAAAAGGAAGGAAAAGCAAAAATAAAAATCTTTAAAATCACAGCTGAGCATCAATATTCTGCAATGATGGCATTTGACAGATCAAAGCTGAACAAACCTTTAAAGCATATCGTGCAGCGACATATCCTCCCAATGAGTGGCCTAGCAAGATAAAATCATCTAGTTTTTTCACCTTCCGCCACTCCTCCAGCGAGTCAATAAACCATGATTCTGCCTCTGAACAAATCAAACGTAACAAATCGATCAACAACACAAAATTCATTTCAACACATAAGCAAAAGCTCATAAACTAAGTCAATCCAGTTCAGCAAAGATACAAAATTAGACGCATGTTTCACATTAGGGAGTGCCATATCTTGAGTGACCACAGCCGTAAAACAAACACAACAGGAACATCACATGTGGCATGATGACCCCTTTGTAAATATTAAGTAGATTTTCTCCAACCACTTCCTTACAAATAAGATACGTATCGGGCAAGATCTCAAGAAATTAGGAAGTATTTACCTTCTGTACTTTTGCAAGTGAAATCCGGACGGCTCGACGCACCCCACCTGACATACAAGATAACAAAATGCCCAAATTCAGAACATGCTACTCATCAGGATCCTTATAATATGCAAACTTGCTCAGAGGCTAGTACTCAACATCACTAACCAGTACTCAGTACAGCATTTCCAGAGCATGTCAAAACTTTAAGTTTCCATGTGACAGGATTGGGTAGAAGCATTACATATATATTGCGAATATAATCGTAACCACGACATATAATAAAGCAACATATGAGCTCACCCAATTTGATCTATGGCAATAACTCGGAACTTGGAAGCCAATGCGTCAAAATTGCGGAAGAAGAATCCTTGTGAAGCTCCATAGCCGTGCACAAGCACTATTGTTGGTGTATCCGGCTTCTCCGCATCAAATGTGACCGTATTGATGAAGCGCGGCTCATTACTGGTAGATCGAAACCACCGAACTTTGGAGCCTGGAGGACCAGATCCGATGTTCACTTGCTCTACAACATGCGGAGTCCTGGCATTCAAACATGAGCTAAAATTAGCATCCAACACTGCAACCTGTAGGCTAAGAATCTCCGTCCAGCAAGCCAGACAAAACTTGGTTCACATAAGAGCAATTCAACACAGAACAATTCAACACAAGTTTTTCTGTTCACTATATGCTGTCAATCACCCTCGCCTTCCCTAAGAAAACAAAATTTGCTGCAATTCATTCGCTGAAAATGATAATAATGATTTCCCTTCTCAACATTCTCAGAAGAACGTGACCTAAACTTGCTAATTATCAAGTATTACATAACTCTTTACTAAAAGCAGATTCTGTTCTCAATACATAACATTCTATAGCCCGTCTGTGACCTCACCCCCTCCTCGATACATAATCCCAATCCGATACTCTTCAAATCCTCTCCAAAAATCTGAAATAAGCCATCATAACAAAAACAACCATGACAACATTTTCACTTGCAATGTCTACACCAGAGACCTACTCGAAACTTTAACCAAAAAAAGAAGGCATTTCTCACTTCACAAGCGTGAGAAGCCGCTTCTCCGATTCGAGAACGTCCTTGCGCGACGTGGGACTCCATCGAAGAAAATTCTGCAACGACGCCAGCATAGACTGCTTCTCGGCTTTCACCGCCACTTCCTCTGTCACCAGCGGCTCCGCCATTGTCGCCAAACGCTTCCCAAAGAACCTGTACAGCCCAATTGCGGAAAATGTCGATCTATTCTCGCAGTGAGGACGTTGGAAACGCAGAATTACTAAAGGATGGGGAATTGGCGACGAGAATCCGTGGCTCATATAGTGATGCAAAGGGCGACGACGGTGGCACCCCGAAAGACTGACTTGGGTGTGCGGATTTGAAATTGGGCGTGCGAGAAAACGCGATGCGTGCAGCGCAAACAACTGTCGAGGATTCGTGAAGGAATTCGCAGCAAGCGTGGCGAAACCCTCGCGAATGAGCGAGGGGGTTTTCCGAAGGCACGGAGGAAGGTACGCCCGCCACGACCTGGGGCCCAGCCCGGACAGGTGTAAGAGAGCGCGCCGTGAGGTACCTTTCATTTTAAACTTTAAATAAACGTGTAGTGCAAAAATTTAGCCTAGAAAAACATTTATCTTTTTTCTTAGGACATTTAGAAACTAATAAAAATTAAATTTGAAATTAAATTAAAAATACATAAAAATTAGCTTAGGAAATCTATGAGGGATTAGGATAGAAATTAAATAAATATAATTAAAATTAAATATATATAATTAAAATTAAATAAATGATAAATAGTATAAATAGATATAAATAGATATAGCCCGTGGGAAGAGTCGTGACCTTCGCAAGGTAGGACTATAAAAGGCTAGAAAGAAGAATTTTAACCATATACATTTTGGGCTATATAGAAATTTTGGGTAAGTACACGTGGCTAGAGATTTGCATATTTTAGGCTAAAATTTTAATAGAAGGTGGGGTAAAGAATATCTTTCAAACGCACCAAATTTCATGACATTTGGAAATACGAATTAAAAAGTTATGGCCAAATATGTTATTGTTTTCATTAACAAGGTAATACGGACAAATTAGAAAAAATCATTTCTTTTAAAACAAAAATTTGAAATTGATTTCCTAGAGTTTTATATACACGGAAAGCTTTGAATCATTTCATTTTGATCAATGAAATGAAAGTTATGAGTAGTTTTGGTTTGCGGGCAGTTATGGATTCTCTACTCTAACACTATAAGAAAACTGTGTTTTTTCTGATGTCAAGCCAAAAACATTGTACGTTCAGGATAACACCATACGTCTCAGAAAACATTGGGATGTCACATCAACGAACGTTGGAAAAGTGGAGATTTTGGTTTGATGTTGTAGAAAACATTGCTAAATTTCAATCACAACATATTGGTACTATGAAAAACAATGATGCAATCTAAGACATTGTTGTGGACATCATACGTTTTCAAAAATGTCCAGAAAAACATGTGTAGCCACGTCAGCATTTTTGGTCAAAATTAACTTAAAAGTTGAGGCAGAAAATTTTTCTGGTCAGTGGTAAAGTAACTGCCCAGGGTGAAAAAGAGGATAACAAGTAGGTGGTGAGGCCAAAAAGTTGACGTGGCATCTAACATGGCATGATGACATGGAAATTATGTGACGTGGATATGGAATGTTGACATGATATGATGATGTGGCATGATGACATGGAAATTGTGTGACGTGGATATGGAATGCTGACGTGGCATGCTACATCATCATACCCGGTCAGTCCATATTCCAACCTTGGATATTTTTGTAGATTTCATACAAGACATCTTGACATTTTTAGGAACATCATTTCTGGCGTTAACATTTTTTACTTTCTACGAATGTAACTTCAAACCACATGCTATCCACTATGCTTTTCATGACGTTTGACTAGATGTGCAAACGTTGCGAAAGCAATTGTAGGCGTCTTCTTTGATGTCTTTTTTATAAATCAATTTTATGAAAATTTATTTTCTAAATGTTATAAGCTATATAGATTTAATTTATATAACAAATTTATATAAATTAAATGAATAGATTTGTTATAAAAAAAGATTTATAAAATCATATCAATATTATATTATATGAAAATATTTATTTTTAACTTAAGATTTAAATTCTAAATTTTACTAGTTTAAAATCATAAATTTTGCATCAAAGTTTAATAATTTTTATTGCTATTTCACCTTCTTAACTTATTATTTTCAAATCATTCATATCTAATGTGGGGTGATTTTCTAGTGTTCTTGGACTTTGAGATATTTGACATCTTAACCCTTAAAGGACCAAGGCCTTTTTTTTGCCAAAAAACATTGAAAATTGCCATTTCTGTAGCAAAGAGTAAAAGAAATTTTAATTTTTTTTTCACATCTAACTATAGGATCTTACACCTAACAAGTAGAAAAAATTTTAGAAATTTTTTTAGAATTTTTGACCGCATAGATTTAAAGTGGAAAAAACAAGTTTTTTAGCACATTGAGGGACTAGATTTTTTGACTTTGAACATTTTTAACTTAAAATTTTTGCACTACAAAGTTTTGAGATTTAAATATTTATAGTAGAGAATTGAGTTGAAAGTTTAGGAAAAAAAATAAAAAATAAAAAAACTTAAAATTTCATTCTTAAGAAAATTGTTAAGTAGAAGTAGGTATGAGATAGAAGGAAAATCTAAAATACTAGTATATTTTAGATGGAATTAAAATGCACTAATCCCAATGGTGAGATTGTTCTAGCAAGTAAATTAAACCATGCGAAATTTTTATTTTGAAAAAATTGTAAAAATTGCATTCAGAAATGCATCCAACAAGTTATTTTTTTCAAGAAGATGCTCTAATTGCCCAAAAAACAAAAATGTCCATAACTTTCTCATAACAAATCCAAATGAAATGAATCAGAGCTTTTCAGATAGACAAAAATATAATCTACAATTGGAATTCCATGTTGGATGTATTGTTGTGTCATACTATATTGAAGTTGATGTTGCAAACAACCTTGATTTAATAAATATGACTTTATCAATTAAATGTTCAAGGAGACATCCCCATATATATTGGAAATGACATGCAAATGTTCATCATGACATCATAGACAACAAATAAGATTTGTAGAAAATTTAAAAATTGTTGAAGCAAATGTTTCAAACAACATTGATGTAAATGTCTAACTTCATTCTATAGATATTCTTTTGAATGTTTACAATGACGTCAAAAAAAACATAACTAAGACATGTAGATGTTTTTTAAAACATCATTTTAGACATCATTGTATTTATGTTGCTACTCATATTTTAGTTTTGTATATCCCATATGGTTTGTCATGCCTCCTACACCCAACTAATATAAAAGTCTTTTCATCAATTAATAAGCAAATTTTTGAACCATTCAATATACTTGAAAAATACTATGTATTGTGTACAAGTGTATGGCATATTGTATGGTATATTTTGTATGGCATGTTGTATATATATTGCATTTTGTATGATGTATTTTGTATGGCATATTGTATATATTATATTTTGTATGGCATATTTTATATGTTGTATTGCATATGATATACCATATATTGCATATTTTACATTGTATACAACGTAAACAATATATGGTAAATCATATGCAATATATGGTATATCATATGCAATACAAACATGTAGCAATATATGGTAAAAACATACCTCATGTCATTATTGCATATTTTACATTGTGCAATACAAACATGTAGCAATATATGGTAAATCATATGCAATACAAACATGTCTTTTATAACATACCACATGATATAAAAAAACATACCTCATGTCATTATTGATGTTAAAAAAACATGTGAGCGTCACATAAGTTTTAAAAAGCACACCTGTACAAACGCGCACACGTCCAGATGGGACATGATGAGAAGCATACAATTGTTTCACCTAATGTTATTCAAGACACTCAGATGTCTACATTGATGTTTCAAAAAACATCATTAAATTCTAAAAAGACTATTCAGGTAGCTCAAAAAAATGCCACGTCAATGTCTGTGGATGCCACGTTAGCCAATTTCGTCATCACTGATGTGGCATACCACGTCAGTGACACGTCAAATGCCACATTATAGACAAGCAATGAATGAAAAAAAATGACACTCTCGCTTTCCCGCGCTTAGGTGGCAGCCACATGTCAACTTCTAAGAACCCTGTTGATCAATGTTTTTTGTGATGTCCGACGCTGGACGTGTGACATCACACATAACATACCATGTTTTTGGCACATCTGCCATAACGCAAATTTTTGGATGTCTGGCCAGACGTGACAAGACACCACGCGCGACGTTCGGATGCAAAAACTACGTGTCCAGAAAAACACAGTTTTCTTATAGTGTTTTAATATTTTTTGAAATAAATAAAATCATAAGATGTAGATTGTTTATAACAACATTTCAACCATTGGGATTGACATTTTTCAATATCATAATTAAATCCATTAACAATTTAATATTTTGAATCATTCTCTACTACTATCTACTTACTATTTTTTTCTTATATGTTGTACAATTCCAAATGATCTTAAATTTTAAGCATGTGACCAACTTATCTAGGAAATAGAATCCAAAGGGTAACCACCATTTTGGACATTTTTTCTATGATCCTTTGCTCGTCTTGTCTCATGTTGTTGTGAGTGTTTTCTTTTAAAATTTAGGGTTTTATACCTACTAGTGTATGTAAGACTTATGATTTTGGGGTGTGACTTGTGAGTACTTGAGAGTGTAAATTTCGTGTGAAATTGTGTGATTGTGTCATGGATTGTGTATTTATAGTGAGTGGAAATTCCTAAGCAACTAGATACCTTTGGCGCCATATGGTATTCTTTGTCATTAGGGTTATGCCACATTTAACTACTTATGGACTATTCATTGAATTCTGAACTATTCACTAAATTCAAAACATCGGGAGATCTCTCGATGTTTGTATAGATTGGGAGATCTTTTGATGTTGGTATATATCTCTTGATGTTTTGAACTGATCCCTCAATGAAAATTTAGATCCCTTGATGTTTTGGATAGATCCTTTGATGCATCTTCCAATGACCATTATGAATTCTGGACTTTCAAAAGTCCAGAAGTAGTTAAATGTAGTATGGTTTGTATTGTTGCTTGTTTGAGTTGTTTGGATAATTTTTATGTGTCTTGAGTAATTGTAAGAAATTATTTTAGTATTGAGAGTTTGAATGTTGTGAGACATTAATTGGGAGTCTTTAAGGTTCAATAACCCAGTGAATGAATGGAAATCTTTAAAGAAATCAAGAGGATGGAAACACTTTGAGACTATAGGAGTTTCGCAATTTCCAAAGATTTGGAAATTTCTTAAGATGTTATAAATGACAACCCTACTCATTGTAACTACATCAAGGGGCCAATGCAAAGATTGAGGCTTAAAAATATGAATGGAGTGAGCATTTCACTCAGTCGGCATGTTTTTGGAGCCTAGGGTTCTAGGTCAAATGAAGAGTCGAAGAAGAAGCCAAAATTGTAGAGTCATTGATTTTGTGAAGGAAATTTCAATCAAGCCAAATTGATGGAGACAATACCATCAACTCGAACGATGATTTAAGATTGAAGCAGAGCTAGTCAATGAGAATTTGAAAGTTTCAAATTTGGAGCTAGCTTGGCTTAGTAGGTCATCACAGTGACGTGATCAAGGCATCAGCCTCAACTTAATTCCTACATGTTGCTTTGGAGCAATTCCATGCACAAGACTAATTGGAAGTGAACCAAATTTTGGTACATTTATACACAATATTATTTCTTGACAATAGTGAGTTTGTAATGGTTGTATACAAGCTTGGAGAAATACAAATTCACAAATCATTTATATACTGAACGTTTAAGTAAATTTTGAGAAACTTCTTGATTATCATTGACTAATGATGATAGAATAAGTTACATAGGGAGACAGGGTTGCTAAAGTATGAGCAGGGAGCGATGAGCGTTGAGCAATGAGCAATGAGTGTTGAGCATTGAGAATTTTTTGAAAAATTTGTGGAAAACCTATAATTTTTCACCATAAGGGTTTTTGGTCTATGGTTTATTATAAAAGCATAAAACTATAGATGCACTCAAAGAGGATGGATAGAGATGAATGGAGATGAACGGAGTTGGATGAATTATTTTTTAGTTGACTTTATTGAATGAAATACATTTGTTCATGACATTGGATGAAAATGAGTTTGGATGATTAATCAATGATTTGAACTATAAAATCATTTGTTTTAGATAAATGTCACTTATTAAGTATTTTAAATCCAAAGTTTAAGTGGATTTTTTTAAGCTAAGGACCTATGCTTATATGGTATTTTAAAACCATTTTAGGGTGAAGATACCATTTCTAATTAAAATTCACAATTCTTTTCAAGCATTTGTGAAGTTCACCAAATTTACTTTTATACTAACGCCAACATTTACTATTTCTAATTACATGTTTTCATCAAAGAGAAGTACCATGTTGCTAATAGAAAGAAATAGATTCAATTCAAAAAAAATTCTACTAATTGACAATAGTAACCATTATCTCTTGAAATAGATGCCCTTTTCACTACTACTTTAAAGATCACCAAAATGAAAAATAACTTAAGAATATGATAAAGTGCAAGAATGTAGTGGCCCTTTTAGTCTCACTACATGACATTAGAAAATCAAGTAACAACAATAGTCTTTAGAGAAAAATCAATTTGACCCAATGTCACATATGGGAGAAGAATGATCACTGGCTTCACTACTATTACTATATGTAAGCCTTGGTGTCTCAACATCTGCTTCAAGGTTTAAAAACTTTTTGACATCAATATTGTATGAACGATGTTTGGCAATAGAAATGGGTGATGGAGCCTCTGCCATAGATGTTGCTAGAGTCTCGATGTAACATGGCAAACTCTTTGAACTAGGAGAAGGTGAGAGCACCAAATGCTTGAGAAAATTGCCTCTACAAGGTGCAATGATTAAATAATTAGAAACTTTGAATAAATTAAAAGACATTGCACAATAAAAGAAAATAAACACATGTCTAAAAGCATCAACAAACTTACTTATAGCAACGTCTTTTTTGAGGCCTTGTAGAAGGCTTGACAATGTCATCGTCATCAAAATCATCCAGCACTATAGGCAAAAGCCGCTTAGTTTGGACGGTGGCAGTAGAAGTAGGAAGGATGATCAAAGGTTGAAGAAGACCTTCAAAAATCTCACTATCGCTCTCCAAGGCCACCAAATGACATTCAATGTTGCGGCATGTATGGATAGAGGCCCCTGTTTATTGAATGCAATGTCATTAGTTGCACCAAATATGTTACATACAATGTAAAAATTATATGGTTTCAATAATAAAAAGTAATGACTAATGAAAGGTACCTGTAGATGCAAAACAATCCAATACCACATCATCAGGTTTTGAAGATGCCTCGATTAGTAGTTGTACAAATAGAGGGTCTTTCTCACGGGCACCTCTCCACGGAATTGTACCATTCATGAGTTGAGTCTGTAAGGAGGTGTAGTTGTGGAGAAGGTCAACTTCTTTAAGGTTTGTATCTGCATCACTAAGTTGTTGGTTTATAGTAATAGAAAATTTGGATTCCACCAATGTTTCCTCCCATTGTCTTCGTACAAATAAGAGGATCCGAAAGCGTTGTGATTGCAAGGGATAAACAAGTATGACAATTAGTATTTGACAAATACAATTTTACTAGCACTATATCAAAATGTGGTAAAAAGAACCGCAGTCAAAATTCATTGCAGTTTTTTTCCCCATAGTGTTGTACATGTTGTTGACTATTGCTGCAATCTTTTTTTTCATTTTCTAACTCAGTTTTTGGAATTTGAAGGCATGTAATATACCATTGGAAAGGTATTTTAGTGAAACTCACCCAACGTTTGGATTTTTTGAAACTCGAAAGCTTCATCTCATTGGCACCCTGCCAAGAGTCAAGTAGACGAAAACCATATGTATCGGCACACTCAAGGGTAATTCCTTTATCTTGCTATTCTCTGGATGGAACAACAAAATTGCTCCATCATCATGAATAAACTCCGAAGCAAATTCGAAGATAGATTCAATAACCTCTTCTTGATTCAACACGTTCCAAGAAGGAATATTAGAAGGTGGAATGGAGACATTGGGGACCGGTAGTCCATCCGGGATATCGGCAACAATCAAGTCAAAGCATGCAATAGGGCTCACAGAGCCTCTAAGAGTTCGCACCCAGTCCCTACCAATCTTGACAATAAAAAATGCACACTATAAGTTAGATGTATGAATGAATTGCAATGTCATGCTAATAACTTAATGTAAATGAAAGAAATTAATCATAACAAGGCTAGAGAACGTAGACCTTACCTTTTGGGCAAAATCAAGCATTTGATTCCATGTTGATGCATTGTCCCCTGTCCTTTCCTTAACATTGAGCATTGCAGAAATCGATGATGGTAGAATTAGAGCTTGAGGCTCAATATCGTGTCTGTCAGGTTGAATTGCGGATCTAGCAATGTACTTTGATGAAGCAAAGGCATCTGTCGTAATAAACATGAGAGTTGCAGGGCAATGAGACCGAACTGTATCAATGACTTTCAAAGTGGTAGGAGGCATAAGAGAAGGAGGAGGTACACAAATAGAAGCTGGAATAGATGAAGAAGGGGTGTCGTCTTTCGTAGCTATCTCTTTTGTCGTCTTCTTTGTAGTTTTCTTCTCCTTTGGCTTATGCCCCTTCTTCACTAGTGGAACTTCTTGAACCTCCTCTTCATCAAGAGACTCCTCCTGTAAACCTACCTTGGGATGGTCTTTGGCAGCCTCCTTCTCAGATGCTTCAAGTGTTGAGGCCTGGGGCAAAAACTCTTGGACTTTCTAGATACCAAGGACACACTTGGAGCTCTTGAATAGAAAACCCTCGCTATTGAGTCAAAGTAAACATACAACCCTTTAAGGAAGTATCAAGCCATCCTCTAAAGAACTTGGGCATGAACTTTCGCTCCATTCTACCTTTTAGAATGAGATCTCGTTTGAAATATCTGCAATCATAGAATATGTGTGATTATTACAATGAAAAAAATGCACATGCATTTTTGATGACTTTGTGAAACAATTAAAATTTACAAAATTAAAGGCAACTAAAATAAAAGATATACATGTATAGAATCCTTCTTGTAGCCACATTTGTGCCTTCTTGGTCTTTGAAAGGAGTAGATTGTGAATATGAAGAGTCCTTCTTGAACAACCACCAAAAAGCATGATTCCACAACACAATGCGCCATGTCTCCACATAATCTCCAATGGAATCCAACTCATCATTAGCATTCCATTGAACTACAATATTCTCAAACTTAATGATGCTTGTGAATTCTGCTTTGAATACCTCCTCCAACTACAAAAAAATTCAAAAATATAAGTACCAAGACATTATGAAGGTAAAACATATCATGGTACTATAATACACCACTATACCGAAGTGTGGTAAGAAGGAAATACAGTCAAAATTCACTGCGGTTCTTTTCTCCATAGTGTTGTACATGTTGTTAACTACAGCTATGAACTTCCAAAAATTTAATTCAGAAATTGAAAAAGAAAGTTGCAGCAGTAGTTAACAATATGTACATCATTGTGGAGAAAAGAACCACAGTGAATTTTGACTGCGTTTCCTTCTTACCACACTTTGGTATGGTACGACTATCATACCTCAGCCCAAAATGAGGCCTTATAAAGCCAAGTCTCTAAGGTCATTGTGTTGAAACCGAGGGCGGGGAATCTGAAACCCTCCCTAAAAGTCTCACTTGAATTCCACCACCTAAGCCAACGAACCTTGTGGTTTGGTTGAACTTGATATGTAGAAATCCTTTGAAGTTTTTCTAGGGACATCTCGGGCTTCTCATTGGCACTGTAATGCAAGTTAATCTGAAATTTGAAAAGACATAAGTATAGTAAAAATCAAGTCCAAAAATAATCATATAAATAAAAAAGCAAGTAGGCATATTAATATACCTCTTCTAGGAATCCAACGTCGTTTTTTGGATTTGCAATGGCGGATTGTTTATCAAACTCTGTTCGAAATCCTTTGATAGCTGCAGTGGCGGCTTGAGTCATGGCCTCATGAACACCCTTTAAAGTTTGTTCTTCCAACCGTGTCTTCTTATAGTAAGTTTGCACAGCCACATCTAAAATAGTAGCAATTTCTTGCTGCACATGAAAAACATGAACTTGAAATCAGTATAAAATGAATTTTACAAATCACAACAATTGAATGTAAAAGTATTACAAACAAAAGATACTCACCCGATGAAGGAATTGTATGAAGACGGGAGATGTCAATGGATATTAAACACCTGGTAGCTTTCTGGCCTCACATTTCTTGTAATCTTCATCACTTAGAAGACCCTTGAACTCTTCCAATTGTAAGTTGCCATAGGTACTCATTTTGTGCAATTGTTGAATCAAGTTGCTTTTGACATGGGAGTGCTCTGTAGACCTGTAAATATCAATGAAAATAGAATGTAAGATGAATGAATGTGAAAGCATAGAATATTACAATACAATTGAAGAAGCGGTAAAATAAAATAAATATTAATTCAACAAACATTGGAACTCACCAATTGATATCATTCATAGCCTCCAATAGAATGCATGTACGGCCTTCAGACACCAATAACATACAATCAACATGCAAATGTCACTTGCGGTCATGACGATGCATTTTGTGGATGTAAGCATACCAAGCCGCCAATTTGTGATTGCCATCCCATACAAAAAACATGTGATTTGACAAGTGTGAGATGGTTGGTTGAGAACTCAACCAACACTCAAATTGGTCATTCTCGTATATTCAGTGTTCATCCCATGTCTCTACAATCTTAAGTGTCATTAACTTGGAAGCTCCCTTGTCATTTGTTATTGACACGTAAAGTATACAATCACCTTGTTGATATCCATGAACAAACTTAGCCTCCAATCATTTCACTTGACTTTGGAAGAGAGGACGGACCAACGGAAGTCCAATCATCCTGCACAAAGGAATATCAAATCGAGATTCTGGACCACCACCATTGAAGAGCATGTTGTTGATGATTGCATTGGAGTCCAATTTCAAACCATTTCGCACATCCTCTTCCACCTCATCTAATGTTCGCCCTTCAAAAACTTGATCAGCACTTTGAATATCAACGGTGCTGTCAACCTACAATCAATAGAAAATTAAACCCAAGTTATAGTTAACATTAAGAAGTCATGGAAATGAAAACAAATACGACGACAACTGTAATAGAAAATCAATCATAGAATTTATCATACAAACATAAATAGAAATACATCTAACCTGAGGATTGCCAACCACAAGCTGAAAATCATCATTAGTGACTAGCTCCAAGTGCTCCATTTGTGAAAGCCCTCCATTGATGTCCATGAAGCTCTATTTTGGAAAAACAAGTATAAGTATTTTTTACATCTTTATTAAAAATCAGCCTAAGTAGTGACCATGTTAATGAGGTTACATTTTCAGCCCAAAGCAAGCATCGGGGAAATACATTTTGAACCTCAGGCTTAAATTTAGATTCTCTAAGTGAGTGTTTAGAATACATTGGCAGAAGTGACCTCGTTAACAAGGTCTGTTTTGCCAATGTATTTCAATAGTGTAAAGAAAGAACAATGAAGGCTAAAGTGAAAATTGAACCATGTAAGTGATCCCTAAAAAATCTGAAGAAAGAAGCCTCGTCAACGAGGCCACTTTTTCCAATGTATTTCAGTAGTGAGAAGGCATAGAAATGAAGCCTAAAGTAAAAATTGAATTCTCTTAGTAATCTCTATAAACCCTGAAAAAATGACCTCGTTGGCGAGGTCACATTTTGCAATCCATTTCAGCAGTCTTTTAGAAAAAACCAAAGCCGAAAATTAGAACAGAATTGTCTTTGTCATCACTCTAAACCCTTGGAAAAGTGACCTCATTAACGAGGTCCCATTTTGCAATCCATTTCAGCAGTCTTTTAGAAAAAAATCGAAGCCGAAAATTAGAACTGAATTGTCTTTGTCATCTCTCTAAACCTTTGGAAAAGGGACCTCGTTAACGAGGTCACATTTTGCAATCCATTTTAGCAGTCTCTTAGATAAAACTGAAGCCTAAAATGAAAACTAAATTATCTTTGTCACCTTTCTAAACCTTGAAAAAGTGACCTCGTTGACGAGGTCACATTTTGCAATTGATTTCAGTAGTCCTTACAAGAGAAAGCGAAATCTGAATCCTAAATTGAAATTGTCTTAGTGGTTTTAGAAATCGCGGAAAAGTGACCTCGTTGACAAGGTTACATTTTGCAATCTAATTTAGCAAACCTTATGAGAGAAAGCAAAATCTGAATCCTAAACTAAAATTGTCTTAGTAATTTTAGAAATCTTGAAAAAGTGACCTCATTGACGAGGTCGCATTTTGCAATCTAATTCAGCAACCCATAGAAAGAATTTGAAATTATGCATCAAAATTAGAAATTGTCTTAATAAGACTGTAAAGAACCCAAAAATGTGACCTTGTCAACGAGGTCAAGTTTCAAACCTTGAAATTGCAATCTTTTGAAAATCATACATCAAAACTGGAACCGTTTAAGTGATCTCTTAAATCCCTGAAAAAGTGACCTCGTCAACGAGGTCAAGTTTTCAACCTGAAAAAGGGATGTTCAGAAATGGCACTTCTTGAGGATTTCTAGGAACTTGAACTTCCATCGCATCGCCGCCTTCGATAGTGTCGGAGACACCCTCCCCACTGTCGCCGCGCGCCTCTCCATCCTTGCGCAGCATGCCACTCTGTAAGTTCATTGCGGAAGCAACCCTAAGCCAGAACACAGCAATGGAGAAGGACGAGAACTACACCAAAGCAAGCCGAAGATCAGCCCATGGAGTTGTTCTTTGGTTTCAAAAAAAAAAGGAAGAGATTGGTAGATTTAGGCCAAGGGAATCTTTCTAATAAAATCTGCGATTTCATAGATTTCTGGTCCAAATTTTTGGAGCACATAGATTATAACCTCAAAAGTAACCCCAATTTTTCCTAGATTTTTTGAAGTTACAAGGAATTTTACAAAAATTGGCAAAGTCTTCTAAAAATATTTGGGCAAGATTTGGCTGAAAAATCAACCGATTCTGAAGATTTTAGAGAAGACTTCAAGATGCTGAATTAGTTATTAGGCCGTAGAACTTTCAAAAATGTTCCATTTTCTGTGTGCTATATACCGTTGGAATCATCTTCTCGAAATACACAAAATGAAGATTGGTGT
Source organism: Climacium dendroides (assembly GCA_950106755.1). NCBI lineage: Eukaryota > Viridiplantae > Streptophyta > Bryopsida > Hypnales > Climaciaceae > Climacium > Climacium dendroides. The sequence goes on from OX467092.1 coordinate 2,858,143, forward strand.
CAAATTCACCTCTAACAAAAAATATTCAACACATACAATCAACTCCTCACAATCTAATGGCTCCAGTCCTACCAATGAATACATAAACTTACCAACTCTGCGCTGATCACTAGGGACATGTTCTTCTCTAGCATACTCGGTTGGCATACGTCTACTTCAGTTTCATCAATAGTGTCAAGCTTGGCAATATCCATTCCTTCACTATTTTGTGTCAAACTAAACTCGTGTTCAAAAGGTGCATCTTCAATCCCATCATCCTCATACGACAAGGTCCGAACAATGCTACTAATCTCACTACCATTGGATTTCTGTAAGTGCCTAAACATCTTCGATCTTTCTAGCTGTTTCCTGCTAGAGAAGCAAAGCTGTTTCCTACCTTACGTCTCTTTTATGAGAACCCTTTGACATCCCTCCAACCAAAAAAGCGAACTTGACTTTTTCATTAGCAATACCGCAATTTCTCTGATATATAGCACTCTTCAAGTCTAATGAATGTATTCTCATCCAATTCATTATAACTTCTCCAAATAAAACATCTATTGACCAGGATATAAACGGTCAATAAGATCATCCGTTCTTTGCTCAACTGCTTCATAATCACTCTCACATTTGAATATACCACCACTACATTGGAGAAGGCCTCCATTTGGGGCCTTCTAATCACTCTTCAATGTGAAAGTGGTGCTATGTACAATTCATTATTCCAAAGATTGGGTACTAGTAACTAAGTTTAAAAAATTCAATTGCTGGTTGTGCATTAAATCTTTAAATATGGAGCCTTCAATTCAAATTTCAAATTCCAAATTACCAAAATCCTACATAAAAAAGGTCAAATCCATGTCCACTACCTCTTTGTCTTTTACCTATTCTCGCTAGATTGTATACACATTTCAATATGGACATGGCACTTGTTCGTAGTGATGAGTCCAACATTCCAATTTCTTTTCCTTGTAGCGATGGCGGTAGTGCATGGGTATCTACTTTGATTCTCAGTGTATGCTTCAATTTAGAGTTGTCGTCTCTATGGGTGGAAGAAGAGCTATTTGATTCTTAGGGACTTCAAGTCACATCTACAGTCATGCATTCATGCTATTCAAGATCAAAACAGACTCCGGAGATGGTTGGAGGCTTTCTCCAGGCAAGTATCATGCTTTTGGCACTCCTAGGTTCACTAGATCGATGTCAACGAAAATACTCACACTTGGGTTTGCTACTTCTACTGTTCAAATGTCTTGGGGAACTCGTGTGAAAGTAGAGTCTTTGAATCATAGCCATATTGATCTTATAGAGTCTTTCGACAATGATGCTACTATTTTCATTGATGCAAGTCACAAGCTACCTAGCATATCCGAAAAGTGTACAGACACTATACAAAGTATGGACAACATTCAACATGATAGCATGTTGCATCCTTCAATTCAGCAAAGGGCATCCAAATTTGTGAGCGTCTTAGAATGCCTTAAAGATATGCAAAGTTGTCCGTGCGCACAAAATGAATTGAAGTTCTTAAACCTCAATATACGTCGTTGTGAATCTGTATGACATCTTCCTCAATCATTCAATGGAGACATTATTTTTGAATTACCTCCTCTTCATTCTTAGACATCTCTTTCTGGAAGTCGATTCAATTCAACTTCCTCATCTTCTGTAGGTCAGCAACTACAAGGCATGGATCGTAAATTTGATGGCCATAATTGGACACACACACATACTACAAACATCGCAAACAACTTTGGCCTGAAGTTCCACTACTCCTTGTATGTAGGCCACCTAGTCTGCGAGGATAAAGTCTGCCCTAGACTACACCAAAGTGGTAGCAAAAACGAGACAGAATGGTAGGGTTGCACGGACGCTAGGATGCCCGGACGTCCGAATGGACGTCGAACATCCGCATTCGCGGGTTTTCGAGCGTCCGGCGACATAGAATTGTGCGACTCCAGTACGTCCAGTGGACGGGCGGTCGGGCGAACGAAAGAGCCGACGCAGTGGACAGTTGAGCAGACTGCTGAGCGGACAACTGGGCAGACGGGGCCGACTGCGATGACGACGGAGCGGACAGCACCAACTGCGCGGAAGGGGCGACCGCAGTGACAGCGGACGAGGCTGACCACGTGGATTAGGCGGACGGCGCTGACCGATCGGACCAGACAGATGGGGCTGACCTCGCGAACGGAGGCGGAGTCCGCAGTGCCCCTGATCGGACGGCCGAGGGACCCGGACCGCGAAGGTCGTCCGATGCAACCCTAAATCCGACGGTTGAACGAAAATCTCCGTCCGCTCGGTCAGTCGGTCGCATGGCGCGTCTGACCGCATGGCCCGTCCAACCAGTCGGCCAATCGGATGGACCCGACGAGGCGCCATCCGCCAGGGCGGACGGCTAAGATTGGGCAGACGGGATGGCCATCCGCCTCATACAAGAGAGGCAGTCATGCCGTTCGCCTCTCACTTTTACCTTCCCCCTTGCTTGCAAGAGAGAGTGGAGAAGCTTAGTGCCTTTGGGCCCTATTGCCTCCTCTACTTGGAAGGGTAAAGGTGAAATCTTGGGGGGATCCTTGCCATTTTTTTTCTCAAATCGTGCGACATTCATCAAGATGCCAAGGGTGAAGAAGAAAGCAAAGGTTTTGGAGGATCCTAATGAAGCCGACGTCATGGACAAACCCTCATATACTTACACTACGTTTTTGAGGAAATTCATTGTTGAATTCTATGAGAGGGAAACTACAATGTCTCTTGACTCTAAGTATGTTCGTTATCAAGAGGAGGGCATTGAGAAGTTCAAAGGCGGAACTGAAGCATATTCATGTGACCCTCCAATCCCTCCATGATTTGAACTAGTGTAGTAGGAACTTCCATGAGGCCCATACAAATCATGTCCTTTTGTTCCCGGATAATATCGCGAGCCATGTACATCACGACGAGGTGCAGTGTGATATCCACAAGGTCGACCTTGATCCTCAACACTCCTCTTTAATGCTTCTTGCATTTGATTCTCATACTCTATGTCTTTGCATTCCTCTCGGCGTTCATGCCTCTCCGGAGGTGGAGGTGGCAAGTGTTCAGGTAGTTCTGTATCATCATCAACATCACTGTCCTCTGCATCCCGCATAGGCCAATTTGGGCATCCAAATTGACCTCGATTCGACCAAGCCGGCATGCAATCACTTTCACCATGCCAGTTGGTGAACACCACAGTTGAATGACAGGTCATTTTTGTCGCTTTATTCATCCCTATAACTATACGCCAGTCAACGTCTTTCTAGAGTACAATCTCTGTCCAAATCATTGCTATGGTAGAATAGTTCATGATGGTGGACTTCGAAGGACCTAGATTTGAAGCAGCCCAAATCTCTTCATATCTCTCTACAAAGTGTCTACTCGTACACGTCTTCATAGGGCCTTCCCACCGTCTCACTTGTTTCTCCAAACTATCATTTGCTAGCCAGAGTTTGGCTATGTGTGACATGGTCACGTATTTCTTGCACATTGTACAAGTCTACACTTTCTCGGACTTGTACTCCCATCCCTCTTTTGCTACATTGAATTCATCAAAGTAAACCTCCCAATCCAGCTCTTGTGGTTTCCCCTTCGTCCTTTTTTTTGAAGAACTGGGAAGAAAGGGAATTCCTTTCCGAGGCATAGTACCCTTTTCTATTTATTACCTGAAAGTTAAAACAATTACTTTGTAGCGATTTTAGATTATAATAATGAATGAATGCAACTTATTCATTTAGAATTGTTCACACACCAAGTCGGAAGGGGCGCGTAGAGACCAATTGCCGCTGGATCACCCACTCTATAAGGGAAACAATTGTGCGGACTGAGTCGTCCGCTGCACTCTTTATACCGATCGTTGGGGCGGACATCGTTGTCGACTTGAGGGTCGGACGGCAAGATCGAACGGACACCGCGAGTCCGCACCTTCCATCGCACGGTCGAGAACGATGTACGGACGAACGAGTCAGACGAACGCACCGACCACCTTGCCGACGGGCTGTCTGCCGAGCGGCCGAGTGGATGGGCGGACGGCCAAACTTCGTCTACCCCGATCGGCCGTCGGTCTGTCTGCTCAGTGAATTGACATTTTGCCACATACCTGATCAAAAGAGACAAAAGTTTGACCCAATAGCCATTCCAACCATATTGATAGGTTATGACGAAAATAACAAAACTTATAGATGCTACAACCCACAAAACCGAAGCATTCTTATTAGCAGAGATGTTCAATTCGATGAATCAAATCTATGACTTCCAACACCAGAAACTACCGAACCATTAGAAGACACACCTCTAATAGATTCTTCTCTACCTCCGTTCTCTCATGGATCGCACCCTAAACGTACAAACAGTCAGGCACGAGAAACAACCACTAGTTCACAAACTAGTACACAACTTAGACTCCCACCTCCAGAATTACCTGACCTACCTACTCCCTCATCTTCTCAACAAGATGTCTTGTGTGACAACCAACAGACAAATCCACCGAACTTGGAACAACAAAATACTCCTACACCAAACCAAAAATCCACTCAACTACTACGCAGATCTCAGCGACCAAGGAAACAAAATATTAGACTTGAAGGCTATGATCTATGTATATCTACTGACAACTTCGATATATGTCTTCTTACAAATCCAACTCAACAGTTGACACCTATAGATCCAGACACAGTGGATGTATCATTCAAAGAAGCGAAACAAGACCCAGGTTGGGGGAATGCTATGCAGGAAGAGATGAATTCCATTTGGAAAAACAACACTTGGGACTTACAACCTCTTCCAAGCGACAAGAAAGCGATTACTTACAAACGGATATTTAAACTAAAATCAGGCACAAACAGTGATCCTCCTATCAAAAAGACAAGATTAGTTGCCAGAGGATTTGAACAACGTCCAGGAATAGATTTTACAGAAACCTTTGCACCTGTCATAAAATGGGCTACCATTCGAACAGCAGTCGCCCTTGCAGTTGCAAAACACTGGGACATACATCATATGGATGTTAGAACAGCCTTCCTAAATGGTTTACTCAAAGAACGGGTATTCATGACACAACCACCTGGCTTTCATGTTCGTGGACAAGAACGGCTAGTATGTTGTTTGAACAGATCATTATATGGTCTAAAGCAGAGCCCCAGAAATTGGTATGATTGCATTGATGCATCTCTGTGCCACATTGGACTCAAACAAAGCAAATCGGACAGAAACATGTATTATATGCACAAAGATGGTCAAACATTGATCCTAATGCTATATGTAGACAATCTCTTCATCACAAGAAGTTGTAATCGTCTCATAAGCTGGTTGAAACAATTCCTCAATTCAGAATTTGAAATGAAGGATCTTGGAAAAGTAAAACATTACCTGGGAATATCATTTGAACAAGTTCTTCTCGGCATCTTTCTTCACCAAAGAGACTACGCTGCATCAGTCCTGCAAGAATTTGGAATGAAAAATTGCAAGCTAGCATCTACGCCTCTTCCAGAAGGACAAATTCTAGTTACAGATATGCATTCTCCATATATTGACTCACAATACTATTGTAGGCTTGTGGGAAAACTCATTTTCCTTACAATCACTCGTCTAGACATCTCCTATGCAATCAATCGACTGAGCAGTTATATGGCCGATCCACAAAGAACTCATCTTGACACAGCAAAGCATGTATTATGATATCTTCAAGGCACACTCAACATGGGCATTCTCTATCGGTCTGGCGCACCTACAACAATTATAGGCTACACAGACGCAGACTGGGGTTCTTGTCCCGAACTCGCCGATTTATAGAAGTTTATTTGTTTACCTTAGCAGGAAGACCAATCACGTGGCAAAGTAAACGGCAATTGACAGTCTCACGCTCATCTACAGAATCAGAGTATAGAGCACTAAGCGATGGAGCACAGGAAGCCATATGGCTTCACCGCTTACTCAACGAATTGCAACCTAGTAATTCTCCCTCAAGAACCACTGTCACTGTTGCAGCCCCAATTGTCTTACACTGTGATAACCAAGGAGCAATCAAACTATCACAAAATCCAGTGTTTCATGCACGCTCAAAACACATTGAAATACACTACCACTTTATACGAGAGAGAGTCATAGGAGGGGAAATAGAATTGAAATACATTAGCACCCACGATCAACCAACGGATACATTGACAAAACCCTTAGGGAAGACCAAATTCCATCAACACAAAAACTCCCTAGGTCTTCACAGTCTCAGTGATCTTCTATCTCAAACGAACAACCGAAACCAAAACAATTCTAGCTCTATAGAACGGCAGTCTCGTAAAGGAAACTTTCTGCCTCTTCCAACATCCTAAAACTTTTGTGTATAGCTCCCTTGAAACCGAGCACTTCACGGGAACAATCAGCCCACGAAAAGTATAATCCTGGGGTTCTGCCGAGTCTCACCGCATAAAACTTCCCTCTCATCGGCAAATGTTCCTGCACCTCTACCGGTGAGCGTAAGCGACCATGACTCTTCAGCGCCTCAGCCTTTGAGCCCTGCCAACAGCTATCGATACTCGATTCTTGTTGGACTTCAACATCAGGCAAGTGCTTTGCGAGGATCCAGTCCAAAGCTGCGCAGCACCAACCAGTCAACCGATTCACGATGGAGCAACCCAACCAATACAGCACTCTGATCAAGCCTCCACACGACAGGCTACACAAGAAGTTATGAATCTGGTACCAACTACGGATCTCCACACGAGCCATCGTTCCCCCTCTCATAATTCTTTGTACAGTCTGTTACAATCTCAAATTGAGGGGGGGTTGGAATTTTGAGATTAGGGATTCCAGGTATTACGTAGGACTTAGGTTTTCATCTAACTGGATGGTTCTCATCCATTAGGCGCTCAAGACTAGTCGTTGATCTGTATATATTGGGGTCTTTTCCCTTTGATCATCATTTTCTGAGCAGAGCTCTCAGTGATCTGTCGTAGCTGTAAAATTGCAGATCTATGCATTCCAACACTTCTACCTTAGTTACAAAAATACAACCAACCTTAGATTAGTTAACAAAGTTTTAAAGTCAACAATGCAAACTTCAAAAAAATTGTAAATTATTATTTTTATAAGGAAAAAAGTTCATTTTTTTAAGACATATTACAAAATACAAATATATAAAGAAAATTTTGGGAGGATGGATGATGAATGGATGACATGAATGAAGCTCATTCATTCATCAAATCTATGGTTGAAAAATCATCTATTTGTGGGAAATGCTAGTCTTTGTTCATGCCCATTCATGCAACATTTGAATGTAAAATTCATTATTTTCAATTAAAAAAAATTGCAATTTCTTGGTTTATTTTTTTATTTTTGGTTTTTGACATTTCTATATTTAGATTTGACAATCCTATTTATTACTCTGACATGTCTATTTTTAGTAAAATTCCTCACAATGAACGCTCAAATCTAATTGCTTGTTGTCCCCGCTCACACTCTAGCACCATTGCATAGGGAGATCCTGGCTGGGAATGGAATTCAGATATAACCACATGGTCTAGATTGGAATTTAAATAATTAAGACTTTGTAAGTTGAAGGAGCTTTATCAATTTTATGTATGAATCATCATTGAACAAATGGTGGTTGGATTAGTTGATTGTAATAATACATGTTGATATTGATAATGCAAGTTGATATGAACAGCCATAGGGTTGCAATCCACGATCATAGGTCCAACTGCACATCTATAGGATTGGAACCTACATTTTAGAGCATATTTGTTTGTATGGTTTTGAGTATTACTTTTGTATGGTTTTAGGCTTTCTTTTGGTGCATGGATTTAGATCTATCTTTTGAATAAAGATAAGAATTGATCCCACATTATGTTGCATGTAGGAACTACTTGTGAAATTTGCAAAAGTTGACCAAAAGCAAAAAAGAATAAGAAAAATTGACCTTGGATACAAACTCTAAACCTCATTCTATATGCACCATTGAAAAAAATTTGATGTAGAATATGGATTACTAGGCATTTTGCATCAAATACAATAGATATAGATTGACTGGCCTATTTGACCAACACATAAAAAGGATCTAATTAAGGAATTATGTGTACTATTTTAAAAGTATTATTTTGTAAATGATTAGGCGATAGAAGCATTTATTGCATATGATAATTTGACCAAACTTGAATTATTGACCAGACTATTTTATTTGACCACCTTGTAGAATACTAGATAAGATTGGAACTTCATACATTTTGTCTTATGCATATAATATATTTCATTATAATGTATGGTTCTATTTGAAAAGTGACATTAGTCACATAAATGATAGACTACATAAACCATTTCCTATAAGAATCCCTATACTTTTGTTTTCCTTGGTTTTGTGAGAAAAGACAAAATCTAGATTACAAAACACCCAAGTTCTTTTTTGAAATTCTTGGAATTTGCTCTAAATTGAGCAAAGAGCCAAAATTTTGATAGGTTTCATCAATTCTTTAAAAATTTTGACCATGCAAATTCAAAATAACATGTTAGAGATTGTATGGAAACAAAAATGACAACAATATCGCTTGCAATAATGAACAAAACTAAATATGGATTTGAAAAATTTTCATTCAAACAACCATACTATAAGCATCAACGGGCAAAGTTCAAAAGTAGATATACAAAAGTTGTAGTATGCAACATATAACCACATTCCTATAAATTTTGGAAGTAAAAATTAGTTGCAATTTGAAAGAAAATTAATTTCAAAGTTAGCCATGTCTTGAAATTCGGTTTTATGTGCCATAATTTGGAATTACTTTATATTTTGTCAATTTTTTCTTAGAAATCCAAAAAAAACTCTTTGTACCTTTTGAATGCTAGTATACATCATTTCAAATTGTTGCATACAAAAGTTGAAGGAAATTGACAATTGTAGAATTAAAAATATTCAAAATTTGACAAACATACAAATGATGTTGATTTTCACAACATTTGAATAATTTTTTTCTCAATGCTCTTACATTTCAAATATTTGTTGAATTAGACAAATGAGTGCGTTCAATTTAAATTTTAAAGCCATTTGATGGTTTTTTAAGTTTAAATTTTTTTGTACAAAAGACTAGAGTATACAACACACAAAATTGATCCAAACTTCAAGATACCTTGTCTTATAAAATCAAAATTTTGAGACAATATTTTTGGAAAAATAAAATAAAAAGTTGATTCTTTAAATTTTATAATAGTTCAATGCTAAGCATTTCAAAAATGATTTTGAAATCAAAGCATTGTCAAAATAGACAAGAGTATTCATTGAGTACACAAGAGTGCACAAAGAGTTACTTAATCCCTAAAGGACAAGGCATTCAAATTTTGAACAATGAATGCAAATACATCCCAAGCATATATAAATGTTTTTAATGTGTTCATGTGTTAATTTGTTAACATGTGCATGCTATAGATTTTGGAGACTTTGCTTTGCAAATATTCTATTATTTAGTAGGTATTAGTAAACTAACCTCAAAAAAATGACCTTTTGAATTCAAAAAATGATCCTTTGAAAACAACTTGAATAAAAAAAAATTGTATATATTACTATAATTTATATTTAATTATTCAAAAATTAAAGACTAAAGCTCTACTGCCCTTTACACAACCATTAATGACTTACTTATGATTTTACACTTAATAATTTTTTTTAATGACTTTGAAATTTTATTTCTAATCCTTCAAGTAATTTTTTAAAATGTAATTATAGGACTATAACTTGGTAGGTTCTATAAAATTTGATTCCATTCCATTCAATCAATTTTTACATTATAAAAAATTTGAACCCTGTAGAAGACTATTAAGGTTTTGATTTTTAACATGTCACAGTGCAAGTACAGGAAAAAAAGTATATATATATATATAATATTTTTTGAAAAAATAAATTATATATATATATATATAATAAAAAATATTAAACTTAATGTGGTGCTAACGTAGCACCAATACTGCCACATCAATTGTTGTCATTAAAAAATAATAAAAAATAAAAAATAATTTCATTTCCTCTGTAATTGCACTAGGGGGGTTTAAAACTTGCGGCCTTTTGGAGGCTTGAAATTTTTTGTCATGATGACTATTTTTGTTATTTTTACTATGGTTTAATTCATATGGATATACAGTATATAAATTGAATTGATCTTATTTGAATACATTATAATATGAATAAAGTTGATTTATTTTCTTATCAGAAAGTGACGGTAAAGGTGTTATTATATGAAATTATTTTTTTAACAAGTGTGAAAAGTAAATAAAATAAAATACTTTTTAAACAGTTGATAATTCTTTCATAAGTTTCATGGAATTCAATTATAGTGAATGTTATGTTGAACTCCATTTTAGGTATATAGAGACTTGTTGAGCATTGTTTAATTTAAAAAATAAAGGTTATTTCTTTTTTACTTTAAACTTCAATAATTGATTTTACAAAATTACAAAATTAGAAGAATATAAAAATTGAACTCTATTCTTCAACATTTCAATTTGTCATTTCAAGTTTATCAACACTTATGTATTTGTAGCTAATTTGTGGATGTTTTCTCAAACATTGCTTCCAAGTGCATTTATTTATTTTAAAAGATATGCCATGTCCATGTACTCTTCTATGACAAAGGTCCAAATTTTTTTTAATTTTTAATCTTTAAATTTTAATTATTTTCAATATTATACATACATACATACATACATACATACAAATTTAAACTCTTTCATTTTCATTGGTTGTCTCTAAATTGGTGGCAATTTTTGGTGGTATAGGTGACGATTAAAAACCCAGATAAAAGTGGAAGGATAGTTAAAATGGCATTGAAGGACCTTGAGAACATCAATTTCTTCTATTGTTCTTATATCTTACATTAGAAGAAGTTTGAGCCTTGAGGAGGGTCATCAATTCACCAACAACAAAGCACGTTGGCTTTCAAAGGCTTCAAATTTTTCCTAAAGTGAGTTGCACACTAACCACCAAAATCAAATGAAATCCTTAAAAAAATTTAAATAAATATTAGAATAAATTATTCACCATACTTATTTCATGATGTCAGATCTTGCTTATTGAAAAAAATAAAATATTCATTACACATGTGCCAAATATGTTATTTGACAATCATAATAAAAAGGTACTATCATTTTATAGAGATTTGGAGGATTTATAAGATGAAGCTTATTTTGAAGGAGCAAGATAGTTTAGAAGTTGAACCATTAAGTACTAACTTATCTCTAAAATCCAAATTATAAGAATATAAGATGGCAAGTCATTCAACCCTTCAAAGACCAAGGCCTTTTTGGCCAAAAACACTCAAAACTCCCATTTCTATAGCAAAGAGTAAAAAATATTGAAAATTATTTTTTCACATCTAATTGTAGGATCTTATACCTAACTAGTATAATAATGTGTAGAAAAAATTTCAAAAATTTTGATAGCATAGATTGCAAGATATTTGCATTTAAAAAAACAAGTTTTTCAGCATATTACGGGATTAGATTTTTGACTTTGAACCTTCTTAACTTAAATTTTTTGCATTATAAAGTTTTGAGGTTTAAATCTTTATGGTGGGGAATTGTGTTGAGTGTTTAGGAAAAAAAATTTCAAAAAAAATTAATTTTCATTCTTAAATAAATTGTTAAGTAGAAGTAGGTATAAGTTAGAAGGAAAATCTTAATTATTGATATCTCTAAAATGGAATTAAAATGCACAAATTTCAATGGTGAAATTGTTTTAGAAAGCAAACTAAACCATGTAGAACTTCTTTCTTTTTTAAATTGTAAAAATTGCATTCAAAAATGAATTCAACAAGACATTTTCATATAATATTCTTTGGAAATACATATATTGTGCAATAAAAAGTGATTAAAGAAAATCTTTATATCGATATTTTTCAAGAAGATGCTCTAATTGCCCAAATAACAAGATTGTCCATAACTATCTCATAACAAGTCCAAATGGAATGAATCAAAACTTTCCATATAAAAAAATCTATAATATATAAGAAAAAAATTCAAATTTTGAATTTTTTTTTGGAACCTGGGGGGTGCACTTAGTTCTACTACAACAAACCACATGCAAACAAGTGGTTTCTAATCAACTATGATTTTAACTTCAAATTTTGAGCATTGTTTACTAATGACTATAGGATTCTACTCCCAAAATTTCAAACTCAAATAAAATATGGAATGCTTTCTAGAAGAGGTTAAAAATGCACTAAAATGGCATGATTTTTTAACTCAAATACTTTTAAAGAACACATCTAGATGACCATTGCATCAATATTCAATTCGAAATGAGCTTTCAATAGAGAGTTACTTTTAGGAATTTTTTGTTCATTTTTTAGACAATTTTTTTTTATATAAAAATATAAAATAGGGGTGTAAAAGTGAACGCTAACATCAAAAAAGGGAGAGTGCACCCTCAAATTTTGGACTACCCCCTCTCCCTTGATTTCAGCTTATTTGGGCATAACTTTTGTTCCCAAGCACCAATTGAAAAAAAAAATTTACTCCTATGAAGCTAATCATTTTTTTATCTTAAAAAAACGTTTCATAAAATTATAACAAAAATTTAGCCCATAGGTACCTACTCAAAACCCCATTTGTCCCCTGAAGGAACAATGGTCCTGTAGGGATTAATCCCTAAAATCCCAAAGTCCTCTTCAAAACCTTTGGAATTTTGGGTAGGTTTGTATGACCTTAATTATTGACATGATTTTCACTAAACTAAACTCAAATTTTTCTCAAAGATAGGAAATCACATTAATGGAGAATTTCACTAAAATTTTGTTATCACTAGTAGGAGCATGTGTTTAAGTTGACAGATTTTGTTCCACATCCAATGTAACAACCTTGTTTTTATGTCAACAATGACAACCAATAGAACATGAACATGTTACATTAGATGTCTAATGTAACATGTTATGGACAGTCTTGTTATTTGAGCTATTAGTGATATAGTTCTTTGTTCAATCTTATAGCAACTTCTACTTTACAATTTTTTTTAAATAAAAACCAAATGGATTAAATTTTTTTTCCCTAGCGTTGCTAGCATGCAAGCATGAAGGGGGGAGGGGCAAGTGGAGAATGGTGAGTGGGAAGTGTAGATCTTGGAAAAAATAGGAAAAAATTAGTTGGAAAAAAAATGGATGAAAGTTGATTTGAAAGTGGTTGTGGTTTTAGATGCAAGATTGCAAGTCAATGATCCTTTGGATAAAAGTTGTTGAAAATTGGAATGAAAAGGTATGCAAATTTAGATTAAAGTAGATGAAAAAGTGGATAAAAACAGATGGAAGGAGTAGATGGAAGTAGGATAATGTTTAAATGAAATAAGGTACAAATTTGGATGAGAATAGATGACAAATTGGCTTATAGTAGATGAAAAACTAAATGAAATTATATTCTATAGGGCTTCCAATTTAGGGTGCAAAATTAAAAATACTGTTACAAAGCCAAAAAAGTAAAGAAACATAAGAAAATTACACTAAAATGATACACAGTTAATAAAGTTTCAAAAATGATAACTTTGGGATTCTATGACCTATGGCCACAAAAATAGGGTGTCCTATGACTATGGTAGATGGAAGCTAAGAATGTAGGAGCCATGGCATGCTAGAACTAACCTTTATCTATTATCATGAACATTTGGGAGCATTCAAGGGCTAGACAATGTATTTGGAAAACGACCTAGAAAATCTTGATTGAAGACCAAATTTATCTTATTTGACGTCTACAGCTGCCAACAAATGATGGAGGTACAATGTAAAGGAACAAAATGGACAAGCACATGATGTAAATGACTTCATACAAAAAAATATAATGCATAGAATACAAGTACTATACAATATTTTCTCACAGAGTTTAGGTGGGTCCTTTCAAATGCAAGTAGTGGTCATTTCAGTCTTACTACATCTTCATTTATGAGTACAATAAACATCTATACTCATAGAAGGTGGTCTTTTTTTTTGCAGAAAAAGGTCCTAATTAGATTCCAAATGATTTAATAACCCACTAAAGAGCACTTGATTGACTTTATTGAAACTAAAACTCATTGCATGAATGAAGCCAATTAACGTAGAATTGAGTTTGCAAATGACATTGAAAACAACACTACAACAAAAGCAGTGTTTTATGACTGCAAAATATGACTGCAATGAGTTGTAAAATCAAAAAATATAACTCATGCAAAAATCACTATAGATGATTCGGAATATGATTGACTCTAGTCATTTTGAAGCAGTCGCTTCAAACATCAGTCATATTGGCAGTCATATGGGTTGAGGAGTATAAATATCCATATTTAGCCATAGTATGCCAACGTAACATATACTTTGACTATCCTAAGGGGAGCTTGATTTTTTTTTGAGTTGCCCGGGCAAATGAAAAAAATCCTACGTGGAATATAACTATGGTGAGTCATATTTTTTGATGACACAGAATATGATTGCAGTGAGTCATATTTTGCAGTGAGTCATATTTTGCAGTGAGTCATATTTTGCAGTGATGTGGAATATGACTGCGGTGAGTCATATTTTGCAGTGACATGGAATATGACTGCAAGGAGTCATATTTTTTTATTATATGGAATATAACTACGGTGAATCATATTTTGTAGTAATGTGGAATATGACTACGGTGAGTCATAATTTGCAGTAATACGAAATATAACTCTTCTGAGTCATATTTTGTAGTGATGTAGAACATGACTGTGGTGAATCACATTTTTTGATGACATGGAATATGACTACGGTGAGACATATTTTTTGTTGATGTAGAATGTCACTGTGGTGAGTTACATTTTTTGGTGACATGGAATATGACTACAGTGAATCATATGTTTGGTTGATGTGGAATATGATTCACCGTAGTAGAAGATGGTTCTATTGAGTTGTAAGTAGTTTCCAACAACTTTGTTTCAGCTTTTTATATTTGTATACATAGAATTAAAAAAATGGAAGGTTAATTTTTAGTGAATGAACAATAAAGCTCAACCTTCAAAAATTTACAACAATACAAAATATGCAGTACAAGTTTAAAGTAGGAAGAATAATAATGATAATGAAGTGAAAAAAAAGAAAAAAATAGTAAATGTTAAGAAATAACAACTAAGAGTTAAGATGCAACAAGGAGCTACAACTAAGAGACAACAAGAAACAACAAGAAATGAGAGTTAAAATTCAACAATAAGAAAACTAAAAGCAAAAACTAAAAGCCAAGAAGAAGAAAGAATTTTGATGCAACAAGAAGAAATAAGAAGTATGAACTAAAAAACAAGAAGAAGTAAGAGTTAAAGTGCAAGAAGTGTAGTACAATTTTTCTAAGACAAAACCAAAGCAATTCTAAATAGGTTCGTTCGTGGGAAAACTCAAATTAGCTTAGTG
Source organism: Climacium dendroides (assembly GCA_950106755.1). Classification (NCBI taxonomy): domain Eukaryota; kingdom Viridiplantae; phylum Streptophyta; class Bryopsida; order Hypnales; family Climaciaceae; genus Climacium; species Climacium dendroides. The sequence continues at coordinate 2,873,496 of OX467092.1, forward strand.
TTTTAGTTAGCTAATGTCACTTTGTAGGTAATTTATATCATTAACCTTAATATATTAGGATATTAAGTATAATTCATTTTTTTTATTTAGGAATGGGAAAAGAATTCTCTTTCTATTTTCCGTCCGATTATAAATAAAAATTTCTAACCACTAAGTCCGTCTCGGTCATATCTTAAAATAAATGCAAATCTAGGGTATGAACTAAGGAACCTGCATCCACAAATCTAATACTTTGAATTCATTGAAATATATTACAAGTATATTTGTTTGCAATCTGCATCTCACAATATATATTCAAACTTTGAAAATTCGGTTGGACCAAGGAATCATTGATTGTTTTCCACAATTATAATTTCAACAACAAAGTCGCTTTAAGCACTAATATCTCGATTACTTAATGTAAATGTAACACCTACCCTTGTTAGGGATTGAGAACAACCAAGGACATCGCTTTAAGCAAACACATTAACACACATATGCTTGAAGCAATTCAAAGATTTCCCTTGAAGGGCGTAGAATATGCTTTGCTAAATTATTTAAAGAATTTCAAATTCTTTCCTTTTCAAGGCTCCGGTCTTTATTTGACGTTGTATCCTTCCATCTTTAGCTTTAAGCTTTTTCCATTTGCATCACCATGATATCTTGGAGTTTTTCTCTCTCTTTCAATTCTAATTCTAATTCTAAATTATGCTCACTAAATTTTACACAACTACATATAAATTCTGATGAAAGAATTTAATTACACATTCAAACATTCAATCATGTACTCATGTCTTCAATTGAAATACCATTTATTTAATATATGAATAATCATTCAATGTTTAGAATGTACATCAATTATTTACAATTGTTCAATGATTTCTAATCACTAAAAATGTAAACTCATGTTCCAACTCAAAACCAATCTCAATCCTTAACTTTGTTTCAAACATACATGTCTATTTGTGATACAAAAATATTTCAATCTTTTAAATGAAAATAATGACCAATCACTGGTTAAGCATTAAATTTCAAAATAAAATCCAATCTCTGGATCACTCAATTCTAAACTGAACCCTAGATTATAAATAATTTCCAATCACTGGAATTATTAAGTCAATCCTTAATTTATTATTTTACTCCTCTTTACTTCAAATCTTGCTTTAACCATTGACAAAAAAATTCTCTCAAGAGATAAAATATATCCAATAGACAAAATCTACTCAAAATATAATCAACTTCTCTTAAAGAGATATTCCTTTATAAAATGCTCGAGGCAAAGAATACTTACTCATCAGTTAAGTGATTATCAAATTATTCAATTTAATTGATTTGTCATTCATAAAATACTCAAAGTAAAATATCATCAAAATTCAACTTCATGCTTAAGCAATAATCACTATCACTTAAGTGAATAAAAATAACTAAAGATGACACTTATAAAAATAATACAACAACAGAAAACATCAAAACACAACCTCACGTCCCGAATGCAGATAAAAATTAAGGCGAGAGAATAATGAGAGAAGAGAAGACTATATATCACAATCCTTCCTCACATAACCCTTCCAATCTCTTGATAAAAACCCGTCAAAGTCCATAACCGCTCAAGCCAAAAAGTCTTTTCACACTTTAACTTCAAATAACATCACATTCACACTTAATTATCCAAAACTTTAAACATTTAATCCATTTCACACTCAAAAGAACAACATTTAATTAGAAAATAAAATTGTCTTAACTACAAGAAGCAACAAGAGTTAAACTATGAACTAAAAAGCAAAAAAAAGACAAAAAAGCAACAACTAAGAAGCAAAATAAAAAAGCAACAAGAATTAAAAGGTAAAAAACAACATAAGGCAAGGAAGAAAAGTTCAAAGTAGTGGCAGCTAGGGTTTCAAAACTTTAAAAAAGTGGCAGCTAGGGTTTTCAAAATCCTAAAGAAGTGGTGGCTAGGGTTTTTAAAACCCTAAAAAAATGGCGGCTAGGGTTTCTAAAACCCTAAAGAAATGGCGGCTAGGAATTTCAAAACCATAAAAAAAAGCAGCAACTAGAGTTTCAAAATCTTAGAAAAGTAGCGGCTAAGGTTTCAACATCCTAAAACAATGTCTTGACTATATTTTTTTTGGATTGCCCATATTTTTTTTGAATTGCCCATGATTTTTTAAGGACTACCCTAAAAAATATGATTGGAAATATAATTGAGCTCAAAATATAACTGGGCACTATTGCAACAATTTCCTTGCCCAAATTTACTTTGGGCTGCTTAAAACAAAAGAATGTAATCACTATGGAGATATAACTACAAAATATGACTTAAAAAAAATGATTGTAAAATATGACTCCATGTTTCCAAATACATTCCCTATGGTTCCCTATGAAGTATTTGACGTTCCCAACGAGCGTATACTATACTTCCGTGAAGTACAAGGTCAAAATATGATTGCGACTAGTCGCCAGTCATCCTCAATCATATTTTTGCAGTTATAAAACTTGTAATTTCTAGTAGTGAAAATAAAAATGGTTGCAATTTGTCCAAGTTCCATGCTTACCCAAGCTCTTCACCTTCATCTCCTTGAAATTTGTATAGTTACACTATACGGGAATAACAAAATTGTTAGCATATACAACTCAATTGAAGGCTTAGAACCAAAGTTCAGTGCCACTATACAACCAAATCTAGGATGAGGAACCATTGTCATTCTTTGAATGCATGTATTCGATGTCAAGGTTGAAGCACAATTATTCTAGTACTTTATTGTTGGTACTTTTGGATTTTGGTAAACAACTTTATTTATTGGAATGTTGGGGTGTTCTTCAGCTGAAGATGGAATAGGGTACATAGGCACCAGTTTTATACCTATTTCTCCAGCAAATAGTCTTCAGGGTGAAATCACTTGACATTGAAGAAGTAAGAAATAGGCTAAATGGTTGGCACATGTGGTATTGATAACATCCACTTCCATTGTATTCCCTTCATACAATGTTCAATGTTGTCATTACAAAAAAAATTGTATATAGTCATTATGATTCTTTTTGTAATTGACTATCATACTTGTATATGGTAGCTCTACTATTGCAATGTTGTTTTGGAAAATTTGTGTTGTGTACTTTGTAATTGCATGAAGTGTAAAACACAATTTCGCTAATGTTTTGAGTAATTGAATAATGTGCCATTGCGTCTCATCACAGATGCTCTCTTAAATTGTTGACACATGAGTTGAGTACCAAGTAGTCTGTCCAAGATTGTCCTCATTTGACATTTCATCATAAATTTGCACATTCACACTTGGAGAAACATCTTTCAAAATTGGATTAAGATCATGTTCACTTTTGTCGATCTCAAAGATCTTGTTTGCACTACAAAAAAACAAGGGTTTTTTTAGACGTCTGAAAAATATGAGAGCACTTTCAATGTGACAAGACAAATGTCAATTACAATGTTTCCTAAAATCAATTATAATTGACAAATAAAAAATGTGTGAAAATCACAAGAAACATGCAAGATTTTAGATCATTTTTTTCTGACATTACAGAATACATAGTCTTTGAATCTCTCCAAAATGCATCATGTATTAGACAAGTCCCCACTATATAAGCACAATATGCATGGGCAATGCCACGTAGGACACTCTTTCATCCATCCAATGAGTGACATGGATTGTGATTTGAACCCTGCCAATTTCTAATGTGGCAGTTGGTTTTGGTCTAGGATTTTGGAGACATCAATTTAGACTTTTTTTGAAACATCAATTGGTTGATAACTTTTACATATGGTCAACATTTTATCATAGACTATAGTAATTTTTACTAATTTAGCCAAAATTAAAATGGATCTACTTGCTAATGTGGTAGTCCCATGTTTTTTTGGACATCCCCAAAAACATTAGTATATCTTTAGTCATGTCAAATAAAACGTTAATGTCAATGATAACATCAACTTGGGTTTACAATAAAGTGTCAATGTTCTCTGCAATGTCCATGAAAATCTACCTTGTTAGGCCAAATGTCCTTTGATATTTTCATATTTTGTTGGATATCACACGTTAGTTGTAAAATACAACCAAAAATGTAGATTTTTTATAATGTTGGATGTAGACATGGGAGAAATTCACTTTGTTCAACCTATATGAATCAAATTTACAACCAAGTAGCATATTTGCCTTTCTCTTTTGCGATTCAAATACTTCTTCACCTTCAAGATGAGGTTCTCTACTGAAAAATCCTTTAACTCCTGGAATATTCAAAATGGCTTCCGTGAGTACCTTGGGGTTTCTGGTTCTCTCTGCTAATTGTTGGGCAACTTGTAGCAATAGCTCTTTCTTCCCTGGTCCCGTCCCATCTTTGTTTTCTTGTAGGTGTTAGTAATACTTTACCATTTGCATGAAGGCTATAACAAAATTGTTTACAATGGCTATGTATAAATTGTTTCTACAATTTTCAGATTGAGGTGATTGCAAGAAAGATCAATCCTATTTTGTGTCACATTTAGAGTAACAAAGTTGTTTTTTGCTAGAACTATTGATAGTAGGACCTTATGAGCTTGAAATTTTTATTGGAAATAGTTAACTTGAGTATAATTATATCTCTTATTTTTTAGAAATTTAAAAAATCATTTTATATTTAAATGTCAATTTTGCTAATTTGTCACACTTTGAGGTTTCAAGGGTTTTAGTATTGGGGAGTACCCAAAATTAATGATCTAGAGTTAAAATTTTGTGGTATATTTTCACAATGGTAGGACATGTTTCCAATAAAGGAAATCTAAAATTACATTATTTTATGACCTCCATATTTGTACAAATAGGGTTCCCTTATACGTGCACTTTTAAACATTGAAACTTCCATTTTTTGGTGAGATGTGATCACTATCAAGTCTTTACAAATGGTCGATTTTTAGGGGGGGCCGGGGGGGGGGGTAATCATGATTTTTTAATTATTATTAATTTATATCTAATTGTTTCTATTTTTTGTGACAAACTATCTTTTTTTTCAAATAGTATTTTTTTAGTAGTTGCAAGTAGTTGGCGGTACTAGTGGCCATTGATTTTTCAGATCAACGGCTGAGATTGTTCTATTCCATAGTACTTGTAGTACTTATAGTATTGAACACAGAAATTGTAGTTTTGACAAAATGCTACTAAAATCATTTGGTCTTTCTTACAACCACCCATTGCTGAAGCCACTTTTGTATATTGGCTCAGTGAGGTTGCATGACGGCACTTCAGTAAGCTTTGACTATGTAACACTTCTTCAAAACATCTCTATTCAAGTAGTTGATAATCAAAATAAAATATCTAGGTTGCATGATTTGTCAATGGGGATAGATGTCTTGGCACTGAGAGGGCTCTCATGGATCCCCTCACTATGCAACAATGTTGAAGATACGGAACATTGAACCGAGTGCCAAGACAAAAAATTAAAAAATAAACTTTAATGATTGATAAGGATGAGTACAATTCAATTCACATGTAGGGACTCCAAAGTGATTACAAATGCTATAAATGATAGTGAATTAGGCAAGAGACTTACAAGTAGCATAAATCCGCCCCATTGGCAATAACAAAAATGCCAAAATAATAGCCACAACTCCAATCAACTCGGACCTTCTTCTGTAGTGGCACCTAATGACAACCACCATGCTTTGATGTCTAAGTAAGGTCATATTCATTATATTGAGACTTTACGCAGTCTCATTTTTATCTTCAATTCGAAGGTAAATCGCTTTATCTCTTTATTAGTATTTTTATAAATAGGTAACAACACCAACTTTTAGAATTTCATTTTAGAATTTCATTTTAGAATTTCATTTTAGAATCACTATTTGAGCATTACTTATTTTTGTTTCAATTATTATTTTTGTAAATGAATTTATAATATCTAACATTTTGTCTTAGAATTTGCAAAAAGTCTCATTTTAACAAATATGACCTTAAGTAACACCTTTGAATTCTTCCAAAAAAGTGGCGTTCTTGTACTATTTGCATAGCAATGATGTTGATTTTGTAAGTCCCCTCAAATTTCCACCTTTATATGCTTCTCCATGGATTGAATCCAGTGGAAGAGATAAATCCTTTTCTAGCTTGGCATTGGTTTGGCTTGTGCACTATCTGCCATAAAGCCCTTAAACTCAATCTCTAGTGCATTGTTTCTTTCAAGAATTGAATTCAAGTTCTTCTAAAATAGAACTTGTATTGTGCAATCCTTGGATTGCATGTTGCAACATGCAATGGTCATAACACAACAATAAAGAAAATCATAGATGTGGCATGACATGGCATCCACCCTTTAACATGTTTAACATGATCAAACATTACCCAAACTTCTTGGAGGTCCCCCCCATTTGCATATGCTTTACTAAGTCAACTCTGCTCTTTGGTCCCACTTTAGACGTTTTTAAAACAAAAACTTTATCCAATTCTATCTTTTAACTTGGAAATTTGTTTTCTTGCACAAATGTCCAAGTGTTAGACCCCTTCAACTTTGTAATGTTATCTATTACTCTGAATCTCATTAAATACTCAAAGGAAATTGCCTCATTTTGTATATTGGGAGAGTTGTAGTATTTGCATTTGTCCAAGACCAAGTTGAGTTCAATGAAGTCCATAGTCTTTAATAGTTCCTTGTTTGGATGCAAAAGTGGGTCACTCAATAGTTCCTTCATAGGCTCCATGATGATGGAGGAATTTGTCGCAAATGGTGTTCTCTCTAATTGTTCTCCAATGAGAGGTTGAGTTCTTTTTTACATATCTCTAAGTTCACCATCCTTAACATGATGCTCTTGAATGCTAAGATGAATAAATGCCTAGGTGAATTTGTAGTTTTTGTTAATGCAATATACTTGTACATTACACTGTGCAATACAAGAATACAATATGGAGTCTCTTTGCAAATCTTACATATAAGCATAAAACTAGGGCAATGCATTTGTCCAATATCAAGTGGCATGGGTGACAACCCTTCCTATTCCAACTCATTCACATCCTTGATTTGGTGAACTCAAATAAGAAACTCATAAATAGGGTTCATACATCTAAGATGCTCTTAGCAAATGGATCTACGGAACAACAAATCCATACAATTTACTATATTTGTGGTGACTATCTTCAACCATATATGGCCATCATATGTCAATAATAGGCAACTCAAATATAGCATTACATTGAAGGTTGGAGACAACACTATCATTTTGTAAATGTCAATACTATCATAATCAATTTTGGACAAGACATTCCTACATCCCTTCAAACCATGTAATTCCATAGCCTCAAGCAATTGATCTTAGATGCTATTGATCCATCATGGGGAGATCACTTAGTGTATCTATAAGAAACCACATGAGTTCAAGTGATTTTTTGGACCCCTATATACTTTTTAATAAACTACAATTTCAATCTATAGTTTTGAACTTTGTTTAATATTAACTAAAAGTTTAGGGTGCCGAAAGTTTCCAACTCAAATAACATATGAAATAATTTCTAGAATAGGTTGAAAAATGAATTAAAATTACATGTTTTTCAACTCAAATATTTATAGAGAACACATTTAGATGACCATTGCATCATTATTTTAGAAAAATGAACTTTGAATAGAGAGTTATTTTTAACAATTTTTTATTCATTTAGACAATTTTTTCTGAAATAAAATAGGGGTATGAAAATTATTTTTAGCTTTACAGTATAATTTTTTAATTCAAAAATTTATAATTAATTATAATTAACAAATAAAAATACCAATAATTCACAACATAAACTTTCAAAGTAGAGGAATCTCCTCATATTTTTTTTTTCCTTTAAATTTTAAAACATAAAATAGGGGGTCAAAAATTTGAAAGCACTTAGTTTCTAATGGACACTCTAAGTGATCTCCCTAGGCGATCCAACTATGGCACTTGGGTTCTCAGTCACTATCAGTTTAAGAGTAATAAGGGTAGGCAAAATTGGAACCAAAGAAAGAGTCTCCAAATTCAACTATTCAAGGGTGGACAAAGAGAATTGGTGTCTAAATGAGAACTCAAGACAGTGACAGTGTCTAGATGAGGTTCAACTTTAACATGTATCAATGGCGGAGTTTGAAACGACAACAAAGAGGGCCAAAGGAATGATACTACATCCTTGGAAGTGGACTCCACTAAATTAGGAACTCCGTAGGATCTATACCTTATAAACTTCAAATGTAAGAACATGTTCTCCCCAGCCAAAACAAATAGTTGTCTTATGGTATGAATAAGGATTCTTGACTCACATTCAAAAATGTCTTCATCAACATGAATCAAATCTAGTCTCAATTGGAATCTAAGACTTAATTTTAATGCCAACACAATAGCCATTCCATCTAATCCCACTAGGAAAAAACTATTACACCTTCACCGTTTGCTTTGATGAATACCATGTTTGTGAAGTGCACCATCTCAATTGCACCCAATATGTGAGCCCATGATATACAACCCTATACAATGTAACTAATATCTTGAAATTGTGCACTACAACAAATTCTAAACTCCACATACTTGATGGAATACTACATAAATGGCATATAAAATTAGAAGGGTACAACCTCCATAGAACATCCTAATGAATGCAATAAACTTTATATTCCTCAATAAAACAAAATAGTTGCAATCTCCATGATGAATGTTGTGGCACAAATCTCTTGGTTTAAAGCAACTTTAAGACAAAGAATGCTAATATTTTTGCAAGACTTTGTGAATTTTATGAATTTCACCATATCACTCTAAAGGAAAAGGATATCGTTTAAATTTGAAAATTAGATTAGCAATGCAATAAATGCGTAAACTCTTGATTTGATGTTTAGTCATATAGACATTATTATCAACTATCATGCAAACATCCATACAAGATTCTATTATGTCAATGATTATATTTGGCGGAGTCTACCTGACATGCTATTAGGCTTGTCATGAAGCCATAGACAATCGTAGTCAATCAATATATTGATTAGAAAGAGTTAGTCATAGATCGTTGGCTTTGGATCCTATGCCTTGAATCCATCCAAATTATTTTGAACACATTCATGTCCATTGCATTTGGACTTTGAATATGCGTTTAGGGTTGCTTCCATGCAAGGTGGGGGATAGACAGTGACGCTTGTATGATTTAATTAAATGTATTCCAAAAAAATTTAACTAAAATTTAAGACAAAAGATTTTAAAGATTATTATTATTATTATTTAATTTTAATTATTTTTAAATATATATTTTAAAAACTTTTTATATCAGACTAATATAAAAAGCTCTCTTTGTATATTTTAAATTATTTTTCTAATCATTTTTTTGCCTTCTATTAAGATTTTTATATAATTACTTACATATTCAAGCTTTTGTTTTGTATCAATTTCTATACAATATATAAATATATTTATATTAGATATATTTGGATGATAATTATTTTGCAAAATGTTATATTATCTCAATATGCATCTTCTTGGAATATTTGTAAAAAGATTGATTTATAAATAATTGAAAATTATAGGAGTAACAGTATGATGACTTTCTAGTTCTTGAATTTGAGGCATAGCATATTAGAATAGCCCCACCATATGTCTAGACTCAGAAGGTCCAAACCATCACTTGAGCATAGCCTTAGTTCTGAACTAGATGCCATACCTAGAAGACAACAAGGAAACCTAATTCAACAGTTCAAGGAGCACAACATCCAAGTCTAATGTTGCAGTCCCTAATGTCTCAACGAATCCACTAGACTTTTGGTATTGGGCTTGTAAAGGAGGATTGTGCATACTTTGTTGGTGGTGGGATTTGGAGTCTTGTTTTTTGCCTTCAAAATTCAAAGGGGCTTAGAGATGGATTGTAACCTCCGGTCATTATGAGGTCAACCTAGAGACAGAAGGCTCAAAGCAACAACAAAACCACTTATGAACACAAGAGCCAAGGTACGAGACGAATGTTTGTACATACAATATATTTTGCACTTGTTCTTAGATTTGAAAAATGACAATGATTTATAGAGCCAAAGGTACTCGGTATTGCATCAAGTGGTTGAGTGTTGGCCCCTTTGGGGGCATGAAAAATCAATTCTTGGGTTTGATGCTTGCATCTTTGCTATTTCTTTTTTAAGTTTGACTTTCTTGATTCAGTTCTCACTTTGGTTTTTGAATGTGAGTTTGTGTACAGGTCTTGGCCTTGCACCTCATTGTAATTTTTATTTAATTTTTATTTATTTCTATCGTTTTTTACTTTGGTTTTGAATGTTTGGTTTGTGGCTAGAGGTGCTTAGTATTGCATTAGGTAGTTAGGTGTTGGCCCCGTCTCAGGCCCAAGAGATCAATTGTAGGATTCATAGCTTGTACCAAATCAAACTTTGATGGGCACTTAAGCACTTAACCAGTGGTGGACTTAATTATTGTGGATGTTTCTAAAGGTCTCCATGTACCAACGGTTTTAGCTCCACTTGCACCCATTTCTAAGTAGAACAAGTTCTCATTTGATTGCTTGGTGTCCATCTTTGACTTTGTTCAAGAGTACCTATACAACAATAGTGTTTTATTGGTCATGTATCCAACCCCCCTTTATCTACTACAAAAGCCACATACTAAGATGCTACAAGTAATATGGATTTAGGATATTCTTCACATGGTTTTGCATGAATCATCTACATTTGATGTCGCTTGTTGATCCAACAAAGATGGTAACAAACTTTTTAACCTCATAAATGTTTCTCTTCAATTTGCATTTCTAGTTTATTGGATTCTCATTTCTTTTTTTTATACAAATTATGCACTTTTCCATCTCTCTTTTAGTCAAACAATCTAGACCGAAGACCGATTCAGAATTTATATTTTAGTTTGTTCTATCCCATTAAGAAGTAGGTGTCTATGTGGCTCAAGACAATATCCTCCAAAACTTTTGTAACAAAGAAGATGTCACCATGAATGGCAATATCTTGTAGCGGGATCCTAAAAAAAACTTGCTAGTTTATGAAGATGCTCATGGAAGGGCTTTTTGAACTAGGGGACGTCATCGTTGTCGCGACCTAAATGACATCTAACAGCTTCTAGCAGCTCCCTAGGTTCACTACAACCCACTAACAACATCACTTGGTCACCAATTGCCTAACACTGCACATGCCAAGCACTTACAGTGTTAGTCCCCATTTTCAACTTAGTTTGCCAAGTTCCAGTCACCGGGACTACTAGCACACACTTCCATCGTGACACCGGGCATGTCACTTAGTAACATGGGGCGGAACTTCCACCTTAATGTGCAAGGACTCATGGTGGCACTACTCACCATGGTCCTAAGTGTCACCCCATTCTATGCTAGCCCTTTTTGCATTTGTTCTTCATCCACTAGAGATAACCAGCGCTCACAACTCGGGACACATCCAAAGAGGCCTAGCAAGGAGCGGGACTCCACCCAACCGATGCCACGGGACACATACAAGTGTCCCATGGTGCCTTGAAGTGGTGGTGAAGTCACCACCACCAACCATGAGTCACCGGGACTCACCAAGGCTTCGAGAGGGAGTGAGGAGTGAGACCAACCCCTCCTATAGTACTCTCTATGGTATTCGGCAGACCCCCCGTCCTAGGTCGAAGGAAGTCCTTGGATAACCTTGGATTGTAGAAGACCACCCACTTCCAACCCAAATCGCCACGTTACATCACCGTTTAGACTCCCGAACTTCCAACTGGCGTAACTTTGCGCTCAAAGCTCCAAATCCAACATGCGAGCCCATTTTAGACATTTATGCAACGAGTAGATGCCGATGGACTGCTCACTCATCCCATTTGGACAAGTTCTTGCAAAGTTATGGCCCTCTAAACATTCGGATTCATCGGAGGAGGCGTCATGCCTTCACCACAGCTCTTCTTTTTGGCCATAACTCTTGACTCATGTCTTAGAACCTCGTAATGCTTGTCATTATAGGTTCCTTGTGTTCATAGCTTTCCAATGATATGCCACATGCCATACTTTCTTGTGGGATTCATTGGGAACCCCTTACACCTAGCCCTCAAGTGTCCTGGCGCCACTAGGACCCAATCAACTTTGAACGGCCATAACTTTTAGCTCCCAACTCCAAATTGCGTGTTCTTTGCACCATTAGAAGCGTATTGTCAAGAGCTTTCTAAGCATGTGTGTTACTCTACCTTTCCACTCAAAACTAGGGCGCCATTGCGCCCTATTTGATCGGGAGTCTCTCCATTCTCCTTACTTAGTCTATTGCAAGGCTTGGGAAGTCACCTCCAAGGTCCCCCCCTTGCTCACTAAGGTTCATTGGGCACCCCAAGTAGATAGAGGCGTGACAATCGTGGACTGTACAACAATTATAGGTAATTTTTGCTTCTTATTTCAATTTTTCTTGATCAAATTGCACAAAAACACCCTACATCTCATATATTTGTCTTATATATGTTTTGGATGTTTGCAGATTCAAGCATTCAAGCTTGTCATGCAACACAGCATCATGTTTTCACATTTGAGGAGGATAAGGCTATCTTTGACGCCCTTATTGCTTCAGCTATGTGTATAGCTGTGGTTCCTTGGCCAGAACCATACCTTGTTGATGTTGCTATAGATTTGAATGATGAGGTGGTTGTGGTTGAGTACATTGTGAAGAAAACACAATTCAGTGAGTAAGTTTGCCTTTTAGTTCCTTATTTTGGACTATATGTTAAATGTGAACTTATTTTAATCTAATTTGTTGTTTACTAGTTTTGTAGGCAAGCCCATAAAGTGAGAAACTTTAAACATGTTCCGTTTTTTGCAAGGCTTGGATTTTTTCCAAACCTCCCTAAACCATTTCAGCTCCATATATATATTGAAGTGTTTTCTCATGATTTTATTGCCCTTAACCCTAAGCCAACTTTTTGGACACGTTTAGTACATCCTTACATTTTAGACTTCATGGATGATTGTGATGTAGAGTCAAATTCAAAGACATCAAATAGCAAGGGTAGTACAACCTCAAACCACTCTACCTAGTATATTGTCAAATAGTACTACGTTATTTTTCAATGCATGTTCATAATTGGTAGAAAGATGTTTTTTATTTCCTTTGTATTCAAGGTCTCTTTTATTGTTTGGATTATGAAGTCTTGCATTTAAATCTTATTTCTACAATTATATTTTGGTAGAATCATCATCCAACTAAAAACACCATCTTCATGAAAATCATCGTGTACTTTCTTTAGCCTAAGATGTATTTATTGATTAACACTTTTGAATTCTAAACATTTTGTATTCTGAATCAAAACCTCAACAATGCTAGGCAGGGATCCCTTTTTGCACACACGTAATGTAATTCAATTCTATTTGATACAAGTATCATTGATTAAGATTTGAAGGTTTTAGTTTGTAGGAGGGCAACACGTTGGCACTTGACAAAGTAGTCTCAGTCTTGAGAGGGTTAGATAGGGCTCCCTTCATGCACACCTTTACATTTATTTTAATATTAGTTTGATTTAGATTAAATTCATCAAGATCTACAAGGTCCTACATTGCCAGAGTGTGGCAAGATTGATAAGGGGTCTCGTTACAAAGACGGGGTCTTATTGAGCTCCCCTCATGCACACTATATCACTAGAAGAAAAAGCAGGGTTTTGCGACTGCGGTTTGCGACTGGTTTGTAGTCGTATCGGACGTTTGCGACTTGGTGATATTCTGAAGTCCGCAGTCGCAGTGGACAAGTCGCATGAGTTGCACTGCAGTCGCGAGGTTGTTTGTCATTCGATAGGCAATGGAGAACTTCGTCGATGAACTGCTGTGACGTGGTTGCTGATGTGGAAGTTATTTCACTTATTTGTGTGCAACTGGTTTGCGACTAATGTGCAACTGGTTTGCGATTGACATACAACTGGTGTGCAACTAGTTTGCGATTGATGTGCAACTCGTTTGCGACTAGAGTGCAACTGGTTTGCAATTGGTGTGCAACTAGTTTGTGATTGATGTGCAACTCGTTTGTGACTAGTGTGCAACTCGTTTGTGACTAGTGTGCAACTAGTTTGCGATTGACATACAACTGGTTTGCAACTAGTGTGCAACTAGTTTGCGATTGATGTGCAACTTGTTTGCGATTAGTGTGCAATTGGTTTGCGATTGACATACAATTGGTTTGCAACTAGTTTACGACTTGGTTATAATTTATAGAGTTGTAGATTATAGAAATCTACAAATTGTAGAAATCTACAAAGTGTAAAAATCTACAAAATATATAAATATTAGAATTTCACTATCAAAATTCATTACACAAGAAAGCTATAACTTACCATTCTTATCTGTTCAAGTTGATAGTATTCTTGACAATCGATATGGGACAATTGAATCGATTTTCAATCATATTCTAGTTGCATTGCACTTGTTCTCTAGTTGCATTTGAATCGTTTTTTAGTTGCACTGTAGTCGGGCTCTAGTTGCATTATAGTTGATTCCTAGTTGCATTTGAGTCATTTCTAAGTTGCAATCTTCTAGTTTTTAGTTGCAGCCTGTAATCAGAGCGATTGCATTTTTCCACGGTGGACTCTACTTCGCGGATAGCTATCCACATGGACAACTGCGATGAATGCTGGATGTAGAATACCTCATGTCAGTTCTTTTGTTACAATATCGTAACCATATTCTTCATTTTCCGACTACTTTGCGACTACAACTACATACACGTGAAATTTGGTGCAAATACAGAGGGCTACAGTCGCATCTTAGTGGGTTGCAACGGACACGTTTTTCTTCTAGTGTATCCTATTTTTTAAAAATTTAATTTGATATAGGTTTCACTAATCAAGCCCCCCAAAATTGTCGCAAGAACCTTTCTTGATTTATAGTAGGTCTTGCAAGTTTATAATCCTTTTCACCAGTTGGGCCATCCACACACAGTTTGAGGATTGAAATCAGATTCAAGTTCTTGGAATGAAGTATGAAGCTCATTAGATTGTGCACATTCATCTCTTCTATATAGCATGAACATTTTGATCCTCTTTCAAGCTATTCAAAAAGCATACTGCAATAGCCCGGTGTCAAAGGTAGAACTAATATTGATCCATAGAAAAGCCTCCAATTATGAACAATCATTATCAAAAGGAATTACCTCTTGTTTTTTTTTTAATAATCTTCAAAAGCTAGCTAGTGATCGGATTTAAATAATACAACTAGGTTGGTGATGAGATTTTAATGTTGGTGATTGGATTTAAATAACATGGCACCTAGCACTTTGTGAGCGTATATTTACCCACCTTTGGTAAGTAAATGAGTACAACTAGGTTCTGATTTCTATATGAATTTTGATCCTAAAGGGTGCCTAGGTGTTGTCCATTGTGCCTTTCAAGTAATGGATATTTTCAAATGCCTAAATGCCCTAAACTTGTCAAATAACCCTAAAAAATCTACTCTAATTGCAAGAACTAAGCCTAATGGCCGAACTACTATGGCCATTGTAATTGCCTAAGGTAAATAGTTATAACATAAACTTAACAATATAAAGTTAAAGAGCATATTACGCCATTTCTAAAAATATAAAATTCACATTGATGATTGATCAGACCTTCCTAGCAAAAGATATGGATGGATGAAGTTTTAACCACTAATTGATTATTTGACTTCATCCATGATTTTCTCCTAACCTAAAATTGAAAACCTAACTTTACCTCCATTTCTTACCTTCAATAAAGTTCTAAGTTCTAAGTTCCCATTCTTGTTCTTTTTAGATGAAATTTACAAAGTTTCATCCAATTTAATTCCTAAACTTCATCCACTTCTAACTTCCTTGTTTTAACTCCAATTTTGACCTACTTTATATTTTAAGAAACTTGTAGACTACCAATATAGAGTTCTAAATTCAAATTTGACCTGAATTTTCATCCAAATAGTTTGACTTGCTTCTAGACCTTAGGCCTAATTAACATTTACTAATTTAAAGAGAAACAAAGACTTAGGAGCATACCTTGGAATATGCTTCATCATACTTATATTGCAAGGCCGCCTCAAAGTCTCCCGCTTGAGCCATCTTGTCTTCATTTGAATTTTTGTACTTACCGCCAATAAGTTTTTTTTAATACAAATGTTGAAATACACTAAATCTACTTCATCTAAGCTTCCATCTTTCTTACTTCACCTTCTCTTTTCTTTTCCACTCCTTTTCCTTCAATACTATTCTAATTCAATTGTTTGTTTTCCAATGATTGACTTTGAATGGAATAAAATAATTGATTCCAACTTCAAAATAATAATTGATTTTTTGAAATCCAATCTTCTATCCAAGGTAATTATTATTCTATATAAACTCTAATGGTTTGAATGGCTTCTCTAAGATTTCCACCTAATCTTCATCTATTGCTAACCTTTCAACTTCAAATTGCCTCTTTCTTCTTCTAAATCCTACTTCATATGTCAACAAATAACTCTTCAACCTCTTCTTTATGTCTAACTCAAAGTGTTTTTTGCAATTTGATTTTAAGTTTGAGAGAGGCAACCTCCTTATCAAGCTCTTAATCCTCTAATTAGCCATTACTACCTTCTATTATTTGAGTTGTAGTATTGAGAGTTAATTTTTGCAATATGGTATTTCCTTTTCTCCTACTCTATTTTCTACCTACTCTATACTAATCCTATGCTATTCTAGCTAGTTCATAAGTTTGTCAAACACTTTTAGGATGTGATGTGTTTTGTCAATACATGTATGTATGTTTTGGTTTTGATTTTTGTCTATAAAATTCTAAAACTTGTGATTATCCAAATCAATCTCCAAAACTAGCAAGGATCGAGTTAGTAAGATTGTACCAACCGACTGAGAGGTAGTCTCCATTGCCCACCTAGAGGTCTGATTTTGGACAAGAGGGGGGACTCCATTGAAGGGAGATGTTCAACTTGGACGTCCAATTGACCCTCCATGTTCCAGTCCGCGCACCATAGAATTGCAGAGCTAGAAGGGCCGAACGCTCACTTGGCCCCCTTTAAATACAACAAAGGACAAACTCAACTGAGTCGCAAGGAGCTGAAGCAACTGATAATTGTAAAGACATGGTATATCATTCAGTCTACAGATTACTCTAAGCCAAACCTTCAAGCGCTAATGACTCATGTTGGGCCCTCCTAGCTTGGGAACCTGGGCAAACAAGCCCCCTCCAGCACCTGGATGTCCAAGAGGATAATGGAGATTGCCCCTGAACAAGCAAGACTAAACCAACAATAATTGCCTCCTATGATTGCCATGTGGAGTCTCCTCGTTCGCCGACCCCACTCTATTGACTGTATAGTCCTTATTCCCATATGACAACTTCTGATTTGCCGGAACTTTGACGATTGTTGACTGGACCTACCACATGTATTAACACATGGTAGTTCCTAATTAGCTAAAATTTATAAAGGAGGTTGAAATACAATCTTTAAGGCCCCTTCGGTTGGTTTGATCTGTCTAACCTTTGGACTGGTTTTAGACTCATTTTTGTGATTTTTCTTCTACTAGTTTGGTACTAAGGCTTTTTGAATATTTTAAATACTAAAATAGGGTGTTGCCACTAATTTTTAAAGATTCTATTGAAAGCTAATTTGGGGATTTATGATAGTTGAATATATTTTTTTGTTGGAACTTTCTAGGACTCTATGAGTTTGAAGCTCCACCATAGTTTTGGTAAATCTCTAAATTTTAACAAATCACAAAACTCTTAGAGTCAAAGCTCCACCATGGTTTTTGTAAACCTCTAAATTCTAACAAATCACAAAACTTCCAAAATCAAAGCTTTGCCATGGTAAACAAACCATGGATTTACTACAACATTTGCCAAAAGGTTAACTCATAACATTAGTCAAAGATACACATGGACACGTTAGTATACTCAAATTAGTACAAAATCAAAAATACAAACAAGTTAGTATGACCACTTGTTAGTGTATAACCAAAAAAATACAACAAATTGGTACAACTACTCAAAACTCTACACTAAACGCCCCCTAAATGGCATTGCTAAGGTATGAAGGGGGATTGCTTTAGAATTAATACAACAAGATAAACAAATCCCAAACTCAAATAAAACTCAAACAAGTTAGTAACAACTTCCAACAAAAATTAAACAAAGTTGTAAGAAATGAAGGGACCCCAATGTCCTTTAAAACTTGTCAAACTAACAGCAATGGAGCTTGAGATACTTGGAAAACACACATTTTGCAAGTTTGGCTCAAAAATGAGGTTAAATGGCCAAAAAATTCAACTAAATGAACCAATGTGTCCAAGTGCCAAAATATGGCTACAAGGGATAGAAAAGGGGTGTTTTGGGAGAAGAAGAGGAAGACTTTTATAATCTTTCAAGGGCACCTACCTCCTCTCATTTCAAACAATAATCTTATTACTTAAGATTTTCATCTTAATCTTCAATTTTTGACTTTTTACATTGGTTCAAATATTAACTTTTGAGAAAAGACTCCAAATCACAAATGGATTGATCTATTGGTTTCAAAAGGCCATTTTTTGTTTAAAGAAACCCCCAACCTTTTTCTTTTGCAAAAAACTCAATGAAACCTAGCGGCAACTCAACACCAAAAAAGGTTTAGAATCCAACTTTTGGAGTTTGACTTTTTTATGAAAAGTAACTAGTTTAGGCTCTTTAGTAGGTATAAAAGAGTAAAAAAAGACCTAACTTTGACCCCATTCCGATTTCGTATGTCCCTAGAACACCAATCAACTCCATAAACTTTCTTCAAATTTATTAGTTTTGAAGAATCCTGTTGGTTTGGGTACTTTTGGCTATCGAAATGTCTTGAAATTTATTGGAGTATCTTATTAAAATTTTAAAAATTATTCTAATTTATAATAAGATAATTACTATGAATTTTCCATTGTAAATTTTGATGGTTGACTATCCGCAATAGAATCTTCTAGCTACCAAAAAAATTTGGAACTTTTTGTCTCTTATAGAATTACACAAAAGATGTGCAAATTCAAATTCTTACTTTGCACATGCAAAAAAAGAGAATCAAATCCCTCTATCTCCTTTAATTTTTGATGAATAGAAAATCTTTTACTTGAAAAAAATCTTGGCAAACCACGGGGAGGACACTCTCATTACATTTGAGGTACCCACATGTGGAGGAGTGATTTTGTGACCCCCTATTTACTTTTGAATAAATTATAATGTCATTCTAAAATTTTTGAGTTTTGTTTAACAATGACTAAAGGATTCTATTGACAAAAATTTCAATTCCAAATAACATAAGATATATTGTCTAGAAAGGGTTGAAAAATGAACTAAAATGGCATGTTCTCCAACTAAAATATTTATAGAGCTCACATGAAGATGACTATTGCATCAATATTCAACCAAAATAAACTTTCAATAGAAAGCTACTCTATAGAATTTCTTTTTCATTTTAAATTTTTTTTTCTTATATAATATAGAGGTGTGAAAGTTATTTTCAACTTTATGGTGTATCTTTTTTTCTTAAAGAATTTATAACTAATTACTATTAGCATAAAAAAATACCAATAATTCAAAACATAAACTTTTAAAGTAGTAAAATCTATCCATAATTTTTTTTAAATTAAATTTTAAGATGTATTACATATATTACTTTTTCCGCTGCATGTGGGTTGCTAAAACGTAGATAGTGTCCTCCCCGTGTAGCAAACTGATAGTGTTGTCAAACTTTTGGTGTGGTTTCCACCTCAAAACACTATATTATAATTGTAGATATCCTCCACCAATCCATTTTGAGTTTTCTTCACCTATAGATTAACAATTGGAATTTCTATTATTTTGCAAAATGAAATGGAAAACTAAAACCTTTCTTTAGGAATCACTTAGGGTCCTCACATAGGTTTCTTTAGACCAATTTAACCAAAATTTGTCACATGCAAGGTAAATTTAAACAATTTGGATAATTTCTACTTAACATCTTTATTTTGTACAAATTCTAGGTTTTTATCCTATTTACATGTGGGATTTGATCGTACTTAAGGAAAAATACTCTATTTAGAACCAAATGCTATATTGGCATGTGACATACCTATTTTGTCTTTACTTTTTTTAAGGGGATTTTTGTATATAAAACTACATTCAAAATTGAAAAAATTGAAAAAAAAAAAATCATGAGTCCTAAGTGACAAAATGGGAACTTATACATTCATCTAAACAATGCTAAATACATAACCTTGAACCCATGAAAGGGAAATACCCAATTACATCAACAATGTTGATCCACTTTTATAAAAACTATGATGCTCTTATTATGTTGATGCAATTCAATTTCGTTTGCTTGTCCCATTCTCATATGCATGAAGGTGGTAGCATGATTCTCCTACACCATGGCCCCTACAATTGCATTGCTGCTACTACAAACATGATTTTTGCAAGGCATGTCAATTAGAGGCGAATAAGATTTGAAAACCAACATGAGAGCTTCATTGCCAATTCAGATGGCAAAAGACTCCTCTCATGGCACCAAAACATCTTATTTTCATATTCTTTGAATATAGGTGGTAGTGGAAAAATTGATTGAGAAGTTAGATCCATGATTGTAGGAACTATACACCTCCACAATCATAGGACAAGAAAATTCCAGAAAAATGGATCCTATAGAACATCCTAAACCATTTTCACTTGAATAAATATTGTTTCTAATTTGAATCCTTCTTCTTTCATCTCTTCTTGAACCCTAAATCCATTTCTCAAATAAATTCATCCATTTTCTCCAACTACTTTCATACATTTTATCATCCACTTTAACTTAGTTTCATCCATTGTCATCCACTTTCATCCATTTCTTCCAACCATTTCCATCCATTTCTTCCATCCAAATTCATGAATTTTTTTCACAAATTTTTCACAAATTTCATCCGTTTCTTCCCACTTTTTTTTTCCCCTTCCAATATTACTACTCTCTACTCACCAATTCCTACTTGTCGCTCGCCGCTCATAGCTCTATGCTCACATACCGGCATTCCCCTTTTCTTCACCAAATCTCAACTCAATTCTTCAACATAAAAAATTAGAAAATCAAAATCAATAATGCAAAAATTTTTAAGTCAAGAAGATTAAAAGTCGAAAAAATTATCAAGCAAGGTGAAAAAAATTTGTTTTCTTCACTTTAAATGCAAATATCTTGCAATCTATACTATTGAAGTTTCTAAATTATCTTCCATGCCTCCTTACAATAGTCTAGTGCAAGATCCCATGGTTGGTTATGAAAAAAATAAAAACAAAAATTTGTTATTTTTTTCTCTTTGCAATATAAATGATTATTTTGAGTATTTTGAATGAAAAAAGGCCCTGGGACTTTAAAGATTAAACAAGCCATTTATGCAAGCTATAATCAACTACACTAATTGATTTTTAAATTAATGCTATAAGCTTCCAAAGTTCTTCCACTTTGAATAATATTGACATCTATAGTCTTAGTAAAAACATTCATCAATGGTAAATACTTATAGCATATTTGAATCAATTAGTGTAGGTAACACTAAATATCATTATTAGTGCAGTGGCAATCTACTTTTGTACAAGAAAAAAAATTCCAATCAAAATAAGAATCTATTCATTTGAAAACCCACACCTAATTCTACAATACTAATAAGATTACAACAATCATATAACCTTGTTCAAAAGTACTTGTACTATACAACTAAATTAACTACACCTAAATGGGACCCTTTTTTTAAATCACCCCCTAAAGATTTTTATCTAAAATGTACAACCTCTATTCAAAAGAGTATGGGACCACATTTAAATTTACATATTTTCAAGACTTTAAAAATTCACAACTTACTTATCTTTGTCCATAAGATGTAGCAATGGTACACAATGATTAGAAAGTTCAAAAATTATATAGACAAATAGAAATGAAACATGTATTAAAAGCAATAATGGTATGATGAAGCCCACCATTCTCAAGAATTCATTTCTTATATCTAATAGAATTATGACATGTGAATGTTGAAATAATAGCATCCTAATATTGTCACATAGGGATTTAGTATTTTCAATCAATAAAAATCAAATAGAAAATTATACTAAAGATCTTATAAAAAGAGACACAAAAGTAACACATGTTTATTTGGGTACAGATACCTGTGATTATTTGCTTGTTCATATGGAGTCCAAAAAATGCACAGGAAGAGAATCTAGAATACTCTGTTGACTTCCGACAAGACCCAACCAAAAATTAGGTAATATAAATAATAGGAATAGTGCCCAATTGCTTATTTGGATGGAATCAGGTGTACATACCTTAAAAAACAGACAAAACACAATCAGATGCATCCAGTCAACATGTGGCTAGTTTCTAATTTCCCATATCAATGCATGAATAAATGAATCAATCACAACTTTGGGCACAGGCACTGAGAATTTCATTCCTGCAGGAATCGGGAGCAACGTGATATACAGCTTGATACTATCTTTTTGTAACTTAAGCGCCACTCGACAGCAAGTCTCCATCTTTCAAGTCGAAGGTCTTCCTGCCACAGTGGTGTGGCAGAGGCTGAACCCACTGATGCAATGAATCTCTCCACTTCTTCTACAATAACCACTTGCAGATGTTCAGGAGCATCGAGCAATACATGACTACTAATTGAAGATGAATTTTTGTAGTCAGCCAAAAACTTTTGTACCTCCACCATGGAAGGATGGGTGATCAGAAACTTTAGCAGCAGCTCGTCTGCATGGAACGATGTTGCACAGTTGGCCAGCATCCTCTGGCACTTCGCTTTCAGCCACTGGAACACAATTCGATCAGACTCGGACGAGATCTGTTGACCCTCAAGAGCCAAGTGTCGGCGAACTTTCAGCAAGGAGGCAGGAGCAGCTCGGAGACGCAAGTTGGACAACAAGGAGAAGGAAGGTTTTCCCTCGTAATCGATGTAGAGACTCTTGGGCGGAACAGTCTCTTGAAAGCGCCCATAAGCAGCACCCGGATTGAGTTCCTCAACGCTAGGTAGATGTATCTGTACCTTGTCGTTGGGGTTGAACGGGAGAAGAAACCCATAGTGCTCAAGTAGCTCAAGGTTTGTGTACGTTCCATAGCAGAGCAGAACCTGCGGAGTCCATCACCACTTCAATATTTGAACTGGGTGCCAGCTTAGCTTCAGAGTAAGACATTAAACCTCTTAATATTCAGAGAAGTGACATGACCACACGAAAGATGATACTAAAACCGTTAGGGACCTGATCTCGACTCAGCCAACACAGCCCATCTAGTCAAACACATGCTTGGACTTATTAGCAACTTGAGTCAGCATAATTTGGCTAAATGTCTATTGCCACCGATCCTTCAATAGACATGGGGTTGTCTACTATCCTATTGTGGTCAACAACCTATTGTCCTAGTTTTATACATCTTCAAAAAATCACACTCCTACGTATGCGAAAATACCCTAAGGTACAAGGGTACAAGGACCTACAACTAGACCTACTCAACATTTAGAGTAGTTTCCATTATTAAATTGTCATAAATGCTTTCAGGTTTTTTGGCAATTTGGAAAAGATCCCAAAACACTTTGTTGTACACTCTTTGGATATCACAAGAATGAAACATGACTTTTCAGAGACGTGACATGATCACATATATCTGAGGATGCAGGAAATCTGAAGGTGTGCACAAAGTATAACAAGAAGCATGAGAATAGTCTCTCTGTGACAAACTTACCTGCTGTCCTTCCTGATAATCTTGGCGAGCATAGAAGCAGTATTCACTCCTCTCGTGCTCAAAACCTCCATCTCGAAGTCTGTCTCGTATTTCAAGGCCACAAGAGGAGTCTTCGTCTTCTAACGAATACCGCTCCCCTCCCCCTGTAGGAGAGTCATAGGACACTCCTGGACATGCATAATTAAAGAAGTCCCCAACAGGACACAGTGTGCCAGCTTCATCCCAAGGGACATACAGCGTGCGTGATGAAATCTGCACATGCAACGCAATTCTCAAGACGAATTTCAAACTACAAATGCCGGTGGCCAGCACATTAATAATCACAGATATAACGAACTCGGGGTAGGGGCACTCACGTACGGTGGCAGATGCCCATCGCCATGCTTGAAGAGTAGAAAAGCGTCGACCCAAGGCCAGCTTCTCCAGCACTTGACGAGCCCCTAACCATTCCTCACGGGCGGTCTGCTCAGCCCCCTCGGCCATAGCCACCGCATCCTTCTCCTGAAAGAGCTCGATAAAATCGTATCAGTCTCGTGCACAAATGACTCGAAATTAATATATGTTTTCAATTGGTTGGACGTGGTGTAAGCATGAATTGGCTTAATGTCAATAGCCAGTGATCTTTGATTGGAAATGACGTTCTCTACTGTCACTTATTGTCACTTGTAGTGATCTACAAGCTCCCAATTTGAATTTGCATAAGAAATTCATGGTAAAATCTTAATATCAGCAGATTTGGCTCTTACACCCCAAGATATCTCCACAACTCTTCAGATCCTCAAAACATATGTTCAAATACTTAGAGTGACGCACTATCGTTTACCTTACCTGCAGTGCCAGCGCTTCAAAAGAGCTGAAAAAGCTTGCAGTGTGATAATACCGAGGGAGATGCACCAAATACGGATACCGTTCACTGGCACGGCCCTTTGCGATTTCCCCCAAAAGGTGTACACACAAAACCTAAGAGAAGTTCGGAGCGCAGGGTTAATTACAATGCTCTCTTTCGTGCTGCACGCTGGCATCATAATTTCAAATATTTATATGCCTAACTCGGTACATGGCAGCTCCGTCCACACTCTAAACATGCTCGCATAACTTAATATAGTGGACCCGTTTGTCTCAGAACATAACATTATAGCGTAGAGTACAGCTCGCACCCTTTCCCCTGTTGCACACAAAACTCCAAGCCCTAAAATTTGAAGAATTGGCTCACTTTTGAAGCAATGTATATTCCACTACTCAGCATCACTATTACGCAAGCCTACATGCAAACATGACGATTAAGGACTTGGATGAAACGAAAGAAATAATTCTAACGTGAACCACTCTTACCTTTGCAAACATAGCATGAACTCAAGATTGTGCACAAATGAATCCACATTCCTCTTTTGGCTCACTATTCACGCAGCTCATCATAGACTATTATGAACACCTTTGATATCAGTGAAATGCATTGCATTTGTGCCGGCGGTAAATGCAAGAGCGCAACGTAGCGTGATCTCAGGGTTTAGGGTTTAAGAGGAGAATTGATTATCCGTACTCAAGAAACTGAGGACTTCACCTGCACATCCGACAGTGAAGGATGCAAAGCGAGCACCCGTGCAAGCTCGACGTCCTCTCTCGCGCTTCTTCCATTCATCAGTGCCTTCTCAGGAACCCGCAAAATTAGTTCTCCCAATTTCAAGTCTCGCGCTGCAGCGAGTCCCCTCCTGCATTATCACATTCCCATTGCCTTGTTACATACATCTTACCCTCAATGTCAGAAGAACTGATACGAAACCCTAATTTCGAAAACAATTCGCCTCCGACATCCCTCAGACACATCGATAGAGTGTACTTCCTGGAACGAAACATATAAGCACGAGAAGAAATTACTGATTCGAACGCGATGTAGCGACAACAACAGCAAGTGCAGCTTCCCAAACAATTGTAAAATGCCATGCTAGCTTACCCGCCAGCGTCTGGAAATGTAGCAATTCGTAACGAAAATCCAAGTGCTGTCGAACGCACAGAATGATTATCTAGCTCAGGAGGTGCATCAGCGATGCCCCGAGACGCAGCCCAGTGCAATAGATCCTTGAAATGCTCCGCATTCTCATCCGCCATTGCTAGTGGGAGAATTGCTTCGCATTCTGTGAAAAAACCCTAGTTAGTCACAACTCAACTACTAACTTGGAGACAGTCAAATACCTCAACCCTAACAAGACACAGGAAAACACCAATAACTTACCGATCGTTCTGTAACTTACGGACTATTTTGCCACCCGGCCATGTATGAATGAATTTCAATTTTTAAAAGCTTGGTCCAGAAATGGAATCACATGCCTTCTAGAAGTCATAAGATTTTTGAGACTGTTTGGTGAAAATTTGAAATTTCTTTTTTTCTTTACAAAGAGGATATTGCTTGGCGCTCTTTAAAAAAAAAAAAGAAGAAGATTGGAATAAGAAACAACAATATATAGTTTAAATTTTAAAAATGTTCTGAAGAAAGAAAAAAACAAATAAAGACAAGCAAGATTGTGCAATTTGGATTTTGACTCGTAGAGCTTGCAATAGCAACAATTCGTTGAATATTTAAAATGTTGGAAATTTTGGAAATTTTGATGTGTAACAGAAAAAATACTTGAGAGGTTTCATTTTCTTGGTTTAAATAATATAAAAATAATCATTATTTTGAAAGCTACAATTGAGACCGGCGCATCAAGATTAATGGATGGAAGGACGAGCTGTAGTTGGAATTAGGGGTGGGGTATACAAACTAATTGCATCGAAGTGTGACCCAGTTTAAATCCAGCCTTTGCGTAAAGAATGCATGCAACGAGAATCTAGAATCTTCTTGACTCCCAACAAAAACTTACACAATTTAATGATTTGAACCATGCTCAATTGCTCACTATCCGGTCCGGTCGATTTCAGGTGCTGTTACAAGCTTGAAGATTAGCATTCAAGATTTCAGGTCCCTAACAAATTCAGTGTCCTGATGCTGAAAGGTGTTCCTGAAAGATGCTGAAACAAGGATATCTGCACACAACCCTATCACTGAGTGAAGGTTGTTGACACAGGCAATTGTACAAGTCCTGAAGCATACGATACTTCTGGAGGCTTCGACAAAGGTTCCACAGGAGAAGTATCCGTATTTCCTTTACTGGATATGTATATATACCAGAAGTTCCCCAACCAGATGATTTTGAATTTGAAGGGGAGAAATCCATCGAGGAATTTCAGTGACACAAAGTTTCCATGTTGATAACACTCCCTGTGTTCTCACAATGGCAACGTGAGGATGTGCTCTGAATCTCTCAGCTCTCAGAGCCTTCTAGAATCAATGAAGCTTTCCAGTTTCCACCATTGGACCGACCTTCAGTCAAGTGGCAAGCACCACCTCATCACCTGTGACCAGAACATAACTTCAAATCAAAGAGAAAGTACGTTACCAGATAATTTATATATATATATATATATATATATATATATATATATATATATATATATATATATAATGTTTTAGTTGCCGTGTTTCCATTTAACTCTTCACTCGCAGTACGACACGATGCATGCATGACAGGGCTCCATTGAATGAAATCATCAACTAGAAAGTGCTTGCCTACTACTTAATAAGTTAGGAATCCTCTTCGTGATTGTTAGCAGTCAACAAGGTGAAACAGACATAACTACGTTAAATCTTTAAGGTAGTGAGGCACGGCAATGCTGTTTGAATTCTTGCATGAACGGGAACGAGTACCGGTTGTACTGTACATCCAAGTATCCGAAGAACGTGAACAGATTCAAAAAGGGAGTACTTTTCTTGGGAAGTGAAGAGGGCGCCACTTGTCTTGAACTTAGAGAAGATGGCACAGCAAGGAACGTACTGGTGCCTCAGACTTGGTTATCAAACCTAAGCAAACTTCTTCCCAAGTGAAATTGCTCAACAGCAATAGACCGCCAACCGAGGAGATATTACCAGGGAGCATTGCTATGGAATTGTCTTCCCTTGATCGCGACAGACAGAACACATTAAGTACCTGAAACTATTCAACTTATTATGAGTCTCCTCCAACCTTCCAGGTCAGCAAATTTTAGAATACTCGGACAAATTCTGCCTGTTGTACTACTACCTCCAGAATGTTAGGTTATCCTCAATGTTCATGAAAGTTCGCTGAGAGACTAAGTTCTACCACACTACTCCGTTCTATCACTAGGTTTCCTACTCCTTGACTGTGTCAATATAAAATTTCCGTTGCACAGTTTCTCTGTAATCTAATGTTGTGTGATTGCGGAAAATGATTTATGTGACGTTTCGAGTCATCTGAGTGCATGTCTCGACCAGGGAAGCCTAACTGAACACGAAACCATATTTTACTAATTAAGTTAGAGGTTCCAGGAATCCAGATTTTGTATCATGCAGGGAGGGAGGGACCGCAATTAATTTTGCCAGCTCACAGAAAATGAAGAGAACAAACATTTCCCTAGCAGGATGTCGAAGCCAGATAGATAAGTTAGGGGTCAGCGTCAGGGTCAGGGGGACAGTGAAAGACTCCTGCGGTGGGTGGAGTGCTTGCTGGCTGAACAATTGTAAAATTTGTTGGACCACGGATGTTCTATTGCCGCCTTGAACTCGTTACAGATTCCTTCCTATCCCTTTGTGTCTCTTGCACAAGAAGCTGATCCACTTGTGAGCTTGACATCCGAAAGCACCTTCGAGGTGCGGCGTAACCCTACTGGCTGGTATTCGCAACCAACTGACGTAACTCTTGGATCCAATTTTATGTACTTATATGGAATGGATTGCGGATGGCAGCCCAGCCTCACGTTGCAAGAAGGGAATCTTGCGGGATTTAGGAACACAGGTTCGCCAGGAATTATCACATTCCAACCCTAAACCCTAAACCCTAAAAAGACATCCGAGTAGACGAGCACCATTTGGAGATACTGGTTTTCAATATACCCAATTTTAGCGCAGCACGAGGCGGATGAGGGACCCGCGGTCTCCCTTCACCAAAGGTTCAGTTCTTTGTTCCTTCTGGATCCCCGAAGAACTGGTCACTCACGTTTTCTGTCTCCTCCTACCCAAGCTTCCATCCCCGTCACATGTCGCGACTCCAACGTCTCTGGTACGCAACGAAGTCAAATGATGCGAGAACCCTCCTGAGTCCTGATTTGCAATAAATCTTGATATTGTGAGTGCATGTTGGCCACCTCCACAGACTCGTCGTGGTCGGTCTTATCCGGGTGACTAGGCTGGGGTTGCACTAGCTGCAATTCAACTCACCTACCTCGACGGCTATGGACGGCAGCTGGAGTCACCTCGCAGTACCAGGAGAAAAGGACGGATTTAATTACCTCTCCCAGGTACTTATGACAGAACCCTACGATGATGATGATGCTTGCTGCAGCTCCAGGTACGATGGCGCAGAAACAACCCCCTGCATTGAGAATCCCCTGTACGACCCAGGTCCTGTGAAAGATCGAGTCAATTGGCTGCATTGATGATTTCGTGGCCGGCCTCTCTGCTGCTCTCTTGGACCAACCCTGCTTCCCACATTTGTCGACTTCTTCCTTTTTCTTACCTGGCGGAGTGTGATATGATGATTGTGCAGACTTGCTGTCCATCGACCCAGAAAAAACGAACGGCGGGGGATGATTGGGTGACCTTTGCTCAGGTATACCCAAATCTGTCCTCGACTTCCACTTTTCTTTTCCTCTTTTCTTTTTTTTCTTGTGCTTTTTGGGGGAAGGTATGGTGCAGGAACCTGGTTTGTTGCTGTGGGCGTCTTTTATCGACTCTCTGACAGGACTTGGTTGGCCCCTCTGCACTTCTGCTGACGTGCTTCTTGAGATATCCACGCGCTTTAGAGAGCCAGGTAGGAGGAATCCAGACAGAAAATCTTCATTTTTTTACAAGTCCAGGACTGATTGAGAACGTGCAGAACAATCATAAAAGCATACAAGCTAGACTGAGCATGCTAGTCACATTGTTGAAGTATAGACAAAAAGTTGCGTGTGTTTTTCGGCACATTTGGATGCACAGTGTGATAAAGCACTCGTATATGTTTGGGGGTCGTGATCACCTACCTTGTAAGCTTAGGTTGTTGAAAACTAAAGGAGTCGACGACCCATTTCCTACCGTCAACCCATCCTCCATCTTAGACTCCTCTATTTTTGATCACCTTCATTGTAGGTGCCAGCTCACTTAGCAGAAATGTCTAAGGTGTACATTGAAAGCATAAAAGGATCACAACATGTTGATTGAAAGCCACAATGATCACCTACATCGATTTTGTAAGCAACCTATGGTTGGAAATTGGTTTGCCTACACATTCAGAATGGGACAAACATAATCTTCATGAAAAAAATTCATGATAATTTTGTACTTGAGGGAAAAAAAATGTCATAAATTATGAATCCTTCTTAAATCTATTTCTCTACATGGGAAAACAATTCCTCAACCTTCCCCATAGCACAGATAGGGTGAATTGGAACTAGGTCTTGGTTGAAAATAAGTCGTCATCCTCGTAAAGCAATTTGAGTTCGTTCATCTTTCTCCTCGAAGTATGAAATGCATTGTACTGTGTATCACGAGTCACAAAATCAAGCAGGCAATTTAGAATACGTGAACCTCATGAGATCTATTTGACGTGAATTATATTTGTTTTTTAATTTCATTTTTTGAAATGGTTGTACAACATGGGGTGGAAAAAAAAGTCGACTGTACTACCAGGTATACGGAAGTTTTGTCAAGGAGACAAACATTCTTGGGCCCCACATGAGCAGAGCCTGAGTTAAGTTAGAGGAATAAATAAGTATATTGAATAGTATAATGCTTTCCCATGTGCTCATTGCACATATAATTTGTATTCTCTAATGTTGACTTGCATCTGACGAGCGTGGCTCGGTTCCCAACTCCACCTGGTCAATTGATTCTTGCAGATCCATTCCAGTTATTGAAGAACCCACCGGCCACACTGTGCAGGCCTCACCGCCTCATCAGCGAAGAACCCAGGGCACCGGTCGTTGCATCCTCGCCTCATCAAAGTCTCCCGGTTCATTTCTGCGGGGTAAGGGAGGAGGTTCATTAATCGCCCATTTAAGAGATGAAACTGAATTTGGGGGGAGGCGAAGCTTCTCAAAGTTTTTTTCAGTAAATATTCTTTGAAAGACAAGTGGAATTGGCATCTAACCCAAGTCGTCTTATATGTTTTGGAGCTTTGTAGAATTAGTTATGAAATTGTGAAGTTGAAGTGACATAGGACTCTAAAATCACCCACTTCCTCAAATGTACATTGCTTGTACATTATTGAAGAGCAATATGTACTAGTTGTGTACATTCGAAGAGGTGGACGATTTTAGAGCCTATATGCTTCCAAAAGTCCTACTTTATCAAATCCTTAGTCCTCACCAACCACTTTCCTTCAACTTCAAATTTACAAAGGCTGCAATCCTCCTCTTTCAAAGATATGTCAGTTTTGACTTTATACTCCAAATTTCATTACATCAAGGAGATATGGACAATGGAGCTAGAGTTTGGATGCTACAACCAATCCTAAAGCAATACTAGACCTTGCCTTGTCCAAACACTCTAAGTCCCTCAACAATCAACCTTGAAGCAATACCCATCTTGTCAAAGAACATGCCCACCTTGAGCAACCTAAGTATTAGCCTTAAATTTGAAATGGCATGTGGCTAAAATTTGACAATTTCTTGAAAGCCGTGGCTACATATTGACCTTTTATTTTTGCACACTGTCCTACCAATATTTTGTACAGTTTTGAATCCTCCATTTTATAGTCCAACTAGTCCTCCATTTTATAGTCCAACTAGTTATTATTCCAAAAGCACCAACTAACAATGAACTAACGATTCTCCCCAAACATTGATCCCAACAACCTTTGTGAAAGACCTAAAACCATTCACTTTAAGTTGATGTACAAAGGTAGGGCAAACTTACAATTAAGGATTATTTTTTGTTTTCAAAAAAGTCAAAAGATAAATCATATTTACAAGAGATTTTTGTATTTTCTATGATTTTTCAAAGTCAAGACTTGAAGACACTTTGAAGGGCCACCTAGGCACATGTTTGAAACTATACAACCAAAATGGACATTCCACGTATATACAGGGAGAACCTCTCTCAGTGCATGATGTTGGAACTATGCACTAAAAGAGGTTTAAGGCATGTTAAAGAGGTGTGATGAATGGACATCTAACAAATATCAACTTTCAACACTATTTTTCAAAGAATGTCTTTCAAATTGGGCCCACCTATAAACTTCATTATTGCAAGTTATGCACAAAGAGGATATGAAGTTCTACTTGTATATGAATGTCTATATTATAGAAATAATTATATAGATACCAATTTTTATAAACATAGATACAATGAATTACCTCCATTTTTTTTTAACTTCCTCAATGATTCTACTATACCATTTGCAGAATTGGAGGAATTTTTTCACATGCAGATTCCCAATAAGTAAAAAAAATTGACCACCAATACTTCAGGCTATGAATCTTTTATAAGTGAAAAAATCAGTTATGTATGGTGTATTTGAGCCCGTGGAGTGGCTGTTTACTCAAATACACCACTTCAAAACCATTTACGGATGGGTATGACTTTGCAACCGTTATGTCATGTGTCATGTGTCATGTGTGAAAATTCCAGTTTTACCCTTTAAAAACTAAAGATTGTCCAAATATCCAAAATTGTGAAGTTCTATTATAAAATGCAATTGAGAAGAAGAATTGAATGATCTTTTTCAAACAAAATTATAAAATATGATTTGCAAATCATATACATATAGTTAGAACAATTAGTTCACAAATTAATATTTTTCAATAAAATTTGGAGCCAAAAAAAAAAAATTCTTACAGAATTGATTGAAAACTTGATATATTTGTGATTTGTACAAGAATCCTTTTCCTTTATTTTCAAATATTGAAATTCTAATCCTTTTATTTTATTTTTCATTCAAGTCATTTTCGAAGGATTATTTTTGAACCTAAAAAAAATACTCTTGTAGTACTTTTTAAGGCTAGGCTTACCTATACCCTTTGAATTATAGAATATCTATAAAGCAAAGTCTTTAGAATCTATCCTATATAAATGCTAAAGAACTATTTTAAGAAAATTATGGACAAAAAATTAAATTTTTGTGTTCTTGGAATGTCTTTGCATTCATCCATTGTAAGAAATTTGAATGCTTGGTCCTTAAGGGGTTAAGGTCATGTGGATAATGTTTGATAGAGCCATGCTTGATAGATTATTCATAGGGATTATTTTATCACATCATGAGGATTACCCCCTAAACGTTCAAGGCTTGTTTTGAGATCCTATGATATTGCTCTAAATTGAACAAAAGTCAACAATTTGATAAATTATATCAATTTTTTTAAATTGTAACCATACAAATTCAAACTAGATATGTTAGAGATCACACAAGAAAAGAAAATACAACAATATCACTTATGAATTGAAAAATTATAATGTTTGATCATGAAGGTGTTAAAACTATGAAAGTTTTTTGGCTCTCTTTTTGCATGTTAAGTCTAAAAAATTGGTCACCCAGAAAAAAAAAAAATGAGGTTAAAGGGCCTAACATGCATAACCTCAATCAATTTATGACTTCTCAAAATCTACTCTAAATTTTTTTTAAAGAATTTCTAAATTGATTTTTCCTCCAAGGTTTAGTGTATTTGAGGCTCATTTCCAAGAGTCCTCGACACTACAAAAAGTCAAGATTGCAATGAACACCCTTACACAAAATCTTGAATAGAAAAATCATAATGAATCATTTTCAAAATCAGACTTTTGATGCTAAAATCAGGCTACCTTGAGAATTTTTCAAAAATATAAACTAATGAAAATAGAAATTTTATTAGGTTTTATTTAACTTCAAATTATTGTCAATGCTAGAATTTGGTGCCTCAAGAATTTAGGGGTTAATGCAAGAAACTATCTCCTATTGTAGAGATATTAATTTTGTATTTCATGAACTCTCTTAGCTAATTTAAAGTCCTTTATTCCAATAAGAATTCAAATTTTTCAAATTTATCATCTAGAGCAAATAATATGTTGCTATTTTCATCATTACAAAGATATGTTGTTTTGAAAACAATAAAGAGTTGTTTAAAAAAAATTAAAAAGCAATAAAGAGCATTGTTTTGTATGTTGACTTTTATACAAGAGTCTCACATTAAGGTCGAATGAAGTAAAACCATTCATGTAGCTAAGTGGTTTTGTATAGATTAGTCAAAATTACAATTAGAGGTCATCTCTTATTCTAAAATTCATGTATTTCAAAAAAACAATTATTTGTTTTGGACAATTGTTGTAAATTTTGTGAATTTTCGAGTTTGATGTTTTCTTTGGAAAATTTGGAAGCACACTTTGGAGACACACACATACATACAGAGATCTTTGTGAGAATGTTTTTGAAATGGGACTTTTTGTACATAGTGAAAGATAGAATAGGTTGAAAATCTTCATAAATTTTTGCACAACATTTTGGTCATATTTAAGGATTTTGTGGAGCTTGCAATCTACATTGGTCACAAAAAGAGCAATTTTGAGAGAATTACAAGAAAGGACATATTTTTCCTTTCCTTAAACATGTTGGATGTTTTCCTTCTTTGAGGTTGTAACAATCTCATTGGTTGGTTGAAATTTTTAGCCCATGATAAAATTGACCAAGAAACCATCTCTTTCTAAACAATTATTTGAAGTAAAATAATGCATAAATCTATATGTATGTTTAAAAATCAAATTATAACTCCCAATTGTTGAAGTTTATGTTTTTACTTTAACTGAATATTTAGAACCAATGTAGCAGAGCTCCCATCTAGATACAATAGTTGCTAAACCTGGGTTAATGGAATAAAGTATGCTTGAAACTATTGTTGCTTTATAAATTAAAAAAAAATGTTAGATGCATCTATTAAACATGAAATTGTTGAATGAAATCATTGAAGTATATTATGGTGTAATAATAAACCAATGAAAAGTTATCATGGTGAATGCACTTGTTTTGATGATAGATTATTTGTAATATCTCGTTAACATTTGCAAAGAAGTTCTAAAACTCTATATTGTACAAATGTAAAAGAATTTAACAATCAAATCTACAAACATTTAATAGAAGGATGAAAAAAATGATTTTTTTTTTCGTACTCAAAACATCCAATCATGTTGGCATTCATTCGGCATTTGAACACGTGGTGGTCCTTTAGTACAAGTTAACTACTAGTTACCGACAACATGGATGGAAGCTCGCGAAAGTGCCATGAAAAAGGTGCACATTTTAACAACAGAAACAACACAAACCACTTTCAAAACCCCATGGCCCCATGGCCCAACCCTCTTGACCATCATCCCGGGATTCCCCCGGCCGCCCCCAGCATGCAGATCTGTACTGGCACTGGATAAATCATTAATTTTGTCAACTGGAATATGAACAACTGGAGCATATTCCAAGGTGCTGAATTTTTTTTTAAATTAAATTTTTTTTTTCACATACAGATGGAAAGATTGAAATTCCACCCACGAGAGATTTGGTTCAGAATTTGTGACCACCTGAAGCCGCTGGTGGCCATCATGTGTGGACTACAGATGGGCCACATGTAGCGAGTTTACGGGAGTCTGTTTTTTCCTTCAATACCGGTGTAGTTGACTTGGGTCACTCACATGACATTGGGTAACCAAGCAATGGTCCTTCCCATGTTGGGAAGGTATTACACTTTGCTAGATAGCTAGGAGAAGCTAAATAATGCCAAAATTGGGGTTGAGCCAAGAAATTGTAAAAGTGATTATTTTAGTTACTTGGGGGGGCTTTTGTCAAGCAGGGACCTTTGTTGTCTCATTGGTAAATAACATTTTTGTCAAGGTCAATGAATTGAACGCACTTTATGTGTAAATGCACATATACATTTCATTTATTGTGTGTGTGTGTGTGTTTATGGTCAATGAATTGAACGCACTTTATGTGTAAATGCACATATACATTTCATTTATTGTGTGTGTGTGTGTGTTTATGGTCAATTCAAGACTTATGGACATGTAGCATAACATTGTTTACTAATGAAAAAAGGATCCCTTTTGCATCTTTACCAAGGGGACTCCTATAATGAACAAAACTGTCTTATTGATGGCTCTTCAACCAACTCCAATCCTCGTATTAAAGTGTTAATCCCTTACAAGCATCTAGAGAGGCCCAACACCATGGGGAGGACCATTGCTTGGTTATACAATGTTGTACGAGACGTCGTGTACTCTCCCATCAAAGCTAGCATGAGAGCATGAAAATGTGAGCCTATGAGCCTTGAGCACATGTATAAGTAGATACTCTACACCCATTTAAAGAGCTTATACTATAAACACCTATAATATAGGTGTTTATAACATAGGTACACTATAATCATAAAAGGTTTTCATAATATAGGTATCTATCACATAGGTGTATAGATTTCTATATTGATGTATCTTTACGTATCAAGTAAACTCTTGAAGGTATGAGGGGAATCATATGTGTTGCAATGTGGATTAGATGAAGTGGAGATGCATGACAAAAATAATAATAAAATAATAACAATGTTTTTATGAGGCTACAAAATAAAATATAAATCAATACATTGACAAGGTAAGTAGAGGCTCTATTTACATTTCAATGAAGGAAAGAAGTTTATAATGTATTATTTGTAGATGATTTTAAATGTATTTTGTGTAAATGAAGTTTAAAATGTACTAGATGTTAATAGGATTTAGTCCAACACTAATGTCAATTCCTTAAAAGATTAAGAATAGTCAAATAGTTTAAAAAGAGCTTTGCTTTTATAAAATGTAGTTTAGAAATGATAATGTAGTGACAAATTTCAAACAAAAGTTAACTACATTCCATGGTTTATATCCATACAACTAAATTTATCATTGTATTAATTATTAATTATTATTAATTTCTGAAAAAATAAGCCAA
Organism: Climacium dendroides; assembly: GCA_950106755.1. Taxonomy (NCBI): domain Eukaryota; kingdom Viridiplantae; phylum Streptophyta; class Bryopsida; order Hypnales; family Climaciaceae; genus Climacium; species Climacium dendroides. Next base: position 2,910,040 of record OX467092.1, read on the forward strand.
ACATTCTTCCTAAATAATTATTTTTAAATCTTTACAAATATTCTATAACAAAGTTTTTACAGGTTTAGAAATGTGTATCACATGAAGTTAATTTTTACAATTGAAAAATTAACTCTATAAAAGAGATTTGATTAAAAAAAAAAAAATTCCTTCTAAAATCACAATACTTTGAGCCTATGATTTTGGTTTTATTTAAAAATAAATAAATTTATGAAAATTAAATTCACTATCAATTTTAGATTGAATTTTAAAATTTTATATTCAAAATTTATTGAAAAGTGTTGGTTTGTATGGTAGTAGATCTAACTATATAGATTTGCCTCATGGATCATATTTACAATTTTAGTTTAATAGTCATCATAAAATTATTATTTTAAGTTGAATTTTATAACAAGCCTTAATAATTTGAAAACTTGCACTAGTCCTTGATGAATATTTAAAAAATGTACAAGGCAACTTCTTCCATTAGTACTTAAGCCAAATTTTGCAGATTAAAATTTCAACTTAGGGTTGGAAGATAGCTACAAGTGTTACTTTGTTCGTACTTGTGCTTCCTCATGAATTAAACTCTTTCTCTCTATTTGATTCCATAGATGTCACCTTTGGAGCACTTGTGCTTTTTTTAATAGATGACTAGTAGACAAAATTGATTGTTCAAGATTTAGCTTTAAATTGAAGTGGAATTTGACTTTTCAAATCTTAGCTTTAGTTGATAGGACTTGAATAGAAGTTCAAGTTCATTGTTTGACATGACATCTTAAACATAAAAAAGGATTCTCTTAGAACGATATTTTGTTGAGAAATACTTCTCCATCAATGCTTTGTAATATTTAACTTCAATTCAAGTTTAATAGTGTCATTTATTAAGAAATTTTCCTCTTTTCATATTCGAGATTATTATGGAGTTTTACATCCCAACCTCTATTTTTTACTATAAGTTAGAACTTCATTTTCATTCAATTTTACTCCTGAGTATAAATTAATGCTCATTTGCATAGAAGCACTTTCAACTACTTCTAGATACAAACCAAACCAATTTTTTATAAAAAATACAAAGTCATTTGTATTGCTACGAAGACCAAATATACAATAGAGAAGATATCAAATCACTAGAAGAAAAACGTGTCCGCCACAACCGGCCGTTCTGCGACTAGTGTCCTATGCAACTATCCTGCGACTGAAATCCTCTCTATTTGCACCAAATTTAATTTAATTGTTTTATATTATTGTTTTTATCGCAAAGCAGTCAATCTATAGTTGTAAAAATGACTAGGAAACAACTAGAGAAAAATTGCAACTATAAAATGACCAAAGTTATTTCTTAGTCATTTTCTAGTTGTTTCCTAGTTGCTTTCTAGTTGTTTCCTAGTTGCTTTCTAGTTGTACTTTAGTTGTATGGCAAATTTCATTAAAATGGTAGCATTCTATATTTCTCTGTGCAATTTTTCAATCTACGGGGTTTCAATTGCAAAATGACATTTAAGACTAATATAGATTATGTACATCTAGAACATTTATAGATTTCAAAAATCTAGGATTCATAGAGATTTTAGACTACGGGATTTTAAAAAATTAGTAAAAATCTAGATTTTAGATATCTAGGACTTTTATAGATTTTAGAAATCTAGGATGGATATAGATTTCAGATTGCACAGTCTAAACTGTTAAAAGTGCCAAATAATGGAATGTCTCCATTTTAATGAAATTGCCCATTTGGTTTTTAGTCATTTTACACTCTTAGAAAATTTAGCTATTTTGTTGATTTGACTGTATAGATTTGTTTCACTTATCTACTAAAAATTGAGTTTTGTAGTAGTAAAACTAGTTGTTTCCTAGTCACTTTTAAGTCATACATTAGTTGTCTTAGTTGCTTCCTAGTCATTGTTAAGTCATACATTAGTTGTTTCTTAGTTGTTTTTCAATATCTTAGTTGCTTCTTAGTCATTTTTTAGTATCTCAGTTGTCCCATATCTATTGTCAAGAGTACCTTAAAGTTGGACATATAAGAGTTGTAAGCTATTGTTGTCTTATGTAATGAATTGTGTTGGTAGAATTCTAAGATTTCTACAGTTTGTAGATTTCTACAATATTTAGAATTCTATAGAATACAAAATTCTACAACCAATAGAAATTTTTTTTAAATTGAAAATTAAGAAATTTTAAAATCTATAAAATTGTAAAGTTTCCTAAACTAATGAAATCTATTAAATACCAATTTTTGAATTTTTGAAATCTAGGAAGAAGGTAGTTCAAAAGTTCTGAAATCTAGAAAAAGGTAGATTTGAAATTCTAAAATCTTGAAAAAAGTAGATCTGAAATTTAGAAATCTAGAAAAAAAAGTAGATTTAAAATCCTAAAATCTAGAAAAAGGTAGATTTGGAATTTTGAAATCTACAAATCATCAAGACTAGTGTTTTAATAATCTACAAATTTACAAGTTGCAAACAAGTTGCAAATGAGTCACAGACAAGGTGTATTGCTACAAACGTTTCCTAGATTCTAGAGTGTCCACTGCGATTACAAAATTCCAAATTATCACTAGTTGCAATCCAGTCGCAAATGTCTGATGCAACTGAAAAACCAGTTGCGTAGCGTAGTCGCAGAACCCACTTTTTTCTTCTAGTGAATGAGCAACCAAATTGGATTAAATTTGTGACATTTTTCCCTTCATGCAACATCCCCATAAATTACTAATGTAAGGCAATGTGCCCCTATATTTGAACCCCAAATATTCATCTTAATCCATCCAAAACCACAATAAGTTCTCAAGAACAATTAAGGGAATTGAAAAGTTCATTTAGGAAATCAATAGGAATTGAAGTATTTTTGCTTCAAGGAAAAACTAGTGGCACAAGTAGGTATCTTGTACCTTCAACTTTAAAAATTCTTAAAATATTGTATGTTATAAAATAATGAAACGACTTAGAATGCTTTTTTCTCGAGGATGCAAACATTCTTATCCAACATCTTAAGGGCAATGCAAAATTTAATGTCCGTAGTATACACTATCATGAAGAGCCCGAGGATACATCCCACTATTGCATAACGTAGGTGTATTGGTTCAAGAGCATGTCATAGATAGACAATAGATCTTCTAATTGGTCTTCAATGTCAAAAGGCAACCATCTTGTACATGGTATCAATGGATTGTAAATGGTACATGCAATCCACATGTGGCATTTTTGTCAACTTGAGCAAGGATTCAATGGGCATTGTGGATGTTGATGAACTACATTATGAACACGGGTTCAATATTATGTGGTATGTAGTTGAATCTATTGTACATTGATGCCGCTCATAGCTTTGCATCTATTGTCTCAAAGAGCACCTTGAATGGAATATCCAAATCACTAGTAGAATCTCCCATTTATCTAGACATGAGTTGTTTAACTTGACGTTGTTTACCTAAACGTTCAATGTAACAACCCTATAAAAACACGAGGTTGTTACATTGAACATTGATATAAAAACATGGGGTTGTTACATTGAACATTGATATAAAAACATGGGGCTGTTACATTGAACATTGATATAAAAATATGGGGTTATTACATTGAATATCTAGGTAAACAACGTCAAGTTAGACAACTCATGTCTAAATAAACAGGAGATTCTACTAGTGAATGTTGGAAGTAAACATGTTGCATCAAATTTCTCTTGCCTTCTTTGGAGAGCAGTAGGTCTTCTTGCAAGTATGGTATGTCACTATTGCATAAAGGGGTGGCAACATCAACAAATGATAGTGGCTTTTGGATTGATACTAAGGTTCATGAGCTGCTAGAGATGGTATCAAGTCATGATTTTCATTTGATTTTGAAAAGAAGTGAAGAGGATCACAAGGAGGTGCATTTCCTTGTGCAAATCCTTGTCTTTTTTATATCAAATTGTAGGTTATCTTCTCCCTTGGTGATTTTGGAACTTCATTGGATTGGTCAAAACTTGAAAGGTGATGTGGATTGTCGAATAGGATTGGGGTCCTCATGTATTTGACACAACTTTTCCTAAAGTTGTAGTCCTTGGTAAATATTTATGTCATGAGGGATGACGAGGCTAGTAAGTCACCTAAAGTGTGAGAGGGTGACATAGACATTGTGCATACTATGAGAGTGAAAGTCAGGTTGATGATGAAGTGGTTGTACATTTGGACTTGGCCCTTGTAGTATATAAGGTAGAAGGTTGGAATCAAACGCAATTAAAACCTCTTTATTTTGAATGTCTTGTGTATGTATTTTTGGACTTTTGTAAGTATTGCATTAGTGTGAAAATTGGCGTGATATTGTAATATGTTTGATGTTCTTGGATAGGTGGTGCAATTGGATGTCAAAGAGGTTGGGTTGATCAAATGATGAAAGCAAAAAATCAAGGATTTTTGTAGGTGTGTACTTGAAGTTGGATTGCTTGAAGGAGGAGGATGTGGATCTTCTCGACCATGCAATTGACAAAGTTGAGGAAGAGATGCAACCATGCCATTGACAAGGTTGGGGAGGAGGTGCACATTCTTAGTTAAGTTTCATCCCCGTGTATGCTTGTTCTTGTCAAGAAGATGATTTATTCCAAAAATATTCTTTTGAGGTTTCCACATCCATGCAAGGGGCAATTTTTTGCTACTAAGATTCTTGAAATAGAAATAGGACCTCCGATATTTTCAATCTTTAATGGCATTATTAGTGATATAGAATTAGTGATTACCTAAACTCTAATAAATAAAACATTCCTACTCTTACAAGTTGTTTGTTATAATAATATACAATACAAAATAAATTTATAAATATGAATAAATAAATTCGGATTTAAAACAAATCTTCAATTTCTAAAGATTAAAATTATATTTATATTAGAATATTATAATTGTAGATGATATAGATAAAGGGACATACAAATTAAATGAAGTAATAGTTGTGGTTGCAATCATCCTACTTCATTTCATGGTTATTGTCATGTGGCATCATGATTCCATACCCACGTCGTGACTTCATTCCATCGTTTTAGTCATTTGGCTTTATAATTTCACGTCAAGTTATGTCTAAGTGACTTTTCACACTCAATGCACCCTATATTTGTTAGTATAGTACATAAATTTATATCTCCCCAAATGACTTCTAACTTAAAGGTTGTCATTAGAATTTTGTGATAATTGTCTATCAAGGTGTGCTTGAGGTCACCTTAGAATCCAATCATATCCACATATAAATCTACTATCATACTAACAATTATTTACCGATACGTTTCAAAAAAATATTCAAAATACCTTCTATAATTTATTATGAATTAAATATTAATGATTTCTACAAGAATTCTTTTGTTATAAGTTTGAAATCTAAATTTTTAATGATGGAGAATTTAAGGATTGTTATCTTTTTATTTATTGAAAGAATAAATTAACTTTTTGGTAATCAAGAGTCACATAAAAAAAATTTCATTAGTCAAATTTGGGTCTCAAATGCAAGGGATTAATATATAAAAGATAGAAATCAGGTTCTTTCAAGTATAAGTATGAATTATATATTGTAAGCATAAGATGTAAAGTAAACTTTTCAGCTTTGTTGCCTTTGCTTGTGACATTGCTAATATATTCATGAAATAACTTTTGTAGTAGTTGCCTTTTAATTTAAAAGTACAAGATCAAAATTTATATTATAGTAGACAACTTTTTTCATTGGTATTAGAGGCATATTTAGTTGTCATGTTTTTTGGATCTTTGTAGAAGATTTGTTTTTGGTTGAATTTGTTGTTAGTAAATGTCCCCAAACCAACAATATGTTTTATTCATGGTTTTGAAACACTTCAAGAGAAAGAAGTGTTTTAAGTATAATCCTATCAATAACATGGTTGCCATACTGGACAAGTTACTATTCATTTTTTGTCCTGTAGGATGAGTTACTATTCATCAAATGTACTTGAGAGGTACATTTGATGAATAGTAACTCGTCCTATAGGACAAAAAATGAATAGTAACTTGTCCAGTATGACAACCATGATCAGCAATAATGACCTTTTCAAGAGATTTTTAGTAAACTTTTTTACTAAAAATCTCTTGAAAAGGTCAATAATTATTGATAGGATTGTACTTAAAACACCCCTTTCTCTTGTAGTGGAAATCAATCTATTTGCTCTTCATTCAATGTGTTTTTGGAAAAATTATGATAGAAGGTTTATATTTCATGTACACAAATGAAGTATGAAGAAGTCAATCAATAGCATTTGTTTGAAAATGTTGCTTATAATTCCATAAGTTATATACTCTAATCTATAACAAAAATATTTGATTTAAAAAATCCAACAATACAAGCATTTTAGAAGAAAGAATTAAAAGTCCAAACTATAATTTATTACATTTGGCTTTTTCTCTCTAGGGTGTGTGGGGTTGACTTAAGGTTGGAATTATTGTAGATGCCAACTTTTGCCACATCCTAAAATGGACCTTACAAATGAAGTTCTACTACTTTTTGTCACCAAGTGACACAAGTTGACTATTTACAACCTCACTTGAAGTAAAGTTGAAGTGAGGTGGCTAGAGTATATAGATCTAGAATAAAAGTTGACATTCTTAAATATGAATAAACCATACAAATGAAATTCTGCCATCTTTTTGTCATTATATGATATAAATTGACTATTTAAGATCCAACTCAAAGTGAAGTTGAAGTAAGGTGGCTTGAGTTTATAGATTTAGAATAAAAATCGACCTTCTTTGAACATGAATAGACTAGTTAGTCATGTTATTGTTGAACAACAATTCTTCATCGAGTTTCTTGAAGGGTCTTCAGTTAGCCACCCATAGTGTTCTATGTAAACTTGTAAACAAATTGGGGATTGGTTACTCATCCCTTGAATTGCTCATAAAATCTTCATTGAATTTTGTAAAGGATCTTTAGCAAGCCAACAAAGGCTCTCCATCCAAACTTGTAATAGAACTAAGGAGTCCTCACAGTGAGGACTTTCCTACGATGACTTTCTTTCATCATCATTTAACTTGTTTTCACCTTCAATAGAACTATTGATGAGAAATTATTTTTCATTTGTTACACTCATGAAGAAAGAATGAAAGATTTCTCATGTCATGTTCCAAAATGTTATGATTTGTTATAGTTACTCCAAATAGTGATAGGTTTCTCAATTTCTACTTGGAGGTTGAGAACTAAACCAACTTTGAAGAATTTGCTAGAACCAAAGACAAAAATGAGATTTTTGGATCATGCAAATGTCAATGTATCTTGAAGGCAAGATTTTTTGGCCAAACATCATTATTGCATAAGGCATTGTCTCTTTGACTTTAAAGATTGCAAACATAGAAATTCCAAGCAACTCATACTAACATAGTTTCAACATGCTAAAAGAACTTTGGGTTCCTCTCTCAAGTGGTCATTGGGTGGATATGGATGTAGTTAAAGCCGCGTTTGTGATGATTCGCAACTTGCAAAGATTGATTCCAGATTTCTTTGCTGACCTTCTAGTGAGAACACCTTTATGGAGATTTGGGTCTTCATCTTTTATATCTAAAATTCAAAATAAATCACAACTTCCAATTTTACTCCCAAGAAAAAAAGAATAATATTCATATTTTTGGGACATGTACCATGCTATTTGAATATACACACACCTACATACTTCCCTCCATGGAACACGGCCAAAATTACATCATTTAGTGTCATGGCCAGTTTTGATTTTAATAATCATAACTTCATAAGCAGTGAAGGCATTTCCGAACAGGTACGGAACGGGGCTGGAGCGTTGAGGAACATATCGAGAACTCAAATGGAACACTACGGGAACTTCGTCTTCCTCCTTTTCTTCGTTCACTAAACCTCGGGACCTCTACCGGGACTAAACTTCCACGAACATCGTCGCTACGAAACTAACACGGACCAAGGCCACAGGCAGGCTTTGGGTAGCCGTCGCGGTCGCTGCGTGTCGATTGGAGGTCGTGACCGGGTGCGTGGTGTTGCTGTGCAGCTATCGATCTCTTCCATGGAAAATTTGGTGCCGTGTTGTAGCAGTAACAATTCGCCCAGGGTTTCGAAGGTAACGGGGTGTGTATTGCTGTCCCTGGGGTTGCTGTGGGTTCGGACAAGCTTGGTGTCGATGGTGCGTTGTTTCAGTCGAATTCCGGTGGTCTAGGTAACTTATTGGTGGTTCTTTGGTTAGACCCGAGGCCATACGTTTCTTTTTTTCTTCTTCTGGTTGCGTGGCGTCGGGTTTAGAGACGGAACGCGCGCGTGCCTCTGAAAATGCTGGTTGACTGAGGGTGCGGATATAGTTTCTTCTCGTGCAGATGTAACATTTGGATGCATTTGGAATGACAAGTAAGTGCAATGAGGGACTGGCGCGAGTGCAAGAGTGAAGAGCTGGAAGCAGAGTGAGGAGCTGGAAGCTTTGTTCTCGGTGTGCAGCCTTGTCTGTGGTGTTGTTTGGTGAAGAGTACAATTGAAGTTAGCAGGTGTTGGAAGGGTCCGGACGGAGGAGCAGTGGTGCTTCCAAGGTCAGGTTGCGTCGTTCTGTGCTGAATTGGCCGGTGGAAGTCAACGGGTTCCGCTGGCCGCCGGTCGTTTTATCTTATTGCCAATGCTCCGCTGTAGACGTAGCGTTGTGCAAGAGCTTGTAGCTGCCATTTCGAAACGCCTCGTTAGAGCAGTGGGAGAAGACTATTGGGACAGGGGCTGTGTTTGCCTTGCAATGCTGGAATGCTCGTCATGCAGAGGCTGGCTCACTTATAACCTATAATCCTTTACCTACAAACACACCAGGAATCGGTACGGGAATATTTTTGCGCTTCGAAGCCTCTCCGTACACAACCTTGTTAGAACCGGCTCCGACAACAGTAGTATCTATGAGTATCTATATTATTTCTCTGGTCTTTGAGCTCTAAGCTGCGATTGCGAAATCAACTGACTTGCCCTGTTGGCAACGAGGAGGTTTTATTGGAGAGTTTGATTGGAGTACGTTAGGACCGAAATTAGACAGAATATGTTTCTGTAAATTTCAGTTGGTATCGTTACAAGGGCAGTACGCTTTGGAACTGAGAAGGGAGCTTCATTGGTGGGAAACAATGCATAGAGTACTGCAATGCACGTAGACTAGAGGGTCAAATCCTATTCCGCGATTGCATAAATGCTGTGTTCCCAATGAGCAGCCGAAGTTTGGGGGCTGTACTATCGAAGGACACTGTGTAACGAATCTGGAGCGAACTCACGAGGCGAAGTCGGCTTTGTGGACATTTCTCAATGTTCAGGTCCGTCCCTAGTGCCACATATTGACTTGGAGGATAGAAGGTGCAGCAATGTCTGCACCGGGGGCAGTGAAGAGGGAAGACGAGGCGGAAGATGTGTACGAACTTAGTTCCAGCAGCACCAACAGCGAGGATCCCCGAGAGGGAGAGGAGCTCGGTAAAAGGGTGAGTCCATCGGAAAGCCCTTGGGGCGAGCAGGCTTTCGTGCAGAAGAAGCAGAAGCTGGAGCCTGTGGATGATTTGCGTTTGAACGCTTGGAGGTATGAGGATTTGAAGAACCAAGCCCAACGAGATTTGGACATTGGTCATGAAGCGAAGGTGGCTTCTCCGGTTGCCTTGTCCTTTTTCCCTCAACCCTCTCCGGAGGACCCTGCGCTAACGAGAACCAGTTGCAAGCAGTTCTGGAAAGCAGGGGACTATGAAGGCCAGCCTGCTGTTTCAATGCAGCAAGCAGGTGAATATTCCTCTTCCTTGAAGCATGGGGAGTTGTGTTACACCGTCTTCGTGTTGTATCCAATGAGCTCGGCTGTATTTTCCAAATTTCAACTGTTTCTCTCTCCTGAATGTTGATGTCTGAGTGCTCTGGATGTGAATTTGGGGTCGAGTGCTGCTCAGGAGACGCGGAGTGCATGTTCTGTGGAGAGAATTGACCAGTTGCTTGTATTTGGTGGGCTTGTGTGACCTGAGCCGCACTCTTCCCGCCAGTTCATTGTAACATGAACGGAAAAGTCGTGTCGAGAGTAGGTTTCTGTGTTGCAGCTCGGAGTATTTGTTTTTCGACAATGCATGCGTGGAGTGCTCTTCTTCGGAGACACCCAGTGTCTGTTCTATGGCGAGAGTGAAGCAGAGATGTACATTTCATGTTGCCGAGACGTTTTGAAGTAATTGTTCACTGCTACGAGAAACGACCTTATCTGACCCGTTTGTGATTTACGCCTTCAGGTGGGATTGACCACGTTAGGGTTCACCCGAAGTTTCTGCACTCCAATGCCACCAGTCACAGATGGGCCCTTGGGGGTACAATCCACTTCCACATGCTTTTCTTGGATGTTTTTGGAGAGAGATTCAGTTTTACTTCTTCAGCCGGCGGATCTTTCTGATAGGCAGCATTCGCTGGAATGATTTTTTACGTCACTTGCGTTCCTCTATGAATATGTTTCCACGTTGGAGATACGATTTTTTGCGATCGAGTTATTGTTGACGCCAATGGAGGCTGTACTGGCCTAGCTGGAGTGGAAGTCTAATTGAAGGTTGGGTGTTTTGCAGCTGTTGCTGAGTTGGTGGACAATGCCGTGGACGAGGTATGTTTCTTCAGCTCCAACAGGATGTTTCGGAAGGGAACATAAATTATATTTCTTAGATATTGTGGTTCTCCTTCCTTGGTTTAGATGACCCCCAAGTTTGGCTTTTCTGCGGTCAGTGGTCGTTACTTTTATTTGGACAGTAATTTTGGAGCTGTGTAGTCCAGCACCTTAAGCCAAGGAGCTGTACTGGACTTGAATCTCGTTCCTCTCCTATCTTGCATTTAACTTGAATCCTTCATTGACAGTGTGTTAATGTTTGGGTGTAGGTTGTGAATGGCGCCTCATTTGTGAATGTGGATGTTGCCTTGCACCCTCGAAATCGCTCCCCAATGCTTGTGATTGAGGGTAAGCAGTTTCAATATTATCGTTTGCTTCAGTTTATCTGTTCACTCGATTTTCTTGGTGTTAGCCCTAAATTGACGTTTATATGTGTATTGTATTAGTGGCATGTTTTTTTATCCATCTGGGTGAGCGCATTGTGAGGTTTATCATGTGGTTTGTTTCCATTCGTGTCTTGAGTAAATTTATTTTTCTGGGTAGATTTACTTTTGTCTTTTGCAGCTGTCTTCGTGAGAGGTGTTTTACTTCTTTGTTTTCACACTTTGGTTTTCAGATGATGGTGGTGGGATGACTCCCGATCGAATGCGTCAATGCATGTCCCTTGGGTACTCTGCCAAGAGCAAAAGTGCCAACACTATTGGTCAATGTTCGTACTGCTCCCGCACAACTTGCTGTCTTCCGAACTCGTTGTGTTTTTTCTCTGTTTTGGAGGCCATTTGTAGCGATTTCTTGGTTTCTCCATGATTTCCATCCCATTCTTTTGTCGGTGTCCTTTTTGCTGGCATTTGAAGTTTCGGGTATGTAGGTTTTTCTCTGGGCCAGCTTCTGCGTTTCGCTGCCTGGGTAAGATTTGACTCGAGCTTTCTTGCAGACGGAAATGGTTTCAAGACGAGTACTATGCGCCTTGGAGCGGATGTGATTGTCTTTTCTCGATCTCGTGCTTCCAATGGGCACAGGTAGATCGTTAGCCCTTTGGGTTTTCCGAACTCTTGTTCTTGGATCGTATCTTAGCCTGTCTGTGTCTTCATAGATTCTGTCGATGTCTGCTTTGAGTTACCTTATCCGTTGTTCCTCGTGAGAGCTGAGTATGCAAGGCAGTCAGAGTGGTGCCACTCCTTGTCGTTTGGTAGTTTTCGGATTATAATGTATTGTTGACAAGGTCGTGGTCTTTTTCGGGTTTTCTGACAGAGCTACTCAGAGCATCGGCATGTTATCTTTCACTTTTCTCCGGCAAACTGGGCATGATGATATTGTTGTTCCAATGGTGAGTACCGTCGGTTCCATGAAAGATCCTTTTCGCTTCTTTTACGTGCATCTTTTGTGGATGATGGTCGAACTTTGCCTTCAGTAGGGACTAGATGAGTGGTTTGAGCTGGCTTCCGGTAGGACTTTTCCGGCCGTTTGTTGTCGTGTTGAGAAAGTGTGCGCCAAGTCTTTATTTTTTTCAGCTGGAGTTTGTGTTAAATTTTCACCTTCGGCAGGTGCTTTTCCCCTTATGATGAACTTCGCCTGTAGAGAATTTTTTCTGAAGAGTTCCTTAATTTGTTCAGATTGACTACGAAATTGGAGATGGGGAGGTGTGGAAGATGCTGAGGACCACTTTGAACGATTGGACCCACAACTTGGAAACCATTCAAAGCTGGTCTCCGTATGGTAGCGAGGAAGATTTGTTTGAGCAGGTTGGTTTGTTTCCCAGCCCTGAAAGGTTCTCGAGGATTCCCGAGTTTGTGCAGTAAGGAGACATGTACCGTCTGGGATGATGAAAAGCGCGGGAGTTTCTGTTGAGCACTTTTAAGAAGTGCTATGACGCCGCAATGAGAAGAAATGTTGTTTCGAAAATCTGAGACCGTTTCTCTTGAATGGTCGTAGTGACTTGAGAGTCTTGGACGTTTTCGTTAGTCCAGTATGTACTGTCGAATTTGGAAGGTATCTTTATGATGGAGGGCAGGTTCATGTTACAGGACGTTTATGCGAGTTTTTCTTGTTCTGCAGTTTGTAGGAATGAAGGACCATGGTACAAAGATTATTCTGTATAATCTTTGGGAGGACGATCAAGGCCAAGTGGAGCTGGACTTTGAAACTGACCCCTATGTGCGGCCCTTAAGCTTTGTCCTCCTGATCCTTTGTCCTGTCATTTTAGATTCCTTTTGTGGCGATCTGCTTGGACTTGTAAGACGTTGATGAGTGAATTCCGACTGTGGCCTTCGTCGTTTCGTGTGGTTCGTATTCGTGTTGCCAAGCAAGCGGTGATATCTGATTGTTTAATTTATTCTAGGATATTCAAATCAGGGGAGCCAATCGTGACGAGAAGAAGATTTCCATGGCTCAGCGGTTTCCCCACTCGCGCCATTTTCTCACGTACCGTCACTCTTTGAGGGTACCTCCCATATCCTGTGCAGCTTCCGGGTTCTCCTGCTCTCCACACTGTCTTGCTTTATTCATTATGCATGTCGTGATACAGAGCTGATACCTTTTGGGAAGAAGCCAAAGCCTTCCTTATCCTGTTCCTTGTTGACCCTGGAAGGCCCCAGAAGTCCGATTTAGGCCTTCTGTTTCTGTGTCAGTTTCGAAGAGTCCCTACGCGGGACTTCTTTCGTCTGATTTTGTTTGTTTTCTGACGAATGCATGCAGTGTTCTTTCCTGGTTCTGCTGATGTACCGTTGGTCCTGAAATGAATTATCTTTCCTAGAATGTAGTCAGTTGAATTAGTCATCTGTAAACCACGAGTCGGTAGTCTTTTAGAGGTTACTGTTTCCTAATCCGATCGTGTTGTTGGTGTGGCAGAGTTATGTTTCCATATTGTATTTGCGAATGCCACCTGGCTTTCGAATCCTTCTCCGGGGACAAGAAGTTCACCACCACAACCTTGTGGATGACTTGATGTACACCCAAGAGCTGACATATAGACCGCAGAGTGGGGCTGATCATGTTACCCGAGAAACGGATGTGAGTGACTGGTCTTGATTTCACGTCCGTTGAGTATCGATGCAATGTTTTTGGTCTGTCGGTTATTATCCTCGAAACCTACATGTGCGTGTATCGATTCCTTTGTCGAAGAGTCCATTATTCGTTGAGTGTGTATAATATGTGATGTTGCAGATGGTGGCAGTTGTGACCATTGGGTTTGTGAAGGATGCTAAGGACCATGTAAATATACAAGGCTTCAACGTTTATCACAAGAACCGACTAATTAAGGTGCGTACTGTACTTCCACGCAATTCTATGTATTTGTAGGACTGGATTGCGGAGATGTCTCTTCTCTTTCGCCTCTTTGAACTTAGTGCTTGGACAACGTTGGAGTATTCTTAGCTGTTGTTGCTTTAGAATATGTTCATACAGAGTTTATCATATGGCTGTAGCTCATCAGATGTTGGATGGACAGCTGATGTTTACCTTTTCTTGGTTTCGCAGCCATTTTGGAAAATTTGGAATTGCACTGGCAGCGATGGTCGAGGCATCATAGGTAAGCCCATTTCTTTGTTGTGCGACTTCGCGAAATGTTGCGATGGGCTTATCACTAAACATCTGTGATTGAATATCCAGCAGAATCCGTTCATTTTTCCTTGAGAGTTCGGTGAAGTCCGCATCATTCAACTTTGTTAGTTGATTCTCGAAATGAGGATTATAGCATTGCGAGGGTTGAATCATGGAAATGCTCTTTATTCAGATGATTGAGCACACTCAATACTGTGGATTCCTTAAGGAGTGGCTTCATATGGTTCGCTCTTACAAATTGTTCATATTGTTGGATATATAATCTAGGGAGAACCTTGCTGAGACCTACTAATACAGATGCCTTTGCAGAGTTCGTATCCCTTTGCAAATACCTGCGTTCACATAGAATCGTGAGCTTTTTGTATTCGTCTCGTTGCACGCCGCGTGATTTCCCCGTGACCAGCGTGCAACTCCCTTGTAGATGGACTGGGATCATGGATAGGAGCTCGGCTATTGTTCTTCCCGTGACGTTGGACTCTTTTTTCTTGCAGGTGTGCTGGAGGCGAACTTTGTGGAACCTGCTCATGACAAGCAAGGGTTTGAGCGTACCACAGTGCTGTCGCGATTAGAGTCACGCTTGTTGCAGATGCAGAAGAACTACTGGTTCGTTTTTTTATTCTCTTGCTGTGCTCCACGTTCGTAAAGTCTTCCTCAGACCCTTTGCACTGCGATGTTTTAATGTCTAATACTCCTAGACGTGCTTCCTTGCAGGGCCAATAATTGTCATAAAGTGGGCTATGTGAGTAAAAAGAGTAAGAAGAAGATTATCCCGCCTGCTCCTCTACCTGGAGGTGTGTCTCTTTTCCCTGCGATCACTTGATGAAGTAGTAGTTTCACTGTCGTAACAGCTTCGGAATGTGGCCTAGCCGAATGTTCAAAGCACGGATTTTTCGGCGTAGCAGTCTTGAAACCCTAGGCATTTGTTTGTAGATGTTTGGTGTTTGTCGTGGACCTTTCTTGTCTTATTCTCTCTTTCGAATTTCAGTCTTCATTGTGGAGTTTATGGTTTCCGTGCTTTCGTTGTAGTGAGTGCGTTCGTATATCTGCATGTTTGTATGTTTTGTGTGGTCCGTTTCCTTACTGATGAAATGTTTTTGATGTGCAGACGGCGTTATGAATAGGGGTCAAGGTTCGACCATGTCATCTCCAATATCAGATCCTCACGCAGACCTGCGCCTCTCTTTGCCGTCCAACTCGATGAGTGAAGGACGAAAGGGTGGAGGTGTTTTGCGAACTTATGGAGAGGGTACATTAGGAAGGTTGCGACTTGAAATTGAACCTGCTCCTGCTATATCTAGAAGTGGATCACTGACCAACGGCACCTCCGTTGCCAAGGTTCTCTCACCACTTCTAAAGTTTCTGATTTTCCGTTTGAATACTTAACCGTGATATTTGCAACGGGCAGCAAAATCTTGCCAATCGTCATTGTGAGCGCTATTCGCAAGATGATGTGTGATTGGTCGTAGTTGATGTGTTCTCTGCTAACCTCCGTTTGTTTCAGGGTAATGAGCCTGGTCCCAAGGAGACTGCTCCTAGCCGGAAATCGTTGGAAGATCTTGGCAGAATGGTACTTTTTGTGAGCAGGGTTCTGTTCATCTTCGAGTTTTGTATCTGTTGCTCTTTATAGTTCTTCTGCTCCGTTGGGGTCTTATGTTATCATGTTCTCCGTCGGTTGTGCTGGCAACAATGCCGTCTGTTTCAATGGCACTAATCTCACTTATGCTTGGTGTTTCAGTTCGTGAGGAGGGCTGCTGCTGCCGAGGTTTCTCATCCTCCCCAGGGTCAACAGCAGCGTCCGGCCACTTCGAATGGGCATAGGGCCTCCGTGGAACTGGAGATATTGAAGCAACTCAAAGATGAGAATGATCAAATTCGAGAAAGGTTACTATCCGCAAGTGTTCCCTGGCTTTGCTACATGGATGCTGCAGTAGAATCTTTTTGGAGTTTTATCTCTCTTCCTGGCTTGCACTGGATTGCTGAAAGGATGTCATTTGCTTTTTATTGGCGATATTCCACAAACCAATAATTGTGACAAATCTTCTTGATGGTCTAATTTCTGGCCCAAAACTAGGAGAGGTATAGATTTTGGTTTTAAGGCCACGTGACCCGAACCGCGGCGTAGTAATGGAATATCGCCAATGTAACGAAACTGACGTTGAAGACAGTACATGCTTCTCCTCGGTCCCTGTTTGAGTCCATTAATCATAAGACCGTGTGTGACATTTTTTCCGTGTACGTTGCCTTCAGATGCCGTAGGTTGGAGGAACAGAGTGAGCAGAGTCTGATGTTTGAAATTGACCGGAATCGTAAATTAGAGACTCAGGTATATCATCTTGCCGTGGCAACTTGGAAGTTCCTATGATTGGTATGTAGTGTTTAGTTCTTGGGTTGGACGGATATTCCTAGTTTCGTTTATTTGTGGATATGATGAAACATGGACTCGGGATACTCATTTTTTTCGTATGGGTGGAGCAGCTTCTGGATTTAGAGCAGCAACAGGCGGTTTTTAGGCGAAATCTGGAGAAATGTGTTCGAGATCGGGACAGCCTTCATCACGCCTTGGAGGAGGAGCGCCTCCTTCGCGAAAGTGACGATGAAGAGATGAGAAAGAAGCTGAAGGTCTGTTTGTATTTGATTGCAGGAAGATTAGCTTTCTGCACATTCTCTTTCTGGTGTTATTATTTTGCAGTAGGTTTTGAAGTGCTCCAATGGTCCGAAGTGGCCTCGTCCATTTGTAGGAGTCGGAACGAATCATTTAGGACGTTTCAAGGAAGTCAATGAATTGTAGCACTTGGAACGAAGAAATCATGCTGCAAATGTTTTGTAGCGAGTGGCGAATGTAGTATGGAAGTTCCTGGAGTGGACTGTTGGAATTCTTTGTTTAGGTTGATGGCTATGGAGTTGAGCTGTCCGTGTGCCATGCCACTGTCCAATATTCAGCTTATTAATCGTCCGTATATTTGCAACAGGTGGCCCTTCTACGCGTGCGAGAGCTTGAATCTGAAAACCACCGCCTGCGTTTCTCGAGGTGTTGAACCCCTGTGTGTGAGTTGGACGTGATTTTTCTGAATCCCGAGGGAAGTGGTGGCGCATGTGCATTCCGCTCACATGCTTTGCACCTTGTATAGTTATTTGGTTCGACGTCCCCCCCACTGGAGTGTGGCATATGGCTTGAACATTGGTGTGTGTTTACATTGACTGGTGGTGGAGAAGCCTGGTTGAGGTTAGCTTGATCTGCATCTTGCACCGATGGACTGCATTGTTGGAAATGGTTGTCTGGGTGCTCTTGGTAACCAACAGCAGGAATTTTGTTTTGTTCGAACACTCGGTTTGAACCCTCTACATGAGTTTGGCGGCCCTAGTGCACGAGATCCTTGATGATGTGGGAAGCTGCAAGTAGGTGACTCCTGTACACCTGAGGCCGTAGAATTGATGGTCATATTTTATTTCCCGGGTGCATTTCTTCTTTGGAAAGAGTTCCATTCCATTGTACAATTTAAAACCTGAAACTTTCTGCCATTCTTCTGAGGTTTCTGGATTGAACTGGCAACTTTTGGTAGTTGAATGTTTACGATTTGGGTGGAGGAATTGCTACTGTTGATGGAAACTTAGTTTAGGAATCTGTTTCCGTGTGTAACTTTCATTGAAGAATGTTTAGTGTAAACAAAAATTTACAGGTCCTATAAATATTAGTTTGACTAAATAATCTTCATTTCACCAGAAGGGTTCAAATTCCAAAAAGATTGTTTGCATGGCTCAAATTGATGATGAGGGTGAGGAGGGAAGAGTTGCCAAATACACCTCTTTTGAAATTTGTATTACACATCCTCTTTTGAAATTCGTATTACTCATTTGATTTAATATTGTAAAATTTAAGTCATCACTGATGATGTTCTTTTTTTTGTTGCTAATTAGAAAAGAACATATAGCAAAAATGATTGGATGAGAAAAAATTGTTTTAGTTTATCTAATAGCTTCCAATTGTAGTTCGAAAGCCCTTTTGGGGCTTCATAGGCATTTTAGGAAGGCTGTCTAGGATCATTGTTACTTTGCAATGAAGATTTGGGGGGGATGACTTAATTATTAACAAGTTGAAATGATTGCTCAATTTTTTTTCCATCTATGGAACTAGAGGATAGGCTCTTGAAATATATTTTTAAAATCTAGTAGCTATATTTCCTTCATCCTATAATATAAATTTTTTTGTGGTAGTGAATAATTTTACTACCACAAAAAATAGAGTTGCCATGACATTTAGTGAAATTATTAAGGTTTTAACAACTCTTTTCAAATTCATTTTTTGACTAAATGCTTCTATTGTGGATTTGCATTGAATTCTTTCAAGTGCAAAATAAATGAATGGGCTAATAATTGCAACTAAGGAAACATCATAAAATAGGAGATTGCAATAGATACAAAGTACTACAAATAAATAAGGATAGGCTTTATAGAAAAAAAAGACTTCTTGTGCATTTACCTTGTCCTTTGTGCATTTAGATTTGCTAAAAAACGGTTTTAGAATTTAGTAGTAGATTCAATGAAAGTTCAATGATTTATGGTCTTTGATCCAATCAACTTCAAATTGCTATAAAATATTCAATTTTTAGTAATTTTTTGACTTGCAAAGTGAATATCAAAGTGAATACTAAACTTTTTAGTCTCATATCTTTAATTAATGTCAAAAACAAAGAAATCGTCTTCAACTCTAAAATTAAGACTGAAGTACATTGCTCATTGGGACAAGTAATATAGGATAAATGAAAAAACAAAAGGAATTAGTATTATGGGATGGAGGGAATATCTACTGACTCACTATTACTAGTCAAACTTATCCAGACATGGAATTAAATCTTATTTAGATCATAACATTGTTAACTAAGCAAAGGCCTTCCCTTGGGATTGCATAGAAGGAAATATCTCTTGTGCATAGATACCAAGGGATATTTTAGCTTAAGATAGGTAAGTTTGATATGTCTTAATCCGTGTAATTCCTTTGCATTTAGAGCCCCTCTAATGTAGAAAATAATCACTTTTGTGTCAAGACTTTTCAATGAAAAAATATAAACAATAACAATTGTAACTATAAGATCTTATTTTGACCTTCATGTATAACACAATATACACAAAGTTTCAAACTCAAATTCCTTACCATTTGTGAGATATATAAGCTCAAATTAGAAAGTATTATTTTTTCTCTATCATTTGTGGGATATCAACAATGTTATGATCAAGAACTATGCAACAAAAAGGTGGAAATCAAAATTACATTCCAATTTTAAAAAGAAATTAAGTAGAAGATAGTTAACCATGTTGCAAAAGATCTTCTAACTTAGGAACTTAATCATGTAGTAAGGTAATTTATGGTCCATTTCTACTTGGCCTTACATGCACTCTTAATGGTTGCTCTTACATCAAAATTTCTTGTTGTGTTTCTATACACGTTGCATAGCAAATGTTAATCCTTATTGGAATATGATGTATTTGGATGTAAAAACTAGAATAGTATGTAGTTTTTGGAGTAATTACAAAGAACTCACTAGTTTTTTTTTAGCATTCAAATCTTTGAAATCTAAGGATATCCATTGAATTTGTACGATATTATGTATTGTTGCTTCTTTTTGGCTATTAAGCAAAATTGCCATTGCTATCTAATAGGTTGCTTCACTTTTGCACAACTTTGCTTTTGCACAACTTCTACAATGATCCACTGGTACACAACTTTTCAATGACAAAGCTTCATCCTATAAACTCTTGGAGCCTTGCAAAACTTACTGAATTAGATCCAATTAATGTTGAATGAAGTTGTTGCAGAACCTAAGAAGTATCTTTTGTTGACAACAATCTTTGATATTAGCTTGTATTTAAACCTAAGTCCAAAAATCAAATCTCACACCATCGCATGTGCACAAGTATGCAACCTTATCATGAAATTGCATTCTAATTATAGATAAATGAACACTAATAGAAAAACAACTTTAAATAACGACGCTAAATAACTTGATTTCAGTTACAAAGGACAAGCGCAACTCTTGAATAACTATGACAACCACCTCTATGTTAGAGTCATTGTGAACTAGTTATTTAGGCAATGTGAGTTATTTTGAACAAAGGGGTTTAGAGTCGTGGATGAGTTGATGTGTAAGTTTATTCATCACATTTGTTGATGAATCATGGCCAAAGGGCCATCTACTATCCTACATGATTTAGGACCAAACTATGATTGTAGTATGACTATATTAGGACTACACTTTGCTTCAAACTTCTTCTTTTTTCCATGCCATAATCTTTCTATGCTTCTTGGTCAATAGAAAACTGTAGCCAACTATCAACTGAAACAACCAACAACAAAACTACAAACCAACAATTGAAAATAGTTAAATGGCAAAGCAACAAAACTGCGAAACAACTTTTTTACAAAACTACAAAACAACAATAAAATAAAACAACAGCACAACAAAAGAAAATGTAAATTAAACCCTTATTTAGAAAAGTGGGAGCAAAATAAGAAGAAAAAATGAAAAGATGTCCATATAAAGTAAGAAGGCAGAAGTAGAAGATGCACTAAGGAGGTGGAAGCTAACCTAAATTTCAACTATAAATGAGCGAGATGAAATCTCCATTGTTCATCTTTAGCAACTGCAACTGCAATTTGCAACTACCATGTTATAGTATATTCTATGACCAAATAATGAATATACAATGACAAATACATAAAATGCAATTACAACATACTACATGTCAGTCGCCATAAATGTAGAAAGGCGTCTGACCAAAAATGTGAGAGTTGACCTAAAATCTAAGTTGTCCATTTGTTGTTAAGATGCAATTTCACCCACTATAAGAAACTAACATTTTTTTATATTTAAAAAAATAAGAACTGATGTTTAGTTTGACAAGGACTATGTTTGAGTCAATGTGACCAAAAATCTGTCTAACTCAATGTGGCAAAAAACATTCCTTGTTTTCAAAAAAATGGGCAAAATCATAGCTTGTTTTTGGAAAACATCACATACAATAGGATTTTGGAAGCACCTAATAGTATGCCACATGGAGGGTATATTTGAGCGGGAAGTGCTACGGGAGCAATTTTTGCATCCATGATGTGGAGGATGACATAGACCCAACAAAAAAGTGATGTGGCTCTTGACGTGGTACTTGATGTCAGTATAGTTTTTGAAAATTTTAATGTTGTTTTTTGAGACGTCAAAAACACCGAATTAAACATTTTTGCACTTAAGGGATGTGAAATTGCACTTGGCTCGTACGCCATCAAAAGCCAACATTTTCAATCCCAAGGGGCGGGGGCACATATCCAAAAATGTCATTTACTCTTTGTAGGAGAAAAAGTTTGGTCAATATATGTGAAATTGCTCCAAGTTTTTCAATTAGTTTATGAAAATCTTCTACATTTCTCAATCTGTGCTATATACAAAAAATATTCCTTTGCAATTCACATCAAAGTACATGAAATTGCCTACAACTACAAGGTCTAAAGCACATTGTATGACTTGATTCTTCTCTAGCACATGTTCAAATCATTTTGCAAACGTTGGTCGTCTAGATCTTCCATCTGCATCGCCATGTACTCTAGAAGATGTGGTTTAGTCTCCGTTGGAATGATCACTGTTTCCTCTGTTTGGACACCATGCACTATAATGCTTGCACGTACTACGTGACCATTTCTCCCTTGACGTGGAACATCCATCCATGAATATATAGCTGCTTCCTTGTCAATCCAAGAAAACCTCTCACCCGACGGTTCCCATGTAGATTCCATGCAATTTGCATACCTCACTCTATTACTTCCTATTTCATCTTGTGCTCCGGATTTCATAGTAGGCCAATACCATAGGATTTTCATCTTTAAGGCCCACCTCCCTTGACCAAACTCTAACACCTTTCCTAAATAGAAAGGTACTCCTCTTCTCACTTCATTCAATTCTACTGTAATAGCTACAAATTGTCCTACTATAATGTCATTCATTGGATTGAATGGAGGAAAAGGATCTTCATTTGCATCTCGTGCTACTTCAGCTACTGATTCATCATTTCTACCTCTTTTTATCCTCATCAGTCTTTGGGATATTTCTTGTGGCGGTCTATCTTTACGGGGTCCAAAATAACCCCTCCTCTGTGAATTAGGCATTGTTGCCATCATCAAGTCTACGGTTGCATTCCCAATTGTGTTTCCATTCACATCAACTATTGTATTAGCATTTGTACCTTCTTCTTCTACATTCACAACACCATTGCCATCCTCGTTCTCGTTCTCGATGTCGCTTGGCCAAAATGGTAAATTTGAAATGCCTTCCCGACTTTGTTGCGGGAACTCTTCTAGGTACTCCTTGAATACTTCTGTTTTGTCAACAACTTCCGCATTTTTTTATTGGATCAAAGCCTCTTAGTACTAATTTTTTTTATATGCAATGAATTCATCCAATGCTTTCAATTCTCTCTGATCAGCTGCAAAAACTTGAGCAATGTTTGGTTTCTCTGTTCTGTTTGGTAGTGAGTGCAAACACAAATGTCCTCTTGCTGGACCCCATTCATTTGAACTGAAATGTTTGTGTTGCATACGAACCGAACCACTCTCCATGTAAAACCTCATATGGTGCGGAAAGGTTATACCCGTCAATTGCTCTCCTCCTCGTAGCAAATGAGGTGTGATGAAGGCTTTCCAATCGCGAACGTGTTCAAGCTGGCGAGCACTTACAAAAGCCTCTGTATATGATGTTCCTTTCTCCACCAACTTCAACATCTCTTCCAATGTATCTATGTCTCTCCTCTTCAATACGTTTGAAATTACACTGAATCTTTGATCAATGTCTTCATGTGTGTGTCCCACAATCAAGAAACAAAGATGGATTTCTTTGAAGAAACCAAGCCCAACTAGTGCAGCACACATGGCAAACATATAGATGTTCTTATTCTCCCTTGTGGTGTTATCCGCTTGAATTCTCAAAGTCGGTGGCAATGATCCTTTCCTTCGCTTCACATCACATATTACATTCATCACCGACGTTATGACTTGATTGCTGTCATGCTTGTAGTGAGCATCTATCCACACATCTGCGTATAGGCCAATTCCATATACTAGTACACCACAAAGATGAGTCTTCACGAATCGAGATTCAATGTTCTTCACAGATTGTTTCATCTTCGGTATCATAGTTGTATTTTGATCCATACCATCTACAATCAAACACATGAAAAAATCTAGAGTAATCATAGCTGATCTCTTGAACAACCAATAATCTCGCCTCTCCTCCATTTGAATGCGGATGTGGATGATGTACAATTCTTTTATCTTCTCCTTCGCTATTGCATTTGTTGTGGATTCCATTCCACACTTATACTCCCAACAATGATAGCATTTTGAAAATCTGAAGAAAGGCGGGATTTGCACATGTGGAAATTCTTTCCGCCAAAGCTGACGAAACAAACTCATTGACAATTCAGAACCATCTACGAGCTTCTTCACTTCTTCATTGACGTATCGATATACATCCAACTTGGTCGTATTCATAGGCAACAAAATCAATGGTAACACCGCTGTCGAGCTGGAAATGTTCACATTATATAAAAAATGTATATGCATATGATTTAGATAGATTTAAATGTTTATAAGATTATAAAGAAGATGACGTCAGTTGAGGTGGATTCAAGGTGACGCCTTCTCTCTCCGACTATATAGAGAAGGATTCACTTGAAAGGTTCATCTCATTTGATATTTTTCTTCTTCGTGTTTATTTTAGATTGTATCATGTCGAACTGAAGGGTTTTTTCTGAGTCTCAAGATGAAGGATTTCAACCGGAGCGTGAGTTTGCAATCCTCAAATTCTTGCAGATGGAGTGATATTTTGATTGGAACTCTAGTTTTTTACCTCTATTAGATGTGTGTTGGATTTTAGTTCTTCATTCCATATTTGGAATGAATTTCTATTATAGTCTTATGTTTGTGGAATAGTATGAGGGAAATATTCTAATAGTTTGCCTTCTAAGTAAACTTGAAGAGAATTTCCTTCAAAGATAAAGATAAAGAGACAGTTGTAGAGAGAGAAATAGAAGCTTTGGGAGTGAGTTAGGGGCTGACCCCACTTGTTTGGAGATTAGAATGAAGATAGAAGGAAGCTAGAGTGAAGATAAAGGGAAGTTAGAGTGAAGCTAGAGTGAAGCTAGATTGAAGAAAAAGGGGGGGTACTTTTCTTTTTCTCTCCCGTTGGGATTTAAGGAAGGCTTCGAATGTTGGGAGGCCTATGGTTTTTTTTGGTTTGGAAGGAGTTTTTCAATGAAATTTAGAGAAGTTATGTATCATGGTGTGTAGTTTCAAAAAAGATCTCACTTTCTTGATTTGAAGTTGTAAATCAAAAGTTGTGCTAGATTGAGTGGAGGGGAATTTGTTGCCTTTGAAATTAAGAGGCAGAGATTTTGACCAGCCATAAAAGACGGACATGTTCTTGGTTTGCAATGAAAATTAGAGGGTGTTTAGGAAATTGTGTTAGCTTTCTATAAAGCTATCATTCGTTTTATTTGAAGCTTGTATGAGTGAGTTATGAGTGTGAGAGTGAAAGATGGTCTGCTGCCTTTTTTTTCTCAAGACCGAAACTTTGGATGGACGTAGAAGTTGGACAGAGTCTTAGAATTGTTTGAAAATTGGAGAAGAGGTAGAAATTTGTATTAGCTTTCCAAAAAGCTATCACTCATTTGATTTGGAGTTGTGAAGCAACGGTGGCACTTACCCAAAGTTCAGCTTGGAGTTTGGAGGAGTGTTGGAGTTTGGAGGAGTATTGGAGTCTAGAGGAGTATTAAAGACTTGTGTATGTGTGTGTGTGTGGCTTGTGGCTTTGTAAACTTTGTTGTTGCGGGCGGCTTGGGTAACACCAACGCTAGCCTCATTTTGTGTTGTGGGTGACAAAGTGGGGTTAATGGCCCACATGGTCGAAATTTGCTTGTTCTCACGGTGAAAGCTTGTTTCTTAAAGCTGGTCACCGGGAGTTTGAAAGTTTAGGAGCCCATCATTCGGACGGTTCAGCTCGTGATCTGGCCGTCCCGTTTTACCCGTCCGAAGACTTGTTTCTTATCACACTACCCTTACCTTGGCCCATATAGAGCCAGCCATACAGGATAGGCCAACGGGGACCAGTTTGAAGACGAAGTAGAAGATTCGACGCGACAACAATTTTCTTATTTCCTTGGCCATTTTTGGTTGCAGCCAGAATCCCCGTGACTTCTCGAGGCAAACCGCTCTCTACACGACACCGCATTGTCCATTTTCCTTCAAAGCGATCGATGGGGTTGTTGACATCCAACTTCATTCATAAAAACATTGAGGCTTTCCCTAGCTGCTGACATTTTCACGCTCTCTTTTCGTTGACATGTATTTCCATGAACAGCAGCCACTCGGCCATATATGGTATGCAATGTCTTCAACTGTTTAAAACGTCTATGAGAATATCCCAATGCTGCGGTATAGCTTGCATTGCAAACCACTAGGCCATCTAATTTGGTCACATACTTGTCTCTTACCAAACCCTTCGTGCGAGTATAAAAAACATTTAGCATTTGCATTATCCATGTAGCCCTCGCTTCGTACTTCTGACCCCAAGCCATATATTGTTGATCCAATACATTTTTCGCATCGACGTTACGTAAGCAGTTGTGTTTGCATGCCCCTTTCTCCTTTGCAGACAAAACACTTTCAAGAGTAACTTTTTGAGTTCGTGCCTCCCCCCGCTCTCTCGGACTTCTCACCCTTGCCCTCCAATTTGTCATTGTGTACCTTCTCTTCGGTGCACCTACAAGCATCCCTTCCACTCTTGTTACATCGCAAGTATTGCCTTCAGAACCTTGTGCCAAAGGAGAACTTCTTTCATTGGTGCTTCTTTCAGCATTACTCGATGGTGTCATATTGGAATTGGTAGTACTGTCCTCTTCGTCCTGGAAATCGAATTGTGGTGTATTGATAAGAGGAAAGGTAAAATTTTGTCCCTGTCCTGGAGTAATATTTGTTGTTCTCACTTCGGAAGGATGTGCCAAACAGACTAAAGATCGACGCCATCGTATGACTTTGTCTCTACAATCGCCAAGGTACTTCCCCACTACCTCTCCAACCCATTTTGTTTCATCTGCAACATGCGTAACACGAACTGCAATTTCAAATGGACGTAACTTCACTTGGTGAAGTTCATCACCACATGTAAAGCTCCCATCCACCTCACCAATTCCCACGATGTCACCATTGTCTCCAAGAAGTTGCACCATCCCATTTATTGTTTCAGAGACTTTGTTGGTACGTTCATGATCTTCTTCTTGGAAAAGTCTTCCTCGTACTATACGCGCAAGCCTTTCTCCTGTACTCCTTTGTTCTATTGCAACCGCGGTAGTATCTACAACATTGAAGACCACTGGACTTCCAAATGCTTGCATTGCCATTTTCTTCAGTTGCTTACACACAATAGTTGTTTACATGGTCATGAACTTTGTGGTACTCCTTCCTTCTGTATCTGAGTTCATATGTACACTTCAATAGAGTCATACAAAAAAGTAAAATTAGACACTTATGCCCTTCTTAGAAAAAAAAAGATCTTTGCAACATTATGGAATGAATTTATATACTCATAGTTTATGTAAAGGAATAAGAATATGTATAGAAAACTTCAAATTTTGATACCATTTGAGTCTCAAAATATAAGTGCTGATAATTAGTAAAACATAATTTCCTAATACTATATTGTACCATACTATAAGGCTTTGAATACTTTGAACTTATAACATTGTGAATTATAATTTTTTATATTGAAAAATTGAATTATTTGAGTGAAGAGTTCAGAAAGTAATATGATATTTAGCAATAAATTTTCAAGTTTGTATTCAAAATTTATAGAACTGTTCAAAGTTTAAAATATTCTTGGTCTTTTATTCTATGCATATTCTAAAGATAAATTACTAAATCTAGAGACACACATATCTACCGTAAACTTCTCTATTATACAAAAATCTCTCATTCATTCCTTCAAAGGTTAAAAAATTACAATATCTCAAAATATATAGAAGAGTGTTGGTTGAAGCTAATTTTGATGAATTCAACAATGAAATGTACAGAATTTCATAGTAGAAGTATTATATGTTTATTTGTTCTAAACTTTGAAGCATCTTCATTTGCCATTTAGGACATTCTATCAAAATGTGTCCATGCAAAAAGCTTAAAGTAGAATAAAACAACACAAAACTGCATTCCTAGAAATAGTTTTACTAGAGCATACTCAATTAGCACGACAATGTGTGCAATACCTGAGCAGTTGCTAAGTTGTTTCTTGTCCTTTCAATTGACTATGCAATTCTTGTGGCCTCCTTTCAATAAGATATTAACAAGGAAATAGGCAAAGTTTGATCCATCATTCTGAAAGTATGTGCAAATGAAAGAACCACAATTTCCTTCCCTTCTTTGGTCAGCTTGTCCACGACATCTACAATTTAGACATCCAATGATAACATCTTTTATAAAAAATACAATGATCAAGTATTGCATATGTTAATTAAGTTTCTAATATATGAAATTCTATATTATACAAATGCATAGGATTTCCCACTCTAGGGTTTGTTTATAAATATGGATAATTAGTAATCAAATATATAAGTATTTGCCAGTACCTATGTACCCCCTTCTATTCACAATGATCAACCACATGCAAACAAAACCATTTATAGTTAAAACCTGAAAAAGTGCCGAATTGATTCAATAATATACATATGCCTTACTACCATTTATTGCAAACAAAAAAGTACGTATTCAACAACTCTAATCATCATTGATCTTGGTACCTTATACTCATTCTACTTTAAATATATCTACATAATATTTGTACATGTGCTATCCTTATCATATTGCAAAAGCTAGAAGGTAAAGATACACCACACACTAACACAAATGACGACTTCCCTTTTGTAAGCCATTAACTAAACTCCTAATTATGAAAAACAAATTGTAAGAAGCATAAACCTATATATTAATCCTTCAACATACATCACATTTGAGAATCAAAACACCACCTAACCATAGACAAAGATGTAATTTGTGGCAATTGATTTAGTAAAGGATACACTAAAAAAATATAGATAACATTGCACAGCCTAGACGCCTAGTAGGTAGTTCCTATATGTGGAATCAGAGAGAATGAAAATTAGGTACCTCCCCTATGCCTCAAAAAAATGCATAGCAAGGGAAGAAGTTTGAAATAGCAGAATGCTAAACATGGAAGTCTACGAACAAGAAGTAAAACTATTATATGGACCAAAAAAATTAATCTAATATCATAGAGCGAACGTGCGGAAAAAAAAAATTTGGCGCATTGTGAGAGGTGAACATTAACTCCAAAAAGACCTTGACGACATAATGTATCCACAACTGTTCTTCCTCATTGGAAAATAAAAATTCATTTATGAATTTGGAAAAATTATCCACTACAGAATTGGAAGGCTATACACTATGAATCTCAAGGTCCATGTGAATTTCAAAGGTGTCGTATTATTGATTTAGGGTAGGAAAAAATGGCAAACAAGATTCTATAACCAAAAGGGAAAAGAATACACTAGCTCCGATGTCACAACTAGGTGAAGGTTGGCAATCCAAAGAAATGGTTTCTCCTTCTAAGATAACAAACTCTATAATTGCATACTCTAAAGCCCCACACATTTTTGAAATGTGCAATATTTGTACATGTTACTTTTTAAGTCATAAAGAATGTACAAATATTGTACATTTCAGGAGTTAGGCAATTGTAGAGCCCTCAACCATATTAAACTTCTTAATTAAATAACTAATTCCACAAAGCTCCAAAAATATGAAAAGACTTGGGTTTGATGCCAATTCCACTCCTCTTACAATGAAAATAAATTTAAAAAAAGTTCAAGAACCTTTGCCTCTCTGAAATTTAGTTTCATCTCTTAGATGGCTAGTTACTAGACTTGCTACCTTATATTTCTTGTGATTCACGTGTCCATATTTGAACTGCCATGGCTGCTTCCTCTACAAACATTGAATTGAAGAAGTTCTATCTCAATTCAATGTTTCATTGTGCTATAGCCACGCCTATAGCACCAATCAAAGTGCACAACAGCAACGCAAATTGGTGCTTCAACACTTGTGCACTCTCTGAACTAGATGAATTTTATGTACTATTTTGTAAAATCAAGCACTGCAGAAATTGCAGAATGATGCGCAGAGACTCTTCTCCAATTGGGGCAGGTATACCTTCCAACACAGCCATTTCTAAAATTCTAAAATTCAGAATGTAGATGTTTCTTTACAGTAACAGGGAAGGACCACATAACCCAGGAATTCCAAAACGGCAGGAAAGCGGGAAAATGACGATAATCTTGCGTTTAGGATTTTCCACTTTCAGCTATTTTCCCATCGTCACGGTAGAACATTGTTGCGCCGCATTCTCCTCCGTTCCAGGCGCTTCCTGATCCTGGACTCTATGCATTGTGGGATACGGAGACAGCATAGGGTTGTGGTCGGGAAAGAAACTGAGGTACCACCGAAGATACCTCCCTTACGTGGTTCAGGGTTTTGGTCAGGGGTTTCGCTCTGGTTTCGCTCGGGGGAAATGATCAGGGAAGATTCTCAGGGATATCGCTCGGGGTTTCGTTCGGGAAACATGATCGGGGAAGATGCTCGGGGTTTTTGCTCAGGGGAGACAATCGCGGAAGACGCTCGGGGGTTTTGCTCGGGAGAAACGATTGCGGAAGAAGCTCAGGGGTTTCGCTCGGCGGAGATGATCGGGGAAGATGCTCGGGCAACATGCTCGAGTAAGAGGCTCGCGGAACATGCTCCAGCAAGAGGCTCAGGGGAGATGATTGGAGAAGATGCTCGGGGGAAGTCCTCAGGCAAGATGCTCGGAAAAGCTGCTCGACCAAGAGGCTCGGGCAAGATGCTCGGGCAAGATGCTCGGGCAAGATGTTTGGGGGAGATGCTCGGCATTCTATACCCCAGAAAATGAATTTGTCAGGCGTTGGGGCAAGATGGTCGGGGGAGAAACTCAAGCTTCAGCAAAGATTCTTCTTTTTAGCAGTTCTGGGTTCTATTCGGGGAAGATGCTCACAGGAGATGTTCAGGGTTCTGTACCGCAGAACCCATATATTTGTGGAGGTTGATAGTCACGTAAGAGTCTCCAACAACGCCGAAGACTGTGACTAACGATACATCCGCTAGAAATAATCTGGAGAGCTGCGACTAACGATGCATCCAGTACAAATAATCTAGAGAGCTTGTTGTCGAAGAGAGTGCAGACGAAGGTCCAAAATCTTCAGGGAAGGTTCGGAGGACTAGTCTCCTCAGAGCAATGAAGTGTGGAAATAATTGAAGCCTGCAAGACATGATGAAGACATTCCGTTTCCTTTGCAAATACCTAGTTCGAAATTCCGAGCTTCAGCACACCCAAGGCTAATTTGGAGCTTCAGCACGCCCGGAGCCTCGACACTAGATTCGGGCTCCAAATAGTTGGTTCCGCGTTCAAGATTCCAAGCTTGAACATGCCAAGAGCCTAGACAGTGGGTGCTACTTGCAAACGCTTGCTTACACATTCGAAGCCTCGGCAAGTCGTGTGGCAACTGTACCTCATCTAAAGGTTATAATTCTCGTTTCCTGTACTCTCCATGCATTTGTATTTGTCATTTTCTTGCATTTTTGGTTTACTGTTCTCTACTCTTTTCGATTGCTTACTTTTCATGGCCTGTAGTGCTCCAGTTGTACTACATGAGTTCTCTACCTTTAGTACGTATTATGTTTTCCAAATTTTTTTAAGCCCTCATGTATTAGATGCAGATAGCGGTTTCTTGGCAAACAAGCTTGCAGGAGTATATCCCAGACTACAAAAGTCTAACGTCTTTAATGTTTGTAGTGAGTCATCAGTTTTTCTTATTTGCGTGGTAGGTCGTCTGTACGCTTCTTCTGGCTAAATAGTGAACATCTGCTAGGGCTGACCTTCAGTATTCATCAAAGATGAGTCTTGAGTTTTGGTGAATAGTGAACGTCCGCGGGAGCAGACGTTCACTGTTCACATATTTCTATGCTGTTCATGACACTAGAGAGAGAAAGTGAAGGCGATAGCAGGGTCAAATTAGAAAGTAAAACAACACGTCATCTGCTAGGGCTGACCTTCACTATTCATCAAAGATGAGTCTTGAGTTTTGGTGAACAGTGAACGTCTGCAGGAGCGGACGTTCACTGTTCACATATTTCTATGCTGTTTATGACACTAGAGAGAGAAAGTGAAGGCAATATCAGGGTCAAATTAGAAAGTAAAACAACACGTCCGCGGCGCCATGATGTGTTACCTTTTGCAAGCGTCAAGCAAACTAAACTTAGAAACAATGAAAAACGACCTTACAACTGTCTTCAGCTTACCTAATCTCCCAAAATTAGATCTACCAGTCTTAGGTGGATGTCGACATTGTCCAGCTGTTTTGGAATGTAGTCAATTATCATCAATCTCTTCTTCTTCGTCAGCTCCGAACCTCTCTTCTACGTCACTTTACCTTACTGCTTCTTCATTTTGCGTATAGAGTGTGTGCACCGAACCTTTCTTCTGCGTCACTTTACCTTACCGCTTCTTCATTTTGCGTATAGAGTGTGTGCACCGAACCTTTCTTCTGCGTCACTTTACCTTACCGCTTCTTCATTTTGCGTATAGAGTGTGTGCACCTTTGCTGTGGCAGCTTTAAGTGGACAGTCACAAGTGATGGCAGCTTGAAGTGGGGAGAGAAAGAGTTCATTCTGCAGATATGGAGAGGACATATATTTCTGGAAGCGAACACTTACTTGGCGTGTGACTTTGTTGTTCAACGTATACTTTCTGGCACTCAGCTTCTACTTCCAGTAGAACTTTTCTTCCTTTTCTTCAAGCCGTGTCTTTATGCAGGAAGTTCTTCGTGAAGCGACACTATTGTAGCTGCTATTGCACATGGAGAAGGAATGAATCAGTTAGGAAGTTTTGTAAATTTGTAGGAAGGCAGGAGATACGGAAAATTTATTACAGGTACGGAAAGGTTATTGTTAGTTAAGTTGTTTAATTTGCAGATGTTGCAATGTCTGCCCTTACAGTCAATGATGTCTCTCCTTCACTGAAAAGTTAGTATTCTTGTAAACAAACGGGACACTACCATTTGAGCTCTGGAAATTGGATTCCTATGAATCATTTTATAAAGGAATTCCTATTATTTTCAATATGAATTTCTGCTTAATTTTTTGCCAAACTGAAGATTGGAAATACCATATAATTCAATCTCTCAATGACAATGAGTTCGTACTAGGACATACATGGAATAGTAAGGATTACATTTTAAGCATTCTTATCTCAGCATGGCTCTATAAGCTTCAAGTAGTACAGGATTCTTGGACATCAGTATAAGCTTCAACTAGTACAGGATTCTTGGACATCAGTATTGTATTACTTTGAAGTTAGTGATTTAGAATAGGAGTATGGGAACGCAACCTAACTACTTCTACAAAGAGTCAAATAAATCAAGCAAAATTGTTAACTTTAGAACTGACCTGCATGTCATTCATATTGTAGTCACCCTCCTTATCTGTCAAAGTTGCCACGTTCTTCTCCTCAATCTCGTCAGTCTAAGCTGTGGCCTTCACCTGTCAAAGTCGCCACCTTTTTTTCCTCGTACTTGTCAGTGTAAGCCGTGACCTTCACCTCCCAGTCCCCAGAGGCATGCAAATGAAAACAGTCTCTTACTTACAATGTACTGAGCACAACTCAGTCTCTACATGTAAGCCACTCAAGTAGTTGAAAAGCAAGCTAGTTCAACAGAAACAACAAATGTATATGTGTTAATAATTTCATACAATACCTAACTACAATAGAAATGTACAGAATAAAATGACCTCTATACTAGGGTGTCATGATATAAGAGTAAAGTGATGGCATTGAAGTCAACAAAGTCATGTTGAATTAAATTTTTAATTTTCTAAGTCTTAATGAAAGTAAAGTAATTTCAAAAAATATGCTTCATATTAGAGTAATTGGAATGTTGTCCCTAGTTTTACTTACGTACACTAATAATGGTATTTATTGTTGGCGATACTAATTATCAAGTACAATATTCAATGTGAACAATGTAATTGATATTATCAACACTAAGTGTCAAAATAGACACTATTTGTCAACTATTATAAAATATAATTTAATGTTATATATTATTTATTTAAATTCATATGAAAAAAATTTATAAATTTGAATGTATGAATTAAAGGGTGGCTAACAATATAGTAATTTGAAAGCACTTTAACTTTAGAATAGGTGTGGGAAAATTCCAAATAACACTAGTACAAATATAATACTATATATTATTTGTAGTATATTAAACTAAAGCTTTAAAATTTAGTTTTTTCATAGAATCATGATGTAAAGGGATTACAATTTACAGACCATTCTATAGAAGGTTTGTACACTATAACTTGACAGTAATGAAGAGTGAGCAACCTACTACCATATAAAGTGGGACATGCAGTTTCCTTAGAGCACATGAGATGCCATAGATTGTGCATGAAGAGGAACAAAATCATTACCTGATTTAGCAAAAGAGTGTTTAGAATATTTTACTTGAAGGACTTAGTGCCTAAAAGTCGTATACAACTTCAACTTCCGGTGCTTCATAACTGTCTCCAATGTATAGACACTAATAAACAGTGAAATGCTTTTTTGGTACTATTTTTTGTTTTCTTTTAGTATAAGTTCTTTTTTTTTACATTTTCATTTCAATTTCTTGTAGTGGTTTTTGAAAATAAAATTTTGAAAGTCACAATATCGTGGACTTTATATGTCTCTTCAATGTATTGGTTACAAGGATAATAATGTTGGAGGTGTTTATAATTGCATCAGGTTCTGACCCATCTTTGAGGAGGAGTACTAGAAGAGCTAGTTATTAGAGACAACTCTATCCACAATTCCTCATTGTGTGGCAACTTACAAGTTCAAGAGCAATAAAAGATTGTGCAAAAGGTACCTTAAGCAAAGCACTATTGTGGCTTTTTTTCTGAACATGGTACATTGTAGTTGAAGTTTGAGTTTAATGTATACATGGGTAGGTTTATTTTTGTAAAAAGGGACAACAAAAAATTTGAATTACAATGTCAAGTACAGAACTTGTGATTTTTTATCATGAGAATATATTGAAATTTATGATGCTGCTTTGGATTAGTATATAATAGGGTGGAAGGGATAGTACAAATGTACATTGCAAATATTAAAAAAAAACTTCATTGAAAGTTTGTTTTTTGAAAATCCACTACACCTCATTTAAATTTTTAAGTGAACTTATTTTGGTGTAGCTCATAAAAGTTTTAGTTCTGCAACATTGTATTTTGACAATTGCATGCAACATCACATTAGTTCCATGCTTGAGAAAATAAAGAAGTGAAACATGGTTCTATATGAGTTTTTGAAATTACCTTGAAAACTTCAATCTGTGCATGAAATCCAAGTAAATTACATATTCAAGGAGATGCACATCATGACTTTGTATCAAATTGTGAAAAAGAGTTACTCAATAAAAAACTTCTTATGGACTTTCCAAAAGTATGAATTGATTGTTGAACAACCAAATTGTCTTGTAAGGGCTATGTTCCTTCATATGTACACTGTCTAATAGAATGTCACTTTTGTTGATACGGCTTCATACTATGTTCAACCAAAGAAGCAAAAGACTGACAATTTTTTTTCCAATATTTCACTATAGGTTTTTGCATTGTACTTTTCTCAAAGCGTGTGTAAAAAAGTTTACAAATAAAAAACATAATTCGTTGAAAGATTTTAGCATTTTCAGTTGAAAAAAGAAAAGATTTCTGAAGACTAGTTTGCAATTTTAGATGGCTTTAGGTATCCTTTGCGGAAATATTTTGCATTGAACAATTTTAATTTTATTTTTGTAGTATTATAGAATTTAGTGAGGATTGTATGAAAAAATTTCCAAAAAAATGGC
Organism: Climacium dendroides; assembly: GCA_950106755.1. Classification (NCBI taxonomy): domain Eukaryota; kingdom Viridiplantae; phylum Streptophyta; class Bryopsida; order Hypnales; family Climaciaceae; genus Climacium; species Climacium dendroides. Next base: position 2,945,116 of record OX467092.1, read on the forward strand.
TCCTATTCAAATATAAATTATAATCCCACAAACCTAATGTATTTTTGTATGTTACCAAATTTTTTTAATAAGTACTGGACTTATAAGGACTTGACTAAAATACATTTAGTCCCCTCAAGGAGCAATGGGAATTTATGGGTTAAGGAATTCCAAGAAATGGAGGTTATATGTACAGTACACTAGTTGAGTTATGGAAAGGACTATTGAATTTTCAAGAAACATAAGTGTCAAGATCTTTGTAACATTTCATTGAATCCAATGAATAAAAGTTCCAATTTGAACAACAAGGATTTGTATGATTTGGAAACCTTAGTAGGAAGTGCAGTATTTTTTTCAAGGAACCACTTTAGGTATCTTTTCTTAAGAGTGCTATGTTTAATAAGTTTTCCTTGAACAAAAAAAACAAAATTCAATTATGAATTGTAGAGACAATTTTTTGGGGTATATGACTAAGAGTTTTTTTAAAAATAGTTTATTTAGTAGCATAGGAAGTTGTTGTACATTGTGAACTAATTCTAAAATTTCTGAATTACTTACACATAGAAATGTAATAGAAGACCTACATGTTGTCAGCACCAAGTGTTTGTTTTAATAATAGTTTGAATGTCAATAATCCTAAAGAAGTTCATACTGTACATACTAGTTAGCGTTTTTTGGAAATTGTTTGATAAGTCAAGTTTTGCCATTAGCAATTCATATTCAAAGGACGTATTTTGATTTTTGAACTCAAGATTTGGTGCAATTCTGTTCTTTATGAATGTGATTGTCTACACATTGGGGACTCTTGAAAAGTAGCCTAAAAAAAATTGGGAGGATAAAATAGAGTACTGGAAATTGACATATAATTATAAATGAAATGTCATGAGTTCAATAGAATTATATATGAGACATCCTTGAATTTCATATGTTTTTTGTAACAAATGTGAAGTATTTGACAAGTGAAAAGAAAACCGGAGGACTTCATATATTTCTATGGTTTTCTTAACTTTGTTTTCGATAATTATAATATTTGGATGCATAAGTGATGTAATTGGGGTGTATTCTTTTCATGTGTGACCTTTGACATGTCAATCATGTCTACTATAAAACTTCTTAGGCAAATTAAAAATATATATATGCAATGTATTGAAAGGTTTGTTTTTTTAAAATTTATTAAAAATTCCAAGGAATAAAAGGAATGCTTTGAGCATTGAAGATGTAACACATACAAGAAGGAGACCTTCGTTTATTTCTTAATATTGAAAAAGATGTAGATACAATAAAGTCTTTCATTAGACGACCATATTTTGGTAATTTCAATTTTCTATGAACTGAAGGCAAAGCTTTGTTTTAGGCTTGCTTAAAAGAACCAAGTTCTTGAATTCATTCACATTTTTCAAGAATGCCATGAAATGATAATTGTTGAAATTTACAATTTCAACAATTCCTTAAGAAATGAATGGTCAAACTTGATGCATTGTAGAACATGTGAACGGGAAGTTTTTAGAAAAGCTATTTTGCCACATTCACTAACTTCATGTACGTGTTTGTAATCATCTCATTTGGCACTTGTAATTTGGTATTGTTCAATGTAGGCTTTGTTTATGTAGAGTTAGAGATTAATCATTTTTCAACGAAGAAGTGACATTCAGCAATTCCTTTGATGAAATTGATTTTCTTCTGTGAATGATGTGCAATATGAAGTTATGAACCTTTCAATTTTGATGGAAAGGCTTAAAAGTTGAAAGAAAAATTAAGTTCAAAATGTTGATTGTGCGTATGGTTGTGGCAGTGCCCTTTTTTAAAAAAAAAATTCACAATCATATTGCTCCATGTGAATGTTGAAGCTGCAAAACCGATTGTAGTGCTAACACACTCATCAGGTATTTCCCATGACTCCTTTCTTTTCCTTGGAAAGTTCAAAAGAGATGTATGTGAATGTCATTTTCTTTTAATTCAATTTTTTGTATTGTTGTGAAGATCAATAGAGATACAAAGACAATAAGTTGTCTTGAAAGGTCTATGAAGTTATAATGGAATAGGAACGCCTAAACTTATAGAAAAAGCATAGATTTTGAAAATTTGTCTATTCAAATGAGAATTGTGATATACAATGACATATATTGTTCCTTAGTTGTTTTTGAACTAGGAGTAAATTTTGTTTAGAAAACTATAATGACATTTCATTGTTTGCAAATTCAAATCTTCAACATGTCCATTATGTTGTACATTCCTTCCATACAGTCAATGAAGGACAAAAAGAAGAAATGAAATGGCGGTAGTTGGAAGTGTGACTATAATGATGAACTGGACAATGCTTTTGTGAATGTGATGTATAAAAATACAATGAAAGGGCCATTGATTTTGAGATGGGTACTTGTGGATTATAAAATAATATAATGTACTATTAGTTCCTTTTTATGAGATAATGTACAATTTAGTGAAGGACTTCCAAAGACTATGAGTGCATTGATTTTTCTTACCAATAGTTTGTTAAGAAGTCATGGACATTCAACATTTATAGTGGGGTTACTTGAGTGGAAAATTTTATGAAGAGGAAGAAGATTTTTTTTTCCACGTCCAGTTTTTGTGTTATAAATTTTTTTCCTACTTTGCAACTAGTTGCGGACTACCTTTTTTTTAAAATGTTGGACTTGCACATTACATATGTTGTATGTAATGCGTAAGTTCACAAAAAAATATTTCTATATAAAAATGTAATTTACAATTTCCAATGTCTTATTCATCACAAGCTTCAACACTTTAAGTAACCACAACCAAAAAATGTACTTTCAATACAAAGTGAATAGGCATTGTACATGTTGTTATGATATGGGAGGCATAGTACTTCAAAAATGAGGATGTGTATAATTTAGTAGTAGCTGCATGAAGGAAGTATATTAATCAAAGCACTCTTTGACTTTTTTATTTAATGAATACTACATTTCCTTTTAATCTTTTTTTAATTTATCTTTTGACTTTCTAATAGTTTTTACTTTATTTGGTACATAAAAGAATAATATATGAAGGCAATAAAGATTGCATTATTCTTATATTATAGAGGTACAAAGGTTTCACATTTCTTGGCTTCACACTTCATTTTATTTTCACAATTCTATATTTTGTATTGAATGCAAGTACACGTATTTTTTGTAAAGTACAACAATTGACAATTGAAGATTACATAGTATATTGAGGGTGTACATTGAAGTTGAATTGTTATCAATTATAGAATTGAGTTTGTTTTTTGTTTTGTAGGACATAATGGCACCTAAGGTGCATTCCAATTGGTTGGAACATGGATGGTGGATAGAGGCAAACAATATGGAGAAGCCCAATTTGTGGATTACAGATTTTCCAATTGAGGAAGGAAGATATTGGGCTCCTTTGGGTACTTTATATGGAGGCATAGAGTCAATCGCTGGAATTGCTGATGGAGGACTCACTATCTCAATAACCAACACTGAAACGGTCTACGAGAAATACAAACTAAGGAAGAAACTCATGATGGCACCTATTCCACCGGAACTCCTCTTGGTTCTTTCACCTATACATGGTTTGAAAACATTGGTGAATTACTGGAAAGCTATACCTAATGAATTGAAGGATCGAAGAGAAGCTTGTGTTAAGAAATTCAAAGAGTCAACACTTGAGCAACTCTATCAAGCGCGTTCTATATATATAGAGATTCGAAGGTATGAAGAGCTTCGAACTATTGACCCGGTTGCTACTGAAGAACAGCCTCCCCCTAGGGAACCTGAGGATACAGACGATTTATACCGACTTTATGCAGCTCCTCTTAAAAAAAATTGGATTCCAGTGCCTGAACGAAACCGGAAACGCATTGCTGTTGAAGAAGAATATACAGAGCCTTCAGAAGAGAGGGGTGTTTCCGAAAGGCAAAGAGCACATCGCCAACGTACTGTATTTTCAACAACAAATATTGAAATGGAGCCTTCAAGGGTGAATGACATTGAAAGACATGAGGAAACAGTAGTAGAAGAGAGGGCAACAGTTATTCCTACATCAATGGAGGTGGAAATTGGAGAGGAATCTATGCAGCCGCAACAGAGGGCAACCGAAATGAATATACAAAATGAAAGACATATCACTGCTGGACTTGACATTGAACTTGACGTTGGAAATCAAAGAACTGTCACAGAAGGTGGATCAGGGTCAAGAGGTCAAAGACGTGGTTCAGGAAGTCGCATATACAGGTCAGAGGTTAGGATGTCCAATATTCACACTGGAAGAGCAGTTACTGCTAGAGGACGTGGTACTAGCAAAGGGCGTGGTGGTCGTGTACGACGTGGTGGAATTAGAGCTGAACATCGCTCTAGTACACATGACATTGTAGAAGAACATCAGAGGCTTCAAATGACGGGAACGAGAATTGAAGAAGAGCGTAGTGTTCGCACCCATACTATAATCCAAAGACATCGTCAAAGAGCAGAGATGGAAGGACCTCCACTACAAGAGAATGATGGTGGAGAGGAAATGGATGATGATGATGATTCCGGGGAGGAAGATCATGAACAAGCTTGTACAAATGTAGTATTACAGAATTCTACAAAAGCACAAGTGGTTTTTCCTACGGAAGTGGAGTACAAAGCTGGATACATATGGGGGCAGGATATGGTTTTCATTGCCGACATTGATAGTATTCGTGATGTAGCGAATGTAGAGACAAACCATAGGATGTTAATGGAATGGCGAGTCAATGAAATGTATGAACGTTTAAAGGGATTTGAAGCTGATGGGGTCAGTGCAATAACACTACGCCCCATTGCATATCAATATGAGAGAACCAATGACGAAGGGGAGACAGAAGTGGTGCAAGTACCTTTTAGTCATGAAGGTGCTGCACATGAATTCGGCGTTGCATTTTTGACACATTGTCGAATTGATCCAGCTACACCTAGGATTATAGTGAAGACTGAATGGTTACAGAAAAATATAGTGTGGGAGCCAGTGGATGGGCAACATATTGTTGGTGCTTGTAAACGAGCTCAACGGGAATACCAAGATGGGAACATGTCAAAGGAAGAATACCTTACGCGATTTGGAAGACGTAAAGCAAAGTTTGTGGTCTACAACAATCCTCAGTTTTATATAGAAGCATCAGTCCGAATCAATGCAAGGGAGTTCAACCGTAAATTTTTTACCATGTATTATGAAAATCTAATGAAGCTACGTGACATTTGGAAAGCCTGTGGAAGTCCTAGTGCTGTTGCTCGAGTTGATGATGTTTATAGATGTAAGGCGTTAACAATGGCAGCAAGTACATTGCATTGGACCCAAGGTTTACCACAGAACATGTCATTGAGGGAACTCTCAAAGAGAATGATAGAGTACACACGACATGCATGGAATGAGGATGAAGAAGCGTATGAGGCTATCTTGCAAGTCTGCAAAGATTTTGAAGATGGGAAGTTGTTTTTTAACAAAAAGTTTGAGGATCAATGGAAGAAAATGGCAAAGGAGCAAAATTTGGATGTCACTTTGGATAAGAACCCAAGGAAGAAAAGGATGGAGAAGTCTTGGTTTAGGCCTTTGAGTAGAGTCTCAAAGGAGGTTTATTTGCATGTGGTGAAACAAATGGCAGCGAAAGATGTGGTTGACGGACCTTCACAACAGTACTACTTTGACAATGCTAAGTCTTCAAATCCCCCCAAAGGAACTGTAGCATATGCCGTGGATCGATTGCAATGGAAAAATTTAGTGAGAAATCAAATTCGTTTTTTAATGGTAGAAGCAGGGGATGAAAATCCATTGTCTATGGATGAGTTTATGGCCATAGATGTAAGCAGGTTTGGAGATAAGGGAGGAAAACAATTCAATTTGATGGGGAAGACATTGGGTGCTGAATCGAAGTCATTGTGGTGTGCACCAACTGTGAAAACAATTCAATCCTTGAAGAGTTTTGATCATTTAATTCCACCATTTGTTAAACAACATTTTACAGACATTAGAGCGGGACGAAGAGGTTATGCAGGCTATGGCCGAGATGTGGAAGATGTATCAAACGCTCGATGGGATTGGCAAGTTGCTGTCAGCATAGTTCAAGATCCAGTGATTGAAACAACAATCCATGTGAGGTGTAGAGGAGGTTTTTTTGAAGATGGGTACATTGAACTTGGAAAACCTTATTTATGGATTTTTGATTGTAGACGAGGAGGTTCGAAAGGAGAAGATGAACAATGGTCAAGTGAAGACTATAGCAATGTTGTCTCACAACTTCAAAATTGGATGTCTTCAATTGTACGATGGACAGCGATATTTTTATTCCCACCAGGTGTGGAGTTCGATGAAGCAATGTAGTCGACAATGGCTTTGCCCGAAAATTGTCATTGCTTGAAGGGTAAATGGATTTTTGAACCAGAAATAGTTTCATCATATGTTCATGATCTACATCATGGAGGGCAACGTCAGCGTAGTGTGCAAGCAATGGGGGACATTGTCATTGTTTTGCAATATCCGAGAGAGAGTGGACCTATGGAAAACCTACCTCGTAGTTCAAATAGGTTGGATGTAATGTTTCGAGATTCATGGAGTACAGATGTGATGCCGCAAATGGTGGACAAATTGGAAAGGGCACCAATGGAATTGAAAAGAATGGTTTAGATGTATTTACCACGAAAATGGGGATTGGTAACATTGGGCATAACGGTGGTTGTGCCTGGAATTTTGGAGACTGGTTTTGTGGGCAATGAAATTATTATCATGGAAGGTGGAACATCTCGTACGCAGTTTGTGTACAATACATTGCAGATGATGTGTGGTGAAAAAATGGTGATGCTAAATAGTGAGCGCAGGGCAGCTGATAGAAGATGTTCGCAAGTATTGAGCAGGGGAGGTGAATCACCTGGTTATGATATTCCTCTAACAAATGCAAGTGTTTCACGTGGTAGGCGTGAAAGAATAGTACGATCATCAAGCAACTCATCAGATGAAGGAGAAAGATTTCGAAGGACTCAACAGAAGAAACAAAAAGGCAAAGAAATTGTAATTGAATCTGAAGCTTCTTCATCAAGTGGCGGTGATAGAGATTCGGAACAAATGCATTCAGATGATTTACCTAGTGCTGGACAAAGTTTGGGTTCAGTTGACACTGATGTTGGAAGTGATGCTCATGGGGACCAAGCAGACTTATTGGAAGTGGAAGAAGACTCCGATTATGCTCCAACAGAACTTAACAAAGATGTAGGTAACAGAAAAGCAAACGATGTTGGAATTGAGGATGGAGAAACCCAAGGTACACTAAGAACATCAAAAGGTGGAGATGGAGGTGGAAAAATCCAAGGTACAACAACAAGAACGGATGTTGAAGTTGAAGGTGGAGAATTTGAAAATACATCAGCATTATTACATGGTGGAGTTCAAGTTCAACAAATAGAAGGTACACCAGCAACAACAAATGTTGGTGTTGATGGTGGAAGATTTGGAGATACAATGGGAGGTGCACAAGTGGAAGCGGAAAGTAGAGAAATAGAGGAAATATCGGTAGCATCAGAACCGATATCAGCATTATTGGCATTCAGCACTCAAAATTTGGAGAGCTTCACTTCAGGTGAAGATGGATATTATTATGATAAGGACCACATAAAATATATTCGGATGGAAAATGGAGGGTCTTACTCTTATGAACACGTTGATTCCGTCTTTGAAGGATTGACTATATCACCAACTTTGTCAGAGGGGGTATCAACGCCCGTTGCAAGTGCTATGGTGGATAGGGCACTAAAGTACGCCTCTCTTCCTCCACTAACTCCAATTGGTGTGTCAAATGTATATGAAGAAATAGAGGCACTTGGAGGAGGAGAAGCAGAATTGACATAATTATCAGAACGTGTGTTGGAGACACCTAATGCAGAAGTGTAGTAAAACAAGCAAGATAGTACTACAAGAGATATTACTATATAGTCTACGGAACTATAGACCTAGTGTATTTGTTTTCAAAATGTTAGCAGATGTTGAAAAAGATTTTCTTTGTCTTGTGTGAATTATAAATAAAAAATGGAATGACAGTGGATATGGCTTTTCATTCATTTTTATTTTCTAAATAAGTCTTTCAATAATGACAATGACTATCTATTGTACATATGAAATAGCATGAACATGATGAAATGTGGGTGTAATTGCAGTGTATGATGTTACAGAACTCAAATATTAAAATAATAACAATAATGGATGGGAGGAAAGCGTAAATTCAGAACTTATTCCACTTAGGAATATTGAAAACTACATTTTCATATGAAATTTCTATACTCAAGTGAAGTACAACACAATACAACGCAAGATGAATCTTTTTTAAAAGGTAGGGGGTACCCACCTTTCCCCAAAACACAATTCCTGTGAATAGTAGTGCATATGGTTATTGCACTTGGCCAAGTGCAAAAATGTCTAATTCAGTGTTCAAATTAGATGTCTTTTGAGACATCAATTAGTGCATACCATACCCTCAAGAAAATATCAATAAAAATTAATTAATTAAAATAATAAAATAAAATAAAATAAAATAAAATAAAATAAAAAATATTGAATTTAACAAGAATTGAAGAAAACTCACCATCTACCATTTTCTTGAATTTTTGATGGTGAAATGAAAGAATTCCTTCATTAAAAGTTAGTAAAAGTGAAGGGAAGAGGTCATATAGTTATATTTATACCTATAGTTCATCCATGATGAGACAAAAGATATGAAATAACTAAATATAGGAATTTTGTTGTTGTTCATCTTGACATTATTTTAAACATGTAGATGTTGTCACTACAACAATGACAGTGTTTTATGATTGCAGAATTATGACTGAGGATGACTGATGACTGCTTGTAGTCATATTTTTGAAGGTAAAAAATGTATGAATGCAAATATGACTACGAGTCATATTTTAGCCTTATACATCATGGCCGAATAGTATATGGCCATTAGGAACACCAAAATACTTCATAGAGAACGGTAGGGAACATTTTTAGGGAACGCCTAGTCATATTTTTTCTTTAGTCATATTTTGTAATTGCTATGGCCATGATAGTAAGATTTTTTTAGGGCAGCCCAAAAACAATTTGGGTAGGGAATATGTTTAGAAAGTACCTAGTCATATTTTTCCACGTAGGATTTTTTTGTAGTCATATTTTTTGAAAGTCACTTTTTGTAGTTGCTACTAATTTAGGATTTTGAAACCCGAGCCGCCACAAAATAGGGTTCTGAAATCCTAGCCGCTACTAAATTAGGGTTTTGAAACCCTAGCCACCGCTTTTTGTAGCCACTCCTCTTTTTGTCCCTTCTTCTTTCTTCTTTGTTCCTTCTTCTTTGTTTTTGTTGCTTCTTAAGTTTTGTTTCTTATTGCCTCTTAGATTTTTCTTCTTCTTACTTCTTCTTACTTCTTTTTGCTCCTTCTTACTTCTTGCTTCTTAGGTTTTGCTTCTTCTTGCTTTTGAACTTTTATTTATTTTTCTTCTTAAGTTTTTCTTCTTCTTACTTCTTAAGTTTTTCTTTTCAGATTTTGTTTCTTCTTCCTTTTTAGATTTCTCTTCTTCTTCCTTCTTAAGTTTTGCTCCTTCTTCCATCTTAGGTTTTATTTCTTCTTCCATCTTAGAATTCACTTCTTCTTGCCTTTTAACTTTTGTTTCTTCTTTCATTTTAGATTTTTCTTCTTCTTACTTCCTAGTCATATTTTGCAGTCATATTTTGCAATCATAAAATCACTTAGTTTTTGCTTCTTTTTTTTTGCTACTTTTTGCTTCTTAGTCCCTCTATCATCATCATTATTTTTTTTTGTTATTTATAATTTTTGAATATATAATGATTATAACTTTTTTTATCTTAAACATGTCTACATATTTTGTAGTGCTTTAAATCTTTGAAGTTTGAATTATATTGTTCATTTATTGAAAACTAACCTTCTTGTTTATACATGTAGACATTGGAGGTTGAAATGAAGTTATTGAAGGCTACTTGCAATACAAAAGAGGCAACATTTTTACATTTTTGTTGAAATATAGGTTCTACAAGTATGTGAAAATATACATATATAAAGAGCCATTGTGATATATTTTGTGTTAGTAACTAATAAATGTTATTAAAAATAATCACATTTTTTCTTATATTTGACTTTCTAATGTGATTAATTTTTGTCCATTTAAGAAATCATATGTATTCATTTTTAATTAAATGAATTCTCTTACTTAACTATTAAATTATGTTGATGTATGATTACACATAGTCGTTTTACAAATCATCAAAAAATATGATTGAAAAGAATTGTTTTATACATCATTTAAAAATATGATTGGAAAAAGTCATATTTCACGTTATTAAAAAACATGACTCACCGTAATCGTATTCCTCATCAACCAAATATATGACTCATCGTAGTCATATTCCATGTCATTCAAAAATATGACTCACCGCAGTCACATTCTACATGAACAAAAAATATGACTTACCGTAGTTATATTCCGTGTCATAAAAAAATATGACTTACCACATTCATATTCCACATCACTACAAAATATGACTCACTACAGTCATATTCCACATCATTGCAAAATATAACTCACCGTAGTTATATTTCGTATCATAAAAGAATATGACTTATCGCAGTCATATTCCACATCACTGCAAAATATGATTCACTACAGTCATATTCCACATCATTGCAAAATATGACTCACTATAGTCATATTCCATGTCATCAAAAAATATGACTCACTGTAGTTATATTCCATGTCATCAAAAAATATGACTCACCACAATCATATTCCATGTAGGATTTTTTTGTTTGCTTAGACAACTCAACAAAAAATCAAGACCCCTTAGGAGAGTCAAAGTATACGTCATGTTGGCATACTATGGCTAAATATGGGTATTATACCCTTCAACCTATATGACTGCTAATATGACTGATGTCTGAAGCGATTGCTTTGAAACGACTGGAGTTAGTCATATCTCGAGTCATCTACAGTGATTTCTGTGTGAATCATATTTTTTGATTTTACATCTTATTGCAGTCATATTTTGCAGTCATAAAACACTGCTTTTGTTGTAGTGTGTTTTAAACATCTAGATGTTGCTTTAAACATCTACATGTTTTAAACATTAGAAAAAACATCATAGACATTTTATATTAAACACAAATTTTTTTTACATGTCCCATATAGATTGTTTCACTTCTCACCACCTCACTTGTATAAAGACCAACTCTTTTCATCTATAGTAGCATAATGCACATCCATCCATTTTTCTTTACTTTTTGCAAAATATGCCACGTGGTTGCTTTTTCCTTCAATTTTTCACAAATGGTCAACATTTTACCATTAATCATAGTAATTTTAATCATAATAATCCATAGTCAAAATGAGTCTACTTGTTGATGTAACATCCTTGTGTTTTGTGTGATGCCTAGAAAAACATGGATGTGTTTTTGTAGATGTCGCTTTTAACAAGCCTGTCTATGTTGACTGACATTCTTTTTTACGTTCTCTATATACGTTTTTGTTGACATCATTTTGAATTCTCACCTCGGAGGTCTGAAATCCACCAACGTAGTGATGTCTAACACATCGTGGCCTATTTTTTGAAAACAACCCTAGAACGTCGTTTTCTTATAGTGTTGGTGTTTCTAAAGTGAACCTTTCTTATCTAGTAATGGTTTCACATGATGCAAATAGCTTGCTAAGGTTAGAGGGCATGTGGATGTGCATATTAAGTAGGAAATCAAAGACCAACAATGTAGAATGGATGCCAATTTATTCATGCGTTGACCCACTAAACTTCACTTTGCCTATTTTTTGAAAAAATGAAATAAACTTTGAACCAGTCATTATAAGATTTTATAAAATTGTAGATCAATATATAATATTTTTCATTTTGTGAATTGATAACTATTTAACTTCATTGCAAACCATTTGATGTGAAAAATTGTTTGAAGCTCTAAAAGAGCTACTACCTATAATTTTTATGCAAAAAAAGTTTATGCTATCAACTTTTAACTAGAGATATGTGTAGCCACTTAATTTAAATTTAGTTTTGGTGATAGTAAACAAGGTAATGATCAAATTTGTATAGTTGGATGTGGGCAAAAGATATTTCATCTAAAACCATACCAAATCATACTTTTAGTGTTTTAGAGGTCATTTTAGAGCTTGAGTTTCAAGGGATTAATTTAACATAAGTCAATGATGGCTTTGATAAATAATTGGATAGTATTAGTTATGGTTGTATCTTCTAAATCATTCCATTTTTACTAGAAATTTTGTTTCATTAAATTATTTGTTTCGTGGAATCTACAAATCATGTAATTGTTAGAAAATGTTTTGAATCATTCGATATAAAAGCATTTGAAGATATTTTTCTTATAGTAGATACATAATTAGCCACAAAAATTTGATGACATGACATGTTTACATCTTAGAAAACTTTATCATTTTTTCTAAATTGCATCTTAGAAAACCTATGGTTATAAGTAAGACATTACCAATTCTCACATAAATGGGAGTTATAAGGGTTCAATGCATCTACAATTATATATATTGATTGTATCTGGCCATACATAATTCCAATCATGGTAATGGATTTTTCAATTTAAATAATCAAATAAAGAAATTCCTCTCAATTCTTGTGACAAATTTATAAAATTGGACTTTTCTACTAAGATGGCTTCTTCTTTGCAACTTGATTTCCAACTCGTAGTGGCAAATTTTTACTTTAAAAATTTGTCTTGTCTTTTATCCATTTGATTTACTTTCAAAATTGTAATCATCTTCAAATTGATTGTCATCTTGTGAATTCTTTACAAATAACTTTATCCCAACAAAATGATCAATTATTGATCTATTGATTTTCTTATTTTGGACCAAAAGTCCTTCTATAAAATCCTCTTTGCTTTGTCATCTTTCTTTGAATATTAATATATTTATTATAGGTTTAGCACAAATCATTTCAAATAATAGGTGGTTTTCTTGTAGTGCCACCTCATTCTTTTGGAGGCACTGTCTACCCGTGTGTCTACCTAGATACTTGGACTCTTTCTATATCTTTTTTTTTTAATATTAAATAGAGGGCTCTTAATTTGTTCAAAAATGTCCTGAGATGTTTTATATGGTCTCAAATATAGGTAGGAGTGCTGAAAGTAAGACAAGTTCTAATTAGAAATGTAATTTTGTAGGACCATAGCAAGTGAGATTTCGGGCTAAAATTGCTACAACACTATCTAAAAAGGTGTTATTCTTTACCTTTTCTTTTACTGTATTTAATACTAAAGTATTAGTTAAAAAATCATGTTTCACAATACTTTAGTGTTGAAAAAAATGGAAAAATGTCAAACTTGATATGTTAGAAAGACTATTAGTAAAAGTGCCATAAAACTGTTAGAAAGAATGTAAAAAAAATGTAGCCAATAAACAAAAAAATAATAAGTTGAATTATTGATAAAACATGTTTAATATTTTGATAAATTAGCTTCCAACAATGTGGGTATGTGCACCTATAATCATCTTTGTCTAAGATGCGACAACTACATTTGAAGCAAAAAGAAGCACAAAACCTAGATATTGATGACACAAGATGTATACAATTTGAGCATGAGCATGAGAGATGTCACTTATTAACAATATTGTCAATAATGTCAGTTATTGACAATATTTTGAAACTTCATAACTTACTTATGAGGTGTCTAACTATTGCATGCTAAAGTATGTTCAAATCCTTTGCAATTATCAATAATATTCAATAAGAAAAGAAAGTGTGTTATTATAATATTACATAAGCTCAATTACTAACAACATCCATCATGGATGCACTAACAATAGTACAATTATTGTCTTCCTAAACTAGCTTCTTGATCCAATATAATACTATAGGTTGGTTTTAAGACCTATTTGATCGAATACAACTCTTTTCATTTCATACAAAGCAACTTCAAGGTAGAAAAGTAGCAATCTCTTTTACTTCATACTAATGTACAAAAATGGTGTTGAAGTGTGTATATCTATTGTAGATATGATAAGCATTGTTTCCCACAGGGGGCTTATAGTGGGTTCCCTGTGATCTCATAGGAAAACTCACGAAGTTCCCTAGAACCTCCTTTCCTCACCGAAAAGTTTCCCTGTGTGCCGTTCTACAAGCACAGGTAGGCTCGGTGTCAGGGTTGGACGGAGGTAAGTCCGTTCTCAAGGGCTCTGTCAACGTGAGTTTGATATTTGGCCTCTCAATGAACTTCTAATTAGTTTTTTTTTTAATACATGTAACTTTTTTTCAAAGATTCACTTGTTGGTGGAATGAGAACTATTCTTAGTAGAATTTTCAGTGTACAAATTTCTCAAATTTCTACTATTCTTCAAGTGATATATACATTGACTAAAACATTACTTCAAATTTTTAGTTTTCTTATGATTAACAAAAAAAAATCTCCAATAACTATGAAAAAATTAAAACATCAAACAAATGTTTCAGTCATTTTTTAATCGATGCCTTCATATTATTTTTTATAACTTCTTGGAGATTTTTCAAGTGTTGTTTCAAACACGTGAAAATATAGAATCTTCAAACATATGAAAATGTAGAATCATACTTCAATTAATAATATTAATATGAAGTTGTATTAATATTATTTCATAAATTCTTACTTTAAAATTATAAATTTTATTTACTAAAAGATCTTGAAAAACAAATATATATACCTTAAATTACACTACACTAATGATGGTATTTAGTGTTGGCAACTCTAATTACGAAGCACAACACTAAATGTCAACAATCCGGTTAATGTTACCAACACTAAATGTCAACATAGACACTATTTGTCAACTATTGGGTATAAATTTCACTACAACAATGGCAGTGTTTTATGATTGCAAAATTATGACTGAAGATGACTGGCGACTGCTTGCAGTCATATTCTTGAAGGCCAACACTTTGGGGAGAAATATGACTGCAAAATATGACTACCAGTCATTTTTATGCCTTGTACTTCACAACTGTATACTATACGGCCATTAGGAATACCAAAGTACTTCATAGGAAACGTAGGGAACATGTTTGGGAACGTTGAGTCATATTATCAATTATATTTTCATAGTAGTGAATTTTTTTTGTTTTGGGCAATTCAAGAAAAATATGGGCAATTCTAAAAAAATATATAAATAAGCCATCATGTAAAATTTTGAAATCCTAGTCACCTACTTTTTCGGATTTTGAATCCTAGTCACCACTTTTTTAGTGTTTTGAGACCCTAGCCATTATTTTTTTAGGGTTTTAGAACCCTAGCCGACACTTTTTAGGGTTTTGAAACTCTAGCCGTCACTTCTTGTGGTTCTTCTTCCTTACCTTCTATTGTCTCTTAGCTCTCATTTGTTGTTGCTTTTTGTTGCATCTCAACTCTTGTTTCTTGTTGCTCTTTACTTTATGTTTCTTGTTGCTCTTTACTTTATGTTTCTTGTTGTTCTTTACTTTATGTTTCTTGTTGCTCTTTATTTTATGTTTCTTGTTTCTTATTGTTGCATCTAAATTCTTTTTTTTTCTCTTACATTTGAACTCTTTCTTCTTTTTAGTTCTTGTTTTGTAGTTCTTGCTTCTTATTTCTTCTTGTTGCATCTACACATTCATTTCTTGTTGTTTCTTGTTATGTCTTAGTTGGTGCTTTTTGTTTCTTCTTGTATCTTAGTTGTTGCTTCTTATTTCCTCTTCTGTCTTAATTGTTACTTCATGTTGTGTCTTAGTTGTTGTTTCTTGTTTTGTATTTCTTTTTGTGTTTTAGTTATTGTTTCTTGTTTTTTGTTGTGTCTTAGTTGTTATTTCTTGTTTCTTGTTGTGTCTTAGTTGTTGCTTCTTGTTTCTTGTTGTATCTTAGTTGTTGCTTAGTTGTTGCTTCTTATTTCTTGTTGCATCTTAACTTTTACTTCTTGTTATTTTTTAATGCTTATCCTTTTTTTCTTGTTTCCTCCATCATCAATCTTATTCTTCCTATCCTAAACTTGAGCTACATATTTTGTGTTGTTATAAACCTTTAAAGGTTGAGCTTTGTTGTTCAATCACTAAAAATTAACCTCTCATTTTTTTAATTGTATATGCAGGCACCAAAAATTGAAACAAAGACATTGGAGGCTACTTACAATCCAATGAAGCCATCTTCACAGTATTGTAAGGATTGTAGGCCTTATTGGATTGTGTGAATGATTCATTGTGATATATATATATTTTATATTAGTGACTAATAAATGTCAATGAAGATAGTTGTATTTGTTCTTGCATTCTCCTTCTTTAATATGATTATCTCTCATACATCTTTAAAATCATGTATTATGTATTCATTTTTAATTGCATGAGGCTTTTTATTCAATTGTTAAATCATCTTGATATATGATAGTTATATATCATGTCCATTTAAAATGCATTAAAAATGTGATTGTAGTTAGTAATATGACTGACGAGAGTTGTATTCTACATCATTCAAAAATATGACTCATGAGAATCATTTTTCACATCACTGCAAAATATGACTCACTACAGTCATATTCCACATTACTACAAAATATGACTCACTACAGTCATATTCCACATTACTACAAAATATGACTCACCCTAGTTATATTCCATGTAACCAAAAAATATGACTCATTGCAGTCATATTCCATATTACTACAAAATATGACTGACTGCAATCATATTCCACATCATTGCAAAATATGACTCACCGCAGTCATATTTCACATCACTGCAAAATATGACTCACCGCAGTCATATTTCACATCACTACAAAATATGACTCATCGCAGTCATATTTCACATCACTGCAAAATATGACTCACCGTAGTCATATTCCACGTTACTGCAAAATATGACTCACCGCAGTCATATTCCACCTTACTGCAAAATATGACTCACCGCAGTCATATTCCACATCATTGCAAAATATGACTTACCGCAGTCATATTCCATGTTACTGCAAAATATGATTAACCACAGTCATATTCCACGTCATCAAAAAATATGACTCACCACAGTCATATTCCACGTCATCAAAAAATATGACTCGACACAGTCGTATTCCACGTAGGATTTTTTTATTTGCCCGGGCAACCCAAGAAAAAGTCAAAAAAACCCTAGGATAGTCAAAGTATACGCCTAGTTGGCATACTATAGCTAAAAATGGGTATTTATACCCTTCAACCCATATGACTGCCAATATGACTGATGTCTGAAGCGACTGCTTCTAAACGACTGGAGTCAGTCATATTCCGAGTCATCTACAGTGATTTCTGCTTGAGTCATATTTTTTGATTTTACGACTCACTGCAGTCATATTTTGCAGTCATAAAACACTGCTTTTGTTGTAGTGTTTTTTACAAGTTTACATTTAGTGTTACCTAACTATTTCATCAAAATGCAAAGAAAAACGTAAGAATCCAAGAAACCTATGACATGTTCAAAAAAGTTACTACTCAAAAAAGTGAACACAACACTAAATGCCAATTAATTGACATTTAGAGTGGGTAGGGTAAAAGCTCAAGTAACACTATTAGTAACATAACACTAAATACAATCATTAGTGTAGTATACCTTGTGTTGTTGCCATTCCCAAAATAAAAATAAAACTTAAATTTTTAATTTTATTAAAACAATTCAATAACATTTAGACCATTTTATGAGAGGTTGTATATTTGGTACGGATCAAAATATTATGTACAAAGAAGTGCAAGGGTTTTAGGGTGAAGCGATTGCATTGTGTATATAGAACTTTCTATTTGTATCAATTTCATGGCATTTGGACATGGTGAGAAATATATGAATTGCTATAAATTAAAAAATTGAACTAAATTATCTTTTATTTTGGAAAAATCATAGCTTTCACATGATACCTTGAGAAATACTATTTAAAATTCAAAGTTTTAATTAATTAAAAAAAAATTTAAAATTCTTTTAATTGTGGATTTGTGGCAAAAATAAAGGAGGAACACTAAAAATAAAGGACTGTTAGAAATATCTCTAAAAAGATAGTAAATTTTTATGTTCCACTTGATGAACTCTATTTTCAGTTTAGGGTTGCATAATTTTTGCTCCTATGCAGTAATTGAAATAAAAATTACGTTCATACAAAGCTAATGTATTTTTCTATCTTAAAAAACCTAATGAAAAATTGAAATTATATAACCCTAGGCAAACTCTTATTTATCCCAAAGAAAGAAAAGGTCCTTTTGGGATTAAATAATTATGTAGCAGAGAATGTTGAATTTGCCTTCGAGATGCAATAATTTAATTTTTTGGTCCCTCCGTTTGCTTGTAGATTAAAAATATGAAATACTCTTGCCTTAATCTTCTTTGTACTCTCCTATTCTAATAAAATCCTGTTCTCAGCACTTCCATCTAAAATTAAAATTAAAAAAATTAAAAACAATCTCATTGCAAATCACAATTTCCATTAACCTTGAAACACTAAACAATCCAAAAGTGACCAATGGATGACTTCCAAGATCACTGTAGACAAGAAGAATGTACATATTGATTCATAAATTAGAAATTTTGACAAAGAACTTTGGTGGAAATTCTCTTCTTTTTAAGATTAAAGATTCATGCGTTTGATTTAACTAAGTATTAACACTTGAGCTTCTACTAATTCTAATTTACATATCCCACATTGATTGTTGAACTTCCTATCACCCCAATTGCATAAAAAGATTGCCTATACACTCATATCAATAGAGACTTTTGAATCTACTTGAGGTGATTGCTAGAAAATCTTCATTTTCAGATGATTTTGAAGTTTTTTTTACGAACTCCTTTTGTTGTGGTGGGGCAAACAATACAAAATTTACAGAAGTTGTGACATTCCCGTGGAGATGCACAGCAATTGACAGCAGCCAGGCCAGGTTGGAACGTTCCGTAACTATAGGCCTTAGCGTTGGATGGATATGGGTTGACGGGGGAGGATTACGTTGGATGGATATAGGGTGACGGGGGAAGATTTGCTGAGCCAACCCCGTCCTCTTGTTAAACCTCGTCTCTCTGTCGTCTTGTCTCTCTGCCGTCTCACGAAGGAAGACTTCGACTGTGGTTTTGGTTAGCTCCGTTTGTGCATGCTAATCGCTATTGCCTGCAAACTCCGCTTAGTTGTTAATTTCCACACTTCAATTCATTTTCAAAGGTTAGGTATCTCAACAATTTTAAATGTTGTGAAAATTAAATTTCATTTTTGTTAAATTGACTTTTGCAGTTCTAATTATTAGTAGGGTTTTGTAGCTATTCATCAAATTTTGCATAAGTTAGGAGTATCAAGCATTCCTTTTTAGTTTAATTGAATTCAATTTTGTTGTAATTTTCCTTACTAGTAGGGTTTGTTACTTCTTCATTGAATTCTATGTCTGTTTGGAAATTTGAAATGTGCTCAGTTTATGATGATGATAATGTAGGTACTAATCTAGCTTTCTATATATTGCCTTTCTTTAGGAATGGCTTATTGTGATGATTGTGGAGCCCAATACTTGAGGGCATCATCAAAATGGTATAGTGAGTGTGGAGCCTCTAGAGAAACGGAAGTTCAAGAGGCCAGAGAGGAAGTTGTCGTTGCAAATGTCACAAGTAATGACCACCAAGGAATTGGAGAGGATTCTCCAATTCCTCATCTTTGGTATTTGCCACAATTTCCAAATGCAACACTTTATGATAGAGTCTATGGGCAAAGATTAAAAGGTCTTCCTCGAGGTACGTCTTGGGGAAAGAGCTTCTTGAAGCAACACCATTGCTACAAGAAGCAACATAAGAAATTGCTTAAAAATCAAGAAATTGTTTGGAGTTGGTTCATGCTAGGTAAGAATGAATTTGTTGACAATTTTTTGAAATCTCCATCACTACGATGGAACCTTGATTTTTTGAAAAAATTGCGGACATATTGTCGTACGATGCGTAAATCTGGCGATATTGATGAGAGAATTGTGGACATTACATTCCCTGATGATGGAACTAAGCTTTGCTGGAGAGGAAGTGACATTCTAAAATATGCTTTTGAAATTAAGCACTATCGAAAGAGTTCTAAAAGCATTCCTAGATGTGCAAAACTTGTGACGGAAGAATTGAGCCCACAAACCCTAGCCATAATGCCTCCATCAACTTCATCTGTATCAATGGAAGAAGGAGCATCTTCAATGGAAGCTCTACCCCTTGTACCTGTCAATCAGAATCTACAAGGAAGAGGGACATCTTCACTGGAAGGTTTCTCCTTTTCACCTGTCAATCCAAATCTGTAAAGAATTTCACAGGGAGAAGGGACTTCACGGGAAAAGGAACCTCGAAAGAGAAGACTTCCAGCAAGGTTCAAGGATTTTAAAAGTTATTCTCTACAGTTTTGGTGAGTATTGATTTCCATGATTATGATTCTAGATTCTGGTCAAAGTTTACAGATTTTTGTTCTTCCTTAACTATTTTGTTTCATAATCATGTGGGTTGTGTAAGACATACTTCAGTAGAATTATGTCAGTTTTACTCTTCTTTTAGCTTTAAAGAATCACAATAATTTGTGTGGTTATAAAGGCATGGCTATGACCGAGTTCTTATGATGGTAGATTGAGTCCTTATGATTTCCTAACTTTTCTTATATGTCAGCGGGTTATTTCTGTTCCACTCTATTATTGAGCAATATGATCAAGCAGTGGATGTGCAGAGTTTGTGCTGTGTTTTATAATAGGCAAGTATCACCAAGTATCATCCATATATCATATGAGTATTTTGGCTATTTCTCAAAAACAATAGTACTAGCCTCCATCCTATGGTATAATCAATGAGCATTTAAGCTGAGTGGTCTGGGTACCACTGGAAATTGGATTAAAAAGTCATGGATAGGAAAAAGGGTATATAGATCGTTGTCGTTCAGGTTATTGAAGTCCGGGTATTTGTGGGTTTTGGCAGGGAGGAGAGAAAAGCCCTATCCTGCAAAGGACAACGCTGCTATTGTTGGTTCTCCGCTGCCTTGCGACTTTTTTAGCCATTGGCCGCCATGGTATTCATCTCTCTTCGTTTTTTTCCGCATCAAAACTTTTGCTGGTAAATCTGTTGGGCTATGATTGGTACAACTTTTTCTATGTTTTCTTTCCCTCGAGAATTGCGAGGTTCACGATGAGCCCTAACTTTCGCCAGTTAGTTTCAGTTTTTATAGGGCTTCGACTGGAGGTTAAGGGATTACAGAATCCACTTCTGTGTATTTAAAAATAGGGCTGAATATTCTTGTCTGTTGTGAGTCTTGACATCATTAAGACAAGACATTGGTGGTTTCAGTGCATAGGTAGCTTATTTCGTGTTTTCCGGTGGGGATATGCAGATGAAGGGAACGAGCAGTTTCGACAAGTGACGGAATAAGTCACACACGCTGCGCAGGCGTTGTTTTCACATTCAGAAGAGCCGATGCTCTGCTTGTGCTTATTCATGCTCATTATGAATTGTCATGCAGTTGCAGTTAGGAAGTTTCGAAGGGTGCTCCTCTTTAAAGCGTTCCAATTGCAACTGCTACGAAGCAGCATGTAAGACGCAGCGTGTTTAGAGGCATCCAAGCAGACTTCTCACCCAAGTGCGATGGTCTTACAATTAATCGTGTAATATCCATTTCTATACTGCGTGCTGGATTTTGTCATGTAAATAGTGAAAATGATCAACTCAAAACTATCAAAATGACGTCAATATGGTTCACTGTTACCGGATGAGTATAACTCAACTAGTAACTCACTATAAAGTAGAGAATATTATTTACGTCTGCGTATGCATTTTAAATATATAGAGTGGAATTTTGGGTGATGCATAGAATTGTGGAGAGATCTTTGGGTACCAGAGCTACCTCTGTTGAAATAAAAATTTAACGCTATGTGTGAACTTCGTGTGGAATTTCGAAGTGGAAAGTTGTAGAACACTTACGGGATGGCACCTTCTACATATATTCTCGGCAAATGAAGAATTTCTCAGAATTAAATAGGTTTGTGCTTGTGTCTAGATGTCCATTCTAATTGAGAGTTTTGGAGCACTTTAGGGGCATTATTAATGTGAGAACTTACAAGTTCTTTGATCATGACAGAGAATTAGAAACCAGTTCCAACTTCGGATGCTTTATGTATTGAACCAAAATATAGGTGATTTAATTCACATTGTGTGTGTTTTCTCAGGGGTTGGAGTTGATCCCAACAGAGAATTTACCTCGCTTTCAGTTATGTAGACATGACGAACAAGTACAGCGAAGGGTACCCTGGTGCTCGTTATCATGGTGGCAACGAGTGCGTCCCCTTTCCTCTCGAATTTAGCAAGATTATTTTCATATTCTTTCTTCTACTCCTTTGTTGTCATGAGTGGGAAACTGCTGTTCGGTACCCTTTGACATCAATGCGGGAGTGGCCTTAGTCATTGAAATTTGGTTTACTTTCTTATCACACTAATCTTGCACGTTGTTATCGTGGAAACTGTTGTTTGTATCTGCAGCTCCATGAATATGGACTATAAGTTGGGACTCCTTTCACTCGACAATTCAGAGAGTTGTAGTGATTAAGGTAGGCCTTGGGTCACATTCAACCGCATTCATCAATTGTTCATTTCATCTCCGTTCCAAAGCCTTATATATATATATATATATATATATATATATATATATATATATATCTTCAATCTCGTACTCCCTGGGTTCTGAGAAGTTTCCATTTCATCTGTATAAAATGAAAGGTGTGGTAGATAGAAATTGTGCTTAACAAATTGCGCTGGACTTGACCTGTGTCTCTCTAATTCAATGGCAGGGAATGTAGTTTTCATTTTGATTTCCAGATATTTGATCCGTGCTGGAGTTTTGTTGACGCTAAGCAACCTGCTGTATCTATGTGACGGTCAGTGGTGGTTTACTACAACGCAATCACCTCCACCGTCTTCGACAGAGTATTCGCCGATTGTCTTCCCTTTTTCGCCTGATTTTCCATCAAATTTTCAAGCCACTCTACCTCCATCACCTTCATCAGCAGCCATGCCACCTTCATGAGCACCACTTTTGCAGGATCTCCACCTTCAGCCAGTCCAAGCACCACTAGTACCATGCTCATTGTAATGTCTAGGTTTTTTCCATTCGCCCCTGAAACGATGTACACCTCCGTGCAGGATGTCTAGATTGGAGAATTGGAGTCGTACCGCCCAGGCGGTCGACGATTGTATTTTTCATCAATATACAAATCAATTTTTCATCCATTTCCATCCATCTGAAATTTGTGATTTCGTCCATTCAGAAAGCATCTTTTCATTTACAATAGTCCATCCAATATTTGTGATTTCCTCCATCCACAAAGCAATTCTTCATTCACATCCATCCATCTAAGATTTGTGATCTCATCCATCCATGTATCAAAATTTCATTCATATTCATCCATCCAATAATTGTGATTTCGTCCATCTCCAAATCAAATTTTCATCCATGTTCATCCATCCAATTTTGTGAATTCATCCATCCACAAAGCAAATCTTCATCCTTTCTTCGTTACGTGACGATCCTGTGAGTCCCAAGTTTCTTTGTGAGTTCCCCGTCATATTTTTCCCGGTGTCCGTGGGAGTTTCCCTGTGAATCCCACTTTTCCCTGTGTTCGAAAAATTCCCGGTGTTAGCTTCATAACAAAGAGAAACACTGGGAATTTTTCAAGTTTCTCCCATTGGGAACCCACTGTGAGACCCTTGTGTCCTTGGGATGAAGTGAAAACAAAGATATAGCCAATTTTTCTAGCTCTTTTTCTTTCTAATCATGCATTGGAATCCATTAGATGGAAAAATTAACTAAATCAAATATTTGAAAAGTCACTATCACTAGAAGAATCCTATGTTTATCTAGACATGGGTTGTCTAACTTGACGTTGTTTACTTAGATGTTCAATGTAGCAACCCCATGTTTTTATGTCATTGAAGATGTTACAATGAATATTAGTGGACGTCAATGTTGACATAAAAACATAGGGTTGCTACATTGAACATCTAAGTAAACAACGTCAAGTTAGACAACCCATGTCTAAATAAGTACTCGATTCTACTAGTGTATCTTAATCACCTATTCTTTTTGAGGTACCCCACTATTCCAAATCTAAATGAGGAAATGAGCTATCATAGATTTAGAGGGCCTTTGTAACTAAGTTATATAATTTGTCTTGAAACTTTAGTTTTTTACTTCTAATAAACATTGGTTTGATGTTAATACTTATATCTATATTTGAAGTATTTTATAGAAATTATTTTGTATGGTTATAGTTGTGAAAAGAAAGGATGGAAGTAGTTTCCCTTCTAGGTGGACTTTAAAGTGATTTTCCTTTTAAGTTAAAGATAAAGAAATAGTTGTGGCACCAAATGTGAAGGTCAATAATTGTAAATCAGCTTTAGAAGCAAGTTAAGAGCTGATGTTTATTTACTTATGTGGTAGAGAGTTGTTGATAAGGTAGAGAAAAATGTGGACACTATTCATCTTCTCTCATTGTAATTTTGAAAAATCCGAATGTTTGGAGGCCCATTGTGTATTGTGTACGAAGAATTTTTGAATGAAATTTAGAGTAGTTATGTATCATGGTGTTTTGTTTCCAAATTGATCTCACTTGTTTAATTTGGAGTTAGTATTTAAAAATTGTGCTTGTAGGAGTGAAGGGAGGTCTGCTACCTCCTATGAAGAGGGGCTGAGACTTTGACCATAGAAGATAGAAAGGTTTTTTGTTTGCAATGAAACTTTGAGCAAGTATAGAAAATGTTGTTAGCTTTCTATAAAGCTATCATTAATTTGATTTGAAGTTTTAATGAATGAGTTGTGAGTGGTGAAGTGAGGAGAGGTCAATTGCCTTTTTTTTCTCAAGGCTGAAACTTTGGATGGCTATAGTAGATGAATAGAGTGTTAGAATGAGTTGAAATTTGAAGGGGAATCAGGAAATTGTGTTAGCTTTCCAAAAAGTTATCACGCATTCCATTTGGAGTTATAGAAGAATAGTGGCCTTCATTCAAAGTTCAGTTTTGAAATTGGAGTTCGAGTAAAGTTTTGAAGTATAGATTTGAAGTTCAAGTTGGAGAACTTGTGTGTTGTAGCTCGTCTTTCCTTGTAAACTTTGTTGTTGCGGGTGGCATGGGTGAAACCATTGCTTAACCTCTTTTGTGTTGTGGACGCAACGAAGTGGGATTGATCACCCACATGGTCGTACTTATTTGTTGTTCCCATTGGTGAGGTACGTTTGTTGATCACAGTGGGTTTGAAGTTTAGGAGCCAATCTTTCGGACGGTTTTAGCTTGTGGTCTAGCCATCCCGTTTTACTTGTTCGAGGCTTGTGGTTTCTTATCACCTACCTAAACCTTGACCCTTTAGAACTACCAACGGAATAGGCCAACGGGAAGCAGTTAGAAGACTTGAAGATTTGAAGACAAAAAGACTAGAAGATTTGTAGATTTAAAAACGTTCTCAAACAACTTTCTTAAATTGCACCTAGAATCTTCGTGATTTCCTAAGGCAAACCGCTCTCAACATGACAATGTCAATGACTATGGATAAATTTTTGAAAATTACTATGATCAATGGTAAAATGTTGACCATTTGTGAAAAATTGAAGAAAAAGGCAACCACGTGGTATATTTTGCAAAAAGTAAAGAAAAATGGATGGATGTGCATTATGCTACTATGGATGAAAAGAGTTGGTCTTTATACAAGTGAGGTGGTGAAAAGTGAAACAATCTATATGGGACATGAAAAAGAAATTTGTGTTCAATATAAAATGTCTGTGATGTTTTTTCTAATGTCTAAAACATATAGATGTTTAAAACAACATCTACATGTCTAAAATGATGTCAAGATGAACAACAACAAAATTTCTATATTTAGTTATTTTATATCTTTTGTCTCATCATGAATGAACTATAGGTATAAATATGACTATATGACCTCTCTTCCCTTTACTTTTACTAATTTGTAATGAAAGAATTCTTTCATTTCACCATCAAAAATTCAAGAAAATGGTAGATGGTGAGTTTTCTTTAATTCTTGTTGAATTCAATATTTTTATTATTATTTTTTATTTTTTAATTTAATTTTAATTAATTAATTTTTACTGATATTTTCTTGAGGGTATGGTATGCACTAATTGATGTCTCAAAGACATCTAATTTGACATCTCAAAAAACAACATTAAAATTTTCAAAAACTATACTGACATCAAGTGCCACGTCAAGAGCCACGTCACTTTTTTGTTGGGTCTATGTCATCCTCCACATCATGGATGCAAAAATTGCTCCCGTAGCACTTCCCGCTCAAATATACCCTCCATGTGGCATACTATTAGGTGCTTCCAAAATCCTATTGTATGTGATGTTTTCCAAAAACAAGCTATGATTTTGCACGTTTTTTTGAAAATAAGGAACGTTTTTTGCCACATTGAATTAAACGGATTTTTGTTCATATTGACTCAAACATAGTCCTTGTCAAACTAAACATCACTTCCTATTTTTTTAAATGTAAAAAAATGTCAGTTTCTTATATTGCAATGGCTACTAAGTCTTAGTGAGATGAGTGCTTGGACAAAATAAATTCAAAGGTCATTAGTTGGAATAGCACTCTTGTCCAATGACGTGTTCAAACCTAGGGTTAGTCTACTTTTTCAACCAATCAAAGTAGCCAACTTAGCAGACAAGATGGAGAAGTTTTGAGGCTTGCCCAAGGTGTCTCTAAACTTCTCAATTAGAGGAGTGCTTTTGCATTGTTGCAATGCTCTTCTACAATGTCCTTTTGCAACATCAAAACTCCATATTTATGGTGAGTTTTTTCTACGTTTCAAGTCTTTCTATACCCTAGTGCTCTCTTGTAGGTGGTGCAGGTGAATGTTGTAAGTGATAGAAATGGAATCCTTTTGTCAATTTCAAAACATTAATGTGGATGAATTTATTCAATTTCTTTCTCCATTTCTACAATACTCTCATATTCATAGTAGCATTATTCATGTTGAAGGGCAAAGTGGTGGTTAGAAGTTGGTGTGCGAAATGGTGGTGTTGAAGTTGGAGGTCAAAATTGTGTTCATATTCATGTTTATCTTAGATGACAGAGTAGTGGTGAACAATGCATTTTACAACTCACCTAGAAGAAGCAAAGTAACAATTCCAAAAGTCATTAACATCTAAGGAGAAATAAAACACATAGAAGATAGAAGGGCAACTAAGGTTGTTATATTAGATATACTGCCAACCTACTTGTCTGTCTGTCCAATTCACACATCCGGTAGAGGTGCCATTGTTCAATGTAGTCAACACACAATTGACTTTCTGTAAAGGTAAAAAACCAAAGTGGACTTACCTTATTTATGGTGTTCTACTTGTGAATACTAGCGCAGAAACAGGGTGCAATACAAATACAAGGTGGGGGGTTGTAGATTCCTATGAGAACGCAAATGCAAGTTGAAGTGGAGTTTGGGTGTGGATGCAAGTCTAAACGAGGTGTAGATGCCTGGACAAGTTGTAAGTGCTTATTTACCCACCCTTGATAAATCAACGTGCACAACCTGATTTTAGTACTCACGGTTAATTCCTGTGGGTGTCTAACGTCGGTTCATTGTGCCTTCTAAACAATGAATCTTTCCCTAATGTTACACTACTCTTTTATTTTGAAATTAACCAACGAAACCTAGCCAAATTAGAAGTGTATATTTTTTACTAACTTGTTTTTTTAGGCCACAGTGTTTTTTAGTTAATTGAAAGATAGTCTAAATTTAGACATCCTAAATGATAGAACGCCTCATTTCATTTCTAAAAACATAAAATTCACCCTATTCCGACTTTCCTAGCAAAAGTTATGGACGGATGAAGTTTAGCCTTTAAGAGGCTCTAAAAACTTCATCCAAGGTTTTATCTGTCTTCCCTATTCTAATTTACTTTAAAATTTTACTCCTATTTTTAAGTTACTATGTTCTAATTAAATTCCAAGTTTTGACCTAAATGGATGATTTTTGGTACAAGTCATCCGAATTCTAACCTAAACTTCATCCATCTATATCTTCCTCAATTTAACTCTAGTTCTTAAGTGTGATATGGTTTCAAAAACCTCTAACTATGATCTAGAGCTTTGCCTACCTTATTCTTGTAAAAAACCTATTTTAAATACTCTGAATTAGTTTTGTAATTTGGATCTATTTTTAATTTTTTAATTTTAATAATTGAAAAGTACAAGTTGTAGCTAGTAACTCACCTCGGAATTGGCATCATTGTCAAAGTAGTTGTATACTCCTTCAAACTTCCTATTGTTTGCCATCCTTCAAGATTGATTGATATTTTTTGCCCACGACTAAAGAAGTTGAAAAATACCATTTCAACTTCGAAAGCTTTCAAGTTCCCATCTCTTTCATTTATCTCTTCTTTTCTTTCCCACTATTCCTCTCAATTATTTTAGTGCCAAGGGTTGACTTTGAAACACTAAATAATTGCACCAACTTCTAAATAATAATTGACTCTTGATATTTATAAGTCAATTATTATTCTATCTAACTTTTTGATGGTTTTAATTGGGTTTACAAGATTTCTACCTAATCCTATCTTCTTCCAAACGACTCTTCAAGTTCTCACTTGTCTTATTGTATTTTTGAGTTGCGGTTTGAATCCTAACTATGGAATTTTGAGTGTCTTTCTACTTCTCTTCCTACTTCTAACTTATGTCTTTTGATGTATTTTAAGCTAAATTGTAGTCTAACTCTTTTCCCCTAATTTCTTTTGCACTTATTTACTCTACTCTAATCTATTTTGTAGATTTTTTATGCACCTCTTCTAATCTATGTTTTGATTCTTTTTTATTTCCTAGCCTTTTTTCTCAAAAGATAGTTTTTGTTAAAAACCAGAACCGACAGCCAGAGCAAAAACCCAAAACCAAGTCCGGAATGGCTTCAAGGAAGTGGACAGGCAACGGACAAGCAACAATATACCCCCGGAAGGCTTGCCATGTGGCAGCCTTTGATTCGTTGGTACCCCCTACTCGTTGCTCATGTAGCAATGCCGATTTAGCACCTTCAGATTCATTAGGGCCCCTTGCTCGTTGCCTGCGTGGTGACATTGATGTGGCAGCTTTGGATTTGTTGGGACCCTTGCTTTGTATTTGCCCCCCTTCACTGTCCGTCCTTGCTAGTTTCTTGACTAGTTCAGATCTTTTTGCCTTTTTCGGATCGATTCTTTTCTCTTGGGATTTTTGGACTATTGGAATCTAATTTTTGGCAACTTAAAACACCAAATGAAAAGGATTATTGGTGCTACCTCTTCAAACACTTGTCAAAGACACAATATGGAGACAAAGTCTAATTTTGACAGAAAAAACAACTACTTTGTAATTTGGTTTACTACTTTTAGAGGCTAAACTTGATATTTCAAGATAGTGTTTTAGACACTAAACTTGATGGAAATATCCTAAGACTTTTGACAAATCTATAACTTACACTACAACAAAAGCAATGTTTTATGACTGCAAAACATGACTGCAGTGAGTCGTAAAATCAAAAAAATGACTCACGCAGAAATCACTATAGATGACTCGGAATATGATTGACTTCAGTAGTTTAGAAGCAATCGCTTCAAACATCAGTCATATGGGTTGAAGGGTATAAATAGCCATATTTTGCCAACATGGCGTATATGTTGACTATCCTTAGGGGCTTGACTTTTTTTTGAGCTACCCAGGCATGGCATGTGACACTGTTTAGTCATATTTTTGGCCGACGTGGAATATGACTATGGTGAGTCATATTTTGGTTGATATGGAATACAGTATGACTACGATGAGTCATATTTTGGTTGATGTGGAATATAACTGCAATGAGTCATATTTTTTGTTGATATAGAATATGACTGTGATAAGTCATTTCTTTTGTTGATGTGAATTGTGGAATATCACTCTTGTGAATCATATTTTTTGCTATGTGGAAAATAACTCTTATGAGTCATATTTTTGAATGATGTGGAATATGAATATGACTCTAATGAATCATATTCTTTGCTAATGTGAAATATGACCTTTGTAAGTCATATTTTTAATTGATATGGTAGTTAATGTGAATGTCATTAGTAATTTTATGACTGATTGTAGTCATATTTTAATATATATAAGGTTACATTTTGATACACATAAGTATGAGCATTATATGACTATAATTAATCATATTTTGGCCAATATATATTATGAAATGTAACTCAAGTAAGTAATATTTTGGATAATTGAGAGTCATATTTTTAAAATTTGTGTGTAGTTTGTGATTAGGGTGATTGAAATCCAAAATAGCTTTAATTATAAACTACAAGTACATTTTTCATGCATTTTAAATGAACATGACACATTGCAATTATATATCAAGATCATTTAACAATTGAAAAAAACCCTTCATGTAGTTAAAAACACATACACATGATTTTAAAGATATACATGAGACAATCATATTGGAGAGGGAGAATGCAAAAAAGAATGCAACTCTCTTCATTGACATTTATTAGCCAACAATATAAAACATATATATCACAATAATTCATTCACAAAATTCAATAGGGCCTATATTCCTTACAATAATGTGAAGATGGTTCTATTAGGTTGCAAGTAGCCTCCAACAACTTTGTTTCAACTTTTAGTACCTGCATATACAATTAAAGAAATGAGAGATCAATTTTTAGTAAATGAACAACAAAGTTCAACCTTCTAAAGTTTACAACAACACAAAATATGTAACACAAGTTTAGAATAGGAGGAATAAAAATGGTGATGAAGGAAAAGAAAAAAAAATGGCAAGTGCTAAAAAATAACAACAAGAAAGAGTTAAAATGCAACAAAAAATAACAACTAAGAGGCAATAAGAAATAAGTGTTAAGAGACAACAAAGAAAACAAGAAGTAAGAACTAAAAAGCAATAAGAGAAAACAAAAAGCAAGAACTAAGAAGAAGAAAGAGTTAAAATGCAAGAAAAAGAAACAAGATTCATAAATTAAAAAGTAACAACTAAGAAGAAGAAAGAATTAAAATGCAAGAAGAAAAAACAAGATTCATTAACTAAAAAGCAACAAGAAGCAAGAAATAAGATGCAACAAGAACTAAAATGCAACAAAAACCAACAACTAAGAAGCAAAAAACAACAAGTAACAACTAAGAAGCAACAATTAAGAAGTAACAACAAGTAAAAGCTAAGAGACAACAAAGGCAAGGAAGAAGAGCCAAGAAAAGTGGCGGTTAGGGTTTCAAAACCCTAAAAAAGTGGTAGCTAGAGTTTCAAAACCCTAAAAAAATGACGGCTAAAATTTCAAAACTCTAAAAAAGTGGTGATTAGGTATGAAAATCCAAAAAAAAATTGGCTAGGACTTCAGAATTTTAAACAATGACTTGTTCATATTTTTTTTGATTGCCCATATTTTTCTTGGGCTATCTAAAAATTAAAAATGTCACTCCTATAGAAATATGACTCAACATTCTCCAAACATGTTCCCTACATTCTCTATGAAATATTTTGGTGTTCCTAATGGGCGTATAGTATACGCTTGTGATGTACAAGGCCCGAAAATGAGTAGCAGTCATATTTTGCAATCATATTTCTCCCCAAGGTGTTGGCATCCAAGAATATTACTGTGAGCAATCACCAGTCATCTCTAGTCATATTTTTGCAGTCATGAAACATTGTTTTTGTTGTAGTGTTAGAGCCAAAGCTTCGCCATGGTTTTGGGAATTCTTAAAATTCTACTAAATTCAAAAGGACCAAAATCAAAGCTTTGCCGGATTTTATAAAACTACTAAATTTCTATCAATACCCAAAGGTAAAGTTTTGTCGTACGATTATAAATACTATAAAATTCTCCCAACTCCTAAACAATTGAAGCCAAAGCTTTGCCGTATTTTGACAAATACATGAAAAGCTAAACAATCTCCCACTACACAAAGACAAAGTTTCATCGTATTTTGCAAAAGTACAAAAATATGGAACACTTTCAACAAAGTTACACACACAAGGACATGTTAGAGTAGGGATGTTAATACAAAACACTTGTTAGTACAAAAAGAAACCACTATAACAAGTTAGTACAAATACACAAACTCTATGGGATTTCACAATTAAGTAATCTCTCACTTGGAGGGTTAGAACTTTACAACTATAAACTAGAGGTCCCCAAAAGCGGTATTGTTAGTCGTATGGGAAGAAAACTCGCTAGGATTAGTAGAATATTAGTACAAAACACCAAAAAAACTTCAACAAAAACTCTAAAACTTCAACAAAACTCCAACCAAAGTTTCAAAAATTCAAGAAAGACAAAAAAGTAGTTAGCCAAACTTAAAGGGACCCCAAATCCTTCAAGAAAGCTTGAACAACAACAACAACAACAACAACAACAACAACAACAACAACAACAACAACAACAACAACAACAACAACAACAACAACAACAACAACAACAACAACAACAACAACAACAACAACAACAACAACAACAACAACAACAACAACAACAACAACAACAACAACAACAACAACAACAACAACAACAACAACAACAACAACAACAACAACAACAACAACAACAACAACAACAACAACAACAACAACAACAACAACAACAACAACAACAACAACAACAACAACAACAACAACAACAACAACAACAACAACAACAACAACAACAACAACAACAACAACAACAACAACAACAACAACAACAACAACAACAACAACAACAACAACAACAACAACAACAACAACAACAACAACAACAACAACAACAACAACAACAACAACAACAACAACAACAACAACAACAACAACAACAACAACAACAACAACAACAACAACAACAACAACAACAACAACAACAACAACAACAACAACAACAACAACAACAACAACAACAACAACAACAACAACAACAACAACAACAACAACAACAACAACAACAACAACAACAACAACAACAACAACAACAACAACAACAACAACAACAACAACAACAACAACAACAACAACAACAACAACAACAACAACAACAACAACAACAACAACAACAACAACAACAACAACAACAACAACAACAACAACAACAACAACAACAACAACAACAACAACAACAACAACAACAACAACAACAACAACAACAACAACAACAACAACAACAACAACAACAACAACAACAACAACAACAACAACAACAACAACAACAACAACAACAACAACAACAACAACAACAACAACAACAACAACAACAACAACAACAACAACAACAACAACAACAACAACAACAACAACAACAACAACAACAACAACAACAACAACAACAACAACAACAACAACAACAACAACAACAACAACAACAACAACAACAACAACAACAACAACAACAACAACAACAACAACAACAACAACAACAACAACAACAACAACAACAACAACAACAACAACAACAACAACAACAACAACAACAACAACAACAACAACAACAACAACAACAACAACAACAACAACAACAACAACAACAACAACAACAACAACAACAACAACAACAACAACAACAACAACAACAACAACAACAACAACAACAACAACAACAACAACAACAACAACAACAACAACAACAACAACAACAACAACAACAACAACAACAACAACAACAACAACAACAACAACAACAACAACAACAACAACAACAACAACAACAACAACAACAACAACAACAACAACAACAACAACAACAACAACAATGCTTCAAAAACACAAGAATTTGGCAATGCGGCCTAAGTGGCCAAAATTCAACTAAATGGACTTAAATGAAAACAAGACAGTTCAAAATGAACCTAAGGGGTGATTTGAGAGAGAAATAATAGACCTTATATACTTTTCCAAAGGCCTCACTCCCCCCAATTCTTACAAGGTAATCTTATCACCTAAGATTTTCATCCTAAATTTCAAGTTTTGACTTTCTATACTGATCCAAAACTTTGACTTTTGGAGAAAGACTTCAAATCCAAACGGATTGTGCCATTGGCTTCAGAAGGCCATTTTAATTTAGAATAACCCTCCTCCCTTTTTTCCTACATCAAAACCACAAAGATTTCTAGTGCTAATTAAATGACTATAAATAGATAAAAATCTAACTTTTGAAAATCAACTTTTCTATGAAAAGTAACTAGCCTAGGCTCTTTAATAGGTATAAGGAAATAAGAAAAGACCCCACTTTGACATCAATCCAATTCCATATGCTCTCGATACACCGATCAACTCCACGTTTAATCTTCAATTTTGCCAATCTTGAAGGATCTTGTCAGTTTTGAATCTTCTGACTATCATAATGCCACAAAACTTGTTGGAGCTCATTATTAAAATAAAAAAAACTATACTCATTTTTAGTGATATTTTACCGTGGACAGGATAATTTCTAGAAATTTTCCGTCATGACTTTCAACCGTTGACCGCTCGGAAAAAGATCTTTTGGAGATCGGAAAAAGATCTTTTTGGAGATCAAAAAAATCGAGAATTTTCATGGAACCTCTCATGGAATTCCACTAGAGATGTGCAAACTCATATTTTTACTTTGCACATTTAAAGGAGAATCAAATCCCGCTATCTTCCTTAGCTTCTGGTAATCAGGGAATCTTTCCAATGGAAGGGAATCTTGGCAAACCAATTGCGCCGTTGGACTCCTAGCATGATTCCCATTTCAAATCACCATACTTAAGTTATAGATTCCCTTCTCTGGTTCGTCTTGAGTTTTTTTCATCTACAGACTAATAATTGGGGTTTCTACTATTTCATTGATGGAATGGGGATACTGAAGCTTTTCTTTGGAAATCTAAACTAGAATTCTCACATATTTTCCTCAAACCAATTTAGCTAGGATTTGTCACAGAAAGGCAAGTTTAGACAAGTAGGACAATTTTTACTAAACACGCTTATTATATATAATTTTTGGATTCCTACCCTATCTACATGGGAGATTTGGTTATAATTAAAGAAAAATGCTCTATTTAGGACCAAATACTATATTGGTATGTGACATTTCTATTTGGGTTATTCACTCTTTGGGGGGATTATTGTATATAAAACTATACTCAAAAATAATAAAATCTAAAAAAACAATTTACGAGTCCCGAGTGACTAAATGGGCACTTACACAAGCACAAACACAAGTTGAGTGGGATACAAATATTGGAACTAATTATTCCCTTTGAAAGGAAAGTACTAGGAAGGCACTCATTTAAATCCTTTGAAGTGCTATATTGCTACAATGCTACATCTATACATCTTATAGGATGCCCAACAACCTTCATATTTTGTTCATGCATTATTTCATTCAAATTTGGCAATTTCACATCCATTTATACAATCATACAATACACATGTGTTTACTTTTTTAATCTCATATTTGCATTATATGTTGGGTGTGATTCTAATTGTATCATTTAAGAATTTGGACATGAATACTTCATCTTGTACATCATCTTGTATATCTTCTTGTTCATTGTACCAAAAGAAATAAAAACAATAATTGTATAGAATCTTATTTTAGAATCTATAATTTTATATATGGTATGGTGTTTAGCAAATGCCAAGTAAACATTATTCTCTTTGACAATGACAATTGAAGATCCCTTGCCTTCAAAATGACTACCATATGCTAAATTTTCAAAAGTGAAAACAAGAAATTACTATTTACAAAAAGCAGAGGGAGATCAATGTCTATAAAAAACTACGTGCGTTAAGATTTTTGATCCCTTATTTTATGTTCTAAAATTTAAATTAAAAAAAAATGTGAAGAGATTCCTCTACTTTGAAAGATTATGTTGTGAATTATTGATATTTTTATTTGTTGATTATAATTAGTTACAAATTTTTGAAGTAAAAAAATACATTATGAAGCTGAAACAAATTTTTATATCCCTATTTTGTTTCAGAAAAAATTGTCTAAAAAATGAAAAAAAAATTGATAAAAATATCTCTCTATTCAAAGTTCATTTTCCCTGAATAATGATGCAATGGTCATCTAAATGTGTTCTCTATAAATATTTGAGTTGAAAAACATGCCATTTTAGTTTATTTTTCAACCTATTCTAGAAATTATTTCATATGTTATTTGAGTTGGTAATTTTTGGCACCATAAATATTTAGTCAATATTAAACAAAGTTCAAAACTATAGATTGAAATTGTAGTTTATTGAAAAATATATAGAAATCCAAAAAATCACTTGAACTCATGTGATTTCTTATAAATATACTAAGTGATCCCCCTGAGACAATGCATATTCAAATTAGTATCTTTTTTAGTATATAAAGAACATCCATAATAGATGCCCTTTCTTGCATATTTTTTTTGGAGGCTTTTCAATTTAAACTATAGGTTTACAAACTATTTTGTTTTTTCTGGGAAAAGAACTTGAATTCCATTCTTCATTCCAAATCCCTTCCACTATCCATATGCATAAATAGCCTTAGAATATGGATGCTTTTATTGCATGACCTTGTGAAAGTGAGTTTTGGAGCCTTTGTCTTCGTATACATAGAACAATTTCGGAGCAACGAACTTTTAGATGTCTTTCACCTTCTAAAGCTCATGTTGGATTTGATAATGTACTTTGATGGCTCCTTTTCCAAGACTTGGATGTAAAGTATTCCATCACAAATCCCTGGGTATATTGTGTTTATTTTTAGGATCAAAATAAAGCAAAATATTAAATGTGGACATGTCAATGTGCATATAATTTGCCTTGTGGCATTATTTTTCTCATGATAATAAGCAATGATAGTTCCAAGTTCAAGCGTTTTTTGTAGTAAATGGTAGCCATTTCCAATTTCTCCTTTGTCAATCTAGTACTAGTTTCATTCACAATGTCATCCATGCCAACTATTAATTTGCTCGTATCGTCATTATATTTGTATAACTAAGAAATTAAAAATCCCCCATTCCATCAAAGGGAATAGATTTCTATTGTTTTTGGATGTAGTTCAAACATAAGTCCAATGATGCATGGATGCTTGATTGAAGTACCAAACATCCCATATCCTCAACCATTATTTTTCAACGCTTTTTTGTCTTCTATCTTTAAACTCTTCCCTTCAAACTCCATAAAGCTCAAGATGATTGACAATTTAGTTATTCATACCTTCCTCACAATTCCATATGAGCCTTCTATTTATTGTCCTAACATTGGTATCACTTTCACTGAACTTAGAATCCAATGTATTAATTTGCTATCATATAGAGAGAGTCTTGCCTTGAGAAATCACAGAGATTCTAGTTGCAACAGGAAATTTTTTGCTAGAAATTCAATTGAATCTTCAAGTCTTTGAATCTTCAAACTATTTCCCATTGGCCTATCCTATTGGTGGTTCTAAATAGGTTTAATGATTAAGGTAGGTGATAAAAAACCACAAGCCTTGAACGGATAAAATGGGATGATCAAACCACAAGTTGAATTGTCCGAGGAATTGGCTCCTAAATTTCAAACCCACGGTGATTAGCAAACATGTTTTTATAAATGGGAATAACAAAATAAGTATGACTATGTAGGTGATCAATCCCACTTTGTCATCTCCATAATACAAAAAGAGGTTAAGCAATGATTTCACCCATGCCACTTACAACAACAAAGTTTACAAAGAAAGACAAGCCACAACACACAAGTCTTCAAAGTCTTTTAAACTCTAAACTCTAAACTCTAATTTCTACTTTATTGTCAAATTTTGATCTAGTGTTGTTGCTTCATTTAGAGTCCAAATGAGTCAATAGCTTTTTCAAAACTAGTACAATTTTCTACTTCCCCTCCAAATTTCAACTCATTTTAATACTTTATCTAATTTCTATGGCCATCCAAAGTTTTAGTCTTAAGAAAAGAGGGCAACAAACCTTTCCTCACTTCACCACTTACAACTCATTTATACAAACTCCAAATTGAATGAGTGATATCTTCATAGGAAGCCAACATAGTTTCTTACACTCTCACTAAATTTCATTGCAAATAAAAGACCTTTCTATTATTTATGGTCAGTCAAAATCTCAAAATTTTTACATAGAAGACAACAGATCTTCCTCCATTCAAACTAGTACAACTTTTGATTGACAATTCCAAATCAAGAAAGTGAAAGCAATTTAGAAACATCACACCATGATACATAACTCCTCCAATTTTCATTTCAAAATTCTTCAAATACAACACACTATGGCCTCTCAAACATTCGGGCCTTAGAAGCAATAACAATAAAGATGATGAATAGTGCTCCATTTTTCCTCTACCTTATTTTCCACCTACAAAACACAAATCAAGTAGATTTCAGCCCACACCTTGACTATGTGGCTCTTCAAACATTCATTAGTCATGAAATTTGACTCTAAAATCAATCTCATGTCCCTAACTAGAAGATAAATCACTCCAAAGTTACTAGAGGGCAAACTATTTGAATATTTTCCCCATATAACTATATACATACAAAATTAATTTAAAAAACCACTCCAAGTATAAAATAAAGAACTAAGAAATTAACATATGTCTAATAGAGATTAAAAAATAGAGGTTCAATCGAAATATCATTATATTTGCAAGAACTTGAAGATGCGTTTGACATTAGCAACGACATAATCTACATGATCTACCTTAGTTAAAAGATTAACTGGTTCTTCTAACCATTGTTGGTGACCACACCTCCCCTCAATAGGCCTAACTATGCAATAATATTGATTGTCGTTTAATCTTTCAAAATATCCTTCAAATGTTACTTCACGATTGTCGGGTTCAATGCATCCAACGGTCCAACCTGCAACAAGATTATTAATGCTTGAGCGTCATGTTGAAAATTTTTGTGCCATTGTTGCTGCACGCAAGGTTGTTTCACTGGTTGAGATAGCCCAACTTCATTTTGTAATCACCCATGCAACAATGAAAGACTTAGCGGCAGTTGAGGTTGATCTGGCAATTGCGACAAAGAAAATTCAAATTCATGCTCCAGTTGAGATTCTTCATCTTGAGACTAAAAAAAGCTCTCCAATTCGACATAGTATAATCTAAATAAAAAACAAAAACAAAAAATAACATTAAAATGATGAAGTTTTCAAATGAACCCTTCTCTTTATAATTGTCTGTCATGGCAATGAGAAGGCGTCACCTTGAAGCTACTTCAAATGACGTCATTCTCTTTACTATTTTATAAATATCAAAATTCATTTATATAATGTAAAAATACATATTTTTACATAACACCTGCATTTATAACACAACACTACTTGTGCATTAATCCAAAATCTTGTTCTCAATCATATCTATCGATAATGATTTTTTATTGTAGGCCCTAGAGTATACCTGACACCATGTTTGAACCATTTGTAATTTTGAAACTACCTTTTTCTATTCTTCATTCAAGTTATTGCCACAAAGATGTTTTTTTTATTTGGTAACTAGAGGTTGCCACAATATTTGTGGTCAATCCAATCACTGTTTTATTGAACTAATCTAAGTGTAATAAAAAATCTGAATAATTATTCAATTTTTCAAATACTTCCAATTCTAACCCATGCAAGTTCTTCCCCTAACTGTGAAGTTAACTCGGTAACCCCCCAGGTAACCCTCTTCATTATGTTTCAAATACTCATTTTGCAACATTTCCAAACTTCACTACTTGTAGAATTTCAACCCTATTCATTTTCATTTAACTAAGTACTTTATCTAGGGTTATTATGGATTTTGCTTCTTTTGCTTCTTCTAGCTTGATGACAAAGAATTTTATGAATATGAGGCCATTGATGTTTATGTTGGTACAAGTCCTTCATCATTAGGCCTATTCAAATCCATATACATCGAATGTTTCCTAGACAAATCACTCCCTTGAGTCCATTTTGTAACCATGTTTGAAATGAACTCATCATGTGTGGTCACCTTTCAATCCCTTCAAGTGTTCTTTAAAAAACACCCTTATAAAAACAATATGCTTTTAGGGCCAAAATTGAACTTCTACCAAACTCACACTTTAAGAAAATAAGGTTTTTTAAGATGTTTGAAAAAATGTGAGAGCACGTTTAGTTTAACATGCCAAATGTCAACTACAATGTCTCCTAAAATTTGCTATAAAAAAAAGTGCCAAAAGCACAACATATAAGATTTTAGGTCATTTTTTTATAATGTTGTAGAAAATATGAGCTTTGAAGCTCTCCCAAATGCGCCATGTGTCAAATAAGTCACCACTATATAAGCACGATATGGGCGGACATGTCACATGGGATATTTTTCATCCATTTGATGAGTGACGTGGTTATGACTTGGACCATGCTGATTTTTGATGTGGTAGTTGTTTTTGATGACATGGTAATTGGTTTTGATTTGGGGTTTTGGAGATGTCAATTTAGACATCTCTCAAGACATCAAGTGGTGCATATCCTACCCATAAGGCAAGATCAACAAAAAATAATGTTTTAAAATAAATTAAAAAAATAAAATAAACAAGTAAAATTGCTGAATTCAACAAGAACTAAAGATAAATTACCATCTACTATCAAGAGAATTTTTTATGGCAAAATGAAGGAATTTCTTCATTGAAAACTAGTGAGAATGAAGGGTAGAAAAGTCATGTTTATATCTATTTTCAATTCACAATGAGACAAAAAGGTATGGTATAACTAAAATATGGAAACTTCACCATTGTACAATGGGGTATCAATCAAAATGGTGTTTTTGAATTCGCAGTGAAAGAAATTTCAATGGTGCCAACTTTGATAGCCTTCCGAGAGCTAAAAAACTGGTATTTCATCATGAAATTTTTGTCACATCACCCTTATATTAATAATAAGTTTACCAAATTTCAAGGCCAAAAAATTTACCTAAAAAAAGATATTCAAAATCTACCAATATGTGTAGCTATGAAAAAAAATTCACTACTACCAACTTTGATAGCCTTCCAAGGATTGAAAAAAAAACTTTTGCCATGA
Organism: Climacium dendroides; assembly: GCA_950106755.1. Taxonomy (NCBI): domain Eukaryota; kingdom Viridiplantae; phylum Streptophyta; class Bryopsida; order Hypnales; family Climaciaceae; genus Climacium; species Climacium dendroides. Next base: position 2,985,998 of record OX467092.1, read on the forward strand.
AATTTTTGGAATAGCAATTTCTCTATGTTAATAATATATGTTCCAAATTTCAAGGCCAAAATATCAATACAAAAAAAGATATTCACAATCTACCAACATGTGTCATTTTGAGAAACAATTGTAGAAACCATTTCACTACTACCAACTTTGACACCCTCCCAAGGGCTGAAAAATTGCTTATTTACTATCAAATTTTTGTTGCAAAATTGATTCTACATTGATATAATATGTAACAAATTTCAAAGCCAAAAAAGTCATACAAAAAAAGATATTCAAAATCTATCAACATGTGTAGTTGTGAGAAACCATTTCACTACTGCCAACTTTGATACCCTTCCAAGGTCTAAAATTTTATTATTTACCATGACATTTTTACACAAGATCTTTTCTATGTTTATAACATTTTTTCCAAATTTGAAGGTCAAAAAATTTATACAAAAAATGATATCCACAATCTACCAATGTGTATAGTTGTGGGAAACAATCACTAGTAGAAAATGCAGGAATTTCAACAGAATTTTGTTGTTTCGGTTGCATTGTTTTGGTCATTGATCAATGGATTTTTGTTGAAATTAATAGATTTTTGTTAATTTCAACAAAAATTTGTTGTTCAGTGATCGAAACAACAGAATTCTATTGAAATTCCTACGTTTTCTAATTTCTACTAGTGAATGGAACTTTGACACCCTCCTAAGAGCTAAGAAATTATCTACTTACCATGAAACTTTTGGCACAAGATGTCCTTCATATTAATAACATGTGTACCAAATTTCAAGGTCAAAAATTTTATACAAAAGAAAATATCCACAATCTACCAACATGTATGTCTAAGGGGAAGTTTACACAACCCACATGAGGCGAAGATTTTGGACCCCTTACTTCATAAAATTTAATTCAAAGAAATTTTTTTAAAATTTGAATAGTTTTTTCTACTTTGAACTTTTGTATTTTGAATTATTGATATTTTTAAATTGATAATAATTAGTTATAAATTTTTGAAAAAAAAAGATACACTGTAGAGTTGAAAATAACTTTGGACCCCTTACTTCATAAAAATTATCTAAAAAATGAACAAAAAAATCCTAAAAATAACTCTCTATTGAAAGTTTATTTTTCTTGAATATTGATGCAATGGTCATCCAAATGTATTCTCTATAAATGTTTGGGTTGAAAAACATGCCATTTCAGTTCATTTTTCAACCTATTACAATAGTCATTTTAAATGTCATTTGAGTTGGGAATTTTTGGCAATAGAAATCTATAGTCATTATTAATCAAAGTTCGAAATTATAGGTTGAAATTATAGTATATTCCAAAGTAAATAGGGGGTCAAAAAATCATTTCACCGCATGTGGTACACAAAATCCCCATAGTGTGACCTCCCGCCGTGTATGTCCTTTATTTGCCACAATCACTACTTATAATTTAAAGGGCATAGAATGACATAATTGAAGAAGCTTTGTACCACTAATTAACCTCCACTCTCTTTCAATAACTACCTTCAAGTCATGTAAATTTTTAGGGCATATTGAACCATATTGCATAACATCTTTCAAAATCTTCTAAAGGTTTTCAATTGAATTGAGACCAGGAGAGTTTGCAGGCTAATCAAGCTTCTCTAAAAGGCATGTTTGTCTCCATTCTTTACATAGTTTGTTACAATGAATGAATGCGCCATCTTCCATAAGCAATCCTTGTGGCACTCTACTCATGAAATGAAGCAACTCGCCTTTGTAGACCACTTCAACAAAATCCTTAGTAGAGCGTTGATCTTTAGACATAAAAACAAGTTGTAACTTTTGCCCTCTAGTAAATGCGCCCCAAATCATTAAAGAAGTTTTCCCACTCTTAAAAGTTGAAACTATACAACTTGATGAATAGTGCTCATATGCATTTCTCCAAACATAAACTTGTCTAGAATTTTTTCCAACTTCAAAGATAGACTCATTTGTCCAAACAAGTCACTTCCATACTTCTATACTCCACCCACAATACTTCTGAACAAAAGTCAGTCGCTGAGACATGTGACGAGGTGTGAAGAAAGATTTTTTGACTACTTTTCTATTAAAAATGCCACTCCCATGTAAGGCCCTTTGAATAGTACTTCTAGACACTTGAGTAGGACCAAGAGTAGGACATATACTAGTAATATATAAGAGCATCAAGCGACAATGAGTTTTTGAGACACATATAATAGTATAAACATCTTTATTACTAAGCTTCTTAGTATGACTTCGACCACAAGGTTTGCGCTTGTAGATTCCATCCTTCAAAATTTCTTTACCAACCTTTGAACTGTTCTAACAAAGACTCCAATAGTAGCTGCAATGTCAACTTTTGTCTTCCCTACCTCACTCAAACCTACAATGTGAGCACTAGTTTCCTCTAAAATAGCCATCATCTACAAGTTTCAGAATCCTAATTGAATTCAAAAAATTTAGTAACCAACCTCATGCACTTATCACTCAAACCTTAGTCAATGATCACCCATCATCCATGATTCAACCCTCATTCACTCACCACATAGCCTCACTCACTTAGTCACCACATAACCTCACTCACTCAATCATCACATAGCCTCACCCACTTAGTTATCACATAGCCTTGACTCACTTAGTTATCACGTCCTTCATGCACTTAGTCATCATTTAGGCTACTCATGTTCACAAATCTTCAATCCTCTATTTAAAAAAAATAATCACCTATCACTTGCCTCTCATATCATCACACATCCCACCTCCTATACGCTCAATTCTAAATGCAAGCATTCATATTGAGAGGAAAAAGCTTCTTCATGCATGTATGGTGTTCAAATTTTAAACAAGTGCATTCTTTGAAATGTGACAAGTGCACACATCTAAATTTGAATATCTTTGATTTTGTTGAGAAGCATTTATATTTAGAGATTGTGTCACTTAGATAATCTTAGTCCGGAAGTATGAGTATCCAAGATACTTCGACATTTTCAATATGTCCTTAAAATGTTTCTCACAACTACACACATTGGTACATTATAGATATCTTTTTTTGTATAAATTTTTTACCTTGAAATTTGGCACACATGTTATTAATATGAAGGACATCTTGTACCAAAAGTTTCATGGTAAATAGATAGTTTCTCAGCCCTTGGGAGGGTGCCAAAGTTGGTAGTAGTGACATGGTTTCACCCATTGTTTCCCACAACTATACACATTGGTGGTAAATTGTGGATATCTTTTTTGTATAAATCTTTTAACCTTAAAATTTGGCAAACATTTTATCAACATTGAAAAGGTCTTGTGTCAAAATTCTCATGGTAAATAAAAAAAAATTCAGACCTTGGAAGGGTGTCAAAGTTGGCAATAGTGAAATGGTTTCTTATAGCTATACATGTTGGTAGATTTTGAATATCTTTTTCTGTATGACTTTTTTGGCCTCAAAATTTGTTACTTATGTTATTAACTCCTAAACATCTAGAGTCTTATCTGAAATTGATGATTTGGAAAAAAAACATTATAAAGTACAATTTGGAAGAATATTTTGGAAGTGATATACAAAGAAAAGTTGTAGAATTTGAGCTTTAGATTCCATCCATACGATTCGATCCACCAATGCTATCACCAATAATTTTCTATAAATTTATTAAAAAAAAATTCAAAATTCATTCTGAATTCAATTACAAGCAAAATATTATCATTTATTAAATAAAACTTGTTGGAATGGATTTGAAATGAGGTTCTTTTTACATAATGATTTTTTGAAATTTTTGTGTTCTTTTCATCAATGACCTCATTTTTGCAAGTCTAGTATTGAATTAGAGTCAATGCAATTTGACCACTTAACACACTTCCACATTTGTAATTTTAGAAAAATATGTACTCTAGTAACACCAAATCTGTAGATTGAAATTTACTATAGATGAACTACAAATAAATTCCTATAGTTTTGAGTTCGTTCGTAGGGAGGTATAGGTGCTCTATAGGTAATTCCTATGGATTGTTTTCTAACCCAAGGTTGTGCACAATTAAAGGAATGGGGAATTCCTGCTTAAACGAATATGATAGATAGACTTATACTTGTTATAATTAAACTAAGATAGGAAGCTTATCAGTTGTATGCGGATCTATAGATTCTTGCTTCATTTGTTGGCTCCCTTGTCAGCCTCATCATTTGCCCAGAACAATATTCTATTGATCTCCTCGCTCAGCAACCAGCATCTCCAATTGATTCTTCATTTGTGTGTTCACATCGACCAATTGCTCGTTGTAGGATATATTTTCTCCGTTTTTTATGCCTCACTTATTCTCTCAATTCTATTGATTTATAATTCCAAAATCTCTCTCTTCATAGACAATTAATTTCACTACCTCTATAGATTAACAATCAGTTCAAGCCATTGAAACATTCAATAGCATCCAAATCATACATAATTGACATTCCCATGCATTCAGTCCATTGACTATTGATAATACAATAAACTCACACACAATTAAGCATGCAATCACAGCAATAACAATAGAATTTTTCATAGCCAGTTACACCCATAGTTTAACACACCACTCAGAAGGTCACATACACCATTGATAAAAACAATTAAAATCCATGTACATAGACATTCACATCCAATCACAACCATAGAAATTCCTCACAGAATTAAATCTATAGACTCAACATTCAGCACAGAAACACACACAACAATAGCAAGAATTCCAATTGCATAATCACATCCAAAAATACACACACACAATCTTCACACATTTGAACACCACGCTATATAATAGTAAATTCCACATTCTATTCCAGCATAGAATTTTACAATTGATCCTCACTCCTGTCCAACTCCACTCCGTAATATCTATCGATCCAGCACAACTAAAACCAATCACTAGCACTATAGAAAATGAACTTCACTCACTGAATATACAAACACTCGCAACTATCGATCACACTCACACTGCCGACCGCACCGCGCAAGAGCTCTGGACTCTCTTCCAGACTCTAAGAGAAGAAGCCGCGCGCAATAGTTTTCACCTGCTTCGCCTGACAACTGCTAACCGCCACTATAGTTTGCACCCCATTCATCCATTCCAATTCATCTATTGATGATAAACTATAGTAAAGCCTCTATTGATTGGTAAAAACTAAATACTAACCTCTTAAGTACAATAGGACTATGGAAAATTAAAACTTTTAGTAAAATTTACCATTGTACTCTTCCAATCTATAGATTCTATGATTGCAAAATCCAACCATTAAATAAGACAAGAACTTGATCAAGTATCACCCAAAATTAAGATGACTTTCATCCAAGCAGGAATGAGACAAAAACAAGAATCTAAATTCATTCATTGTCCAAGAAATGGACGTTGGAGCACTTCAGGGTTAACATGGAAATCATTTTGCAACAAAAATTTCATAGTAAATAAGCAATTTTACAGCCCTTGGGAAGGTGTCAAAGTTGGTAGTAGTGAAATGGTTTTTACACTACTAAAATATTCAGATTTTTTGTTGATTTGAACGTGTTGATCATCAACACTTTTCTATTGATTTAGATAGAAATCTGTTGATTTGGACAAAAATCAACATAAAAGTGTTGATGATCAACACATCCAAATCAACAAAAAATCTGAATTTTCTAGTAGTGTTACAATTGTTTCTCAAAACGACACATGTTGGTAAATTGTGAATATCTTTTTTTGTATTGATCTTTTGGCCTTGAAATTTGGATTATATGTTATTAACATATAGAACTTACTATTCCAAAAGTTTCGTGGCAAATTTTTTTTTTCAATCCTTGGAATGCTATCAAAGTTGGCAACATTGAAATTTGTTTCACAACTACACATATTGGTAGATTTTGAATATCTTTTTCTTGGCAAATCTTTTGGCCTTGAAATTTTGGTACACGTATTATCAATATAAGGGTGATGTTGTGACAAAAATTTCATGGTAAAATACCAACTTTTTAGCTCTCGAGAGGTTATCAAAGTTGGCAGCATTGAAATTTCTTTCACTGCAAATTCAAAAACACCACTTTGATTGGTATCCCATTGTACATCTTGGCATTGTTTCAAACAGCTAGACATCATTTTAAACATTTGGATGTTATTACAAACATTTTACATTGAACAAAATTTTTGCTTTACATATCCCATATGGATTGTTTCACTTCCTACCACCCCACTTATATAATACCATCTCTTTTCATCCATGATGCACATCCATCCATTTTCTTTTTTTTGCAAAGCATGCCATGTGGGGACCTTTCCCCTAAATTTTTCACATATAGTCAACATTTTACCATAGACCGTAGTAATTTTTACTAACTTATTCATAGTCAAAATGAATCTATTTGTTGACATGGCAATCTACATTTTCTTGGATGTCCCAAAAAACATCAATATGTCTTTAGTCATGTCAAAGAAATCATCAACATCAATGATAACATCAACTTGGATTTACAATAATGTACCAATGTTCTCTACAACATCCATGAAAATCTACCTTGTCATGCCAAATGTCATTTGGCATCTTCATGTCTTGTCGGACATTGTGCATTAGTGGTAAAACACAACCAAAAACATGGATTTTTTATAGTGTCACTAAACAAAGAGTGCCAAGCAAACTAGCATGTGAAGCATTGGAAAGTGAATTTAGCAAATAAGTCAAGAGGGAAGAGAGATTAAGGTAAACTAGCCTATGATAGGCAAATTGCTTGATGTGATATGAAACTAGAAGTTAGTGACAAAAGGGTTAATTTTCACTATTGTAAAAGACCTAAGAAACACCAAAGGTGGTCCCCCAATTTTTTTTGGATGACTACATCAATTTCATTTCATTTAATAAATAAAAGTTCCATAACAACCCATAAACTAGGTGATAACCATAAAAAATAATACTAATTCAGGGCAATCATGTGCCCATAATCAACATGAGCATGCTTAATACAATCCATAATGGACTCAATCTAGACTTACAAGAGAAGGAATAAAAAAATAACTTTTATGACAAGTTTACACTAGAAAGGTGTAAGTATCCTATGGTAGTCATTAATAACTTCATGACCATCTTCCAAAGCATTGATATGGCAACAAATCACCCTAATGCAGTCTAAATTCTACTTGTTAGAAAAAAATCTGCCATGGATTGATGTAAGATTCTCGTGGGAGGGTTTCTAGGTGACTGTATTAAACAATTTGCCTATCATGAGTTGGTTTACCTTATATACTTCCCGCCCCAAACTCTACTTGCGCCTCTTGTCTATGTTCTTACCCCTTCCACCTATCCAATGGCATTTTGACCCTTTCCAACTGCGTTTCCACCTTGCCTAATAGCTTTTCTATTGGAACCAATGGCATCCTTCCACTAACCTGCATTCATCCCCACCTATCCTAGAGTTGGTGCCATGTTCTAATTGCATCACCACCCATCCACTTGTGCCCTTGTGCACCTACTTGCACTCTATAGATCCACCATGAGATCCATCCTATATAACTTAATTCACAAGCTCTCCTTCCCCTTCTATTAAGTTGGTTGTCTAAATGCTATTGTGGGGGGTATTTCATTTCATAAACAAAACTAAGATTGGCATGACACTAGTTGTTATTAGTTGAAATAACAATTCCAATACTCACAATCAATTATCAATGCAATTTCAAATGCAATCAAAATTGACTTTAAAATTAATCCAAAATTCAATAAAAAAAAATAAAGGTATTTTGGTTCTTGAAGGTTGAAGGTTTGACTTTTGTAAACATAGTGAAGTGCAATGGTACAAATTATAGATGATGTTAATTCTATGTCTAAATTAATAGAATTGAGTGATAGTTTGAATAAGATGAGTGGGAGGAAAAGAAAGCGAGATGATGCCTTTCAACATCAACATCGTTGATTTGCTTTACCTCATTTGTAACAAACGCTTCATTGTACTATACAACCTCTTTTACCAATTCTTGAAAGATCAAAGGACTTTGATGATTTTGGCCAAGATTTTTACTATGAAGATGACAATGGCTATAGAGTAAAGAGAGGAAAGTAACAATTGAGACAACAATAATGATGATGGTTGAATGTAGAAAAAGGTAAAGATGAAGAATATGGTCATTGTGGCCACAAGTTCTCATGGACTTTTGATAAGTCATTTGCTAATTCAAATAGTGATTCATAACAATTATAAGCCTAGATTTGTCAAGATAGAAATCTATAGGTGGGATTGAGGCTCAAAAATCAATCATTGTACATGGAATTTGGGTGACATCCAATAGCCAAGATGGAAAAAATTACAAAAGTGACAAGTGGCAACTCCAACATCAAAAATCCGAGGCCAAGGACAAAGTTCTAATCAATAGCTACAAAAATAGAACAAAATGTTAAAAGTCAAGTCACTAAATAAATAAGGAACACCATTAGATTTTGAACATCTAAAAGATGGTTTAGATGTGTTTGTGGACGACAACTTTGATTTCTATAGCAAGATATTCATGGCTCAATCCAAACACAAACATCTCACTTTTTGACTCAAATTGATCTTATGAGCAAAATGCCACAACTTGGGTTGAATCACCAACATCCTTCTCCAAAATTCAAAATTATTTTCCACAAGGACATGTAGATATCCCTAAATGTTGAAATATAACAATGTCCTTGCCCCATACCAAAGACACTTGGCTTGACATTTTTATTTTTTGAATATATGATTGGTTGTCTTGACCAAGCTACAATGGTAAAAATCAAACCATAGACCTTTGAGATCAACATGAATCCTTAAAAGTCAACAAATGATAGCTATCAAGCCAACAACTTGTCCTATTTGGCTAACCCTTCGTATTGCAGTAGCTGTTTTTTTCAACTTTTTTTATTGTAGTTTGCCATTAAAATCCTTAGGTCCCCACTCATAACTGATAGAGTCTTTACCTAGACCCAACTACATGTAAATTCCCAACTAGATGCAATGAGTCTCAACCCCTTTAAGTTAGGTCCTGTCAAGAATTATTGAGTCCCCCCTAAGCCCAATCAAGTCTCCACCTAGACCCCATTAAGTCCCCACCTAGACACAATTAAATCTCTATCCATCTACTTGCACCCCTGCCATTGCTTGCTCCTTCGAGCGCTATACATACCCATCCCCACCCCTCATGTCACCTCACAACCTTCCTTGTCCTCTACTTCTTTTAAATTGGTTGCTTGGGTGTTATTGTCAAGTATTTTTATACATTGTAATCATGAAATATTAGTCACATTGATTGCAAAAATAAATAAACAAAAAATAGAGATTTATGTAAAAACTTCCTAATTCAAATTTTGCAATCTTCTAATTCTTTCTAATCATGAACAATTTATTCCATGCATTTTATAAATATATAACAAAAGATAGAGGTTTAAATAAAAATATCCCTTTTTATTTTGGCAGTTTTGAGCAATTACAAGTAGATTCCAAACACCTTTGTCCTTTTTTCTTTTTGCTTGAAAAATTATTTTATAATATTTTTGATTCCTAGGGTTCTCATATATCATGAAGATCCAAGAAGAAAATAAAAATTAATTTTTGAAAACCATTTGCTACTTATTTCCCTCCATTTCTTCCATGTGGTTTTGGAAGCCCAAATGCCTTGATCTTTTTTCCTTGGAATTATTTTAGGAATTCTTCTAGATTCTTAGGTTCCTTATAAAGTAGGGTGTACTAAAACTGCCTTTGTTCATCAAATTGTTCCTATACATAGTGCAAAAATTGGTATTATAATTTGCAATCTCCTTATAATTATAGCAGTGAAAATAAACAATTTGGTTGTCCAACTAATTTTTTAAATTTCATTTACGAATGAGTGCCCCACCAAAAGACACAATTGGAAACTATGTGGATTTACTTCAGTTAGGTGCCTAGATATCACTTTGAGTTTTGAGTCTCTCTACTTTCCCAAGATTCATTACAGATTTCCTACTACAGAAAAAAAAAAGTTGGAGAATATGAAAAATTGTCGGTAGGTCGCTCTAAAGTTTTTCTATGTGTCTAGGCTACAACATTCAAAAAGGAGCATAAGAATATGCAAGCGAAGCATAAATATACAATGGAATTTGACTTATACTTTATTGGAAAATTTGCCCACTTGATGAAAATTAATGATATAGAAGGACATGACAAAGAGGTATTCCATTAGCAATGAGGTATTTTGTGAGAAAGTTGGGTAAACTATCTAAGGGCACCTTCACACTACAGCTGAAGGTCAAGAATTCATTGACTTCCTCCAATTAGATTTCATAAATCTAGAAAGTTGGACTCTTAACCCTTCACATTAGAAGGCACAATTCAAAGGCCATCACCCTCAAAATTGACATCATGTCAGAAAAATGCCCACATTGTGATGGATTCTTGAGGTGAGTTTGGGTTATGCAAAAAACAAAATCCAAACACTGGTTGAAAGGTTGTCGAATTTTGGAAAAAAAATCAAAAAAATTAAAAACTAACAAGATTTTTTGTTGTTAGATCTTAGCAGATTGTTTTTTCAAGGCAGAAAGTAGGATGCACCTTCTTCTTCTCTCTTTCATGCATCTTGATAGAAACTACTCTAATTTTTGCAGCTCTTTGTTGTTTGTTAGCTCTCTCATTTTTTCACAAGTAGAGAAGATGGACAATTTTACTAAATACCCTTTCTTTTGCAACCAAATACCTTTGATGGAGGCCGAAATGTTTTTGGCTCCAACTTCTTATGGAGCATTTAAACCCTTTTCAACTCAAATTAGAGAAAAAAGAATAGAAGAGAGTTAAGAAACAAATGTTGAAAGGATAGAAGAGAGGGTTGTTGAAGGAGGAGATTGTGAGATTATAGGATCTTCTAAAAAGAGAGTTGTTCCTAGGCAAAAGGTTGTTCGGAAGAAAAAATCAGCACCCAAAAAAAGGCAATAGTAAAGATTAAAGGAAAAGAGGCCAATCAAATGTAGGAGGACTCGGAGGTGCTTCAATTGATTACATTGAAGGGGGAGATGGAGCCTGAATTCATCAGAAACAACAAAAAACAAGGTATAAATTTGAAACCCTAATTTAAACTTTTCCACAAAAATTTGGATTAAGGATTGGGACCAATTAGGAGCCTAAAGGCCTTTGCCTTTGCTTTTACCTATATCCAACCTCCACTACAAGGGCAAATGGATGTTGGTAGTAGGATTTGAGACCTACTCTCTACTAACACAATGGAAAAACTTTGCATGATATGGACAAATCCTCCATCTATTTTCTTCCCAGGAAGAATGCCACTTTCTTTTTCTATTTACATCCTACATAGTCCTTATTTCACACTAAGAGCATGTACTATAATTGTTCTCCCAATGCCATTTTTTACTATTTCTTCATATTTTTTGAATCTTTTGCTTATAGGAGTTGATATTTAGGTGAGGCTTCATACTTGAATGGTTGTCATGCTACCTAAATCCAACCACACTTTTGTAGCATGCTGTAAGAAATTCAAGGCAATTTTTAATGCTTACAAAGAAGACAAAATGGCCAATGGTATTTTTCGCAATAATCAGCTCTGGATGAGCGGTATCACCAAGCCAAGCAAATCATAAAGCATGCCTCCACTATAACCAAGGATAATGTACAAAATTAGACCAATTCAATCCTAAATGTAGAAAGTGCACCAACTCCAACAACCATTTCTACACCACCATTAAAAGGTAAATAAAACTTTCATGATAGAGCCATTGATATCTTTGAGAAAATGGCAGAAACTAGCAAAGGTTTGATGAAAAACTTTGAGAGAACAAATAAACTTCTAAAATTCAGATAATAGACTATCAATTTAATCAATAAATTATAAAGTATGCTACTCAACTAGAAAATAGTGTCTAAATCAACAAAAATTTAACAATTTTTGTGGGATATTGTATTGACCATTTTAACAATTTTTTTATCAATTTGGTACAAGTTAATAAAATAGTCATTGAATTTTTGTTGATTCAAGTAGAACAATGTTCAAATCTACAAAAAGCTAACTCTTTTATATGAAGAAAACATGCCTTTCACTCATTGGTGATAAAAGAGAAGTGACTTAGATGACTTAAGAGAGGAGAAAACAAGCACTTTATACAAATGGGGGGTAGAAGGTAGAACAAACCATATGGGATATGTGAATCCTTCATAGTCTGAATTCACATATCCCATATAATTTGTTCTACCTTCTTCCACCCCATTTGTATAAAGAGCTTGTCTTCTCCTTTTTTTTTCCTATTACCAAAGTCACCTCTCTTCTATCACCAATCTCCCAATTATGAAAAATTGATCTTCTTTCTTTTTAATTAATTATAAAGTTAAATTTATAGTCCTATCTATGTGTTGTTTTTTTGCCTATGTGGTGATTTGTATTGAATCGGTTTTTGGCTTCTTAAGTGGTAGCCATTCATTTAGTAAATTTATAAATGGATTAATATTATTATTTTTTTACTTGACTACCATAACAAAACGGACAATAGTTTTTGTTAGGTACTATACAAACGACATCAACACTTTTTTGTTAATTTTTTGTTATGGTGGTCACTATTTTTCTACTAGTAAATCTTCATCTAAGCTACAATTATCATCATTGTCCATACAGTTTTGAAACTAAATGTATGAGTTTCTAGTCAAATGAGTTTTGTAAAAAGTCTCAGCTAGCAATAGATGAACTTGAGCTGAATCAGTCAACATGTTTTTCATTATTTTCTTGTCTCTTTTTCATTGAATGTTTATTCACATGTAGAATTTTCTTCATTCTCAATTTCTTCTTCTTCTTTTGGTTCTATAAATGGAATTTCTTTACCTTGTAAATTTTTTTGGAGTTCCCTCATTTCCCATAATGATGATGCTAGAGTGAGACATATCTGTTTCTTGCATTTTTTCATTAGAGGAGTTTTAAGGGGTCTGAAGGGCTATTTCAAGCTTATTTCCTTTGTTGTTCCCCCAACAATTAAAGAACAACTTGTTGTTAGAAAACAAAATGAAAATGAAAATGAAAATGAAAATTCTTAAAATGAAAAAAGAATTGAAAAAAAATCTTTAATTTTAATTTTAATTTTTTTTTAATATGACGGGTAGTCTCCTGACCATGTCATACTACTATTGTAGCATAGTTCCCATGTTCCCAGGAGCCTGGGAACTTGCAACCCTCCAAAACTTCCAAAACTCTTCTAATGCTAATGTCATATTGGCTTCAGCTTGTACTTTTTTTCTACTTTTTTTAGCCCAATCCATGGAAAATTCATCATTTTCTAGAATGTACAAGTTGTAGAGACATAGAAATGTTGTAACAATATCAAGTACATTCCGGAGTGGTATGTCAATTTTTTTCAATAATATGCGTCATCTTCCTTTTAGAATTCCAAATGTTCTTTCCATAGTGATACAGAAGCTTGATTAGATAATCTTTCTCTCCCTTGAATGGTGAGTAAAACCAAGGCCTCATAGGATATGCAGCATTACCAATGAATTTGTAAGGTAAAAATGCACCTCTCGTTGTCTTCTTTCCAATTTCTGATTTTTGAAATAAGGCCCAATCATGAATCCATTCAATCCATCAAAATTGTAGTCCTAGAATTTACAAGCAGCATCTACAACTCCTTGAAGTAAACATGAATAATATCCCTTTTGACCATTTGCAATGAATTACTTGTTGCTAATCAAGAAAGAGTTATTGCAATCCTCCGCTCCACACTAATACTCTCTTTGAAACGTGTATCCTTTTTTTTTCAAAATAGGCCCTAAAAGAGTGCATAGATATTGAAATGTAGGTGGACTCACCCTATCAAAAATCACGATCTAAAAATGACCCCATAAATGCATGTTCCAAAAAACCTCTATATCTTGGAATTTGCCAACATTTCCTTTGAAAATTCACCCTATGTCCTTGGACAATAAAAACTACCATCATCATCATTTGGACATTTTGTTCAAAAATTGCAAATTTTTGCAAAGCCAAAATATCTACGATGACATACTTTATGACCATGAAAATTGAAAGTAGAACAAGAATGCGTTCCTTTCTAGAATCCATGGTTAGAAAGGCTGAGAGGAAAATTTCAAAAATTGTATGTATTATTCATGTAAAGAGAGATGAATACAAGTCAAACAAATGTTATAGGTTTAGACTTTGGCTTGGCTTTTAGAAGCTTCACACTATGGCTGGCCAAGTTGAGAGGCCATAGAAGTTCATTGTCAAGGGTTTGGACTTTAGACTTGGCCTTTAGAAGCTTCACACTATGGTCGGCCAAAGGCTCCAATTCCTATCATTTATTGCTTATTCAAAGCCCATTTCTTTGGACTCTCACCAAAGGTTTGGCCTCTCACTCCCACGACCTCTCAACTTGGATAGCAATTGTGTGAATTGGCCCTAAGAATGATTCTAAGAAACAATTGATATGTGGATAAATGTTGAACTTGCTCAAGAATAAACTATGGTTGATGAAGCCCCCAAAGGAATTTCTTCTCCCAATCTTTTGTAATAGGGTATGATGATACCATATTAGCATAAATAGAAACATTGTAACATTGAGTGCCTCCAAATTTTGAAGAGTGATGTAAATATATTAACTACTTTTTCTATAATTTGCCATTTTTTTAAAATATTGAATATTCTCAAACCAAAAATCAACACTCCATAAGAGATTGTCAATTTTATTATAGTATACACTACAAGAAAATAGGACCCAAATCAACAATGCTAAGTTGATTTGGACTACATCTTGATTTGGCAATTTTAAATACAATTGTGTTGATTTGGATGTTTTGTGTTGGTTTGGACATCTTGATTCGGGCCTTTTTTCATAGTAATAGTGGCAATGGTTCATTCACAAGGAATTTTGTAATGAAATAGGAAATATAATGAATAAAATATGAATCATAAAGCCAATCCTTAGCTAATTGTTGAATTCGTAAGGACAAAAGCCAATCACTAGCTAATTCAACTTATATAAAAACATAGACAAATATTACAAATAAATTTTTTATTTCAAAGAAACCACGAAATATAAAAATTACAACAGAGACAGGTAATCACTTTAAGCTCTAAGGAAAAATGAAAGACAAATTGACTTATAGTCACTATACAAGATGGCTCTATATGTCCTAAAATCCAAATAGTTATTGTATTTATTTGATATTTCTTATTTCTAAAGTATATTTGTCCATTCATCTTTTTTATCACTTTTTTATTTGACTATTAGTCTTTTTTTACATTGAAATGAAAGTTAAGTCTAATTGAAATTTTTAAAATCAAATTGAAATAACTTCCTTACAATTATTTACATTGAAAGACAAATTATTAAAATTTTCTATAAAAATCAGTCTATAAATATTCTAAATGTAGATGCCAAGGTCCATGTATTATATACCAAATTTGAATTGTCTTGTGCAAATATTTTGTAATTTTTGTCAAACAATTTACTCTAGAATCTTTGCTCTAAACTATTGTGTAAGAAAGTTAAATAAATGAAGTTGAATTTGAACCCCTAAAGGACCAAGAGTCCCTTGAAAGGTCTCTAGTGAGTTTAGGTAGGTATCTAAAATTTAGGTAGTGATATTTTAAAACTTTTTTTGATAATAGGAGAATACATCATCTTTTGGAGAATATACTTTTTTTATTTGGTATCCAAAAGCAAAAGTTATGCCATCCTAAGCCAAAAACAAAGATCAATGGATAGCACAATAAAAATTACAAAAAATCAAAATTAAATAAAATTAAAACTTTCCTTAAATATTCTATTTTTGCCTACATGTGAAGCTTTGATTTGTTCTATTTGAACTAGTGATGAGAATGTTATGGACAATCTTGTTTTTCAAGCAATCTAATAGGATTCATTTTTAATGCAATTTTTAAGAAAATTCAATTTTTTTTGACATAGTTAAATTTGCTTGCTAAAACAATCTCATTCTTGAGATAATCGTCTTTTAATTCCATTTTAGAGTTAGTAATGATTTAATTTTTCATTCAATCTTGGACCTACTTCTATTTAACAATTCTTTAAAGAATGAAAATCAAGTGTGTGTTTTTGGAATTCTTTTTCTTAAACTTTCAATCCAATTCTTTAACATGCAAGTCAACATTAAAAAAATTCAATTTTGAATGCTAATATCTTTCAATCCATATGGTCAAACTTCATGAAATTTTTATTGCATGATTTGAAACAAGTGTGGTACAAGATCCTGCAATTAGATTATAAAAAAATTACATTTTCTTGGATGAATGCAACAAAAGTGGAAGTTTTGAATCACGGTACAAGACGTCATCCCTACCAAAGTTCGCCCTACCCACAATCACCCTAAATTGAGAGTCATCTGTCCAACTTAGATCCGCACATGCCATTTAATGTACTATGCGGATGCTACATAGCATCTATGGAGGTTTAAGTAAATGGGAGGTAACTTATTTGTAAAATTGGCTCTATTAGACAAATGGAGGGTCTATTAGACATCTTGAACATTTTATTATTGTATTTGGGAAGACAGCCCTTATAAAGTTTAAGGATAATTCTGGTTTGAAAGATTGTCATGTATAAAGCATCTGTTGGAAATGGCTCAATTACCTAAGCTTCATGGACTTAGATGAAAAATTCCATCTTTAATGCCACCATTAGGAGGTAGACCTTGTAAATACCAACATCACTACACTAAAATTGGTAAATAGTGTTGGATGATAATTAGTGTTGTTACCTATTTTTTACCCTCAACACTATTTTGCAACTTATGTGTAAATAGTGTTGGGGCACTTAATTGCTGTCATAAAAATCTATCCCTTCCCTGCAAAATTGTAATTTTTGCCCCCCACCGTGAAAATCTATCCCTCTCCAAGAAAACTATAATTTTTGCCTCCCACTGCGAAAATCTATCCCTTCCCTGCAAAACTGTAATTTTAGCCTCCCATCGTGAAAATTTGTCCCTTCTCTACAAAATTGTAATTTTTGCCTTCCGCCGTAAAAAGTTGTCCCTTTCCTAGAAAACTGTAATTTACTTAGAGCTAAAATAGTGTTAGAATGGATAAATAATCTTCTAACACTAACCTTGCTAATCACAATTAGTGTTATCTCAGTAAATTAGCGTTGCCAACACTATTTACCAATTTTAGTGTAGTAGAAAATAATGTCTGAATTAGGTTGCCCAAAATAAATTTTTTTAGAACAAAACATGTTCGAGTCAACATAAAACACATCCAAATCAACACAATTTTGTTAATTCATGTCCAAATCAAACCATCCCAAGCAACAAAACATGTTGATTTGGACATTGTTTTCTACTAGTATATGTACCTTTTTCCAATAAATTCTCAAATCTCTGTTTAATGACAAGGCCATTTGGCCAACAACCATAGTTGGATGGATCAACTATAATGATAAGCTCCCCGTCAACACCCAAGTTCACTAGTATGTCAAGGCCAAAGACATTTAGCCTAGATTATAGGTGCCTTAACCCTGGAGTGCTCTGACGTCCATTTTTTGAACGATGAGCAAATTGAAGTTCTTGTTTGTGTCTCATTCTTGCTTGGATGAAAGTCATCCTAATTTTTGATGATACTTGATCAAGTTCTTGTCTTATCTAATGGTTGGATTTGGTATTACTAGAATACATCATACTACTAAAATCATAAGTCCCTCTGTAATATCACAAACGCTACCATTAATAATAGGGACTCATGCTTGCTATGCTACACATTCATTGTATCACATATTAGTAAAAATTTGATATATTTGAATAGAGTGCATGATAATGATTTCAATAAGTCCTTAAAATAATTATTTTAATTATTTTATAAAAAAATTCCAATTATGCATACATAGAAAGCATATTTTCATACAATGTGATAATACTGAAATAGAGTAGCAATTCACAATCACCTCTATAATATCACTTTTTACAAAGGTTGATATTATAAAAATAATATAGTCATTGCAATTGAGGTGATACTAAAGACGATCAATATGGTGATATTATAAAGGTAGCAATTCCATTGCTTTTCTTGGCTATATACTTCTTTTGCATTTCTATAATTTTGTGCTTTTGTGAGCTTTGAGCTTTTGATTTCAATTTTCTATTGCTACTACCACATGATTTGAGAAATTTATTAGATTGAACCAAATTTGAATTTCACAACAATTAAATTGTTCATAAAGCTTTTGAGATTTACAAGTTTTTCCTTTAAATTCATCTATTTGAGTTTCCATTGTTTGTAACAATTGAGTCAAATTTCTAATGCATTCTAATGTATATATACCTTTAACCGTATTCATTATTGTGTAGTGATTAGTCGGACCAGTATTCCTCCAATTAGCCCTTAATTCTCACCAAAAGCCCACTTAGAATAAACCACTTCGGAATCGTTCCCACGAGGACTTAAGGTTTACAAATTCATAGGCTAACTCGACCTAAGCATTCACTTTCTCTCCTTCTTACTAATCCGGACTACAGGTCCAGTCCGGCCACTAGTGCCGGGTGGGTTCCGGAAACCGTTCAGTTGCCCCTACCGAGATCCCTGGGTTTAGGTGACGAGTGGCCAGATCCACCGTCCGGATGCTTACCGTGTCCGGAAACATGCTCTCTCTCTCTCTCAACCTCTCTACCTCTAATACTGATGCTAAACTAACACTTCAGGGACCAGAAGTGTCCTACTTTTCCGTTACCTCACAGATCCGGAATGCTTACCGGACCAAGTCACGCAGGGACGGTCAAGGACTACAACGACATTCTAGCATTACCCTGACACTGAGCCTCCCGTCGACCGGGTGGGTATCCTCGCACTCGCTTGGGCATTGCGCCGGGGCTTTGAATCCGTCTATGGGGAATTCCGGCATTCGGAATTCGGGCACGTCTTGCAAACTCCCGTACACGGAAGTTGCTAGCAGCCTCTTAGATACCCTTATTCCTAAGGCCGTATCCTACCCTCAGGCTATACCGGCATCCAGGCGGTAGTACACTAACACTACTGTCGGAACAATCCGGCCGATCTCCCCATCAAGTTAGTGACGTCCGGAAACCACTCACGAAGTCGACTCTTGCTACTCAAGGTAAGTTCTCAGCATCCGGAAAAGCACGAATGGACCCCCACCCCCCACAAGCATGTACCGGCTACAAAAAGTAAGAGAATGGAAACCTCCAAACACTTGAATTAGGCTCAAAAAGATACAAGCTGAAAACAATGGGACGGATGTGAATGACCACAAAGGTCCATCAGAACCTAACTTATACTAAAACTAACATCATCCTAAAAATCCCACAAAACATTCCTATTGGACCGCTAAATTTCCGGTAATCTCCTAGATCCTATTTTTCCGGCTTTTGATGGCCGGACTCCAGTACTATCGCTAACATATACATTACTGCCCACTATTCTTCTGGATCCTTATCCGTGGGAGGAGCAAGGTCCTTCAACGAGTCCAGATTGATCTGCTTCCAACTACTCCTTGGAGAAAACAAATCTGGACCCCTTGCTCCCCATCTCAGGACCCCCACGATATTGGTGTCCCTGTCTACACTCCGGGTTCCAACTATCGGAACTTTCGAATTGCCCCAAGAATCCTTCTGGGTCTTCTTGTGACGAGGAAAAGACTGTACCGACTGGCCTCCGTGAGTCTCCGGAGGAGTACCCGTAAGGTCAATGAGCGGGGTCACCGAAAGGAGGTCCTCACTTCTTTGGGGTACTACGGCACCCCAATCTACTCATTCTGGTCTCCCCGGTGGTGGTGAAAGTTCCGGACCAGCAGGTACCACCGGTGATACTTCTGTAACGATGGGTTCCGGATCATTACCTTCCGGAACCACCAAGGTCTGGGCGGAAGGGGAAGAAGGAATTACCGGATCTGACTCTACGGGAGTCAGATACTCCATCATATCCCGCATATCGGCCCAAGAGACATCCATCCGTCTCCTCATCGTTCGGTCCGTCTCGGGGAGAAGGTTCTTCTCCTCCGTACTGTTGGAGCTGAACTAGCTCTTGATAGGTAATTTCCTCATTCGCCTTGAGTAGGGAGTGCTGGGCATACAAGTGGGAGATGTAAGCCGGAAGAGGGCTCCCACCCTTCTTCCCCTGCCGGAGAGAACGCAAAAGGTCTCCTATCAATTCGTGGATGACGGCTGCCTGATCCATCATCATTTTACCTTGAAGACTCCCCATGATGGCGGAAGCCACCTTGGCTACCACTCGCCTTGGCTTGGTCGGGTGAAAGATAGGGTTGAGAAACGCTATCACATCCCGATACTCCGGATTCACTAGGTCGGAGACCTGGTGACCCTCCTTCGGATTGGCCGGCGCCCAGAATTCGCCCTCCATACACTCCTGGTTCTTCTCCATAACCTTATTCGGCACCATCCGGAGCTTGTAGACGGCTCTCCACACGTTGATCGTCCACAATTCTAGCTTCGCCCGGAGGGTGGTATCCAAGATACCGCTTTCGGGACAAAGCAAGTCAGACACTAAACTCTTCTCTCGGATGCCCCAAGGAACCTCCAAGAAACCCTCACACTCCATGTTGGTGAGGTTCCATTGCAAGCGCTCTAGCCAGTCCTCCTCGGTTGGAATTTTCGGCACCACCTTCATCACCGGAATCGTCCTCGGCCGGAGTGGTGGCGACGGCATCTCTTCGTCCAAGTCTTCTGGCAAATCCTTCAACTTGCGCCGACTCGCCCTGGAAGCCATCACACTCATAGGAAAACCTCACACAATCTCTCCCTACCTCTCTTGCTCACAAAATGTCACTCTGGTTCCCCCTGTACGATCGCAACTCATACAGTCCCTCAGTCTACCAGAAATCTCTAAGAGCTAAGAAGGCGGAAAAACTCAGAGGTAAGGAAATAAAAAAGCGCTCGTGTCTTCCGCCGGCTACAGTTCTCCTCTTATACTGGCCAAACGGACGGACGGTCGAATGAAAGTACATGATAGGTTTTGGCGGCAAAAACCTAACCCTAGTACAGATCCAGTTTCCGACTCTTAGGGCCGGCGCCGTCATCCGATTTCCGGAACTTTCTAGGGTTCCAGAATTAGATTTTTATACCTAATGGAATTTTTCCGAATCCGGAGATCCGGTATTCCTGAGTTGTCCTAATTTCCTATGAGAACTCAAAAATTTTCCTTTTTAAGGGAACAATTTTCGAGATTTCCCATCAAACGCTAGTGTTCTGGGCCTAGCATGTGGGATCACATTCCCACATATTGCATGTATTTCATTCATCATTCATTAAATTTCTATTGTTTATTTCAGTATATGCTTATTTATTAAAAAAATTATATGAAGATTTTAGTAATTTTTATCTGAAGATTTATTGAAATTCTTGCTCTGCATTCTATCTAATACATAAAAATTCTAATGAAATTCTAATGGTAGATGCGTAGCATAGCAACCGCCAACCGCTAGTATTTTTCTAAAATTACAAATGTGGAAGTGTGTCAAGTGGTCAAATTGCATTGACTCTAGTTCAAAACTAGGTTTGCAAAAATGAGGTCATTGATGTAAAGAACACAAAAATTTCAAAAAAATCACCATGTCAAGATAACCTCATTTTGAATCCATTCTAATAAGTTTTACTCAAAAAATGATAATATTTTGCTTGTAATCTAATTTTGAAGGAATTTTGAAATTTTCCTTTCCAAATTTATAGAAAAATATTGGTGATAGCATTGGTGAATCTAACCATACAAATAGAATCTAAAATTCAAAATCTACAACTTTCCTTTGTATATCACTTCTAAAATATTCTTCCAAATAGCACTTTATAATGATTTTCTCCAAATTGTCAATTCTAGAGAAGAGTCCAGACCCTCCAAGGTTAATATGAGACAAAACTAAGATGTGTTATAAAATATGGCTTCTTCAATCTTTTCAATTTTGATTTGCATCAAATACATAATATTTAATATCAAGATTGGAAATGATACATATGGTCAAAATTTGAAAATTTGTCACTTCAAATGCTAATATCGTGTAGATTTGAAATGACAAATTTTGAAAATTCGCCAAAAATATTACTTTCATTTGTAGCATCTATTTTTTATGATTGTCTAAAATTAGAATTCCAACTAATTTATGAAAAATAAAAATAAATTATTAGAAGAAAATATCAGAACTTAGCTCTACTAAATACTTACTTCTAATAATAATTTTTTTAACATTAGACAATATTGAACACTTTGAGCTATATTCCCTACATATAAGAAATGAATGTAGCATTTACAATCTAGAACACAAAAATCCTCAGATAACCCAATCTAATAAGCATTAAAAATATAAACAATTTACTACAAGAAAAAGGGGTATTTTAAGTGAGTTTTTAAATGTAATCTTATACATAAGATTATAAGTAATGACCTTTTATAAAATTTTCAGTAAAACTTTACTAGAAATGCTTTTCCTAAACTGCTAAGTAATTTGATATTGGGTCAAAATCCATTATCCTAAATTCCTCGTGCACGTTGAGTGTAAATATGTGCAGTGACCAAAGGGTCTCTACCTTCTCTACGCAATCCTGTCACTGAGCGAAGCTTGTTGCCCTCCTCTCACTTTACACTACCTTTGAAGGCTACAGCCTCCAATCATCAACTCCTCAAAGAGGAACCATGAACTATGAGAGTTTTTCTTCAAGCCTTCTCAATCTTGATTCTTGGTTGTACAAGTTCCTCGGAATACTCCGGAAGAATAAGCTTGCATACATGCAACGCTAATCTTCCAGGCTTCGACAGGTTATATCACAGGGAGATTATAGGTATATCGTATTTCTTTCACAGGACCACCAGAATTTTCCCAGGTGCTTCTTACAAGGGGGAAATCAAGAAATATCAGACAGGAGTGACACAAATTATCTATGTTGATTACACTTTAAACAGGGAATGGCAATACTGGAGCCACAGATCGATAATCGCCTCGTGTTAAGTTCGTCAGAAATGGCAATGTGAGGAAGTTCTCTGATTCTCACAGCTCCAATTGCAAGAGCAAGCTTTTCCACCATTGGACCGACCTTCAAGTGCAAGCACACCAGCTCATCATCTGGCCAGAACATAACTTCGTTCGTATGAAGAGAAAAGTGCCAGAAAACAATATGTTTTAGATCTCGTTTCCTCCATGTCAGTGAACCCTTCGCTCGCTGTACGACACGACGCGTGCATAACAGCTCTCCATTGAATGAAATCAATTTCACTTTAACTTATTAGGGGTTGAAAATCTTTGTGATTGTTTAGCAGTGAACAAGATGAAACAGACAAAAGCTTTCGAATGGCGGGCAACGCTATTTGAATTCATGCATGATATATGCGATGAACATGAACGAGTACCTTCTGTTCGTCGAAGTATCCCAAGAACGTGAACAATGAGATTCAGAGGAGAGTAATGTCCACATTGCATTCATTTCAAGTGGCGATTTGGGGGAAGTGAAAGGCCACTTGTCTTGAACTCGGACAAGATGGCACGGCAAGAAACTTGCAGTTGCCTCAGACTTGGTTATCAAACCTAAAGCAACTTCTTTCCAAGTGAATTGCTGAACAAGACGGTAGACACCCAACTGACCCAGAAGAGGAGTATCTACTGAAATGTCTTCCCTTTGACCTGGACATCTTTAGTTACCAAGAAGTTTTCATCGATCACTTTATGTGCCTCCTCTGAGATACCTGGTCAACAATTTTTAGGATACTCGGACAGGTGCAGCTGTGTCCAAAATGTTACCTTATTTTTAATGTTCAAGAAAGAGCATATGAGGACTAAGTTATACTCTGTATTTCACTATTTTCCTACTCCTTGACCGTGTCAATATTTCCTTCGCATAGATTCTATTCAATGTTGTGTGATTGCGTAAAATGATTTTATGTTCCATTCAGGCACTCGAGCTATCACGCTCGGGATTCGAGGAATTCAGAGTTTGTACCATGCAGGGAGGGACCGCGATTTTTGTCATCTCACAGAAAATGAAGAGAAGAAGCATTTCCGTAGCAGGATGTCAAAGGCAAGTTAGGGGTCAGGGTCAGAGGGGACAGTGAAAGACTCCTGTGGTGGGTGGAGCTCCTGCTATGATAGATGAACAAGTAAAGTTTGTTGGACCACGGATGTCGCGTTGCCGTCTTACACTCTTAACAGATTCCTTTCCTATCTCTTCGCGTCTCAGCAGAGACTGATCCGCTTTTGAGCTTGACGTCCGAAAGCAGCTTCGCGTTGCTGAGTAACCACAGTGGCCGGTGGTTACTCAGCAATCCATTTCTGTGGAATTACATGAATTGCGGTTGGCAGCCAAACCTAACGTTGCAAGAGATTTCGTCGGGGGCGCTTTGCGAGATTTAGTAACACTCGCCCGACCAATTCGCCGAGTTTACAGAGTTCATAAGCTCCAACCCTAAGCCCTAAAACCCTAAACCCTAGTATTCTCCCAATTTTAGCAAAGCACGAGGCACATGCGGGACCCGTGATCTCAATTGCGTCAAATGTCATTATTTGTTCCCTCCGCATCCCCGAAGAACTGGTCAGTCACGTTCTCTGTCTCATCCTAATAAGCTTCCCTCCCCGTCACATGTAGCGACTTCAACGTCTCTGGTACGCAACGAAGTCAAATGACGCGAGAACCCTCCTGAGTCACTGATTTGCAATAAATCTCGATATTGTGAGTGCATGTTGGCCCCCTCCACAGACTCGTCGTGGTCGGTCTTAACTTATCTGGTGACGAGGCTGGGTTGCACTGCGAGTCTGCAATTCAACTTCCCTGGCTACGTTAGTGGCTACCTCGATGGCTATGGAGTATGTACCACGGCATCTGGAGTCACGTCGCAGTACAAAGAAAAAGGATGGATTTAATTACCTCTTTCAGGTACTTATTGCAGAAACCTGCGGTGATGATGCTGCTGGCTGCAGCTTCAGGTACGATGGCGCAGAAACAACTCCTGCATTGAGAGTCCCCCTGTCCTGTGAAAGATCGAGTCAATTGGTCGCATTGATGATTCGTGGCCGGACTCATTGCTCAGTGCTCACATGGACCACAACCCGCCTGCTTCCCATAAACCGATGTCGGAGAGTCTCGTTGTTGTGGCGTGATCTCAGTGGCCACCACGGGAACAAGTTTATAATGTGGTTTTCTCTTGCCATCTTCGTCTGTTCCGACCTACTGATGAGTCCGTATCCAGGTTAAGTTAGACATGGATGGAAAATGTTCATATCCGCCGACTGAGGGCGTTCATGGATGAAATTTTCCTTATCCTTTTTTCACACGGATGCTCATCCATGCCAAACAGAAAACTGACAGACTAATGTTTCTAAGTTGCACACAAATATTTCTGTGTTCTGCAAATCTCCTCCGCACCAACTGAGCTACATTCGCTGGATTGGGCATAACAATCGGTACACCTTAGGTTGATCCAAACTGAGTTAGGCGTCTCAAATATAACACTTGTGAATTAATACCCATAAATCATGAAACAGCATTCTGTACCATGAAAAAATACTTGTGATCGAAGTGGATGCTCTCAAGGTATGCACGCCGTGATTGAAAGGAAAACAGTTTCATAATGTGAACAGGGTATGAAACAAGTGGACGCCACTCTTCTACACGCAACACTATTGAACACCACCACTTTTGAACAGCAACTGTATGAAGAACCTAGCCCAGGCTGTATCGAATTTCCCGCAGCAAGATCGATTGATCAAATTTCTTACAGAAGCAAGCTGACACGATCAACTAAGTGATATCGTTTTTATCGAACTCAGTAATCTCCTGATCATAAATTACAGCAGCAGAATTTTAAATCAATCAACCCAAATGATTAATTAAATCAATCAATCCAAGGCAGGGTTCGGTCAAAAATCGCCGAAAATACGTTCCCACGATCCATGAAAAAAACGACGAAAGCAGACACAAAACCTAAAAAGTGCTCGACTCTACATCAATTTTATTATGAAAATCCATCACTAAAGCACCCTCGTAGCAGTATCCTTATCTTACCTGGTTTCTGCAGACTTGCTTGCTGTCCATCCACCAGAAAAACAAACGGCGGGTGGCGAATATGCTCCGTTCCAACTAGTGTCTTCTTTTGATTTTGATATTTCTGTGTTTACTTTTGGGGAGGGGGTGGTGTTCTAATCTGCAGAGATCTGGTTTCTTGTTATGGGCGTCATTTGGTGGACAGTCTGGCAAGACTTTGTTGACCCTCTTCTGCTGACGCGCTTCTCGGGATATTATCTTAACGCCCGTCAGGGAGCTCGGGAGGCAGGCGGCGCGGGAGAACGTAGATCTGGAGCTTGAGAGGCGAAATGAGTTTTGGCTTGACAAGAATTTAGACTAAAAATTCTCACTTCTGCCAATTTTTCTTCCCTTTCAATGGACTAACTGAGAACCTTGCACAGAATTCATGAGGCATTGAGTGACCAAGCTAATCACATTGTTGAAATCAAAAGTTCTTGTTGTTTCTCCTTTAAATATGCATTTTGGTGTGCATCATACAAGTCACAAAAACAAGTTGGATATTTTTTTTTACACAAGCATGTTGAACAACACATTGCAAGGGCTTTTATCAAGTAGAGAGGTTGATTTCACGCTAAATAAACCACTTGTCACTACCAAGTATCAAACCTAAAACCACGCCATTTGCTTTAGGTACCTTACTACATCATCCAATATTTTAGGGTCATCTCAGACCAAGAATTGGACATTTTGAACCTCATGAGATTTTCTTATTGTGAAATTAATGTTTTTATTTGATATAAGCCTATAACAAGCAAAAGGGCCCATTCTAATCTTACATCAATCCATGACAAAAACAAATTTAATAAATGAAAGTTGGACTATTGAGTGACATTAGGTTGAGTTAGTGGCCACAATCAATGTCCTAAATGATGGTGATGGAGTAATTAGTAACTACAATAGGAACTTTCACCTATTGAGTGTAAATTCATCACAAGAGGTGACTTTTTACAGGCCTTCATATTGCGACCCTTATATGTCACTAAGATGACCATTGTGAATACACTTCTTGTTGATTTTGAGGTAGTCTAAAGACTCATTTGGACCAATTAGATAGTACACTTCAAAAATTTATAGAAAATTCATACTTTATCAAAAAGAAACATTCAATTGCTCTCTCTATTTCTCACATTTGTCTTTGTGTGAATTTTTTAAAATTTCAATAAAGCCAACCAACAAGGCAAACTAATCATTTTGTCTATCATTATCATAAGATGGTTTACCTTCCTATTGGTTATGTTGGATTGCATCTATAGTAATGCAAGCCATAACATTGCTAACTAAACGTGGGAGGGGTCCCTTTTGCTTCCCCAAAAAGGAAAAAATCCCAATACTTAAAGCTTCTAAAACTACTGTAGAAAGTGATGATGGGGGTAGGGGATGGGCCAACTCACTTTGTACCAATCATAGAATTTGTATTACATTTGAATTCCCCTCATGTATCTAGGGGGAATTATACTTCCATGTTTGGGAGGTAGAAGTTCAAAACGATAACAATGTTGAGGTAGAAGTTCAAAACGGTAACAATGTTACAGTTGAATGCAAAGGTCCAATCGAGGGTGAATGTTTTTAAAAAAAAGACCCCTTGTTTTGTAATTGATTAATCTATACTCTACACCCCTTCCATCCAATGGGGGCTTCGAATTGCAAATATGAACTCAAAAATTTGCAAATTTTATCATGCGTGGCAAATAAAAAGGGGGAATGTTAAACCCTACCTACAAAATGGGCCTAATAGGCTGGATTTATCCCATGGGAAAACGCAGGAATTTTTTTATTTTTCACATAAATTTTTTTTTTGAAAATTTTGAATTCATATTTGCAATCAGAGACCCCAAATTACCTTGGAGAGGTCTGAAACATACCCTAGACACAGTTCAACATAGGGGACATGTTTTTACTTTTACCCCAGAGAACCCAAAATTAAGATTTAGTGTCCTGCAATAAAAAGTTCCTGCGTTTTTTTTTCCCCAGGGGTAAAACGCGGTGTGTGTGTGTAAAAAAGGGCCCCGTCGGCTGGTTGCACTCCTCCTCCCTTGTAGCCGCGACCGTTATGGTGCAACTGAAAATGGAGCAAGGCTCCTGTACGACCGGTAAGTTATCCCAGTCTACGGACGCTTCGCCAAGAAGACAAATATTCTTATGAGGCCCCACATGGGCAGAGTCGGTCTCAGGGAGAAAGAGAATATATATAAAAACTTTATATATTGTGTGGTGTATTAAATACTTCCCATGTGCTCATTGCTCCTATGATTTGTATTCTCTAATTTTGACTTCCATCTGACGAGGGCTCGGTTCCCAACCAAAAATCTGATCAACTAACTCTTGCAGAGAAAAAACAAAATCAAAAGAAAACATATTGGACACACTAAACGACCTTGCAGGGCGGCAGTGTACCTCCATCCAGACCGCTACAGGGGCCCTTCAAAATCACAATTTCAACCAAACTGTTAACTGTTGATCGAGGGACGCAATCGCACTCTCTATAACGGAGGGTTAACCCCCAAATGCCCAGGGCCTGTTTTGAGCTCCTTGAAATTTGCTCTAAATTGGACAAAATGTCAACATTTTGATAAGCTGCATCAATCTTTTTGGATTTGTAACCGTACAAATTCAAACTAGACATGTTAGAGATCATGTAGGAAAAGAAAACACAACAATAATTACTTATGGAGTGAAAGATTATAATGTTTGACCATAAGGTGTGTTAGAACTATGAAAATCTTTCAACTCTCTTTTTGCATGTCAAATCTAAAAAGTTGGTGACCAAAAATATATGAGGGTAAAGGGCTTAACGTGTATAACCCCAATCAATTTATGGCTTCTTAAAATCTACTCTATAATTTTTTTTAAATGAACTTTGAATGTGATTTTTTTCTTCAAGATCCAGTGTATTTGAGGCTCATTCTTCAAGAGCTCTCAACACTACGGGAAGTTAAGATTGCAAGGGGGACCCCTGCACAAAATCGTGAATAGAAAAATTGCTATCATTTATTTTCAAGATCGGATTTTTGATGCTAAACTTAGACTTCAAGAAGAACTTTCCAAAAATATAAACTACTAAAAATAAAAACTTGGTTAGGTTTTATTTAACTTCAAAGTTTTGCAAACACCAAATTTTGGTGCCTTGGGCATTTAGGGGTTAAGATAGGGTCACTTGAAAACGAGCAAATTGGCGTGGGAATTGTGGAAATTGGTATGTAACATTGTTAACCCTTAAGTGTTCCGACATTCAAATTCTGAACAATAAATAGAGGACTTGCAAGCACTCTTTTGTCCAACTAACCTCTCATTCATTCAATGTAACACTTGAATCTTAAAAAGACAATTGTCCTTAGTGACCAATTTCATGAAATTGCCGTAAATGGTATTTCTATACAAAGATATATGCAAAAATTCAAAAAAGGATTGAGGCATTAAGGGGTTAACCAAGCTTAGAGGGTCCCTTTTGCTTCTGCAAATAGGGAAACCCTCTAGCGAGTGCTAAAAATTCATAAAAGTGCTACACAAATCAACGTGGGGAAGAGGAGGGGCCTAGGATGGGTTATTTTATATTAGAGCCTAATTGAATGTCCAATAATCCATCATATTTTGAATACAAGATAGAATCCCATCATTGACGCAATCAAGTACAAGATCTCTATCTAAAGTTAGTCTTGGAAATTATTTTGAATTGCTTGAGCATGACAAAGAAATATAGAATATTGATTTGATCTCAATATAAGAGGTTATTTTTTTTATCCATTTTTGTTTGTCACGTCCTTTTAAGGATTGTATTGGATACACTACTAAAGCATCAACCATGCATGCACAACATATAGAGATGCTGAAAATGAAGCAATACTATTGCGTTATTGTGGATGGTATTGAACATAATGCACATAGCTTGAGGGGTGCCACGCTTTAACCTTAATTTAAAATAGATTTTAGTAATTGTACCATAACATGTGTTGACTTTTACCCATTAGTTTCACAACTTCACTATTTGTGGACCTTGCAATTGCCACAAATGTTGATAGATGGTTCACATATGCATCTCATAGCACCAAATACAAAAGGAAATATGTTGTGTCAAACTTCAAAATTACCAAGAATACAAAAAATATTTCAATGGTTATGTTGGACCTATAGAGTTGATTTTGTAGGTTCATTCAACACATATTACATCTTGTTTAGAGTTAAAGTGATGATAACAAAGAACTACAATGAAGTTATTTGATCATCTTAAATAAACCTTCACAATTGATATCACAATTGATATTAGCATTGGCCTACATCCTAACATGTTACTTTAAGGCCTATTTTATATTGGAGCCTAATTATTGTCCTAATTTCAAACATCTAAAAATCAAACACAAATATTTCTTAAATTTTTGGATTCAGTCATCAATCTAACTTGAAAGCTTCACATTCATAACTTGTTTAGTGTGCTTTTTAATGAGATGGCTATTTGTGTCATAGTCATATGGCTACTTTTTGGAACCAAAACAATAGGCTTAAGTGAACATATTAGGTCTCTATAATCCTTGGCCCCATCCTTCTACATAGTTTGACTCAATTTCGTGGAGAAGGAAGCACTATCCAACTTTGGGAATTTAGATTGTTGGATAGACAATTATGTTAGTTACTTGCATACAAATTTTTGAAGATAATGAAAGTGTGACATATCCAAAATCATCTTGCATTATGAGAATGTTTAGATAAATCAACCTATGAGTAAGATTTCAGCATTTTTGGAGAATTCATTTTTGGAAGAATCAAAATTCCAGCAATAAATACAAAGACTTTTTTTTAATCTAAGTAAGGGGAAAAAATAGCATGAATTTGCTCTAGAATTTGAACTAATGGTTCTAAAATTGTTCCAAATCTACCATTTTTAGTGCATTGAGTGAAAATTGAAGAAAAAAGTTTTTCTTTTAATTTTCAAACACATATTATTTTCACATATTATTGTGAGAAAGTATGGAAAAATTTTCATCCCACTTTGCATTATAGATTGCAAGGTATAAGTGCCAAAAGTTAATAATTGAAATTCATAGTCTACTTGATTGCTTGTCCTCTCTATTAGCATATTACCAACCCAAATTGCCCCTAAACTTTCAAGCCCTATAACTTTTGATCCAAGTATCCAATAAAAGTGCACATCACTGCTAATTTTTTTTCACTTTTATCCATTCAAAAATGATTTTGTATAAACCCACCTACCTAAGCCTTCAAAAAGTTCCATGAGAATTTGTTGTCCTTTAGGAGCTAAGAACTTGAATATGATTTGGCATGGCTTAGTGGACTATAAACGGGGTGAATTCCAAATGAAGAATAGGCCCTAATGTAAAGTGAGCCTTGATCAACTTCAATGCACACAACAAAACTAACAAAAATACTAGTGACTTTTGACTAATGTGGAATTAGAAATTAATAAGATTATCATTATTAATGCATCAAATACCACTTGAAATATACTCAAAAAAAATTTATATGGAAAGTGGACAACCCTATTAGATATTAACTAAAGTCTAGGAAAAAATAGAGGCTACAAAAAATTATATGTACAAAAATCATACAAATGGTTCAATTTTTTGGCATTTGCATAATTT
This sequence comes from Climacium dendroides, assembly GCA_950106755.1. Taxonomy (NCBI): domain Eukaryota; kingdom Viridiplantae; phylum Streptophyta; class Bryopsida; order Hypnales; family Climaciaceae; genus Climacium; species Climacium dendroides. The sequence continues at coordinate 3,017,504 of OX467092.1, forward strand.
TTAAATTGCAAAATATAAATTTTTTGTGGCTTTCTATTAAATCAAACTATCTAGAACCTTTCATTTAATCTCTAAAGACATGATGTTCAAATTTCAAACAATGGATGAATGCAAACATGTCCCAAACACAAAAAATCTTGATTTTTTCATCCATCAAAATGTTTTTAGATTTTTATATTGGTTTTCTTACTTTACCATATAAAATTTTAGGGCTCTTCTTTACAAATTTTCTATAGCTCAAGGGGCACAAGTATGTTTGACTTCAAAAAATTACTTTTTAAGTTCAAAAAGTGACAAAAATAACTTTATTTAATGATTAAAAGAAAAATCTTTGAGAATCACCGTAATTGAAATTGGTTTGAGCTTAATGAAAAGAAAACTTGTAAAAATTAAAATATCCAATCTCTAATTAACTTTAGACTAAATGAATTCTCAAATTTAATAAGCTTCACATTTTATTGAAAAATATAAATTAGTGCAACAAGTTGATCTAACTATCTAGATATAATCTATCAATCATATTTTATAAATTTTCTTTGAATGTCATCATTAAATTATTATTCTATGTTATATTTTATAATATATCTTTATGAATTTGGAGATTTGTACCACCTTGTGGTCCTTAAGGGGATAAGCCCATGTGAATAGATAGAATTGAGATTACAATTAAATGTTATTATGAATTCTAAGATTCACAAATTCTCAAATAAAAATCAAACACTATAATGTCAAATACTTAACAACCTTGTTGCACCAAATAGAGAATTGAAGACATTCCATAGGAATAATTTAATTGCTTTAGCTAATATAATCCCCATAAATCAAAGCCAAAAATTTGAAAAATTGTAAATGTAGAAAGCTCCAAAGTGACAAAAGTGTTCATTTTGGGGGAAGCATTCATAACCATGTACTTAAAAACCTACAAAATCAATATTTTTTTAGATAATCAAACCCTTCATATCTAGGCTTCAAACCTTCTATTTTACATCATTTCTTGGATCAAACATTTTTTTTACAAAAACATCTATCAATGAAGAAAAATAATATTCATCTATACGATGTACGTTAAAAATCAAATAATGACTTCCAAGTGCTAAACCTTATATTTCAACTTCAATTAAATATTGGTTATAAATGTGGCAGAGTTCCTATCTAGATACAATAATTGCTAAGAATTAATGTATTCATGGTAGTGAGAATATATGATTCAAATACATAAGCTCTCTACAATAAATACATATTTATTCTAATAAATAAATACTTATCTCATAAAAAAACATATATTAGGTGCATCTACTAGGGACAAAAGTGTTGGTTGAAAGTTAAATGTATTGAAATATTTCATGTTACAATAATAAACCCCATGAACCTTTGGGGGTCACTTAGAGTGTCCATTAAAAACCATGTGTGAACAAAACTTTTGACCCCTATATACTTTTTGAATTTTAAATAAAATTAAATGAAAAAATATGAATAGATTTTTCTACTTTGAAAGTTTATGTTTTGAATTATTGGTATTTTTATTTGTTAATAATAATTAGTTATAAATTTTTGAAGTAAAAAGATACATTATAGAACTAAAAAATAACTTTCACACCCCTATATTATATAAGAAAAAATTGTCTAAAAAATGAACAAAAAATTCCTAAAAATAACTCTCCATTGAAAGTTCATTTTGAGTTGAATATTGATGCAATGGTCATCTAAATGTGTTCTCTAAAAATATTTGAGTTAAAAAAACATGCCATTTTAGTGCATTTTTAACCTCATCTAGAAATCATTCCATATTTTATTTGAGTTTGAACTTTTGGGAGTAGAATCCTATAATCATTAGTAAACAATGCTCAAAATTTGAAGTTAAATTTATAGTTTATTAAAAACCACTTGTTCGCATGTGGTTTGTTGTAGTAGAACTAAGTGCACCCCCCAAGCCATGAACACTCATAACAAATAAAACGTGTCACACATCCCTTATTTTGATGACAAATTGTTTGAAATCTCTCAATAATTCTTTTTCTTTAATTCTTTTTTCTTTGGCAACAAAATTGTGTAAGTTCTTGTGAAATTTTGGACTAATATAGGAAATACTATCATCTTTAACCTTCACAAAATGTAAATTCGAATAAAAAAATTATTCCTCAAATTCTATATAGTTGACTTATCAATTGCTATAAAAATACATAAAACTCTTGAAAAGCCATATTTTGTCTCTTTCCCTTTCATTTCAAAACACTCAATTTTTGCCTCATATAATAATGAAATGAAAAAAGTTAGAAATTCCATTGCCACCTTAAAATCATATATTGAATTTGTAGTAGTACAAGTGGAAGAGGGCCAATGAATCTCCCAAGTGTGAGGGCTCTTAAAAATATTATGTACTTGAATGCCACTTTTATCCTTTACCTTGCATTGTAACTATAAGGGACCCTCATACGACTTTTTTTCAAAAAAATGTTATGTACCCGAATGTCACTTTTACCCGTTACCGACATTATCAACTGAAGGGCGAAATTGCCATGAAAAGCACAAAAGTTCACCAACATAAGAAACATGAAAGGCACACAACTTGGACACTGATCTCCTGCCCCAGCTGATGTCCAGAACCTGTACTGACACTCGATAAATCATTAATCCGTCAGCAGGAATTTGAACGCTCACGTAGAGCATCGTCAGCATACTCCAAGGCACTGAATTTTTATTTTTATTTTTTAAAAACTTTTAAATTTTTTTGCAAAAATTAATTTTTTATTTTTATAAACAAATGGAACAGCCTTTTCATTGCAAATGAAAAAAAGAGCACAACAGCCAAGCCAAAAGCTGGACAAAAAGAGCACTGAATTATTTCACACTCATACAGGAGATTGGAATTCAGCCCAGGAGATTGGGTTTGAAATTTGTGACCACCTGAAGTTGGTGACCATCATGAGCCATATGTTAAGTGACATATGAATGTTTTTTTGTCCGGTGGATGACAAAGAATCCTTTTTATGTAGGACAGAACAACATGTGTTCATCCTTTGGAATTTTCTGGAGAAAGGAGAGGCCTTGCAGAGTAGTTTGACCTCTAACGAGTGCTCTTGTTTTTTTTTGAGAAGCATATGATTCACACAATACCTGAAAAGCTGATTTCCACTGTGACCAACTAGCTTGTCCTTTTAGGGTTAACCCTTGAAGGATGATATGGACTTGAAAGGTCTGATGGATGACTTCACTGATAACTATAAAAACAAACATGACTTCTTTGCCTATTGGTTCACTAGTTGGAGTATTTTGGTGACTACCTTGGTCATAGGAGGTTCTTATTGACTCCTTTCTTCTTCTCTCTTGATAATTGACTTGGGATCACTTACAAACTCTTAAGGGAACAACAAAATGAACACTCTTTCTTTATAATTACGCATGCAAGTGTTGTTTTTATATAGTCATTGGTCAATTCAAATCATAATGAATTTGATTTATTTACATTAGTCATTATTGACTTCAAAAACTACATTGATTTGCCATAATATGGTAGTACGCTATGATTCTAATTTACCAAAGTCACATTATTTTGAATTAGTGCACGTTGAAATATCCTTGTATAGTAACAATTTTCAAAAAATGAAGTTTTGTGGTAACAATAATTTGTTAGGTGGTGCTACCCATCCACTACCTCTTACTATCATGACAAAATAATAAATATAGTGTAGTTTGTAAATGTCTTTGTGGGACAATATCATCTCCAATATTGTATTTATAGGGTAGATTGGCAAAAAACAATTCTAAAATAGATGATAATTTTTTTGAGGAAATTATCTATCACCAATTCTTTTAAAATGTAAAAAAAAACCTTTAAAAATATTTGTATTTTTAGCATTCATCAAACCTTATTTTTTTAAAATAATCAAATATTTGGAAAAAAATGTGCCAATCTTGCCCTTTATATATGATATACCTTGTATATGGCCCAACCCTATTACCATTTACTAAGGAAGTCAACTAAAAATTATTAGATTTTTGGATGAATATATGCATTCTTTATTTTTATAGTTCCTTTGAAAGTCAATCATTATATACTTTCACTCCTTAATTTCCTTACAAGATTAAAATGAAGCAATTAATATATTACAATCCAAATTTCAATTTGCATATATAAATTAGTGGTATTCATTTATACTATGAAATGTAATCCTTGTTTACATAACTATGGAACTAAGATGAGAATCGTAAATAGTTGGTTTACTTTAGTTAGGCATGGGACTTTGGCAAAATAATTTGAAGCAAAGTTTTTATTAACATTAAAAATAAGAATGTAAAATAATATATTAACTTTAGAAATCAAGAAAGCCAAACTTTGGAAACAATATGGTTTTATTTATTTATATATTTATATTTCACATACTTAGAAGGTGCAAAAATTGAGATTTATATTAGTATCAACATATATTTTCATGTTAAGACAAATCCAATCACAAATGGCATTTCCAATTTGAATCTTGAAGAAACTCCCAAGTGATCAATTATTGCACCCTTTATGTCTTTAAGAAGCTCCAAAATGGTAGCTATTTGACCTCTATAATGCCATATTTAAGTATGACAAGGTTTGAGTGTTAAAAGGACATCCAAATGAAAGTTGCTGACTATCAAATTATCAATTTAATGATATGTGTCTTGCCATGATTCTCAATATGATTTGAAGCTAGTACAATTCTTTTTATAGTTCTTCACATAACTTTAAGAACCAAAGAGCAATTTTAATGTTCAAAAAATGAAGTATGTTAGAAAGTATAAAAATTAGTGATGAATCAAACAAAAATTTGGTTATAATAATGACCTATAAATCATTTTTTTATAAATAAATCCATCACTATGCTAACATTTCTTTCTAAAATTTATTAGGATTTTGGTTTCCTAAACTATACAATTTGGGACAACAAACTGGAGATTTCAAAAATTTCAAAAGTTGAAATTTCATTATTTTGAATTCTTGAAAGCTATAAAGATGTATACTATAAATTTTAAATATAAAATTTGCTCAATTAAAAATTTTAAAGTCAATTTTATTTTTTAAATATTTTTAATCTAAGTATTTGTAGATTGCAAATTTATTATCCCCCCAAATCCTAAATTTTAAAATTTTCTAATAACTTCTATTGTTTTATATTCTTAATAAGTTTTTAGTTGTGCATCATGCCTCAAAATTTGATGACTTTATCATGCGTAGCCTCAAAATTGAACCCTATATTTGTTAATATAGAAAAACAAAAAGAAAACAAATTAAAAAATTCTAAGAGAATATACTCAAAGTCTTACATTGACTAAAATGTAGTGGTACTACAATCAAAGTGACAAACCCAAAACATATACTTTAATTAGTAGACTCTGAAAACAACTGGGATGACAAATTTAAACTCATGATGGATTAAAGAATAGACAGAGTCTATGTCAATTTTGTTTGGCCCATTAGAAATTTTTTTGGGCCAAAAAAAGACTACAAATTCCCATGAGTTTATAGAGTACAAGGAACAATGAGAACTTTGTCAAATCAACAATCTGACATGGCATGACTATGTCAAATAATACTATTATTTTTAAAATATTTTAAATCATTTTAAAATATTATTTTAATAATTTAATCAATTTAATCAATTCCATTTTTTTATTATTTAAATATTTTGACATGTTCACAACCTAGGGCTTGAAACAGCTCTCCCATGCCCTCGAATCTCCTCTAATGTTCAATTTTATGGTTAAAAAATTCTATTTCTTTTGCGTTGTTAAACTAACCTCACGGTTTAGTGAACCCTATATACATCACTACGCAAAACCGTTTCCACAAAATGTATGAGCAAGTCAATATTTCTTTTCAAGGTCGTAAAATTGATCAAATTTTCATCTTCATTCAATGTATTTGGAAAATTTAAGATAGAAGGGATAATTTTAATGTATTATTGGACAAGTAGAGTATAAAGAAGTTAATCAATGTTGATTGCTAGAATACTAATAGAGATGTTAGCTTTGGGGCACCAAGGAATAATGCTAGACTATGGTGTCTAAGGTCAACATTAGCAATAGTTTGGTCCCAATGTAGGCCTTGGGTACTCCACACTTCAATATTATTACTTGGTACCTCAAGACCAACATTCTACTAATGGAATATGTCTCTTATATTTTTGTATACTCTAATTCATAATGGAAATTTTTTTAATTTAAGAATTCAACAATACAAGTATTTTAGAAGAGAAGGTTAAAGTTCCAAACTATAATATATACTACAATTGGGCCCTTTATTCCTAGTAAGTGTGGAGTTGATTTCAAGTTGGAAGTGTTGTAGATACCAACTTTTTGCTACTTCTTTAAATAAAGTGGATTGTCAAGTAAATTCTTGAAATCGATCTAATTTGACTCTAATAAATCCTATCATTTTGTTAGGCTTAGAGTTGAAGTAAGACTTGATTGTAATAAATGCCATCTTTTTGTCAAGCTTGGATTTGAATTAGGATTTGAATGTGACAAATGAATTTGTCAAGATTGATAGGAAGTGAAATTGGCCTCAAGTTTGATGTTCAATGATAGAGTTGATAGGTGTTGAATATTGTAGAAGTTGAAATTAATTATTTGACATAATATTTTTGCAAGTATTTTGACATGGAGGGATAGTTATTTTTTGAACAATGTTATAGTTGAGCAATAAGTCTTCAACGATATTATTTTACTTCGATTTAACTTTTGTAGTACTATTCATGAAGCATAATTTGTTTTAGTCACAAGTATAACTTACTTATTTTTTGTGGTTTATTTTGGATGAGTATAACTTACAAGAAAGAAAGTAAGTTATACTTGATACAAAGTTTTTTCTGCTTGCTATCCAATATTCCATCTATAAACCAATTTTATATTCAAGACATATTATTGAATCAAATTTTCACATTCTTTTGCATTCTCTTACATAAGACATGTCTCTAAAGTATATAATGTAGCTTATGACAAGTTTTGATTTTGATGATCATCAACAATACTTACATTTGCAAACATGTACAAAATGGGATTTAAGCATTGGAGACCAACTATGGACTTAACAAAGAACATACATGAAACACCAAGGGAATTTGGTTGTCCCCCCTTTTTTATGTTAATTAAATCTTGTAAGTTCTACTTGGACTAAATTGTCACAATCATTGTCATTACAAAATTGAAATGAAATTTGATTGTAAAAGAGTTACCTTGGTGTATGGAAAATAGGTTGTTTAGCATGTGGCTTCAAATTAAAGTGTGAAGTTTTATAAATTCTACTTTTTTATAGGTGAAGTAGACTTTTCAAGATCTTACCTGAAATTGAAATTGAATTTAATTGTTTAAGTGAAGTGAAGTGAAATTTCTTGTGACAATTGACTATTCAAGGCTTAAAATTCATAGGAATTGAATAGTTGATTATTAACTATCAACATTCTTGAACATGAATGGAAAAATACTAATATTCTTGAATAATAATTCCTTAACAATATAAAAATAATAGTGTTAGAAATAGTGATAGGCTTATCAATTTCTATTCAAAAGTCGATAAACAAACCAATTTTGAAGAATTTGCTAGAATAAACGACAAGTATGAGATTTTTGGATCATGCTAGTGTCAAAAACACCTTGAAGGCAAGATTCCTCAACCAAACGTCATTGTTGTATAAAGCATTGTCTCTTTGACTTTAAAGGTCACAAATATAGAAATTCCAAGCAACCTTGTACATAGTTTCAACATGCTGAAAGAACTTTGGGTCCTCCTCTCAAATGGTCATTGGATGGATACAAATGCGATTAAAGCCGCGATTGTGATGATTTGCAACCTGGAAAGCCCAATTCCATACTTCTTCGCTAACCTTCCAATGAGGATGCCCTTACGTAGATTTGGATCTGGATCCGGATCCGGATCCGGATCCAGATCATTATACTTAAAATTCAAAATAAACCTCAACTTCATATATTCCAGTTTTATTCCGGAGCTTAAATCAATGGTCGTATGTAAAAAAGTACTTTCAACTATTTACGGACACATACACCAAGCTACTTAATAATACAAAGAACATGATAATTTGATGTAAAGGTGTTTCCATTCTGAAGAAGTCATCAACTGAACACCAAAAACTTGACAAACAAATTTGTCATATTCTTCCCTCCAACACACTTTAGTACATGGCAAGTTTTGATTTCCATGATCATTAGCAGTGCAGGCATTTGCGAACAGGTACGGAACGGTGTTGGAGCGTTGAGGAACCCATAGGGAACCCCACGGGGAACTTCGTCTTCCTCCTTTTCTTCGTTCACTAAACCTCGGGACCTCTGCCGGGACTAAACTTTCACAAACATCGTCGTTACGAAACTAAGTTAACAGTCACCAAGCCCGCAGGTAGGCCGTCGCGGTCGCTGCGTGTCGATTGGAGGTCGTGACCGGGTGCACGGTGTTGCGGTGCAGCTGTGAAGCTCTTTCGTGGCCAATTTGGTGCCGTATCGTAGCAGTTACGCCTCGCCCAGGGTTTCGAAGGTAACGGGGCGTGTGTTGCTGTCCCTGGGGTTGCTGTGAGTTCGGACAAGCGTGTGTCGATGGTGCGTCGTTTCAGTGGAATTTCGGTGGTCTAGGTAACGTATTGGTGGTTCTTTGGTTGGACCGGAGACCTTCCGTTTCTTTTTTTCTTCCTCTGGTTGCGCGGCGTCGGGTTTAGAGGCGGAGCGTGCGCGTGCCTCTGAAAATGCTGGTTGGCGGAGGGTGTGGATATACTTCCTTCTCGTGCAGATGCAATATTTGGATGCATTCGGAATAAGAAGTAAGGGAAATGAGGGACTGGGACGAGTGCAAGAGTGAAGAGCTGGAAGCAGAGTGAGGAGCTGGAAGCTTCGTTTCTCGGTGTGAGGGCCTGTTTGTGGCGTTGTTGGTGAAGAGTACAATTGAAGTTAGCAGGTGTTGGAAGGGTCCGGACAAAGGAGCGGTGGTGCTTCCAAAGTCAGGTTGTGTCGTTCTGTTCTGAATTGACCGGTGGAAGTCAACACTAGTTTTCGCTGACCGCTGGGTCGTTTTATCTTGTTGCCAATGCTCCGCTGTAGACGTAGCGTTGTGCAAGAGCTGGTAGCTGCCATTTCGAAGCACCTTTTTAGTGAAGTGGGAGAAGACTATTGGGACAAGGGCTGTGTTTGCCTTGCAATGCTGGAATGCTCGTCATGCAGAGGTTGACTCGCTTGTGAGCTACAATCATTACCTACGTCCAAACCAGGGTTTCCCGACCACGAATCGGTACGGGAATATATTTACGGTAGAAAGGCTCTCCAAGTTCCTTGTAGAAGTGGTCCCGACGACGGTTGTTTCTTTCAGGTTCTACAGAATTTATCCGGTTCCGAGCCCTTCAAACTGCGCTTGCTATATGAACTGCCTTGCTCTGTTGGCAACGAGGAGGTTTTATTGGAGAGTTTGATTGGAGTACGTTGGGACCGAAATTAGACAGAATATTTTCTGTAAATTTCAGTTGGTATCGTTACAAGGGCAGTACGCTTTGGAACTGAGAAGGGAGCTTCATTGGTGGGAAACAATGCATAGAGTACTGCAATGCACGTAGACTAGAGGGTCAAATCCTATTCCGCGATTGCATAAATGCTGTGTTCCCAATGAGCAGCCGAAGTTTGGGGGCTGTACTATCGAAGGACACTGTGTAACGAATCTGGAGCGAACTCACGAGGCGAAGTCGGCTTTGTGGACATTTCTCAATGTTCAGGTCCGTCCCTAGTGCCACATATTGACTTGAAGGATAGAAGGTGCAGCAATGTCTGCACCGGGGGCAGTGAAGAGGGAAGACGAGGCGGAAGATGTGTACGAACTTAGTTCCAGCAGCACCAACAGCGAGGATCCCCGAGAGGGAGAGGAGCTCGGTAAAAGGGTGAGTCCATCGGAAAGCCCTTGGGGCGAGCAGGCTTTCGTGCAGAAGAAGCAGAAGCTGGAGCCTGTGGATGATTTGCGTTTGAACGCTTGGAGGTATGAGGATTTGAAGAACCAAGCCCAACGAGATTTGGACATTGGTCATGAAGCGAAGGTGGCTTCTCCGGTTGCCTTGTCCTTTTTCCCTCAACCCTCTCCGGAGGACCCTGCGCTAACGAGAACCAGTTGCAAGCAGTTCTGGAAAGCAGGGGACTATGAAGGCCAGCCTGCTGTTTCAATGCAGCAAGCAGGTGAATATTCCTCTTCCTTGAAGCATGGGGAGTTGTGTTACACCGTCTTCGTGTTGTATCCAATGAGCTCGGCTGTATTTTCCAAATTTCAACTGTTTCTCTCTCCTGAATGTTGATGTCTGAGTGCTCTGGATGTGAATTTGGGGTCGAGTGCTGCTCAGGAGACGCGGAGTGCATGTTCTGTGGAGAGAATTGACCAGTTGCTTGTATTTGGTGGGCTTGTGTGACCTGAGCCGCACTCTTCCCGCCAGTTCATTGTAACATGAACGGAAAAGTCGTGTCGAGAGTAGGTTTCTGTGTTGCAGTTCGGAGTATTTGTTTTTCGACAATGCATGCGTGGAGTGCTCTTCTTCGGAGACACCCAGTGTCTGTTCTATGGCGAGAGTGAAGCGGAGATGTACATTTCATGTTGCCGAGACGTTTTGAAGTATTTGTTCACTGCTACGAGAAACGACCTTATCTGACCCGTTTGTGATTTACGCCTTCAGGTGGGATTGACCACGTTAGGGTTCACCCGAAGTTTCTGCACTCCAATGCCACCAGTCACAGATGGGCCCTTGGGGGTACAATCCACTTCCACATGCTTTTCTTGGATGTTTTTGGAGAGAGATTCAGTTTTACTTCTTCAGCCGGCGGATCTTTCTGATACGCAGCATTCGCTGGAATGTTTTTTTACGTCACTTGCGTTCCTCTATGAATATGTTTCCACGTTGGAGATACGATTTTTTGCGATCGAGTTATTGTTGACGCCAATGGAGGCTGTACTGGCCTAGCTGGAGTGGAAGTCTAATTGAAGGTTGGGTGTTTTGCAGCTGTTGCGGAGTTGGTGGACAATGCCGTGGACGAGGTATGTTTCTTCAGCTCCAACAGGATGTTTCGGAAGGGAACATAAATTATATTTCTTAGATATTGTGGTTCTCCTTCCTTGGTTTAGATGACCCCCAAGTTTGGCTTTTCTGCGGTCAGTGGTCGTTACTTTTATTTGGACAGTTATTTTGGAGCTGTGTAGTTCAGCACCTTAAGCCAAGGAGCTGTACTGGACTTGAATCTCGTTCCTCTCCTATCTTGCATTTAACTTGAATCCTTCATTGACAGTGTGTTAATGTTTGGGTGTAGGTTGTGAATGGCGCCTCATTTGTGAATGTGGATGTTGCCTTGCACCCTCGAAATCGCTCCCCAATGCTTGTGATTGAGGGTAAGCAGTTTCAATATTATCGTTTGCTTCAGTTTATCTGTTCACTCGATTTTCTTGGTGTTAGCCCTAAATTGACGTTTATATGTGTATTGTATTAGTGGCATGTTTTTTTATCCATCTGGGTGAGCGCATTGTGAGGTTTATCATGTGGTTTGTTTCCATTCGTGTCTTGAGTAAATTTATTTTTCTGGGTAGATTTACTTTTGTCCTTTGCAGCTGTCTTCGTGAGAGGTGTTTTACTTCTTTGTTTTCACACTTTGGTTTTCAGATGATGGTGGTGGGATGACTCCCGATCGAATGCGTCAATGCATGTCCCTTGGGTACTCTGCCAAGAGCAAAAGTGCCAACACTATTGGTCAATGTTCGTACTGCTCCCGCACAACTTGCTGTCTTCCGAACTCGTTGTGTTTTTTCTCTGTTTTGGAGGCCATTTGTAGCGATTTCTTGGTTTCTCCATGATTTCCATCCCATTCTTTTGTCGGTGTCCTCTTTGCTGGCATTTGAAGTTGCGGGTATGTAGGTTTTCTCTGGGCCAGCTTCTGCGTTTCGCTGCCTGGGTAAGATTTGACTCGAGCTTTCTTGCAGACGGAAATGGTTTCAAGACGAGTACTATGCGCCTTGGAGCGGATGTGATTGTCTTTTCTCGATCTCGTGCTTCCAATGGGCACAGGTAGATCGTTAGCCCGTTTGTTTTTTCGAACTCTTGTTCTTGGATCGTATTTTAGCCTGTCTGCGTCTTCATAGATTCTAGCCATGTCTGCTTTGAGTTACCTTATCCGTTGTTCCTCGTGAGAGCTGAGTATGCAAGGCAGTCAGAGTGGTGCCACTCCTTGTCGTTTGGTAGTTTTCGGATTATAATGTATTGTTGACAAGGTCGTGGTCTTTTTCGGGTTTTCTGACAGAGCTACTCAGAGCATCGGCATGCTATCTTTCACTTTTCTCCGGCAAACTGGGCATGATGATATTGTTGTTCCAATGGTGAGTACCGTCGGTTCCATGAAAGATCCTTTTCGCTTCTTTTACGTGCATCTTTTGTGGATGATGGTCGAACTTTGCCTTCAGTAGGGACTAGATGAGTGGTTTGAGCTGGCTCCCGGTAGGACTTTTCCGGCCGTTTGTTGTCGGGTTGAGAATGTGTGCGCCAAGTCTTTAGTTTTTTCAGCTGGAGTTTGTGTTAAATTTTCACCTTCGGCAGGTGCTTTTCCCCTTATGATGAACTTCGCCTGTAGAGAATTTTTTCTGAAGAGTTCCTTAATTTGTTCAGATTGACTACGAAATTGGAGATGGGGAGGTGTGGAAGATGCTGAGGACCACTTTGAACGATTGGACCCACAACTTGGAAACCATTCAAAGCTGGTCTCCGTATGGTAGCGAGGAAGATTTGTTTGAGCAGGTTGGTTTGTTTCCCAGCCCTGAAAGGTTCTCGAGGATTCCCGAGTTTGTGCAGTAAGGAGACATGTACCGTCTGGGATGATGAAAAGCGCGGGAGTTTCTGTTGAGCACTTTTAAGAAGTGCTATGACGCCGCAATGAGAAGAAATGTTGTTTCGAAAATCTGAGACCGTTTCTCTTGAATGGTCGTAGTGACTTGAGAGTCTTGGACGTTTTCGTTAGTCCAGTATGTACTGTCGAATTTGGAAGGTATCTTTATGATGGAGGGCAGGTTCATGTTACAGGACGTTTATGCGAGTTTTTCTTGTTCTGCAGTTTGTAGGAATGAAGGACCATGGTACAAAGATTATTCTGTATAATCTTTGGGAGGACGATCAAGGCCAAGTGGAGCTGGACTTTGAAACTGACCCCTATGTGCGGCCCTTAAGCTTTGTCCTCCTGATCCTTTGTCCTGTCATTTTAGATTCCTTTTGTGGCGATCTGCTTGGACTTGTAAGACGTTGATGAGTGAATTCCGACTGTGGCCTTCGTCGTTTCGTGTGGTTCGTATTCGTGTTGCCAAGCAAGCGGTGATATCTGATTGTTTAATTTATTCTAGGATATTCAAATCAGGGGAGCCAATCGTGACGAGAAGAAGATTTCCATGGCTCAGCGGTTTCCCCACTCGCGCCATTTTCTCACGTACCGTCACTCTTTGAGGGTACCTCCCATATCCTGTGCAGCTTCCGGGTTCTCCTGCTCTCCGCACTGTCTTGCTTTATTCATTATGCATGTCCTGAAACAGAGCTGATACCTTTTGGGAAGAAGCGAAAGCCTTCCTTATCCTGTTCCTTGTTGACGCTGGAAGGCCCCAGAAGTCCGATTTAGGCCTTCTGTTTCTGTGTCAGTTTCGAAGAGGCCCTACGCGGGACTTCTTTCGTCTGATTTTGTTTGTTTTTTGACGAATGCATGCAGTGTTCTTTCCTGGTTCTGCTGATGTACCGTTGGTCCTGAAATGAATTATCTTTCCTAGAATGTAGTCAGTTGAATTAGTCATCTGTAAACCACGAGTCGGTAGTCTTTTAGAGGTTACTGTTTCCCAATCCGATCGTGTTGTTGGTGTGGCAGAGTTATGTTTCCATATTGTATTTGCGATTGCCACCTGGCTTTCGAATCCTTCTCCGGGGACAAGAAGTTCACCACCACAACCTTGTGGATGACTTGATGTACACCCAAGAGCTGACATATAGACCGCAGAGTGGGGCTGATCATGTTACCCGAGAAACGGATGTGAGTGACTGGTCTTGATTTCACGTCCGTTGAGTATCGATGCAATGTTTTTGGTCTGTCGGTTATTATCCTCGAAACCTACATGTGCGTGTATCGATTCCTTTGTCGAAGAGTCCATTATTCGTTGGTGTGTATAATATGTGATGTTGCAGATGGTGGCAGTTGTGACCATTGGGTTTGTGAAGGATGCTAAGGACCATGTAAATATACAAGGCTTCAACGTTTATCACAAGAACCGACTAATTAAGGTGCGTACTGTACTTCCACGCAATTCTATGTATTTGTAGGACTGGATTGCGGAGATGTCTCTTCTCTTTCGTCTCTTTGAACTTAGTGCTTGGACAACGTTGGAGTATTCTTAGCTGTTGTTGCTTTAGAATATGTTCATACAGAGTTTATCATTTGGCTGTAGCTCATCAGATGTTGGATGGACAGCTGATGTTTACCTTTTCTTCGTTTCGCAGCCATTTTGGAAAATTTGGAATTGCACTGGCAGCGATGGTCGAGGCATCATAGGTAAGCCCATTTCTTTGTTGTGCGACTTCGCGAAATGTTGCGATGGGCTTATCACTAAACATCTGTGATTGAATATCCAGCAGAATCCGTTCATTTTTTCTTGAGAGTTCGGTGAAGTCTGCATCATTCAACTTTGTTAGTTGATTCTCGAAATGAGGACTATAGCATTGCGAGGGTTGAATCATGGAAATGCTCTTTATTCAGATGAATGAGCACACTCAATACTGTGGATTCCTTAAAGAGTTGCTGCATAAGGTTGGCTCTTACAAATTGTTCATATTGTTGGATATATAATCTAGGGAGAACCTTGCTGAGACCTACTAATACAGATGCCTTTGCAGAGTTCGTATCCCTTTGCAAATACCTGAGTTCACATAGAATCGTGAGCTTTTTGTATTCGTCTCGTTGCACGCCGCGTGATTTCCCCGTGACCAGCGTGCAACTCCCTTGTAGATGGACTGGGATCATGGATAGGAGCTCGGCTATTGTTCTTCCCGTGACGTTGGACTCTTTTTTCTTGCAGGTGTGCTGGAGGCGAACTTTGTGGAACCTGCTCATGACAAGCAAGGGTTTGAGCGTACCACAGTGCTGTCGCGATTAGAGTCACGCTTGTTGCAGATGCAGAAGAACTACTGGTTCGTTTTTTTATTCTTTTGCTGTGCTCCACGTTCGTAAAGTCTTCCTCAGACCCTTTGCACTGCGATGTTTTAATGTCTAATACCCCTAGACGTGCTTCCTTGCAGGGCCAATAATTGTCATAAAGTGGGCTATGTGAGTAAAAAGAGTAAGAAGAAGATTATCCCGCCTGCTCCTCTACCTGGAGGTGTGTCTCTTTTCCCTGCGATCACTTGATGAAGTAGTATTTTCTCACTGTCGTAACGGCATCCGAATGTGGCCTAGCCGAATGTTCAAAGCACTGATTTTTCGGTGTAGCAGTCTTGAAACCCTAGGCATTTGTTTGTAGATGTTTGGTGTTTGTCGTGGACCTTTCTTGTCTTATTCTCTCTTTCGAATTTCAGTCTTCATTGTGGAGTTTATGGTTTCCGTGCTTTCGTTGTAGTGAGTGCGTTCGTATATCTGCATGTTTGTATGTTTTGTGTGGTCCGTTTCCTTACTGATGAAATGTTCTTGATGTGCAGACGGCGTTATGAATAGGGGTCAAGGTTCGACCATGTCATCTCCAATATCAGATCCTCACGCAGACCTGCGCCTCTCTTTGCCGTCCAACTCGATGTGTGAAGGACAGAGGGGTGGAGGTGTTTTGCGAACTTATGGAGAGGGTACATTAGGAAGGTTGCGACTTGAAATTGAACCTGCTCCTGCTATATCTAGAAGTGGATCACTGACCAACGGCACCTCCGTTGCCAAGGTTCTCTCACCACTTCTAAAGTTTCTGATTTTCCGTTTGAATACTTAACCGTGATATTTGCAACGGGCAGCAAAATCTTGCCAATCGTCATTGTGAGCGCTATTCGCAAGATGATGTGTGATTGGACGTAGTTGATGTGTTCTCTGCTAACCTCCGTTTGTTTCAGGGTAATGAGCCTGGTCCCAAGGAGACTGCTCCTAGCCGGAAATCGTTGGAAGATCTTGGCAGAATGGTACTTTTTGTGAGCAGGGTTCTGTTCATCTTCGAGTTCTGTATCTGTTGTTCTTTATAGTTCTTCTGCTCCGTTGGGGTCTTATGTTATCATGTTCTCCGTCGGTTGTGCTGGCACAATGCCGTCTGTTTCAATGGCACTAATCTCACTTGTGCTTGGTGTTTCAGTTCGTGAGGAGGGCTGCTGCCGCCGAGGTTTCTCATCCTCCCCAGGGTCAACAGCAGCGTCCGGCCACTTCGAATGGGCATAGGGCCTCCGTGGAACTGGAGATATTGAAGCAACTCAAAGATGAGAATGATCAAATTCGAGAAAGGTTACTATCCGCAAGTGTTCCCTGGCTTTGCTACATGGATGCTGCAGTAGAATCTTTTTGGAGTTTTATCTCTCTCTTCCTGGCTTGCACTGGATTGCTGAAAGGATGTCATTTGCTTTTTATTGGCGATATTCCACAAACCAATAATTGTGACAAATCTTCTTGATGGTCTAATTTCTGGCCCAAAACTAGGAGAGGTATAGATTTTGATTTTAAGGCCACGTGACCCGAACCGCGGCGTAGTAATGGAATATCGCCAATGTAACGAACTGACGTTGAAGACAGTACATGCTTCTTCTCTGTCCCTGTTTGAGTCCATTAATCATAACACTGTGTGACATTTTTTCCGTGTACTTTGCCTTCAGATGCCGTAGGTTGGAGGAACAGAGTGAGCAGAGTCTGATGTTTGAAATTGACCGGAATCGTAAATTAGAGACTCAGGTATATCATCTTGCCGTGGCAACTTGGAAGTTCCTATGATTGGTATGTAGTGTTTAGTTCTTGAGTTGGACGGATATTCCTAGTTTCGTTTATTTGTGGATATGATGAAACATGGACTCGGGATACTCATTTTTTTCGTATGGGTGGAGCAGCTTCTGGATTTAGAGCAGCAACAGGCGGTTTTTAGGCGAAATCTGGAGAAATGTGTTCGAGATCGGGACAGCCTTCACCACGCCTTAGAGGAGGAGCGCCTCCTTCGCGAAAGTGACGATGAAGAGATGAGAAAGAAGCTGAAGGTCTGTTTGTATTTGATTGCAGGAAGATTAGCTTTCTGCACATTCTCTTTCTGGTGTTATTATTTTGCAGTAGGTTTTGAAGTGCTCCAATGGTCCGAAGTGGCCTCGTCCATTTGTAGGAGTCGGAATGAATCATTTAGGACGTTTCAAGGAAGTCAATGAATTGTAGCACTTGGAACGAAGAAATCATGCTGCAAATGTTTTGTAGCGAGTGGCGAATGTAGTATGGAAGTTCCTGGAGTGGACTGTTGGAATTCTTTGTTTAGGTTGATGGCTATGGAGTTGAGCTGTCCGTGTGCCATGCCACTGTCCAATATTCAGCTTATTAATAGTCCGTTTATTTGCACCAGGTGGCCCTTCTACGCGTGCGAGAGCTTGAATCTGAAAACCACCGCCTGCGTTTCTCGAGGTGTTGAACCCCTGTGTGTGAGTTGGACGTGATTTTTCTGAATCCCGAGGGAAGTGGTGGCGCATGTGCATTCCGCTCACATGCTTTGCACCTTGTATAGTTATTTGGTTCGACGTCCCCCCCACTGGAGTGTGGCATATGGCTTGAACATTGGTGTGTGTTTACATTGACTGGTGGTGGAGAATCCTGGTTGAGGTTAGCTTGATCTGCATCTTGCACCGATGGACTGCATTGTTGGAAATGGTTGTCTGGGTGCTCTTGGTAACCAACAGCAGGAATTTTGTTTTGTTCGAACACTCGGTTTGAACCCTCTACATGAGTTTGGCGGCCCTAGTGCACGAGATCCTTGATGATGTGGGAAGCTGCAAGTAGGTGACTCCTGTACACCTGAGGCCGTAGAATTGATGGTCATATTTTATTTCCCGGGTGCATTTCTTCTTTGGAAAGAGTTCCATTCCATTGTACAATTTAAAACCTGAAACTTTCTGCCATTCCTCTGAGGTTTCTGGATTGAACTGGCAACTTTTGGTAGTTGAATGTTTACGATTTGGGTGGAAAATTTCCAGTTCAAGAAGCGTTATTTGGGAATTTGTTTCCTGGCTTTTAGGATTTATAGCGGTCTGTTATGTGAATGGACTTTGTATTATGGGTATCTGACGTTCTCTTTTTTGCGATGATTTCGACACAGAAATGCCTGTTATTTTGGATATTGTAGAAGTCATTTTTCATTTTTTTTCTTGTAGTATGAGTAGAATCGGTTTGGCATTTGCCTCGTCAGTTGTGCGTTTTCGAATTCACTAGCCTTGTACTGTTTGTGATTCCATTTTCTCCACTTATGGCTTATTTGTGCCCTATTTACCGCTCGATGGCTATGGATTTTCCTCTTTGCAACCAAAATCACTTAATGAATATATCTGAATGATGTGCATTTGTTATCAATATTTTTGTAACTCAGGTACGTATTTCTGTACTCTAACAACTTACCAACGTACAGAATTAACTAATGCTGCTATAAGTTGAAATAGTAGATGAGATTGTAGGCGCACCCACATCCACTTTGGTTAATGAGCTTGATTGCTTGCATTATTCAATCTCGAGCATAGTGCTCGTACAACTTACAGAATTTTCCAGTCCTCTAGTTAGTTGACATACTGCTTAATCAGATCTGCCCGCCAACCAAGCGCATGGAGGTTGCAATGAATTGTCTTTACAAGTCTTCAATTGTTCATATAGAGAATGTCCTAGCCCAGTAACTAAGTGCTTACACTAGAATTGCAGCAACATAAATTTGCAACTTCAAACCAAAATCAAATCCGTTGTCAAAATTGGGCTTGCAGATCAGGCCCTTGTTCATGCTATCAAAATAAGGTTTCTGATCCAGCCACTCAGTATTCGTGTGATCAATACATACACGGTTGCATACGTGATCGATCCAGCCGTAGTATAGATTGCCAAATTGCGGCTGGAAGCCATTGTGCTGTAGGCTTGAATTGGGATCGCGTATATCCCTACGAACGGCTACCCTGTCGCGTCAAGTTCCGCTTTGGACGAGACTCACTCTGCACGGGAGGAGAAAAGTCCGGATCATCCTTCATGAACACCATGGTCGCAGCGACTGACCCTGACGCATATCTATCGCGAAATTCTTCGGTCACAAAGAAGTTCGCGACTTCCAGCTCGTCCTCTGTCGGCTGTCCATCGCGTAGTCTGCACATGTAATGACAGAAATTCTCAGAGCAAGCAGTCCTTCGTCTGAAAACGAAACCACATACTCTCGATCGATCCCAGTTAGTCGCAAGAGAAATCCAAAAATTCCATAAACCATACCTAGCCTATCCCATTGTGCAGTTCTGGATTTGCCCAGCTTGAGTTTAGAATAGAGCCTGAAATTCCATACTAGCGCAAGCTGATGAGTTCCATAGTGGCACTCGAATGGAGTGACTCTTTGGAGTTCTCAGTTGAATTCAGGCGAATTGATACTAGTTCCAGGATTGGCAGCTATTTATTAGACAATTGATATCATAGTCATTCTTACAAGGAAGAATGTACGGAGAGGAGCAGGACAACTTTTCTAGTCTTTAAGAGTAAATTGGCACACCTTTCATAAACTGGCAAATTGTCAGTGTCTTAGATGTCAGGTACGAAGTTCATAAAGCAACCTATAACGGATAACTTAAGGAAGGAGCTCCTCGCTTAAGTTAATTTTCGCTTCAGTGTGGGGAAGAATGCAAAAAAAGGATTTTTTTTTTTTTTTTTTTTTCAGGAATGAATATATAAATCTGGTCTCATAAACTCACCTATTATGGTTAGCTTTGAAAGTTCTCACTAATCAAGGAGGGAAGAGAGATGAGTGGACAAGAAGGTAGAAAAAGAAAATCTTTTTCAATGAACAATACAACTAAGTGTTTTTCACTATAGGTCACCTTATAAAGTGATCACAAGGGGGTATTTCTATCTAAACAGTGTCCTTGAATACAAAGGTACATTTTGTTTTCTTCAATGTATTAATTATATGTCAATGTACTAAGGGTGAACTCCAAAGTTGCAAATGAGTTTTTAAAGGGGTGTTTTATGGACCTCCTAGAAGTAACAATTGTGTAGGGGAAGGTGGGTTTGGGAAATAAATAGTGTAAGGGGATCATGCCTTCATAGCGTATATCTTTTTCACTTCAAGATTTATACTACAATAAAATCTATGAATGGAGAAAATTTTAAAAATCTACCAAAAATGTAGTTTTGATTTTTCTAAAAACCTACAAAATTCATAAATATTATGAAAAAATTATGAAATCTATGGGGAAGATAGATTCCACAATCTGAAATTTACATTTCTGACAGATTTTACAACAAAAATCTACATGTTTGAAATGACATTAGAGAAATGTTGTTTGAACACCCTTATCAAATAAACATCTTAAACTACATTTAGCTATTGTTTTAACTCGGGTTTTGCATTAGCGCATGCAAATTAGAGCTGAAAATTAATTAGGACTTGCAAGGGCTCTGATGGTTTTGAAGTTCCCCAACTGAACCTCCAGAGCTCTAAAATCCAGGACAGGTATAGAAGATCGGCCTAGACAGATGAGTCTCGAACTATTCCAGGGTCTCAAACTACTCCACTCAGCTCCTAGTTGTGAGCGATTAATTTTCCCCAAACCAAGTCCTTTCAAAGGTGTCATTCCATGTCTCCATAATTTTCTTGTAGCTAGTGTGAATCATGATCATTGAATTCTTATGCCGAATTGAATTGACGATATATATGTTGTGAACCTCATTCACTGTGTTCCCGAAATCGTTACCTTCCATTGCATTCCGGTAGCACAACTGAGGATGGTACTTCAGCTGACTCCTGGGGGTCGACTGGTTCCATGGAATCGAGTAGTGCAACAAAAACATTTGCAGCAGCATTTGCGGTGTCTTGTAACGTGGCGTCCTCAGATCTGGTTGCAATTGGCCCAACAAACTGTACACTTCAGCTTCATGAGTTTTAATACCAACATCTTCGATGTCGGTAAAATGTGACATACATCGACAGAAACCCTAAAAACCAGGATAGGTATAGATATATATACATTTCATGCGGAGTGTCTTGAAAAGAGAGACAAAGTAGTGAAATACCGCCCAGTTATATTTTAAAATTGACTAGCACAACGAGAACCCGTAGTACCTCATTCCCAAGTTTCTCGTATACGATGATTTGATTTCTAAAAGTATCGACTGTAGGCACACAGTCATGAAAACTGATGATTTCTAAGGTCCGTTAAGGGTTAAATTGCAATAAATTTTGTAGGAAGAAATCTTTTTGCAAGTAGAACTTTCACTAGATAATCAACCGGAGTTTTGCACTCTCTAGTCTGTAGTGGATATTATCCACTACATGCAGTAGTAAGTGCAAAACTCCGGTGGAAACGAAAAAAGAAATGAGCCAGCTGAAGGCAATGCAGTGATATGGTATTCTGGTTATTTGTGGCCTACCTCACAGAAGTACCGCAATGACCTTCATCTTCATGAGTATCGATGTTCAACTTGGACTTGACCGTGTGCTTCGGATTGGGGTCTATTGCGCCCGCTTTTGCTCTCTTCGCCCTGCTCTTTGGAGCCATCTGATCTGCTCTGACTGTGCTAGCTTGAAATCAACTGTACTTGGAGGATTACTGGATTACTGTAAGCAGACACAAACAACATCAACTCCGAGTGTAGAATCGAAGCAGCAGTGAGATCACAAAGACAATCCAAGTCGTTGCAACAAGTCTAACCCATCTCCAACCAAAATTGCTTTTTTTCATGACCCGACTCAGTAGCTTTGCCATTAGCCCCAGACTCTTCTACTAGCTTCAATCCAAAAGTACTCTACCCAGCCAGGAACTTTTGACTGCGAAAACACAGTACGCAAAAAGCTCATACGGTTTTGAACCAACTTACAAGTCCGAGAAGCCGTCCCGTTGCAATCAATCCACCACGAATTCCCTTGCCCAACACAATTTCACTGCACACACTTTCTGCTTCAGCTGATAGAGGCGTCGACTTTCGGGATTTGGGGACAACCAAGCTCCGAAATTACTCCAAGCTCGAGCTCTAGAAAGTACTCCAATCAACAAAGATTCAACTACTAACTACCCTATCTTGATTCCCCAATCCTGTTGAACACTAGCACCTCCAACCGAACCGTGTGGGAACAAGAGAAAACGATCGAGAGAGCATTCCGATACCGTACCTGAACTTGCCTTCAAATCGTCGGCTTTTCTCTCCCTCAGCGAGTAGATTATGGCCAGCAGCAGGAGATGAAAATGCACCGGCTAGCTCACTCTCCTGTTTGGGATGCAGACAAGGACCCCGTCCCTGTAGTGAAGTTCTTCCCAAGGAATTTAAGCAACAAATAACAAATAAGTCCTCGCACATCCATGCACAACACAGTCTACAAAAAACCCGAAAAAGAACCACCCTAGTCTATCATTCAGAACGTTTCCACGTACAACCTCCGAATCCAGTTGATTATCGAATCCCTCGATCAAGGGTTAAAAAGCAAGAGCGTGTGAGGTGAAAAAACCTGTTGTGATCCCAATTCGATCACCTAGCAGAGAGCTAGCTAGACTGAAAAGCGATCGAGCTGAAGAAGCTTAAGATCGAAATGCGGCTTAACATCGAAACTATTAAGCCTGGCTTTTTACTGCTCCGATCACCGGACCTGCAGGGAAAAGTCATGCACACAGCACACATGATCGAGCTAGAATCTGTCACAAAAACTAGCAAACTGCAGTAACTATAAGCATGGATGAACGTCTTAATTACGTAGGCATTGCATTGCTGGTTTGTGGCATTACGAAGCAAATGATTGAATTCAAGAAGAAACGATCCGGAGAGAATATCGATATGTACCTGAACTTGCTTCCGCTCTCTCCCGCAGCGTGCGGACCTCGAGCAGTAGCAGCGGCAACAACAGAAAATGGAGAAGTGCTCCGACCTGCTTGTCCTCTTGTTGGGTCGACGACTACCCGTCTTTGTCGCTAGGTCAGTTTTATCCATGATTTATCCTATTACAGATCGAGGGTCAAGTAATGAACGGATATTTCGTTAAAATGGCAATATTTCACAAACTTGGCACTTTTAGGTTTAGACCATGTGGGTCTGAAATGTAAACCAATCCTAGACTTCAGACCATGTGGTTTGAAAGGTCTGAAATCTATACCCTTCCTAGAAAATGAATGGAAAAATTGCACAGGAATAGGAGGGTGACATTAATTTACCAGTCACACCATTTGTAATTAAATTATTTTTACGCTGAAGAGCACACTCTCACACCATCCGGAAAATTTTCAACTCCAAAGAAAGCCAAAATCCACTGGATGACTGATGAATGCTTACGGACAAGCTGCAGCTAGAAAAAAATTAACAAGCGTACCACAGGAGCTTTACCAAAAAAAAAGTGGACGGAGTATGAGATATTGATTTAAATCTTCTTTTTTGAATTATTCAAGTGGAAAATGGAAATTCAAAATGGTATGAAAAGAAAATAAACTCAATGTAATTAAAATTTGTAAGTTTGTGTTGAAAGTAATGAGGTTCTAAAGATTAATTATTTTGCCATTTTTCACTGAACATTGAATACACAATTTTAGATTGTTTGCATATTATATTATACTATATTATACTATTGTATATTATATTATACCATACTATATTATATTATTTGGTGTTTTTTAGTTTGAATTATGAATTTCTTTAGAATTGAAGATCCATAAAAAAAAAATGTGAAGTACTTTTGTATAACCACATGGATGAATTTGGAATATATTTTTGTTTTACATATTCAATGATGCCTTACATATTGATTCCTTGTTTTATGCATTCAACTTTTGACAAATGAGATGTGCATTAGAACATGTGGAAAAATGTGAATATTGAAATCATCCATTGATAGTGGTTTAACAATAACAGTTTTGCATATAAACAACCAAATCGATTATCTTCATTATTAAGTACTTAAAAAATGTGCTTTAGTGGTATATGTTGAGAGTGAAAACACAAGACACTTGTTGATTTTGTTGCATTTGGTTATTTGGGAAGGGAATATTGGGAGTATTATGAACTTAGGCACAAAATAGTTATAGTAAGACATTAGAAACCTTCTAGCAAAAAGATGCTTTGATGTTTAAATTTTTAGAAGATAGAAAAAATTAAATATATAATAAACAATAATAATTCATTTCTAAAAAATTTATAGAGATGAGATGCAATCAATAAAGTTATGAAATAGTCTATGAAATCATGGTTGTCATACTGGACAAGTTACTATTCATTTTTCGTCCTGTAGGACGAGTTACTGTTCATCAAATGTACTTGAGAGGTACATTTGATGAATAGGAACTCGTCCTACAGGACAAGAAATGAATAGTAACTTGTCTACTATCACAACCATATATGAAATAGCTTCTTTGAGTTTGTAGAAATGCGTACACAACAAGCTACCCCTTCTTTATATCAAAGTTTATATAGAGGATAAGGAATTAACTCTTTTTAGAATATCCTTGACAAGTAGTTGTTACCTTAATCAAGGAACATTCTCACAAAATTTTCAATTGAAATTCATTTTTTTAGATACTTTATAGTACTAAAAACATATCAAAATAACAAATTCTTACAAGACTAACAAAACTAACTATTAAACAATGTATGACTTTCTTAAATTTTCAAAAAATATAGAATGTATTTAAACTGATAAGATTGTATAATATAAGGGAAATTTAACAAATTCTGGAATTTTCGGATTCCATAAATATGAATTCTGGAATTTAGAGTTTAGGTGGTTATCAATTTTTGTTGGTCACTCCTGACCAACTATAGCATAACCGTCTTGCAAATCTATACTTTTCTACCCTGTATACTACATAATAGTTCTTGTATGTCGGCTACCTACTGATACCTGTTGATGTCTTCAAGTTTCAACCAAGGCTTCTGGCAATGTCTTCAAAATGTTTTTTTGGTTCATAAGTCCTGAATAACTCCATAATTTGTTAAATCGCTCATATATACTTTTAGTATTAACTAGCGGTTGGCGCTTGCTATGCTACACATTCACCATTAGAATTTCAATAAATCTTTAGATAAAAATTACTAAAATCTTCATATAAATTTTTTAATAAATAAGTATATACTAAAATAAACAATAAAAAATTTAATGAATGATGAATGAAATACATGCAATGATGAATATGGTAAAAAATACATATAAAAATCTCAGAAGCTTTGTGAACAATTTAATTGTTGTGAAACCCAAAATCGGTTCAATCTAATAAATTTCTCAAATCATTTGGTAGTAGCAATAGAAAATTGAAATCAAAAGCTCAAAGCTCACAAAAGCACAAAATCATAAAAATGCAAAAGAAGTATAAAGCCAAAAAAAGCAATGAAATTGCTACCTTTATAATAGCACCATATTGATCCTCTTTAATATCACCTCAATTGCAACAGCTATATTATTTTTATAATATCACCCTTTGTAAAAAGTGATATTACAAAGGTGATTGTGAACTGCTACTCTATTTCAGTAATATCACATTGTGTGAAAATATGATTTCTATGTATGCATGATTGAAAATATTTTTATAAAATAATTAAAATAATTATTTTAAAGACTTATCGAAATCATTATCATACATTTTATTCAAATATATCAAAATTTTACTAATATGTGATACAATGAATGTGTAGCATAGCAAGCCCAAGCCCCTAGTATTAATGGTAGCATTTGTGATATTACAGAGGAACTTATGATTTTAGTAGTATAACTAGTTGCTATGCTATGCATTCACCATTAGAATTTTATAAGAATTTTTATGTATTAGATAGAATGCAGAATAAGAATTTCAATAAATCTTCAGATAAAAATGACTAAAATCTTCATATAAGTTTTTTAATAAATAAGCATATACTGAAATAAAAAATAGAAATTCAATGAATGATGAATGAAATGAATATGGTAAAAGATACACATACATTAGAATGCATTAGAAATTTGATTCAATTGTTATTGCATGTATTTCATTCATCATTCATTAAATTTCTATTGTTTATTTCAGTACATGCTTATTTATTGAAAAATTATATGAAGATTTTAATAATTTTTATCTAAAGATTTATTGAAATTCTTGCTCTGCATTCTATCTAATACATAAAAATTCTAATGAAATTCTAATGATGAATGCGTAGCATAGCAAGCACCAACTACTAGCGGTTGGCACTACTATGCTATGAATTCATCATTAGAATTTTATAAGAATTTTTATGTATTAGATAGAATGCAAAACAACCATTTCAATAAATCTTCAAATAAAAATGACTAAAATCTTTGTATAATTTTTTTTATAAGTAAACATATATTGAAATGTATAATAGAAATTTATTGAATGATGAATGAAACATATGCAATGGTAAATACTATAAAAGATACACATATATTAGAATGCATTAGAAATTTGACTCTATTGTTACAAAAAATGGCAACCCAAATTGAAGAATTGAAAAGAAAAACTTATAAATCTCAAAAACTTTGTGAACAACTTAATTGTTGTGGAATCCAAAATCACTTTAATTGAATAAATTTCTCAAAATCATTTGGTAGTAGCAATAGAAAATTGAAATCATGAAAGCTCAAAGCTTACAAAAGCACAAAATCATAGAAGTGCAAAGAAGTGTAAAGCCAAGAGAAGCAATGGATTTGCTACCTCTATAATATCATCCTATGGATCCTCTTTAATATCACCTTAATTGCAACAACTATATTATTTCTATAATATCATCCTTTGTAAAAAGTGATATTACAAAGGTGATTGTGAACTGCTACTCTATTTCTGTAATATCACATTGTGTGAAAATACAATTTCTATGTATGCATGATTGGAAATATTTTTATAAAATAATTAAAACAATTATTTTAAAGACTTATCGAAATCATTATCATGTATTCTATTCAAATATATTAAATTTTTATTAATATGTGATACAATGAATGCGTAGCATAGTAAGCACGAGCCCCTAGTATTAACGGTAGCATTTGTGATATTACAGAGGGAGTTATGATTTTAGTAGTATAACTAGTTGCTATGCTATGCATTCACCATTAGAATTTTATAAGAATTTTTATGTATTAGATAGAATGCAGAGCAAAAATTTCAATAAATCTTCAAATAAAAATGACTAAAATCTTCATATAATTTTTTAATAAATAAGCATGTACTGAAATAAACAATAAAAATTTAATGAATGATGAATGAAATACATGTAATGATGAATATGGTAAAAGATACACATACATTAGAATGCATTAGAAATTTGACTCAATTGTTACAAACAATGGCAACCCAAATAGAAGAATTTAAAGGAAAAACTTGTAAATCTCAAAAGCTTCCTGAACAATTTAATTCAAAGCTCACAAAAGCACAAAATCGTGGAAATGCAAAAGAAGTATAAAGTCAAGAAAAGCAATGGAATTTCTACCTTTATAATATCACCATATTGATCCTTTTTAATATCATCTCAATTGTAACGACTATATTATTTCTATAATATCACCCTTTGTAAAAAGTGATATTATAGAGGTGATTGTGAGCTACTACTCTATTTCAGTAATATCACATTGTGTGAAAATATGATTTCTATGTATGCATGATTGAAAATATTTTTATAAAATAATTAAAATAATTATTTTAAAGACTTATCGAAATCATTATCATACATTTTATTAAAATATATCAAAATTTTACTAATATGTGATACAATGAATGTGTAGCATAGCAAGCCCAAGCCCCTAGTATTAATGGTAGTATGGGGAATGCTGGTATGCGAGCGTAGAGCACAGAGCGTAGAATATAGAGCGTGGAGCATGGATTTCTAAATTTTTAAAAAGAAATTTTGGTATAACATATGATGAAGTAGTTAAAAAGTGGATGAAAGAGTAGACAAAAAAGTGGACGAGGGTTTAGGGTGGATGAAAAAGTGGATGAAAAAGTGGAAAAAAAATGATGAACAATGTCAGAAGTTGGATGAAAATTAGGAAAGTGGATGAAAAAGTAGATGAAAAAGTAGATGAAAAATGGATTACGCTGGTACTAGTGTGTATAGTGGATTACGGTTTAGAGTGAGCTTCTACATTTAAAGCGTAGGAAAAAATTAGAAGAACTTGAATAAAAGTTGGATTAAAGCTAGTAAAAATGGATGAAGGATGAGTTGAAAACTGTTAAATATTTAGGATAAAATAAGATGGAGTTCATAGAAGAAATAGTTGAAGGGTAGGATGGAAAAAGGTGATGAAAGGAATGGATGGAAGAAGTAGAAGGGAACAAAGGATGAAAAAAATGGATGATACAAGTATAAGAAAGACTTATTAAAAAAATATATTAGATGAAATGGAGTATAAAGGATGTATTGTAGAGAAATAATCTCATTCAACCTCTAATGATGCAAGAGAGATTGAAGGTTCAGTTTTTGTGGGAATAACTTCCCCTATGACCGTGGAAGTGCAGTGGGTTCGACCACCGTGGCATTAGGGATTAGGTAAAACATTTGAGATTGGATTTTACGGACTACAACATATACGTAGACTCTTACAGAATATAACAACGGGTCACGAGTGCTTGGAACAAGTTTAGAGTATGTAGTTTTGGTCACAAAATTTAGGGCATGATAACAGAAGAAGGTATGTTGAAGAGTTTTGTACTATGCAATTCAATACTATGGCATTGAGCAATTGTGGAAACCCCCGCAGAAAACGGAATTCAAGTTAATATTGAAACTATATTCTTCTGTCAATTTCAACCTTGTGGTAATCTTAATTAATTAGCCACTAAGTTAGTAGCATAAAAACATGCCATTTTGTTCAGTTTGCAAACGAATGTTAATGTCATATCAAGCAATATATGGATTGGGAATTACTAGCAACATAAACCCATAATAATTAATTATCAAACATGAAAATTGTGGAGTGGAACTTTAGTTTAGGCACAAGTGAAAAAGATGATTCAGTAATCGCAGGAGCAGACATGGTCTCCCAATATACAGCAAGTGACTTGCCCAAGCATGAAGAAAAGTATACTGCGTGTAAGTGGCTTCCAACTACACTTGTAAGAAGCTGTAGGAAGGATTAACGACAAACGAAAAATGCACGGAATTGTACGTTTTATAACCATGTGTTGAAAACACCAAGAACCCTACATGATTAGTTGAGACATACTATGCAGAAATCGAACTGCCCTCACTGTCTGATGCCTGTAAATCTGATTGTATTGCGAATTCATCTATAAAGTTAAGAGCACGTGGGTCAACTAGGTGGGCCCTAGCACGTGGTTTAGGATTCTGGGCAACAAATTCGTGAGCCACTGCATCAGCATACATGGGAAGAGTAAATGGCTTCGGTGGACTAGGAAAGAATTGAGGATGAGAAAAGAAAGGGACATTGGCTACAGTTGTCACGCTGTGGGCTTGCCTGAAAAACCAAGTTATCCACATGTAAGTCGGACGGTTAGAAACTGATGTATTTCATCATGCGAAGAGGAAAACAGTCACAAGATGACTTACTTACGGAATCTAGTAGTCTTCACAATAGCTTGGACGGGGACTTCGTCTTCATCCATATCGACTGGTACATTAGCCGGTTTAGGTGGGCACTAGAAGAAAAAAGGGGGTTCTGCGACTACGCTACGCAACTGGTTTTTCAGTTGCATCGGACATTTGCGACTGGATTGCAACTAGTGATAATTTGGAATTTTGTAGTCGCAGTGGACACTCTAGAATCTAGGAAACGTTTGTAGCAATACACCTTGTCTGTGACTCATTTGCAACTTGTTTGCAACTTGTAAATTTGTAGATTATTAAAACATTAGTCTTGATGATTTGTAGATTTCGAAATTTCAAATCTACCTTTTTCTAGATTTTAGGATTTCAAATCCGCCTTTTTGTAGATTTTAGGATTTTAAATCTACTTTTTTTCTAGATTTCTAAATTTCAGATCTACTTTTTTCAAGATTTTAGAATTTCAAATCTACCTTTTTCTAGATTTCAGAACTTTTGAACTACCTTCTTCCTAGATTTCAAAAATTCAAAAATTGGTATTTAATAGATTTCATTAGTTTAGGAAACTTTACAATTTTATAGATTTTAAAATTTCTTAATCTTCAATTTTTAAAAAATTTCTATTGGTTGTAGAATTTTGTATTCTATAGAATTCTAAATATTGTAGAAATCTACAAACTGTAGAAATCTTAGAATTCTACCAATACAATTCATTGCATAAGACAACAATAGCTTACAAGTCTTATATGTCCAACTTTAAGGTACTCTTGACAATAGATATGGGACAACTGAGATACTAAAAAATGATTAAGAAGCAACTAAGATATTGAAAAACAACTAAGAAACAACTAATGTATGACTTAACAATGACTAGGAAGCAACTAAGACAACTAATGTATGACTTAAAAGTGACTAGGAAACAACTAAGACAACTAATGTATGACTTAAAAGTGACTAGGAAACAACTAAGACAACTAATGCATGACTTAAAAGTGACTAGGAAACAGCTAGTTTTACTACTACAAAACTCAATTTTTGATTGATTTCAGCAGATAAGTGAAACAAATCTATACAATCAAATCAACAAAATAGTTAAATTTTCTAAGAGTGTAAAATGACTAAAAACCAAATGGCCAATTTCATTAAAATGGAGACATTCCATTATTTGGCACTTTTAACAGTTTAGACTGTACAATCTGAAATCTATATCCATCCTAGATTTCTAAAATCTATAAAAGTCCTAGATATCTAAAATCTAGATTTTTACTAATTTTTTTAAATCCCGTAGTCTAAAATCTATATTAGTCCTAGATTTTTGAAATCTATAAATGTTCTAGATGTACATAATCTATATTAGTCTTAGATGTCATTTTGCAATTGAAAACCCGCAGTTTGAAAAATTGCATAGAGAAATATAGAAAGCTACCATTTTAATGAAATTTGCCATACAACTAAAGTACAACTAGAAAGCAACTAGGAAACGACTAGAAAATGACTAAGAAATAACTTTGGTCATTTTATAGTTGCAATTTTTCTCTAATTGTTTCCTAGTCATTTTTACAACTATAGATTGACTACTTTGCGACAAAAACAATAATATAAAACAATTAAATTAAATTTGGTGCAAATAGAGAGGATTTCAGTCGCATGATAGTTGTATAGGACACTAGTTGCAGAACGGCCGGTTGTGGCGGACACATTTTTCTTCTAGTGGGGTTAAGGCTGGGACTGACGACCGTGCGCATAATTGGAGCAATAAGTGCATCAAAAATAGCCTTATCCTCCTCGAATGCAAGAATATGTCGCAGTGTGGCACGGTAAGCTTCGATGGTTGCACCTAAAGACATGAAATAAGTCCAAGGAAGTGGACAAAGGAAAAACCACCAAGTGCTTTAATTCATGATCATGACAATGACAAGTTTATACCAAAGTACCTATAGCGGCTGTGCAATCGACTACAACGTCCCCTGGTTTGCTGCATACTTCCACAAGCATCTGCATGAATTTCCGAGATTTCTCTCGAGGTCCTCTCCATGGTATATCTCCATTTATGGTGACGTCATTCTTGTTGCAGAAATTCTGCAGAATGTCATCCTTACCCACATTAATACCCACAACATCGTGGGATTCCACGTATTGGAAGGGGTAGTCATCCTCGGACTTTGGTCCGTTCTCTTTTACAACGAGAGATATGGAGAACCGCATAGTCTGCAACAACCAAGAAGTGAGGATTAAACACTATTTTAGAAAATCATTAAAGCACACATAGAAGACGTGGGGAAATACATTACCGTCTTAGTGTTGTCTGCTAGAGACGTTAGATGAAGGCGGTTCATGCCGAACCATGTCCGTAGTATCTTGAATTTGTATCCTTGGCAACAACCAAGGAGTTGGCTTCTGTGGGCATGAGAGAGGGCAGGATATATTATGAGAAGACCTCCATAGTCATGGAGGTATACTTCGGCAAAGTCAAAGATTGGCACTAACCAATCATCTGCAAACACGTTCCACTTTGGTATAGGTGCAGGAAGAGTTGAGAGTGTGGGAATATGAAGGCCTTCAGGAACATCCACAATGACCAAGTCCACTGCAACCTCACGCTTCAAGACTCCATTGAAGAAGCGTTGTTTGTCACTCGAATGTTGCAGGAAAACATGAGGGATAAGTAGAAACACAGTATAGGCACATAGAACTTCAAAAGGGAGTTGATGAAATTGCAGTAGTATGTGAATGATAAAAAGAATTTATAAATGATGGTCTTGCTTGAAACGTACCATTGAAAGGAACGCATTCACGTCATCAAATGATTTCTTCTGACTTGGTAAAGCGGACAATGACAGGTTCAATATGCACTCGTCTACATCATGAACAGGGTAGTGAGAGGACGGAGTGAGTCTGTGGACCAAGTGCTCTTGAGTAAGCGAAAAGCCTGATGATCCTTTTTTCACCTCGGCTGCACTTGTAGCTGGTTCTGGGTTTGGGGTTTCAGCCTTCCTCTTGGTCCCCTTTTTTTTACCCTTCTCTTAGGCCTTCTCAGATTGGGTGGCCTGTCGCTTCTTTCTGATGTCGTTGAACTTCTTCTGTGCTTCTTCAAGCTTCTTGTGCTTCTTCAAGCTTCTCGTGCTTCTTCCTATCAGAGACCTCCCGCCTTTGGATGCATCTTGCTCGCATCTCTGGATCAAGATGAGCAAACTCATCGAACTTAGCATCAACAGTAGCGGCATCCTTCAAGGTCTGGAATAGAGCCTCCTCCTCTGGCGGAGTAGTCCCAAAGATGCATTCTATATACCAAGGACACACTTGCAGATGTGGACTTGTCCACTTTGTCCACTGCATGGGAGAAAACATGCAGTCCAGAGAAGACCGATCTAACCAAGTAGTCAAAAACGGTGGTAAATCTACCTTCGCAATTGCCTTCTTGTTGTATAGCTCAAACTTGAAATACCTGCGTCCAATGCAGGATTAGTTAGCTACCTTTATAAGAATAAGTGATTGTACAATAAACAAGGCACAAGGACAGTGTATTGGACCCTCCAAATATGATTACAGCATGGTTGTCCGGAAGAGCCGCAATGCCAGAAGAACTCCTACACAAGGTTAGACACCTGTAAATCACACGCTTCACAACCAGCGCCGACCCTCTGAAATCCTTGAAGCTGTCCGACTTCTTGAAGGGGTCAGCACCCTTGAAAACACCGGTGAAAGCAATATCCCAAAGCTTCATCCTCCAACTCTCAATGTACTCAAGTAGTGTCATTGGTTTGCTTGGAACGCTCATATTGATTGGAATATTGTCAGCCCGAACGATTGATTCGAACATGTCGTTGGCTGACTCTTCAATCTGAAGAAGTAAATGTAAACACATTGAGGCCAAGTTGTGCAACACAGAATGTGAAATAGTAATGCATTAAATACAATAATGAAACCATGAGATATAACCCTTACCCCAGCATACTAGCACACCCTAGTAAGAAATTGAGTCAACCTCTCCTCATTCACAGGACGAGGTGGAAATTGGCGAGCCTCACGGGAGGGACCAAAAGCATTCATCCACTTGAGCCACCTGACTTTTAATTCCGGAGACACGTTGGCTGTTGCAATCAACTGTAACTTTTCTAGAGTCAACTCAGGAACATCAAAAAGGCTCCAATGTCGCTCTATTTGCATCAAGAAAATGAAAAGGCATCGTCAGTGAAGAAGAGACAAATGGATGAAGAGCAAAAAGCTGAACCAATGGTTTCGTGAAAATACCTCTTTCAACCAGTCAAGTCCCAATGCCGGATTTGCAACGGCTACAATCTTCGAAAGCTTCTTGTATAGCTTCTCCGTAGAATCCTTAATTGATGCTCTCATAGCCAGGGCAACACCCTCTCTTGTAACCTCATCTTCAGGCGTATCCTCATGATATTTTCAGACTGCCGCATCAGCAGCTGTGGCTATCTCTTGCTGAACAAACATAGGGGAATCCACATAAGTTTTCAATAGAACGCATGATACTAACTTGGAGTGCTTCATGAAATTTGAATATGAGTTACTGTTACTGATCACATCCATACTTTAAAAATAAACGATGTGAAGACATCCAAGGGCATAGAATACCACGACTTTCGTGTATTCTGTTGACATTTTGCCTTCTCCTCAGGACTCAGCAATTCATGAAATTTCTCAAGCTCAAGTAATCCATACTTCTGGACGCGGTAGAGTGTATGAACCAGGTTGGTTTTGACATGCGAGTTCTCGATATGCCTGCAGTAAATAATAATTTAGGATGAACCTGAGAAGTAACTCCAGAAAATAGAGCATTGTTCAAGAAAAGTATTCTGATAGGTGACTGCAAACGATGACAATGAGGTTGGTGTAAACTCACTTGTTAATATCGTGCATTGCTTGCATTGCAACTCCAATTCGATGCCTTGTGTCTAGGACTATTGAGTCTACACAAATGTGCCATTCACGATCTGCTTTGTGGAGGCGCTCAATGTGATTCATCCAGGCGATTCGTCTATGATTCCCATCGCAGACAAAAAACTTGTAGTCCACCAAATGCTTGAGGACAGTATGCTCAAGCTTCTCGTTGAATTCATCATTCACTGCATTCCATGTAGGTCTCCATTCTTTCTTCTCAGCATCGGTAAATACTGCCATCTCACCCGCCTCATTCGATACTGAGACATAGAAGACTCTTGCGCCCTCCTCATATCCCCGACTGAATTGGTTCTCCAACAACGTCAAATCGCACGAGAGTGTAGGCCGTACCATGGGCATTGAAACTAGACGACATAAAGGTATCTTCAATCTTGATTGGTCACTGGATGTCAATCTCAAGCTATGAATGATGGACACAATGTCCACCGTCTGCGACTTCCGAATTTCGTCTTCCATGTAGTGCGGTTGAACCCCAGGAATTGAAATCTCTGAGGCTTCACCGTCGTCATCCTCCCCGACACCCCTAGGTGCAGGAGCCCTAGCAGTCATAGACAATGCTCTTGGTGGGGATTTCTGGGATGCAGGCTCCTGTGTATTGAAAAAGACAACGGAGTTGCAATTGTCATATGAATTTCACATACAGATACATTGAGAAATATATTGTAATGTTCATTTGTAAAGGACATCATGATTATCAATCAGAATGATTTAGAATGGAATATTATAGAGAGATTAATTTATGAAGTTAACATCATCAAATACATGTCCACAAACCACACTCTCTAGTGACAATAATGTATCTCCCAAATCAATATTGGATGATATCCTCTGGGGTAGTTAGCCTAGATGACACATCATCAGCAAATACAAGTTCCTGGTCCCCGAATCCAACGGACGTGCAGCATGACTTTGAAGAATCCGACAACCCCAAACTCTGTAGGTCATCTACTCCCTCATTAAGTTCGCGAATCAGATTTTGAAGATCGTATGGTACCCTTGGCTGCTTCTCTCGGAAATGAATGTCGGCATCTATATCTGGGACTTGAATCTCCATGGCCGCAAGAGTAGGATCTTGAACATTCTGAACTTCAACAACGTTCTCATAACTTTCAACCTGGAGATGGAAATAATTAGAATATTTATATAAGATGGACAAACAATATTCACAACAAATCGATTAAGAAACTAGGATTCCAGAACTTTCGGTGAAGGGTTGCAAATTATAACGGGCCGACAGCCCATGGGAGCCGAGTCAGCATATTTGACAAATGAAGACGGGAGGATGCATAATTCAGCAATCAGTTCCTTAGCAGGGGCAAGAGTTGTCCGTGACCAGAAACTCATGCTTGGCCCGAACCCTGTCGGTGGAGTCTCGGTCCCGAGAGAGCGATCTGCGGTGCAATATCATGCACGATCACTAGTAGAAAACGCAGAATTTCTGTTGTTTCGGTGACGTTGTTTTGGTCACCGAACAACAAATTTCTGTTGAAATTTACAGAAATCTGTAAATTTAAGCAGAAATTTGTTGTTCGGTGACCAAAACAACATCACCGAAACAACAGAAATTCTGCGTTTTCTACTAGTGGATTCGGTGTACTATTTTATCCAAGCCTAAAACTCGGCAGTGCAACCCCTAATTTGTACAAGCCAAATTAATGAAAGTTCCAACTCGGTACAAACGAAAAAAAGATGCTAGAGGAGTGATGAATGGTTTTGTTTCCATTAATCATGCATGGACCCGAGCGGTCAGATGTTATCTCGGTCTCGAGAGAGTGTTTCTGAATGAGGAGGTGTGCATGATTTCAGTGAACCCACGGAGTGTACAGGTAGGCAGGCTACAGGTATGCAAGCTGAGATATATATGCTTGGCCCGAACCTTGTAGGTGCCATCTCGGTCCCGAGAGAGGGATCTGGGGTGCGACGCCGAGTACGATTTGTTGTTCTGTAATATGCAAGCCTATACCTCGTCAGGGCAAGTAATCATGCATGGCACCGAGTTGTCAAGTGTTCTCTCGGTCCCGAGAGAGTGTCTTTGAATGACGATGCATGCATGATTTCGAACAGGATCCCATTGATGCCCTAAACATAAAGTCTCGGGATCCCAGATTTG
Organism: Climacium dendroides; assembly: GCA_950106755.1. Classification (NCBI taxonomy): domain Eukaryota; kingdom Viridiplantae; phylum Streptophyta; class Bryopsida; order Hypnales; family Climaciaceae; genus Climacium; species Climacium dendroides. The sequence goes on from OX467092.1 coordinate 3,054,216, forward strand.
ATGAGGGATACAAACCCTATGTTCTGAGCGAGGGGTGGATGGAGAACTCTTGATTCAGTGAACCCTCAGAGACTACACGGAAACATGCTACAGGTAAGTCTTCTCCAAGTAAGAAAGCTGAGAAATCTATGCTTGGCACAAACCCTGTCGGTGCCGTCTCGGTTCCGAGAGAGGGATTCGGGAAAAGATGCCGTGCACGTTTTGTTGAACTATATTATGCAAGCCTATACCTCGGCAGGGCAACTAATCATGGCAGATCTCGACAGGGCAACTTATCATGCATGGTACCAAGCTTCCAACATGGACCCTAAAATCACGAATGTCCTGACTCGGTAGAAACGAAAGAAACATGTTGGAGGAGTCATTATTCATGCATGGCACCGAGCTGTCAGGGGTTCTCTCGGTCCCGAGAGAGTGCTTTTGAATGTGGAGCCATGCATGATTTCGATCACAATCCCACTGATGCCCTAAATGTGAAGACTCGGGTTCCCAGATTTGACCAAGGATACAAACCCTATATTTTGACTCAACGCAAGCGAGGGGCGGAAGGAGAACTCATGATTTGGTGAACCCTCAGGGACTACACGGAAACATGCTACCGGTAAGCCTTCTAGGATCTTGCAGGCTGGGAAATCTATGCTTGGTCGGAATCCTATCGGTGCCGTCTCGGTCCCGAGAGAGGGATCCGGGGTGCGATGCCGTGCACGATTTGATGCACTGTATTATGCAAGCCTTATCCTCGGCAGGGCATACCTCGGCATGGCAGACCTCGGCATGGCAAACCTCGGCAGAGAACCTAAATTCACGAATGTCCTGGCTCATTAGAAACGAAAGAAACATGCTGGCAGAGCAAGTAATCATGCATGGCCCCGAGCTGTCAGGGGTTATCTCGGTCCTAAGAGAGTGCTTTTGAATGAGCAGGCATGCATGATTTCGAACTAGATCCCGCTGATGCCCTAAACGTAAAGTCTCGGGCTCCCAGATTTGATCAGGGACCCTAAACCCTATTTTCTGATTCAACGCAAGCGAGGGGTGGAAGGAGAACACTTGATTCGGTGAACCCTCAGGGTCTACAAGTAAGCATGCTACAGGTAAGCAAGCTGTGAAATATATGCAAGACCCCCGTCCCTCGAGTGACACTGAAGCATTCTGGTGATACCGTAGTTACGAAAGAGGTTTAGGGTTCTAGGCTTGACAAACCGTGACAATCCGGAGTTGTTATGAAGTTAGTATAATCCGACATGCAAGTATGTTGTGCTTCAGCGTACCTGGGCTACGGCGGCGGCGCTTTCTTGCGCAAGTGGCAGCACAGTATTGTCTCCGGCTTGATTTCTTCGCGGACGCAGAACTTGATCCATCACTGAAGACCTTGGAGAAACACAGAATTGCCTCCACACGTCATGAATCCATGAATACCTCATAACACTCTATATCGGAATAAGTTAGTGAAGTGGACACAGCAAGTGTTGGATGACCTACTAGATTGTCTTTCGCGGACGGCGAGGCGGGAATCACAACCACAGCGTCAGGTGTGTAGACAGGGCAAGTCAACGATCCGAGGACGCAATGGCAGCGGAGTTGCTCCCCAGCAAGGTATGGTATCGCACTCCCTTTCAGAATTAGGGTTGATGGCGGGATGCTGTATTTTCTGGGATGTACGGTCCAGACTACGTAGGGAAGTACGATTCCGAACTACGGCCAGAACGACGGTTCGGTTGGAACTACGTTTGGGTCTACGGTTGCATCAAAGGGGATTAGCCCAGATCTTTAGTGATACATATTCCTACCTCACCTACCTCTCTATACACTTCGCTTCACATTATATGGATTATCAATTTCCAGATTGTATGTTATGAATTGAAATCCTAATTTATAATGTCCATATATTGTGGATCATTTCTTGAATAGGATCGAAGAGTTTTCGTCGGCTGAGGGTTTTCATTATACTTTGAGCTTCTCGATAGTGAGCAATTAAATTTCATTACAAGATATATCAGTTGATACCTATTCTAAATATGATGTTTTTAGGTATTTAGTCCCTATAAAAATTCAGTCACTTTAAAAATTCTATAGTACTTGTTCTCGGTCCAAGCTTTTCTTTAGAGTAGGGAGGGTAGTATATATTTGCATATTTCATGCACTCATTATTGGTAGTATGTACCATTGTTTGATTACAGCACATATTATAGTTATTTGCTCAGGGTCCTGGGAGGGGTACAATCTTGGAATCGAAGTGAAGTAACCTCGTATAAATCTAATATAAGATTTATCTACATATCTTAAAAATCCTCCATAATTGCGATATCATTTACAATATCCCTTAATATTACTTGATGGATGACTTAGATTATGGTCAGTGTGTTCGTTTACCTATAACGGTCAAATTCTTTTTGGAAATGTTAATGATTCTGATGAATCTTGAGATTCGATTTCACTATACTAAGTGGATTGTGCTTCCTTACTACAGAAGCTTCTCATATATATCACTATACTAAGGGAATACTTACACAGACCTGCCTGACATGTATTAACGGTGTACCCAATACATTCAATGGCCTATTTAATCTTTGTTCTCCTGACAATTTGTGAGCCGCCGTTTTGGTACTATATTGTACTTCTTGAGTTACTACTAGTATTCACTATTCACATGTTGTATTGATTGTATTTCATTCTAGGCCTGATTTTGAATGTGTTATTAAGAGCATTTCAGTACTTCTGCGCTAATGTTTTGTATGAAATAGTCTTCGGTTATAGTGTTATTTCACTCTTGGAATGTACAACCTCAAGAGTTGCAGGAAGGATGCATTGCTTTGACTGATAGCATGACAGGATCTTCAATGGCAATTGTGAGGGCACATGGAGAGTGTGTTCCGATCTCATTTCCTGTGGGCGAGTTGGGATATGCTGTTGTCAGTTCGTCTCGATTGAGTGCCCGTTTCCAACTTGTGGAGAACTCATTAGATATTGACGAAGAAGTATTTGATAATATAAGTGGTGACTTGACGCATACTATAGGGCAAGAGCCCTCTGTATGTGGCCTTGTTAGGCAATGGCATTTGCGTGAAGGTAGGTATTTAACATATGGATTACCGCAGTCCTGTGCAAGAGCATCCAATGCAGAGGGATCCGCTAGAGTTTCTAGGACTAGTATTTTCGAGAATACTATGAAAATTGAGTCTGGTGTGGAGGTGATTACCATTGGAAGTGATGACTCTGATGGTTCATCTCCACCCTGCAAACTTCTGAAACCGACATCCTTGTCTGTAGTTGGTAGGGCGTACTCATCCTTCTCGCCTTCTACAGATACAGTGACACCATCATCATCATCCCGTGCGTCTTCAATTGTTTCATGTTTGCAGAAGCTATGCCACACAAAAGGTTCCAGGAACCCGTTCAAGAGGGTCAATTGGAACTCAATTAGAATATGTAGTGTCCAATTTGTTCCACCTTCATTCAATGGCGATGTGATTTTTGAGTTACTACCCGTCAAAGATGTTTCGGGAACTCACAGTCAGGCTAAGCTTCTCACTGGAATGGAGAAACGCTATGATGGTCACGTTTGGACAAATCTTCATACGACAAATATAAAAAATGCAGACGGCCTGACATTTCGGTTGGCGTCTTGCGTGGGCCACCTACAATGTGTCAACCCGAGTTGTGACTATCTAACTCGAAAGCACCGTGTACAGGGTTGTCGTGGACGTGTGTCCGCGGCGAAATTGCGTCCAAAATCGGACGTCCTGACGTCCGCCCGTCCGGACCCTGTGGACGTAGACGGACGGTCCTCGGTCGCCGTCCTGCGGGCGGACGAACGGACGGATTGGCGGATGGGCCGGTCAGACTGGCGGACGGGCGGGCGGACGGACGGCCGTTTTTATTGGTGGACGGGCAGACGGGCCAGCGGACGGATGGGCGGACGGGCGGACGGATTGGTGGACGGGCGAGCGGACGGATTGGCGGACGAGAGAGCGGACGAGCGGACGAGCGGACGGGAGAGCGGACGAATTGGCGGACGGGCGGACGCGCGAACGGTTCAAGGGCCAAGGGGTTTAGGGAGTCTGGGAGTGACCGACTGAGAGAATGAGGGTTTGTAACTTTGCATTTTGCAATTTTGCATGATTTTCAGTTTGTTTTAGGGTTCTTACAAATTTGTGAGTTTTGACGCTTCAGAAATTTTTACGTGCTACACACTTGAAATTGAGAACAAAAAATAACACAATGAAGATTTCTTCAATATCACTTGGGACAAAATCCCCCAAAAATGATAGTTTCATTAATTTTTTCAAGATAATTTGGCAACCTTGTACTACTATGAAATGCTCCAAGAACTAATAAATCTTAGCTATTCATCTCTCTAAATCGTAAGCATTTGAGCACCAAGTTCTGTAAATGTTCTTCATTCAAATCCTTTCTAAATTTGAATGCCTAGGGGTGGTAATCACTATCTCCTTTCACCTCTGCCCCGCTATTGTACTCTCTTGATTGGAATCCATCATCTTCATCACTCATGGTGTTCTCTTCATCGTCTGATGAAAGTGTTTGAGTTTCCCCTCTTTTCTCTTGTACTGTTGAAGATACACGAGCTTTCTTAGGCTTGCCCATCATTTGCTCGTTCTTTGCTTTCATCAAGGTTTTCCCTACACATTCACGAAGGCGATCAACCGCTTTTCCTTTTCTCAACGGAAGTTCTGGAATAGACGGACGCTTATCAAGGGGGGGTTTTCCTGCATTCACTTTCTTCGTTGGAGAGATAGCAAACGGCTCTATTACTCGTTTGTTCTTTGCTTTAGTGGGTTCTTCCATCATCATTGCCATCCCTGCCTTTCTCCCTTCTTCAGTGAATGCCTCTATAGCATTTGAAGATTCTAGTATCGGGTCCGCTAGCCTTGTTGAAGATGCTGGTAGGCGGTTTCCTTGCTTCTTTAACATTGAGGCCAACGTCTCATCTTCCTCGTCATCGGTGAATGAACAAATCTGCAATCTTCGATTTTCGGTACGTTCTATTTCTTTCGAAATGATGGAAGCTCGTGTTGGACGTTGAGAACTTCATGAACCCACCAAAGTAATGCTTACACTATTAAATAGTGAGCGTGCACCTATTGGAGGAATGCTACGTGGTGGACGTACAAAACTTGTCATGTTTTCCTTTGTGCCTTGGCCACTGTGAAGCAAGTTCGGACTTCCACATTCTATCAAATGCGAACGTACATTGTCTTGTGTCCCACTCGCTTCATGGTTTAGGCTACTTGGTTCCCCATTGCTTTTGCTTGCCAATCCTCCTAGAGACTCCACACTTATCTTGTCCACATTCATTTGCTCGCGGTCCTCAACGTTGTCATTCTTTTCTAGTTGGGCCACCACTATGGATGGAGACCTACCGCTTCCAATCACTTCATCTATTTCGGAAGTTCTAGCATTGGATGCTATGGTTCCATTAGAAGCTAGGACTGGACATTTGCGTCCTCTTCATTTAGATTGAGGACCTTGTCACTACTTAGAAATCGGTTTCCATCTACAAACCTTGCTATGGAAGGTACGCCTTCGTCGTTTCCACAATCATTATCGTCCATTGGAAAGTCGTACTCGTCTCGGTCATTGTTGCCCATGTCATTATCATCCATATTTACTCTTCCAAACGGTTCACCTCCAAAATTGTATGTATTGCCATCAAAATCTTCTTCATTGAATATTGGGTCGTACCAATTTGCTTCTTGTCCATGTGCTTCATTCCCGTCCACACGAACACCTTCTTCTTCATCTTCACTGCTCTCATCATCTTCGTTTGGTCCCTCCGATTCTTCTGAATCTACATTTTCAAGGTACCACTTCTTCTCATCCCTCTCCTTGGATGCGGCCAACACTCTTGAATTAGTGTACACATACACCAAATCCGCAACTCTCTTTGTTCTCAACTTATTTCGAGATTTGTTGTGAACAAAAGAATAGCTACTCCAATTCCGTTCACATGAAGATGAAGATACCGGTTGGCCCAATATTCTCCTTGCAATTGGAGCAATGAGCTTCCCACATGCGCCTTCAAAATCCCACCAAGCGTGTGCCGATAATTTTTGTTCACTTGGATTCAACATGTTGTGGAAGGGAGGCTCCCTATGTCGAAACGCCATGAATTCCTTGACGACGTCCGCGTAGTCCGTAGGTTTACATATTCGCATGAGAACACGCTTGCATGCTTCGGTGGCCTCTAAATCGTCGGCTAGTTCTTTATCGTGCAAAAGATAGGGATTCAAAAGAGCTCCTGCATATTGGAGATCGGTCTCTACCATTTCCCATCTAGCGTTGAACACCTCCTTCAATGGTTTGGCAAATTCGGGGCTCAATAGAAAAGGCGGATTTTCTAACCCCCCCACATGTGACCGTATCTTCCTCATAATATGCAAAACTTTCCCTAAACATGGCGTCTTTGCATCTAAATCACGAAGGCCATACACAACAACGCCCATCAACTGCACAAAATTCGTGCAACGCCTCCAGAAATGCTCATTGTTTATTATCTTCTTTGTACACCGAGACTTTGTACGGTTCTTCTTTTTCTTGTCATCCAACGTCTTCACATATTGTTCCCAACGCGGATCTGTCACACTCTGTTGAAGTGCTCCCTTAACTTTCAACAAGCGTTCAAGCGCAATGAAATTTGAAGCAAATCTTATTTCGCCTAGCATCAATAAGCTATGCTCTTTTTCGTATGAACGAAATATTGCAAGCGACATGTGCCGCTTTCTAAAAAACGTAAGAACCATACGAGCTTTGGCCATGACATCCGCCACCCATGCTTCCTTCCCCCAATCTTTTAGCAACAAATTCAAGGCGTGCACCACATAACCTTAAAAAGAAATGTGAGGATATTTGTCTTTTATGATTCTACATGCTCGAGGGTTTACAGGAGCATTGTCCGTTGTTATTTGCACCACATTATGCGGACCCACCTCCTGTATGAATTTGTCCAAAATAGAGGCCAAGTACTCTGCGTTTTTTACGAACCCACTTGTGTCCACCGATCCCAAAAATTGCTCCCCTGCAGAAGATACAAGCATACAATTCACCAATGGCCGATTTGTAACCGAACTCCATTCATCAATAGACAAGGTTGCTCCAAACTTTCTGATACTATCCTCGGTCCTCTTCTGCAACTTTAGCTTGACATCTTCTTTCGCTTCTTCTAGTAATTTGGTTCGTAGAGTTTCGTACGATGGTGGGCTGTATGGCTTACCAAACTTAGCTGTTTTCTTCACTGCTTCTTTGAAGGCCTCACTTCGAGCTACCGCAAATGGTATGTTGGCTGAATAGAAGAAATTGGCCCACAACGCATTCAAATTGCGTCTATCAGCTTGTTCAAACCCATCTACTAGCCGACTTTGTCTTCGGGGCCGATTGATGGAAGAGGGTGGAGTTGGACATTGTTCATTTGATGTTTCCACACTTTGATGTACCCTTGAAGACGCACGATGAATTTCAGACGGCGCTGCACACGAGTCCTCTTGTGTTGAACGTGAAAAATCCCTTCTATTTGAAGCATTGCTTGCAACCCTCCCTATGTTTTCACCATCTACATTGTCAAGGGCCGATCTTCGTGGAAATAACCCATTACAACCGGCAAAAAGAGTTCGAATTGACGAAGTCAATTTTAGACATATGCTTATCCCCCTGTCGCGAACACCGTCTTTGCCTTTATATCCAAGGTGGCTCAACATGCGACACTTCCGATTTGCAAACACCAAGTCACATGCCTTGCACTGCACTTTACCGCTTGATGGAACAACATACCAACCGGAAAAATCCTTACTCATTGTGGAAAGCTCCGTTCAAGTTCAAGTCCAAGTTCAAGTTCCAATCTTGTCTTCAGTTCCAAATGTTTAGGTTCAAATCACTATGTCACATGTATCAAATATAGTCTGTAAGCAAAGCCTTGGAAACCAAAGCCCCCTTGTCCACTGAACTATGCATTACCAAGCAAGGGACACAAAGATTGCAGCTCCTAGCCCTTGAAAATCTTAGCGTTCAGTTTCTCAGAAGTGCTTGTAAATGCCTTCTTCCTTGCTCTTATACTCCTAATTTGTTGAATGTTCTATGCCTTAGAAGTAATCGTTGCCAACGGTCAGAAAACCCGGCGGACGGGGTGGGCGGACAGGGCGGACGGATGGTCGGTCGGGTCGGTCAAGGCGGACGGCCAGTAGGACGGGGCGGATGGGCGGTCGGACGGGTCGGACGGATGGGCGGGCGGGCCGGACGGGTCGGACGGGTCGGACGGGGCTGACGGGCGGTCGTACGGACAGGGTGGTTTTAGCCTTTTAGGGTGGTCAATTTTACTTAGTTACTTCTTTACTTCGAACTTTTGGGCTCTTGGTTCAGTTGGTTGCATTCCATCCTAGGGATAACTAGATTACGAAAGTAGTAGAAAACAAGTGTTAAGTACTACAACAAAATTCTCAATCAAAGATACAATTAACTAAAAATTGGGTATAACATGCACATTTCAATAAAACTTAGTCCAAGAAAATGAATTTTATGATAAAAACATAATACATATATATATATATATATATTCAAATAAATAAATAATTATTTGCAACATGTTTTTCTTCACTACATGTATATGCAATACAAAAAAATCATGATGGACATGGTAGGCTACGTACAATACTGCTAGTCATAAAAAAAATGAAGCCCACACTACATAATTATATCCTGAGTGCCATTAAAATACGACTACATAGGAAATTAAACATTTCACAATTACTTCAACACACTATTATCTTCTTCGACATCACGAGATGTCCCCTCCCTCGCCATGAGTCTTCTACTTGTTCGACGAGGCACCGGTTGCGGACTATTTCCATGGTTGCTCCCTCCGTGGCTAGCTTGTACCTGCATGTCAACCCTCTCAAATTGTCGTTTGGTTTCCGGAGAGTGGTCATCCTCCTTTTCAATCTTCCGTTTATTCTTCTTCTTCGGAGAGAGCTCCACTTCGTGGGCCCTCAAAGCCCTCACAGCACAATCTATGTCATCCATCAGTTGTTTTATCATTTCATCCTCGCTTTTCATCATCCAAGTTTGTTCGCCTCCCTCTCCTAGATACTTCCTCCACTTGGTTATAATGTCCTTCATGTTCATGTCAAATGCCCTTGCAACGTCTTCCATCTTATGCTCTGTAGATGATTTACCGTTTAGGTCCACCACAGAACGAACTCTTGCTGCTTCTTCCAACTTCGACAAAATGAGGGCCCGCCCTATCAAATCTGTATTGTAGCCCGCAAATTGCTTTAAGACTTTTGGATCACGCTCAACCTCCACCAAGAGGTCATTTGGACCCTCTCTCTTCCATTTCTTCTCGGAAATTCGAAAGAACTTTTGGTGTTGTGTGCTCCAATGTCCGCCCATGCTGCGACAGAACAACTCTCGAGCTTTGCTGTTCTTAATCTCGAAGGCACGCAACTCAACCTCCACGTCAGACGTCATCCAAAAGAATTTATCTTTGGTGGGAAATGGGCCATCGCATAGCTCATATATTTGTAATCGAGCATCCCACTTCATTGGTTTCCCCCAATGCAAATAGTTCTGAAATTTGTATGGCTCTTGGTCAAGTGGAAGGTTCCATCGATTGTATTCGTGCCCCGTAGGCATACGGTACAAAATCCCTAGCATTTCATACAGCCTTGAACTCAGAGGAATACGGCATTCGGGACAACGGCGTTGAAATTCCGCCGATCTTTGAATGCAAAACACATGGAATGTATGGCGACACTGTCCCAATACTATAGCTCCTTCGGGCCCAAAACAACCTTGGCAAAGAGAACAATGACCCTCCAAGATGGGAGTATTTGGAAAACTTCCTGGCACAAGCTCCTTTTCATGTTGTTGGAAGTGAGCTGACAACGTGCCATAAGGGACCCATCCTTCCTCCGCTTCCAAAGTCCAATCAATGTTCTCCGTATCATAGGTCTTTCCGTGGTTTAGCCGCTTATACATCCTATCCATGTTCCCCCAAACCGTAAGTTTTAAATCAGGGTCCTTTCTTTCCTCCTCCAACTTCTCCACAAAATGCTCATAAGAACTCTTGACATTCTCGTATGCTGTGTCTGATTGCAATGCATACCTCAAGAGCCCGTTCATGAGTCCGGATGATACTGAAGAATGATCTTGTAGTTGTCGTGCCCACATCATCCACCGTTAATCCGCATTTTCCTTTGGAAGGATTTCACTTAGTACCCCTACTTCCATCATTCGTTTCATTGTTGATTCGGCCTCATTCTTTCCTCGAACTGCCAAGTCCAATTGATGCCTTAACTCTTCAACTTCCGGATTTAGTGATTGCATGGAAGCATCTTCAAATGAGGGGAAAACTATGGATTTTGGACTCGGAATGTGCTGTCGAAATTCTACAGTCCCATCCTCAGCTTTGCCCTCGTCAAGAGGAAGAGATAGTTGATCGCTCTCTTGTGTTGGTTCACTTGCCTCTAATAGCCCTATTCCGCCAGGCGATTGTTGACCTGCCTTCTCGTTCTGTAATGTCCACAATGTTTTGCGATGCTCTTCTAACATCTCTTTGCATGTCTTCAACTCCAACACCAACTTCTCATTCATAGCCTTGAGATTCTCATTCATGGCCTTCAAATTGTCATTCGTTCGCTTCAAAGTCTTGTTATTTTTCTTGACACTCTCATAGTCATTACCCAAGGGCTTCAAGTTTGGGGTCGGCCTCCAATACAATGTGTTGTATTTGCTCTCCAATATCTCATACTTTGCCTTGAGGTCATCATGATCTTCTTTGGAGTAACGCACCTCCTTCAACTCCAAATTCTGCTTTTCCAAAAAAAATTTATGCTTAAGGTCTTCCAACTTCTCGTCTTGTAGTTTGTCCACAAACTCGACAAACTTTCTGAAAGCCAAAGCACCATGAAGAACGGATGGTGTCATTTTCGTAAATGTATCAGTTATTTGCGCAAGAGCAGGCGTCAATACAACCACAACTCTAGCTGTACATGATAGAGAATACGTCGTTCTAAATATCTCGCCAAATCCTGATGTTGAATTGCCTGAAGTGGAGCTGCGTCCTTCATTTGTAGTGCCACCTTCTGTCGCAGTACAGAGTAAGCAATTTCCCTATTATACTTACAAAAATCACCCTAGAGCATAACAAAATGACCCTAAAGATCGAACCCACGAGATCCTGTGAAGTAGCTAACTCTAACAAGGAGATAAACCCAATTAAATCCTTTTATTCTACTTTTCCGGTTCTACCTCTGACGACCGGAATGTCAAATACCAACCGGAAGACTACGACCGGATTGTATCCTACTTCCGGTTTCACTAGTTCCCCGGTCTCTGGACTGACTTCTGAATTCTGGACCCTACAACTTCCGGTCCTATGTACCCTCCTGGGCGGATCTGATCCGGTCTACCCTTCCGTACCCGGTTTAGCTTTACCTCTGTTTTACCATCAGAGGGTTCGCCGCTTGCTTTTGAAAGTGGTAGGCCCACCACTCCTTCCGTGACTTATAGTGGCTGAAGACCCACTTTCCTATCCACTAATCCCCTAACTAACACGGATCCGGTTTGGTCCTTCACAGTAATCCGGATAGCAACCCGAATTACAGGTCACACAAAGACCCCCCGTACGATCCTCTCATACTACAACGACCTTGACGCTAGTCCGATCCGTACGAAGTTAGGTGGCTACAAGTGCACCCGTCCGTTCCAACACCTACAAAAGTTCTTCCGTTTACCCACAACGGTGGCAAGACCTCACAAGAGTCAGGATACTCGACCGGATTTCCTACCCAGGAGTTCTAGCGCAGCTAAGGAATCCCTCCCTATCCGCCTAGCCTGATCAACGGATCTCTTACCCGGAATGCTAAACTTCTGTAGCTGCTGAGGCACTGGAATCCACTCCTAACTCTTCATAACCTACTCGCATGTACCTAGAACCGGAAACATACATCAAGGGGAGAAACTCTACCAACACCTCCGTACTCACCTTCCTACTCTGACTCCGTGCACTCTTGCCAACACTTGGGAAAATTACACAAAAGTTAGTTTAAAGGAAAGTACACAAGGAAATGCCAAAAGAACTCTTCCCTGTCTCCAGCTCAGAGACTGTTTTATATACAAAAAGCAAAAAGCAAAAAGTGAATATATGATTTCCGCCTCTGAAGGCGCTGACAATCCGGTCCTACCTTATCCTAATCGGATTCTATTTCGATTCCTATCTATAAGTCCTATTTTTACAATCCTTCCTGTTCCGTCTCATACACTCAGGATCCAATGGTAGGGCTCTCATCAGGTCTCTCCAACTGCTCGAAGACCTCATTTAGATTCCGGTTCCGTTCTCCATCCGTAGGTAGAGCTGGGTGATCTTCCTTAGTTTCTGGGGAGTCTAAATCTATCGGTTGATGTCCAGTCGAGGGCATCTCCTTCTTTGCCCTACTTGACTGGGGCGTCTTGTCCTTTCCCGGTTCATGAGCTACGTCTTCCGGAAACAAGTCCGGAAGAGAAATTTCAGAGAGCCGGACCGGAACTTCTGTCAACTTCTGGCTGCTCTCCACGATCTAATCCGCTGACTCCCATGCCTTGGATAGAAGCTTCTCCATCTGCTCCTCAAAATCAGTGAGGATGTGCACCACCCTGGTTCCAGATATCTTCTTGTCCTTGTGCACCTCCTCTTCGAACAGGCGTGCCTTGGTGACCACGGCTCCGGGCCCTCCAAGCACGTCCCTCACTTCTGCAGCCAACTTCTTCATTTCCTCCGCCATCTCCTTTGTCGCGGTGGCGTTCTCGAGCAACGCGAAAAGTTCGGCCTTGAGGGTGTCCACCTCATCGTGCTGCCGCTTGCTGTCCTCCTTCATCTTCCGGAGCTCATCCGGATTGATAACACTCTCAACTACCTTCTGCGGCAACTAACTGTCTGGTTCCGCTCCGATTAATTCCGCGATCTCCTCGAGCGTCTGCTTCTTAACTTCCCAATCCGCCCGGATTCCGCAGAGGATCCCAACCAACTCGTCGAACAGATCTCCGGTTCCCGATCCGGATGCCACATCCGGTCCGGTTGGAGTCTCCCCTCTGTGCGGTCGCGGATGTCTTGGGGGCGTTCCTCGATTCCGAGTCGGCGTGGTCTTCTGCCTCTTGGCGAGGACATACGGTTCCTCCTCTTCCTCTTCTTCTTCCTCCTCCTCGGTTTCGTTTCTGGAATCCGCTTTTTGATCGGACTCGGATTCACCATACTTCATAGTCCGCTCCTGGGCCTTCCACACCTTCAGCTCCACTTTCGTCAACAATTCCTGTTGTTGGTAGAGGTGGTACACATAAGGGCACAGTGGGGTAGCCCTACTTCTCCCTACTCTTGTAGTAAGCTGGGACACCAGATCAAAGAAGATCCGGCCCTAGTCTACTTTCCGGGTTCCGCTCAACGCTCCGAAGATCGTATTAGCCAAGGTGATAGTCACCCTGGTGGGCTTTTCTGGATGCAAAACCGGAACCAGGAACTGGAGCAGGCGACGCTCCCGGTCATCGAGGCAGTCTTCTACCGCGTAGCCGTCCTTCGGATTCACTACGCTTCCAAACTTGCCCTGGACGAAATCATCCTTTCGGCTAGCAAGCCCAAGTCCTCCTGGCCGGAATCCGTATACGTCCCGCCACAAAGCCTCGGTCCATTGGACCGGATTCCCTCTCAGGGTATTATCGAACTGATTCGATACGCCACTCAGGATTTCTCTAATCATCCTCTCATCTTTGAAACCCCAAGGTTTCAAAGCTAACCCCTGACAACCCATCAACGATAAATCCTCTCTGAGTTCTCCCTGTTCCGGTTCCTTGGTCAACATGAGCGGAACTACCTTCCTCAGTTTTACTTCACTCGGGGGCGGGGTGCTAGAGCTTGGTCTCTTCCGGTTCAACCGCGGCATGAAGGCGGCTCTACCCGGTTTCACTCTCTACTAACCTAACAAGGGAGCACTCACACTTTTCCGCTCCACCTGCAAACCACCCTCCTCGCGTGCTCACAATCTCAGTCTCTCATGGTTCCGTATCCACTCGCACTCAATGTCTCATCCACTCATATCCGGAGGAGATTTCTCCGTCTCACACCTCTCACTCACTTCCGGGCCCTCTTGTACTTTCTCTCCTTGCCGTGGTAAACGACAAAAACGTCAGGCGCTAAGTCAGGAAACGACAACACATAGAAAACCAGAGACCTGAAAATGGGCAGGGTCAGGCTTTATATAGTCCTGACGTCCTGGACTGTCTTTATGACCGGTCGGATATTTGGTCCGGTTCTTGACATCCGGTTCTCTCCAATCCGGTCAACGAGATTCCGGTTGGAAATACTTATCCGGTTGGAAATCTAATTCGATCCGCTTCTACCTAAAATCGGATTAGTTCCGTAAGGTCCTTTTGTGACTATTTTTGGATTTATCTTTCTCTCTTTAGATGAACCCGGATACCTATTTCTAATTTCCGGTCCACTCAAAAAGGTAAACAAATAAAAATCAAAAATATGAGTTGTCACACCTTCATTAGGATTTCCTCCTACATGCTCAGGGCTACCTTCGTTTATAGTGCTCCCTTCATTTCTGCCATTTGTTGCTTCTCTCTGAATTTCAAATTGATTCCATCGGAGGGAACACTGCAACAAGTTCTCCATCTCTTCTAGTGGAGGCATCTTTTGTAGAGTCTTGAGATCCTCTAGGCCCAACAAAGCTAGCAACGGATGATCTTGGATAATCGGGGTCTCTTTGTCGTTGTTTACAATAGCCTCGTCTTGAGAGTCCATCCTTACATCTGTCGGTTGAGTTGGATGCTCTTCATTTTGGTTTGGTGAAGTCCGAATTGCATTTTCAGGTCTGGACAGTAGGCTTGGTTTTTTCCTTGATTTAGGAGACGGAGGGACATAGAACATGATGTCTTGTGCTGTGTCTGCTAAAAACCGGTCAATACAAGCGTGAGCCTCCTTCACGTCTTAAAGGTCTTCTCTATCTTCAATGTCTTTTATAGGATCCTCTTCTTGGTGCTTCTGTGACATCAATGTAGATCCATGTTCTGTTGGCCGAGGGAGCTTCATTGCAACGTTGCTTTCTAGCACCCCTTCTAACACGTTTTGTGTAGGGTTCAAATCCGTCGGTGGAGTCAAAAACACCTCTCCCTCCACATCGTCCACAAGACAAGTGCTTCCTTTTGAGGGGTCCCCCATACAAACCAGTTCTACCGCCATTTTCTTTCCATTCAGGACTTCCATACGACGCACTTGGATTTCAAGAGGGATCTGAATTGATTCCACAGCATCCTCTAATGCTTTCTTTTTTTCACTTGCTTCAGGAAGTTGCGCCTTCGGAACAAACATATCAGGGATATGTTTCTGACGTTTGCCAATCACAAGTGGCAATGTCGCTATCGTAGGATACGTACTCCAATCCACTTGACGGCCCAGTATGAGTTCAGCGTAAACCATGCCTGCCAAGCTGTAGTTAATTTTGCCCTTGCTCATAGCCTTCTCCGGAAATAAGGCCTTCCACACCTCCATCGAATGGTGCACAAAATGATCATTGAGGCAATTCAATGGTTTAAAACAATATTCACGGGTGTGAAGAGGGTGACACTCTCGAGGCCACAACTTCCCAATGTGATACATTTTCACGTATTTGCGGCACAATTTAGAGGTCCAATACTCCACATCCTCTTTTTCCCAACCCGTCTCAGCCTTGATGTTGACGTCATCCAAAATGTCAAACTGTAGCTCATGACCAACGCCCTTCGGCTTTGACTTCTTCTTGCCTTCAATTGCAGCACTACTTGCCCCCACCATGACTGCTTGAGTGTCGAGTACTCACTTGCAATTTTAGAATGGAAATTTCCAATATATAATCCCCGTTCTCTAAAAATATATAATGTGCTTCACTGTCTCCAAACGTATGTAAGTAACCAAGGACCAAAATCCAATGTAGTATGATCAAAATATGACCCCCACTCTTCACCACATAGGAGCAACTAGTGCGTGAAGCAATAGTAGCACATCCGACATGGCAGTGATTCCCAAATGGAAGAGTGAAAGTGAGGAAATGTGTATTGGCCGTCCGCCAATATACCTGTCCGCTCCCAGACCTAAAAGAGGCCCGGGACCGGACCTATCCCGGACCACGCGGACGTGGCCCGAGCCGGCGGACGGGCGGACGGAGCTGCCCTGTCCGCCGCCGAAGCGGCCAGCCAGCCCGGCCGTCTAGGTCCGCCCGGCAGACGGGCGGACGAAGCGGCCGGCTGGCTTGGTCCAGGTCCGCCCGGCGGACGGGCGGACAAAGCGTCCAAATTTTTTCCAATTTGGCATGAAACCTAGGATTCTTCTCGTCCGCCTTTACTTACTATCAGTTTTTTGGGGTCAATTAAAGTTTCAGCATCCTATGCTTTTCTCATTAACCCAAAAAATAAGAAATAGACAAGTTATAATCAGATTTTAAATAATCATTTAGAGTTCTTTGAAGTTTACAGTGAGACCCTAAACCCTAGAACCCTAAAACCCTCAACTCTTAGTCTCCTACATTTCAAATTACGCCATTGTTTTGAGCAAATTGTAAATTTGTAATATTCATTTGAAATTGTATGCATACAAATTTTAACTAGATATAAAGGATATTATTTATTTATTTATTTTTTCATCATGTAGGATATTTCAAAGGGAAAGAAAAAAACAAAAACATGATCAATATTAGTGATGAAGTGAAACGTTATAATTCCCAATTGACCAAATTGAGATGGTGCTACAATCACAACAATTACTTCAAGGGGTTTGGTTTTGGTTCTAGTTTTGAACCTCATGGACAATTTCCATTGACTTCACGGTGTTTTGTACATATGGACTTATAGAGAAGCCAAAAATGTATATAACTTATGCATGTCACAGTGCAACGCCATGTTTGTACTGTATTTTGTAATGCCCTTTTTTGATTAGGATTGTTTTAAAAGTAAGGGTATACAAAGAGTGTAAGACTTCACAACATTTCTGAAATTAGTAGAACTGTAAAATCCTTACTCATTGTGAAAAGCATTATAATCTTCTAATCCATAAAAGATATGTTTTTGTGTTTTTTTTTTGTTTTTTGTTTTTTTGTTATATATATATACTTTTTATTTTTTTTTCTTGGAGAATTTGCAATGTAAAGCAATAAAAAAATTTTAGTTTCTATTTGTATAATGTATAAGTTCTTCTTTTATCTAAGACTGGGTTTATACTGTGCCGAAGGCCGGATGAAAGTCCGGCCGGATTTGCCTTCGATCCATTCTTCAATCCGGCCCCAGTTTTTTCCATCCGGCCCTACTTAATCTAAAGTCTAAACCCCTTGGGTTGGATTTTCAATTCATGTGCTCTTCAATTTTATCAAGGCTCAATTAAAAAACATCAATAAAAATATGCATGTTTATCTTTTATTTCTTTTTTAATTAAAAACAAAGATTTTTTTCTTTTGTTTCATTTTTCTTTTTGTTTCTATACATTTTATTTCTAAAATACAAAAAGAAGTTTATTTATTGATTACTTAAAAATAAAATAAAAATTTAATATTTTGGTTTTCCTCTTATATAGAATATGCATTTGTAATCAACATGTTTAATGCTAAAACATAGGTACTTTATTGTAGTCACTTAGATGATTTTCCTTTAAAATTAAATAAAGTAAATCCATAAGGGAGTTTCTCTAAGAACACCCGTGCTCTAAGAGTGATCATGACGGAGAGGTACATTTTGCTTTAGTGAATGTACTAGCACATTTTAGGACATGGTCACTTTTAATGGCCATTGCCTTTCAACTTATTCGCCCTCCATAACTAATTACAGAATGATTTAAAAAATATGAAGGAAATCAAGTCACCAAAAAAATATGAGGATGAAGGGCCTAACGTGCATTTCAAAATCTACTCTACAATTTTTTAAATGAATCTTTAATGTGGTTTTTTCTCCAAGAGTTAGTGTATTTGAGGCTCATTTCCAAAAGCCCTCAACACTATGAAAGTCAAGTTTGTGATGGAAACTCTTGTACAAAATCTTGAATAAGAAAATCATAATCAATCATTTTGAAAATTGGATTTTTGATGCTAAAGTTAGATTTAAAATAAACTTATATATATATATATATATATATATATATATATATAAACTACTAAGAATAGCAACTTGGTTAAGTATTATTAGACTTAGAATCTCTATTTTCATAGATAATTTTCTTTCTTATTTAGTATTTAGGAAGCTTTAATTCATTTAATTAAGATTTGTTATGAGATTTCAATTTGTTTTCATCAATTTTTTTTGAGATTTCAACTTATGTCCTGTTATAAATTCTGAAAATTTCACTACATGCCATATTTATTTTATTTTTTAATTAATTTTTAATGAATCTGACTCGAGCATAGGGTATTCCAAGTGATGAACTTCAATGTGTATAAGAACGGCCCGTCCGCTCGTCCGCCCGTCCGCTGTCCGTCCTCCCATTCGTTGTCCGTCCGCTATCCGTCCGACAGTCCGCTGCCCGCTGTCCGTCCGCCGCGCGGTTAGAGCGTCCGTCCGCGGGCTCCGTCCGATGCAGTCGTCCGCAGTCCGTCGAGGCCGTGCAATTGGATGCGCCGGGGCATATTGCCCGTCCGATCTGGCGGTCAACCTGTCCGCCCGTCGGATTTGGGCAGTGATGTCAGCATCGGCGGACGGTATAAAGAGGGGCGCGGACGGCCCATTCCGCGCAGTTGTTTCCCTTGCGGAGTGGGCAGATCCAGCGCCAATTGGTATCTGTGAGCCCCTTCCGACTTGGAGCGTGAACAACTGTGAATGAATTAACTTAATTTTTTGTAATCTCTTCATCACCTTCTCAATTATAGAAATTGTAAACTTCTCACTCAAACATTGCATTCGGTGCGGAAAAGAAGGATTACCATGGCTCCAAAAGGATTTCCCAATCTGCTGAAGAAGAGTACAAAGGGAAAATCACAAGACATGGATTGGGATGCCTACTTCAACCACTTTTGTGTGGCTGAAGAGGGATGGCAATACGAGCCCAAAGCAGTATGGACTTGCACAACGTGCCGAGAGTATGTGAAAATGTCACACATTGCGAAACTCTAGCCAGCAGATAACATGGTTGTATTAGAGAGACAAGTGAGATGATGGGAAGGTCCCATGAACACTTGCAAGAGTGAACATTTCAAGCAGAGATACGAGGAGATTTGGGCATCTTGCGGTCTAGGTGCTTCCAAACCAAATATCATGAACTATTCCACCATGGCAATGATTTGGGCGGAGATTGTACTCCAGAAAGATGTGGATTGGTGTACGGTGCCTGCAAAGGACAAGAAGACCAAATTGAGCTGTGACAAAGCGGTGATAGACACCAATTGGATTGGCCCAAGCGATTGCATGCCGAAGTGGTCTAATCGGGGTCAATTTGGATTTCCTTCGGAACCATTGCCAGATGCAGAGGACAATGATGATGATGACGAAGAAGACTTACCACCTCCACTTCCACAAAGGCACGTACGTCGAGAAGAGTGCGAAGACTTGGACTTCCAAAATCAATTGCGAGAGGCAACAAGAAATAGTATTTTGGATCAAGGTCGCCCGCGTCAACAATGGTCACCACCTCGTCATGATCGTGATGTGTGTTGCCCGCAATATGGAGGAGGAAGTTTGCATTTTAGCCCTGGCCCCCACGATGACTTCCAAAACATACGAGGAAGCCATGCAAGCACAAGGTTCACGGACTACGGTGGATCTCAATATGGTGGGTCGCAATTCTATCCGGGGACGGGAGGGCCGGACTCATATAGGCCTCGTGGAAGCTCATACTACACCGGCTCAAGCGAACGAGGGACAAGAGGGTTCGAGGCAAATGCATCACCTCCTCCACCTCCACCATTTGGGGGTCCATACTTCTCCGATTACGGACAAGGAGGAGGGTCTGGCGGATATGGACAATGTGGTGGCTTCGGTCCCACACCCGAAGGTCGAAATGACGATAGTAGTTCGGATTCAGAATAGAGTATAATGTAGTTTAACTATTTAAGGGTAGAGTAGAAGATGTCTTTTGACTTATTCGGAGGTTATGGATTTACTATTATTGTTTAAATGTATTTTGGTGACCACTTTTGTGACCATTAGTGGTCAATGATGTCACTATTTAAAACTTTGAACATGCACATCTATTGAACATGTTTAGTTGTAGTATCAAAAATCTCTTCTTGGAAATGTTTGACAGTGTTTTTTCTTTTTTAGATTTAGTGCAAGGGTACCAAATGCAATGTTGACTTTCTGTATTCTTTACCTGCTCTTGGAAGTTGGAAATGAGATTGAAATGCAATTAGTTCTGGAGAATAAATTAGAATCCAAATTCATTTGGAAGAATTGTATAATAGTATTGTGGATTTTGATTAGCCCTAATGTAATTGAGCTTATATACATTAAGCCTTCCAATTTTTTGTGTCACGAAGTTCATAGGTTTGACTTGCAAGAAATATTTGAACTCTTTTTTGCAATTTGAACACCCTCATAGGTAAACATTATAATTTTTAACTCCATAAGGGATATTGTTGTGCTTTCTTTTTTTCCATAATGTCTAGCATGTCTAGTTTGAATTTGTACGGTTAAAAACTCGAAATTCCAAGAAAATGATAAATGTAATGAAAATATTGACATTTCTTTAGAAGTAAAAATTTCAAGAAATTGAAGGAAGTTGAGAAGAAGCCTTGGGTCTATTTTTTTAATTATTAGGCATTCAAATGCCCAAATGCCCAAATGCCCAATTCTTCCCAAACAAGAAGACCTACATGAAGCTTATTGAATGAAAAGGGGGAAAAATCACCCTAAAAATGAGACGGTAGAAATGAAGTGGACGATCTAAAAATCGCCCCCTCTGGACCGTCCAATCACGCAGACTGTCCGTCCGCCCGATCGGACGGCCTCTATTCGACCGTGTGGACCAGACGAGGCGTCCGCCAACCCTAGATTGTCCGATCGGACGGCCTCCGTCCGCTGTAGGATTGGAATGAGGCCGTCCGCCTCATATAAGACAAGCGGACGGACCGTCCGCTCTCACTTTTGCCTTCCCCCTTGCATGCAAGAGAGAGCGGAGAGCTGGTGGTTTGACCTCCAATGGCTTCTTTCTTTGGGTGGGTAAGAGTCTAATATTTGGGGTAACTCTTGCCAAATTTTTTATAAAACTTTGACGTTCATCATTCTACCGGGTTATCAACATGCCGAAGGCAAAGAAGTCTTCCAAGGAGCCGAAGGGAAAAGAAGAAGCCCCCTCTATTCAGTGGACAAGGGAGAATCCCTCGGAGAGTTGCAAAGCATTCTTAATCAAATTGATTGTGAAGTTTTATGAGACAGAGACTACAGTGTCTCTTGACACTAAATATGTGCGATATGAAGAGGACTGCATCGAGAAATTCTTTGTGGATATGAGGCAGAGGATGTTGGACGCCTTGCACGTACCGTAGTGGATTGATGAAACGGAGAAGAAGAATTTCCCCAAATTTCTTGACAGCAAGGTACATGATGCATTATGGAATGCTTCAGTCATTTTGGATAAATATTGGAGGAGGAAACGCGAAAATGATGAAGCCTTCGAGCATGTCATTATGAAAGCGGATTTATTCACCAAAAGGTGCCAACCATTTAAGAGGAGGCAGAATAGAGTAGAGTCAATTGGTTGGTGGACGAGCAAGCTTGGAATGGACCAAGCACAAAATACACGTCGCCTTCTAATAGCCCTTCCGGAAACGGCCACGGTGATTCCCGTAAATAACAAAATCATGCGGGGTGGCTATGCTACAATTCAGAGAGTGCGAATAGAAGGATGTGCGGAGATTCATCCATCATAGGAGTTTGCAGCAAAGATGTCTCTCCAAGAAGGTGAACGACCTGCTTTTGCAAAGATGGAACACAATACTGAGACTATGGCAGTAAGGATTTCGCATGTTGGAGTGATACGTTTTTTTGCAGTGCATTCCAAAAAGAATGAAGGATACTCATTCTGGTGGAACGGCGGTACATTGCGTGAAATGATGCGTCGGGATGACGACTATCCAGACAACATAGCCCTTCGAGTGCTGTATGAGCCGTGTAGAACAGAAAAAGAAATCATTGCTGCTAAAAATCTGAAGCGATTTAGAGCCAAATGCGTGGAGCTTGCATGGGCATTACTGCACATCATGAATGCGGTGCACACCGCTGGACATCTCCACAACGACATTTCTCCGGACAACATCATGTTTCATTTTCCTGAAGATGAGTCCCGGGTTTACATTGGAGTTTGTGATTGGGGGATGACTATAGTGTTGAGCGAGTCCATGAAGTCGTTGTATACATTCACATCAACAGCTGAAAAGGACGAAGCTATAAAGAGGAGGTGGTGGGTGGATCCCAATATTACTTATGTACACGGAAGAGATGCGGATGTGCAAAACATCCCTTCTCTTTCCATGCAATCCAAGCAATATGCTGTTGCTAAATTAGCTGAACGGATCAGTAGGCAGTGCATGTCAGAGGCGTATCATAAGTTGCAGCGTGAATCAAGTAGCTCACATGTCAAGTACCTCCATCCACAATTTGCACAGGTGTTTGATACTTACTTGAAGCGCGTTCAGAACAAAGAGAGTACTTTGGCATAAGTCATCGTCCGTTTTAGTACTTCATTCAACTGGCCTATTCCGGATGAACACTTCCGTGGTTCATATTGAAGTTCAAGAATAGTTCATATAAGTATATAGGCTGGTAGTATGCATAGATGCCAAGTAGTATGTATGCGAATTACATAGTTGCATAGCATATGTGCACCATTTTGATTCTTTAAGACCAATGAATGCCAATGCAGTTGGACTTTTATGTGCCTTTGTAATTGACGAGGATATTTTAATTGATAATGATTTTTAAAGTGTGTGAATTGTCCCTATCTTTTGTCATTGTTGGTTTGCAATTTTGCATAGAAAAGTCTAAAACCCTGCAATTACGGTAATTGTGATTTTTTAAGTTGGTATTTGCAAGATTGGGAAGTTTTTGTTTTAAATTGTATGGTCTTCCAATTCTTCAATTTGCCATGTATGGTTGAAGATATTCAATTGGACAATGTATTATGTGTAATTGTAAATTGTCTTCTAGATTCTAGAAGCATGGTTTTTTGTTTGGTATCAATGGTGTCTTGTTAATTTTTTGAATGCAACAGGTTTGTTGGCTTCATTAAGATGTTAAAAAAATACAGTAATTACCCTATTTACGGCATAATGTTTTCTATGGGAATGAATTTACTACTTTGCAATCGAAATCACTTGATGAATATATATATACGAATGGTGTGCTTTAGTTATCAATGTTATTGGAACTCAGGTAGGTATTTAGTTATCAATGTTATTGGAACTTAGGTAGGTATTTCTGTACCCTAACAACTTACCAATGTACTGCACAAAAATAATTAATGCTGCTATAAGTTGAAATACTAGAGGAGATTGAATGCGTAGCCACAACGACTAAAATAACCAGTATGACTTAAAAAATTAATGAGCCTGGTGACTTGCATTGTACAATCTCTAGCAAAGGGCGCATATAGATTACAGAATTTCCCGGTCCTCTGATGAAATAACGTACTGAAAAATCAGATCCGCCGGCAAACCAAGCGCATTATGTTTTCAATGTCTTCAATTGCTCATATTGATCCTAACCCAGTGATTACTATGCACTTACACCAGGGGTCCTTTGAATTGTAGCAGCATGAATTGTAATTTCACACCAAAATCAAATCCTTTGTCAAAGTTTGGTTTGCAGATCAGGCCATTACTCATATCTTCAAAATAAGTCTCCTGATCCAGTCATTGTTTGTGTGATCAATATATACACGACTGCATGCATGATCGATCCAGCTATATATCGTATTAGGAAAATTTCAGCTGCAGGCCTGATGAAGCCATTGTCCTGCTAGACTTGAAACGGGATCCCGTTTGTCTCGATGAACGGCGACCCTGTCGAGTCAAGTTCCGCCTCAATTGGACGAGACTATTTCTGCACGGGAGTAGAATAGTTCGGATCCTTCTTCATCTGCACCATGGTAGCCGCAGTTGACCCTAACACCCATCTACTGCGGAAGCCTTCGGTCATTAAGAAGTCCGCGACTTCTAGCTCGACGTCTTCTCTCGGCGGTCTACTGCGTCGTCTGTTTACACATATTGACAAAAAAACTCTCAGAGCAGGCAGTACTTCGGCTGAAAACGAAACCCCACACTCTTAGCTCCAGTTAATCACTAGAGAAATCCAAAAATTCCCATACACCCTAGACTGGAATTGTGCAATTGTGGAATTGCCCAACTTGAGTTTCGAATAGAGCCTGATATTCTATACTAGCTCAAGCTGATAAGTTCCAAAGTGGCACCCGAATGGATGGACTCTTTAGATTTCTCAGGTCAATTCGACACACTAGTTCCAGGATTGGCAGCTATTTATCAGACAATTGATATCATTATCATTCATACAAGGAACAATGTACGTGTAGGAGCAGGACAATTTTTCTAGTCTTTCAAGAGTAAAGTGGCACATACTCCATAAACTGTCGTTGGCGTACTCAGTATGGGAAATTACTGTGATTGAAGGAAGCAGGTCCATTTAAAGCTACTAGGCTCTAAAAGCGTCCTCAACAACAGAAAGGTACATTTTGATTTCTTCAATGTACCTAATTGCGAAGCAGCTCTCATAGGAAGACCGGTAGGGTGTCACCCCGGGGTATTATATCGCAACATGCAACTTTAAGAAAGTTTGGGGGGGTAAAGTTTCGTGTTGGAATATAATACTTGGGGGGGGACACCCTGCCGTTCTCCCTGTGTCTTACAAGGGCGTTTTATGGACCTCCTAGAAGAAACAATTGTATGCGGTAAGGTGGGTTGGAGAAAGTGGATTACATATTCACACGATATACGACTCTGCTCGCCTATCAAAATTGATACTCTGAAGAAATCTCTGAAGGTAAAAGATTTCAAGATTTTCTAAAATCTACCAAAAATGGAGGATTGATTTTTCCAAAAAATCTACGAAATTCATGGAAATTATTCGAGAGCCTGAATTCTACAGGCTGGATGCATACCAGAGTCTGTAATCTACTTTTTCGGTTTTTCACAACTAAAATCTACATGGTTGGAGGGGTTGAAAGTCGAAACGACATCCAAATCGTTTAGAATGTCTTTTTAACTAGGCGTGTAAGCCGTGCAAGTAAGAGCCGATAATTATGCACTTGCAGGTTCTCTGATGGTTCTGAAGGTCCCCGACTGAACCTCCAGAGCTCTAAAATCGAGGACTGCTATAGAAGATCCGCCTACACAGAAGAGTCTCCACGGACACGGACCACCGTGGTCATCCCATGCCTCCATGATTTTCTTGAAGCAAGTACGCATGAATCAGTGAGTTCTTATGACGAATGGAATCGACGATATACATGTTGTGAACCTCATTCACTGTGTTCCCGAAATCGTTACCTTCTTCCACTCCATTCCGGTAGCACAGCTCGGGATGGTACTGCAGCTGACTCCCGGGGGTCCACTGGTTCCATGGAATCGAGTGCCGCAGCAGAAACATTGGCAGCAGCATTTGTGGTGTCTTGTAACTCAGTTACCGTGTCCTCAGATCTGGATACAATTCGTCCAACAAATTCTACACTTCAGCTTCATGAGTTTGAATACCAACAGCATTCGTCAATTTCATTAACTTGTGACACACATCCACAATTTCACAGAAACACTAAAAACCAGGATAGATATAGATATACAATTCATGCGGAGTGTCTTGTAAAAAGGGACAACTTAATGGAATACCGCCCATATATATTTAGAGATTGACTTGAACTATCACTAGGTAATCAATCAGGGTTCTGCAGTACTCTCTACTGTAATTCTTGCCTACCTCTCCACAATGACCGCATCGTTCGTTGTTACTGGATCCATCTTCAAACTTATTGATTGACAACTGCGCTCTTCCCCCTCGTCACAGATCTGCTCTCGTTGTGCTCACTTGAAATCAACTCTATTCCACGGATTACTGGATTACTGTCAGCAGGTACAAAAACACAACAACCCCGAGTGTAGAAGCAGCAGTTAGCACCACATGACCGATGAAGGCGTCCCAACGATGGACTCATCGGCGGGGGCTCCGTCTACAAAACAAGAATTCGATTTGGATTTGTGGACAATCTCCACGTTTGCAATAACAACCAATTCTGAACAATTCCTGATAATGAGCCACCAGCGGTAAACCTGTCACTTTGATTCTATAATCCTCCGAGGTCAGAAGCTCACCCGGATCGCAAATGAAGGCCCGCTTGGAATACTGGACAACACAAGAGTTGCAAACAGCGCGGTTCGTTCTCACTGTCCAAGCCCACCGAGAGTTTCACGCTGAGAACTGTTTGCACGCACAAACAAAGAAACAGCACTTAACACCACATGATCGATGAAGTCGTCCCAGCGATGGACTCATCGGCGGGGGCTCCGTCTTCAAAACAAGAATTCGATATGGATTCGTGCAAAAATCCTCATGTGAAAAGCAATGTTCCACCTTGGACAATCTCCACGTTTCCAATAACAACCAATTCTGAACAATTCCTGATAATGAGCCACCAGCGGTAAACCTGTCACTTTGATTCTATAATCCTCCGAGGTCAGAAGCTCACCCAGATCGCAAATGAAGGCCCGCTTGGAATACTGGACAACACAAGAGTTGCAAACAGCGCGGTTCGTTCTCACTGTCCAGGCCCACCGAGAGTTTCACGCTGAGAACTGTTTGCACGCACAAACAAAGAAACAGCACTTAACACCACATGATCGATGAAGTCGTCCCAGCGATGGACTCATCAGCGGGGGCTCCGTCTTCAAAACAAGAATTCGATATGGATTCGTGCAAAAATCCTCATGTGAAAAGCAATGTTCCACCTTGGACAATCTCCACGTTTCCAATAACAACCAATTCTGAACAATTCCTGATAATGAGCCACCAGCGGTAAACCTGTCACTTTGATTCTATAATCCTCCGAGGTCAGAAGCTCACCCAGATCGCAAATGGCAAATGAAGGCCCGCTCCCCAGATCGCAAATCGCAAACGAAGGCCCGCCTGGAATACTGGACAACACAAGAGTTGCAAACAGCGCGGTTCGTTCTCACTGTCCAAGCCCACCGAGAGTTTCACGCTGAGAACTGTTTGCACGCACAAACAAAGAAACAGCACTTAACACCACATGACCGATGAAGTCGTCCCAACGATGGACTCATCAGCGGGGGCTCCGTCTACAAAACAAGAATTTGATTTGGATTTGTGGACAATCTCCACGTTTGCAATAACAACCAATTCTGAACAATTCCTGATAATGAGCCACCAGCGGTAAACCTGTCACTTTGATTCTATAATCCTCCGAGGTCAGAAGCTCACCCGGATCGCAAATGAAGACCCTCGTGGAATACTGGACAAAACAAGAGTTGCAAACAGCGCGGTTCGTTCTCACTGTCCAAGCCACCTACTGACTGATACCACCGGGGGTTTCACGTTGAGAGAGCTGGGCGAGACTGAGAGGTGGATGACGACGCTAGCTTGGTCGCGCTGATATTTGTATGACGAGCCTTTGCTCAGATGGGCAATTTCGTTAAAATGGCAAAAAAGATTCTGCGTTGTCAGTTTTTACAGTTGAAAGTGGCCGGTGTGGATTGTACAAACGTCGTAGATGTTTGAAATCTATACCTTTCTTAGATGTTTTCAATCTTCACCTGTGCTAGATGTCACTTTTACAATTTTGATTGTGCAATCTGAAATCTATAGTAGTCATGGATTCTTTGAATCTATAAAAGTCCAAGATTCCTGAAAGCTATACTTAGTCTAGATTTTACTTTTAGAATTCAGAGCAGGCAGTCTGAAAATGGCACATGGAATGTGGCCATTTTAATGAAATTCCCATTCAGGTGGTTTTGTCCCTGTGTTTTACCTCCGGGAAAAAAGCAGCAACCTTTTATGTGCTACACAATTTATTTATTTTGAAATTTTGAGTTCATATTTGCAATCAGATGCCCCAAATTAGCTAGGGTGTGTGGAGAAACAGAATTAACCTGGCAGCAAAGAGGGGGCTTTTTTTCCCTTGCCTGACCTCTTACAACTATAAGCAGGACCCGCTAGCTTCCATAGCCTTCGATCTGAGTTGACCTCAAGAGAAATGCAAGAACCTCGGAATTGGAGCCGTGTGCCGCTCTTGACTCGGTCACTTACTGACGTGATTTCATGAATAGATTCTCTCGGAGAGAGAGAGCTGGAGGAGCTAAGCTGAAGCTGGAAGAGTATCGATCGATCTAGTACTACTAACATCATGGGGGACATACAGTACATAAGTAACACACATATTGAGACGAGATCTGTCTGCAAGAATTTTTTCGATGAACTTGTGCACTGTGGTGGATTGTGCACGAAAGGCTTTCTAGCTTCAGTCAGATTGAATGGGCATTACTTGTTTGAGCCAACTCACACCTGGATGAAATTGATATCCGACTAATGGCAGCTCCAAGTGGTTGTTTCCATGACTCAAATCAATGTTTCCGTCTACCAAACCTGGTGAACGAATGGGTGTGTGTAAAGTGTCGATGAACCAAAGGGGGGGCCCGGAAACACTGGGAATTCTCAGAGCCTCGAAAGGTCCACTTTGTCCATGTCGTCCACTCTGGCAGCCCTGGTTTCCAGCTTTCAGCCCCACGCTGCAACCGGTAAGTTACATCTACTGCATAGAACAGAGAACCCTACAGAGAACTCTACGAGTATGCTGATTACCCTGGTTTATATTTTATTTTAATTAATTTGGCACTTAAAAATAGACCATCATGTGCATTTGTCGCCACTGTGGCAGCATGACATTGATTACCAATGAGGTAGAAGGCCCTTTTTCCATTGATTACCAATGAGGTAGAAGGCCCTTTAATTTCCATTCTTGAAAAGGGAACCCCTACAATAATCAAAATGGCTCCTCAATGAACCCCAATCCTTCAATCCATACCTTAAGTTTGGTTGTTTGTTTTTGTTTCGTTGTTTTGTTTGTTACATTGAGATCTCTTGAACCGTGCGTCCCCAAGTCGCATGCTTGGTATCATCGGAAAGCCCTTGGTGAGGAGGGATGCATGGGCTTTGTTTTCTAACATTTGAATGTATGATGTAAAAGTTATTGAATTTCAAAAAAATTATTGAATTAAAAAATTCAGAAAATTACTTTTATTTTTATTTTGGTTTTGGCAACGGCACAAGACACACTAGTTATACTGAAAATCTCTACCAGGCATCGAAAGAGGCACAATATGACAATACCTTGTGGCCAGAAGTGCAATGGAGCAAACCTCGTCTAAGTTGGGTCAACATCCTTTCGAATCATGGACCACGTGAGCCCCGATTCGTCCACAATGCCCCCTACCCTTGGGGGATACACACAAGAAATGAACTATGGAGCTTGGTTATGAAAAGATTTGACTTTGCTTGTCTATTTCGCATTCAGTCACGAGGTGAAGTTATACAGGGGTTGTTGATGCTCTAGATGTGGAACGAGCTGCTGGATAGGATTCGGCTACCGGCAGACAAAAATGTGTATCCTGGTGCAATGAATGTCTCAGTTGACTCTGGACCAGCACAGTCAACTACGTCGTTACCTAAGTGTAGGCTGTTTGCAAGCGCGAGAGGGGAAGAAGAAACGCGTCCACAGATTGGTCGACTTTGCTGAACAACCCTATCCTTGGACGATCCTCCGAAGAGCTTCTCTCCAGGACGAAAGAGGTTTTGCTTGCGAATTCGTGTCACCAGTGGGACTGGGTGCTAGGGGTTGTGAACTGCGACCATCAGTGGTCGTCATTGTCGCAACATCAAGGCTCCCACGTCTCGCAGATTGCAGCAAGCTTGGGGGTGAATTACTACCAAGTAGAGACGACTTCCCCTGTCCCAGGCGAAGGCCTCGTGCGCACATGGCGGTAGGGCGTCTTGCAACGGATTGTGCTTCGGCATGGGTACACGTCGATTGCCACGGCGCACAGCGCGAGCGACCGCGTGGAGACTCTACTCTACAACCTCTCCCAAGGCTCGGGTCTCCACGGGCTACAGTCGTTAACATGGAAACGCATGTTATCACCCGTGCTGTCTCTCACTCACAGCGCACCATCCACGCCAACAGGTATCCTTAAGTTTCTTCAATTGTGACCCCCGAGGAAGGAACTTTCAAACTCAACAATGAGGTTGCCCTCGTGAGACCTCTCCTGGGGATTTCAAGAACCGAGCTCCGAGAGTACTGTGACCGATTAGGGTTACCCTTGTGGCCCGACGCGAGCAACATGTCGCTCGAAATTAACGGCAACCGCATCCGCCTTGAGCTCCTCCCTTACCTGCGCGCGATCCAAACAGTGCCAAAGGAACCCCTAATTCCTCGTTCATCGCGAACACCTCTCTACCAATGCTGCAAGAAGTATGCAAGAAAGTGTAATCCATGTCCAGGAAAGAAACAAAGAAGCCTCCCTCTCCATCTTGAGACAGTAGTCTCCAATTTCATTTCATCTCCATTGAACAAAACTCCTAAGAAGGCGATATTCGATCCGATCAAAACCGTGCCAAGCAAGAAGTCTGCAAGAAAGTGTAATCCACGACCAGAAAAGAAAGAAAGAAGCTTCCCTCGCAATCTTGATAGAGTAGTCTCCAATTTCATTCAACTAAATTCCTAAGAAGGCGGTAACTTACTCAATAAGGGTTCCGTGGATAAATCGCTGGCGCGGTGTGCGGAGATTCTTCACGCTGAAGAGCAGTACCTCGACAGCATCTGTGAGAGCATCTTGAGAAAGGCGGAGACCGAGGACGGGGATGGAAGGAAACTTGACATCGGAGTCGTGCAATCGTTGCCCGTAGCCTTGCAACGTAGAATGCTGAAGCAACTTGTGGAGAGTTTCACGGGGAGATCGTTAGGGTTTGATCACGTGGAGCGCTTGCGAGGTTCCTACTCCCTCTCCGCTGACCCTCAAGACGGTGTCAACCTCGCATTGCCTGGGAATGCGACTGTGCGAGTACTGAATCCGCACTTCCGTCTGACGCACGCGAAGCAAATGTAACCGCTGAAGGATACCTTCGCTGCAGCTGATCTCATTGATCAAGGAGCGTCATACTTGCACTCGGAACCCCAACCCCTGACCCTGAACTCGCACAGCGCCAAAATTTCGACACTGGTTTTCAAATCACAGTTGCGTTCTCTCATTGCCGTTGCAGGAGTCGTGACAGTATGTCGAACCAAATACTGCCATGAGGGCAAACAATCCAGTGGCGTCACTGAAGAATTGTTTTCCCAAAAGCAAGGAGCGTGTAGAGAGTTTGAGGCTCAATGTATGTTGAAAGATTTATGTTGAGAAGATGCGAGAAGAACATCTTTTCAAGTTTACGCGACTGGGGTATGGAGAAGAGCGAGAACAATGTGGTATGAGGATGTCACGGTGAGCTGTAGCAACCCCGAGAGAGCACTGTAGGCAACTGGGGTTCCAATGAGGCCGCAGCAATGGTCGGTTTAGAACATGCTCTACGGTAGACTTTGTTAGTTATGTTCATTAAATATGGCGAGTTGAATTACCCCAATAGATTGTTTTGGAGATAACGTTCTATTCTTCCTCATATATATATATATATATATATATTTGTAAAATCCTTAATTATTATACTCATGAAAATTTAATACATTACTTTTGCTATGAAATTTCATTGTGTAAATCTGTCTTTTTGAAGTAATCATTTTCTCTTGGTGATCATTCATAAATCCATTTTAAGCAAAGGCCCATGGCAAAATTATTGACAAAAGTTGGAAAGCCTCGAAGGAAGAAAGGTGCACAAATATGGCTTTATAAGATTTAGACCCATCAAAATTGAACTGCAGTGTTTCAAGATATAGTTGTTCTTAAGCGGGCATGGTGATATCTTTGTTCCAATGGTGAGTGCTGTTAATTCCATCATAGATAATTATGGTAGCGAGGAAGATTGTTTGAGCAGGTTGGTTGGTTTGCCACTGTCTTGCTTTATTCGTTATGCATGTCCTGAAACAGAGCTGATTCCTTTTGGGAAGAAGAGAAAGCCTTCATTATCCTGTTCCTTGTTGACTCTGGAAGGCTCCAGAAGTCCAATTCAGGCCTCCTGTTTCTGTGCCAGTTTTGAAGAGGACTTCTTTTGTCTAAGGTTAAACAGCCCATTGCGGTCAAATGACCCATTGTGGGGTTTTGTTTGAGTATGTGAGATGTGGGCCACAATGCATGTCTTACATGACAGCAATAGAGTGAACACTGACCTCATTAGAAACTTCTAATTTTTCAATGTGAAGTTCATTGTAAAAATTGACTTTTTTTGGCCTTCTGTAATAGAAAATATTTTGACTGCATTAGGTAGTGAGATGAGCATTACAGATTCAGCTTTTGTTGGTCTTAAGGTAGTCTACAGACTCTTTTGGGCTGAACACTTCAAAAATTCCTAGTGAATTCATACTTTGTCAAAAAAATTTAATTTCAATTGCTGTTTCTCACACTTGTACTGATGTGGGAAAAAAAATTGAAAAATTTCAAGAACAAGGTGATGTCAAACTCCTCATTCTGACAACAATGGGCTGTTTTACCTTAAATTCTTTTTTTTGAACGAATGCTTGCAGTGTTCTTTCCTGGTTCTGCTGATATAGCATTGGTCCCGACATGAATTGTGTTTCCTAAAATGTAGTCAGTTGAATTAGTCATCTGTAAACCATGTGACTGTAGTCTTTTGGGGGTTACTGTTGCAGCTGTTTCCCAATCCGATGGTGTTGTTGGTGTGGCAGAGTTATGTTTGCATATTGTATTTGTGAATGCCTCCTGGCTTTGGAATCCTTCTCCAGGGACAAGAAGTTCACCACCACAACCTTTGATGTACAGTGGGGTCCAGTTTATTTACAAACTGCCTATTTGAGCCATTCAGAAAATTTTGTACAATGTAGATTTAAATTGTTTTATTTTGGTGAACATAATTATCATTGCATCCTTACACAATCCCAATCAAGCAGACCAAATTTCACTTCCCAAAAACCAAAACTCCATTTTTGGTGAATTTTTTTGTTAATTTTCATGATAATATAAGATAATTCATTGATAAACATTGGTGATGAAAATTTTCAATTTGACTGCATAGATATGTAGGAAACATCCATATGCACATCTTTCCTTTGATAAGTATCTACACAAATGTTTTGCAATTGCTTCTATAGGGATTTCAATGTCAATGTGACAATGTCCTAATTTGGGAGAATAGATATCTCTTTATTGTAATTTGATTTTTTTGTTTGCCCTTCACATGATAACTAAGTATGATGGTACAATTACTTTGCCAAAATCTAATTGTAATATATAGATATCCATTTTTTCAAAGTTTGGTCATACAACACTTTTTATTGAAATCTTCATTGCTCATTTGTTTGTTACTTAAGGGACTGTTTTTTAATATGAAAGATGTATGTGTAAATGTTCCCTACATATCTACCCAATTGAATTAAAAAAATTCATCATCAATTCATCATCAAAAAATATTATATAAAATCATGAAAATCAACTTTAAAAATTCACCAAAAATGAATTTTTGTTTTTTTGAAATTGAAATTTGGTATGCTTTATTGAGAGTGGGTAAGAATTGAGTATTAATTATGCAAGATTAAAAATGACAATTTTAGTTAAATATTATATACAAATCTTTGAATAGTTCAAACACACAGTTCATAAATGAACTGAACTTGATTGTACAAATATAAGGTACAACTACCCATTACCATACAGATTTGCTATCTAGGTACTTTGAAAAAGTTGTTTATGAGCTCTCATATTTTTTAGAAATTGAATTGTTTGAGAGAAGTCAATTGCAAAAAGAATGAAGACATTCCAACATGAATTGATTTTTTGTGATTTTTCAAAGCTGAAATGTAAAACTGTGAATAGACAGTTGTTGAAGCATGATCAGACCATTGTTGAAGAGTGGGCTGATGTGTTCACTCCCCAGTGCATTGCCATCATAATCATGGATTAGTAAGATTGTGGTAATAAGATGGGCCAGTGATAGACATGGGAGGAACCTACAGGTGGTGGAATTGGATAAATGGTGGTAATGGATAGTTCTACCTTATAGTCTGTAGAGTGGAGGTGATCATAATACCCAAGAAACGGATGTGAGTGACTGGTTGTGATTTCATATCATTTGAATATCAATACAATATTTTATATCTATTGATTATTGTCCTTGAAACCTACATGTGCATGTAAGATAGGTACACCCAAAATTGTCACTTTTTGCTATTGAGATTATTTTCTATTATTAGACTGGTCAAATTCTCATATGATCTAGTTGGCAAGTGAAAAGAGGTTCCAACACATCAGAGAACATGACATTTGGATATTGTATGCAAAAGTTATTAACCTTAGAGAGCGCTCCAACGTCCATTTTTTGGACAATGAACAGATTGAAGTTCTTGTTTATGTCTCATTCTTGCTTGGATGAAAGTCATCATAATTTTTGGTGATACTTTATCAAGTTCTTATCTTATCTAATGGTTGGATTTGGTGTTGCTAGATTACATATTTTTCTAAAATTACAAATGTGGAAGTGTGTCAAGTCGTCAAATTGCATTGACTCTAGTTCAAAACTAGATTTGCAAAAATGAGGTCATAGATGTAAAGAACATCAAAATTTCAGAAAATCATCATGTCAAGAGAACCTCATTTTGAATCCATTCCAACAAATTTTACCCAAAAAATAATAATATTTTAATTGTAATCAAAATTTGAAGGAATTTTGAAATTTCTCTTTCAAAATTTATAGAAAATTATTGGTGATTGCATTGGTGAATCTAACTGTACGGATGGAATGTAAAATTCAAAATCTACAACTTTCCTTTGTATATCACTTCTAAAATATTCTTCCAAATAGCACTTTATAATGATTTTCTCCAAATCGTCAATTCTGGAGAAGAGTCCAGACGGTCCAGGGTTAACCCCTGAGCACCCAGACCGTATTTGCCAAAATTCAAACCCTTCTCAATTCATTCCAATCAAACTATCATGTAGAATGAGATCCACATAAATTGACCGTACCGATTGATAGTAGAGATAGGACCAGAGCTATAGGGAAAAGAACACATCCTTTTACAAAAGATTATAATGATCAAACAAGGAGATCTTTGAGTTTTGAGAGGCTATATTTGAGGCATTGGGGCGCTCAAGGGTTAAAGAACAAAGTTTGGTTCTAAAAGTGTTTCTTCCACATAGGTACAGAACTGATGTACTGTTTAGGGTGAGTGGCACATTTGGGTGTACTTACCTTATTGATTCCTTTGTTGAAGAGCCCATTAGTCACTGGCATTTAGCGATTTTTAGCAGTGTTTCTTAATCATTGAAAGGAACCTTTTATTATGGGTCTTAGTTGTTCCCTCTTTTGAGATGGTTTTGACACACAAATGCATGTTATTTTGGATATTGCAGAAGTTATTTCTCAGTTTTTTCTTGAGATAAGAATAGAATCGGTGCTGCATTTAATTGACTCATCAATAGTATGTTCTCAACTTCACTAGCTTTGAATGTTTGTGATTCCATTTTCTCGACTTATGGCTTATTCATGCCCTATGTACGGCATAATGTTTTCCATGGGAATGGATTTAAAACTTTGCAATCAAAATTAGTTGATAAATGTATATGTATGTTGTGCTTTAGTTATCAATGTTAATGGAACTCAGGTAATTGCCATTTCAAGCCAAAATCAAGTCCACTGTCAAAATTGGATGCACTTACACCAGGAATTATAATTTCAAACCAAAATCAGATCTGTTGTCAAAAATTGGGCTTGCAATCAGGCTATTGTTCATGTGATCAAAATAAGGTTTAGGGTCCAGGCATTGTTCGTGTGATCAATTTATATAAGGCTGCATGACTGTGTGATTGATCCAGCCATAGGATTAGAAATTTTTTGGCTGCAGGCCTGATGAAGCCATTGTAGATTTTGAGAAGCTGTAAATTGATTGGGGTTATGCATTTTATGTCCGTTTTGGTGATCAATTTTTATTGTTTCAACATGTGAAAAAAGGATTGAATGACTTCAAATCATTTTCGTAGTTTTAGCACCCTTGTGATCAAATATTATAATCTTTCGATTCATAAGTGATATTGATTTGTGTGTTGTCCTCATGTGATCCCTAACCTATCTAATTTGCTTTTGTATGGTTACAATTCCAAATAAATTGATATAAATTATCAAAATTTTGATCCATTTAGAGTACATTCCACTAGGCTCTCTAAGATTTTAGGGGTTAACAATAAGTCCTACCTAATAACAATCAAGTGTGAACAATTCCTGGAAATGGACCACCGTCACCTGCTGGCCGTCTGTCCTGAACACCTTGATTTGTTTTTTTAATCCCTTTTTATTTTTATTTTCTCTTAAACTGTTTTTTAATACTTGTTACAGTCTTCCTTAGCCCTGATTTTTTTTTCCTGTGTATCCCTACACTAATTAGTGAAATTAGGTTGCCCCCCACTAATTTCTCGACATTCTACACTATATAAATATGTACAATTTTTGTAGAAGGATGCACCAATGTAGGAGCCATGTGTGTTGCATGGGTTGGTGCACTGGTTCATGGCTTGGGTTTGAAGAATTGCTTGTGCCTCCATCTGGAGAAGTGGTGAGTCATGAGTTAATTTTCCCGAGTAAGGCAACCTAATTTCACTATTTAGTGTAGGTCGGACCTCCTTTATCATTCCCTGATTTGGTGGACATGGATCCCTTCTCTATGACCAATACTTGATACTGGCATTCTTTCTCGTTGGCTCATGGCTCACGGCTCATGGCTCACGGCACGCAGCACGGCATGCCACTTCATGGGAAAAAGCAACTCCAGGAACACAGATCCATGAAAAGTACAGTACAAAACAATTTTTAAGAAAATGCAGTACAAAACACTCCAGGAGCCAATGTACCCATTGTCAACCACTAAGTTGGGTGGCTCTTAAACTGACCCTTTTAAGAGCTGATTGCATTTTGGGGACAGCTAAACATCTCAAAACAATTTTCAGTGGATTTTGGTAGGAAGAAAAAAGGAATGGGCATCTAATCCAAGTTGTTTCATATTTTTTGGACCTTTGTGGAATTAGTTACAAATTTTTGAAGTTGAAACATAGTGGTTTCTAAAACCGACCCCCTTCTGAAATGTACACAGTTAATACATTTCAGAAGTAAAATGTACCAGATCGGTTTTAGAACCAGGCCGGTTTAAGAGCCACCTACCTTACCCATACCCAACTTATCTGGAGCATTGTTTCCAACTAAGGTTGGATCAGATTAATGACGGAAGCTTCACATGTGTTTTTTAATTTTTTAATTTCAAGGTTGAAACTAATAAGATCATGGCACATGTCCCAAAATAGTGAGCAACAAAGTAGGAAGTAGTGAATGAAAAGCAACGGGTTTTGTTACCATATAATTTGTGTTCCTGGCAGCATGCCATTGCATTAGATTTGGAGGGACATCAGGGTATTCTTTTCTTTATATCAGAACTGGCGACAAAAGGCCAGAAACTAGCCCATTGTGATCAAAATGAGGAGTTTGACATCATCTTGTTGCTGAAATTTTTCAATTTTTTTCCCACATTAATACAAGTGTGAGAAACAACAAGTGCAATTAAAATTATATATATTTTTGGGCAAAGTATAAATTTGCTAGGAATTTCTGAAGTATTCAGCCCAAGAGAGGCTGTAGACTACCTTATAACCAACAAAATCTGAATCCATCATGCTCATCTGACTACCTAGGGGTCTGTTCCCACCAATCATTATATCAGCAATATTAGGATAGAAACAAGTAAAAGTGGAAGGAGGATTCCCACAGGAACATTAGCATATTTGCCGAGCCTGCGTGGGTGCTGAGCTGGTGCTCAGGTAAGGTCGCTCATCGTAGAAAATGTCACTAGTTCAGAGCATTGCCACAGCTGCACTTCAAGTAGGAGCGCCAAGTGCAGCCTTGGCGTGTGGATTTGGAGAGTGGGACTCTGACCCATGGCTGACGCACCAAGCCGGGGCGCTTAATGGATATTAAATGAAAACAATTTGAAGGTTTTGAAATAAAATCTACAAAAAATTTAACTTTCAATGCATTACCTCACATTGTTTCGAAAGCACTCCCAACTTATTTTGAATTTTGAAGAGGAAGAGAAGTTCACTATATACACATGGGGTGGTAAAAGGTAGAACAAACAATGTGGGATAAGTAAAATTAAAGTAAGTAGGAGTTCAACACTCATAGTTAATTCAAAAGTAGGCATAATAAAATGAACTTTGAATTAACTATGAGTGTTGAGCTTACTCTAATTCTATTTATCCCACATTGTTTGTTCTACCTCCTACCACCCCATGTGTATATAGTGAGCTTCACTTCTCATTCAAAACTCAACAAAATTGAAAAGCTTATCTCCCAACTCTCTACACACAAATAAAGGTGACTTTATTGTAGTTGGAAGATGATTTTTTTTTTCAATTTTTGACACAAGTAAAGGATGAACTGTGGTTCGAATTAATTGTGAGGTTATTTGAGGCCAGGTGGGGTCAGTGCCTTGATGATGGGGTAGAAGGGATTGTCACTACCATCGAAGATGGAGTGAAGAGGTCAGTCAAACCCTTTGGCGAGGCGCGTTGAAGCCCCACTATTTGCCACAAGCTTTTGGGAAACACGATAGTCAGGCCAGATATCTGCTGTAGCAGACAAGGAATGAGTGATGGATTAGTCCTTAGGACTGGTTCCGCGCCTGCTGCTCAATGAACTGTCCTTCTCTTTGTTTGAGGCGGCCCTTTACCTAATCACAACGTTCCTATCTACAACTCGGTGGGAACAGACCCTTATGCAGTCACAATATTTTGTATCAAGGAAGGGCTAAAAAGTCTATTTTCACAATGAATTTCACATTGAAAAGTTAGAAAGTTCCTAATGAGGTCACTATTCACTCCATTATTGTCATCTAAGACATGCATTGTAGCCCACATCTCATATACTTAAAAAAAAATCCACAATGGGTCATTTCCTAGGTGATGGCAATGGGTTCATTTGATCGCAATGGGCTACTCTACTTTACTTGCAAACTAGAACTCTTCATAACTTTCATCTTATTAATCAAAATGGAATGGTTCAAAGCTTTCCACGTATAAATAAATTTAAAGAATCAATTTTAAATTTTTAGTATTTTTTAAAAATAATTTCTAAAGAAGTTTTTTTTGTTGCCTTGGATTGCCCGATGATTGTTGAAAACTACATATCATACAATAACTTTTTAACCATGTAGTCTAAATTTGTAAAAACTATTGGATCTTAAAGCTACTCCTCAAGCACATGTTGTGTGAAAATTTCAAAGAAAAATAAAATAAAAACTCAATTCATGACAAGCTACCCCAAATCACTATGTTGCCAAAAAAATGAAATTTAGGGCTTAGGGTTTAAGACGTGACAAATTTTTCCCATGTAGAATGATAGGAAATATGGAGATTGCAAATTTTTCATAGTTTTATTGCCAAAATTGAAATCAATATGAAGCCCAAAAGTGCTTGGACCCCATAGCCAATGTTTAGAGATTTCCAATTCTAATCATTTAAGAACTAAGGTAGAGCAACCCATTGCGGTCAAATGACCCATTGCAGTCACCTAGGAAATGACCCATTGTGGGGTTTTTTCAGTATATGAGATGTGGGCTACAATGCATGTCTTACATGATAATGGAGTGAATAGTGACCTCATTAGGAACTTCTAACTTTTCAGTGTGAAATTCATTGTGAAAATTGACTTTTTAGCCCTTCTTTGATAGAAAATATTGTAACTGCATTCGGTAGTAAGATGAGCATGATGGATTCAGATTTTGTTGGTTATGAGGTAGTCTACAGCCTCTCTTCGACTTAACATTTTAGAAATTCCTAGCAAATTCATACTTTGTCAAAATATATATAATTTCAATTGTACTTGTTGTTTCTCACACTTGTACTAATGTGGGAAAAATTGAAAAATTTCCAGGAAAAATTTAGCAACAATATGATGTCAAATTCCTCATTCTAACCATAATGGGCTGGTTTACTTTAGTTTGTGGGTAGTTATTGAATCTCTACACTAAGATAAACTTTGAAGTCTTTTATTTAACTCTATTTTCAATATTTTTGGAATAAAATAAAATAGTTAGGCGTGTATTGGTTTTAATAACATTTCAACCATTGGAATTGGTATTTTCAATTCCATAAATAATTTATTAACAATTTAGTATTTTAAATCATTTTCTACATCTTTCAACTTACTATTTTTCCCTATATGTTGTACAATTCTAAATGATTTCAAAATTTTCAAGCATGTAGCCAACTTGCCTTGAAGAATGAATCTAAAGAGTAACCACTATGTTGGACATTTTTCCATCCAAATGTGACCTTGTGAAGTGTTTCTACCTAGTTTTTTGTTGGGCCAGAAAAAGGATTTTTGTCACTTCAAATGCTAATATCTTGCAATCTATATGGTGGAAATTTCTGAAAATTTTATCACATCTTTTCAAACCAATGCACTGTAAGATCTTATGGTTACATGTGTCCAAAAATTTTTTTTTTCAAAAATTTGGTACTTGTACTAGAAACAACAGTTTTGGAACATTTTTGGTGAAAACATAGTCAAAAAACTTTACCTAGGGGTTAAACTACTGATGTTCTGCTCCAAAATCCTTTAAGTGATTGAGTATGGGTATATTTACCTTAAGGCATGTCTATTTTAGTAGAGTTCTGGAACAACTATCAATGAGTTTTTTTTAAACACTTGAGGCCTCTGTTGTTTGAATAAAAAGTTTGAAGTTCTTTTAAAACAAGAGTTGGTGTACCTTTTTGAAAACTTGTTGTGAATGTTTTTCAACCCATGGAAAAATGACATGTAGACTTGTTTTCTAATTGATTTGGGGTTTTGAGGATTTTGGCAATTTGTCACTATTGTATCATTTCAATAGAGGCAATCATGGTTGCACCCAAAGCCATTGTACAATCTATCATTTGTACTATAATGTTTTTGAAGCTTTCTCTTGCAAAAAATCTATGGTGCAATGAATATAAATATATTTGACCTCAAAAAGTAACTTTTTAAAATAATGACCTTCAAAATTGACTTGGATGAATTTGTTAAATAATTGTTTTTAAGAATTACCATTACATTCATAGCTTAAGAGTCTCTAAATCAAAGGACAAAATCTATACAAAATAATTAATAAATACTGAATCTATATATTATTTCAAAAGGGATTTTTAATTTTCTTAATTTGTTAATTGTATAGGCATGTTATTTGGTTTGAACACCACTATTAAAATGTACTTCTAAACTTATATTTTCTAATACATCTTCACAATTTTGGTTCCTAAGGCAATAAAATCTCTTTGTCTTTTGAAAATTTGCAAAGAATTGAATTTAAATATAATGTAGAGGGATATTTTGGAATTCATTTATGAATAGAAATTGTGAATTTAAAAAATAGAAATTGAATCCATACATTAAATTACACCATAGCTATTACTAATATTATAATATTATATTTTGAACTTTAGTCATGAAAGGACATGGCAAGCCCAGGGCACTTGAAAAGCCAAATCTCAATTTTCGCATAGTTCTTGATTTTAAATGCTTTTACACCTAACTAAGAAAATGTAGCTCTAGTAATGAAGGTAGCATCTTAAAAGCTTAAAATACACCATTTATGAGCTTTTTCAATCAAATTTCTTTTGGTGTAAGCTCAAAGAGTACACCAATTATACTACAAAGTTTATTACAAAGTACTATTTGTTCAATTCTCTTTAAAATTTCATATTATTTCATATAAAATTTCATATTAAACAAATTATGGTGCAATGAATATAAATATGTTTGACCTCAAAAAGTAACTTTTTCTAATAGTGACCTTCAAAATTGACTTGGATGAATTTGTTAAATAATTGTTTTTAAGAGTTACCATTACATTCATAGCTTAAGAGTTTTTAAATCAAAGGACAAAATCTATACAAAACAATTAATAAATACTCAATCTATAAATTATTTCAAAAGGGATTTTCAATTTTCTTTTGAATTTGTTAATTGTATAGGCATGTTATTTGGTTTGAATACCACTATTAAAATGTACTTCTAAACTTATATTCTCTAATACATCTTCACAATTTGGGTTCGAACCCAATAAAATCTCTTTGTCTTTTGAAAATTTGCAAAGAATTGAATTTAAATATAATGTAGAGGGATATTTTGGAATTCATTTATGAATAGAAATTGTGAATTAAAAAAATGAAAATTGAATCCATACATTAAATTATACCATAGCTATCACTGATACTATAATATTATATTTTGAACTTTTAATCATGAAAGGACATGGCAAGCCTTGGAGCACTTGAAAAGTCAAATCCCAATTTTCACATAGTTCTTGATTTTAAATGCTTTTATGCCTAACTAAGAAAATGTAGCTCTAGTAATGAATAATATTTTTTTTATTTTATAAATTCTTTTCAAAAATTACTAAAATTATAATTTTATAACACTTTTTGAAGGTAGCATCTTAAAAAGCTTAAAATACACCATTTATGAGCTTTTTCAATCAAATTGTTTTTGGTGTAAATCCAAAGAGCACACCAATTATACTATGATGTTTATTGCAAAGTACTATTTGTTAACTTCTCTTTAAAATTTCATACTATTTTAGATATTTTATAATTATTAAGATTTTTATTAAGAAATTTATTTTTAAATCATAAAATTTTAATTATTAAGGTTTTAAAATAAAATTTATATATAAATACAATAAATTTCAAAATTTCAAAATTTCAAAATATATTATTTAATATAGAAAACTAAAGAAGTTTAACCAAGCAAAAAGATGATTTGTCCTTGAGTAGTCTTGTAGATGTTTTAGAGCTTGGCCTAAAATGACCATAGGACATTTTGGCAATACTCTCAGCTTGGCTAAAGATAACTTCAAGACATCTTGGATTTTATATAGCCAAGCCCAACTAAAACCAAAGCCAACTT
Source organism: Climacium dendroides (assembly GCA_950106755.1). Classification (NCBI taxonomy): domain Eukaryota; kingdom Viridiplantae; phylum Streptophyta; class Bryopsida; order Hypnales; family Climaciaceae; genus Climacium; species Climacium dendroides. Next base: position 3,097,308 of record OX467092.1, read on the forward strand.
GGAGATTTTAAAATGTAATCATTTTTCTATAATTACTTAATCATCAAAATTATAGATAGGGTTTAGGATTTGAGGGTTTTAAAATTTTGAATTTGGTGGTATGTTTTATGTGTAATTTTTTGAAATTCTATCCTTCAACTTGAAAAAAATCTACAATATTCTAAAGAAGGAAAAATGAAATGGTTTGATCTTCAAAGATTCTATAGAACTTCAATTTGTGCATCAATTTTAAATCAAAGAATTGTGAAGGAAGAAAATTGTATTGTATGCAAAACATTACAAAAAATTTGAGCCCTGAAGAAGGCTGTTAAGAACATTTGTTGACCATCATTAGTGGTTTTTAGAAGTGCACTATTTTCCTGTACCCACTCAATTTGATAAACGGGCAGTGCACGATTGGGCTCAAGAATGGACCGTCTAGATGAAATCACAAATCCTACTGGCCCTACAAGTCCGGAATTCTTAAACCATACTAATAATAGTTGATTCACTTCTACACATCACATTCAATAACAATAAGAACTACCTTCCCTTACACAGAATGATGTGGAATATTTCACACCATTTCATTTCGAGATAATATGATGTAGAATATTCTACACTCATTGACACTAATGCTTTAGTTTCCTCATTGTGATTTGAACAACTTTCATGATTTGTGGATCAAGAGTGAGAAGACAAATCTTTATATATATTTGGGGTGGTAGGAGGCAAAGTAGACAATGTGGGATAAATAAATTAAAGTTAGTAGGAGCTCAATCGCTCATAGGAAAGTCAAATTAAAGCAACAATTCTATTTAAAGTAAAATTTCAGGCCTCAATTAGTCATAGTAAAATAGAAAATTTTAAAAAAAATGGACTAAAAAAAGTTGGAAAATCTATTTAAATTTCATCTCCAAAAATCCGTTTCATATTTTAAGACTCCAACCAAAAGTTATGGACATTTCAAAGAGGGGTTGGAAGGGACATTTTACATCTTGAAACATCCTCTTTAAATTTTGTCCATAACTTTTGATTGAAGGTTTGAAATATGAAACGGATTTTTGGAGATGAAATTTAAATAGATTTCCCAACTTTCTTTAGTCCAAAGTTTTTTGAAAAAAATTCTTCTATTATGACTAAATGAGGTCTAAAATTCTACATAAACATAATTTTGACATTTTGACAATAAGCAGTTTAGCACTCATTTTCAAATTATCCCATATTCTTTGAGGATTCATGGTGAAAACTCAATTTGAATATAAAAATGACAACTCCAACCTTCAATCCCTCAAATGTTTCCTACTCAATTTCTTCACAGGTCTACCAAAATTATTCTTTGGATGAGTTAAATGACATTGGAATTTTGATTCGAATGATTCAATCTCATGGTGATTGGCATATCATCTTCATGTTTCTTTGAATATTTGGTTGGTTGGTCTGAGATTTAGAAGGAAAAAAAAATGTAAACCATATATCTATTGCCATTGACAGTCCTGGCACGTAGGGAATTAAAGAACCATAGATTTTTGAACTTTCCAAGGTTGTGTTGGCACAAGTAGTGCCAACTCGGACATGCACGGGCAGACAACGGGCTAGCACTGTAAATCATTCCACCCCCCCAAGTTAGGAGCCCTCCCGTGGCCTCATTTTTTTTCTAATGCCAATCAAGAATGGAGTGCTCACCAATGTAGAAGGATGTGATAGGTATTTGAAAATGAAATGTATTTGTGAAATATGTTTGTGTGTTTGTTACAATGAGCTCAAAAAAATCAATTACTGACTCATATTGTGTCATGGGGGAGTTTGAATTGTAAGAATTGTAAAGAAAATTGAAATCTATAATTGAAAATCTCTTCCAAATTTGATTCAAGATTGAACGTTTGTAACTTTTATAACATTTATTCCTTCATGAAGTTCAAATTGATATGTTCTATTTCTAATGATTTTCCAAGATTTTTATATTACTCATTTATTTAGTCATTCAAAAAGAAGAAATACTTGTTTATCCATTTAAGCTAGAAATTCATAATTTATATATCTTTCACTTACTTGAATTTACAAATGACTAAAAGTAGAGCCATCCATCACCAACAAACACCCCAAGAGCAATCAATAGGGTGGCAAAAATGGAGCAAAGGTTGGAATTAATTTCCAAACATGAATTATTGATTTCCTACCATCAATTCTTCCATTTTGTTCTTGACACATCTTTGGTTTGAAGTGCCAAAATGAATAAGAAGTAGCCTCTTAAATGATCAATTTTGGAATAGTCTACACATTGAACATAGATCCAAATCAACTTATGCCTTCTCAAATTCATAGTAATTTCAATTCAAGTGATAAAACTTTCAAATTTTGGCAATCCCACTCATTTCTATCTCTACACTTATGGAAATATTTTCTTCGCCTCACTATACTCCACAATTGCTTATTCGGTTAGTTATAGGTGGTTACACCTTAGAGAATTATGAAGTACAACATTTTATTCTACAAACAACTCTCTCTTCCATTTGCATTTTCCACAATCAGTTGCCATAAAATCTCAAAGTGCAATCTTACCCCCTAGAGGTCCAAACATTGTTTTGTGGCATCATAGTGATTTTGAGCAACTCACTACAAATGGAATTTTTATTTTTATTTTTTGAAAATTTCACACATGTGCCTAAGGAGTAGCTTTAAAGCACAACCATTTTCATTACTTTTGACTACATGGTTAAAAAGTTATTGCATGATATGTAATTTTCATCATTCGATGAGTAGCTTGGGCAACCCAAAAACCTTCTTTAAAAATCACTTTTTTAAGAAATAAAAAATTGAATTAGATTCTCTAGACTTATATATTCGTAGAAATCTTTGAATCATTTCATTTTGATTTATGGAATGAAAGTTATGAGGAGTTTTAGTTTGTGGGTAGGTATGGAATCTCTAGACGCCATATCTTGCCCACAAACTAAAACTCCTCATAACTTCCATCTCATCAATTGAAATAGAATGATTAAAAGCTTTCTACATATATATAAATCTAGAGAACCTATTTCAAATATTTTATTTCTCAAAAAAGTGATTTTTAAAGAAGTTTTTTGGGCTGCCCAAGTTGCTCACCAAATGTTGAAAATTACATATCATCCAATAACTTTTTAACCATGTAGTCAAAAGTTATGAAAATTGTTGCGCCTTAAAGCTACTCCTTAGACACATGTTTTGTGAAATTTTCAAAGAAAAGAAACAGAAATTCCATTTGTAGTTAGCTGCCCAAAATTGTTATGATGCCCAAAAAATGGTGTTTGGACCTTTAGAGGTTAAACATCCAAGTGTAGGAAAATTTCAAATTCTGTGTTTGAAATATACAATAAATGGGTGAAAAGTTACTTTACTTTAGGGTTATCCTTACAATAGCTTTTGAAGTGCTCGAATGGCCCCACTGAGTGGTTGCTTCCATAATCAGGAGTTGATATGAATAATTTAGGATGTTTTGAGGAATTCAATGAAATGTACCAATTGAACAAATCTTTTGGATGTGGAATTGATGGCAGTTTAGGAGCTCAAAGTGAAGCACAGGAGCGGAGCATGTCATGGAGTGAGCCAGTAAGGTAACTTAGCTGACCTCTTTCCAATTAGCCACCCATTTTCGCTTATTAGGCTGCCATGTTTTCCAACCATGTTTTCGCTTATTAGGGTGACAGTTCACATAGCACAAATGTTGGGGAGGTGTACAGTAGCCAACGCATTTCCAACCATCACCCTATTTCTGATTTGTAGGCTGCTTTCTTTTCCATGAAGTTCTCCTTACTTTCTGTAAAGTTGTAGTGGAGTTTGAGGAGCAGTTGTGGTTGAACTTAGCTTGATGTGCAATGAAGAAAGCCTGTCTACACTATCCACGGCCAGGGTGAATTGACCCCCTCATTGCCTTGTTGGGAGAACATTGGAATTTTGTATTTGCAACACATGGAGAAATTTGGAAGTTCTGAATTCATATTTGCAATTAGATTGTAGAGGCCCCAAATTAGATTGTAGAGGTGAAGAAATATAAAAATATGCGGCTCAAAATAGGGGGCAAATTTTCATATTCTCCCTTGGTTGGGGCAATGAGGGGGTCAATCCTCCTTGGCCCACTCAGAATTGGGGGAGGGAGGATTGATCCCCTTAGGATTTCAGAAATTTTGACGGCAACAAAAGAAAAAAATTCCAAAGAAGAATAAGTTTCATTCCTAGAAAATTGTTAAGAAGTAGGTATGAGATGGAAAAAAAAATTTAATTATTAATATTTTTTAAAATAGAACTGAAATACACTAATTCCAACGGTGAGATTGCTCTAGAAAGTAAACTAGACCATGTGAAACTTTTTTAAAAATTGAAACAAGACATGTGGACCCCAAAGAATCATCTACAAAAATCATTTATTGAAAAAAGTTGGAATCCTAAATTGCCCGAAAAACTAAGATTGTCCATAACTTTCTCATAACTAGTCCAAATGGAATGAATCAAAGTTTCAAATGTAGACAAAAGTTTAAAGATTTTAGGAAAAAATATTTTGACTTTTTCTGATTTTTTTGTGCTGCCCAATGACTATTATTTTTGGCTTTTTGTGCCATAACTTTTTTTCATGGGCACCGATTGAAACAAAAATTATATGTTCACAAAGCTCTCGGCAAACTTCAAAACCTCAAAAAAAATCTCAAGAACATTCACTACAAATTGAGACAATAGGAACCTACCCGGACCCAAATTGTCCCCTGAGGTGACACATGGTCCTTTAGGGGTTAAGGTACCAAGATAACAAATCATCCATCCATTAAATTAGGCTATTTGTTTTGTTTTGTTTGATACGTTGCGAGATCTCCCGGACTGTGCATCCCCTGCTGGTGTGCTTAGTACCGTAGGAAAGCCCGAAAGTTATTGAATTTCAAAAAATTTATGAGCTAAAATATTAGAAAATGAATTTCATTTTGCTTTTGGGTGTGGCAACGGCACAGGGCACACCTGTCTTGGTAAAGGGCGGGCACGATGCAGAAGCGCACCTTAGCTAGGCGGCAGTGCACCTTCCTTATCATGTACAACATGATGCGTTGTCGTGCTATGAGAAGGGACCGACGCCCCTCCCAAATGGTTTCAGTTCCACAAGTCAAGCAGCTCCCCAACGAAACCGACTCCCGAGAATGACTTCCGGTCAAGCAGGACGCACGCGGGACGCAAACAACGTTCCATCGATCCCACGCCATTTTCGGGAGACCGGCCGGGGCGAACCGGGCCCTCGCTCGCCCCCGATTTTATCCCTTGCAAATTTTGAATTCATACTTGCAATCGGAGGCTCCAAATTAGCTAGAATAGCTAGGTGTAGAAGGTGGATTAATCAAGCACAAAATAGGGGGACTGTTATATGATTGTACAGTCTCTAGAAAGGGTTCGATGGGATGAGCGACGGGGTTGGTTCACTGGGAATGAACAAAGCATTTCCAATGCGGCAATGCCACGCCTTCAGTTCAAGTTTCTGAAATTATATATACATGTACAGTAGTTAATTAACATCAAGACCCTGGAACCTGGAATGCTGGAAGAATCGACCTGCAGACCCATCTCTGAATGTTGGGTTGGGTGGAAGATCTTCATTACGTACAGGGCCCACCTCTCGGTATTCAAGTTGAAGGGCTGATGTTAATAAACGAGGAATAAAAAACAAATCCGAGTGCAGGAGAGAAGACGTCCGTAAGAGCAAGCAAGCTCGCTTCTCGTTGCTCCTAGTGCTCCTAGTCCACATACTCATCGCAGGATCGGAGAGAAAGGCCGGCGGGAACAAGTCCAAGTAACGAGATGCTCTCCCCATCCTGTTCTCTTCAATTCAACCATTTCTTTTCGCAATGCCACAAACAAGCAATGCCAATTCATTCTGACCGAAGCTAGCTAGGAAGACGGTCATTCCCACTGTAACTTGCTAGATAGATTGTGTGACAGATTCTCGCATGTGAGTGTTTCCATTCATAATATATATCACTTCAGTAAGCGAATAGGGAATTTCATTAAAATGGCAAATATTATGTGATTTTGGCATTTCCGCAGTTCAAACTGCCCAATCTGAACTCTATTAGCATTCTAGATTTTTAAAATCTATACCTTTATTAGATATCTGAAATATGGAAATATGTAGATTTTTAAATCAATTGGTCTGAAATCTACATTTTTCTAAATTCAATACATCTAATAATGATGTAGATTTCAAAAATCTAAGACTCAAATAAATTTCAAACCGCCCAATCTGAACTGTGACAATGGCACACTGTGAAAATGGCACATGGAATATTGCCATTTTACTGAATGGTCACTTTATGGACCTCTGACCTTACGTACATCACAAATAATTTATGCACACTGAAGATTGCCAGTTTCAAAGTATGTGCCAATCTACTCTTGAAAGACTAGAAAAGTTGCACTGCTCCTGTGCGTCCACTGTTCCTTGTATGAATGATATGCCTAATATCAATTGTCTTGACAAATAGCTGCCAAATGAATCCTGGAACTAGTGTGTCGAATTCACCTGAGAAATCCAAGTAGTCCATCCATCGGTGCAACTATGGAATTTATCAGCTTGAGCTGCTAGTATGGAATTTCAGGCTCTAATCTAAACTCAAGTTGGGAAATTCACCAGAATTCCACAATCCATGGAATAGGCTAGGGTTTATAGATGTTTTGGATTTCTCTTAATCTCTTATGATTAGCTGTTGGAGAGTATGACTCTTCGTTTTCGCACAAAGGACTGCATGTTCTGAGAGATTTTTCTGTCAATATTTGTGCAGACGGCGCAGTGGACTGCCGACAAAGTACGAGCTGGAAGTCGCGGACTTCTTAGTAACCGAAGCCTTTCGCAGTAGATGGGCGTCAAAAAAAAAATTGGAATTTTTTCTTTCTGTGCCATCAAAATTTCTGAAATTTTTTCTGCACATTTTTATACCAGTTAGGTATTAGATCCTATGGTTATACATGGAAAAAAAAATTCCACTCTTTGCTATAGAAATGGGAGTTTGGAATGTTTTTTGGTAGAAAAAAGGCCTTGGTCATTTTGGGGGTACCCAGACCTCAATTGGATGGGGTCAATCCATAATCCTAGAGGTGGATAGTGGACCAGGGAGGATTGACCCCCTCATTGCCCCAACCAAGGGAGAATATGGAAATTTGCCCCCTATTTTGAGCTGCATATTTTTATATTTCTTCACCTCTACAATCTAATTTAGGGCCTCTGATTGCAAATATGAATTCAGAACTTCCAAATTTTTCCATGTGTTGCAAATACAAAATTCCAATGTTCTCCCAGCAAGGCAATGAGGGGGTCAATTCACCCTGGCCGTGGATAGTGTAGGCAGGCAGGCTTTCTTCATTGCACATCAAGCTAAGTTCAGCCACAACTGCTCCTCGAACTCCACTACAACTTTACAAAAAGTAAGGAGAACTTCATGGAAAAGAAAGTAGCCTACAAATCGGAAATAGGGTGATGGTTGGAAATGGGTTGGCTACTGTACACCTCCCCAACATTTGTGCTATATGAATTGTCACCTAAACCACAACTGATTGGAAACATGGCAGCCTAATGAGTGAAAATGAGTGGCTGATTGGAAAGAGGTCGGCTAAGTTACCTTACTGGCTCACTCCATGACATGCTCCACTACTTGTGCTGATTCACTTTGAGCTCCTAAACCGCCATTCCTTCCACATCCAAAATATTTGTTCAATTGGTACATTTCATTGAATTCCTCAAAACATCCTAAATTATTCATATCAACTCCTGATTATGGAAGCAACCACTCAGTTGGGCCATTCGAGCACTTCAAAAGCTATTGTAAGGATAACCCCAAAGTACAGTAACTTTTCACCCATTTATTGTATATTTCAAACACACAATTTCAAATCTTCTTACACTTGCATGTTTAACCTCTAAAGGTCCAAACACCATTTTTTGGGCATCATAACAATTTTGGGCAGCTAACTACAAATGGAATTTTTATTTCTTTTCTTTGAAAATTTCACAAAACATGTGCCTAAGGAGTAGCTTTAAGGCGCAACAATTTTCATAACTTTTGACTACATGGTTAAAAAGTTATTGCATGATATGTAATTTTCAACATTTGGCGGGCAACTTGGGCAACCCAAAAAACTTCATCAAAAATCACTTTTTTGAGAAATAAAATATTTGAAATAGGTTCTTTAGATTTATATATATGTAGAAAGCTTTTAATCATTCTATTTCAATTGATGAGATGGAAGTTATGAGGAGTTTTAGTTTGCGGGCAAGATATGGTGTCTAAAGATTCCATACCTACCCACAAACTAAAACTCCTCATAACTTTCATTCCATTAATCAAAATGAAATGACTCAAAGATTTCTATGAATATATAAGTTTAGGGAACCTAATTCAAATTTCTATTTCTTAAAAAAGTGACTTTTAAAGAAGTTTTTTGGGTTGCTCAAGTTGCACACCGAATGTTGAAAATTACATATCATGCAATAACGTTTTAACCATGTAGTCAAAAGCAATGAAAATGGTTGTGCCTTAAAGCTACTCCTTAGGCACATGTGTGAAATTTTCAAAAAATAAAAATAAAAATTCCATTTGTAGTGAATTGCCCAAAATCACTATGATGCCACAAAACAATGTTTGGACCCTAGGGGGTAAGATTGCACTTAGAGCTTTTATGGCAACAGATTATGGAAAATGCAAATGGAAGAGAGAGTTGTTTGTAGAATAAAATGTTGTACTTCATAATTCTCTAAGGTGTAACCACCTATAACTAACCGAATAAGCAATTGTGAAGTATAGTGAGGCGAAGAAAATATTTCCATAAGTGTAGAGATAGAAATGAGGGGGATTGACAAAATTTGGAAGTTTTATCACTTGAATTGAAACTACACTGAATTTGAGAAGGCAAAAGTTCATCTAGATCTATGTTCAATGTGTAGACTATTCCAAAATTGATCATTTAAGAGGCTACTTCTTATTCATTTTGGCACTTCAAACCAAAGATGTGTCAAGAACAAAATGGAAAAATTGATGGTAGGAAATCAAAAATTCATGTTTGGAAATTAGTTCCAACCTTTGCTCCATTTTTGCCACCCTATTGATTGCTCTTGGGGTGTTTGTTGGTGATGGATGGCTCTACTTGTAGTTATTTGTAAATTCAAGTAAGTGAAAGATATATAAATTATGAATTCCTAGCTTAATAGATGGAAAAGCAAGTATTTCTTCTTTTTGAATGACTAAATAAATAAATAATACAAAAATCTTGGAAAATCACTAGAAATAAAACATATCAATTTGAACTTCATGAAGAAATGAATTTTACAAAAATTACAAATGTCCAATCCATAATAAAATTTTGAAGAGATTTTCAATTATAGATTTCAATTTTCTTTACAATTCTTACAATTCAAACTCCCCCGTGACACAATATGAGTCAGTAATTGACTCATTTGCGCTCATTGTAATAAATACACAAACATATATCACAAATACATTTCATTTTCAAATACCTATCACATCCTTCTACGTTGGTGAGCACTCCATTCTTGATTGGTTTTGCATACAATACAATTTTCTTCCTTCACAATTCTTTGATTTAAAATTAATGCACAAATTGAAGATCTATAGAGCTTTTGAAGATCAAACCATTTCATTTTTCCTTCTTTAGAATATTGTAGATTTTTTTAATGTTTATGGATAGAATTCAAAAAATTACACATAAAACATACCACCAAATTCGAAATTTTAAAACCCTCAAATCCTAAATCCTACCTATAATTTGGATGATTAAGTAATTATAGAAAAATGATTACTTTTGAAAATCTCCAAGTTGGCTTTGGGTTTATTTGGGCTTGGCTATATAAAATCCAAGGTGTCTTGAAGTTATCTTTAGCCAAGCTGAGAGTATTGCCAAAATGTCCTATGGTCATTTTAAGCCAAGCTCTAAAACATCTTAGGAAGTCTATATGCTCTCTTTAACCAAATCCAAACATCCACAAGATATCTCAAGGACAAATCATCATCTTGCTTGGTTAAACTTCTTTAGTTTTCTATATTAAAATTGATATTTTGATATTTATTATATTTATATATAAAGTTTATTTTAAAACTTTAATAATTAAAATTTTATGATTTTAAAATGAATTTCTTAATAAAAATCTTAATAATTATAAAATGGCTAAAACAGTATGAAAATTTAAAGAGAATTGAACAAATAGTACTTTGTACTAAACATCGTAGTATAATTGGTGTACTCTTTGAGCTTACACCAAAAGAAATTTGATTGAAGAAGTTCATAAATGGTGTATTTTAAGCTTTTAAGATGCTACCTTCATTATTAGAGCTACATTTTCTTAGTTAGGTGTAAAAGCATTTAAAATCAAGAACTATGTGAAAATTGGGATTTGACTTTTTAAGTGCCCCGGGCTTCCCATGTCCTTTCATGATTAAAGTTCAAAATATAATATTATAATATCAGTGATAGCTATGGTATAATTTAATGTATGGATTCAATTTCCATTTTTTAAATTCACAATTTCTATTCATAAATGAATTCCAAAATATCCCTCTACATTATATTTAAATTCAATTCTTTGCAAATTTTCAAAAAACAAAAAGATTTTATTGCCTTAAGAACCAAAATTTTGAAGATGTATTAAAAAATATAAGTTTAGAAGTACATTTTAATAGTGGTGTTCAAACCAAATAACATGCCTATACAATTAACAAATTCAAAAGAAAATTGAAAATCCCTTTTGAAATAATTCTTAGATTCAGTATTTGTTAATTGTTTTGTATAGATTTTGTACTTTGATTTAAAAATTCTTAAACTATGAATCTAATGGTAACTCTTTAAAAACAATTATTTAACAAATTCATCCAAGTCAATTTTGAAGGTCATTATTTTAAAAAGTTACTTTTTGAGGTCAAATATATTTATATTCATTGCACCATAATTTTTTTGCAAAAGAAAGCTTTAAAACATTGTAGTAGAAATGATAGATTGTACAATGGCTTTGGGTGCAACCATGATTGCCTGTATTGAGATCATACAGTAGTGACAAATTGCGAAAACCATGAAAACCCCAAATCAATTAGAAAACAAGTATACGTGTCATTTTTCCATGGGTTGAAAAACATTCACAACAAGTTTTCAAAAGGGTACATCAATCCCTGTTTTAAAAGAACTTCAAACTTTTTATTCAAACAACATAGGCCTCAAGTGTTTAAAAAAAACTCATTGATAGTTGTTAGAGAACTCTACTAAAATAGCCATGTCTTAAAGTAAATATACCCATACTCAATCACTTAAAGGATTTTGGAACAGAACATCAATAGTTTAACCTCTAGGTAAAGTTTTTTGACTATGTTTTCACCAAAAATGTTCCAAAACTGCTGTTTCTAGTACAAGTACCAAATTTTTGACAAAACACATTTTTGGACACATGTAACCATAAGATCTTACAGTGCATTGGTTTGAAAAGATGTGATAAAATTTTCAGAAATTTCCACCATATAGATTGCAAGATATTAGCATTTGAAGTAACAAAAATCCTTTTTTTGGCCCAACAAAAAACTAGGTAGCAACACTTCACAAGGTTACATTTGGATGGAAAAATGTCCAACATGGTGGATACTCTTTAGATTCATTCTTCAAGGCAAGTTGGCTACATGCTTGAAAATTTTGAAATCATTTAGAATTGTACAACATATAGGAAAAAATAGTAAGTTGAAAGATGTAGAAAATGATTTAAAATACTAAATTTTTAATAATTTATTTATGGAATTGAAAATACCAATTCCAATGGTTGAAATGTTATTAAAAAGAATACACACCTAACTATTTTATTTTTTCTAAAAATATTGAAAATAGGATTAAATAGAAGACTTCAAAGTTTATCTTAGAGTAGAGATTCAATAACTACCCACAATCTAAGGTAAACCAATTCATTATGGTTAGAATGAGGAATTTGACATCATCTTATTGCTGAAATTTTCCCGGAAATTTTTCAATTTTTTTCCCACATTAGTACAAGTGTCAGAAACAACAAGTGCAATTGAAATTATATATATTTTTGGGCAAAGTATAAATTTGTTAGGAATTTCTGAAGTATTCAGTCCAAGAGAGGCTATAGACTACCTCATAACCAACAAAATCTGAATCCATCATGCTCATTTTACTACCTAATGCAGTCACAGTATTTTCTATCAAGGAAGGGCTAAAAAGTCTATTTTCACAATGAATTTCACACTGAAAAGTTAGAAAGTTTCTAGTGAGGTCACTATTCACTCCATTATTGTCTTGTAAGACATGCATTGTAACCCACATCCACAATGGATCATTTCCTAGGTGACCGCAATGGATCATTTGACTGCAATGGATTGCTCTACCTTAGTTCTTGAATGATCAGAATTGGAAATCTCTAAACGTTGGCTATGGGGTCCAAGCACTTTTGGGCTTCATATTAATTTCAATTTTGGCAATAAAATTATGAAAAATTTGCAACCTCCATATTTCCTATCATTCTTCATGGGAAAAAATTGTCACGTCTTAAACCCTAAGCCTTAAATTGCATTTTTTTGGCAACATAGTGATTTGGGGCAACTTGTCATGAATTGAGTTTTTATTTTATTTTCCTTTGAAATTTTCACACAACATGTGCTTGAGGAGTGGCTTTAAGATCCAATAGTTTTCACAAATTTTGACTACATGGTTAAAAAGTTATGGTATGATATGTAGTTTTCAACAATCATCGGGCAATCCAAGGCAACAAAAAAAACTTCTTTAGAAATTATTTCAAAAAAATACTAAAAATTTGAAATTGATTCCTTAGATTTATTTATATGTGAAATTTTTTGAACCATTCCATTTTGATTAATAAGATGAACGTTATGAGAAGTTCTAGTTTGCAAGTAAAGTAGAGTAGCCCCATTGCGATCAAATGACCCATTGCGGTCACCTAGGAAATGACCCATTGTGAGTTTTCTTTAGTATATAAGATGTGGGCTACAATGCATGTCTTACATGACAATAATGGAGTGAATAGTGACCTCACTAGGAACTTTCTAACTTTTCAGTGTGAAATTCATTGTGAAAATAGACTTTTTAGCCCTTCCTTGATAGAAAATATTGTGACTGCATTAGGTAGTAAGATGAGCATGATGGATTCAGATTTTGTTGGTTATGAGGTAGTCTATAGACTCTCTTGGGCTGAATACTTCAGAAATTCCTAACAAATTTATACTTTGCCAAAAAATATATATAATTTCAATTGCACTTGTTGTTTCTCACACTTGTATTAATGTGGGAAAAAAAATTGAAAAATTGCAGCAACAAGATGATGTCAAACTCCTCATTTTGATCACAATGGGTTGGTTTCTGGCCTTTTGTCGCCAGTTCTGATATAAAGAAAGGAATACCCTGATGTCCCTCCAAATCTAATCCAATGGCATGCTGCCGGGAACACAAATTGTATGGTAAAAAAACCCGCTGCTTTCCACTCACTACTTCCTACTTTGTTGCTCACTATTTTGGGACATGTACTATGATCTTATTAGTTTCAACCTTGAAAAAAAGATAGATACACATATCAAGCTTCAGTAGGAAATCTGATCCAACCTTGGTTGGAAACTAAGGTAGGTACACCCAAATGTGCCACTGACCTTAAACCGCCATCTATACCATATGTACATCTTCAAAATCAGTTCTGTACCTATGTGGAAGAAACGCTTTTTGAACCAAACTTTGTTCCTTAATAACTTTTGCATACAGTATCCAAATGCCACATTCTCTGGTGCGTTGGAACCTCCTTTCACTTGCCAACAAGAACATATGAAATTTTTACCAATCCAATATTAGGAAATAGGCTGAGTAGCAATTAGTGGGGGTTTGAGGTGTACCCACCTTATGCACCGTAGAAGTTGGGCATGGGTAGTGGTTGACAATGGGTACATTGGCTCCTGGAGTGTTCTGTACTGCATTTTTTTTTAAATCTTTTTAAAAATTGTTTTGTACTGTACTTTTCATGGATCTGTGTTCCTGGAGTTGCTTTCTCCCATGAAGTGGCATGCAGTGAGCCATGAGCCGTGAGCCAACGAGAAAGAATGTCAGTATCAAGTACTACATATTGGTCATAGAGAAGGGACCCATGTCCACCAAATCAGGGAATGATAAAAGGAGGTCCGACCTACACTAAATAGTGAAATTAGGTTGTCTTATCAATTAGGTTGCCTTACTCGGGAAAGTTAACTCATGACTCACCACTTCTCCAGATGGAGGCACAAGCAATTCTTTAAACCCAAGGCATGAACCAGTGCACCAACCCATGCAACACACATGGCTCCTACATTAGTGCATCCTTTAAAAAAATGTACATATTTATATAGTGTAGAATGTCGAGAAATTAGTGTGGGGCAACCTAATTTCACTACACTAATGATGATAAATAGTGTTACTTACACTAATTTATTTTAAAAGCCATAAGTTTTTACTCTTGATGAATATTTTTACCAACTATGAATGTAGAGTTTTTTCACTTAGAATGACACTAGGATTTATGATTTTTGTAAAAATATTTATGAAGAGTAAAAACTTATAGCATTTCTAAAACAGTTAGTATGGATAACACTATTTATCATCATTAGTGTAGTTAGTGTAGGGATACACAGAAAAAGAAAAAAGAAAATCAGGGCTACAGAAGACTGTAACAAGTATTAAAAAACAGTTTAAGGGAAAATAAAAACAAAAAGGGATTAAAAAAACAAATCAAGGTGTTCAGGACAGACGGCCAGCGGGTGACGGTGGTCCATTTCCAGGAATTGTTCAGACTTGATTGTTATTACGTAGAACTTATTGTTAACCCCTAAAATCATAGAGAGCATAGTGGAATGTGCTCTAAATGGATCAAAATTTTGATAATTTATATCAATTCTTTTGGAATTGTAACCATACAAAAGCAAACTAGATATGTTACTGATCACGTGGGAAAAACACACACATCAATATCACTTATGAATCGAAAGATTATAATGTTTCATCACGAGGGTGCTAAAACTACGAAAATGATTTGAAGTCATTCAATCCTCTTTTCACATGTCAAAACAAAAAAATTGATCACCAAAACGGACATAAAATGCATAACCTCAATCGATTCACAGCTTCTCAAAATCTACAATGGCTTCATCAGGCCTGCAGCCAAAATTTTTTTTAATCCTATGACTGGATCAATCACTCAGTCATGCAGCCTTATATAAATTGATCACACAAACAATGCCTGGACCCGAAACCTTATTTTGATCACATGAACAATAGCCTGATTGGCAAGCCCAGTTTTTGACAACAGATTTGATTTTGGTTTGAAATTATAATTCCTGGTGTAAGTGCATCCAATTTTAACAGTGGACTTGATTTTGGTTTGAAATGGCAATTGCAATTCCTGGTGTAAGTACATAGTTACTGGGTTAGGAACATGATCAATATGAACAATTGATGACATTGAAAACATAATGCGCTTGGTTCGCCTGTGAATCTGATTAATCAGTATGCCAATTCATCAGAGGACTGGGAAATTCTGTAATCTAAGGTAGGAGCACCCAATAGCATGAGCGTACTCAATGGTGTGACTTTCTACATACGATAATCATTTCAGAACTTAAATGCAGATAAATTATAGATAGTTTATTTTTATTGACTGAAATAATAAATTATTTATTTACACTGCATGTGTTTGTCCAAAAAAAAGAATTTAAGGTAAAACAGCCCATTGTTGTCAGAATGAGGAGTTTGACATCACCTTGTTCTTGAAATTTTTCAATTTTGTTTCCCACATCAGTACAAGTGTGAGAAACAGCAATTGAAATTAAATTTTTTCGACAAAGTATGAATTCACTAGGAATTTCTGAAGTGTTCAGCCTAAAAGAGTCTGTAGACTACCTTAAGACCAACAAAAGCTGAATCTGTAATGCTCATCTCACTACCTAATGCAGTCAAAATATTTTCTATTAGAGAAGGCCAAAAAAAGTCAATTTTTACAATGAACTTCACATTGAAAAATTAGAAGTTCCTAATGAGGTCAGTGTTCACTCTATTGCTGTCATGTAAGACATGCATTGTGGCCCACATCTCACATACTAAAAAACCCCCACAATGGATCATTTGACCGCAATGGGCTGTTTAACCTTAGACGAAAGAAGTCCTCTTCAAAACTGGCACAGAAACAGGAGGCCTAAATCGGACTTCTGGGGCCTTCCAGAGTCAACAAGGAACAGGATAAGGAAGGCTTTCTCTTCTTCCCAAAAGGAATCAGCTCTGTTTCAGGACATGCATAACGAATAAAGCAAGGCAGTGGTTCAAACAAATCTTCCTGGCTACCATAAGGAGACCAGCTATGAATTGTTTCCAAGTTGTGGGTCCAATCATTTACAGTGGTGCTCAGCATCTTATCACCTCCCCATCTCCAATTTCATAGTGAATCTGCACAACTTGAGGAACTATTCAGAGAAAATTCTCTACAGGCAAAGTTCATGACAGGTGAATAGATTGAAAAAAAAGCATAAACTCTAGTTTTAGAAACATAAAGATTTGGCATATAAATTGTTGAACAAAAATGGTTCAATTTTGATGGGTCTAAATCTTATGAAGCCATATTCGTGCACCTTTCTTCCTTCAAGGCTTTCCAACTTTTGTCAATAATTTTGCCATGGGCCTTTGGTTAAGACGGATTTATGAATGATTGCCAACAAGAAAATGATTACTTGAAAGAGACAAATCTACATAATGAATTTCATAGCAAAAGTAATGTATTGAATTTTCATGAGTATAACAATTAATGATTTTACTAACATATATAGGAGGAAGAATAGAACGCTATCTCCAAAACAATCTTTTGGGGTAATTCAACTCATATTTAATGAACATAACTAACAAAGTCTACCCTAGAGCATGTTCTGAACCGACCATCGGTGCGGCCTCATTGGAATTTGGAACCCCACGGTTCTCTCATAGCGCAACCTCGGGGTTGCTACAGCTCACCATGACATCAAAGACCCCTCGTACTCCATCTTCAGCACTCTACGTTGCAAGGCTACGGGCAACGATTGCACGACTCCGATGCCAAGTTTCCTTCCATCCCCGTCTTCGGTCTCCGCCTTTCTCAAGATGCTCTCACAGATGCTGTCCAGGTACTGCTCTTCAGCGTGAAGAATCTCCGCACACCGTGCCAGCGATTTATCCACGGAACCCTTATTGAGTAAGTTACCGCCTTCTTAGGAATTTAGTTGAATGAAATTGGAGACTACTCTATCAAGATTGCGAGGGAAGCTTCTTTCTTTCTTTTCTGGTCGTGGATTACACTTTCTTGCAGACTTCTTGCTTGGCACGGTTTTGATCGGATCGAATATCGCCTTCTTAGGAGTTTTGTTCAATGGAGATGAAATGAAATTGGAGACTACTGTCTCAAGATGGAGAGGGAGTCTTCTTTGTTTCTTTCCTGGACATGGATTACACTTTCTTGCATACTTCTTGCAGCATTGATAGAGAGGTGTTCGCGATGAACGAGGAATTAGGGGTTCCTTTGGCACTGTTTGGATCGCGCGCAGGTAAGGGAGGAGCTCAAGGCGGATGCGGTTGCCGTCAATTTCGAGCGACATGTTGCTCGCGTCGGGCCACAAGGGTAACCCTAATCGGTCACAGTACTCTCGGAGCTCGGTTCTTGAAATCCCCAGGAGAGGTCTCACGAGGGCAACCTCGTTGTTGAGTTTGAAAGTTCCCTCCTCGGGGGTCACAAATGAAGAAACTTAAGGATACCTGTTGGCGAGTGAGAGACAGCACGGGTGATAACATGCGTTTCAATGTTAACGACTGTAGCCCGTGGAGACCCGAGCCTTGGAAGAGGTTGTAGAGTAGAGCCTCCACGCGGTCGCTCGCGCTGTGCGCCGTGGCGATCGACGTGTACCCATGCCGAAGCACAATCCGTTGCAAGACGCCCTACCGCCATGTGCGCACGAGGCCTTCGCCTGGGACAGGGGAAGTCGTCTCCACTTGGTAGTAATTCACCCCCAAGCTTGCTACAATCTGCGAGACGTGGGAGCCTTGATGTTGCGACAATGACGACCACTGATGGTCGCAGTTCACAACCCCTAGCACCCAGTCCCACTGGTGACACGAATTCGCAAGTAAAACCTCTTTCGTCCTGGAGAAGCTCTTCGGAGGATCGTCCAAGGATAGGGTTGTTCAGCAAAGTTGACCAATCTGTGGACGCGTTTCTTCTTCCCCTCTCGCGCTTGCAAACAGCCTTCTCTCCCTAAAGCCTACACTTAGGTAACGACGTACGTAGCTGTTTACCGAATTGCGATGCATACGGTGCGCACGACGCAGCAGCAGTGTCTGCAAGCGGAGATGTAGCTGAGCCTTTGAAGTGAGCTGGGATGAGCATCCCTGCCCCTGCCAACATCTTGCCCTAGTATTTTCGAAACTAAAAAACAATGCACAAACCCCAAGTATCAGTAATTATGTCTCAACTATGTACACATTCTAGCTCGAGAGGCTGCACATTCCCTACACACTGTGACGACGGCGAGAATCGAAGTCGACACAACGAGGCAACTACATGACCTAGAATTGCATCCATCTAGTTCCAAATCGCACAAAAGCAATGCAATTCATGAGTTTATTGAAATACTTCACACTCAAATCTTCTAGATTTCTCTATCAATTCAATTTGAGCAATTGACTTGAACACTTGCAACAACTAAAGAGCGACGACTCTGCTCCCCTGCTCTCAAGCGCTAATAAGCGACATCAGCACGCCACGCCCTATTCCTCCTGGAGCTCCCCTCCAAGCGGACAACGCCAAAGACATCGCTAATCCAAATAGTTGAGATGACCCGAAGAACGTCGGAATTCCAGCTTCCCGAGCACGCTGTGCTGGTCCAGAGCCAACTGAGACATTCATTACACCAGGATACGCAGTTTTGGCTGCCGGTAGCCGAATCCTATCCAGCAGCTCGTTCCACATCGAGAGCATCAACAACCCCTGTGAAACTTCACCTCGTGACTGAATGCGAAAAGGCAAGCAAAGTCAAATTTTTTCATAACCAGGCTCGGTAGTTCATTTCTATCCCCCAAGGGTAGGGGGCATTTTGGACGAATCGCGGCTTACGTGGGCGAGGTCAATCCATGCTTCGGAAGGATGTTGACCTAACTTAGACGAGGTTTGCTCCATTGCACTTCTGGCCACAAGGTATTGTCATTTTGTGCCTCTTTCGATGCCTGGTAGAGATTTTCAGTATAAATCAAGGATTGGGGTTCGGTGAGGAGCCAAATAAGGCAATTTTGTTTACTACAGGGAACCCCTTTTCAAGAATGGAAAAGGGCCTTCTACCTCATTGGAAACAATGTTATGCTGCCACAGTGGTGACAAATGCACATGATGGTCTATTTTTAAGTGCCAAATAAAATAAAAAAACAAATCAGGGTAATCAGCATAGTCGAAGAGTTCTCTGTATGGCATACAGTGGATGTATCTTTTGCAGCGTGGGGCCGAAAGCTGGAAACCAGGGCTGCCACAGAGTGGACGACATGGACAAAGTGGACCTCTCCAAGAGCGCCGGGTCTGGGAATTCACAGTGTTTCCTCATTGGTTCATCCAGGTGTGATGAGGCAGACAGAAACAACCAATTGAAGCTGCGATTTGTCGGAAAACAATTGTCATCCAGCAGTGAGTTGACTGAAATAATTGTCATCCAGAAGTGATTTGACTGACACAATTTCACCGTTGTCTCTATGTGTTACGTGCTGTATGTCCCGATGATGTTAGCAGTTCTAGATCGGTAGATACTCTATAGGCTTCAGCTTCAGCCCCTCCAGCTCTCTCTCTGGGTGAATTTATTCAAAAAATCACTTCAATAAGTGACCAAGTCCAGAACGGCAGGGCACTTAAAGTGCGGACTACGGCTTCGATGCTAGCTTGAAATCACCTGCATTTGGCAACACAGCTGCGGATGCTACTTCCAGCTGACTGCCCGAGGTCGACTGGTTCCATGGAATCGAGTAGCGCAGCAGAAACAACAACCCTGAGTACAGAAGCCGTAGGCAGCACCAAATCACAAAGACCAGCCCAAGCTGTCTCAACAAGGAGAAACCCATCAAGGGTGGTTTTTACTGAAAAATAACACGCCTGGAGGCTGATACACCCACGGAGGGCAGAAAAGACGCTCGGAGGCGGGGAGAGGATAACACCCGGGGGCAGAGGTGGAATGAATTGAAACAACGTCACAACGGACGGGGACGGGCAGAAGAGGACCAGAGCAGGGCAAGCTCCGGGGGTGGGAGAGAACGGGGAGAAAAGCGGGAGCAGGCCCCGGAATGAACCTCGCGGCCTGCTCTCGTTACAAGCAAGTAGCGCCGGCAGAAAAACAAAAGAATTGGATTGGGAATTGTGTGGAAATCTCCACGATTCCAATAACAATCAAGTCTGAACAACTGCATGCTGAAAATGGGCCATTGGGTGGCAACCTGTCACTTTGATCCTAAAACCCTTCGAGGTCCGAGGTCGAATTTCGGAAGCTCGGTGTTTCGGCACAAAGTTTTCCAAAACAGGCGCCGACGTTTGTCCCAGCATTCCACGCCTAGAGCTGTCAACAGGCACAAACAAAACAACAACCCTGAGTACGGAATCAGGGAGCTCACATGAATCTTCCGTGGAAGAAACTACCCGATTCTTCCATGATTACCAATGGACAGGGAGAAAGTAGAATACTCAAAGGAAAGTGGCACTCACGGGTTTCTTCATGACTTTCTTCCTCGACTACTTCAACTTTTTTCGTAGATTTGGGCAGAGTTTGTAGTGGATGAAAGTTGGCACTATAGATGATTTCTTGAATTTTGGATGAATGACATTTATGTACTGGGATGAATGATAAGTTTAGTTTTGATGATGAATGATAATCACACATTTTGGATGAATAAAAATCACATCTTTGGATGAATAGAAATCAAAATTTCGGATGGACCAGCTCCATGACAGCATCAATCGGTAATGAGTTGCCAGCCACGAGTAATCCTCCTTCAATTTCATTACGATCAATGCTCTCAGTAACATTGGATTTTCTTGTCGACTTCTTCAACTGACCAAACTTGTCTCCATCAATCAGGAATTCGTCTCCATCAATCAGGAATTCAGCGTAGTTGGAGCCCCTGCAAAACAGAAAAGCAGTTAAATTATTGTTATACATTGTAAAATTTGAGTCAAATTACAGCTTACAGCAGCAATGTCAAAGAAGAACAACATTAAGAGATAGAATTGCGACTTCGGGCTTCAAAAATCCAATGTTGATTGATTGCTACTTCAACAGATTGTGCTGGACTTGAATTTGAGTTAAGTTTATGGACTGAGAAGTATGAATTAGCTTACAGAATGGAGTTGTCATTTGACAGCTCGACCCTGATATTCTCAGTCATACCCCATGCCCTCGCTGAAAATCTCCGTGCATGCCTGCATATCAGTTTCTTCCATCTTCCGAGTGCTTCTTCCGAGTGCTGACACCTGCTCGATCTCACACAATCACACAACAAAGCTTTACATTTGCACATATCGTCGTATTTATTAAAAGCTAGGGCAGAAAAAAATCGGCAATATTCAAGACATAAACCGGAAATTAACCTCACATCTGCAATGGGAAGACAATTCAATGTTTTGCTAATGAACTCAATATCCTCTCGCTCCATATCTTTGATCACAAGAATCTTTGCTTTTGGCAAGATAATGTAGTGACAGGTTGTCACTGCATCCCGCAGAATACTCTTCTATACAAGTAGAACATTACAGCCTGTAGCCCGAATCTTCTTAATCATACCTAAAATGTAGTTCCTCTCCTCCTCGAGAATTCTGTCCATCTGCAAAAAGGGCAAAGAATAGTAAGAATGAGACGTTAACTATCGCTTTGCATTGTTTGGTCATAGGAAAATACTCAATGTAAATAGAAACCGAAATTGGTAAAATGGACTTACTTGGGTGTAATCAGACACAATGACACTCTGCTCGATATCAGTTTTGGAAGGAGAAATTTGAAACTGAATCAAACCAATTTTGGCATTTTCTACACGTGTGGGTCCACTAGCTGTATGACTTGATCAGTAAGCTCCACAGGAATGGCCATACACTTAATAACCTGCGTCACAAAACATCAAATCAATGCGGTATTAACATAATGCTGGCGAAACACTTTCTCTGACCTAAACATACAATAGAGGCTGAAAATGCTCAACGCATGCTGAGGATAGTGCCACTGTGACACCTATCTACAAGAGAATTCTAAAAAACGGGAATATTTGGACAATCACAAGAGAGATTGCCAAAACAATGAAGCTAGTCTCACCTCTACAGCTTTTTCAGACGCCTTGTGAAGAGCTTCAGAGATTGTGGTGGGATGAACGCCTTCACCAAAAGGTTCAAATACTGCTTCAATAACGCTCCTGCTAACACCACAACTGCAGAGTGGAAAACCAACACCCTAAATCAGCATTGACCATGCGAATCTGTAACCCTCCATTCATTGGACGACTAAAGTAGGGACACTAATAAGCGCCACTTCATCAACTGCTCAGTTGGTGAGCATCCCGTTCTTCTATATGTACGTATTGCCGAAGAAGCAATTTTAGAGCATCCACCAATAAAATTTTGACCTCCATAACTTTTGAATATAGTCTCTAAATAATGCAAGCTCTAGTGCGTTCGAATCCTCTTTCAGTCGCCAACAAAAAAATAACAAAATCTCGACAACCTCGTAATCGTACAAATGCTCAGTGTCAATTTCGGTGTCTTGCCGTCTGTAACAATCATCGACAGATAAAACAGAAATGAGGAGTGAATGGAGTACCTGTAGTAGTGCCGTCACCAGCAACAACATCTTGCGACTTCGATAGCTCTACAAGCATCTTCGCAGCAGGCTGCACAACTTCTATGTACAAGCACCGGAAAACAGAAACCACGTGCACTCAGACTTCCCAATCGCTCGAAACTTGAAACTCGCTAACCCTAAAATCTCATTGCGCAATACAATCGTGGAAAAACCCGAAGACAAGGCGCACCTTGTCGAGAATGGTGGCACCGTCGTTGGTGATGATAACATCACCGTTGGCCGAGGACAACATCTTGTCCATGCCACGGGGGCCCAAACGGTGCGCACCGCATCGGCGACGGCCTTGGCGGCCACCATGTTCGCATGGCGGATGTCGTCTTCCCGTTTCATGTCCACGTACTTCTCCGTGTTGCTCCGCGCCTTGGTGCCCGCCATTGCGACCTCCGGATCGATCGCCTGATGAGAATGCGCAGGAAACAAAACGAGGAAATAGACAAAGAGGACTTAGGGTGGAGATGAAGACGAAGATAGAAGTGAAAGCCGAAGATCAGCTAGAGGACGAAGGACAAGCGCTGCACCCCTTGTGGCCCGACGCGAGCAACATGTCGCTCGAAATTGACCGCAACCGCATCCGCCTTGAGCTCCTCCCGTACCTGCGCGAGAATTTCAACGGCTCCGTGGATAAATCGCTGGCGCGGTGTGCGGAGATTCTTCACGCTGAACAGCAGTACCTGGACAGCACCTCTGAGAGCATCTTGAGGAAGGCGGAGACCGAGGACGGGGATGGAAGGAAACTTGACATCGGAGTCGTGCAATCGTTGCCTGTAGCCTTGCAACGGAGAGTGCTGAAGCAATTTGTGGAGAGTTTCACGGGGCGATCGTTAGGGTTTGATCACGTGGAGCGCTTGCGAGGTTCCTACTCCCTCTCAGCTGACACTCAAAACGGTGTAAACCTCGAATTGCCTGGGAATGCGACTGTGCGAGTACTGAAAACGTTCATCCATCTGACGCACGCGAAGCAAATGTAACCACTCAAGGATCACAATCCGCATCTACCTTCGCTGCAGCTGATCACATTGACCAAGGAGCGTCATACTTGCACTCGAAACCAAAGCCCCTGAGCCTGAACTCGCACGTCGCCAAAATTTCCACGCTTGTTTTCAAATCACAGCTACGTTCTCTCATTGCCGTTGCAGAAGTCGTGACAGTATGGCGAACCATATACTGCCATGAAGCAAGGAGTGTGTAAAGAATTTGAGGCTCAATGCATGTTGAAAGATTTATGTTGAGAAGATGCGAGAAGAACGCCTTTTCAAGTTTTCGCGACTGGGGGTATGCAGAAGAGCGAGAACAATGTGAGGGGTCTTCGATATCACGGTGAGACTGTGAGCTGTAGCAACCCCGAGGTTGGGCAAGAAAGAATTGTAGGCAACTGGTTCCAATGAGGCAGTACCGATGGTGGGTTCAGAACATGCTCTAGTAGCGCTTACGCGCTACCGAAGCTTGCTCTCGTTTTTGCAACAATCAAAGATGCAACGACCTACACAGGATTTTCAATTTTGCAGGGAATCAAAGAAGGATTTACTTGTGGACAGGCCGAAGACGCATTCCTCCATGGCGATGTCAGGGTTTTCAGGGTTTTAGAGTTATATGTTGAGCACCGGAGAATCATTTCTTTATGGGTTTTGAGATTTAGGGTTTTAGGGTGATATGTTGAGAGCTCTTATGGGAAAGCTTTGTGCTATGTTCATTAAATATGGTGAACTGCCACAATTGATTGTTTTGGAGATAACACTCTATTCTTCTTGTTATGCTTGTAAAATTATTAATTATTATACTTATTAAAATTTAATAAATTGTTTTTTATTATTAAATTTTGATATAATTTTTTTTTTCAAAGCAATTATATTTTTTGGTAATCATTGATAAATCCATTTTATCCAAAAGGATTGTTGAGAATACTTAAGTCAAAAAGCTTTGAAGGAAGAAAGGGATGTATGGATTTTGTTTCATAGTAACTTACAACAATTAAAAATTTATTTTTCTTATATTTATTTATTGTAGCAACAACACAAGGTATACTAGTATGATTAAATTCAATTGAGTTTCATACATATGACTTGTCTTGAACTAAAAACAATGAGATGCCAATGAAAATTGTTCAAATATAAGAAACCAAAAAATTCTGAAATGAGAATTCCACTAAGTTTTTTTAAAGATTTGTTATATTTTTCAAAGAATAAGACATTTCCCTAGTTGCTAATGTATGTGCAATATCATTATCACAACTTGAATACTAAGTTCTATAAACTTTGAGATTCCAAAATTTGACACTATTTATTTTTTGTTATTGAATAATTCGTTGTGGAAAACATTTTGAATTCAATATTTTCAACTCAATCATTCTAAACATGTTGAATTGCACATTTCTTCATTGAAGACTATTTGATGATTTGTAAAGCATCCTTATCCATTGAATAATTGTAATTGTATTGATGTCTTGTTTTGGATTATTTTTGGTATTCATTATAATTTTTAAATAATAAATTCTCATTTGTCCATTAAATTTGTATGTTTGTTTTGTTTGATATAGTAAAATTTCTTGGATGTGTGTCCCTCGGTCACATGCTCAATGCCATTGAATAGCCCTTAGAGAAGAGGGGTGCATGGGCTTGGTTTTGTCACATTTGTACATATAATGGGAAAGTTATGAATTTTTGAGTTATTTTTAATTTTAAAAAATTAGAAAATTACTTCTACTTTTATTTTGATTGTGGCAACGGCACAAGGCACACTAGTTAAAATTGGTATTTTTCATACCATTAGTTTAAATTGTGCAAATTATTCAAATGATAAGCCTTCATCATCATATTTTAGTACTATTTATTAGTGTCCAAAGACCACCCTTCTACTAATATAAGGAAATCTTTTTCAACAAACCCTTGCATCAACACCACAATTGAAGAGATTTATATTGTGATGAAAAAATAAGTATAAGTTGATAACCACTAAAAAACAGAAAAAAGAAAAAAAAGTTGGTGCATTTTTCTCATCTTTTAGGGTTTGACTGAAAATTTCATTCTGAAAATCCACCGGAAGCACAGAGAAGAAGGAACCAGGACATAGCAAAAAGTCGAGCTCCCTCCGACAGAGATTGGGAACACTGGGAACGCAAATTAGCGATGGGAACGGTCATTGACGGCTCCGATGTGATCTCGGGGTAATCGCGATGGGAAGATGAACGGCACAGATCCGAGAGGAGACCCAAACCCTAATGCGCTCTTGGAGGCTTGCACCCTGAGGGCAAGAGGGGAGCAACTCGAGCAAGACAGTCTTTTTCGGGTGCCCCTCTCGTGGTTGCAGGTCTCTCCGAGTATCCCATCAGCGATGGCGTCCGCGGCCGCAGCCCGGCCTTTGGTGAGCGTCCAGAGCGTCGACGGGAGCGACAAGGGCTCGCAGGCTACCCTCCCTGCTGTTTTCCTGGCTCCAATTCGCCCGGACGTGGTATCCTCCGTGCACACCGCCCTGGCGAAGAACAAGAGGCAGCCGTATGCCGTGAGCGTGAAGGCGGGGCACCAGACCTCGGCAGAGTCATGGGGGACGGGGCGTGCCGTGTCGCGTATTCCTAGGGTTCCCGGGGGTGGAACGCACCGGGCAGGACAGGGAGCTTTCGGCAACATGTGCCGAGGTGGACGCATGTTCGCGCCCACGAAGATCTGGCGCCGCTGGCACCGCAAGGTGAACCTGAACCAGAAGAGGTATGCTATCGCTTCTGCATTGGCTGCGTCCGCGGTTCCTTCTTTGGTTCTTGCAAGGGGTCACAAGATCGAGGAGGTTCCAGAGGTCCCTTTGGTCCTCGGCAACGCTGCTGAGGCAATCGAGAAGACTTCCGCGGCTGTTAAGTTGTTGAAGTCGCTCGGAGCGTATGCCGATGTGGAGAAGGTGAAGGCCAGCCATAGCATTAGGGCTGGTAAGGGGAAGATGAGGAACAGGAGGTACATTTCTCGCCGTGGACCTCTTGTGGTTTACGGTACCGAGGGCGCCAAGCTTGTGAAGTCGTTCAGGAACATTCCCGGTGTCGAGATTGTGTCTGTGGACCGGCTGAACCTTCTCCAGCTCGCTCCAGGTTAGAATTTGTTTTCGACTACAACCCTAGGAGATCTGTATTTAGGGTTAGGGGTTATGTCCGAATTCGTTTATCCTATTGAAGAATTGTCTTGTATTTTTCTTTGATGATCGCATGGTAAATGGCTGAGGCTTTGGTATTGGAGGAAAGGAAACGCCGTAAGCTTTGGGTTTATAAATTTCCTCGAAGTAATTCACCTGACTTTTATGCCGTTACGTGGTTCAAGGTGGTCACCTTGGTCGTTTCATCGTCTGGACCAAGTCTGCTTTTGAGAAGTTGGATGCCATCTTTGGCACCAATGAGAAAAAGTCTCTCACGAAAAAAGACTACATCCTGCCCCGTAACATCATGGGCAACCCGGACTTGGCCAGGATCATCAACTCTGATGAAATACAGAGTGTTGTCCGCCCCACAAAGGTGGCCATCAAGAGGCGTGTGCTGAAGAAGAACCCATTGAAGAACTTGGGTGCTCTTCTCAAGCTGAACCCCTACGCCAAGACTGCGAGGAGAATGGAACTTTTGGCACAAGAGAGGCAGGCCAAGGCCAAGTCCGAGAAGTTGCAGAGCAAGAGGAGCCAGCTCAAGGTATTCCTCAATTCAAGAAGCTGTGATGTCCAGTTTCTTACTGAAATGTTTAATAGGTCGTGACTGAGTTTTTGCAATCAATTGGGGCCTAGTTATGTCGAGACGCTTGGTGCTTCTGAGTATGTCTGATATAGTGCTTATGTCTGCAGCCCGAGGAGAAGGAGTTAATCAAGAAACAGGGTGCTTCATGGTACAAGACTATGGTTTCAGACTCCGAGTACACGGAGTTCGAGAACTTCACGAAGTGGTTAGGTGTCTCCCAGTAAATAGGGCTTCGATAGTCCATTTTTATACTTACTGGAGCTGCTCTTGCTGGAGGGAAAGCTATTTTCGCAGACGCTGTAAGAGTGCACTTTTAATGAGGCATAATTTCCGGTTATTCATAATTTCGGGGTGACTGTACACCCTTTCTTACATGGTTTGTCTACTCTTGAAAATGTTTTTTACTTCACTAAATGATCTGAACTTCATTCTTCAGTTATGTCTGGGATGAGTTTCAAGTTAATTACAAAAGTTGGCCAGATACTTCAAATTTGGTCTTCCATCCAGTCAATGCTATGCTGTGCGGTGTTTTTTACTTATTCTTCTGATCTTAATGTTATCCCGATGTTTGTGTTATGTACTCTACATCGTCTTAGTTGGTGATGAGTTCGTGTGTATGCACTGGAATTTTTCTAATTCGTTTCATACGACTTGGAGTGTCATTAGTGAAACGCCTGAAAATATGTTCGTTATTGACGTATTAACCCTCTGCGGATGGAGCCTTCGAGAACAATGCCGCATTCCGCATGTTATGGCATTCGAATAGTGTACATGTTATTGGGTTTCTTGAGGTGATTGTGCATCAAGATTGGATGGTATAATGGGTATTTGGTATATAGAGAGTATTACAAGTGTTGTAGGAATTCTCTCTATTTTCAGGTTTTTATAGAAGTCTGCCAAGGATGCATTGAGCATTTCTGTTTTCATCGGTCTCTTCCTTGCGTTTGCTTGTGGACCAAATTTCAGTTTCAGGTGTGTTCAAACGCCTCTCTTCTTATAAATAATCATCTCCTTTCACTGTGTACTTAGCTAGTTTGTGAGCCTGCTCTGACATCTTCTTCCAAGGAAGGATGATCTTACAGTCGGTGCCTTTGACACTGGCGTAGGTGAATGTCGTTGTAGTATAGTGGTAAGTATTCCCGCCTGTCACGCGGGTGACCCGGGTTCGATCCCCGGCAGCGGCGCCCATCTTTTTTGCAACCCTGATAGTCCATTTGACACCAGGATTTGTCTTCTTCAAATGTGTAAAGACATTGTGACTCCTTCAATAGTCTAGTTGTAGAATAGTAACTTCTCCTAATAACTTTTCATTATGTTCTATTTTGTTTTGTTTTACCATAATTAATCCCTTAAAAGAACTGAAATAGTTTAAGTTTTTTATAAATTGAACAGATGCATTATATAAGACAATATAGAAGAAGAATTTCATGATGACATTTCAAAAAAAAGTTGTACGTAAAATTCTTACATTAATCCGGCATACAGTTGAATCTAATGCAACATACGTTGTTATTTATTATTGCAAATGTTAACGAAATTAAAATCAAATGTTATTTTCACTTGTGAATAATACATCAACAAGTCTCTATTTGACAAAAATTGAGAGTCTAGTGAAAAAAAGTATTTCTATTTTTGGATTGATGAATTTTCTTATATTCATGGAGATGCCCTCAACCAACATTTACTCAATTGCCTTAGAGTACACACAATCAAATGTCCAAAGATATTAATACAAGCATTCTTCTTAAAAGGTGAAAGTTTGGAATTTATTGTTTAGCATAGATGAAAAAAATTTAAAAATTTGAACCGTAATTCAATGAATCAAAATTCCATGTTCAGAATCAAAGACTTCAAATTAGCTTTTAGAAGTCATAATATACAAAATTAAATACTACAAAATAAAGAAACAAGATTTTAACACTTGCATGATGGAAAAAAAAATTCTCCCCTCTTGTCAGTGGAATGCTAATGGCACAAAACTTTGATGTCCAATATAACATTATTAACCAACGTTGGAGGGGGTTCCTTCTACTCACCAAAAAAACAAGGGCCCTTAGTTTGGCAACTTTCCATCCAACCAGTGATTACCTAAAACTTCCTAGTCATCTAATGATTCTCTGTTCATTAATCCTAAAAAGATGTAGCAAACACTAAGTAAATGTTTCTCCGTTCTATGTAGGATAGAAGTATAAATCTTTGTCCATGGAATTTTGTGTGAAAAGGGGAGGTTATACGCAATAGTTTAACCTTCAATAAGTGCTCTTAGATTTTTTTAAGCAAATAATTTGTATAGTACCAAAAAGGGTTAATTTTCACAATAACCAACATGTCCCTCTAGAATTAAACTAAATTCACTCCTGTGGGATCTGGGAAGCTAAGGGATTATCCTAATCTCCAAAGGAAGATGGTTTAGGCTATTTAAGAGGAGCTTTAATGCAACCAAGAGCTAGAATGGCAATTGCATAATGACAAGGCAACTAAAAAAGCATGCCCCTATACAACCAACATTGATCTTTCTTTATTCTTGGCCTTGCCAATTTCCATCCCTAGCTCAGCAATTTGGCAAAATCTTAAGAGCCCGCAAGTTGACCTACAATAGGAAAGTTATAATTGTCATATTTTTTCAAGCTTGTTGTGTTTGCCAATAAATTGAATTTCCCTTTTTTATATGAAAGGACTTTTCTTTAATATAGAATCTTTTCCTCTTATTATTATTTCAATATAATAAATTCCATCTAAGGTTTGGATTGCTGGCTTTGCATTGGGTTGGATATTTTTTTAAGTCATCAAGATGGAATGAGGTATGTCTCCTTCCATTTCAAAATTTTCATATCATCCCTATTGCATAGGAGATGCTCTAACAATGTTAAGGTATTGCCACCAAGACATACCAATGGCCTTGGCAATGCTACTCAATGCTTGTTGTACTTGTCCAAAGAAAAATGCCTCTACTCCATCATCCCTTCACTGTACAAGTTTTGCCATTCCTCAATCTTATCACTCCCACATTTGTTCAACAACAAAGGGCTTTTGTATTGGGCATTTTTACACTCACACTAACTTGGTCAACTTTTACTACAATCTCAATGGAAGATGTTGAAGCTAATGAGAGGTGTGAGAAGGCGGAGAAGAACTTTAGCAAAGACTTTAAGGGGTGGTTGGTGTGAAGCATCGATTCTTGAGTGTACTACCACATTTCACAAGGCAATAAGTGCCTTGCCACTTCTTAATGCTATAGTCAAATCAAGAGTGCTCTAAAAGCAATCATGACATAAAGGTACATTTTTTCTTCCTTCAATGTATAAACAATGTACATTTTAGGAGTTAGTTGCTTTTAGTGACTATTGCGTTTCAACTTCAAAAATTCACAACTAATTCCACAATGGTCCAAAAAATATGGAACTACTTGGGTATATGCCATTTCCATTTTTCCTCCTACCAAAATTTACTAAAAATTCATTCAAGGAGTTTAGCTTCCCCACAAAAGGCAATCCACTCTTCAATGGTTGCTTTAATTTTACTGTGCTGATACTCTTATGTGCCTCACCATCAATGTTGCACTTTGAGACATATTGTAAAGTAGTATGTTGTAAAACCACTCTTCTCCTTAATGGCCACCAAAACTAGTTGGAGAATAGAGATGAGGTGATCCTTAAATGAACCACTTTAGCCATTGAATGAATCAAGAATTAATTGTTTTTCTATTACAAGAGTCAATCATTGTCTTTGATATCCTCACATCTCTTTACAAATTGCAAGTGGACAAATTTTGGGAAACCTATGGTCACAAATAGGTGCCTATGCCCCCAAATCATTGAAAATTTATAAGTAATTCAAAATGTTTGGAAAAATGCAAAACCACTTGGTGTTAGGTTCCACATCTATTTTTCTTTCTCTAAAAATGATCTTAAAATTTTTTTTGTCCACATAAACGTATAATAAAAAGGCAAAGCAGCCCTTAAATGGTTGCTTTTAGAACATACTACCTTATTGTATATTAGTTTGATTGTCCACACAACTCCAGGAGCAACTCATAACACCCAAGTCATTTGTGTTATAAGAAAACCTTTGGTTGTTACAAAATCTATTTAACCCTTGAACGTTCAAGCGGACGTTTTGCATCCAATGGATGACCAGAGGATCTCTCTATGCAGGACAAAAGTGCAACTATTCATCCTCGCAATTTTGCAAAAAAAAAGGGGAGGTCTTCCACAGTAGTTTGTCTTGCAATGAGTGCTTTTACAACTTTTTCCAGCCAATGCTTCACACGGTCATAAAAGCTGATGATTTCCAAAGTCACCAGTTCCTGTGTGGCACAGCTGTGTTCCCGTGCACATTAAATTCGTGCAGCTCGATTGTTGTTGTTGTTTTTTCCTCTTGCAACACATGGACGGACCGTTTCCGCATTGCAAGTGCAGCTCGCCTTTCGAAACGATTGATTCCAGCCGACTTCGCTGCAGTCCTTGTGTTTCGACAAAAATAGGCAGCCGTCTTCCTCACCACACGCAGCCCCAGCACAGCAGCAGCACAGCAGCAGCACTCCTTTCAGTGGGAGAATTGTCTCCACGAATAAATGGGAATCATAGTTGGAAACCTACATTCTTTCATTAGGGGTAGTCACACCTTCTCCGAGAAGCAAAAGTTGTTCAAGAATGAGAAGTTGGTGAGAGAAAAAAAGGAGCCAATGGGGAACCGTTGTGCATGAAGAAGGTGTGACACCCCTTTCGGATGTGTGAAGCATCGAGGATTGGAAACGGAGAATGGGTTTACATGCTTGTACTAAATGGGTTGAAATGCTCAGTTGTCAACAACACAAGCTTGCAGCAACGGTCTCTTGAGCCACGACGACGACGACGGCGGTGAAGTAAGAAATGACGGTCAAATTGGCAAAGCAGGGGTGAAAATCCTTATTGCAAGATCAAAAGATATCCGTGAAATCTTCTGGACACTCATTTTCTTCAGCATTGGAGGAGGATGGGTCGGTTCAATTAATGGGGAATGCGAGCTCCACAAGATACAAACGGCCAACGGGGAAGGGCCATGTCCCAATTCTCCATTAATTGAATGCAGAGTGAAGGTGTGACTATCCTTATTGTTGTTTTTGTTTTTGTTTGATTATTTGAGATTGTAGTATAAATGCTTTCAGTGCGTGAAATGTCATGTCGGTGTTCGAGATTCTATTAAAATTTCAGTTGCACTGAAGTAAAAGTAGCTTCGCATCAACGTAGAAAGGAATGTGAATTGGTTTTATAACAATGACCTCGTGGGCATGTTGCCATTTTGTCTACCCCTTCTTCCAGAAAAGTCGCATTGCAATCCTCACTCCGTTCCTCAACAACGCCTTATCCAACTTGTTTTATATCATCAATGATGTTATGAAAGAGAATGATTCCTCCATAGACAAAGGTTTGAGTTGTTGTGTGAACTCTTGTATGGGCAAAAAAAAGGTTGAAAATGGCATGGACAAAGCTTTGTAGCGTTGCCCAGGAAAACCAAAAAGTCTTTTGCAATGATGTAGTGGAGCCCAAAAGTGTGGCCTTCCCATGACAACATTGGTCACACCTACATTTGAGTGTGCAATGGACTCTTCTAAGAGCTCGCCCACTCCCGCTCAATATATTGGAATAGAACTCCATGCTCAAAGATTGAAAGCAAAAATAACCTACACCATCACTGGAAGTGCGATTTTCCAAGTACCAAGCTTGCCACAATTTTCCCGAGATACCTCAACTTGGAGTGGATAGAGAATTTTTTTTGCTTGAATCCAAAATTAACCAGTTTTGGTGTTTTTTTCATTATTTTGGGGTGAGATGCAATTTTTTCATAATAGTAAGGCAATAAGGAAGGAAGGACAAGTTTTTTGCTTTAATGTGCCCATGGTTAGAGCTCCAAATTTGAATTTGAATTAAATACCAACCATCTACAATCATTAAGAGCTATAGAAATGGAGAGACAAACATGCTTGCATCCTAGCCCAAAGTAGGGAGGTCCCAACTCACCAAGCTCTAGGCTAGTGGTTTTCCATGGGGATTTAACCACCACACAGTGGCAATGCTTTAACATAAGAGGTTCAAAGAGCATCTCCACCAACAAACAATAGAAATAGTGCAAGTTTTGAAAACTTGACATGTCAAAAAGCAAATGTTAGTCCTACCTATGTATAGGCCCTCGACCAATAGATTGCAAGAAAATGGTTTTCAAGGCAACAATTGAATTCCTAATCACCATGTTGTAGTTCATTAAGGATATGGATAGACATAGAATGGTAAAAGCCTAGTGGGAGTCAATTGACAAGCTAAAGTATCATGTGTTTTCCAATCTCT
The DNA here is from genome assembly GCA_950106755.1 of Climacium dendroides. Classification (NCBI taxonomy): domain Eukaryota; kingdom Viridiplantae; phylum Streptophyta; class Bryopsida; order Hypnales; family Climaciaceae; genus Climacium; species Climacium dendroides. The sequence goes on from OX467092.1 coordinate 3,131,228, forward strand.
ACAATCCATGCTCTTTCCCAAAAAATTATCCTTCCATCAAATCCATGGCTCAATTCACATGTATTGCCTATTGTAGCTTGAAGTGTGGGGAGAAAAATGTAGAGTGCCTTGCAAAAAGAAGTTGCAAAGTCTTCGTCTGGCAGGAAGTTAAGGAAGCAGGGTGTGACAAATGCTCGGGCTTGTTGGGCCAACATTATGTGACCTAGTGGAGATGCTCTAAAAGACCAAGCTCTAAAAACACTTTCTAGTATAGACACATTTTGCTTTCTTCAAGGCACCATCACTATACAAATGGGTAAACAAAATTTTTTAATTTAAAATTTTCTACTACTACTTTTGCTACAAAACCGTAGAATGAAAATCATTCCACAGCCTTTCAAAGTCACCCTACCCTCATAAAACCATGAAAATTAAATGAAAAAATTCACCAAAAATAGAATTTTGCTTTTTCAAAATTGAAATTTGGTATTATGTAAAGAAAATTGAATGGTACAAATTGCAATCACAAAAACTTTTTTCAACCCATTTATACAAAAAGAGTACATTTTAGGAAGTGGAAATCAAGTGCTATTTAAACAATGAAATAAAATCCCTAGGGATTAAGTTGATAACTTGATATAATAGAACTTCTAATAAGTAATGCTCTCTAAGAGAGATATACCTCTCTAAAATAGCATTGATTGCCAGTCCCAACTTTGCTCTTTGTAGAAGTTCTATTGTAATTACTTTAGTGTAGGAATAAAATATGATAGTTTGAAATCCCATCATGTAATTCATGTCCAATGTTTTATTATAATTACCATTGAAAGTATCGGTTCCACTTGTTTGAGTAAAAAAAATATTATTTATGGATTTTATACATGTAAGTATACTTTCAACTTGTGAGATTCTATATAGACTACTTTTCTATTGGCTTGCTCATGATGTCCTTCATTAGGAAATAAACCCTTAGTATAAAAGGCTTGTCATTGTCACATGCAATTCATATGAATTTCTATTTTATAAAATTCAATGCATTACTAGATACAACTTTCATATATTACTTAATTTTCATATTTAACTTTCATATATTTCATATTTAACTTTCATATATTTCATATTTAACTTTCATATATTTCATATTTAACTTTCATATATTTCATATTTAACTTTCATATATTTCATATATTTCATGTTTAACTTTCATATATTATTTAATTAGAAAAAATAATAATTTTTTATAAAGTATCCTAAAACTACAACATCTCCAAAGTTGTAACTTAAAAATTCAAATAACATGAAACTTAAATAAAGACCATGTAAAAGTCATATACAATAGTGTTGCATTATATTATCATATAGTGCAATATGAAGTTGATTGGAGGCAATTTTCAAATGTTGGAGGATTCCCCTAGTTTCAATTTATTTTTTAGCATAGTGTGGAAATAACTCTATCCTACACTCTTGATCTTTTTTTCATGGCTTAATGCTATAGAATGCATGGATTGCCTATAATGTTTAATAGTGAAGATGTTACTCATTTAGCCCACAAAAACTAATGTTTGCCCCTTGATGTAGAAGCTTTTAATTCAAGCTAACCTAAACTAAAACACTAACATTTTTTCTCCTTCTGGTTGTGAAAGATGGCCATCATACATGCTTCAAGCATTGAATTGGGATTATGTAACATATTATAGGAAGATGCAATACAAGAAGGCTTTTTCTAACTTTTTGACAATCTTTTAGATATTAAGCTTGTAAATTAGCCAAATTTTTATTCCAAAGGGATGTTATCTTCTTGTACAGGAGTGAAAGAAGAGTTCCAAATGGATGTCTCTTAGAATTTTAATTCTTAAAAGGTTTTTTGAAAAATGCACATATAGTGCCATATTTTACTCCTTGAATTTGATACATGCACTAAAATATTTCATGCCATACACAATTGGATTGATAATTAAATAACTAAATCTTTCATTTGAATGTCGCTTTGATTTCTAGACTTTATCATCTTCAAAATATTGTATCATCTAGGTAGAATGCATAATTGTTTTTGAGCTTTTCGTACATGTGAGGGATGCAGTTATAATGATCCAAATTAGAAGCCCCATATACTATTCAATTTGTCTTAACATGAGGAAAACTTTGGTTACGAGTATTTATGTCCCTTCTATGTCAAATATATTAAAAATATGAAGTTGCATCTACATTTGATCCTCCTAGACCTTTAAACGCTAAAGGACTAAACTACATTTTTTGGCAGCATAGCAATTTTAGGTAGCTCAATACAAATAAAAAATTTATTCTTTTTCTTTGACATTTACTAAATTCTTAATAATTTAGTATTTTAAATCACACTCTACCTCTTTCTACTTGCTATTTTTGAAGCTTGAATATAAATTTTTTTGGTGGAATTCTTTTATACATATTTTCAACTTATGTCTTTGACATATTATGGAGAGTAACAAGATGTAGGATCTACACATTTTTGTCTAGAAAGTTTGAAAGATGAAATCTAACAATTTGGGAAGAGTTGAAAATACTTCTTTTTAAAATCCAAGAGACAATTTAGGAGGATGTACTCTAACAAGTTAACTAAAAGATCCTATGTTAAATTTGTTAATGGATGAATAAAAGTGAAAGATTTTAGCCTTGTTTTGGGCCTAAGTACTTTGAAGCATTTTTGGGCCTAAAAACACCCTTTGTCGTTTGGAGGTTAATCTTGAATCACTATAGAGGACTAAAAGCTCTTTAATGACTATTAGAAAAAATATAAAATGAATAATGCACCTATTCATCTATAAATTCAAGATTTTTTAAGTTAACTGTGATAAGGTCAAGTCCTTTTAAGAATTAAGGGCATCCCCTTGACCTTTTATTTTAATTTGTTATGTACATGTTCATGCATATATTTAGTACATAAGTGCCTTGAAAACAAATTTTAAAGTATACATTTATAGATAGATTGATGGGCATGAAGATTAAACTTTACCTTGACTTGACATGAACTCCACTATAGAATACTTTTAGCACGCCTCCAATTTTGAATTGGTAATATTGTGCAAATACATTTAGTTGTTGGATTTATTGAAATCCAAGGGTATGAAATTTTCTTCTTTCTTTCTCTCCGGTTTGGTTGGATGTTTAGCATAAGACACAATCTTAGAAAGATGCAACCTTTATGTAGTCAATGTGCCATAATGTGGCAATAATTCATTTATGGCAAGCAAGAATTATCCTAGGCATTGACACTAGCTATAACTAATGCTCTACGTGAAGTGAAGAAACTTATACCCATAGATTCTTCTATTGCCCACGTGTTCAAGAGACCTAGGAGTATGCCTAATCTATTTTACTCCATATCTTAGATGATTCTCTAACCGTTGGTGTCTAAGCTCAATTTGATTTCTCTTAGTGTATATTTGGGACATTGATCCCTAGGAGGCATCAAGACCTTAGAACCATATGGCACCTACTCCATAGATCCTCACTCTTGTTGATGTGGATTTCTCACAACAATAAAGTTTTTGCTCAATCTAGTTGGCCTTTGGAGTTCAATTAAAACACTTTGGAGATTGCACTTCTTGACTTGAGATGTATAGCACAACCTAAAGTCCAAATTAGGGTTCAACAATAGCTTCATCATGCGGTTAACATTTGGTCTAAGTTTGACAACATTTAAATTCACTCTCCAATCCTTCCATGTAGGAATGATTTTAAGATTATCTACACTAAATAGGGTTTTTTAAAGGGACCTATATTAATTAATTGACATTACATACTATATAGATATCTCCCTTTTGTACATCAATAGTTATTGAAGTGTTTGGAGGGTTGTACATCATGTTCCAAACATCTACAGTTTTCCACAATAAGTCCCTTTTATTTTTTGGTCCCCTTAATACCCCTATCTATAGAACAAGAAGGGTCCTTTCCTTTGCCTATTTCAATAGACTTGTGTGGCTCTTTGTTCTCTCTTTCATTGCAAAGGGCCACTAACTTTTGATTTTCAACCTTCATCGGTGCAAATAAAGAAAAATTAAATTAAATTAAAATTAAAATATTAAAAAATTGCCAATGTTACATGGCACTAGCATGGCACTATCAATAGCGACACACCAGATTTTTTATAATATTTTATTTTATTTTATTTTATTCTATAATTGTACCATGGGGTGCAAAACTCGCAACTTCTTTGAGGCCTAAATTTTTTTCTAATAAAATAGTCTGCTCTAAAAACAACTCTTCAAATCACACCTCTATATAGGTCTGAAATGGACAATAGGTGGTCCTTAAATGGACCTCTCAAACCATTGAGAGAATCGAGAGAAAAGCATTATTTATTGTAAGAGCCAATTACTGACCTCCATTTACTCAAATCACTTTAGAAGTTGCAAGTGGTCCAATTTTGGAAGACCTACGGTCACAAATAGGTACCTACAACAGTTTGTTTTTTAAAATTCATAAGTAATTCACAAATGATTCAAAAAAATATGAAACCACTTGTATGACGTTCCGCATCCATTTTTCTTTCTCTGAAAAATGATCCAAAAATATTTCTATTCATGGAAACCTTCAAAAAAAGGGTGGGGTGGGGTGGGGTGGGGTGGGGTGGGGGGGTGGCAGCCCTTAAATGGTCGCTTTAAGCCCATACTACCTTATTTGCTCTTATGTCTTCAATGTCCAGCCTCATGGCTTGGCTGTCTTTGCATAGTGTTTTTTTTTTTTTTTTTTTTTAATGCAATGGTTCTGCTGTTTGTTAGGAAGAAAGCCAAGGAAAATCCAAGGGTAGACCACCTGCCTGCTGCTTCAAGTTTTTTAGTTCAATTATTGATTGTTTGTTTTTGTTACCAACTTGAGCAAGGCAAGGTTGTACTGAACTGTACAGCAGAGACAAGACAAGCTTATTATTTGGTTGAAGTTTGAATAAGAAGAAGAAGAAGAAGGTATGTTGCAGCCAATAGTTGTGCATTTCTTGGCATGTCTCTCAACTGCCAACACTCATATTTTATTCGGCATGTCGCACGACCAAATGAATGTTCGGGGAGAAGCTCGGGGTAGTTCATTGTTAGCTCATGGAATTGGGGAAAAAAAATTGTTTGTGTTTTGAAACATTGAAAAATCTGGGTGAAAAAAACTATTTGGAGTAAAAAAAATAGAGGAAAAAATGGACTCGGTACTTGAAAAATTGGTTCAATATAGGAATAATGGGAAATCAGCTGGGAAAAATATCCAGAACAATATTGGCAACCAATGTTAGGGGTAAGTATTGATCAAATTTGTTTGGCAATGGACAAACATAAACTAGTATTATAGTTCAATGTTTACAATAAGGTAGGATGGCGTGTTGTCAATCCTTTAGTTGTCTAACATATTTAGACTAATCAAATTAGAGAGTTTTTCACATGTATTTTGGTCAACTCGTTTTTAAGTTAAAAAAAAAGACTCATTATAGATAGTCAAAGCAAATATATATAACTTCCCATTGTTGTCCCAAGGGGTGAATTATTCTTGTCCATTTGGATTCTAATGTGTTCTTTTTAATTCCCTATATGTTTGCAATCATGAGCCAAAAACCTCCTTGATGAGTGTGGAATAATGAATAAACCATTTGCCATGTGTAAACTTGATAGTATATAATCGTGACTTTTCAATTCAATTCAATTCAAACTCTTTCAATTCCAATTCCATATTGAAGTCTTTACAATATTCAGTATATTAGGATACAGTAGGGCACAATTGAAACCAAAAGTAGGGATTGCAATTAGGTTTGCAATTGAATTTGCAATTAATTTTTAACACGTGTACCTCAATTACAACAATATTGACATATCTATCCACCAAGTTCAATATAAAAATGATTTCAAAATTAGGTGTAAACCTTTTTGATAAATTATTTATCAAAAAAGTTATTTGGAAAAAATTTATAAATATTTCCATTTTAAACATTTGTTGAAATTTATATTAGACAATAAATAAATATTTTGTAAGAATGTGATGATCATAAAAAAGTGCCAAGATGGCGATCACTTAAAATTTGGTGAAGCACTATGTATCTACATTTATCCATCTTTTGGACCAAAAGAAATTGTTTTGTAAAAGAAAGACTTTTTATTTGGAAAAAAAAAGGATTGGTGTGGATTTTGCCCTTTACTTACAATAGTAAAAGATGTATGTACTAACCATGGGAATGACTTAGAGAATGTTGTTTCTCTAGTGCGACTTGGAATTACATATTTATAAAGACAAGTGAAAGAAAAAAACAATTAATGTAGCCCAAAGGCATCTTCAACAAAAATAAAATATAAGCCATCCAAATCTATTTATAACCTTTCAATGGTACATTTAGAATTTGAAAATACTATCGTTGAAAGTGCATCTCAAAGTAAGTTGAATAGCCCTATGGAAATTCAAATTTTTAACATTGGACAATCTTAAACAAAAGCCTTTGAAAGTAAGCTTAAGACAAAAAAAAATTAGAGGCTTTTAGCAAATTATACTTAAACTCTAAATGCCCACAAAGGCTCTTCACTCCAAAATCATCTCCAAAATTGTTGTTCTAAAATGAAAGTATAATTTTTTTTTTAAATAACTTTTTGACAAATCTAACTATAAAATCTTTTTCACTACTATCAAATTACTCAACCTTATAGTTTTTAAAGATTAAAACTTTGACTTTATGAATTCAAAGTTCAAAGCCAAAGTTTCAATCAAAATTCAATTTTTGAAAAAACAACAATATTTTTTTTGGGAAAAATGACCTCAAGGACCTACATTTCAAACTTTCACATAAAAGAATTTTCCATTTTTACAAAATGCAATTGTAAATAGTAAAGATGCATGCCAATTTTCACAAGGATTGGAACAATGGAATATTGTTATCAAAGCCTTGCAATTAAGTGAGCAACATTGGGCAAACAAAATTTTTGAAATGATGTTGATCACAAAATGCTTCAACCAATTAGTTCCTTGCCCACTTACAGACCCAAGGAATATTTTTCTTTGGATGATCATTGATTGGCTATGTTTCTCCCCTAAGATAATCCATAATGAACATTTGTTGCAATGTCTTGACTTTGAAAAATCCCCCAAAGTGGAGTTTTTGTCCTACATGTGCAACAATTCAAACCTTGAAAAATTTATCTCTAAAAGTTATGCACAAAAAAAGGTGAGACGGAAATTTTTTTAAATAGATACTTTGATATTTGATTTTTATAATATAGTAAAAATAATAATAATTTTAAAAGATCCATTTTTCATAAATTGAAGATATTTTTTCTAATCATTTGCATCTTTGGATAAAAATTGTGTTTTTTCACATGGGCAAAGGAAGTGCACTTTGAGCATATGTGGAAGGTGAACACTTTAATATTTTTAGAAAATCTCTTTGTAGGCTTGTGTCAAAATCCTTGTATCCCAATTTTTTACCTTCAAATTCCCATTTTTGGGTCAGAAACAATACTAAAAATCCTCCAAATGGCAAACGTAGACATCTAATTGGGAGAAGTTTTACAATAGTAAAATAATTTTTTTTAATTTTTTAAAGAAAGTACTCAATGTCTACAACTACTACATGTACCTTTATTTCAAATTTCATAGAAAATAGACATATGACACAAAATTTATGAGCAAAAAAGCACTTGTCAAAGGTCAAGGGGACAAAAAAAGGGCAAGTGATTTTTGCAATGACCTTGGAATTCAAAATTAACAAACTCTTAACCCCTAAAGATCCATGTGTCAAGAATTGGCAAATACTTATGAAACTACCAAAATTAAGTACTCTCTAAAAAAGATTGTTAATCAAATTTTATTACTCTATAGTATTTTTTTAGAATTTGTAGCTATAGGATCTTATTCTTGACTAGTATTTGTGTCACATATTAAAAATTTGGGATTTGAGGACTATGTATGTGTGACAACAATACTTGCAAAGTGGAGCAAAATGTTTTTTCCAAGACTACTCAAAATTTTGACAATGTGGAACTTTACATTTGAGTAGGGCTCACAATTAAAAGAAGTGCACAAATTTTTGAGGCAAAATGATGGGTTTTTTTTGTCTGAGTTGGGAGTTGTCCAAAATAATTTTTAAATAATTTTTTTTTCAACTGTTAGATAGTCATAATAATTAAATCCCCCAAAACAATTTGCTTATTTCCATAATTTCAGTAGAAAAAAAGATGAAGAAAAAAAATTTGTTTCTACAATTAAGATGGCCAAATTTTTCAAAAATCATTTTGTCTTGTAAGGAGCTTTAGGCCTTAAAGTTACACCAACCTTCATAAATGGTTAGAGTTATTTCTCTCTCTTCTACGAGGGCAAGAAAAAAAATTCACTTGGTTTTGGTTGCAAGGGATCAAGCTTTGTTATGTCAATTGCAACTACACTTAGGAAGTAACACTAATCACCCTTTTAAGAAGGATAACCTAATCTCAGCAATAGCCCTTTAACTCTATGTTTAAAAATAACCAACAACTAGTTCAAAGTTAATTGATAGAATAAAAAAAAAATTACAATTTGAAAACATCAAGAATAAAAACTAGTAAAACATCTACAAACTTTCTATCTTGAATAAAGCCTAGAGAAAAATAACCGAACTACGAACTTCAAAAAAGAGTTCAACCAAAGCAAGGCCACCTGTCTTGCAAAATGCAGGCAGCCTCGACCTGTAAAGATGGGGGCTTGGTCGGATTTGGCAGCGAGGCTACTAGGCTTGCTCCACCCATGGCCTCTCAAGAGACCATACCCCCAACTTGACAACTCACATCAATTATTGGAAGTAAATAGAGAGAGTAAAGTTGCAACGCGGACAGTAATTGCCATAGTGAAAACTGCGAAAATAGAATGTGAAAGAACAGGAGTCCCGAACCTCTACCAACCTTTGCGCCTCTTGTTGCTTTCTGTTTTGCCAAGCTGCAGGGTGGCTTGCAAATTGAGGTTGTTTTGCCAATCGCAAAGCATTTTCGGCTTGCATTTTCGGCTTGCTCCTCCTAAGAGGCCATCCATTTTATAGGACAGGTGGGGTTGTTTTTGGAGGTGCCTCTTAAGAGTTCATCCAAGTTATAGGACGGGTGTTAGGCAATTGAAGAAAAATATCCGATAAAAAACTTTTCAAAAAACAACAACTTCCCGGACACTGCCTTCCTACATATTTTCTGAGGGCCCAATAGCGGCGTTGAAAAAGTCCCCTAAAGTTCGTCCCCTTTTGCAAAAGGGTCAAGGCGGCCCTCCTGGCCCTGGCCCCTGCCCGTCCGCGCTGCCCGCCCGAAAAAGCCCCTTCCCACTCCTTGGCCCCAGCAGCGTGCGTGGCCAGGTGTCCCGTCCCCGTCCCTCGCTGCCCCTGCAAAGAGCCGTTGCTGGGGTCTGTTGGTCCGTGGTCCGTGTTCGTGGTCCGTCCCCATCGACCGAGGGACCGATCCGTTCAATGATGGGCCAGGCGGGTCCCGGCGCCATTGAATGCAGCTGCCTTATCTCCGGGCCCTCGGGCTCTGAAAGGCTGCCAGCCCTAACTGGAAGGCATCCGCATTGAAGGCTCTTGGAAAGGGATGCAGCAAAGCGGGGCACCAAAGTAGACACACTAGGCACCTTGCTTACGACGGAGGGTGCCTTGGTTCATGTACGGGAGTTTCAAGTAAAGTAGGCTATTGTAAGCAGGGAGAGAGAGAGAGGTCCATGAAGCGACCATCGAAGAGCTGAAAACATAAATTTTGAGGAGGTGAAACCTCTTAGAAATATTTTTCATTGAATTTTTCTTGAGAGAGAAGTGGAATGGGCATCTAAACCAAGTCGTTTCGTATATTTTGGAGCTTTGTGGAATTAGTTATGAAAATTTGAAGTTGAAATGGCACGGGGCTCTATGATCACCCACCTCCTTGACTATGTACATTGCTTGTACATTGTTGAAGGCTGTGAAAAAACAACATGTGAAAATAGGGTACATTTGAAGAGGTGGGTGATTTTAGAGCCGGTGTGCTTTTAGAAACTCCAACCTTGGTTTAGACTTTGGAGAATACATTGGGCAAACGAGGATTGTCCCTCTTATTGCCCCAACCAATAGTAAATGTAAGAAAAACTCAAAATTTGCAAATTTTATAATGGGTGGAGTTTTTTTTTTAAATCAAGGGTAAAACATGGGTCAATAGGGAGGTCAATCCTCCCTGGCCAATACATTTCTAGTTTCATCACACAAGTATAAAGTCATAAACTGCTAGTGGAAAGTGTCCCATTCATTTTCCAAAATAGTTATTAGGTTTTCTTTACTTAATTATGTGATTTTTCTATAAAATTGGATATTGCGTATTTTCCATCCAATTACATTTTGTTCATCACATTTTCTCCATCCTTTGCCTCCCCCATTGGACTCCACCTTCCTCATCCAACCTTCTTTATGAAATCCCCAATGATGTTGGCTATTGTATATAAATTTTTTAGGCAACTTTTATTGAGAAAACTTAAATCTAGGCAAACATTAGTAACAAGTATAGAGGAATTTTCAATTGGAAAGAGAATATTTTGTCATTTGAGCACATTCACCCTAAATGGATCAATACAATTTGAAATAGTGTAAATAAGGGGGGCCTTTCATCTTGCAAATGAATGCCATGTGAGTGATCTCTAAAAATCCACAAGAAATTAAATTCATTTACACACATGGAAACATCCCTTGGACTTTTGAAATTTTGGGGAAATTTTTGGCCTAACCATTCAAAGTCAAAATTGAGTATTTAAAAAAAATTATATAAATGTTTTTTTTGTTAATAAAATTTCAATAGAGTCATTTATGTACAATTTAATTAAGTGGTTGTACAGTTGTTAGATGAAATGTATTTTTTTTCACCTCAATTGGGACATATTGGCATTTAAATTAATATTTGAAGTTTTCATATTTTTTAACCCAACCTTGTGTGTGAATGTAATCTTTACTATCAATTATTGGTGTTGTACTATGATGAACTTTGGAAGTAAAATCTCTTCATTTGGGGGGGGGAGTTATCCATTTTCACTTTGGCATGTATTTTATTCTATACAACTAAAAAAACAATATTCCTTCGTCCATACTTCAATCATTTAAATTTGAATTGCGTTAAGTTGTAACTATAGATACGATTCTTTAAGGAAGATTTTTAGAATGTGCCTTTGTGGAAAACAAAAATATTACTTTCAAAATATTTTGTATCACAGTTCAATTATTCACAAAGAATAAACAAAAATAGTATTGTTGTAGATAAGCCAGTTTCTATAACCCCTAAAGTCCCATTGTCCCTACAAGGGACAAAATGAATTTCGGGGGGCTCATATGATCTCAATTTTTACTGAATTTTTTAAAAACTTTCCCATAAGATACAAAAACTTATGAGCTTTGGGGGAATATAATTTTTATTTCAATTGGTACCCGGGAGCAAAAGTTATGCCACAATAACCTCAAAATGGGGGTGACCGGGTAGAAAAAAATCCATAAAAATTTGAAATTAAAATTATTATTTTTTTCTTGTAGATTATACTTTTTGTAAATGGGAAGCTTTAATTCATTTCATTTGGATTAGAGATGTGAAAGTTATGGAGCTTCTTGTTTTGCAGGCAATCTTAGCCACTTCTTGAAAGAAATTCATTTTTTTCACTTTGAATGCTAATATCTTTCAATCTATACGGTCGAAAATCACAAAAAAAATTATCACGTAATCTCAGACAAGTGTAGAATAAGATCCTACAATCAAATTTTTAAAAATATTTAAAAAAAATTATTTTGTAGCTGAACGTAGCAAAAGTGGTAGTTTAAAGTGGTTTTGACACAAAAATGGCCTTGGGACTTTAAGGGATAATAGTACTAAATGATTCTGTGACTTTAACCCCTAAAGTCCCAAAGTCCCTATAACAGCCTCCTGGGATTTTAAGTAGGCTTGTGTGACCTCAATTTTTGACATGATTAAAAGAAAATTGAAGATAGGAAATCACATTAGCTCTTTGGAAATACAATTTTTTAAATTTCAATTGGTGCCTCCCTAAGTATGGGGTGCATTTTGGGTAGAAATAATTTTAAAAATTGTCATTTTTTACAACACCAACAAAAAAGAAAAAAATAATTTTTGAATAAAAATTTCAACCCTATAAAATTATAACAACCTACTATAAGAACATGTGGAAATACTTTGATTTTTTTTATTGTATAGATTGAAGGATTTTAAATTTGAAGTCATTAGTAGAAGACCAACAAAACAACTCATGATAAGACCCACATGTGCTTTTAGTTGCCATGTGGATCTTCTTATGGATCGTTTGTTTGATTTAGGCATGGCAACTTTAGTTAGAGTGCACATTAAACTTGAAAAGAAGATGCACTTGTCAAGAAGTCATCCAATTTGCAAGGTGAATGGGCATTTGGACATGAAAATAAGTTTCTTATGCAAGTCGGTACATGACCTAAAAAACAACTTGTCTCATCTAATTGATGGTTGATTACTTGGTAAGGACTCTCAAACGGTGATTCATTCTCTTTTCAAATTGAGCCACTGGTAATGCTCTTCGACCGAGTTTGTAAAATAAAATTTTTCCCTATCCCTCCTCGATATGAAAGACACACATTAATTCTCATGGAATGAGATTCTTGCACTTTCTCATACACCTACACTAAATAGTGAAATTAGGTTGCCTGAACAATTAGGTTGCCTTACTCAGGAAAGTTACCTCATGACTCACCACTCGTGCAGATGGAGGCACAAGCAATTCTCTAAACTGAGTCATGAACTAGTGCACCAACCCATGCTCCTACATTAGTGCATCCATCTACACTAACTTAACTGTACATATTTATATAGTGTGGAATGTCGAGAATTTAGTGTGGGCCAACCTAATTTCACTATTTAGTGTAGTGTAATTGTTTTTTGTAATTTTTTAAAATTATTATTATTAGACTTCCGCTGCATGTGAAGTTACTTGAGTCGCTTCCTTGTTCCCATTGTCTGCATGCAGTGACCCTCCATGCTCTTCTATATATTTTCCAAACATGAGAATTATTTAGAAGTCCCCCTTGATTGTAGATATTATTGTTTTTGGCCCCATTCCTTGTGATTGTGCAGGGCCAAACCCAAGTGCTTTTGCTGAATTTAGCTGGCCGCCCCCTGGTGAGCATCTGGAGCTCCCCTTCCTTTTGTTTCTCAGCGCCATGGGGGCTGAAGAGGCTCAAGCAGATAATTAAGAGGAACCACAGCCTTAATTTGGCTTGCATTGGGCTCCTGAAAAGATGGGACACACCTGCCAAATAAACACACCACACTCAAAATCCTTGGTCGTCCAATGTGGGAAGAAACAAAGTAAAGTAACCCCAATGTGAGAAGAAACAAAGTAAAGAAACCACCAATGTTGTCTATTTTTTTCTGACAAAATTTGACGTTGTTGAAGGAGGGCCATTGGATCTGATTGTCAATCTAGTTGTTGATTTGGATATAGAAAGACAAATATAGATACACTAATAGAGATATTGAATACATAAACACATCCAAAAATATTTACAAAAACCATTTAACTTGTATTGTTTGCTGACGAGATTCATTTTGGAAAAAACCAAGAGGTGTGAGGTGGGAAAATTAACCAAGCCCTTAGGGTGGTAGGAGAATTCGTATCATTAAGAAAAATTCAAGCCTCCAAGAGTTTGTGAGGTCTCACCATCGTGGTGCAATTACAGAAATAATTTTTTTTTTAATAAATTTGACGTGGCACTATTGATGCCATGTCAACTCCATGTCAGATTTGATATTTTTAAATATTGAATTTTTATTTTTTATTTTAAAAAACTAATAATTAATTTTTTTGTACTAACACTCCTAGAGTACTGAAAATCAGAAATTGGTGGCCTTTTCAAGCCTGAAACTTTTCCTAATGATGCATGCCTATGTGCATATGTATTCATATGGATGGCTCATATATAAATCTCCAAGGGGGCAATTTAAGCATTTGGGAATTTTTTTGTCTTTTACTGCGTACTTTCCTTCAATTCCCAAATTGAATTGGTTTTTCAAATCTAAAGTCTAGTTATTTTCTCTACTTTTCATTCAAAATATAAAATTTTCAGTTTTTTGTACTGTTTTTTTGCCGATGTTTTCAAATTGCCACCAGTTTTTTTTCCCAATTCCACCGGCTAATTTGGAATTGGTCACCAGTTCTTAAGGCTATACCTTAAGTTAGTTTGTCACATTGAAATCTCCCAAATTGTACACCCCCCGATCGCATTCTTGATATCATCGGAAAGCCCTCGGTGTAGAGGTGCACAGGCATTATTTTGTGAGATTCCGACTCAGGGTGAGAAAGTTATATTTTTCGTTCTAAACATTTAGAAAATTAATTTTGCTTTTTGTTTTGACTGTGGCAACGACACAGGACACACTAGTCAGTCAGAAAATGAATAAGTGACAAGTATTAATAAGTAACCACATGAGTGAGTCTTCTGAGTGACTACTATCCACCCACAAGGCAAAAGACTGTCACCCAATTAATGGATTTCGCTCCGTTTCACTCACTGCTTGCCATGTGGAAAGAAAAAAGAAAAAGCAACTGAAGGGAGCATAGTTTTAACTTAACAGTAAAATAACTTAAGCCTTCAGTTCGACCTTGCTTGCCACTGGCTGATGACTGGGATTCACTTCAGTCCATTTTTGTAAAAAAAATTAATTTAATTTAATTTATTTTCTGCTGATTTTGGGTGCAATGAAAGTCGTTGCATGTTACGATATAAAAAGCAAAGAAAAAACAAAAGAATCCGCCAGGTTAGCATTCTGACAGGGGGTAATATAGGGTCTGTCTCCAAAGTTACCACAAGTTAGTTATTACCCTGAGTGATTACCCTACTTTTCTTTTAACTGAGAAGATGAGTGCCACTCAAGTAGACAGACGGAAGTTCATGCAAGACTTTCATTACAATCAGGAATCACTTGAAAAGTAGTAGTCATTTGACCATTGGAAAGTCGGTCAAAGCCATCTGAAATAAGGCCAAAAAAAACATTTGTCACTTGGAATGCAATTATCTTGCAATCTGCACAGTCAAATTTCCTGAAATTTTTATCACATCATGTAAGATTGGTAAAAGATTATATTTTGAAAAAAATTCCATCATGTACATTTTATCAATTAATGCAGTAGAAAAGGCAGTTTTTAGTGTTTCTTGAGGTTGAAAATCCTAAAAAAATGCCTTGGGACTTTAGGGGTTAATGCACCAATGAAATTCGGCACTAAGTTGGGTTCTAGTCCCTTTGTTTGGCACCATGGGGCTAGATTGCACCATTTCAAAATAAATTTCTACTTTTTGCCAAAAGAAGTAATTTTTTTAACCAAAAAAATTATTTTTTCTTTTAAAAATGTGGATGAAGTTGCCAAATTTGGATGGAAAAAATGCATGCATATAATTGAAATATGTTTTCTGGTCCAAAGGATGGATGAATGTAGAAATACAATGTTTCACCAAATTTTATATGATTGCCATCCTAGCATTTTCTCGAAAAGTAAAAAAAGGTTGGTGGGTTCTTCCTTAGAGCTATTCTGCTATTCAACTTATTTTCTATTATTGGAATTTTAAAATTTTAAAATTCCAATAATTGACAAGTGAAAGGAGGTTCCTTCTAACACACCAAAAAAATGCAACATTTGGATATTGTTTGTAAAAGTTATGAAGGGTTCAAGTTTTTTTGGGGTGATGGTCTCCAAATTGTTTCTTCCACATACATACATATTGATTTTAGAGATGTATACAACATGATGATGACAATTGTAGGCAAGGTGCGATTAGTTTAGGGTATACCCTACTTGAAGGTCAAATTCGACATAAATTAAGCCATTTTGTAAAGAAGAAGTGTCACATGTCATCTTGTAAATGTTGTGAGGTGACATGAACATTTGACATAGAAAATTCAGTGCCAATCTAGACCTTGATGTCCGGTAAGCTTTCAAGTCTTGTCTTTGTTCTTAATTCTTCATCCTTTCTATAGGATGCTAAAACCATTGCATGAAGTGGGACCGATATGATGAAAACACAAGTTCTCAAGGATAAAAATAAAATCTTGCCTCCTATTTTGTACCATATTTAGGTTATGTTCTTGACCTACCCTAGCTAATTTGGGGTCTTTGTTTGCAAATATGATTGCAAATTTTGTCATTGTGAAAAATAAAAAATTCTTGTATTTTTCCTTGGGATAAAATTCTTGCATTGTCACTTGGTTGTTTCCACTTCGTACAAGGGAGGTAGGAGCATTATGCGTTCTTCCTAGCTAGATTTGCAAGATGCTAAATACGTCCTACAAAGTATGACTACAGGATGAAAATGCAAATTCTATGGATAAAAGTAAAATCTTGCCCCATACTTTCTACTGTATTTAGGGTATGTTCTTCACTACTCATAACTTATTTGGGGGTCTTTAGTTGCAATTTTTGTCATGTGTGAAAAATTAAAAAATTCATGCATTTTCTCCTAGGATAAAATTCCTGCCCAGATCTGGCCAGGGTGAATTGACCCCCTCATTGCCCTGTTTTACCCCCTAGGAAAAACGCTGTGGAATTTTTTATTTGCAACCAGATTAATTTTTTGCAACTTCTGAATTCAGATTTGCAATCAGAGGCCCCAAATTAGCTGGGAGTAGTATGGAAATATAAAAAATCATGGCAAAAAAATAAGGGTCTTTTTTTCACAATTAACCCTAGTCGGGGAAACAAGGGGGTCAGTTCTCCCTGGCCGCCCAGATCCTCACAAATTTTGTGGGTAAAAGTAAAATCTTGCCCCCTACTTTCTGTTGTGTTTAGGGTATGTTCTTCACTGCTCATAGCTTATTTGGGGATCTCTGATTGCAATTTGTGTCATGTGTGAAAAATAAAAAAATTCATGCATTTTCTGCTGGGGTAAAATTCCTGCCCAGATCTCCCCCCCCCCCTGCCACCTACTGATACGGTCCTCCTGTAGGAGAGACAGTCGTGAACGATATTCGATGTCTGGTACGAAAGGAATTGAATTAAGCTTTTAGCCTGCGACCGACGAAGGACTGAGATACAGCAATTCAATAATTTACAGAACAAACAGAATAGGATAAAATACAATAAAATATTACAATAGTCCATTTCATATGTTTCAAAAAACTTTAAAAAATAGACAAATGAATGATACAATACTACATTCTCCGTCTTCAGAGTAATGGCTGATGATCATCATTCAATGAGGTAACTTAAGAGACCTTTTTCCATCTACTACCGGTGCTTAATAATTCAATGTGAGTGGGCTTATTATGGGGGTTATATATCATTTAAGTTAGCAAGCCGGGAGGGGGTATTCCAGACAATTAATTGGGTCCATTGATGATGCTGGCTTGTTTGGGATACCCATTAATCCCCTCACTGTAGACTTGTTGGAATTAACTAATTAATTTTGGACGGATAGTAAGCTTTACTTCGAAGCTTTGGAAGGGCGACCTTTTTTTAAGTGGAGATTCAAGACTTCTTTATTAGAAAAGAAAAAGACTTCAATAGTTGCATAATTAATAAGGCATATTGCAGTGAATAATAAAGTATTTCCCTCCCTTTTTCGAAGGAGAAAAAGAAGAAGCTATGGAACGTTAACTTAATTGTATACGAACTTGCATTTAAAGTTATCCTTACGAAGTGGGTTTCAAACAGTCTTTTAAAAATATGATTTAATGGATTGTTTGATTGAAAAAGAGGACCCTTTTATTCGTGAAAAATAGAACTGTGTTATCCCAAGTAGATGGACTGAAGGTAGATTCCCGTGAAGGAGAATAAGAGTTCAAACGATGTCTAATGCAGGACGTTAAATCATGCCAATGAAGGTGGGCCCGGCATCGTAAAATTTGTGTTTTAGGGGTAAAGAAACCCCTATTTTGAGCCATGTCTAGGGTATGTTGTAGACCTTACCTAGCTAATTTGGGATCTCTCATTGCAAATATGAATTCAGAATTTGCAAAAAAATCGTATGTGGCAAATAAAAAATTCCTGCATTTTCCCCAAGTTAAATCCACCTCACTAGGGCCCACCTTCATTGGCACGATTTAACTTCCTACATGTCTAACAATGTCTTCATATTCTATATAAAATAATAAACCCCTAAAGTCCCATTGTCCCTATGGAAAATGGCCATAGGACTTTAGGGGTTAATCATGACAATTATAGTTATCAATAATGATAAATCAAAGGATATCATAAACTAAATATATAAATGTTGTATTTTAAAGATTTAGACATATCTTTATACAAAATTTTAAAGAATTGTTGAGGGATAAAGGGAGGGATTTTGAATAAGGTAGAAGGTAGACTGATTTTGAAGTTTAAGTTATACAAGTTTCTTACACATAATGTAAACTACATTGAAAATTGTGCCATAATTAATGTCCTACTTTCTCTTGCTGATTGGAAAGAGTGTAATCTATATGATGGGAATGGGTCCCTAGTCGGGAATGGGTCCCTAGTCGGGAATGGGTTGCCTCCCTTATGTTGTCAAAGACATCCCCAAAAAACATGTCAGTGCCAAGTCAACAAGGTCTTTTGTTTTCATTATAGGTAAGGTATTGGGGATTGCAGTAAAATATTGATCAAATGTGAAAACGTGGAGGAGAGGCAATCATGTGGCATATTTTGCAAAAAAAAGAAATAGATGGATGTACATTATGAATGAAAAGAAACATTCTCTATACAAGTGGAGTGGTAGGATGTAAAACAAACCATATGGGATATATAAAATAAGAATTGTGTTCAAAATAGAATGTCTGCAAAAAAGTCCACATGTTTGAAAGAATGTCTACATCTTTCATAGTTAAGCTAAAATTGAGTGCATAGATCTTTATAGTCTTTTTTGAGATTTGGTACTTCTTGGAAAGAATAGTTAATAAATTAAAGACTATCCATGGGAAGTTTTGGCAGTACTGGAAAAGAAGTTGAAGAATCATACAAAAGGATCAAGGAAAATTTCAAAATATTGAAACAATAGACTACCATTGTCAGTGGTTAGGACCAACAAAAAATATTCCTAAAATTAGAAGGCAAAACTATCAAAGTTTTTAATCCCTAAAGGGTTTAATTCTCCTCAAGGGCAAAAAAGATTTGGAGTAGCCATATATAACCTCAATATTTGACTTGATTTAAAAAAAATTGAAGATAGGAAAATAAATAAATTTTATGGGAATAAAGTTTTTATTTCAATTGCTACTAGGGAGCAAACATTATGCCACAATAAGCTCAATTTTTAGTTCATTGAGTAATAAAATAAAACTATAAAATTATTATTTTTATCATAGATTAAATATTTTTTCTATATAGAATTCTTTTATTAATTTCATTTGAATTAGTGATGTGAAAGTTATGGAGCTTCTTGTTTTGCAAGCAATCATTGCATTTTCTTGGGAAAATAAGGTATTGAATTTATTTTTGAATTCAAAATTCATAGTTCAAAAAAATCCTTCTAAACTCTATTTCTGTAAATGGAAAAATTTATCCACTAAAAACAAGCACACTCTAGATATGCTAAATTGCTTAAATGGTCGGAAATGGGTCGGCTCCTATAGTCATTATCTCTAGCATCAAATCATTTTTTTTACTAATGTCTACACAATTTTTACAACATCCACTAGAATTCTACCACTCATTGCCTTAAAGTCTTTCGTGTACTTGTTTGCAAAAATATATTGTGTTCTTATTTGACATCATCAAAACCACAATTTTTTCTAGGAACATGTGATGCCCTTAAACCTTATATCTTTTCAGTAACCTCAATTTCAGATTTGACACATTAAAAGAAAATTGAATGATTTAAAATCACTTTCATAGTTTAATACCCTCATGATCAAACATTATAATCTTTCAATTTATAAGTGATATTGTTGTGTTGTTCTCCCATAGGATCCCTCATATGTCTTAGTTTGAATTTGTATTGTTACAATTAAAAAAAAATGATGGAAATGATGAAAATCTTGAATTTTTGTTCTATAAAACATATAAAAGAAAGATTTCCGTTATTGAATTTAAGAATGAACATTATTTTTTTAGTTTTAAATTTTTTTGACACAAATAAAAGAGAATTTCATTGAAAAAAATAAGTATAATGCACCAGTCACAAGTTGCCTGGTGGGGTGAGCAAGACAGGATTTTTTTTTCAATTTAGAGCAAATTGTTAGGAATAGAACAGAAGAATATAAGTTTGGTATTTAATGACCACTGATATATGCGAATGGACTTTTAAAGCATTTGCACCTACCAATTACACTTCAATCTGTGATCTGGATTGTTAGCTATTAAAGAAATTTTTGCAATACATGTTTAAGTTGATTGACTTCCTTTAATTCCTCCGGTCTAAAGCCCTTTTTTTCATCAAAAATCACTCAAAATTGTCATTTCTATTGAAAAGAACAAATAACTTTTTAAATTATTTTTTTGCATATCTAACTATAAGATCTTACACTAGGCTTGTGTGAGAATGTGTGCAAAAAATTTTGCCTGCATAGATTGCAAGATATTTGCCTAAAGTAAAGAAAACAAAAAAAAATTGCACCTTGCTCGACTATATTTTTTGACTTTGAACTTTTTTAGCTTAAAATTTTTGCACTAATCATTTTGAATTTTGAATTTTTTATGTTGAAGAATTGAGTTGAGAGTTGAGGAAAAAAAATTATTAAGTAGAAGTAGGTTTAGGATTGAAGGGAAACTAAACCATTGATAGTTTTGAGATGGAATTGAAACATACTAATCTCAATGGTGAAATTTTCTTAGAAAAAGATCTTAACCTTGTAAAAAAAAATTTCCTAAAATTTATGAAAATTGAATTCAAAAATGAATTTTATAATTTATATTTTTGAGAAGATACTTTGATTGCCTTTCTAAACAAGATTGCCCATAACTTTCACATCGCTAATCCAAATGGAATGAATCAAAGCTTCCAATATAGATAAAAATGGAGTCTATGAGGGGGGGTGGGGTGTAATTTCTAACTTTAAGTTTTTGTAGTTTTTGTTTTCTACCTACCAAACTAAAATTTGGTCTTGTTGTACTGTAATCCTTGTTCATGGGCATTGTCTAAAATAAAATTTATATTCCCATAAAGCTAATGTGTTTTTCTATCTTTACAAAAGTTTTTAAAAATTCACAACATATGTTAAGACCATGGGAGCTTATTCAAACTCCATCACTATAAGAATCCCATACTTTTTGTGACGCAATTTTAGGTGACATTTTAGGTGACAAAATGTTACACTTAACGTTATTGTTGATATAAAAACAAGTGTTTGTCATCTAAAATTGAGTCACACAAAACACGGAGGTTCTTATGATGCATATTGTTCGTGGAGGGAATAGTGCATGGGACTTTAATTAGGGATTAAATATCAACTAGATTCATGTTGTAGTTTGTAAGTTATCTCATAAGTAACAACTACTTCCAACTTTGTTGTCTTTTTATTGCTATCAAATTGAATCCTAAAGGACTAGTTCTAAAATAGACTTTTCAAAATTTTAAGCAAGTTCCTATCATGTTGATTTTTACTCTAATTTTTTTTCTAATTTTATAAAGACATAGGAATCTACTATCCACATGGGAATGTAATGTTTGATTTGATTGGTACTTGGGAGCAAAGGTTATACAATACAATTAAAAAAATAACAAAGTTTGAGCACCCCCTAAAAATTCAAATTTAAATATTATTTAAAAAGATATATTTTTGCAAGTCTAAAAAGATTTGATTCATTCCATTTGGATTTGTATTGTAGAAGCTATAGAGCACCTAATTTTGTGGGTAAATCTTGAAAAAATAATGTATAGAATTAGTTTCTAAATATTTTTGAACTCAACTTTCACAATTTTCCAAGAAAAAAAATTGTAGAGGGTTAATATTGTCTCTTTGAACAATCTCAATATTGGTTTTGACATATTTCAATTCCATTTTAGTACTATAAATGATATAGATTTCCATTCAATCTCCATACTTCTACTTCAATTTTTTAAAGGATGAAAACATAGTATTTTTCCTAAATCTTTAAAAAAAAAAAAATTCAACTTGATTCTCTACCACAAAGGTTTTTACCACAAGTCTCTTTTGTCCAAAAAATTTGAAGTAAGACAATTCCAACATGGCATGTCAAGGTCTCCAAAAAAACCATTATTTTTCACTTTGAACATTGTTATCTAACAATCTATATTGTCAAAGTTTATAAAATTTCTTGCATACATTCTCATAAAAATCTCATGTAAGATCCTATTATTAGAATTTTTAAAAATGACTTTATTCCTTCTTAGCTCTTTGCATTGGAATGACAATTTCAAAGTGGTTTTGTCAAAACATGGGCAAAGAACTTGACAGATTAAGTTATGACCTTAGCCATTGTTATATTTGGATATATATATTTTAAATTAATCCTAGTGATTTTTGGACTATTATTTTTCATCTAATCATTTTTAGACTTCCTTGGTTGTGTTTGGAATTGATTGTGGTAGAAATTTCTTCATTGAAATAATTATGATTATTCCATTTTGTTTTTTGCTCTAGATTTAAATTTCAACTATTATTCTACATATTTTCACCCATTTTTGAATTCAAGCTCAACAAATGAAATGGAATCAATCAAATATAGTTTTGTTTTTTTATGTCATAGATTCTTTTCATGTCATAGTATACCTATATTATAGGTATATATGTTATAAACACCTTCAAATGGTTGTAGGTACATACGTACAACTAGGTTTAAAGCTCATAGATTCATGTCTCTACACTCACACACTAGCATTGTTGTAACCATAATCTATTGATTTTCCAATTATAGAAAGGTATGCAATTTTTTAAAAATTGTTGTGAAAATTTCACACTTTTGAGCTATTTGTTTTTTTTATGAATTTTGTACATTATTTGTTAAAACATTCATTGTAGTTTTAAATTATCACCATTAAATTTGAAAAAATTTAAAATTCCTAGAAGACTTGAGATTTCATCTCTAAAAAATCCAACAAAAAAAAAAATCATTTATAAGAAAATTAATTCATACATGGTAGAAAGACAAAGCATTTAATGTGAAGTATATTGTTAATTGACCATGACTATTTGTCGATTTTGTCCTTACAAGGTTAATCCTTACAGGGCGATGTTTATGATTGTGTGAGCAATCTCAATATTATTGCTTTGTATGCTCTATTTTGCCACTAAAGTGAGTAATAGCTATTTTTTTAATAGGAATAGAAGTGAATAAAATTTATATCAAATTCAATGTTTTCTCAAAAATCTCAAATATTATAGTGTAGAACATCATGGTGTAAACGTAGTTTTAATCTCATTTTACAATTAGAAAATAAATAGATTGTAGTTTTATGTCCAAAATTCATATTTTCAATACATAGTTTTGGAATTAAAAAAAAAATGGAGTACAAGGTAGGCTTAATTAACCTTAATTCATTAGTTGGTCTCCTATTCTAAAAAATCATATTTTTGGCTAAAATAGAAATCTATAGCAAGTTGCCAAAATACACTGAAAAGCATTTTTTGCTTATCCTTTTAGCATCATTTATGTAAGAAGTTCAATGATACCTTTGCAAGGAAATCTATATTAATATCCAGTGCAAATACATTCAAATAAAGCTTTAAAAAATGAATGGAAAATCATAGCTAGAACTTCATCATCTATTGGTCATTTGAAATTATCCAAATGCCACTTTATTGCATTGTGGTCCTTTAAGGATTAAATCCATAGTTTTGATAGTTCTATACTCCCTCTAAAATCCAAAATTCTAAATCCTAGACTCTAAACCTCTAAAACCTATAAGTATACTAAGTTTCTCTCATGTATCAATAATCAAAACCATTTTATTATGCTCTATGGAATACACTTCTTGATTTGGGACGTGTAGCACACCTTAAAGTGCAAATTTGGGATTCAACAACCACCTCATTAGGTTGTTAAACATTTGGTCCAAATTAAACCGCATTTGGATTCACTCTCCAATTCTTGCCTTTAGAAACGACTATAGTTATTTGAAATGAAAAGGATCCTTCCCTTTCGTTGTTTCAATAGTTCCCTCTGGTTGTTTCAATAGGCTAATGTGGTTATTTGATTTCTTTTTCTTACTCTTATCTCTTCAGTGTCTAGCATGATGGCTTGGCTAACTCTGTATTGTTTTTTTTAATGCAATGGTTCTCCAATTTGCTAAAAACAAACTAACAAACCCCATCTTATTGCCAATTTTTTTTTAAGAATTCATTTTCCATTCACATACATGTCCGTCAGTACATTACTCATTCAATTTCGAACGATTTCATTTAATTTTCAGCGATTTAAAAAAAAATTTAAGATTTAAAATTTTTAAAAATTAAACAAATGGACAATTTTCAATGATTTCCAACCATCATTTGATCCACAATTTATTATTTTTGGGATGGACGAATCATAAAATGAATCTAAAACGTTTTTTCCCTAAAATTTTGCCTGTCAGCGAAATTCCACCACTAAATTTAACTCGTCCTAACTCTACCCCTCCCTTGCCCTAAAACAGGGCCTGAAAGAAGTCATGGGTTGTTGTACCAGGAGGGGGAAGAATTTCAGACCCCCCCCCTTAACCCACGGCAGCCAGCCTTTGTACTTCCAATCTCCTCTGACACCCCCTATTATCATGGCACGTAAGATACACCAACAAACACTGGGCGGCACACTCCAACCCCTGTCTCCCAAGTCCCTTCACTGTTGGCACGTCCAGGCCATCACCATGTTAAGAAAATCAAAAGAATTTGATGAAGTCGTTGGTTTCATAGAGAGAGAGAGAAAAAAAAAAGTTTAAAGTTTAAAATTTTTAAAAAATTTGATGCATCCCAGCCTCCCACAAAATCATCTAGTGTAGTATAAAATCCCCCAACAAATATTTTACACCCTTTTCCAAAATGATCAGCCGTTTTCCTCTTGAAGAAGGGTCCCCCCCCCACCCCATCTTTTCCGGTCATGTGCCAGTGCACCTGGCGGCCTCAACTTCCACAGTATATCAGCCTTGAGCCCCCCGCCACCACCTTCTTCCAAGCGCCGCAGCCACTGGAGCGTCTCGCAGTCTCGCCACAGACGGGCTCCAGTCGTCGTCGGATGAGTTATGATGCTTGGGTGTGAGTTTACCGAGCTTCGAAGCTGCTTAAGCGCTCTCGAGTAGGAGCTTTGATGGAAGTGCTCCTTGACAGCTTGCGAGTGCAGACTTTGAAGCCCCGTTGACAGCTTGTGAGTGCAAACCTTGAAGCCGCTGGAGATCTGGACAGCTTGCGAGTGCAAACTTTGAAGCTTCTGGACGTACAGTACAAAAAGTCGACAGGGTCCTGACGAGGCTGGGGGAGTGTGAGCTGGGGAGGTCCAGAGGTCGAACCAACCGAGTGGGTATGCGAAGTGGTCGTTCGGTATTTCCATTTATGAGTGGAGGCCATTTTTCGCAGGGTTTCTGACAGCTTGACAGCCAGACAACCAACCAGGCAAGAGCAGACCAGAGTACCAGACCAGGACTGGGAACTGCTAGCTAGCTGCCGGTTCTGGGAGGTGTACTGTGCGAGTGGTTCCAGCGGCATTCAATGCCTGTTCAAAAAACGCGTAGGAAGTGATTCGGAGGTGCTCATTATCATGCCTCCAGCGAGGTGGTACTGCAGGGAGTGAAGTAGCTCCTAGTGGAGTGGAGTACTTCTCCAGGAGCGTGACTGGCTCACGGGAACGACGACCTGTGCGTTGCATTGAAGGAACGAGATTCTTCAGTGCTTAGTTTTGATTGATTACATTGGGATTGGGATAAGTTAAGATTAGAGTGTGTCGTTGATAAGGTTTAGAGGAATTTGATTGTAGTGTTGATGAGCGAGGAAGTTGACGATGGTGGAGGAAGATGTTCTTGGAATTCCTGCCGTGTCGCCATGTCGTCGTGACTACCAGCTCCGGAGTGTGTCCTCGCACGCGAGTGAGTGGGACTCCAGTCGACCGCAGTCGCCGTGGCTGCCGCGCTCTCAGTCGCAGCAACGGGCGGAAGAAATGATGTCGCCGTTTCGTCTGTACGAATCTAGCGCAGGTGCCGGTCCAATTGATCGATTGAACTCGCGGAGCGGGCCGCTTCCTGGTGCGTCGAGATCTTACGGATACAGCTATGGCAGCCCGTTGCCGAATCCCAGTCCGCTGCCGTCGTACTTCAGCGGCGCCGCGGTGCCGGGGTTAGGAAGCCCCGCCAGGAGTCATCGTCAATCAAGCTCGTTTGCACAGCGATTAGCAAGCGCCAGTGGTGAGAATGGTGGTTTGGAAGCTGCGGACTTTTCGAACACATCGTGTAGTACGAGCGTTTCGGCATCTCCGACGAATTTGAGGCGGCGGAATTGCGTGAGTGGGGAGCTGGGGCGGAGCTTTGAGGTCGCAAAAGCCAGGATGTGCAAGAGTGGTGAGATTGTGGGACTTGAGATTCGTGCTGATGGCATATTCCCAATTCCAGAGTCACGAAAGGAGGAAGAGAGAACTGATGGCGTTCGCAAGCATCGCCCATCTGGGTCCATTTTGTGGGAGGCTCTGAACGACGCCGATAACGAGAGTCCACGGCGGGAGGTTTCGTCGACGGCGATTGTGCCCGTGCCGTTCAAATGGGAGGAAGCAGCCTCAGCCTCGGGCAAGCTCAGCGATTCACGCATTTCGGAAACAGGGGATGCAAAGCTCGTCGTGACGTCGCCATCGCCGGATGTGGGAACCTTGGCTGTGCCGTTCAAGTGGGAGGTGACGCCCGGGAAGCCCAAGCTCGAGGAGAAAGCAAACGTCGACGCGCCGCCCGCGTTGCAACTGCCGCCGCGACTCGCTTCTGCGCCTTCCATGAAGCGCAACAGTTGGAGCTCCTCTCCACCCCCCTTCCGTGCTGGCTCTCGCAGCGCGTCGTTATCATCTTCTGTTTCCAAATTATCGTCGTCTGTTGTGAAACAGCACTCCCATCGTTCAATCGAAGAGCCGCCATCGCTATCAACGCCTCGAGCTCCCCGTCCAAGAGCATTTTCAGGCGCGCTTTCGCAATTCGGAACCCCACAGTACCAATGCGCGGACTACAGCTTCTGTGAAGACTCGTCCTCGCATCGTGTTCGTTCCCCGACGAGTACACTCTACGGTCCAGGAACGCTAAGTTCGTCGTCTTCCAGCAGTAGCAGTCGCAAGCCCACACATTCCGTGGAGTCTTTCGACCGCTGGTCATACGGCGACCACACAACCTCGACTTCCAGGCACTCATACACGGAATCCCAAAGCGAGGACTCCGTGCGAGGACACGAGGAAGTAGACCAAGTGGACGGCGCCATCGTCAAGCTGCGAAAGAAATTAAACCACAAATCAGCCAAGCCCCCGAAAAGCCCGAAAACCACTCCTTCGCGCAATGGATACTCTTTCCAAGGAGAAGAGTATTTCGACTGCCCAGCTCACGTTTCGTCGCCGGCGCTGCTGCCATCTGATACGGAGGAAGAAGTGGAGCCCGCGACGCGGCTCCCTTACAAAATGCCGTCTCCTGTGCACGACGTGGAGCCGTCCTCACCAACGCGAGATGTGGCTGAATTCGCCAATTGTCTGGCGTTGCCGAGGTTTCTTACGAAAGGCGAAAGCTCGCAGTGCCATTGGGTGGAGAATTCCTCATGGAATGCGCTGCGTGATGAGCCGGTAAGCTCGGTGTTGGAAGATGGGTACAGATCGCCAGCGTACAAGGCTACACTCGAGATGTTCTCGCCGTCGCCTGGCCTCTTGGCGAAGAAAAGCTTGAAGCTGCGAAGCTCGAGCTCGCGACGGCGTCACCCGCATCTTGTGGTACGCGCCGTCGCTGACCTCCGTTGTGCTCATTTATTTTTCTGGTTTCGTTTTGTAATTTTCAAACCAAATTTATTGCGGAGATGGTCTCTGGAGAACTGGCACTGTAAGAAGCTTTGGATTGCTTTTTGGAATATGACTGATAAGATTGCAATTTTTGATTTGGCAGGAGGTTCTCTGCAACTCGCTCAAACAATCGCTACAGAGGTGTACAAAACGCAGCGTCACCAGGACGCATTCTATCGCCCACTACGACGACGAGTTCACGAAGGTATTTTTATTGTTCTATGAACCTCTGTTGTCGGTGTTACCCCTTCTAAACTTGCACCCTGTACGTTGAGAATTGGAATTTTAATTGCAGTCTTATACCACTCGCCTACGGTTTGCTATTTTGAACTTCAATTTTAGCACATGCTCGACTCCGTGTAGCTCCTACTGGCTCCTTGCTATTTTGTTCACGGAAAGAGAGTATGCGAACTTTATATGATAATTTGACAGAATGAGAATGATGGATTTGAGTGCAACAATGTGTCTCTTGAAAATGTTCTTCCATCTTTTGAATTGGTAGATGCTTATTCTCCCATCCTGTGTCTGACCTTGATCCTATTGCTGGTCACACAGAGACATCAATCGTTCATGTGGTGAGACCGTTTTCAAGCGCCCTGAATGCGATGCTGAATTGAAAAATATATCAACAGAATTCAATCTGTACTCGATAACTTGTGGAGGGCCAGGAGGCTTGCGACAATTGTGTACATGATAAAATCAGATCAGGGTTTCAGCAATGCCAGGCGTTGATTTTTTCAAAATCTTGCGCTCGGACGAGAAGCCCTGAACGGACGAATACGGCTTCTTATGAACCTTCAACTTCTCCTCGAATCCGCCGCGCCTCACAAGTTGACATTCCAGTCGTCCCCAACCGGTTCTGTGTTTTCCAACTTCCCCACACCCAATGCCTTCCGGTTGACAGAGTTTCTCAACTCTCCGAATCCCGTGATTGCAAGCAAAGTAAGCGTTGTTAACTATTCTGATCCAATGTTTTGATATTCTGTGGCTGTGCGAACTAAACCCATTGAAACATGGGCTGGGAAGAGATGAAAGTCATGACTAGTGTAACATAGGCCATAGAAGGCTAAGAACCAACATTACTATTGTAAGCTAAGTGCCGCCTTCCCGCTTGGAAGGGAGTGCTCTTTTTGATAGAAATCATCAGCACCTTGGGATAGTGATCAATCGTATCTGTCCACTAGACTGATGGAGCGCGTGACAGGAGGTAGTGAGAGCTTCTGCGAGAATTTGCAAGTAGTAGTCCGGTGCCATGAGGTTGATGGACATAGTGGGACACTTGAGATCAGAATACCCTTGAGCTGTGACGAACTCCTGTACGTGCCTTCTTTCTGTAATAATAATAATCAAACTTGTGGGTGACCGTCCTGCATGCCGTTGGCTTGTTCGATTTGCTGAAATGAAATGGAATGGACGTGTCTGTCAATCAGGACTTGGGGTGTTGGTATTGATATCGTCGCAGAGCGCTAAATATGCAGTAACTCAACTTTTATCAGGATGAGACGTCTGTATCGACATCAGGGCTCTCTAAAGAAGTCTTATCAGATTTACTAAGACGCTATCAGAATGGGACCAAGGAAGATGGCCCCTTTCCGATCATTTAAAGCAATTCAGCATATGTGTGGTGAGGGGAAAAATTACCCTGTTTAGAGAAATAAATTTCATAAGGATTTCATATTTTTTCCTGAAACAAAATTACCATGAATTTTCTTCATGAAGATTTTGTTCAACCTATTCTTGTTATATAGGTCATCTCGTTTCCAACCATAGGCTGATTACAAAATCAACAATGCTACAGTGTAAGTTACAAAATCAACAATGCTACAGTGTAAGTGATAATTGTAGCTTCCAGCGCACATCTTGTAATTGTTGTATGCTTTCAATGTAGTGAGTTGTCACCTATACCATGTGAGTTGTTACCTAAATCACAACTAATTAGAAATATAATACTCTAATCTGCAAAAATAGTTATTTGGTCAGGAAAGGGTTGGTTATCGTATAGGAATATTTGAGGTTGGATTTTTATCCATCCCCGAGTCTAAAATTTGGGATGTTAACAAAATTACTTTTGGAGGCGACATTTTCTCCAAATAATACTCATTTGTCCAAAGTAATGTTTGGATTTCCTTAATAAGTAACTTTTGGGGCCATTTGATGAAATTAAGGAAAGTTATATACATGTATGAAAAAAAATTGCCAAAATTTGTGTTAATTCATAAAGGATTACCAAAGGTTAAAGGGTTAAGTGATGTATGACCTCAACCCCTAAAGCCCCGAGGGTATTTTTTGTCAAAAACCACTTAGAACTACCACTTCTGTTGCATTCACCTAAAAAAACCAAAAAAATGTTTTTTTTTCAAAATCCAACTATAGGATCTTGTACTTAACTTGTTTGAAAACATGTGGTAAAAATTTCATCAAATTTGACTGCATAGATTGCAAAATATTTGCATCCAAAGTGAAGAAAACAAGTTTTTTTGCGACTTGCTTGGCTATAATTTTTTGGCTTTGAATCTTTTTAATTGAAAATTTTGCATTGCTACTTTTGATTTTCTAAGTTTTTATATTGAATAGTTGAGTTGAGAATCTAAGGAAAAATATTCAACAAAAAATACTTTATTTTTACTCATTAATAAATTGTTAAGTAGAAGTAGGTTAAAGATTGAAGGAAAAACTAAATCATTAATAGCTTTAAGATGGAATTGACATACAATAATCCCAACAGTGAGATTGTTCTAGAAAGTAAACCTTGTCTAAATTTTGTTTTTGGAAAATTGTAAAAATTGCATTCACAAATGAATCCTATAAGTTATTTTTTCAAGAAAAATGCTTAGGTTGCCCGAAAACTAAGATTGTCCATAACTTTCTCATAACTAGTCCAAATGGAATGAATCAAAGCTTCAAATGTAGACAAAAATATAAGATTTTAGGAAAATATATTTTGACTTTTTTTGATTTTTTGTGCTACTCATCGACTTTTGTTTTTGGCTTATTGTGCCGTAACTTTTTCTCACAGGCACCGATTGAAACAAAAATTATATAGGAACCTAACCGGACCCAAATTGTCCCCTGAGGGGACAATAGTCCTTTAGGTATTAATCTCTAATCCCTAAAGTTCTATTGTTCCCATTAGAGACAATTTGAAATTTAGGTCGATTCTTATTGGCTTAATTTATATTTCATTTTAAATTTTTTTGGGATGTGTATTTCTTTGAGAATTTTGTAGATACGTATAATTTCTATTTCAATCAAATGTTGGATGAATAAGTTATAAGTATTTTTCTGCAAAACTAAATTTGTTGGGCATGTTAGGCTGCCAATATTTTGTTGACTGTGGAAAAGGTAGGGGTTGAAGAAAGAAGTTGTAGATGGAAGTGGGTAGTGTTGGGTGTGGTTTAGTACCTACGTCTATGCTTATCCCTTCATAGTGCTAATTTTTAAAAATCTCCAATCCTTGATTTTAACAAAAATTCATAATTGTGCCCTTAAATTGGCTCCCACTTCTTGACTCATGACACCACCATTTGTATAATGGCAACTGTAGCTAAATGTTATTGACAATTCATGGTTCTCTAACCCACCAATTAATCACATCATGGAAGAAAGATGGTTGAATTCAACACTATATCACCTGTTAAGTTTTCCTTCCTAAATAACAATAAGAAATGTAACAACCCACCTTCTTCTCACATGTGCATTGAGAAGTAGGTTTTATATTGAAGCAAAAAGCATTGGTTGTCTTGTATTGTACATTTTTAGGAGTTGAAAGGAAGAAGAGCAATGTTTAGGTAGAGGACTAGTATCTCTTCTAATGAGGTATAACCATCTTAACACCATTGGTTTGTTTGCATTGACACTTTACATTTCATGTTCCAAGTTGGATTTCATTTGATTTCTTCCAAGTTGAATGGGATGGATTGCTCGTTTATTGTAGTTGCAGATTAATAGTCCAAGATAATTCTACTTCTACTAATTTTCAATCTTTACTTTGTAGTCCAACGCTTCTTATTTTATCAATAATCACTACCAAAAAACAAGGATAAATGTGACTTTTCCACAATGATTACAAAATGATTGCAAAAGCACAAGCCACATTTACCCTTGTTTTTTTTGTAATGAATAGGATTTGATTATCCTACACCTTTTGGAAAGACATTGACATCATTGGTATATTAAATCTCAAGTTCATAGAAAGCCACGAGCATAAAATTGGAATTAGAGTCTCCAATTGTGAATATCTTGATAAAGAGGACTTCAATAAAGGCCCCTGTTCCTCCCACAAAATCCCCAAGTCTAGATGATCTTTTGTAGCTTTATGAGTTTTTGTACAACCTTGGATAGATTGAAATTCTTCATTGACAATCTAAATCAAAGAGGGTGGATAGAAATGCTCAACAAAACAATGAGGAAGATTAGTAAGAAGAAGGTGGTATTGATACAAAGTTTGTAGCCTTTGTTGATCAAGGAGTAGAGGTGTTATCAAGAATTTGCAGAAGACACTAACTTATACGTTGCAAGTACCCAAATTAACTTAGATAAAGCCAAGAAAGCCCTCGACCTCTTCACATTAGCCTCAGGGTCTAAAATAAACTGACATAAGTCCAACGCCATTTGGGTTAGCAACGCTCCCAAACCTTTTGAATGGAGAGTAGATGTGAACCTTCACTGGCTTGCTCTTGGTGAATCCACTCGTTACCTTGGATTCCTCATGGGATTCCAAGTATCCATTGAACAAAAGTTTAGATGTGCCTTATAAAACCTTAAAAAGAAACTTGCTTATTGGAGCACAACCAAACTTTCTCTAGTGGGATGTGTACTCATAGAGAACCAAGTCTTATTGGCATCAATTTGGTACCTCTCCTCTTGTTGGGCACCACATCTTAATATAGTTACACAAATCAAAAGTCTAATATGGAACTATATTTGGTTAGGGGAAGATGGAGAGAGACGTTGTAGGGCTAAAGTAGAATGGAATTCGCTAATTCAGCCCAAAGCCCAAGGAGGAATTAGGCTTATTGACCTCCTTCAAATCCAAGTTCTTTTAGTTGAACTTATGATCAAAGGTCTCTTTCTTGGTAATGTACCGTGGAGACTAATAATACAATATCGTATGAGATCCGTTCAACCACAACATGGGGGCAAGTGGCCACCCAACATACATTTATCTTTTTTGCCAATAGAGTCAAAGGTAATGGCTTGGATATTTGGTGGGCCCGCACTTGGTGTTAGATACGTCAAGGCCTTAACTTCTAGCAACCAGATGGCTTAGAAGCTGTAGGTTGCCAAAACATATTTTGGAATGGAGAATTAAGGGATGATAATGGTATTATACTCGGGGATTTGTTGTATGCATATGGTTGTGCTTGGATGAACAAATAGGTTTACATACTATGAGATCTTTGGGATTACAACTCTCACGCTTGGAGATAGATTGAAGACCTATAGGTAGGAATTGGCCACAACTTCACACAAGAAAAGAGGGCCAACATCATTACGGCAATCTGATGATTTACACTAGTAGAAAAATACAGTGACCAAATTAACAAAAATCAACAGAAAAGTGTTGATTTTTTTTGTTGATTTGGACGTGTTGATTTGGGCACTTTTGAACAGAAAAGTGTTGATTTTTGAACAAAAATGTGTTGTTTAAGAACAAAAAAGTGTTGAATTT
This sequence comes from Climacium dendroides, assembly GCA_950106755.1. Lineage (NCBI taxonomy): Eukaryota > Viridiplantae > Streptophyta > Bryopsida > Hypnales > Climaciaceae > Climacium > Climacium dendroides. The sequence continues at coordinate 3,164,715 of OX467092.1, forward strand.
CTAACAAAAAAGTGTTAATTTTTTTGTTAAATTATTTTTTTGGGGAAAAAATAAATAAGAGGTGACACATGGCAATGCCATGTAGGCACCCCGATTATCCACGTGGCATGCCACACAAGCTAATTGAATGCCACGTGGACAATCCAAATGCCACGTTGGCAATTCACGTGGCAAACGCTACCATCAAGGTTTGAACCTTGAACCTCATAGTTGAGGCCCAGGACTCAAACCAATGCACCACTTATACATATACATGTTTAAAGTGTATATAAGATCTTATTTGTTTAGTTTTTCATTTTTTTCCCATTTTTTTTTAAAGTCAGCATACTTCAAAGCCGGTTTTGACTTGGTATATGATCGTTTTTCAAGAAACTTTGAACTAATAAAAGTTGGAAAATCAAGCCAAGTTTCACCTCCAACAATCCGTTTGAGATTTCGATCCTCCAATCAAACGTTATGGACAAAAATCAGAGGGATGAAAATGAATCATTTTTTTTACATTTTTAAAACCCCTCTCTGATTTTTGTCCATAACTTTTGATTGGAGGATTGAAATCTCAAATTGATTGTTGGAGGTGAAACTTGGCTTGATTTTCCAACCTTTATTAGTTCAAAGTTTCTTGAAAAAAGGTCATTTATTAAGTCAAAACCGGCCCTGAAGTATGCTGACTTTAAGAAATACCGAATTGTTAATGTTTAGTTTTAAAAAAAATCTACATTGTACAATTAAAGATTCCAAGAGATTCCAGAAGATTCCAAAAGATTCCAAAAGATTCCAAAAAGATTCCAAAAAATTTAACAAAATTTTGTTGATTTTAGTTGTACTATCCAAATCAACAAAAATAATGTGACCATTTTGTTAATTTGGGCAAAATCAACAAAAAATTGTGAAAATGGACAATATAGTATCCAAGTTAATAGAAAATTGTTGACTCTTTGTTGATTTGGTCACTGATTTTCTACTAGTGTTAGTCCCCACCTTATCATTTGAATGGGTCTTCGCTTTGTCTGACGATTCTACTACTACTTTATGGGCCCACATATGGGGACCCGTTTCTATCACATACACTTGAGTTTTTATAGGAACATGGAATGAGAAGAATCTGCGGATCTTATGGGCAAGGAATTAAGAAGAGCTGACTTGGGCAACACCACAATCAATCTGAAGGAACAATTCTTAGGATGCATCTAGCTTGCTAGGCTAATCCATGACTTGGCATTTGACCCCGGTGAGTGGCAATTAGGGTTGACAAAAATGAGTGTCCAGGGCAAAATCACGTCCAAAAATTGGACATCCGGACGTTCAAAGTCCGCGGACGCAGCGTCAGATTGGGTAAAAAGGGCGACCGCAAAAAGTTACCACGGGTAACTTTGACCCAGCGGACGCACTAGTGGACGGCGCGCCGGGGACGGCGAACGCACTGGTGGACAGTTTACGGTCGACACGATGGCGGACGGTGGACGGGGACAGCGAACGCTGTCGCGGTCAACGGCCGGGGACAGCAGGCAGAGGCAATGGACGCCCAAATTAGGGATCACTGGACCACAGGTCAGTGTTAAACGTATATGATATATGATATATGTGTTATAATATTTTATACTTCATTCAAGAAAGAGAGTTAGGGAGCACACAATCAATCTTTATTGAATTTTTGGTCCATTTTGCTAACAAAAATACCGAATGGTATTTGAAACATCAATAAGCAAAGTAGTACTAGGATAAAAGATTCAAGTAATTGATTGCCACTCCATACTTTAAGTATCAAAAGTACTTAATCACATAAGCCTATATTTCTTCAATCCCTAAGGCACGTAATCGCTATCCCCTCTTACCTCGGTCCCACTACTCTCACATCCAGTTCCCCTATCATCCCCTTCATCACTAGATGTATCTTGCATATCGTCTGATGAAGATTGTAAAATTGTCAAATCTTTCTCTTGCTCTTGCTTGGTTGCCGAGGATCGCTTTGGTTGTGCCCTCTTCTTTTCCTTCTTTCTTTGCAATATAGACCTTCCTTTGCCTTTTCTAGAAGTAGATCTTGATTTTGGGTTCCGTTGTAGAGGTAGAAGAAAGGTGGTCCTCTCCAGAATTTGTTTTTTGGATGGGGACAATGCAAAAGCCTCCATTTCTCTTTTTCCCAAAGCTCTAGTGGGTTCTCTAACCTTTGGTTTCAGACTTTCAGTGATGTGGGCCCTCCTTGGACGCATACCTTTGTTGCATTAGAAGACTGTGGCAAAGGGTTTAACAATTTAGGGTTGTGCAATAGATGGTGACTTTTCCTAGTGAAAAGGTGAACCAATGGCTCATCATCTCTGAAGTCATCAAGTAGTAGAGAAGGAAGAACATTACGTACTATATATAGTGGTACTTCGGGATCTTCTCTATGTTGCTTTGTAGTCTTGCCATTGTGCATCAAAGTTGGGCTTCTGACCTCCATCAAACATGATCAAGAGTTGGATTCCCTTCATTTGAGTTGCCATTTCGAATACTTGGTTCTCTAGTATTCTTGCTCGCCACTACTACAATAGACTCAATGCTTGTGTTCCCTACATTCATTTCAATTTGCACCTCACCTCCTTCCTTGTCATTAGATTTGTCTTTTTCTTCCACTCGTGCCATTGGCATGGACGCAGACGTAGAGATTGGAAACACTTCATCCCCTTCATGGTTCCCATCATTGGGAACCATTAGCCCATTGGTTGGTACCGTCTCAACGACTATATCTTCCCTTTCCGATAAGAAGGTTTTCACTATTCAAGTACCTAGTTCCATCTACAAACCTAGCTATGGAAGGTACGTCATCAACATCCACACAATCGTCCTCATCCGATTCAAAGTCAAAGATGTCTCTTTGATGGACTCCGAGATCTTCATTATTCAGATTAGGCGTATCAAATGTTTCTTCATTGAAATCGTTGTAGTTCATTGCATCTCCATCATCCCATAAGGGCTCAACGTCATTGTCTTCTGAAATAGGCCCATCTGAATCCTCGAACTCCTCATTGTCATGGTCTAAAGACTCAACATTCTCATCATACCACTTCTTTTCATCTTTTTCCTTGGATGTAGCTACGACTTTGGAATTGGTATACACATACACTAAATCAGTTGTTCTTTGTGATGTCAACTTGTTCCGAGATTTATTATGAACAAAAGAATAGCTACTCCAATTTCGTTCGCATGAAGATGAGGACACAGTTTGGGCCAAAATCCTCTTGACAATTGGAGCAATAAATTTCCCACATGCACCTTCAAAATCCCACCATACATGTGCTGACAATATTTGTTCACTCGGATCTAGCATGTTATGGAACGGAAGATCCCTATGTCGAAAGGCCACAAATTCCTTCACAACATTCGGGTAACTCTCTTGACTGCATATTTTTCTCATGACACATTTGCATGCGTCCATTGCATCTTGATCATCCGCTAAATCTTTATCATGAAGGAGATAGGGGTTCAGAAGAGTTCCTGCATAATGGAGATCTGTCTCCCCCATTTTCCATCGTTGGTAAAATGACTCTTCTAGAGGAATGGCTAGATTTGGAGCCAAACGAAAGGGCGCTCTTTGTAAAACAAGAACATGTTTTTCTATATTCCTCATAATAACGAGCACCTTGCCCATGCATGGCGTCTTCACACCCAAATCTCGTAGACCCCACACAACTGGAGCCATCAATTGCCGAAAGTTGGTGCAATGGTTCCAAAAATGCTCATCCAATATATATTTTTTGACATTCCGAGACTCGGTCTTCGAGGGGCGATTCCTCGTGTCTTGCAGCTTCCGCACATAGTCTACCCATTGTGGATCCACCACAGTTTGCTCCAACTCTGATTTCACTTTCAGCAAACGAGTGATCATGATAAAATTAGAGGCAAACCTTGTTTGAACGGGCTTCAATAAATTATACCGCGTCAAGTGCTTTCGAAATACAGCTAGCGGCATTTGTCTACCCTTGATGAAATTCACAATGGTTTGTGCCTTCTTCACTACGTCTTGAATCCATGCCTACTTCCTCCAATCCTTCAGTAACAAATTCAAAGCGTGTACCATGCATCCTTGGAAAAAAATGTGGGGATATTTGTGGGGTATCAAATTCCATGCTGCTAGATTCACTGGAGCATTATTGGTAGTCACTTGCACCACATTATTGGGACCCGCCTGCTCTATAAATTTTTCCAACACACCAGCCATATATTCTGCATTCTTTTCAACCCCCGAAGCATCCACCGAACCAATGAATTGCTCACCCGTCGAAGATATGAGCATGGCATTTATCAATGGACGATTCGTATCAGAACTCCATCCATCCATAGACAATGTTGCTCCAAACTTCCGAATGCTATCTTTGCTTTTCCTATGAAGTTGTGCCTCAAGGTTTTTTTTGGCTTGGTCCAGCAATTTATGTCGTAGATCATGGTAGGATGGTGGGGTGTACGGCCTACCAAACTCAGCCGTTTTCTTCACCGCCACTTTGAATGTAGGATTACGGGCAGCAACAAATGGTATATTTGCTGAATAAAAAAAATTGGCCCAGAGTGCATTCAATTGGCATCTATTTGCTTCGTCGAAGCCATCCACTAACCTACTCTGTCGAGGAGGCCTACTACTAGATGCTCTTGGAATTTTACGATTACCAGATGCTTCTATGCTTTGATTTACTTCTGAACTTGCTGCAACAAACTCCTATGGCATTGCGCACGAACCTTCCACTGAAAGTCCCAAGCTCCTCCCACCAGAGTCATTTCCTCCCACCCCAGGCGTGTTGTTGCCGTTCACATTGTCAGGTCGTTTTGGTAACTTCCCATCGCAACGAACAAATAGAGCTTGAATTTGCGATGTCAATTTCGTACAAAGGCTAACACCTTTGTCACGAAAACCGGATCTGCCTTCATATCCTAAGTGGCTCAACATACGGCTTGGCTTCTTGGCAAACACCAAGCTATAAGCCTTGCACTTTACCTTGCCTTCTATCGGGACACTATACCAAATACACCAATCCTTGTTCATAGCGACAAGGTTGGATTTTTACAACAAAAATCAAATAGACAATATAAAGATCAAAAAATCAATGTCAAATTGTTTGAGATAGAACAAAGTGTATGTAATTGTGTATACAAAGCCTTGAAAATCAAGGCCCCCCTGACTACCGAACTATGCATTACCAAGCAAGGGACACAAAAGATTGCAGCTCCTAGCCTTTGGAAATCTTTGTGTTCGGGTTCTCCGGAGTGCTTGTGAATGGCTTCTTTCCTCCACTTATAGTCTCCAGCACAATACAACTGGCCCTAACCCGTGCTTCATTCCAAACCATTGATCGGTTCTGCACGGATGGCATCCAACGATCAGAACCGATCGCTAGAATCTCAGATCGGCTAGTCGGGCGGTTCAAGCGGACGGGCGGGCGGCAAGACTACATCATTTGGTATTTTCTTTCAAAAAGGGGTTCAATACTTCAATCTCATGATCCACTTCACTCCAATTCATTCACTTCGTACATTCTGAATTTTTTTATTTTATTTTTAACAAATGGCACAACCATTCATTCTGAATTTTGAATACATCTGATTCTCATGTCTGTATTCTTTATCTTGAATCCATACCAATTACAGAATATTTTGATCTTCCTAGCTCGATCATAACATCAAGAATATGCATAAATCATACAATTGAACTTGCAAAATGAACCAACACATGAAGACTTCATCATTATCAAATACATGCATTTCTCTACACTCTATTGTCGCATGTTCTACAAACCATATTACACATTGCTTTATACAGAATTCATAAGATACATACACAACAATGCATACTTGTATTTATAAATATATTTAGAGATACATATATGAATATTGAAAACCACTCAAAATATACCTTTAGTAGTCTAGTACAAGCAATTCTTAGTAATAAATTCTTCCAAGGGTGAAACAATTATCCATCTTTGTTTCTATCACAATGAAAACAAGGTCCATTGCTATTACATGCTAGGATTGCTACTTTCGCCTGACACATGAGATGGTCTTTCTTTAGCCATGAGTCTCTGACTTTTGCGTGCAGCTTGGCTTCTTGTTTCACGTTGTTGGCTTTCGCAGACAATGGACCCTCCGATGTCGTGTAGAGAGCGGTTAGCCTCGGGAAGTCACGGGGATTCTGGCTGCAACCAGAAATGGCCTAGGAAATAAGAAAATCGTTGTCGCGTTGAATCTTCTACTTCGTCTTCAAACTAGTCCCCGTTGGCCTATCCTGTATGGCTGGCTCTATATGGGCCAAGGTAAGGGTAGTGTGATAAGAAACAAGTCTTCGGACGGGTAAAACGGGACGGCCAGATCACGAGCTGAACCATCCGAATGATGGGCTCCTAAACTTTCAAACTCCCGGTGACCAGCTTTAAGAAACAAGCTTTCACCGTGAGAACAAGCAAGTTTCGACCATGTGGGCCATTAACCCCACTTCGTCACCCACAACACAAAATGAGGCTAGCGTTGGTGCTACCCAAGCCGCCCGCAACAACAAAGTTTACAAAGCCACAAGCCACACACACACACATATACAAGTCTTCAATACTCCTCCAGACTCCAACACTCCTCCAAACTCCAACACTCCTCCAAACTCCAAGCTGAACTTTGGGTAAGTGCCACCGTTGCTTCACAACTCCAAATCAAATGAGTGATAGCTTTTCGGAAAGCTAATACAAACTTCTACCTCTTCTCCAATTTTCAAACAATTCTAAGACTCTGTCCAACTTCTACGTCCATCCAAAGTTTTGGTCTTGAGAAAAAAAAGGCAGCACACCATCTTTCACTCTCACACTCATAACTCACTCATACAAGCTTCAAATAAAACGAATGATATCTTTATAGAAAGCTAATACAATTTCCTAAACACCCTCTAATTTTCATTGCAAACCAAAAACCTATCCGTCTTTTATGGCTGGTCAAAATCTCTGCCTCTTAATTTCAAAGGCAACAAATTCCCCTCCACTCAAACTAGTACAACTTTTGATTTACAACTTCAAATCAAGAAAGTGAGATCTTTTTTGAAACTACACACCATGATACATAACTTCTTTAAATTTCATTGAAAAACTTCTTCCAACCCAAAAAAAACCATAGGCCTCCCAACATTCGGAGCCTTCCTTAAATCCCAACGGGAGAGAAAAAGAAAAGTACCCCCCCTTTTTCTTCACTCTATCTTCCCTTTATCTTCACTCTATCTTCATTCTATCTTCATTCTAATCACCAAACAAGTGGGGTCTGCCCCTAATTCACTCCCAAAGCTTCTATTTCTCTCTCTACAACTGTCTCTTTATCTTTATCTTTGAAGGAAATTCTCTTCAAGTTTACTTAGAAGGCAAACTATTAGAATATTTCCCTCATACTATTCCACAAACATAAGACTATAATAGAAATTCATTCCAAATATGGAATGAAGAACTAAAATCCAACACACATCTAATAGAGGTAAAAAACTAGAGTTCCAATCAAAATATCACTCCATCTGCAAGAATTTGAGGATTGCAAACTCACGCTCCGGTTGAGATCCTTCATCTTGAGACTCAGAAAAAACCCTCCAGTTTGACATGATACAATCTAAAATAAACACGAAGAAGAAAAATATCAAATGAGATGAACCTTTCAAGTGAATCCTTCTCTATATAGTCGGAGAGAGAAGGCGTCACCTTAAATCCACCTCAACTGACGTCATCTTCTTTATAATCTTATAAACATTTAAATCTATCTAAATCATATGCATATACATTTTTTATATAATGTGAACATTTCCAGCACGACACTGGATTACACTTCCATGTCAACCCTCGAGAATTGCCGCTTTGTTTTTGGAGAGTATTCGTCGTCCTCGTCAGCCTTCCGTTTCTGCTTTCGCTTGGGAGACAAATCAACTTCTTCTGCCTTCAAAGTTCTCAATGCAACATCCACTTTATCCACCATTCCATTGACCACTTCATCATCATCTTTGTCAAGCAATGCATTTGGGCGCTCTCCTTCCAATAAGAACGCCCTCCACTGAGTTATGATTTCACCAATCCTCCTATCAAATGCCTCTACCACCTCTACCCATGCATGCCCCGTGTCGGTTTGCCCATCTACGCCCACCAAAGCACAAACTTCTGTAGTTTCTTCCAACTTCAACAACAATAGGGCCCTCCCTATGGGGGTGTGATTGTACACCTCGTACTGCTCAGTGAACCCTTCAACACGCTCCACCTCTATACATTGGCCATCTCCATCTTTTTGCACTTCTTTCTCTGGGAATCGAAAGAATTTAGTGTGCTGCAAGCTCCAATGTCCCCCCAAGTTGCGACAAAATAATTCACGCGCTTCGTCATCTTCAATAAGACGGGCACGCAACTCCACTTCTCTGTCACGCGTCATCCACATAAAAGAATCCAACGGTTGGCCTGACCCCTCGTACAATCCATGCATCTGTAATTGTGAATCCCATATTAAAGGTTTTCCCCAATGCAAGTAATTTTGAAATTTGTATGGCCCTTGGTCAAGCGGAAGAGTCCATCGATTGTATTCGTGGCCGGGAGGCATATTTTCCAAGATCCCAAACATCTCGTAGAACCTAGGGCTCAAAGGAGAACGACACTCAGCACAAATTGAACGATGCAATGCTGCCTTGATAATGCATGGGATGTGAAAAGTGTGGCGGCATGTGCCCATGGTAAGCGCTCCTTCGGGGCCAAAATGCCCTCGGCAAACGTTACAATGACCCTTCAAGATTTCCGTGCCACAATCAGAAGCATGCACTATTGTCTTCTCCTTCTTTTTCACGTGAGCTGAAAGCGTGTTGTAAGGCACCCATCCTTCCTCTACTTCCAAAGCCCAATTGATGGTTCCTTCCTTTTCTGTTTTTGTGTGGTTCAACCGCTCAAACATGGCATCCACGTCTCCCCAACATGTAATTTCGGTGACATCTCCCGAATGCCCCTCAAACACGCGATTAAAACTCTCAAGAGAGCTTTGAACGGCATCGCAATTCGCATCCGACTGCATGGCGTATTTGCGAAGCCCTTCCTTTGTTCGAGACACTACGGAGCATCTGTCTTGAAGTTTCTGTACCCAGGCCAACCACGTAGACTGCAATGTAGTTCTAGGCATGTAGTAATCAATGTCCATTGCTTTTTTCATTTGTTGGAATTCCGACTTCACCACTTTAGTTTCATGGATTGCTTCATCCAATTTCCACTTCATCTTCTCAAGCTCACCATCTTCCGTTTGTACGGAAGCATCCGTAGATGTCGGAGCAACCCTCATAGTAATGTCATCATCCTTGTTCACATTCAAAGCATCGCCCTCCTCTGCTACATTGGGCCTCGAAGAAGTCAAAGGGACATCGCTGGGACCATGACCGCTCTTTCCCACTTGAACTGTTGATGGCCGGGATGGATCATTCTCATCATTCACGAGGTGTTTGCTATTCATCTTCAGCAACTCCTCTATCTTATTCTCCAATAGACAAATCTGGCCACGAAGTCCAAATATAATATCTTGTTTCTCTCTGCACGTCTTTTGTGAAGAAACGAACTTCTCTGCCAACTCATCATAGCGTATCATCAACTCCGCAAGCTCTTTCTCACGATCAACTGTATTTTGTAGGGTCCGTACCCTATCCTCGAGGAAGCGGTTAAAAGACTTGGTGAACTTCATAAAAGCCAAGGCACTCTCTAAAATATCAGGAGAGATAATGGTCAATTGACGTCCCATTTCCATGACCGATGGGGCAATTTCAGTTGCAAGTCCCGCTACAACTGTCAAATTATAAGCTGCTTCTACAATAGGGCCTACATTTAGTTTGAAATTGCTCGGCTCAGGTGTCGCAGAGCTACTAGCCTCGTTATTGGGTTGACTTGGTGCATTTGGCAGTTGTGACTCAAATTGGTCCCAAAGTTTGGACCACTTGAGCAAGTCCTCTAGATCCTTAGTAGCTGGCATTTGACGAAGTATCTCCAATCGCCTTAGGGTCACCTCTACCAAGTTTGGATAATTCCTCTGAATCTCTACAGCAGCAGCATCTGTTTTAGGAGTCATCGAAACTTTAAACTTGTGCTCTTCAGATGTTGGTTGTAGACGAACTTCCCTCTGAAGACTCGGCACTGACTTCGGTGTCGTTGCGGCGCAACGACTTGGAGATTTGTAAATTAGAGGGTTTAAAACATCATCCTCCAAGAGATTGTCAAGTGTAACATTGGCCCTTGCAACTTGTTCTTCACCAACCTCTTTTGGGGACAAAGATGGTGTCCCAGACTCTTCCTCTACATCTTGCTTGCCAGGGTCATTGCTAGGCTCACCCACAGTTGTTTTATTCGGTGTCAAAATCAAGTACATTGGAGGAGTTAAAAACACCTCTCCCTTGGCATTTCCCGAAAGGGCATTGCTTGCATCGATTGGAAGTTGTGTGGATTCCACTAGCAATGCCTGAGATGTGACTTCCGAAATCTTTGTTGTGGGCGTTGTAGTATTATTCAATACTTCTTCAGCTTCTGCCTCAGGCTTGTATGAGTCTAGAATATCTTTTTGTTCTCTCCCAATGCAGAGTCGAAATTGCCCTATGGTTGGAAACGTGGTCCAATCCACTTTGCGTTTCAGAACGAGTTCTGCATACACCATTGACGCCACGCTGTAGTTTATGTACCCCTTATTCCTTGGCCTATCCTTAAAGAGGGCCCTCCAAACTTCCTCTGATCGGTGAACAAAATGCTTGTCCTGACACGTATGTGGCTTACAACAAAAATCTCGTGTATGTCCCACATGGCACTCCCGAGGCCACAACTTGTCAATGTGATACATTTTGACGTATTGCTTGCACATTTTGGAGGTCCTATACTCTGCTTCCTCCTTCTCCCAACCGCTTTCTGCTTTGATGTTTGGATCGTCCAAAATATCAAAGCAGAGCAAATGTTTGGCCCCCTTTGTTTTCCCCTTCTTTTTTTTATCACCTCTTGAAGTCATCCCATCGCTCCCCACACTAGCTTCACTAGCCATGATTGCACCCTTCGATTTGTATGCACTTTTGAAAAAATAATCCCCACACGTGAGCACGGAAAGCAAGTAAATCAGTGAATCTGTCAGCATGAACCCCTTAACAAGATTCAAGTACCCCAACTCTCTCCAAATAGGCGCAGCTGGCACCAATTAAGGCAACAGAGATCAACCGACTTGTCGATGGAGAGTTGAAGTGAGGAAAAAGGAAGACCCACGCCCCTCTTATAGCCGTCTGCCACCAGACCTAGAAGCGGTCGATCGCCGGACCACTTCCGAAGCTCGCGGACTGGCCCCGGACCTGCTGCCCGCCACGCGGACGACGGCAGTCCGCCTCGGCGCCGGCCGCGGGCCCCGACCACCGCCCCGAACCTGGTCTTCGAAACAGTTTCCAAACACAGCAAATACGTAGTCTTCTTTGTATGACGACAGGTGGAATATTGGTGAATATCCTTTACTTAAAAAATTTAAGTCTCTCGGTTTATGAAATGTTCTTAATTATTGTGAACACAGTGTGTAATCCTGTGGAAGCATGGAGGACATATTGGGCAGGAGATGGACTCTACTCCATTTGCAACCAACAGGCTTTGCATAGCTAGAATCATACAACATCAGTGTGAGTCCTGGCTAGGCTTTACGTACAGCGCTGGCTGGGTGCGCACTTCAAAGTTCCAGTTTTTCCATGTCCACTAAGCTGAGCACTTGCACTTGCACTTGGCGCTCTGAACACACATCATTCATTCATTTTAATGGATTTAATTACATCACTGGGAGCTCACTGCTAGCTAGGTTGTGTTCCAAACTTGTATGAAGATGTTTCGTCACATGCAAATTATGCAATGCTAGAAGGGACTAAGTATTCGTTTATGAGTGACTCAACTGTTGAATGATACTCGTGATCAAGCAGACAGTCCCTGTTCACCTTCGTTAGAGATTAGGCTTTCTCCGCACGCCCTGAGGATACTCAAGCGATGCTCTGCCTATCCACTCCGCGCAAGAGTGTGTGAGTATGGTGCGTTCTTCTGAGTAAACGTTAGACTTGTCAAATGAAGCGCATGTTCATGAATTGGTGTCTGGACTGTCTTCTTTGCCAACAACTAAAGGACGAAGGACTCCGGACGTCAATTTCGTTAAAGAGTGACGCAATGCCAACGCCCAAAAACTGCAACATATATGTACAATATGAAGGTCTAACAATTAGGACTAGTGTGGATTTATATTTATGGATTTACATTTCAGAACAGTTGGTCTGAAAGGTGACAAAGTAATAGATTAGCGCCAATTTCACCAAATTGACGCTTCTTGGTTCGAGAATGACCAGCTTGATTGTGACGAATATATACCACTAAGACCAATTGAATGTTTATCATCACGAGAATCAGTGAAGTAAAATATATGATTGAATTAGCGAAGAAAAATCGACCTTAACAAAAGTCAAACAAAAGTCTCAGTGAGACGTATCAGCGAGCAAACACGTGTTGAAGTTCACTTTCCAGACCCTAAATGCCCGATGAGTATGATACAAAGACAAATGTGCACTATAATATGCGTGAATCATCCCCATGGGAATATGAAACGTTCACCGATTCCAACCATGATCACTGAAATCTCAAACACACATACATTTTGCACTTCCACCAAAAAACAAAATCCTGCACATGTATGTGGTGATGCAAATCCAGACCTGCAAAATTTATTACAACCAAGAAAGAGTCTGCAAATACAAGACTCAGCACTGTTGCCACATGTCATACATAAACGGGCATAGTTGAAACAGCTAGCTCGCGAGGGGAAACGCGCAGCAAGCCACTCCCACTACGCTGTCTCCGCCATCGTCTTCTGCAAGAGAGGCGGGGCGGGCACACATGCACATACGTACTCAAGCAGCTGGTAAAACGTCGATGAAGAACTTCTGGCCGCTCGCGCAATGGTTGATGGCGCCGCTGATGAAGAACAGCCGTTGATTCTTGCGGTCCATCAGTGGGAACACCAGGTGCAATTCGTTGACCCACAACGCGATCGGATGCAGGATGTTGCACGTGTTGAAATCAGACTCGGTCACCAGCATCACGCTGTCACCTTGGCTCCAGTGAAATACTGCACAATTATGCGTGGAAATTAATCATAGCCGCTCCATCAGCCCACAGTTAATTAATGTCGTCGCAGAGATCGGTAAGGTGAATGAGTATAAACTTAAGTAAGGCGAAACAATATGAGAACATCGTGAAGAAGTATGTAGCAAGGTTAGTGGTTTTATTGAGGGTTAATTTGGTGTACCCAGAGTGTCGGTGGTGTGGTAGGGGATGTTGCTGTGCTCCCAATCCTGGTAGAAATTGGGGTCGTTGTAGCGGTTCATCTGCCATCCCAGAGGCCCTCCCACCACGTAGTCCGTGGCCATCGAGCCCTGCACGAGAGCCATCACCACCACCACCACGGCCAAAGCGGCGGCCCCAGATCTTGCCATGGTACGTAAATTAATCTGATGTGAACTGCGTCACAAGAGGAAGATGTGTCAGTCACTCGGTAAGTATTTACAAATCTCGAATGAAATATCACAATTCTATTCGGACACTCGGGAAGCAATGTAACTAGGATCGAGTCTACGCTACAACAACATAAATCAGAACTTTTCTAGCACATTCAATTGAGTACGTACAGGCTAGCTATTAAGTGTGAGTCTCTCTGGCCAGCCAACCAAGAACGTAGTGCAAATCAGTGAAGAAGAATTCGTTACTCGGTAACTGTGAAATCAAGGGGATAATTACAAAATGAATCATGAAGTGATTGTAAATCGATTTGCAAACAAACAAACTGCAGAGTCGATGTATGACGCGAGCGACTGACTGAAATGCATGTGACCCTTGCCAGAAATTAAATGGGAAACGAAATTAAGACCTAGCTACAGGCTAGAATTCTGTGCTCCGTGCTTGCTTCTGAAGTCATGCATGCAGAGTCCCTCAGGCCAATTGCAAGAATTGCTTACAACGTAAGAAGAACGGTTCTCCAAGCTTCGATCACGAACTAGGATCACTGATATATGACTGCATGATCGATGATAGAAATCCAGAGCGCTAGCGCGATCGGCCCAGGCGGAGATGGAGAAGAGGATTCAGGATACGTGAATTTATATCGGGCATTCCAGTTGGGTGGATTGACCAGCGAAGAAGACAGTCAGCGCTTGACTGGGAGTGAGAGTGATGGAGTTGCGACTGGCGAGAACCTTAATTGACGTGTTCGATACGAGCTGCATCAGGGCTGGAATATGCGAGAGCACCACTCTCCGTTCAGTTTGCGAAGGATCGCTTGAGTTGATCCCGGTCACAAGGGGACGACAATGACATTGGTCTCGTGGATTCGGTTTAAAGATTTGATGCGTCGAACGTCAATTTCGTTGAATGGGCGCAGTCAGTGAACCGGCCTTCAAGCAAAGGAAATTACAATCATGCAGCATTCAGGGATCAGGGATCGAATGATCCATGGGGGTGGAAATCAAGCGCTAGCGTTCTCAGTGGTGAACAAAGTTATCTAGCTAGATGTGCTTGAGGAAATACAATTTCAGCCAGGTGCACACGAACTTACTCTTAAATTTGCGTATTACAACAAATTCGCAATATTGGCGATATTCCATTGCTTTGCCCCGGTTCATGAATTCATGCAGAGCCGGTGGTTTTTTATGCACGAGGCAAAATATGTTGGCTATTTTTTGGAAAGGAAACTTCCATTTTTTGCAGGCAAAATAGCCACATTGCTATTGTATTTTGAGACAAGTAGCCAAATTTTTTCTAGGTAGTACCTTGTTTTGATATTGATATCACTAAGTATCACCCAAGTATCATATGAATATTGATACGACAAGAGAAAGGGGGTGTTTTAAGTATAATCTTAAGAGTATAGTCCTATCAATAATGACCTTTTCAAGAGATTTTTAATGAAATTTTACTAAAAACATCCTTTTTCTTGTAGTGTGAAGAAACAACTAGCTATTTTACAAGGCTCTCATATTCAAATCTTAGTGTCCAAATTTCTTAATTATGAGTGTCACTTTTCTTGATTTGTGAATATGTGATACATTGGGAATACTGGGAAAACACCAAAAAAAAGTAGAATTCATTGAGAATTTGACACTGGGAACTAAATATGAGACCCATGTGATGAAAAAAAAAATTGGTGTAGAGCCGCCTAAAACCAAAAATTGTTAAATTGACATTGTTAATATGTATTTGCAAATGTATGGGCACAATATTCAAACTAATGGAAATGTCAAAATAAGTATCTTAGTACTCTTAATATCTCTATCTTAAAAATGAGTATTTCAAGACAGAGGTACTATTTTTTTCATTTGACATGAGGTCTTATCAAGCTCAAGATAATCCTTAGTATTACCAATGCTTAGTAAATATTTGATTGGAAAAAAATAGTACCTCTATCTTGAAATAAATTTGGTGTTTCCTATAAATGGCTACATTGATGTCATGTATATTCAATTCCAAGAATGTCTTGTAATTCAAGTTCAAGAATTCTCTACAAGAGATTTGTTAGTAGCAACTTTGGTATAATTGTGGGTTGATTTTTTTGCTTTTGGTTGATTAGAGGTTACATTTTGATTTCCTTTGCAGGGATTGAATTGCTAAAAAGTTTATAGGATGTGGTATCTACAGATTCTTTTACTTTAGGGTATTCAAATTGCTTTAGTTGTCCATCAAGTTGTAGAGAGCCAATTTCAAATTTAATTTGGGACAATTATATTAAGAAAACCCGGATTTATTTTGGGATGGATGGAATATATATATATATATATATATATAGCTTTGAGTTATTTTGAAGTCTTTGAGGTTCAAGATAACCTTTTATGATTCCTTACACAACTCAACCCCAATTGTCTACTTCTTTCTTTTTGCCTCTACGTCACTAAACTTTTGTTGTGCCTTTCGAAGTGAGTATATAAAAATAAATATAAAAATAATAATCCTACATTTGTTCAAATCTTCTAAAAAAAGGTTTTCAATGAATTTTCTTGTCCTCTTAAATTTGTTACCTAGTAGTGTGCTTTTAGTGTTGAAAAGTTTACAAACAACATCTCAATTCCAAATGACAACCACTAGATTAGAATTGTTTTTATCATCCAAAATTTCAATGATGTGATGATGTTTAATTAGAGATTTGGATATTGACGAATGTATAGTGTAATTGAGTGGTCATTGAATTCCTTTGAAGTCAAATGACTAAAGTATAGAATATTGGAATTTTGAGGCTAAGTAAATAAAAGCACAACTACATTGAAAGTTTTTGTTATTCTTAACACATGTCCTTTCATCCTCAATATGTTTCTATTTTTTCCCTTGAACACTTTTCACTAGAAGAAATCTTGTCCAATGAGACATGTCTTTAATGACTAAAATATGTCTTTTGTGACTCAAAAATTGACATTTAGTGATTACAAACATATCACATTGGACAACATTTCTACTAGTGTTTGGATATGGGCAACTTCTAGGTCTTTGCACTTAGAGAATACCTCGAGGTTTTTTTATGCTTGGATTTTGTGATTTTGAAATTATATATATAAATTTTGATTGTGCAGCTAGAAATTACTTCTACCTCCAAACAATTAATCCTTAAAAAAAACACTTTTTCTCTTGGTGGACAATACAAGGAAATATCAAAAATCTGCTTGAAGTGGACATGGGTCTTATTGTTTTTTTGTCTAAATTTTGTGTAATGTATGCATGCAAAATTGACTAATGAACAACTCTGTGACTTTGTATCCTAAATGTGATGTTTGATAAGCCATATTCATTATATTAGTAGTCTAGGAGGATGAAATATAAAAAAAATTTAATTGTCAAAGATTTATCCAAAATCAAGTTGGAGGGGGCTAGCTTGTTGTTTTTGGATTAAGCAAGAAAGTCAATATCAAAGAATCCCTATCAAAATATCATCAAGAGTCATAAAATTTACACCCATCCTCTTGTAATATTCCAATAAATGAACAACTGGCAAAGATGAAACCAATCTATGAAACCATATGGAGGGCACAATGAAGCTTCTTTTCATGTTCCAAAGGATCTCCAAAAGTTTCTATAACCGAAAATAAATTATACTTGCTCATCACTAGTAGCATCGGTAGAAAGCCCTAATTGTTTTGATTATTCATTTCTAATTTTTTTCAATTTCAAAGGTAAAAATTCTTTCATATCTCATTTCATTGTACTTTCAGTATCAAAAATTTCTTTAAAACCATCGCAAGTTACTTAAGAGACACTTATAGAGAGTAATTCCATATATAATAATTTTGGTGTTCATAAATAAGTAAGAATTCCAAATATATTCATTTGAACAATGACATATGGTAGACTATCCGGTGAAAAGATGCGACACACTTGGTTTCAATTAACAACCCTCCCTTCATTGTAAAAAAATGAGAGTCATTGATCTTAAAAAATAAATTTTCCTCCTCCCCTCCGACACCGTTGATCTTGAAAAGAAATACAAATACTGATACAAGATATGGGATACGAACACTTTGAGATATTGTTCAAATACAGATATGGTATGGATACATACAAAAAATACAGATACAAAATATATAAGCCATTAACCCATATCATTTACCCATACAAGTTGGTTTGAAAAATATAAGTATGGTTGGAGGAGAGGTTCATCTGGGAGGGTCGGGGCCTCAATAAATAATTAAATAAAAAATCAATTGAGGGGGTCCGTCTAGAGGGTTGGAGGTTAATAAAACAAAAAAAGGAATTGTCTAAAAACTCGTACCTCACTATCCATTCAAAAGGTTACAAACATTGAATGTTTGAACTCCAATTACATAGTTGGATGTATGACTTTAGGTTGGTGGCTCACCAATAAGAAGCTATTCAAAACTTTTGTTGGATGATTGCAAGAAACACCTTTTGATTTTATTGCATTTTTTTATTCTTGATTTTTTTTAGACTACTTTAACACCTAAAGTCTTATGTAGACCCATAAAGACCAAAATGAATGTCAAGTAGGCTCCTATAGTATAAATTTTATTGTGATTTTTTGAAACTTTTTTCAAGGATAGAAAAATACATTAGCTTTGGGGGGATATAATTTTTTTAATTTAATTTGTGCATATGCCTCCCTAAGCCCCAAAACAAGGGTTGTAAGGTATTACAATACAAGTCACAAAAAATCACATTAAAATTTGTCAAAACTTTATTTCTCATAGAAAGTACTATTATCTACAAGTAAAGATTTTTTCATTCTATTTGGACTAGTGATGAGAATGTAAAAAACAATCTTATTTGGGGAGCAATCTAGACATTTTTTGGAAAAAATAACTTACAAGATTCATTTTTGAATGCAATTTTGTCAAAAAAAAAAGTTCAACAAGGTTTATTTCACTTGTTAGAAAAATCTCACCATTGGGATTATTGTGAATCAAATTCCATCTTAGATCAATTAATGATTTGGTGTTTTCTTCAACCTTATACTTGCTTCTACTTAACAATTTTTAAAGAATGAAAATCAAATATTATTTTCTTAAATTTTTTCCTAAGCTTTCAATTCAATTCTTCAATACAAGTTTCTTTACTTCAATATTGGTAGTTCAAAATTTTAAGCTAAAGAGATTCAAAGCTTTAAAATCTAGTCAAGCAAGTGTAAAACAATGGTTTATTTCAATTCAAATATAAGTATCTTGCAATCCATAAGGTCAAAGTTTTTGAAATTTCTTCTATACATTTTCATGCTAGTCTAGTATAAGATCATATGGATAGATATGCAAAAAAAATACAATTTCTAAAGTTTATGCACTTTGCAATGGAAATGGCAATTTTGAGTGGAATTTGATGGAAAATTCCCTTGGAATTGAAGGGTTCAAAATTAGGAAAATAATTTCTATTTATTTTTAAATATGGTCAATGCATATACCTTTAAAAAGATTGTACTCCAAGAAGTTAAAGCATGGAGAAATTCCCTAAATAGGAAAATTAAAAAAGTAACAAATCTCAAGAAAATAAATATTTATATGTTCCTTTTTTTTAAATAGGAAAAAATTGAAAAAATAAATAAAATTGCCCATTTGTAACAATTCTAAAAAAATGTATATTTACCAAAATAACCACAAAAGATATTTTAAATGTTTCAAAATAAAAATAGAAAAAAATTCAATGTATGAACTTCTATACTACATAGAATTAATTATTTTTAAAATTTCATCACATAGTAGTTACTAGTCTATTGAAAAAATTTCATCTACAAATCCATTACCTTAGACTAGAATTAGTACTATTAACCCCCAAATTAACAAGTGTGACATAAAATTGGAGGCTATTTTTATATATAATAAAATCTTTCTGAAAAATGGAATAAAACTAGACAAGGTGTACAATAGCTATGAGTACCTTACCTATGAATCTTAAGTCTTTCGGAACAACAAAAAAATTATAGACAAGAAATAAATCAAGCATGCAATGTATGACAAAAAATAATACAAATGTTTCTTGCAATTGCCCTATTGTCTCTAGAAAGAAAATAGATTCAAAGACATGAGAGGTCTACAAACCTTTTGTCCCTTCATTCCAATATTTATCAAGAAAGGTAGAAACAAAAGTTAAGGTTTCTACTGTTTTTCACCAATTCAACCTTCTGTTTATGCATTGTGTAAAAAAACCAAACATTTTTACAAATAACAGTGTTATCTGAAATCCAACAAATTTATATTCCCTTCACCTTAGAATGATCTTCTAAACCTTCATAATGCTTTTGTCTCCAAATGGTCTTCTAGTTGCTCAAAAATGATCATTTTTGTTTTTGAAGATCTAGTGAATGGAAAACAATTTTTTGATACATTTAGAAATAGGTTTTAACAATACTGTTTTTAGCCTTAATTTCCAACATTTTGTCCAACCGGTAGCTTATTTTGGGAAAAAAAGAATATTAAAGTCAAACTATCATGTGGGAAGGAGGAAAAATGTATTCAATGGTTTGGATGAAACCTTGATGGGGGTGTTTAAGAGGCAAGATCTAATTCTAAAGACATATCTAAAATTGGACACAATGTTCTTATATGAGACCACTTTATTTGTATTGAAAAGATCAATTTTTGCAATAAACCATACAACTTAATCCCTTGATTGATTGTAGCAATCTTTGTTTTGAATATAAAGACAATCCAATCTAGTTCGTGTTGAAAAAAAAATTTGAAAAAAAAATATTCTACACAAAAATGGTTCCATCTATGAGCATAGGGATTAATTTGCAGCACAAATATTCAAATTGAAATGAGCCATACATTCTAATATTTGCAAAAAAAAGTACAAAAGATTGTACAATTTGAGGTTATCATATCATATATTGAATGCTACATAATTCATTCATGGATTATTATAGAATGGCAAAATAAATAATTTTTCAACTTGATTCTTTTACCACAATTTATAGAAATTATTAAGTCATACAATTTTAAATATTGGATGGAAGCACAAAATAATTTATATTATTTTTTGCAATTTGACAAAATTTGAATTAGTACTATAAGTAATACTAGTATTTGAAGTACCAAAAAAAGAACAGACCAAAAATTCCATCCATTCAATTTTGTCTCAATCTAAAGGATAGAATGTTGAGGATACAATTATCTAATGTCACATGATAATAAGAGTTTGCAACACCTATCAACCAATAAACCCCACAATATATTAAAGACAAGTAGAAAATTTTGCACTAGTGTGAATCCAATGAAACTTTGCATTGGAATTGCAACCAATGTCAATTTGAGATGTTGAAGAATATAGGTGCTTTCTAAAGGAAAGAAGCATATTAATGATATAAATGCAAACAAATACACTTCAATAAGCAAATATTCAAGAACTTATAAGACAACATATATAATGGTTGTTGAAACTTGGCTATAGAACTTTATTGACTTCCAAGACTACCCTTTTAATAGGAGGATGTATGAGCTCTCTTGGTAGTAATGAACATTGACAATAGAAAGTTTAAAAGAAGAAATATGAATTGAATAAAATTAAAAATGAAATAGAATTGCAAGATTGAGACAAGTAAAGATTTTTTCATTCGGGCAATGAAAAAACAATCTTTGTTAGAGTGATGTCATTGTTTATATCTATTTAAATAGATTAAACATGCAAAATGTAGATGAAGCTTAAATTATTCATCCAAAGTAGTGTACATTCATCCCCCAAAGAGTGATATTGTCCTAAGAATATGTAGCAATTTACTAATTTCATCTACTAAAATGGAAGAATATATCATCAAATATTCCATTCAAAAAAATGATATTGCTTTCGAGTAAAATATTACTCAATCCTCTCCATTGGAGACAACTAATTAGCAATGGATCAAAGCAATAAAGCACAAAGAAAATGTCTACAAAATATGGATGGCATATCTCATATACATTGTCATGCCTTATACCTCTACTTATATAAAGGACAAGCCTTCTTCCATCCTTCAATTATTAAGTTCTCTGAGATTTTCAATTGAAAATAATAATAATAATAATAATAATAATAATAATAATAATAATAATAATAATAGAATCATCTATTACATATAAAGTAATCTTGTTGATGCTAACAACAATTCAATAGGCTAATAATACATTTTTTAAGCCACTAACAACACCAAATTTGTACACATGGAAATGCAAAATTGACACATGATACAAAATCAAACATGAGCATTCCAACCAACTCTTGCATTCTTATACTATATTCTCAAAGCAATATTTAGAGTGCATTGTATTTTGTTCAATACCTCCCATTTCAAACCATACAAATGCATTGGCTTCATTATTCACTATCCACATCAAAATGACATTGAAAATTGTATTTAATAATGTTGTTTAAAACATGGATTTGTACTAGTGCATGTTGTTTATATTCATCAACAATTGCAAATGCAAGCCTTGAAAGATTGCAATGTGAAGTGCCTCTTCATCTCCAACAAGTGGAAAGCATTGGCTTTGCCATAATCATTTCTACACAATGTAGCTTGTGCAAGTTTTTGAAGCTTGTGTGTACAATTAGACACACTCTACACTCTTGCAAGTAACTAGCAAATGAAAACAAACCGTCGACAAAGTTGATCACCAAAGAAACAACAACAACAACAACAACAACAACAACAACAACAACAAGCAACAACGCCATTGAAACTATCCACCTAAACAATTGACAAAGCTAATCACAAAAGAAACAATGGCAACAAGAAGCAACAACACCATTGAAGTTGTTCACCTAAATAATTGACAAAGCTAGCCGATCACCAAGTTAAGGAAACAATGGCAACAAGAAGCAATAGCACCATTGAAGTTGGTTGCCATCACTCTTGATGCCTTGATCGATTACAATAGAGTACAAGACAATGGAGGCAAACTCGAAGCCACGGAGAGAAGTTTGAGTTTGAATGGCGCATATTGGAGTTTGATCACCCTACTCAGTACTACTAATCAATTGCTTCCTGCCATCTAAGCACTCTAAACTAAAATAAATATACAACTGCAATAGCTTGTAACGTTCACTTTAATTTCTGCTAACAATAGGAGCGTGGATTAGATAGGAAATGTGGTCTTATTGAACTTGGAATTCATGAACTTCATATATATCAAAAACTGACATAGACCGCACCGAATTTGAAAATAGCTACTCATAGACTCATAGTAGAATTTTTCAAAATTCAAAATTGTTGGTAGGGTACATAGCTTCCCAATTTTACTGTTAGAATTTTCCCAAAGTTGGTGTGCTATAGTCTCGTAAGAGATGCAAAAGACGCAGTCATTCGCTTGCCCTCGTCGGAAATGAAAGCTTAATCTTCAATTGGATCAGGTTTCCCATATGCCAAGGGAGAGTACGTCTTTAGCCTTTGTTTTCAAAGGCACACTTTCTAGCGGTGATTACAACTTGAAGCATGACATTGTTTCCCAATGAGAGAGGCCACCGGTCTCTTTGGCATCCTTGAAAAGGGGATTTCCACAATGAACAAAACTGTCTCATTGATGGCTCCTCCTCCAAACCCAAGTCTTCAATTAATTGATGAGTCCTTCCCAAGCATCTATACTAGCAAAACATAATACTCGACCTTCACAACATGGAGAGGGGAAGACCATTGCTTGTTTTTACAATGTTATCAAATTTAGTTTCAAGAATGTAGATGAAATAATTTGCAAAAGTTTTTCATCTTCAAAGAAGTTGACTTTGCCAAAATGCCATTCATAAAATTATTTCAAAAGAGGATGACATTGTCTAATGCTAAAAGAATGTTCATTGAGATGAAAAGATGATGTCAGTTCATCCACAACTTGGATGTAAGTGATTTCATTACTCTTTTGAAGGTTGTAAGTTGTCCTACTTTGAAAAATTGAAATAAAAACTTGTCTTGGCTTAAAATGCCCTCTGACTTCTTTCTTTTGCCTACCAAATTGAAAACAAAAACAAACAATTTATTCTACCTTCTCATTGTATCCTTCTCTTGAAATGTAGTGGAATGTAATGGCCCACCTTCTCAAATATTTCTTTATCTACGTCTATTTAATATTTCAACCCCATAAATGTTGGACCAATGTAGGTAGGGACACAATTGAAAATATAATTCATGATGGATATGCTTACTTTATCCTTTAAGCTTTCAAAACTAAAGATAGCACAATCACTTTCAAAATTGATGTAAATATCATTATTATAGATTCATGTAAAATATTTGATTTGACTTGATTTGATATATTATAAAGAATTCTTGAAATGTGCTCATGGATATTGATTGGATGAAGTGCATTTTTCAAAACATTCACCATCTATTGAGTATATAGGAATTAACTCCTAAGCATTCCAACATCAATATTATGGATGATGAACAAATATAAGTGTAAGTTATATGGCTATGTTTTGTTCAAATTTTCTCTCATTTATCCAAAACAATTCTTCAATCTTTAAAAGATGACCTTTCTATATGACCAATTTGATGACATTGAGGTAAGTAATACTCCCTCCATCTATAATAGTGATAATACTAGTCATGTGTTGTAATGAAAGTATTAAGAATTTGTCAATGATTATTTTAAGTATATTATTATTAAATGGTTCTACACTGGATGTACAATGTATCCTCTCAAATGCAAAATAAGTGAACATGGATATTAATAGCAATCAAAGAAAGATATGAAAGTTTGTAAGCTATATGTGAGCACACTATTATGGATTAGTTTCCATTCAACGATACTAGTATGTGAGCTTGAATATGTGAGCATGTGAGCTTTGAGCATATTTATGTAGATATACTACAACCATTGAAGGTGTTTATAATGTAAACACCTATAATATAGGTACCTACATCATAGTTGCACTATAATCATAGAAGGTTTCTATAATATAGACACCTATAATATAGGTGTATAGTCTTCTAAGCTCACATGCTCATGCTTCTAGGCTCGCATAATAGCAACCTTCAATTTTTATTTGTCTCCATATGTCTCCCACTCTTCAGCAACATCTTACCACCTTTATTTGCCTTAGAACAGCTTGAAATTCAATAGATTCAATAAAAAGTTTAATGTCTTTTGGTCTAGTCAACTTCAAATTGCTATTAATCCTTTCACGCTTTGATGTTCCAAATTTGGATGATGAAAAACACTACAAGAAAATGGGGGTATAAATGACTTGTCTACTATGACTGCGCCAACAACAAAATAGTCATTGTTGTCGGTGTAGTCATAGTAGACAAGTCATTTATACCCCCATTTTCTTGTAGTGAAAAGAGGTTCCAAGGGCTACAGAACTTTTCATTCATCCAAATCAATGTTTGACATTTTGAAAACCACACTATTTGTATGATTAAATTGAGGTAAATAATATCTATTTATAAAGATATAAGCAAAAATATGCAAAAATTTAAGAAAGGACTCAAGCATTAAGGGGTTAAAGGTTCTTTGTTTATTGTGCTTCTTTTTATTAGTTAATGTCAAAAACAAAAGAATTCATCTTCAACCCTAAAATTCGGTTTAATGCACTCCTCCGTCCCAAAATGATCTTTTGGTTAGACAAAATGTTCAAGATTACTAAAAATAACATTATTTCATCCCATTTTCAAGTATTTAAAGGAAGTTGATATCCATTCAGTGAATCTTCAAGAACAAAAATGATCATTTTTGAACAACTGAAATAACATTTTGCAAAATATGTAAAGGAAATTGGAAGATAATTTTGGGACGAAGGAAGTACATTGCTAAAAGGAACAAATAATTTAGGACAAATATCCCTTCCCCCCAAATTAGTATTATGGGATGGAAAGAATAATATATAAGCAAAATTGTGCGAAATTGTAATCAAGCCTTTATCCTCCAAAGGTTTGAGCATCCCTGAAATGGATGTGCCTTAGTCAACCGTGATTGTAACTTTTAAAATAACTATTTTGATAATTGACTTAATTTAAGAAAATGAAAGTTGACAAGTTTTCCATTTTGAAATTTTGAAAAAAAATCCAAGAATTAAAAAGTGATTGCAAGCTCAATATGTTAGAATCCAAATTATACAATATTTTGTATTTTTTCATTTGCATTTTTCTTTTAAAATAATTTTAAATTTAAATTTATTTTTATTTTTATCATTATAATTTTTATTTATGATAAAAGATTCAAATTATTTCAATATACAATATATATTTGATATAATTGTATTTCCACCATCTACTTTAATTCCTAAATGCTGAGGCACCAAATTTTGTTGTTGATAATACTTTGATGTTAAATAAAACTTAACCAAGTTCCTATTTTTAGTAGTTTATATTTTTGAAAAGTTCTTTTTGAAATCTAGTTTTAGCATCAAAAATTCGATTTTGAAAATGATTGATTATAATTTTTTTATTCAAGATTTTGTACAAGGGTATCCATTGCAGTCTTGAATTTCTATAGTATTGTGGGCTCTTGGAAATGAGCCTCAAACATATTAGATCTTGAAGAAATTGATTGGGGTTATGTATGTTAGGTCCTTTATCTTCATATTTTTTCGGTGACCAACTTTTTAGATTTAACATGTGAAAAGAGGATTGAAAGATTTCAAATCACTTTTGTAGTTTTAACACCTTCATGATCAAACGTTGAAATCTTTCATTCCATAAGTGATGTTTTTCATTTAGAGGTCATTTTAATATGTAAACTTTATCATGTTCAATTATAACAATGTACATGTATAATATAGTTGTGTTTTCTTTTCCTATATGATTTCTAACATGTCTAGTTTGAACTTGTATGGTTACAATTCAAAAATAAATGATGATGACTTATCAAAAAGTTGGCTTTTTGTTCAATTAAGAGCAAATTCCTAGAAGCTCATAAAAGGCCTTGGGCATTTTAGGGATTATATAATCACAATAATTTGATTTTCCATCAAAAATCCTAAAAAAATCAACATCAATAGAAGATATCTTTTTTACACGAAGAAAATATTTAAAAAATATATATATTAATTATATAATAGGATAAAATTAGCTTGATCGTGGAATTTGATTCAAAGGGTCATTGTCACATACTAAAAGTGTAAGGTTGATATTTGAAATAAATCTAAAAGGCTAAATTCAACTCAAAGACAACATTCACTCGCCTGAAGTCCAACTCCTACATGCAAATTAAAAAATCTCCTTGAAGCACTTGTTGCTTGTCCAAAGTCATACGATCATGGTATGCAAAAATATCAAAGAAAAGATATTTTGACTTTGCCGCCTACATTCGACGACGTTTGGCAAGCCATATTCACTATTGAAGTGGGTCCGTCCGTTGAGATGAAACCCCTTCAAAAGCCAAAATACAAAAGCCTCTTTTTGTCAACGATTCCCTCCCCAACCAAGTCCAAGGATGTCGCGTAATGTAAGGATGAAAGCAAATGAATCGTCCCCCTCCCTTCCGTGTGGCGGGTACCACCATCAATGAAGACTCCCCCACTATTCATCCAAAGTACAGCGCAGTGCCCGGTACTCGGATGAATAGTTGCCTTGCCTTTGACTATATTCCATAAAATAATGCACTAGAGATCCAGAATCCACAGAGAACATTTATTCCCTTTCCCCTTCTTTTCCTCCAGGATGCAGCGGCTCGTACAGTGCAGTCACTGCAGTGGCGTATCCAACACCAAAGACTCCGTCCCCCACTCTATTATTTTTTCATCCATCCAAAATAAAGAACATTCGTTCGTCTCCCAACCCGTTTTACCCCTGGAGAGTAACGCTGTGACTGGCTAGAGTGGCCGGCCAGGTGAACTGAGCCCCGTTTTACCCCTGGAATTTTTTATTTGCAAGCGGATGAATTTCTTTTCAAATTGTGAATTCAGATTTGCAATCAGAGGCCCCAAATTAGCTAGGTTCAGTGTAGAAATATAAAAATCATGGCAAAAAAAATAGGGGGCTTTTTTTCACAATTAACCTTGGCCAGCGCAAGGAGGGGGGCAGTTCTCCCTGGCCGTGTATTTGTTTTAACAGTTTAATTGCGGTGAATTTTTCATTATAAAAATGAATGATCAAGCTGCTATTGTATTCCCTTATTTGCACATTGTAAGGTAAAACAACCCATTGTGGTCAAAATGAGGAGTTTGATGTCATGTTGTTGTTGAAATTTTTCAATTTTTTTTCCCACATCAATACAAGAGTGAGAAACAACAAGTGCAATTAAAATTATATATTTTTTTTTGACAAAGTATGAATTTGCTAGGAATTTTTGAAGTGTTCAGTGTATCATGGCCCAGAAGAGTATGTAGACTACCCCATAATCAACAAAATCTGAATCCATAATGCTCATCTTACTACCTAAATGTAGTCACAATATTTTCTATCATGGAAGGCCTAAAAAGTCAATTTTTACAATGAATTTCACACTGAAAAGTTAGAAGTTCCTAATGAGGTCACTATTCACTCCATTACTGTCACATAAGACACGCATTGTGACCTGCATCTCATATACTGAAAAAACCCACGATGGGGGCATTTCCTAGGTGACCACTACGGGTCATTTGACCGCAATGGACTGTTTTACCTTTAGTTAGTAGTGTCTCACTTCTAAATTTTCCATGAAAGGATGGAGCCTATTGTTGTGGTTTTCAGCCCCCCAAAATGATTTAATTTCTTGCACCAATGGAAATTGTTCATGTGTTTACAGGAAAGGATGAAAGAAATGAATGAATAGGTGCATTCTTCGTTTCTGAAAGACTTGAGAAAGTCATTGATAATACATTTTGAGTCACATGTGGCATTCTAGAATTAAGGGCGGCTTCTCAAAGTGGCTTCACATTCATTGAAGAAGTAGATTCTATCAATGTGAAGTCCCTTCATTGCATTTACGTGAAGAATTTCAACAAAGTGCTCATAAATGAAGGTTTCCTTTCTGGAAATTGGGCAAGCATGACTTTGAATGAGAACTCAAGTTGTTTGAAAGAAACTTCATTTACACACACTTTGTTCTTCATGCAAGAAAGTGCATGGACTCAAGGGAACTTATGAGGGCGTTTGCGGCATTTCCTTGAGCCAGAACCAGGTGTCCAGGTCCTTCTCACAACAACAACAAAAAAGCACCCACCCTGGTAGGGTTTAATAATTTAAAAGCGACATGATTTTGGTCAAAATCACATTTAATGCACTGTACTGTATTGTATGGCACTTCCAAACCAGTCCTACAAAACAGTACACTGTACCCCCCAAAAACACCCTAAATGAGGGTTTTGCGTGGTTTCCAGTACCCCCCAAGTTGTCATTCACACACATGATCCAACAGTGGTACCAGTTGTCTCAATTGAAAAACTAGTTTCTTGCAATGAATTTCTGTTTCATTTGTTTAAGACCACCCCACCCCCAAACTGGTTTATTATGTACAGTCAGGTCCAGTTCATTTACGAACTGCCTGTTTGAATTGTGCACATTTCGTTGCACAGCGTGGAAAAGATTTGGAATTTTTCATCTTGCATTATTTACACTCAATTTTCACACAATCCCATTCAAGCCTACCAACTCTTAGCTAAAAAAAGAAAATTTCCATTTTTTGGTGAATTTTGAAGTCAATTTTCATGGTTTTACATAATATTTTATTGGAAATAATTGGTGATGAATTTTTTTTAATTTGATTGCATAAATATGTAGGAAACATCCATATGCACATCTTTCATATTAAAAAACACCCCATCAAGTAACAAACACCCCATCAAGTAACAAAAATACAAGATCCCAATAAGGGCTCAATTGAGGCGTCATATGACCAAACTTTGTGAAATAGATATATCTATATTTTGAATTAGATCTTGACAAAGTAATTGTACCACCCTACTCAAATGTACCAAATTAGTTACCACATGAGTGGCAAATAGAAAAATCTAATTATAACAAAGAAACATCTATTCTTACAACATTTGGACATTGTCATCCTACCACTTAAAACTCTATAGAAGGAATTGTAAAACTTTTCTGGAGAAACTTGCCTAGGATAAGATGTGTGTGTGGATGCTCCCTACATATATATCCACAATCAAACTTTAAAAATTCACCATGAATTACTTGCAATAAAATATCTTGAAAAAACATGAAAATTAACTTAAAAAATTTACCAAAAATGAAGATTTTGTTATTTGAAATTGAAATTTCATGGGCCCAAGTGCAATTGTGTAAGGATGCAATGATAATTATCTCTTCCAAAATCTATCAATTATACTCTACATTATAAAAGAAAATTTGAAAGGCTCAAATAGGCAGTTTGTAAATGACCTTGACCCAACTGTACAGTACAGTCGACTATGTACATATGTACTGGGTTTTTTTTTCTTCCCTGTGGTAGGAACTATCCGATTCTGTCCAAATCGATACACCTGACAGATCCAACATGAAAACAAGACCCTCATATATACACATAAGTTATTATTACACCCACACCGGCACCTGACAGATCCAACATGAAAACACCACCCTGGCTTCTAAGTTATACCCGCCCCTGACAACACCACTTCACTTCCTGTATCGTTCACAAACAATAATGTCCGTGTAATGTATTATATCAAATCGCCATCAATTCAAAAATCCAAGTCAAGTTTCCTCCAATATTGTCAATTATCCACCGTACAGGGAGTCGGGTACCACATGTCCACACACATGTGGAAATGGGACTGCAATACCCAACTGCAAATCTGCAATATATAAGGTAACTCAGCCTATGACAGACAGGCCAACTTTGGCCAACTTTGGACCAGCCTAATGCAGGTCCAGAATTTTCTTTTCTTGAGATGTAGTACATGTGTCTTGTGAAGTGTACTTCACAAGAACTTAAAGTTAAGTTAGTCGGCTTTGCAACAGTGCTGTGCACTTTTCTTGATGGAGGGAGGGAGAGCATCAAGTTGAGAGCAATAAACTCTTCAATGCTGGCCTCTTTTAAGTTTACAACACTGTTCCAGCTATTTGCAACACTTATTCCACAGGTAAGCACACTATTGAAACACAAATGGTGACATTATCAGCTGGTTCTCAAAGTCATCAATCTAATTTTGGCAACGGATTTCCATTTGCTTCAAAAATGAAATAAAAAGTCACCGCTTGAATATTTGCAATGAGTTTCCATTTGCTTCGAATATGAAATAAAAAGTCACCGCTCTAATATTTGCAATGAGTTTCCATTTGCTTTGAATATGAAATAAAAAGTCATTGCTCAAATATTTGCAATGGATTTGCATTTGCTTCAAATATGAATTAAAAAGTCATTGCTCAAATATTTGCAATGGATTTCCATTTGTTTCAAAAATGAGATAAGAAGTCGTCACTCTCGAATATTTGGAATGGGTTTCCATTTGTTTTGAAAATGAAATAAAAAGTCATTGATGGGATTGTTGTGCTCCCCAAGAAAAGAACTGAACTACTGCAGGAATCATTTGAAATCCTTGAAGCCACTGGACTGGACTGGACTGTACGGTATTGTAGTGGAGTTGTGTCTTACGTCACACTCCCTATCAACCCCAAAGTCCAGCATCATGTGTTGAAAAATAAATAAAAGTGCAGCATCATGCAGGCTAGTAAGGAAGGCAAGGCTGTTACCATACAAACTAGCAATCTGAATATATCGGGGTTGGGGCAAATTCCAGGTGGGGAACATCATTTTCAAAGGTGTGCGCTTGTTTTATGGATCAACCCCCAAGAGGAATTATTGTTTTCTGATTAAAATTGTAATTTTTGTGAATTTTTCAAGTGGGTTATGAAACCATTCGTGGAGTGGAGTCGTGAACATTTTATAAACAACTCATAAACATTTTCAATGGTACTTACGTGTTGACTATTAAAAAATTGAAATGTTATCCGATACAAGGGGCCACACATGGATTTGGGCCCATACAAACTACCCACATAATGACACCCATGTATTAATGCAATGATTTTGGGGATGGAATTGGGGCCAAAGAAGGATGAAGGAGCTAGGCAATGAATGGAAATGGGCTTAGTAATTGAAACCTTCGGTCACTGCTTCAGGTGCTTCCAATCACTATGGATGAGCTTAGTTGGTGTAGATGCCCTAAAATTTATGAATTCCAACAACAATACCAACTTCTTCTTTTTTGCATAATTAGCTCAAGGTGCTAAAGACACTACTAAAATAACAAATAATTCAAATTTATCAATGTGATTTTCACATTATTTTTAGTGGTAAAAGTTTACATATCAAGTTGACGTAAAAAAATGTGGCATAAGTCATCTTATTTTGTACAATAGACATGTAAGATAGGCATGCCCCAAATCATCCCTTTCCCCAATTACATCCCCCTATCTACGCTTGTCTAAGAGTTGTACACTTGTATAAAAAAATTTGGTTGAAATATTATGCAATTGTAGATAAGAAATGTAATTGGAAAAACATGCAATTTTAAGAATATGCTTAATATTGTTTGCTAAAGACCATGTTTCTCCAAAACACTATCACCATAAAGACATAAAAATATAGGAAGATATACATGGAAGAGGGTTGAGTGTATGGGCTTCCATAGTGGACTTTTTTATTTGGAGCTCATGCTCCTGGTGGTAAGAAAATCACCCCCCCTCCCAAATTAAAAAAGTACACACCGGAAATTTAGGTCTGAAATTACGTACCGCACTCCCTGATACGCGGGGATCACCGGTTCCACCCCGTGGTGAAAACGTTCCCCTCGACAACCCCGATTCACACCGCACTCACCCCCACACGTAGATTCAACGGGTATCTGAGCGCAAATCTAGATATTCGGTAGACCCACTCTTGAACCCGGTCTTCTCGCAACGCGTTCTGCTCGTCGTCGTCGCCGTCGCCGTCGTCGTCGTCCTCTTCGTCGGTCACATGCTCGCTTGTTGTCCAGGCAGCCAGCCAGGCCCACCTGGAGAGTGGTGTTCGTCACAGTGGCAGCACAGGCAAACAGCAGGAGTAGACGAACCAGGACCAAGGACAGATGTAGCAGCAGCAGTCTTCAAGCGCGTCCATCCGTAACAACAGGAATAGTATGAAATCACAGTCGCAAGCGCGCGCTCGGTGAAGATAGCGACCCCGCGTTTGAATGTTTCCCGCACATCTTGTTCCTCACAGCACTCAGATTGCTCCACAACATTCTTCCTACGATTTTTTCGAATTTTTTGGGATTCTTTCGATTCTTTGGAGATTTTGGGAGATTGTTTGAAGGTAGATTGAGTGGATCCAGTTGCGTTGCGAGCAGAAGCTTGCGGATTTTTGAGCCTTTCAGGGTTTGGGTTTTGAGGTGTGAGATTACGAGGCCGGGTTGATCGGAGAGGTTTTGGGGAGCTAGGGATCTGGTGACCGTGAGCTAGGGATTGGAGTGGCTATGGTGGACGAGCAGTGGTTAGCGCAGGGATTGCGCCGTTTGTGAGGGGCGACGCGAGGGGGGACCTGTGGCCCACAATGCAGGTCCACGTCTCCCCCAGCATGAGACGGATCACGATCTCCACGGCGCCGGGGTTCCTGGATCCCTTAAAGATGAAAGGCGCGGCGAGGTACTTGAGCTACCGGTGTCTGTTCTGGACGATGTTGCTTCTCGCATTTCTGCTGCCGTTCCTGTTCATCACCTCCGCGCTGGTTACTCTGGAAGGCGTTCACAATTGCACGTCGCTTGGTATGTTCACTTCGAACCCGTGCTTGCTTCTCCTTGGGATTTTAGATCTTGGGACAAATCTGGGACTGGATTGGATTACGTAGTATTTGGAGAGTTTGTGTGTTCATCTCTCTCTGTTTTTGGCCTTTTTGGTTTTTCCTAGGCAATTCGAGATTGCCGTGTCGAACTTTCTGGCAGTTTTACAGTTTAGATCTCTTGCTAGATTTGGTTCAGAGTCGAGATTCCGGAGGTTTTCCGTGGCTTTCTAGAGGGTGGCGACTCAGTGGAATCTCAGGCTTTTAGTATTTTTTCCTTTAGGGTTGAGACTGAAAATGTAACGCATTATCTGGACATCTTGTATTTCCATCTCTCCATGTTTTTTACCTGTTTGATTCGTCCCAGGCAATTCGAGATTGCCCTGTCACCCTTTCTGACCGTTCTATATTTTAGATCTCTAACTAGATTTGGTTCAGAGACGAGATGTCGGAGGTTTTGCGCACTTTCTAATTGATGGCGACTTAGTGGAATATCAGTCTTTTTTTCTTTTTTTCTTAGGGTTGAGACTGTTATGTAACACATTAATCGGGTAGCTTTTGTGCTTTTCTCTCTTTTCTTTTTTTCTTTTTGATTATTACCAGCCTACCAGGCGATTCGAGATTGTCGTGTCACCCTTTCTGACCGTTCTATATTTTAGATCTCTTGCTACATTTGGCTCGGAGGCGAGATTGCGGAGGGTTTTACTTGCTATTTGAAGGCGACTTAGTGGAATCTCTAGCGTTTAGAGAAAAAACTTGGGGCTTCTTCAGAGCCTACTTAATGAGCTAGATTTATGTGCACACATATCTCCTTTTTTACCTTTTTGATTTCTAGACTAGTCAAAATCGTCATGTTGCGATTTCGTTCTATGCCACTGCCGCTTGTCATTTTTGACCATTGAATGATTTAGATTCCTAGCTAGATGTGCTTCAGATACGAGATTGGTGAGTTTTTTGCTTGCTTTCATTTTGAGAGCAATTGAACACAACTTGGTGGAATCTATCCCAGGCATTTGAAAAAAAGTACTTAGGGCTTCTTCCGTGCCTACTTCACGAGCTAGATTTGGATCTTGTGGCCGCTGCTTTCGTCATGTCGTATCTTCTCTCTGTACATTAGATTTGACGAATTGAGTGAGTCATATGGGAACTTTCTTTTCTTTAATATTGACCAATTCTTGACCAATGTACTTTACTGATTTGGCCCTGTCTGAATGATGCTTTTGAGGCAAACGGTTTCAGGGAAACTGTTGGAACGAAGCTCACTAGATATGCAAGGACACTGAAGTGTTGCTTTGGTTGTGTCAGATTGTTTCGGAAGGAAACTGGGACCCAGATTATCATGGAAGAAACCCTTTTCTCCAGTAAGTATTATAAGACTCTTGCATAATGCTCCTCCCATTTCATCCAAGTTTTTGAACTCCAATTATTTTACCCCCTAGTAGCGAAAGTGTCCGCTTCCATAGCTATAAGAGTTAAATGAAATCATCAAGGAAGGTAACAGAGCACACCAATAGAAAGAAGAAACCACACCTTGTATCTGTGAGCGATATAAATCTACGTTTTGAAAGTTTCTATAATCGACTATTAGCTTACAAATTAAGTTTTTATTTTTAGCTGCTGATTAACAGCTTTATATAGCATATTCTCATTTGTATTAATTAGTTGTAGGCAAACCCGTATTGATTGCAGAAGGCACCGGATAAATACTTGTCACTTTTAGAATACAGAAGCGAGAATGACGTTATTGATATTCCTGAATCTATCGACGCATTGCTGGAAGAAGCCCGGAGCAAGCAATACGACATGCCTACTCTCCTGCGACGTATGAAGTCTATGGTGTGTTTCAGGATCTTTCGTCCATTCTACCTTTGGCTTAAATGTGCTTGCATTTTTTTCTTCTTGAAGTTATTGGTAGAAATGTGTCAGTTGTTTGAATGTGAATCCTGAATTTGAAGTCGCACTGTAGGTCGAGGACAACGAGAAAAAGGTGCGTGCTGCCAAGCTCCAGGAGGCTCTTTACAGGCACTATGCAAGCAGTGGAGTTCCGAAGGGACTCCATTGTTTAGCTTTGAAGCTGACTGGGGAGTATTCAAGCAACGCTCGAGCTCGGCTGGATCTCCCCTCCGCTAACCTGGCTACACGGCTCACAGATCCATCACTACATCATCTGGTTCTTGCAACGGATAACGTATTAGCTGCTGCAGTGGTTGTTGCTTCAACAATTCGAAATTCAGCTCAGCCTGAGAAGATAGTGTTTCATGTAATCACCGACAAGAAGACGCATGCGGCAATGCATGCATGGTTTGCACTCAATCCTTTAGGTTCTGCAATTGTGGAGGTCAAAGGGGTCCACCAATTTGAGTGGTTGACAAGGGACAACGTGCCTGTGTTGGACGCTATGGAATCTTCGGAGGACATCAAATACTACTACCATGGGGATCACGCTGCAGGGACCAATATTAGCCAATATTCTCCTACTATTCTTACTGCTTACCTGCAAGCTCGGTCTCCGAAGTACATCTCCATCATGAACCACCTCCGCATCTACCTACCAGATGTGAGTTCTTTACCCTCGTAAACTTGAACAAGTCTTGGCTGAGCTGCCCAGACACATTTTTGCTTGATGCCGTCTCTACAGAGATTTCGACTTTTCGCTTCTGTTTTTATGTGCTTCGTAGCTTGCGTATGTCTTTCACAGTCTTCGCCTGGAGATGTACAGTGGTATGAAATCCACCCTTCAGATGTATTCTAGAAAACCTATCTGCGTTGCAATTGGCAGGGTTTATGTTAGAAACTGCCTGTAGTGGCGTTCCACTGGCACCGTTTGACAAGGCTGGGGTCTAAAATCATGGATTTATTTCAATCAATTAATGCTGAATTGTGTGTGGTTGTGCCAGTTGTTTCCGGATCTGGAGAAGGTGGTGTTTCTTGATGATGATGTAGTAGTGCAAAAAGACCTTGGTCCGTTGTGGGATATAGATCTTCACGGTAAAGTGAACGGTGCTGTGGAGACGTGTCATGGGGGTGACGCCTGGGTTATGTCGAAGACGTTTAAGAACTACTTCAATTTCTCCCACCCTGTCATCTCGTCTACGTTTGATCCGGAGAAGTGCGCGTGGGCTTACGGAATGAACGTGTTTGATTTGCAAGCTTGGAGGAAAGCCGATATTACCCGTGTATACCATTACTGGCAAAAGCAGGTGTGAAGTGCTTCCACTCTTCCTATTTTGTGCATGATCTAAAACTTTGTCATCTGAATCTACAGTTGTTTCATCATGTTCTTTCAAAGTGAAATGAATGAGCTTTCACAACTAAATATCTTTGCAAGTATATCATCAGCGTTTTAGACTGAATGATTTCTACGGAACGAGCAGTTTTTTAGGTCTGATGCAACGCATGATCAATAATTCAATTTTCTGATGTGCAGTATGCATATGTAATTTCTTCGGTACCGCTACTTGTCGATTCTCTACGTCGGAGTAGTGGACCTTATTATTTTTGTGCTTATATGTTTCAGAATCTGCATTTGAACATGACACTATGGAGATTAGGGACATTGCCACCAGCACTGATAGCCTTTGATGGCAATGTTCACCCTATCCCGGAGAAGTGGCACATGTTGGGGCTGGGCTACAATACGAAATCCAACTTGGAAGCTGTGGAAAGGGCAGCTGTGATTCACTACAACGGACAAGCGAAGCCGTGGTTGGATGTCGCGTTTCCGCAGCTGAGACCTTTCTGGTCCAAGTATGTGAATTATTCCAACGAGTTTGTTAGGCAGTGTAACATTCTGGACAGAACGTAACCCTCTCTCATCCTCACTTGCGAATTTATGAACTGCGGCTGCTTCTCCGTCCCTGCTTGGAAAGATTGGCAACCCACGTGTCATGTTCACGACAAACCAATCAGAAGGCTCAGTGGCAATGCATGGGGCCATTCCTCGAGATTCTCAATTGCTGGATGCACAATCAAGCTCAATGTTACGGAGTTGGGGTTGGGACCTTGAAACTGGAGGCAGGGACTGGATATGACGAAGATCATGTGCCCTTGCGAAGTGAAGGGTAGTGTTGAGGCAAGTGCGCACCAACTTGTTTTTCTGTGATGAATATTCTTGTCACATGAATTGCAACAAGAATTCGGGATCCATTTCAGTGTTGCAGTTTACGTGACTTTTTGAAATAAGGTCAGTAAGATCATTCTTGAAAGAGGTGTGGAGCTGAGCAGAGGCTTCCAAATTGGAATTTATGCAACATATCCTTGTTATTTCTTTTTATTTTTGGTGCCAAATGTCACCCTTATAATTTAGTTCAACATTCTTTGCTGTCTCTTGTCGATGATACTAGGGACTCTAGTTTCAAATACTGTCCTTTACAACTGATGTTCAGCAACTAGGTTCACATTCTGCCTTGTGTAGTGATGCATATGGAGTGGAGGACGAATTCCTTCATCAACACGTCGAAAATTATGTTCTGACGAGCCTACTTAACCAATATTTGAGACAGTTTACAATTGTGATAATATGAGACATTGACCAATTACATTCAGCTATGTGTTCAGAGGATTAGACAGAGTTTTGAAAATAATGCAGTTTTAGTGGTTCGAAATGGAGTGACCACATTTGTATCAAAATGAATTTGATTGACGTTTTAGTCACCTCGGTAAATGGAATGCTTTTGTATAGCTCAGTTAGTATGTCTTTGAAATATGTATGTACGTACTGGGAGACTCCCTGTGAAACACGGTTGAGAGTTTTAACTCTCCATATTCTGAAATTGTGGTGACAAAGAATCTGGTGAAAAAAGATGTTTACTAGACTTTGTGATACTTCTCATTTTATCGACTACCCAGAAGAAAAGGACAGGCCTATCATCACGTGAAGAAAATACACATAATTGTGTCCAAATAAGCAATTGAGCATTGTTTGGCCTATTATTAAGTTGTGTAATTATGTGGCAGATCTTGTTTGGACGTAAGAAGAGAATTCTAGATTAAGTCCTCGTGCATTTTTGTACATTGGAAACAATCCTAGGCTCTCATCTTTTAGGCAAGAAGGGTGTTAGGGGTTGGGTTTTGAAAAGTATTAGAATCAAGCGAATTTATGTCATGTAAACTTCAAAGTTATTTTTCTTTGTATGCCTCCATTTTGTGACTAAGTTTCATAGATGATTCATCCAAAAAATAAACATAATTTATCTATACCATAAATGAGGTTGATTTGTTGTTTGTTATGATGAGATTTCTAAAATTGTGTATCTACAGATCCAATAGTGCTAGTATGTGAGCCTAAGAATGCAAGCTTGTGAGCATTGAGCCTATAATATAGGTACCTATAATATAGATACTACACACTATAGAAAGTGTATGTATCATAAACACCTATAATATGGGATTTATAACATATATAATCTATAATCATAGACAGGTTCTATAGTATCTCTTCTATTAAGACAGGATGTTTATTTTGTTTTGTTGTTTGTTTGTCACACTGAGATCTCCCGGACCGTGCGTCCCCTGATCGCGTGCTTGGTACCATCGGAAAGCCCTTGGCAAAGAGGACTACACCGGCTTGGTTTCGTGGTGTTCCAATGTACGGTGTGAAAGTTGTGCATTTTTTAGTTCTTTTTGGTTCTAAAAAATTAGAAAATTTCTATTTCTTATATTTTGGTCACAATCTTGGTACCGTTAGAAAGCCTTCAGCGAGGAGGTGCATTGGCTTGGTTTCATGGCATTCCGACTCACAGTGTGAAAGTTATTGAATTTTGAAGTATTTTTATGAACTAAATAATTAGAAAATTGCTTTTTATTTTGTTTTGACTGTGGCAACAGCATAGGCCACACTAGTCTCTTCTATTGAGACAGGATGTTTGTTTTGTTTGTGTGTCACATTGAAATCTCCCGGACAGTGCGTACCCCGGTTGCGTGCTTGGTACCGTCGGAAAGCTCTCAGCGAAGAGGGGTGCACTGACTTGGTTTCGTGGTGTTTAGATGTACAGTGTGAAAGTTGTGCATTTTTTAGTTATTTGTGTTCTAAAAAAATTAGAAAATTACTTTTTCTTATATTTTGGTCACAGTCTTGGTATTGTTGGAAAGCTCTCAACCAAGAGGGGTATACGAGCTTGGTTTCGTGGCATTCTGACTCACAGTGAGAAAGTTATGCATTTTTGAGTTGTTTTCGGTTCTAAAAAATTAGAAAATTAGTTTTACTTTTGTTTTGATTGTAGCAATGACACAAGGCACACTAGTCTATATATTAAATCAAGCTGTTTGTTTTGTTTTGTTTTGTTTGTTTGTCATGTTGAGATCTTCCGGACCATGTGTCCTCCAGTCGTGTGTTTGGTACCATCGGAAAGCCCTTGACAAGGAAGGGTGCACTGGCTTGGTTTCGTGGCATTTGGAAGTACGATGTGAAAGTTCTGCATTTTTTAGTTATTTTTTGTTCTAAAAAATTAAAAAATTATTTTTTCTTATATTTTGGTCACAATCTTGGTATCGTCAAAAAGCTCTCAACAAGGAGAAGTGCATGAGCTTGGTTTCATGGCATTCCGACTCACGGTGAGAAAGTTATGCATTTTTGAGGGTTTTTTTGGTTTTAAAAAATTAAAAAATTAGATTTACTTTCATTTTGATTGTGGCAATGGCACATGACACTTTTCTTATATTTTGGACACAATCTTGGTACCATCAAAAAGCCCTCAATGAGGAGGGGTGCATTGGCTTGGTTTTGTGGTGTTTGGATGTATGATGTGAAAGTTATGCATTTTTGAGTTATTTTTGGTTCTAAAAAATTGAAAGATTATTTTTATTTTTGTTTTGATTGTGGTAACTACACAAGGCACACTAATATATACGTATAACATATTAACATAGGTATGTAGTATTCTAGGCTCATTGGCTCATACTCCTATTCTCACATAATAACAACCCTCTCTACAAATCTATTCTTAGTATTGTTAAAAATCTCTCTATGAAGAGGGGTGGATAGGCTTTGTTTCAAGGCATTTGGACCTACAACAGAAAAGATATTGAATTTTGAATTTTTTTGCTATGCTATGCATTCACCATTAGAATTTCATTAGAATTTTTATGTATTAGATAGAATGAAGAGAAAGAATTTCAATAAATCTTCAAATAAAAATTACTAAAATCTTTATATATATTTTTTTAATAAATAAGCATATATTGATATAAACAATAGAGATTTAATGAATGATATTCATGCAATGATGAATACGGTAAAAGATATACATACATTAGAATGCATTAGAAATTTGACTCAATTGTTACAAACAATGGCAACCCAAATTGAAGAATTGAAAAAAAACCCTTAAAAATCTCAAAAACTTTGTGAACAATTTAATTGTTGTGGAATCTAGAATCGTTTCAATTGAATAAATTTCTCAAAATCATTTAGTAATAGCAATAGAAAATTGAAATCATGAAAGCTCAAAGCTCACAAAAGCACAAAATCATAGAAGTGCAAAGAAGTATAAAGCCAAGAGAAGCAATGGATTTGCTACCTCTATAATATCATCCTATGGATCCTCTTTAATATCACCTTATTTGCATTCGTCTCATTCAAGGAAGATTGTCTTCATTGATCTTCAAGAAGGAATATCTTCATGTATAAATAAATAATTGCCAAATGGTAATTTTTCAATGATTACAAAAATTGAAATTTTGAGACCAAATCACTTAGAAATGTACATCCAAACTTAGTCCTTCATGCAAATTATATTTTTGGATTCATATAAAAAATGAGCATCCAAAAATATAAATTCCGCATACAAATAAGTCATACTGTAGAAATTTAGTGAAACCTCAAAAGGTAAGAAATATGAGTTTGAAATTCTTTGCATGTGTTCTAAATGAACTTGAGACTAAGATCTTATAGTTACAAATGTCATTGTCTATATTTTTTCATTGAAAAATCTTGATATAAAAGTGACCATTTTCTATATTTTTTAGACTCAAAATGCAAAAGAATTGTAGGGATTAATTAAACATTGCTTTTTATATAGAGATCAATAATACTTGAATGAAAAAATTTCCAACTTTCCAAAATAATATGGACAAAGAAGTGTACTTTTCCATCTTCTTAGGGTTCCCTAAAGTCATCCATTCACATACAAATTGGCTATGATGTTTTAAGATTAAACTCAATATATTTTGGTGTCTTCAAATACAT
The DNA here is from genome assembly GCA_950106755.1 of Climacium dendroides. Classification (NCBI taxonomy): domain Eukaryota; kingdom Viridiplantae; phylum Streptophyta; class Bryopsida; order Hypnales; family Climaciaceae; genus Climacium; species Climacium dendroides. The sequence goes on from OX467092.1 coordinate 3,206,024, forward strand.
TTATAGCTTCATGAATATTTTATTTTATTTCTATTTTATTTCTATTTTAAAAAAAGATGGATTTGAAAGTCTATTTTTGGAATCAAGTTATATTTTGATCATTTTTGGAACAAAGGGATCAATGACCTTCACTCGAGAACTAATTTTGTACATTTGAGTGACATAGGACTTGCTTTAAAGACAACCCACATCTCCATGTCATATTACAATCCCACGTCACAACCTAAAGACCTTTTGTAAAGAAATCTTTTAGGGAGGATTTTTCCTTGTGATTTATGATGGGCAATGCCTTAGGAGGAAGGGATTTTGCAAAAAAAGGTATTGACAAGGAGGGTAGAATCCCCTCCCCTTTGGACATTGCTCTACACTAAACACCTAAATAATTCAATGTTTTTTTCTATTTGTAGAATTGGTTTCTTTTAGTTTCTTCACATGAAGGTTGTACAATAGAGACCTTCTTATACATACTCTCACAACCACAATCTAAAGTACATATACAAATATTTTTTGGTTAAATAACAACATGATTACATACTACTTTAAAAATTGAGTTGAGGGCAAGAAACTAAAGAACATATGCTTAAAAACTCAAAAAGTTGCCCTTGGCCAAAATGTATAAGTATGGATGAATTATACAAAATTTGGATTAAACGTATTTATTCATCTAAAGTGTGTAGATGTATTCCCCTCAAAACTAGTCATCCTAAGATTCTATAATGATTTAACAATTCCATCTATTGCCATATTCCATATTTAAAAGTATTCATTATTTATTGTATGCTTTGACACATACATCTATCAAGTCAAGACCACCACAACTTTTCAATGCAATCAATGACTGGTGAGGAGTTTTTTGAAGCAACCAATGAAGGCTGAGAGATTTTGTTCTCTTCAAGGGCATTCATTCAAGGTGAGTCTAATATTAAGTATAAGCTACCCTACGTTTTCAACTTTGAAAATTTATGAAATATTATTAGAGTGTTGAAAAATGGGTTGCATTTTTCTTTAGCATAAAATAGTGAAATTGGCTTGTCTTAACAATTAGGTTGCCTTTACCAGAGAATTTACCTCATGACCCACTACTTGTCCACGTGGAGGTACATGCAATTCTCTAAACCTAAGCCATGAACCAATGCACCAATCCATGCAACACACATGGTTCCTACATTATTGCATCCTTCTAGAATATTTATATAGTGCAGAATGTCAAGAAATTAGTGAGGAGCAACCTAATTTCACTATTCAGTGTTGGCTAATAATCTTGTAAAAAATTGTAAAAAAAATTGGGTCATTTGAACACGACTGAGCAAGACCTAATCACTCATGTTAGGTCCAGTAATGTAACGGTGTTTCGACTTTCACATTCCCCAGCAAGTTTGCTGGCAACGAAGATGATAATCCTTCACCACTTCAATCATGGACAAGCAACACTAACAATCCTCCCTGGCCTTTGCAAGAGTCCATTAGGAAGTTCTTCATCTGAGGAGAAAAGCTGAAAAGTAGAGAGCACAATGCGCATAGAATCTCGCGTTTCTTGTAGAAAATTATATGCAACAAAGACATACATTACATTACGCACAATGCTTCTCGAATTGGTAGCTCGCATCCAGCAATTTGCGGTTGAGCTCAAAAATCAGCTAGCAATTCCGGTTTCATGGACTCAAGCATCATCCAGTCCATGATCAATGCCTGAGCGATAAGAGCGTTAATAGCAAATCTCAGAAAACTGCCCCCAAAGCATATCATGCACGCAGAAGACAATGGACCTCAAGTGATAAAATTGATGTCGATACTCGTCCACGGAATCAGGATCATCTATACACAGCAACCGCAACTTCGAAGAGCCAGCCACATAACTGCTCAACCCAAATCAGACACTCAATCGTCAACACAACACCAATTCACAACCAACTGGGACTGATGATCTCGCAGCAGCAACACTAGCAAGTGGTTGCAACTAAACTAAACTAAACTACGTGAACCGAACTGAACCCAAAAGCTCTTCACTAGCGAGCCACCATAGGAATGGTCTGCATCATCTGTGCAATGGAGGCGATGTCACTCTGCCATGTTGTCGTTCCAGACGGCGACCACCCTGACGAAGAAGTCCGCTGCAGCCGTGATTTATTACCGGATCGATGGGACGGGCGCTGTAGTACCGGTGCAAATCCGTCCGGTAAGATTTCCCTGATACAGAAAATCATTGGCAGCTGGAGCTCAGTGCTTCTATCCAAGAGATCACCGACGACTCGGTGATGAAAACGCCTCTCTGAATTAAATATAACAATGCTTGATTTAGTGAAATAAAGCAAATAATTTCATACTGATGCTTGAAGCATCTGTTTTGATAGAAATGAAAATGGAAGGTTGTGATGGTATGTGACTTACACGAGAGGGTGACGACTCTTGTGGTGACTGTGGTGTTTATCGCTGGTGACGCTGGTGATTGATGCTGAGTCTTTGTAGTGGTGGGGCTTACCGTGATGCTCTTTGTGTCTGTGACTGCTGCGGTGGCTGTGGTGATCTCTGTGATGGCTGGTTTCGGGTTCATGGTCATGGTGGTGACTTCGGCTGTGATGACTGTTGGAAAGCCCCGAGGTCGTTTCTTTGTGATGACTCTTGTGGTGGCCGTGGGTGTGATTCTCATAATGCCCAAGTGCGGAGTCTCGATGGAGTGGCTTGTGGTGGCGATGGTCGGGGGAGCGCGAGTGGTGTGGCTTGTGGTTGGAGCTCGACTGGTGGTGACGATGGCCAGCGCCCGAGTGGTGGCTATGGTGGCTATGATGCTCTGAAGATGCGTCTTTTTGGTGCCCGTGGTGGTCCTTGTGGTGTCGATGCGGTCGCTCCGGAGAACGCGAATGGTGCTTGTGTCCGGAGCTTTGATCGCTCGGGTGATGGCGGTGGTGGGATCCGTGGTGCTTGTGGCTGCTGCTGTGGTGACGCTCGGGGGACTCCCTGTGGTGCCCGTGGCGACGCTCGGGAGAGCGCGAGTGGCGACGGTGGTGAGCGCTGGAGACGTAATTCGCGCGCTCACGGCTCTTGTGGTGGTGATCCTTCGAGTGAACGCGGTGATCCCTGCTATGACGTCCATGGTAGCCGTGGTGCGCGCGATCAGGGGAGCGTGAGACTCGCCGATGGTAGTGACGAGTGTGTGCAGTGCTGGGCTCACGGCGAAGACGCTGGCTGCTGGCGTTCGATGCATTCTCGTCGAATTCGGGTCTGGAAATCGAAGTGTTGGTGTCCTCGTCCTTAACGCGAGGGCGGTGCACGCTACTCCGGCGATGGCGATGGCTGCTGGCGTTCGACGCATTCTCGTCGAATTCGGGTCTGGAAATCGGCATGGTGTTGTCCTCGTCCTTGACGCGAGGGCGGTGCACACTACTCCGGCGATGGCGATGACTGCTGGCGTTCGACGCATTCTCGTCGACTTCGGCTCTGGAAATCGACGTGTTGTTGTTTTCGTCGTCTTTCACGCGAGGGCGGTGGACGCTACTCCGGCGATGCCTGTGACGCTCAGAATGGCGGTGACGACGATCTCTGTAGTAGGAGTCGTCTCCAACAATGAACTCCCTACCATCCGCATTCCCATCCGACGCCTTCATGACTGCGTCTGCAACGGCGCCCGGCTCTTTCACGCTCAGCTTACTCAGCTGCTCCGCAGCGCATGACGACGACCCCGGAAGAGCAGTCATGGTGAAGTCTCCACCAAGCGTCAAGAGTCGGATTCTAAGCCGTCTGCTTGCTCTGATCACTGGAGCCTCATCGCAATCTGTCGCACGCCCCGGGAAGATGATGGGCCAGGAGAGAGAGAGGACTGGTTTCACTGATGTTGCCCACAGCTGGATTCAGAGAAAGACGAAACCAGAGTCAGGTTGTGAACTTCAACATTGCCGCAAAATTCCCCACTAGTGTCACACCGTGCACAACGTTGGCACAATGGATGGTTGCTAATTGTTGACAAAAGCTTACTTCGAGAGTTGACCTGCCCCTAGCTAGCTACCGGTCAAGGCATTTACACTTGTGAACACAAAATAAGGACGAATTAAAACTTCGCGCAGACGCAAGGCTTCGTTTGCGGACTTCTGCGCGGGTGCAATTGGGAAGGAATCATGGGAACCACTTAGAAAAGGACCCTCTCGATACGATCTGAAGCAGAATTAGGTTCGATTGAGTGACAGTGTGACACAGCACTTGAGGGAGGCAATGATCCGTAACGACGGGTAGATCAACAGTACGAATAGCACGTAACACTCGAGAGGCGCGAACCCCTCATCACTAACAATGCAGGTTCGAGAGACACCCTCCAAATTAAAACATGAACTTTTAGTAAGGTACGAACCTTACGGGCTACGGCGGTTATAACACGGAATCCGGTTCATTAGGGTCCCATCAGATCGAGATACTTCGTCATCTTGGGCACAACCACGATCGATCAAATATTCCGCGTCCTCAAATTGCGTGTTCAGATCTACAGAATGGTCGTATCTCTGTACCTGCGTTACAAAGGGCGCAACTGATAATTCCATCACCCGAAAATCTCTGTCGCAGCATGTGTATAACTAAATAAATCTATACTCCAGCAACAAACCTCACCTGTTCTAAACCCCTCCACAATGAAAGCAGCAATACCTGCTGCGGCATATCGTTGTACAAACGATTCACCATTCAAACCACATTCCAATCAACACTCACAATAAAACTCACAACAAGAGTCACTGCGTAGATGCCACCCCAACTTGAATCAGCCAAGCAAAACGTGACGAAACTTGACCACCCTAAACCAAACCTGGCACCTTCATCGACACCAAACATCGATCCACCATTCCAAACCCCATTCCAATAAAAACTCACACCAATACTCACCGTACAGTAACAAACGTAACGCTCGCCCCCAATCCAACCAAACTCTCTCTTCCACAACTTCTGACAGTAATCGGGCTCCTCGACCACAATGGAACTCTGTAATGCCCCGCGGAGGTTCGCGATTCGCATTGCAGCCACAAACGGTTGTCACTTCTTAAAGTAGACACCGGCTAGCTGGTACCAGACCTAGCGATCGGAACCTTCACGGGACACTACAGTAGTGACACAGAACAAGGTTCCTATTCACTGGAAGACTAAGTTCGTAGCAAACTAGCAACAGAAGTACAGAACAGAACATTGACTTGGGTTGCTTAGAGGAATCCCGAATTATTAAGGTTAGCGCGCTTCTAGCGAGATAGACTTCCAAGTGCGAGCTAGGCATTGATGGCCGTGTGGGAAACCGAGAGAATCAGCACATGGGGTGGGTAGCTAAAACTCGGGTTCCATTAAGTTACTGAGAGGGCTCATATTTCTGATGAATGTGGAGAAGTTTTGCTGTGTAGGTTCGATGTATCATGGATTCATGGGATCGAAACGCGCGGGGACGGGGTGCGTGAGAGTCGGGATGCTGGTGGAGCGGAGTGCCCGGGAAGGGTTGAATGACTTGGCGGCGCCTGCTTCCTGGATACCTGGCGGAGCACTACGGGTACCTCAGTTCATTTATATCAGTAATGTATTGTACGGAGCACTGTTCAGCTAAGCGGGGGGTCTGCTTTACTTTCGGATTCTTGTTTCTTTTTCTTTTTCTCCTTGGGTACGAAAGAAAGAATTCAACTGCAGGGAAAGATGGAAGCGACAGACACACCCTAAAGGGTCCGGAACAAGTGACAGGGATAGTGGTAGTACAGCTGATCTTATGCAAAGTTTGATCGATTCCAAGTGCAGGGAAGTTCGCCTTGAATCGAACTTTGCAAAAAAAATTGATAAAATCATGGAATTCTACATAAAAGTGAGGAATATTTGCAAGAGGAGAATCAGAATGGTTGATGGGTAAAATTTTTAGGGAGAGGCTCATAAAAAGTGGAAGAGGCAACTATCTCATTTCTAGAAAATTATTTTCAACAATGGGCTTAGATTTTGGGGTTGCATAAATTTAGTTTCACAACCAAGCAAAGCCATTCCTTAAATGTGGTTTTTTCCTACTCACATAGAGGTGGAAGTTTAGGGGAACTATACAAAGACAGTTCCAACTCTTAGAAAACTCCAAAATTTATTTCCTATTGTGACAGATCATGGCAACTTGTTCTTAGAACCTATTTTCATTCAGAACGCCTGAAATTGGAAGGTGGCTAGGAAGACGTGGGGTGAAGTAGCTTATTTCCATTGGGCAAGCTCCCATGGAGATTAGCTTTTAGATTCTCTAACACAACTTCAAGATTTTTTAATTTTTAATTTATTTTTTAACCAAGTGTATTCAATGCAAGGGTTTTCTGTCAGGAGGAGAGGCTGATTTTACACAAGGTAATGACCATGATGTTGCCGCCATGCCATTCGGTTTGGGTACGTTACCTCCATCACTCTTAAGTTTAGGGTCATCTTGGACTACATCTTCAAGATTTGATGAACTCAACAGCAAATTTGGTGGAACTACAGTAAGATTTTTGTCTTCTTCTTGAAAGTAAGTCCGTCCAGCCATGCATCCAAGCCCTCCAGCTCTGCACGGGAGGAAAACTCAGACCGAGGAGGCTGCAGGCTTGGCTAGAGCTCCAGCCACAATGTTCGATTGCAGGAGCTCCAGCACGCCGATTGAAACGCAATCTTATTATTACAGTAATCGTTTCCCTCACACACAAAGCTCGAAAACCTGCCCCCATGTTCATCGATTGGAGAAGATAGTGTTCTTTTTGAAGACGAAGTTTTTTCTTTCCGTTTCTTCCGTACTTTTGGGTTTTCCGTTCCGGGTTTCCTGGTTCTGGAGTATGGACTTCAATTTGGTGTCAAGTTGTTCCGCATCGACTTATCCACAAATTAATTGCGTCGATTCTTTGTCACATTGATGATAAATACTCCACATCAAGTTACTTACCACTTGCTGCTTTGCAGCTGGTTCTGATAATTGCTGGAGCCAGCAGGTGCCCCACTAGTGCAGCGCTTCGGTCTGTAGCCCTGTGAGAATACGGTGTAGACTGCCTGCAGACTGTGTCTAGGACCGTAGGACGGAATGATTTTAAAAGTCTTTCAGCACTGTGGACGGAAATCACTGAACGATACCGGTAGACACGGAGTCAATGTTTGTCGAGAGGATCCTAGAAAAGTGACAAAAGGAGAGTCAGAAGAAACAAAATCTGGTGAATGGGAGACTTGGAGTTGAGAGAGAGTGTTGAAATTGCATGCGGTCAAACAAACAATCGGCAGATCAGTCGCCAACTTCATTTACATGGCTACAGGTCTGTTCTCACTTGGTCTTAAAGAGTGTTGTTTGCGGTCTTAGAGCATCCCCACCTGTCTTGCGACTTCTTAAGAGTGACTTGCAAAAGTGCCCCAACTGTCTTGCAAAATGGATGACTTCTTAAGAGGGAGGGTTTGCAAGTTGGTGGTGGCTTACATATTGGGGCCATTTTGCAAGGAGCTTGTAAAACGAGTTTGCAAGCCACCCACCAACTTACAAAACAACAATGGACAAGAAGTGGTCCCCCCTCCAGAAACCTCTCACCCAATCATAAAAACTTTTAATATTATCAAAATTGAAAATGATCACTACAAAAATAATTTAACCTCATTGGTTGACCTAGCAGACTACAACCAATGAGGCTCATTGCTCTTCCAGCCTGCAAAATGGAAGGCCTAGCATCTTGCTAGCCACATTTTTGCAGGACAAGTGGGCATGCTCTTAGGAACAAAGTTAGACCTACTTCTGAACCGGATTCACATTGCAAATATCACCCCTAACACCAAGTGTAAACATACCCTACGTAGTATGCTTTATTAGCGATCATGACATAGAGGTACATTTTGTTTTCTTCAATGTACCAGAAGTGTACATTTCAAACAATGGTTGTTGGTAGTGACCATTGCATTTCAACTTCAAAAATTTGTAACTAATTTCACAAAGGTTCAAAAACTATGAAAATGACATGGGTTAGATGTCAATTCCATTTTTTCTTCAAACAAAAATTTACATAAATTTGTTTGAAGGAGTTTAGCTTCCTTGTAAAGGCAATCAGCTCTTAAATGGTTGCTTTATGAGTAAACTACCTTAGTGCAACATGATAATGCTACTTAGAAGATGTGGGAATCAATTTGAGTGGTAGACAAGCAATAAAAAACAATGTTACAATTGAAAAAATAATTTTTAAACCTCACATGATTTCTTTAAAAAATTTAAAATGGTGTTGAATTGTGTTTCCCATTGACATGTCTATTATCATCACAAAAATAGCTATTGTAGAGCTTTTAGTGAGCCATGTCCAACTTAACGCATATGCAATCAAGTTCATAATGGCTTTAGTATCTATTGCATACTTCTATGGCCAAAAATGAACTGATTTGCATTGATTTGAAGCTAATTTAAAGTAAATTGATGACAATATGTTATTTAGGTATAGATTCTATCCATTTACTATTTATTAATAAATACAAACAACATGGGATGAGTCTTTTCCTAGATGTCTAGGATGGAAGTTTGGACTAGAATGGGATAGTTTACCTCTATCAATTAAATACAAATTGGTCATCTTTGCGGACATGGTTTAATCCTAAAAGGATGAGCCCATGATCACTAATTTCAAGCCTCACTATCCATCACTCTATTTACTACTAGTTAGCAACTAGATATTATTGAATAAACTTATACTTATTTTTAGAGAGGAAATCATATATCTACTACTAGTAATAAAATTTTCAAAATTTTTTGGAAAAATTTGAAATTATTGTAAATATTAATTTTTTAAAGTTCATATCAAATACAAAATACTCTCAAAAAATCTGAAGCTTGATTTGAAATTTTCACTATAAATTTATATTATAGTGTATAACATTTTAGTATACACCAAAGTTATTGTGTCATTCTAAAATTAAAAAATCAACAAACCATGGTTATAGGCCCAAAGTTCATATTGTTATAAAATATTGAAATTTATAAATTTTTCAAATTTTCAAATTGGAATAGAAATTGCACTTGATGAGCTTCATTTTATTAGCTAACTGGAATTCAAAAATTTCATTTTTATGGCTAAAATTCACATTAAGACTAAATAGCAAAGAAATAGACACAGTGTACTAAACATCTTTTTTCTTTAAAAAAGTTAAAATATCACAATGAAGGAATTTACAATACTATTCACTGAAAATATATTCAACTATTCAAGTAACTTCCAAAAAAATTGGATGAAAAAATGATTTTTCCATCCTACAATCTCATATAAAATCATTCATCAAGCACTTAGTATCCGCGGCATCATTTTAGGATTAATCCTTTAAGAAAAAAATCCATTGTCAACTAAATAAACATGTTTGAGCTTAATGCAACCTATTAGATTGTGTTGAAATATAAATCCTAAATTTTTATTACTTGAACTATGAATTTTATGTCACTGTGAGAAAATAAGAAAAAAAATATATAAATTACTTAAAATTTCTTGAATAGGTACAAGTAGCAATGGAAATTATAGTAAAAAAATTTCAATGAATTATTTCATTTTTTATATCCAAAATAGACACAACAAAGACCTTGAAGTCAAACATTAGATGATTTTGGGGGGTCCGGGAGGGCCGTTTCAGGCCCATTCCCAACACTAGTTCCCTTGCAGATTCTAGGGAATGGTTGTTCCCAATTAAATTTTTCTTTTTAAATACAGTCTTGAAACAAAGAAAAAAGTTGAAAAAAAATTCTTTTTTTCAGACATGGCAGTCTCTCGACCATGTCAGCAAGCTCTTGCGGTCCTCTGCAGGGCAGTTTTCTAAAAGGTTGAAAATGCATGTAATGTTTGGCTATTAAAATAAATTTAATCTTTTATTTAATTGATGTATAAAATTTTGATATTTTTGCTAATGAAAATTTTAATTTTTTAAATTGAAATTGAAAATTGAATTTTAATTGAAAAACATGAATGAAAAACACATCATATTGAGTTAAAGAGGTCTTTTCAAGCCTTATTTTCTTAGTTTAAGTAAAATACCAAAAATGATTATAAGGTACATGTACCCATATCCAATTATTTAAAAGATTTTGCATATCAGCATTAGTTTAAGGCACAACAAATTTTTTCCATGGAGAAAGATAGGAAATATGGGGATTACAAATTTTTAATAATTTTATTGCCAAAATTGAAATTAATATGAATTTTGGGAGCCAAAAAGTGCTTAGAGCCCACAACCAATGTTTAGAGTCTTTTTAATTCTGACCATTCAAGTACTTTCCGCTCACTATGTTGAACTTTGTTGCTCACTACTTTGAGACATGTGTCATGATTTCATTAGCCCTAACCTTGAAAAAAAGATAAAAATACATTCCAAACTTTAGTTGGAAATTTGATCCAACTTTGGTTGGAAACAATGCCCCCTACATATTGGGTATGGATTGTGACTGACAATGGGTACATTTATCTTATCGAGAGTTACAATCAAGATTGACCAACACGCATCCAAAGGTGGATGCATGAACCTTTAGGATTAAAGAAGAAATTTATGTTTGAAAGAGTTGTAGTTGATTGAGATTTTAGATGTATTCAATAATCAAATTTGACAAGCTATAGGAAGGCATCACTATTAGGCTACCTATTGTGTGATTGTGTCTATTAGTGAGTATCATAAATGAATTCCAAATTGGATTCATAATACATCATTGCAAGAGTATGTACTTTCAAGAGCTTTCCAAATGGATACCACCTATGTATATTAAATTTCATTTGAAGGGTTTTATTTAAAAATTGATAGGATCACATTGTGAATAAGAAACACTTAATCTCCAAAGGACATTTCAAATCCCATGGGCATTTTGCAAGTCAAAAATGAATTTTCACATTGTTTTGATTTTAAATGTTTTTAAACTCAATTGAAAAAAAATGTAGCTTGAATAATCTATTTTTAAAATTTCATTTGAGTTTTTTTTAATTATCAATCTTTTAATTTTTGTGACATTTTGAAGATAGCATCTTGAAAGTTGAAAATACACTACTTTTGAACTTTTTCTATAGAATTTCTCTAGGTGTGATCTCAAAGAATACATCAATTACAATATGATTTTTGGCAATATTATTTTTATTTTTTTAACTATACTATTTTGAACAGTATTGAAATTATTATGATTTTTATTTTAAAATTCTTTAAAATTTCATATAAAATTCAATTTGATATTTTTAATTATGAAAAAATGAGGTTAAATTTAAGACATATATTAATATATATGGAAAATATCAAATTTTGAAATGTGTGTTTTAATGTAGAAATGTAATGAAGTTTGACCAATCCCAAACATGAAATGTTATTTAAGGGTTAAGATTTTATTGCCAACAAGGCAATTCTTCTTCTATACTTGTTTCCTTCTTACTCACATGGAAATGAACAACAATATTTTTTATTGCAAATCTTCACAAAGGCATGGTTGATTCCAATGTCCGACTTCAACCTTCAATCCTATAAGTAGATAGAGAAATATATATTTTTTTGAATGAGGGGACAAGAAATTGTGCTCAAGGCTATAATATGGTGTTCAACAAAAACTGAGCCCTCCACCATCTAAAAAATGTAGTTTGAAGACAATATTGTGTAGAGGCTAAACATAGGCTTAACAACCCTAAACAATATGCCAAACTATCCAAATTCTAAAATTAAATTATTTTAGCACCAAGGTACTGAATCTAATCTGAACTTTTGGTACCCAATTTTCTTTTTTGGCTTCGGGGTGCTAGATTGCACTAGAAAAAATTAATTTGGCTAAAAAATGGCAAAAAACTTCAAACTAAAAAAACACCTTGGATGAAATTGCAAGATTGTGGATGGAAACAAAATTATAGACATGTGATATGTACTAATGTGATATTTTGTATGTATGCTAAAATTTAGAGCACCATTATAACATTTTATATCACCACTTTGGCACTTCATAATTTTTTTTTTTTAAAAAGGCCCTATACGATACTAAATTTTGTATCGTAAAGGGATGATATCACCCTTCTTTGGATGAACATACATACAACAAAATGAAGAATTGATTTTCATCTATTGATTTTTCATGTTTCATCCATGGACAAGGACGTAATTGGCTTCATTAATCTAATCTAATGAAGATTACTTTCACTACACTAAAATTGGTAAACAATGTTGGGTGATAATTAGTATTGTAGTGAACTGGATCACAGCCTTAACTTATTAGATTACCATTCCAACTTCTATATTTTGTTCCATCTAACATTAAATGCACTCTTGTAGAAATGTTGAAATGATCAAATTTTACTATAAAGCTAAAATAGTGTTAGAATGAGTAAATAATGTTCTAACACTAACCTTGTAAATCACAATTAGTGTTATTATTGACAATTAGTGTACCCAACACTATTTACCAATTTTAATGTAGTGCCCCCCAAATAAATAAATAAATATATGAGGTAGCTAGAAAACCCTGATTTAATTTAATGTACCTGTCCCGTACATGCTATTGTATCTTCTTCCTGCAAAGGGTCAACACATTCAAGTCTTTGAGAATAATCACACCTAAACTTATTATTTGAATGCATGTTTCGCTGAATCCTGAATAATGGAGGAAGCTATGGTAAATTGGTTATGTACCCTATTACCGTACCAGTTATTGTCCCTACCAAAAATAAACTTAAACCAATTTAAACTTATTTTTGGTAGGGACCAGGGATGGCTAATTACAGGACTGCCTCAGTCCGAGCTTGATCATTTGCTTGGCACTGGTCATTTGAGGGGTTGGGACAAATTCTAGGTGGGTTTAACCCCTAACCGTAAAAACTATGTTTTCCTTTGGCAACATAGTGATTTCGGGCAGCTCATTACGAACGGAATTTTTAATTCTTTTTTGCTAAAAATTTCCACATAACGTATACCCAAGGAGTAGCTTCAAGGCCCAACAATTTTCATAACTTTTGATTACATGGTTAATAAGTTATTGCATGATATGTCCTTTTCATTACTTGGTGGGCAGCGTGGGCAGTTCAAAAAAATTCTTTTCAAAATCCCTTTTCAAAAAAATAAAAAATTGAAATTGATTCTTTAAATTTATATATAAGTGAGAAGATTTGAATCATTTCATTTTGATTAATGAGATGAAAGTTATGAGGAGTTTTAGTTTGCAAGTAGTTATGGTTTTTAAAGACTCTATAATTTAATTAAAGTGTGAAAAATAGTTAGGCAATTCCAAAATAATATATTAAAATTGTGTTATTTGAAAATATAATTCAATCAAGTTAGGTATTCATCCAAGTTGTTTTTACAATTTTTGGATGGTTGCTACTACTTTCAACTAAAACAATTAAATTCACTTAAACCTTTGTTTTGAATTATCTATCTTATGTGTCAAGGTTTTGTTAAGTGTTAGGGTTTATAGGGTGCAAAAGATATATTTTGTTTGTGAGAGATTGTACTTTACATTGGTCAAAATGACAAGGCAAAAAACTTTGCTTTATATTTTTTACAATTATTGACAAAGAAGAGATGCAAGATTGTGTGGAGTGAATTGAATTTCTATAAATTAGTGTATATATTAGTATCTTGTTTGTGTATGGAATAGTCACAATTCTCTTATTTTTTTTACATGTTACATTGGACGTAATTTTTGACATAAAAACATGAAATTGTAACATGATGTGCAAAAAAATCCGTCAAGTTAAATGCGGGTTTCTTCTAGTGTTATGAGCATTTTCTATGTCAACAACTCTAGCATGTGAGCCTTGAACCTAGGTGTAACTAGGTACTCTACAACTATTAAAAGTGTCTATAAAATAAGTATCTTATAACCATAGAAGGTGTTTATTATATAGGTGTCAATAGTATAATATAAATATCCTATAACCATAGAAGGTGTTTATAACATAAATACTTATAATATAGGAGCCTAGGCTTTAGGGCTTCTAGGCTCAAGATCCTAAGCCCACATGCTAACAATCATGTTTTCCATGTATTGTCCATATTAGAATTTAAGAAGATGTATAATTTGTTTATCTTTTATTTGTGAATTTTTCCAAAATTTATTGGAGCATATATTATGGATTCCTATCCATTTGTTTATGCTTGAAAATTTATATGTTGTATTTGTATTTTCATCATTTCCTTGTTTTTTTAAATAAAATTGTAGGAATCTAATTGGTCTTTAATAAAGTGTGTGTTATGGCAAAAATCAATTGTCTCCTTGAAGATAAAAGTCTTGAGTATACATATTAATAAACTTCAAAGGATAATTGATGTTCTATAATATTTCCTTGTATTGCTAATACATCTGCTATTTCATTGCTTTATATGTTAATTTAAATGGGCTTTGGTTTTTTGGAATGTTAGTTTGGGAGTACAATTTTTGAATATGTTTATTATTGGTGTGAATATAGTTTTATCTAGGTAATTATTCTAATAGGTTGGGTTTTATATGTGATTAAAGATAAGGTATATTGAGTTGAGGTTGTTTGTGAATATATTTGTTGTTTCGTTGGAGTAGTTTTGTGATAGTATTTGGAGTAATATGTGGATGGTTGTAAGTTCTACTTTGAGTATATTTTGGATTCCTAGTAGTCGAGCAAATAGTTCAATATTTCTATCTATTGTAGATACCATTTGCAACAATTTTTACAATCTAAGTTCCAAATTAAGCCAAGTAGATTTTTGTGGTGGGATGAACAAGTCATTTGTATATTAGATAAGTTGTTCTTGGAATTTGGATTCTAGTTGTATATCAAAGAGGGCCATATTTGATATTTTGTATTTATAAGGATGTTAGTTGAAGTAGGTAGTATTGAGTTCTATTTTTTTATTACCTTTCAAGTTTTGAGGATTTGTGGGGAAGATAGATAGGAATGGTTTAGGTATTTGTAATTCTATCAACAATATGTGGAGGTTTGCCAATAAGGTTCTATTTTAGAGGATGTATAGTTTTTGATGTGTACAAAGGATGTGGAGTACAAGTGATTCTTTTTGTTTTTTCTTAATGTGGTTTAGTTTCATTGGTTTGTGATATATCTGTTTGGAAGTATGCTAGTACATATGTATCTAGGTTTGTAAGTGAATCAAGTGGTGGTTTATTATACCAAGTTTGTCTAGAATTATTGGTATAGTAATGTTACTTGGATTATTCTAGGTTGCAAGTCTAGCCCAATGTATAGTTTGGTCTTGTATTTCCAAAAGGTTTGAGTGGAGACTTTGTTTTTTGACCATTGTTTAGAAAATGTTGATCCTTATGAAATGCATATTTTGTCTTTAGTATGTAGGGAGTAGAATTTTTGGAATTGAATAAGGCATGTAACTAGTGATGAGAAATAAGAGTGTGTAAGTTGGAAAGAACTTATTAATCAATTGAGAACGGGTTCTTCTAATGTGAATTGTATATTTTATATATTGTCATGTTTTTTTCTTCTTATAATTATATCTTGGTAGAGTCAGATTTGAATTTCAAATTATTGGATTGGCAATTCTATCAAGATGTATTGTTAAATCTAACATGTTAAAGAACACAATTGTAAAAGCATGTACAATGCAAAATCTCATAGGAGTTAGAGTTTATCATTGTATAATATTGTTTCCATAACTGTTGAAGTTTGTCTTTCGTAATAGTTGTAAGAAACTGTCATGTTTCATTGTATATATGTACTTTGTGTAGTTCAATGTGAATATGGGGTTGTTTATGTGGAGTTAATGCCTTTGTTCAAATGATATTTGTTGGAAGATGTATGTAATTATATATGTATTAGCTAGATCCATGTTGGTGCTTGAATGAATCTAGTGTCTTTGAATTTTTTTTTGGTGGAGGTGTATGTCAATGATGGTAGTGTAATGTTCATGTTGCTTTGATTTGAGGTGTCAATATAGTAGAAGTTATGATTAGAGACATTGGAGTTGTGTGTTGAAATTTAATGTAGGAAAATCCACTTGGTATATATTTTGGGGCTTTTAAAAACCCATTGGCACAAAAAAATTATGTATATTTTTTTATGTGGTAATTATTAAATTTTGAGGTATTTATTTGTGTTCAAATTTTTTTGAATAGGATAGGTGTTTTGATTTATTTATATTTCTTTTTATGAAGATTCATGATTTAGAACTTCTTATATGTGTGGTTGTTATTTTGTATTGTAAAAAATATCTTGGAGTCTAGTATCTTTCATGGATATTATAGGGGTGAAAGCACCTATCATTGCATTGTATGTTGTGGAATAACTAATTTGCAATGTATAGGGCTTTTGTAATAAAATTTATTAATGTTTGTTCCCTTGGTTGAATTCTTGAACTCTATACCAATGTTTTTGGTTAGTTTGTTGACATTGTGATGTAAAAGTATGTGTAGAAATTTATTGAGAAGTTTGTTGGATGTTTGGTTGGTGAATCTTTGTGCTTTTGGGTCATTTTTGATTGTTAGTGGAATATTGTGTAGTGAAAAAAGTAGGCCTATGCCAAGAAAATGTATTTTGGCTTTTTTCTTTAGTAAAAAGAGTATTCAAAAGATAGATGAATGTAAACATTTGGATTCTTTTAGTAAAGGTAGATTGTTGGCTCTTCCATTTTTTGCAAGTATGTACAATATAGTGTGTGAGTCCTTTAGTTGGTAAATTAGTTTCCCACTCTATTAGGTTCATTTAATGCATTTAGGAGTTGATTGCCTATACAAGTGAAATATGCAATTTGGAATGAGAAAGCATCTTAGGTCAAATTGGAGTCTCTTGATAATTAGATTTTATTCTAGGTCAGTCAAATTTGACAACATTTAAATTGGCATTTTAATAATGAATATAGGTATTCTATTTTAATGGAATTGGGTCTTTATGAGTTCTCAACTTTTTTAAAGTTTTTGAATTTTCGATTTACATGTTTATAGGTTTTAAGATTTTGAATATTTGACATTTTGAAGTTCTAAAAATTTAAATTGGACATTAGTAGAGGAAAAAAAGACATAATTCACTTATTAAATTTAATCAATAAGATTTTTTTTACAAAAAATAAGTAAAACATTGAGCAATAACTTGTTTTATGTTTAAAAAATTCTTACTAATTTAGTATTCTATAAATTCATGGAATTTTTTATTTTATGTATTTATTTTAGTAAAAAAGTGAATCCATGAAAATATTAGATAAATGCAATACATAAAATTTCATCAAAAACTACTTTTTTAGATGAAAAGCTTCATGCATTACAATTTTTATTTACTGATATGTGTAGTATGTAACAATTTATTGACGTGCAAGTGTCACATTTCAAGAGCATTTATAAAATATTCAAAAAATCAATAAAATTATACTAATATTTTTCTTAAAATTTACATTAAACCATAATTTCCTCAAATTTGAGAAATTGTATTACAAATGTATTTTATTAATTTCCAAATTATGAAAGAATTTTTTTTTTAACAATTTCAAAACATTGTTTTTGAACGTAAATAATATTTTTCAAGAATAATAAACAATCATCTAGTTATTTAATCCTTGAATTTTTGGGCAACTCAAAATCAATCGATTCATTTTTAGAACATTCATTTTTGGATCTTAAAATGTGAAGAGTCACTTGAAGGTGGACCCATCTTCAAGAGAATCAAGTGGTATATTCAAATTTAGAAGAAGATTAGTATTGAATTTACAAAAATTTCCCAAACTTGTGTGGTTTGGCGGTTGTAGCAAAGAATCATTACATAGAGGACCTTTGCCCAAGGGGAGATGGGGTTCTTAGCCTAAAACATTCATGGACCTTTTTTAATGAGGTGTGCAATAGTAGGTTAGGACTCAAGTGGCACTGCCTTTGTCCTTTGTTTCCTTTGTTTAGCCTATGGATAGAGATAACTACTAGAATATATATATATATATATATATATATATATATATATATATATATTGCACTCAAACATTTTCCAATTATACTTTTCTTATTGTACATCTTTTCTTGTATTCTTTCATTCTACTATGTTTGATCTTGAATTGTAGCTTTAGATTTGTGACAAATCTTCCATTTATTTTTTACTTTTTGAAATTTAATAGTAAAATGGTTTTTACTACAAGAGTACAAGACCATTTTTCACTCATTTTTAATCTCAAAAATACAAGACTTGTTTCCATGCATAAAAAACTTGGTTACCTTGAGAATGAGAATACAATGCCACCTTTTTAAAATGTTATGTGACCAAAAAAACTAATCAAATTAAAATTTTAGTTATGCCAAAACATTGATTTCAATGAAGTACACTTCACTCTTATGTAATATATTGCAAAAGTTCCTCCATGCCAAAGTATGAGCTATTGATTTAAGTAATTCCAATAGAGCACACATTGAATTTTTTTTAAAATATGCAAAAATCAATCTAGTTGATCATTAGTTTGAAAATTTCAAAATCTGAATTTATTGTAATTTAAAATATTGAATAAATCTTTAAATTTTGAATAAATTATATACATCTATTTATATATATTTAAAAATCTTATATTAATTATACTCATTATATTTCAAATTTTCAATATAGATGGAACTCCATCCATTTGGGAGACAAGATGAATTTTTAAAATTTTGCCAATCTAGTGGCATTCATGTCTATGCACATACTTCATTAAGAGTCCTTGAAAAAATTATTGAAGACAAAGATGTGTCAATTTTACAACCATCAACATCAATATATCCTAAAGTCATCAACAACTTTTGAAATAGCTAAAGCACTAAATGGAATGCTTAGACAAGTATTTGTCAATATCTACTTTATAATATCTTTAATAATATATGATAAAAAAATATCATAAAAAAATCAAAGATATGATATGTATTTAGAAACATGGTTCTACTTTTTTATTTTGAATTTTTTTGAATTTAAATGCTATTTTAAATATGTTAATGAAACAATGACATTATATACAACAATTAGAGCAATAGAATATATGTATAAATTATATGATTTATTGTATAAAGAAGTGAGGTTTTATTAATAGCTATGGTGTTAAATGCATCACATAAAGTGTATGACAAGGTTTTGTCTTCCCCTTGCCAGGAATAAATGCAATGTAAATGTTCTTTGGTTGGTTAGTGTTTTACCTTCTTCACCTCTATGAACTATGGTTGGTTAGTAGTTGATTTGGGGCCTTTGATTCCAAATTTGAATTTGAAATTTCCTACAAAATTTTTACATTATATCATGAGTGGCAAATAAAAAATTCCAATGTTTTAACTAGGAGTAAAACCACAAACTTCATATGATAAGTTTAATGTTTTGCTAAGTGTATTGCTAGGGAGTATACTTTCTAATAGAATGCATAATGACTAATTATGATATTCTCAATTGGTTGTTGTCAGAAGATGATTGGACAAAAATAAATGATTTAGAGTCACAATTTATGCAATTAACCCCTAAACGTCTAGAGAATAGTATTTTGGAATTTATATACTAATAAAAGTTGTAGATTTTGAGTTTTAAATCCCATCCGTACCATGAGATTCATCAATGCCATCACCAATATTTTTTTAATAAATTTTGAAAGAGAAATTTCATAATTCCTTCTAACTTTAATTATAAGAAAATATTATCATTTCTTAAGTAAAATTTGTTGGAATGCATTTGAAATGAGATCCTCTTGACATAGTGATTTTTTTGAAATTTTTTTGTTCTTAAAATCTATGTCCTTATTTTTGCAATTTCAGTTTTGAACTAGATTCAATGCAATTTTGGCTTGGTCAACCACTTGACATTCTTCTACATTTGTAATTTAGAAAAATATATATACTCTAATAACACTAAATCCAACCATTAAATAGGATAGGAACTTGATAAAGTGTCTCTACAAATTAGGATGACTTTTATCTAAATGGAATGAGAAAGAACCAAGAGTTTCAATGTATTCATCGTCCAAAAAATGAATGTTGGAGTACTTAGGGATTAATTGATGGTACTCATGATGAAGTTGAAAATTCAATTCATGAATCAGGTGCTGAAAGAATAAATGATGAATTGTCAAACCTTGTAACAAATTTAACCCTTAAACAACATATTGGTAACTGTAGAAATCATCCATTTTGATATTGTGAGAATCATTGTTCTAAAAAATCCAAAAGCACTCATTAGAAGTGAAACTAATGTAGAAGATCTCTCCTTTTCATACAAAATTCCAAAAAAAAATAGTTGCACTTCTATCCTACACTAAAAGATTCTTTGTCATCCATTGGACACCAAACGTCTGCCTTGACATTTAAGGGTTAAAAACAAATGAAGAACTATCAAACCTAGTTGCAAATTGAAAAAAAATGATGAATCATCCTACCATGTTCAATAGTAAGTTTTAATGAATCTTGCATTGAACACAAATCTATTGGAAATATGGTAGAACCACCTATAGTCAACCACTTAAATGATTCCGCACATGTTTTAGAGTAGCAAAAGGCAATGTAAATTTTTTGCTTGATAGAAAGATAGAAATGATAGGCATTGCTAATTTTTTGTGATTTTTTTTCTTGAATTCACATTGCTATGAGTTTTGGAAGCCAAAAGTTGGCCTCAACTCATATAATAAACTTGTCAATTGCCATATAGGACAAAATTCAAATCCTTCTCCATATAAATATAGAAACTTGCATGTATTGAAATTTGGCTTGATTATTAAATGTCATGTTCAGATTCACCATTGAAAAACATAATGCAAAAAAAATTCTTCATACAAATTTTATTGCAATTTAAAGGCAATGCACTTGAAATCTAGTTAAAAATTCCTTGCACCCCTTCACTACATAGTGTGTGGTCATTGGGCAGTGATACAAAACTTTATTTCCATCACAATTGAATTAGTAGGTGAATTGTGTGGTTACTCTACAGTAATTGACAATGTTTGTTTTTGGTTTTTGGATGTGTGCAATAAATGGCCGGTTTACTCTACCTAATATATAGACTCCTCCAATTTTGATCATTCCAAAATTACTTTCCCGTTCACTACTTCCTACTTTTTTGCTCACTATTTTGGAATATGTGTCATGACTTTATTAGTCCCAACCTTGAAAAGGAGAAAAAATCACATTCTAAGCTTTGGTTGGAAATTTGTTCTAGCCTTGGTTGAAAATAGGTGCACCCTATAGGTTGAATTTGGATTTGTGGTTGGAAATGGATGGTTCTACCATACATGAAAATATTACATTAGAGAGGTTATTGCTTCAGAGAAGGGTTGTGGCATTAATGACACTTGAAGATTTTTGGAAGTCCTGTTTACTAGAGCAACATCTAAATTTCAAATTCAATGAAAGTTGCTTTAAGAAAATTATTTTATACATCTTCAATACATCCAAGCCAGGACCAAACATCATCTTCTTGAGGAAGGGAAACTTAAGGTAGCTGACCTCTTTTTGATTAGCCACCCATTTTTGCAAGTTAGGTTGCTATGTTTTTTATTAGTTGTGGTTTAGGTGGGAGCTCAATGCATGCTAATAGTTCACAACAAGAGTAGTACAGATGTCCAAGAAGTGTACATTAAAAACATACAATGATCACAAGATATACATTAAAAGCCACAATTATCGCTTACATTGAAGCATTTTCAATTTAGTAATCAACCTATGGTGACCTATATATAATAGAATAGGTTGAATGGACTCTTCACAAAAAAAATTCATGATAATTTTGTTTTTGAAGAAAAAAATATAAAAAAAGATGAAATCTTTCTAAAATCTATTTCTCTAAATGAGGAGATTTCCCCCCCCCCCTCACCATACCCATATTACAAATATGCTAAATTCCTTAAGTGATTAGAAAGGGGTTAGCTACCTTTTATGAAGTCATGTGCTAACAAAATATATCAATTTTTAACCCCTAAATGCCCGAGGCACCAAATTTTGGTGTTGACAATACTTTGAAGTTAAATAAAACCTAATTAGTTTGCTATTTTTAGTAGTTTATATTTTTGACAAATTCTTTTTAAAGTCTTGTTTTAGCATCAAAAATCTGATTTTGAAAATGAATGATTATGAATTTTCTATTCAAGATTTTGTACAAGGGTGTCCATTGCAATCTTGACTTTCTATAATGTTGAGGGCTCTCGGAAATGAGCCTCAAATACACGAGATCTTGGAGAAAAAATCACATTAGAAATTCATTTAAAAAAATTGTAGAATAAATTTCGAGAAGCCATAAATTGATTGGGGTTATGCATGTTAAGACCTTCAACCTCATTTTTTTTTGTGACCAATTTTTTAAAAATGTGATCAATTCATAAGTGATAATGTTAGATTTTCATTCCTATGTGATCTCTAACATGTCTAGTTTGAATTTGTATGGTTAGAATTAAAAAAAATTGATACAACTTATCAAAATGTTGTCTTTTTGTTTGATTTACAGCAAATTTGGAGGATCTCAAAACAGGCATTGCGCATTTAGGGGTTAATTGAACTCGATGTGCATGCATACCGCCTTCAGGAATCTTTTTCAGGGGTGGTTTTGGGCTTGTATCTTTCTACAAATATCTTACTTATCTCCATTTCATCAAACTGATCACAAAAAGGAATGTTGTCTTCAAAGGAATTGTTATTTGGGATGAATATGAAGTTATTTAGGAAGCAACATAACTGCTTGTTTCCACTCCTGAGACAAAATTATGCCGTTCCTCACGACTTTGGTGTAAGTTAGTTTTTGTGGAGGACTTCAGTTGCACTGACCCTAACAACATCAATTGCAGACCCAACTTCTTCCTGCAATTGTCGTTTGTTACCACTCGTATATAAATCTCGAAGTATCTAAGTCTCTGTGAGACAAAATTAATTGTGCTTCCTCAAATACCTTCGGAGCTCGGTTCACGAAAGCAGCAGCTGCTTCGACGGCTACTATTCGAAACAAAGTTAACCACCTCAACGGCTCAATCCCCTCTTTCCTTGGAACTCTAAGAGAACTGGAACGTCTGAATTTGCGAAACAACACAGAGAAGCTCCATCCCACGTACCTTTGCTTGGAAACGGTTCCTCCCTAAACAGTCACTCTTTTGGGGTGGGGTGGGGTGGGGTGGGGTGGGGTGGGTGGGTGTACAATGAACTCCATGCCGGTACCATACTCTCAGGAACTTGTCATTCAAAAACGCTCGTCGGATCCATGCCCCAAGCCTTTGGAAATTTGGATGGGTGCGAAGTGCTCGCCAATTACCCAACACCAAGCACCGACTCGTTTACTTTGTACTGTACTAGAGATTGAATTTGATAATAAGAGGTGATGATGTGCATTCTGAGACAAGTAGGCAACCACCTACTGTACTGTACAGTACATGGATATGAGTTCCATTACAATGCGGTCGGGGGGAAGATTCCTGAAGGGATTGTAAACCTGGTTGGTTTGAAGTACCTGGATTAATTTACCATCAGGAAGGTTGGAAGGAAACATTTGGAGAGCAGAGGAGAAATTGAAGGCGTTGGAATCTTTCGACTTGTCGCATATTAGTGAGTGAGGGTGGATCCATTTGCCATCTTCAGTGAGCACATTCAAAGTCTCCCTCAACAATCTCAGCCTTGCTATTCCCAGTTCAACACTTTTTCGAGCTCCTCTTACTTGCAAGGAAACCTGGAGAATTCAGTTGTGGAATACAAATGCAAAGTGCTATTGATGAAGTGACTGATGAAGTGGACACTGGTAGTAAACTTGGTGTTTGGAATTATATATCAATAATTGGTTAAACCCTCCTACAAATTTGAAACATGATGAAATATTCACTTCAAAGTAGAATACTCATCCAAGGAAGTAACAGTTACAACATTATTCATCCATCACCTCGCAGTGAGTTCATCATCCCTGAGTAATATGGTTACGAAAACATTATATCCATCAATAAGCTACTCACAAATATTTACATCTACGAGGACATTGGAATTGCACTTGGTATAGTTCGGAAAAGACATTTGAGGGTAACAGATTATAGCCTACAGTGCCAGTTGATATCTAATGAGTGACACATCAACAAAAATCGAGAGCCCAAGTGGATGCGAACCATATAGTGGCCTTTGTGGAAGAGATGAACGCGTTGCACATGTGGTGAATTCATTGTCTGGAAGGGTCACGTGATAAAACATCCACGACCTAATTGCGACCTGTTTCTATAACCAACCCCTACAGATTCTTGCCTAAAATGGGAGCCCGGGATCAATATTGGGTACACCTATTTTCGGCACCTTGAAAATTCATAGTTTACTGATATGGTGTCCAGAATATGCATGTTAAGGAAATCTGGAATCCCGTTTTGACCCCAACAAGACCAAACAAAAACTTAGACAGTTCAATAATAGGAACCATGATCAAAATGCTAATTTGGAGTTTTGGACTTGTTTAGGACAATTTCAGGAGTAGTTACCTTGGCGCTTTATGTTCATGGATGGCCAAGTGGCTATGGGTGAGAAGAAAGCGGTCTCCGCGTATGAATCCACCACAAAAGGTTTGTATATGAGTTGCCATCGTCATGCTCATTGAGGCTCATGGCGTCCTCCAATGCAGCCTTGGGCCTGTAAATGGCTTTCAAGGCGTATACGAAGCCTCTCCATGCATCCGTGACGCCTTCGTTGTTGATCGACTCCGTGACCCAGTCCACTAGCTCCTTCACGTAATGTTTGTCGGGAAACATGTTCTCCGTTATGGGTGTGATGGGCAGCACCTGGATGCCGAGCCTACAGTCACGTCGCTCAGCTCCTACACACACAGAAAAAGCAAAACAATTTGAGATAATTCCTAAAAATTCTCAGCATTCCTCAAAGTAACGTACATCCTCACTTAACCTCTGTAAATTAAATGCCCCAAAAGGCCCCGTGGAGATTTCTCAAGCCAAATTTAGTGCCACATAAAAGACAATTTCTGTCAATACATTGAACTAAAATCCCTAACAGAATTTCGTTATACGTCTACGGGAGTTGTCCAATCACAAAGATGAATTAAATCCAGTGAGATACGAGTTTGAAAAATGCAACTTTCAAAACGTCAACAACTTTTGATTGTCGATAAATTCATGAATTTTTGTTCCATTAAGATGTTTTTTCATTCTAAATGTGTCAAATGCACGTTTTTATGTATGCCACTAAAAACAATTGTATCTTAGATTTCATCGTCATCAAAATCGAGAAAAAATATAACTAAATTTGATGTCCTACTTTGAAGCAGTGACAAAATTCAACAATCAAATTGATTCACAATTACTTTAATTGATTGACTTCATTTTGCTATAAATAATCTGTAAATTCCAGAAAGAGAGTGCAAAGAGATGAAATGACCCTCAAAAATAAGAAAAAATACACACGTCTCAAGGGTAAGTGTTTAAGACTTTGTAACATGCTTGGGTTCATCATCATTCTCACCTGCAAACCACAAGCCACTGTCGCGCTTAGTCGACCACACAATGGACACCACACGATTCGCTGCAACGAACTCCGGCTCGTACAGTGTGCTGTTGGACGGGACATGCCAGAGGAGCTGCGAAGCTCGATTCTCCAGAGCACAAAGAGTGCTGGCCAGAGTGACCATGTCGAAGTCGTTGTAGGCCAACCCTGCCAGAGCAGCTGCATAATAAGCGTTGACAGCCTCACTGGTGGACTCCTGGTTGCGTCCATCGGCAAACTCGGTCAGCCCGCTCGCCCACGAGTGCAGCGTGTAGCAGTCGAAGTTGCGGAGACGGGGAAAGTAGCGCCGTTCAATGCTCATGTAGTCATGGATGAGGGCGTACATATGGGGCTTGAAGTTCTGCGCCCAGTAGTGGTCCAGCTTCGCCAACACCGCACCTGTTGCATCACAGCACACAAGAAGAAAGGTACCGCAACTTCAAACAATGCATCTAAATGAACTCCGAATTGACTCCTGAAAACTTGCGTTGGAAAGAATTTGCGTTGGCACCAAAACGAGGCGAGGAGCGTTTCTCAATCAACATGCTTCTGAATCGGCTGCTGGCATAAACTTGCATCGAATTTCAATGACATTTGCATCAAGACAAGGAGAACAGCGTTTCTCAATCAAACAATTTCTAACATTAGATCAATTGGATGCTGAACAAACTTGCATTGAAAATACTTGAGCAACGAATCATCACCAAAAGGGCAAATATCTCATGTTATCAGAATGACCAATTTGCTTGGTAATATTGTGAAAAATAAAAAATTCAGTCAGGAACAAACTTTACAACATCAGAACCGGCAAAGAACATTGCAAGTGCTGGTTCCAAAAAAACGAAAAATTGAACACAAGAAAGTCCCCATATGACGCACACAAAATGCCAAAAAATCAAGAGGGGCAGCACGTTACCCGCATAAACGAAGTATCCGAGATGGAAGTGATGATCATTATAAACTCCCAGTCCAAAATCAGCACCGGAATCTCTCGACCCCTCACGACTGATAATCCCTCCCCACGTCGTATCATATACCAACGCATTCCCTTCAAACTCCCCTAGAAACCACGGCGTAATCCCCTTCTGCAAAAACTCCACCACTTTCCCCACAAGGCTATACATTCTCAATTCTTCCGCAATGAGGGCCAATCTCGCCGCTCTCGCCAACGCCTTCCCATGAAAATACGTCGACGCCGTCGTAATCCCCACCAACTTCTTCACATCCTCTTCCAACGCCTCCACAACTTGTTCTCTTGCTTGCACATCATGAATCCCTGTTCTCGAATGCCACAAAATCTCGACTCTTTTCACCACCAACCCCCACTTATGTCCCACAACGCCTTGCAACTCCCCATCCAAGCTCTGAAATCCAACACTGGGTACCATCCTCGTGTAACATTTCGACATCATCTCTCGGTGTAAGGGTAATGTTAGCATTAGAAGATCCCCATCACCACGCGTCTCCCACTTGTAAATCACTTCAAAATTCTCGTAAAACTCAATCACACCCCCAATGGGGTAACAGGTGCGGTACTTGTCCAGCAAGCTCTCGTCATCTTCCCCTTCTTCACAATTCGAGACGACCGTCACGCGTATCACGCCATGAAAGGAACATTCATCAGATTGAGATATTGTTGTAATCCCTGGGCCATGAAAGGTACATGAGAGATGTAAAGGAGAGGAGGAGTACACCAACCAAGTTTGTTTGTTGTTGAGCGTGATGCGGTGCTTGGTGCACTCAGGATTCGCCCAGAAGCCTACAACGGCGTGGATGGTGGAGAAACTGGGTGTACCGTCAGAAACAACGATGGTGATGTACGGGGAGCCTTGAACTAACGGCACTTGGAACTTCCCGAAGTCGACTGTGACGCTGAGATCGTCGTAGTGGGAGACGACATGAGAAGATTGGGGAGGCTCAAGGAGTTTGAAGGTGAGATCGGCGATGAAAGGGGTGAAGATGAAGGCGGGCGTTGAAGCTCGTGGAGGGTAAGAAAGGGAGAGAGAATCAGATTGAAGCTGAACAAGAAAAGGGTGCAGATTCTCGTGGCAAGTGCCGGCGTTGAGGACGAAGTTCTGCCAGGGGGTGTTGGTTGGAAATGGAGGGGTCTTGATGGGGGAAGCCCATAAAGAATTGGGAGCTCCTGTGGCGTGATTCTCCACTGCGGGGAACGGCTGGTGGTGGTGGGGAGAGTGGGAGGAGTGTGGTCGATTCTTGTGGTGACCCAGGGATTGCAACAAGCTCGTCATCGTCTCCATCAGAAAACAGAGAACCCTAAAACCCTAAAATCCTAGAACTAGTGCAAAACCAGGCAATATGTAATCGATTTCGAATTCACCGACGAAATTGCACCGATCTTGGGGTTGCAAATCTGTGCTGACATGATCCAGTTCCCTTCGATCTGGAATTGAAAGCATACACTCGGGTACCGTCTTCTTGAAGTACAAAGGCTTCCAGCCACTACAGGGATGAATTCGAAACAGAGGAAGTTCGGCAAAGGATACCTCGCGTAAGGCAAACGCTAACTTGCAAGCCTCCTTGTGGTGAATATAATGCGGCAGAATTTGGGGAGAAGCTGAAGCTGATCGTCGTTGGCTGAAGCCCTCCGTGATTGTTCACAACAATCGGTGATCGCGGAAACCTCCAGTGAGACTGATAGTTTGAAATTGGTGGATATCAGACCCTTCTCACAAGTTTACCCACCCCAGCTGGTGTCTCGCAGTTGAGGCGTCTAACCAAGAAATCCACTGGGATTCATTACCAAGCAACGGCCGGCGCGGATCTCGACAAGCATTGAAGTTCGAAAACGTAAGAATTTTCCTTCAATTTCATTGCTTCACCGAAATGTGAGGATTTTCCTTTGTTTCCAGGTCAGCAAATGTGAACGTGGCAGATGGGGGTGGGATTCGGACCCATCCATCTACGGACCTTTTCAATCTGGAGCATCACCGTCGCTGCGACGAAGGCCCACATGGTATGAAGGTTTCTTTCAATGTCCGCGTGACTGACAGATGACCTTGTTGCTTACAAAGGTCGGTAACGCGGTTGGATTGTCAGTGACGCCTGACGGTCGTGTGGAAAGTTATGGGAGGGGGGGACCCATCTCTTGGAGTTCAGGGGATGGGAACGGTCACTTGGACTTCTTGTGATGCCCTAATTTTTGCAAGGCCTAATTCTCTTTCTGAGTGAATTCGAGCATTGGAGTGTTTCCCATTTCAGGATGCGGGTCATGAAATTCGTCGTAGCATTCTTGAGATGTTCTATAAGAGCACCTGGCATTCTGTTCGTATCATCCGTCAACACGTAAAGATACAGAATATGATTTGGATCCAGTCAATATGTCTGAGAATGGTGTACAACAAGCGTAGAACATGATACTTTTACTTGCTCACGAGTGTCAATCCAGGTGCTGTTGTGAAGGAGCTATTGATGTCGAGGACTTCCATCTCTTAAATTCCTGAAGTAGAGAGGATATATGGCAAAGGAAGATGATGTCGAAGAGGATTGAAGCATGTTGGACAGCTTCAATCTTCCTTGAATTAGGCCCAAGGTCTTCAGGATTGTTATGACAAGGAGCATTTTCTTGACACGAAGACGATGGAAGTAGTGGTACAAAAGGTTCCATATCTTCACATGGGGTTTACGGGCTCAGGAGATGGAGCAAGGGATTGAAACGACACATAAAAGGAAAGATTACAAGAGTAGTATTGGATGCTTGATAGTCGATCGTCCAGTTTCTGTACTGCAGAGCTGACATCTGCTTCGTCGTGGGGTTAAGCTTCAGAAGTGGTTTCAATTCGGCCAGATTTCAAAACGGGATATCCCAGAGTCTGATTAATAGGGCACAAGACCATTTGATCTCAAACTTTTGGTGGAGTTGGTGAAGAATCAAACTTCTAGGCGCCTCAGGCTCAATATGTTATCTGCAAGGAAATCGTAAGCACCGCTGAATTAGATTGTAGAAAAATGTTCGGGCAATTGTTTGGGCACGGGAAGGGGAGTGGGAGTGGGAGTGGGAGTGGCGTGAAGTTGGGGGAGCCTTTCAGTCGTGCTCGAAGACCCCAAGACAAATCCATCAGCCTGTCTCTCGCTGAGCGAGAAGGTCATTACCAACGCAACCCTGGGGAGCTTTCTGTGGGGAACACAGTCGAGCTCAAGACTGAATTTGATCGCGTCAAGAAACTGTTCATCAACCTTCCAGACCAGCTTGCAGATCTTCCGAAGATGAACCCTTGCGGTACGTAATTCAACCCCTACTCCAAATTTACCATGTACGTAATCCTTTATAAAATCGTTAAGGAGGACGAACACTAAGATGGTATAAACCTGCTAGTAAGGTAAATACACCTAATTGCGACCCCTACCTTGTTGCATCACAATGCATATCTCATCATCATTCGTTTCGGAACGTAATTCTACAGTTGTCATTCTTCTCATAAGATGACCACCCTAGATTAAGGTTCTAAAATAAGAGATGCTGTACATAGTGCCGCAACGCAATTAGGTCGGTTGCAATTACCATACACCTAAATACCAAATGCACATACCATACACCTAAAATACCTGCTGCAATGTGATGCGAACTTATCCCCCAATTTCAGTCAACGACGTTTTCTGATCTCTTCGAAAGCAGGTGTTTATGCCAATCATAATGTGCGTCTTGCAAAGATCCATGTGTATGGGTTTGATTATGACTACACGTTGGCACATTACACTCCTGCGTTGCAGCACATCATTTACGAGCTCGCCAGGAACCATCTCGTGCAAGAGGTGAGTAGATCTTGTCTCGTTTTGTTTTGAGGTCATGTTTTGGGGTTTAGTTTTGGATCACAAAGCTCAAATGTTTGGGTCTCATGCTTTTTGAGTAGGTCATATGGGACTCTTGAGCAGGTCATTCATTTGTTCAATTTTGTTTCTTTATTAACAGGTATACTGTTCTTTTCTGATTTGGGTGATATCAAAATTAGCCTCATCTGAATTCTATTACTCACAATATGATCCATCGAATCGGTCATAGTAAAACCATGAATCTTTGGTCTTTTAGGAATTTACTTATGTCAGTGGTTTGCTTGTGTACCGATACTCAAGCTTTAACAGGGCAAGTTTCTGGATATGTATCAAACAGCACAGATACCCGGACACCTGCTTGAACTTTCAGTACGATGCAAACTTTCCCATCCGAGGTTTGTATTATGACAAGAAAATGGGGTATCTTCTCAAATTGGACTTCTTCCACTCGGTGCAGCCCGGTGGCTGCTTTTTTGGGCGCCGCAGGGTAAATGTCTGAACGCAGTGTCTTTACAGATTTCCGACACAAAGCATATTCACTTAGTTTTCAATACTGCATGATGTTGACATGGCTAAGAAATCACATTGTTTGCAGTTGGATGAGGATGAGTTGGAGGCTACTTACCCTGGGAAGCATGTGAGCTCGGAGCACATGCGTTATCTTGTACCTCTGATGGATCTCTTCTGCCTCAGTGAGGTAAGGTGGAGGATACTGTTTGCGTCACTTTAAGCATATTGACTAATATGTACGATTGTGTTTTTTGGGATATCACTAAAGCTTTAGAGTGATCACTTTGGGTACCAGAGCCAAATATGTTGTGATCAAACTATTATAACTATGCATGAATTTCTAATGCAAGTCCAAAGTGGTAGGGTTGTAGACCACTTACGAGTAACAGGAAGACAACCCCAACTCCATTCAGAGATTCGTGGCTATACCGTGGCTATAGACATTTAGTCAAACCAAGCTTTCACCTCTGCTAATAAGTCCAACAGATAGTACGAATAGATGAATTGCTGTCTGTAACAGAGGTCAGTACAGGAGATGGCATTAGGTCCCAATGACTTTTGTATCCTTTACCCCATAGCTCTGCTCTTTGCATTCATTCGATGGACCTGATGTTTTTGAGAAGGATTACCTGGCTGTTGCACTGAAGTCCGGGTGTGGAGCTGGGTGCAGGTATGTCTGTTGGCGGATGTGATTCAACACTTCGTGGACCAGAAGTTAGATTTCGATTGTACCTATGTGTACGAAGATGTTCAAAAAAGCATTGAGTTCATCCACAGGAGTGGGAACCTGCACCGTGAAATCTTGAGCGACCCGGCAAAGTACCTGCAAAAAAATGTAGTGTGCTCGACAGCTCCACCATCTGTCTATGATGTAGCCTCTGCATGCATCATGGTATAAATAAGGTAGATGATACCGCTTGCGTCACTTAAAGCACTTCAAAGTACGTAGGAGTGTGCTTAGTTTGGTAGATGTGTAAAGCTGCCGAGAGATCTTTAAAGACAAAGGCCAAATCTATTGAGATTTGTGATTGAATAGATGAGTTGCTGTTGGTAGCAGGGGTCGGTATAGGAGATGGGATCAGGTCCCTAACGGTTCTAGTATCCTTTGCCTTGCCTTTGACAGCTACAAGATATGAGCAAGTGAAACTAGAGATAAATGCTTTTCAAAGTTGTCAATAATATTATAGTCCTTTGGATGCAGCCGAAAGTGGTGGAGTTTCTACAGGTCTTGAAAGAAAGAGGAAAGAAAATGTTCATTTTGACCAACTCGCCATTCCCGTTCGTTGATGGTGGTATGCGCTTCCTCTTCCAGGTACTTTCCATTGAGTGTGTGAGGGCTTCTTTTGCTGCTGTGAATGGCGCATAGGTTTGACAATGTGAAACTTGACCCTATTTTGTGGTTACGAAGGCCCCCTCCTCCCATGGTTCAATGGAAATGTTACTAGGCCTATGCCCATGTAGAAAGTTCACACATCGAATTGATTGTCTCATTGTGAACGCCCTGCCTACAACTCTGGAACGTGCCATTTATTGCGGTTGAATGCCACAGATAATCTCTGGATATAACTTGCTCCAGTTTCATTTTGTCATGTCTGGAACAGGAAACAGGCAAGCCCGGAAATTGGAGGGATCTATTTGATGTCGTGATTTCGCTTTCTGACAAACCGAACTTCTACAGTTCTCAAAGACCTTTCAGGTTCTGGTTTATTCTCCGCATGCACTTCTATCGTTATCACCTGGCTTTTGTTCTGTTCTTTGAATTCTCCCCAATGGGAGAGACTAAGGAAATGGTTTGAAAATGTAGAAAGTTACAGTATCCAATGACATTAAAAGCAATCATTGAATATTGGGGTCCATCATGCCAAAGAATGAATTTCATGTCCTTCAAATTGTGACGTGGTTATAGGGATAGTGTTCTAAGATTTTCAATTGTGTTCTTGGAATTTCTCAACTAATGAGGGTTATCTTTACTATTATATTGCGAAATGTACTGAGGATTGTATGGAAAGAGACATGAAAATTATATCGTTCTATTTGGGATAGACACTTGTGATTAGCAGTTTGCTCAATGTGTAATGACTGTTGCAGAGCATACCACCATAAGAAGGATGTTCTGATGTTCACAAAAGTGGAAACCTTTGAACCACACGGTGTGTACTATCATGGCTGCCTCAACGACTTCGCCGAGATCACTAAGTGGAAGGGATCTGAGGTAGGTGCCATGTCTCTCCAACATTGTCCTTGGGTGAAGTCCTCAAACATATGAAGTGTTACCAAGGATCTGGGCAACTGCAATTGATCCTGGATTCATGTAATGATGCATCAATCCTATCAGATTGATACGCTCATGCCTCCACTGATTATAGAATGGAATAAAAGTGTCGTATCCTAGCTTGATCTTTAATTTGTGCTAAATTGGCGTGATTCTGGTCTCTAAAAGTTGTGACATCCATCTGCACAAATCTCTAAAAACTAGGATTTGGTATAGTTTACTTTCCAGGCGCAGCGCCCTGAAAAGTGCTGAACGATCTTGGTGTGTCTCGCAGGTTATTTACTTTGGAGATCACTTGTTCAGTGATCTAAAAGGACCTGCGAAGGCTGGATGGCGGACCGCAGCTGTAATCCGGGAGCTTGAGGTGCTCACCACTTGACCTCCCCTATCGTTTTGCGCACCTTTTCTGAGTCAGGTAATCCTGTGAGTGGAAGTAGATTACAAGCTGGACACACAGCAGATCGAGAGCAGAAAACTGGAAGGAAACGGAATTTGTCTCAAAAAGTAGAGGGATACCAATATATTCATTGTTCTAACATTCTTAGGAGTGATTTTTGGGAGAAGTATCGAGCTCTGAGGAGATCTTTTGGTACAAGAGCTAAGTCTGTTGAGATCCAATTTTCATCACCGTGTATGAATTTCTTAAATGATTTAAAAGTGGGAGGTTGTAGACCATAATATGTGATGGTAAACATTTCAACAAAAGATCTGTGTCCATAGACATCTAATTAGCCAAATCATGCTCTCAGTAATTGCAAAAAAATGTGAATAAATGAGTTGTTGGTAATAGAAGTCATCATATGCAATGGGGTCGTGCCCTCTACTTTAGGTTGTTTCTAGGATTTTGGGTGCGTCACCTAACTGTCAAGCGCCCAAAAAGCTTTACAAAGTTTGATGAACCTTTGTTATGAAACAGAGGGAGATTTCTACGCAGAACGAGATTGAGTACCGGTTCCAGCAGGTAAGCTCGCCCTAAGCTTATGAGTTATATATGTCGGACTCTCAATTATCCCCAACAGACTCTTCATTCATTCTGGTCACGCGACCAGAGTTACTCTTCTTTTGTCATACTCGATGTCAAGACCTGCAATCTCATTCAGTGTTGTGTGTAAGTGTTCATTTGTTCTTAACCGTGAAACGTTGATGCAACCATTTTCTAGCTGATGAATGGTCAAACAAGCCATGATCTATTTGAAAAATGGATGGTTTTCATCTGATTTTTTGGGAGAGTTCTTTGGTTGTGTATACACCATTTGGTAGTAGAAAGCCCGTCAGTGAGGAATCACAAAACTCTAGTGTATTTGGATGCCCATCTCCTTTGTTCTTGATCTGGATTTTAGCCTACTTTTTGGTAGTGTGATTCATCTACTTAAAATAATCCAAAAGTACTCATTGAAGGTCAATTATTGTAGAGGACCTTCCCTTTTTGCACAAAGTTTCAAGAAAAAACATATGCACTTCTTTCTTATACAAAAGGATTCTCTATCATTCATTGAACCACTCTAGTCTATACCATCCTTACACAATTAAATTTGATTTCTATTCCAATTTCAGATTTTGTTAAATTCCTAAAATTGTGGATTTTATAGCCATTTGAACTTTGGGCTTATTACCATGTTTTATTAAGTTTCTAATTATATAAGGATATGGAAATTTGGTTTACACCATGATATTCTAAACCATATTCTAAACTACAATGTAAACTAGTGGTGAAATTTTCATATTTTTTAGCTTAATTTGTATTTATTATGAATTTTCTTCATTTTTTCTTTTCAGAATTTCAAACTCTTATAAAAAAACCTAAATTTTTTATAGCCCATAGACAACGTTTGGTTTAATCTTTGAAAAATAAAAAATAAAAACTCCATTCATTTTCAATGGCAAAATGAAACATCTAGGAAGAGCACTTTGTATGTTTACATAGTCATAGGTTCTAGCATTTTATAATTAAAGTCTATAACCATATGATCTACCTCAATTTTTTATTCTTTGTTTCTTCTATTTTGCAACTAAGTTTGAGTGTGAATTGTTTTATTTCATTTTTCAAAGATGAAATCACTTGTCTTCTATAAGTCATAACATTTTCAAATTTATTGGAGATGATTTCAAATTATCATATTTTTTGGGAATTAAAAATGAGAAAAATGTATACCTAATTCAAGATTAGATAAAAGAAAATTGAATTTTTTTTTTATAGGTTCCTATTATAGTAAAGAATATTATAGTGTAATAAAAAAATTTATATCCAATTATGAGTAGAGAATCAAAATGTATGTTCAATATACAATAAAATATTCAATTACAAAAAAATTTGAAAATTTGAAATTGGAGTAGAAACTAGACTCATTAAACTTCATTTAATTAGTTGGATTCAAATTTCCTAAAGATCACTTGCATGGTTCATCCAATAAATGATTTTTGTCATCCAAAAGCCACATTCTAGGTCCTTTGACATAGAGCTATTGGTTAGATGATGGCAATGAAGGATTTGGTATTGGTAAATTAAGGACATAGTTATCAAAATTAGTTGAAGTTAGTACTTACTAAGTTATTAGGTGGCGATGTAAGTACTAACTTGAAAGTTGTTCTTGATAGTTTTTTTAGCCTTGGTAGTGTTTCTTGGGTACAGTCCTAGTATGATTGAACATGACTTTCATATTGAACATACATTTTGATTCTCTTCATGGACCCTTTTTAGAAAGACAAGCAATAAATTGCTAAAATGTGATTGGTGAGGCTCTCGATAGAGAGAGACTTGAGAGAAATTAGGTTTTCCAATGAAAATCAGTCCAAGAAAACTTTGAAAGTCTACCACAATGTTCCAAGATAACTCTGGAAGGCTCCCTTGATTTCCCAAATAGGAAGTGGATCAAGAGATCCCGGGTCTAGATCACTGGGCCCCTATACTAGGACCATGCCTTCTTGTGCTCTTTCACGAATATGGACCAAAAATGTCTTGATTTATAGTACTACACATAATCTCTTCTATTAAGACAGGTGGTTTGTTTTGTTTGTTTGTTTTGTTTGTCACGTTGAGATCTCCCTGAGATCTCCCGGACCGTGCATCCCTTGGTCGCGTGCTTGGTACCATTGGAAAGCCCTCGGCAAGGAGGGGTGCACCGGCTTGGTTTCATGGTGTTTGGACGTACGGTGTGAAAGTTGTGCATTTTCAAGTTGTTTTTGGTTCTAGAAAATTAAAAAATTACTTTTATTGATATTTTGGTCGCAATCTTGGTACCGTCGGAAAGCCCTCGGCGAGGAGGGGTGCACCGACTTGGTTTCGTGGCATTCCAACTCATAGTGTGAAAGTCATGCATCTTTGAATTGTTTTTGGTTCTAAAAAAATTAGAAAATTACTTTTACTTTTGTTTTGATTGTGGCAACGCCACAAGGCACTCTAGTACTAATGCAAATTGCATTTATAACCCACAAATAAAATCTAATCCAAAATGTATGTTTGGTACCTAACGTTTGACCAGTGCCATATTAGCTTTAAAATCCCGCAATGGCCTTACAACATGCGGTTCAATTGTAGGCAAGGTACAACATGCTGAAGGATGTACTGGGAAAGTTCCATGGACGATCTGCTGCCATCACGAGAGAGGAGAGCAACATCTTGGGGGAGTTGCGGGACATGCGAAGCAAATCCAGACTTGCTATGAAAGCCATGTTCAACACAAACTTTGGATCCACATTCTTGACAGACACTGCCAAGGAGTCCGCATTTGCATACAATGTGCAGCGGTACGCAGATGTGTACACAAGCCGGCTGGAGAATTTCCTTTTCATCTCAAGCGATGCGTGGCTCTATACGCCCTTTGATGTGAAGATTCTGCCCCACCACATCAAGGTTAGCTCTTCCTGCAGAATGAATTTTATTGAGGTTTGTGCAGCTAAAATCTTTCAAATAAGCAATATGAGCAAGGATACTATTATTAGACTGCCTTGTTCGAGTCTAGTTGGCAGTTGAAATATAATTTCCATGAATCCAAATGAACCCTAAGCTTTTACATTCAGATCATTTACATTTGAAGCAAGAATCTTTAAGAATTGATCTTTAAATAATTGTTGCAATTAGGTGCACTTACAGTACTCAGTTCCAGTACAATTTTGCTACGATGCTCGTGTAGTGCTTTGTTTTATCAAGCTAACTTCATGCACAAAATGATACAGATGCTTCCAGCAGATGACGATGAAGTCCGCCACGGAATGAGCCCATTAAGGGAGTAGAGGCTCTCCACAAACCCAGGCAGAAAAGTGATCTTGTCGTCCGTTTTATCAAACAAGTCACACGTCAAAGTTTAGGGATTTCATGGTTTTGATATGTGCAGTCTGGCTGCACTAATTCAACAATGAAGACACTAAGCCCAATTGACAGCTTCATCTAATGCATCTCTTTGAAACATACAGAGAGAACGCTAAAATAGATCACTTGAGAGGAGGCTTAAACTGAAAAGAATCGAGTGAAAATAAAGGGACGTGAGGTATGCATACATGCGCGTTAAAAAGCGTCAATAGTACCCATCTACGATCGCCAATGATTCCCAAAAAGCATGATTATGTACCAGTGATCAGAACAAGAAAATTTCAAATAACTCTCAGCTCCTTAACCCTAGAAATTGAAAATAGATCGACAACACCTAACAATTCAACAAAAATTTGATCAGTCAGATTACTTACTCGTAACAATCCAGGTAGCTGTGAAACTTGTAATTCTTAAGGCAAACAAGAACTCATTCCATTGTGAAACAAAATACAACCGCACAACACTACATCAGAACGTACTTACGATATTCTGATGTTGCCGGTTTATTTCTATTTTCATGGCAAACATGATACCCACCAGAGCACTCTCAAGAGAAGCCTTGGATAACAAAGTCGATAGATTTTCCATGATGGAATATCTGCCAATAGAATTGTACGTAACACTATGTCAAACATGTCACTCAACTAAATCACATCCTACCGCAAGCCCAGTGGCTCTGGAGGTGTGGCAGACATTGAGTGTTGAATGGCAACCGGGAATTCGAACCCTTCAAACTTCATTCAGCGCACTGAAATACTAGTACCTCGTCAGGAGCAATGGCTGGCATCAATATGGCACATCAAAATGTCAACTTCAATTCCTCGCCTTACCGGTCATGCCCTCAACAACCTGATATGTGGGACACAGAATGGCCCAGGGAGAATGTCAGAAACTCAGTGAATAAGCCTTTCCACAGGTCTAGCAGGATATATAAATTACAATGAAGTAAAAAATCTAACGATGCTAAAGTACAACTTTCATATACGCTTTCCAGCCACAAAATAAACCAGATTTATCACAAACTTCCTTTCTACGCATATTTACCTTCTATTCCAACTACTGTGGAGATTAATTTTAAACAGACATTGCAACTTAGTCAAAAATTCAGTTGGATTAAGCGACGTACATTGGCTAGCTTGGGTGGCGTAATCGGTTCTGGCCGATTCATAGCATTTCTAATGGGTGGAACAATCAACGGTGCTCCAAGCCCTGTACAAAACAGTCGAGTTTTCACAGCACTTGAGTTGACCCTTCAGTGGAAAACGTATCCAAACATTTACTTGTAAGAACTAACAACGTCGAGTCCACTGCCAAAAAAATTCCTACGGCAGTCCCTGCCAGTCTGTCCTTCCATTCTTCCTTTTGCAATCATTCACAACCTAGTTCTGTGAGCAGCTCGTATTTCATCTCAAACATATTTTCTACTTCATCTCCTCAAAGGACAGTTCTTGAATCTGGAAAACTCGTCCATTGTCACGTCCTAAACCAAACCCTTAACCAAACCTTAAGAATAAATCCTTCAATCCTCGGCATAAATAGTGTAATCAGCAGTCAACATGTTCCTAAGCTCAGCACATTTAAATTTCGCAGCCGAATCCACATTCGCATAAAAACTCACAAACAGTTAGACTCTCAAATATGCTCACGCGAACCCTAATTATGCAAGCGCCCTCGGCACTCTCCACCCCCTCCATCGCCACAATACACATCCACAATTCGACTCCTTCTATTTGTAAGCCTCCGCCTATCCTCGAGAGTCAATTCCTCCCAACCGAAACGTGCAATTGAACTAAAAATTGAATCAGCCGCGAACATCTGAGATTCAGAATATTAAGAGAAGAAATTCAAGGCTACCTATGGCGGAGAGCACAGCACAGGCGGTGAGGACGGGGTCCTGCGCCATCATCCTTCGCAATGCAGCAGATGCAGCCATCGCGACAGTCGTCTTCGGCGATGGAACTCGTGAAGCTTGGCCAAAGGGAGCTCTCGAAGAGCGGGAGCTCAGGAAGCTCTTGCAAATGGATGATTTGGATGAAAAACATGTTTCATGGATGAATGCTATCGGAATTTGTGACACAAGTGTACACTCGAACATGCACCTAATTGTGACCAGGAAAAGCGTCCCATCTAGATTTTTTGCCTAAATTGTCTGGTTTTGATTTGGTACATTTATTTTCAGCACTTTGAAAATTTATAAATTGTTCGTACATTGCTCAAAAATGCATGTGAAGAGATAAAAATTTTCACAATTTGAAAAAGTTGAAAAAATTTGAGTTCAAAATCTACTAAAAAATCCATCCAAAAATTTTGAATTTCATTCTTTAACCCTTAAACAACATTGCAACCATTTTGGGGTCAATGAATGACAAAGAATCTTCTATATAGGATAGAAGTTTAACTATTCATTTTCAAAATTTTGCATGAAAAGAAGAGGTCTTATACAATAGTTTGATACTTTTGGATTTTTTAAACCAACTAAGGTAAAACAAACCCTTGTGGTCAAAATTTGGAGTTTGGCCTCACACTATTGTTGAAAATTTTCAATTTTTTCCCACTTAAAGACAAGTGTGAGAAACAACACATGCAATTGAAATTATATTTTTTTCGACAAAGTATGAATTTGCTAGGAATTTTTGAAGTATTTAGTGCATCATGGCCCAAAAGAGTCTATAGACTACCCTATAAACCAACAAAATCTGAATCCATAATGCTCATCTTATTACCTAATGCAATCACAATATTTTCTAACATGGAAGGCCTAAAAAGTCAATTTTTACAATGAATTTCACATTGAAAAGTTGGAAGTACCTAATGCAATCACTATTCCCTCCATTACTATAATGTAAGACATTGATTGTGGCCCAAATCTCACATACAGGAGAAGGAAAAACAAAAACAAAAACAAACATTGGATCATTTCCTAAGTGACTACTATAGGTCATTTATCCACAATGAGTTGTTTTACCTTATTCACACAATGCCAAAAAGATGATTTCCACCATCACTAGCCCACCCTTTAAGGGTTAAAAAATCATTAAGTATATAAAGGTACAAGATGAAATGAAAAATAAAATTGCTAATTGCTTTAACACGTAATGAATTATACCAATTCCAATAGTGAGAATGTTTTAGGAATCCATCTAAAACCTTGTGAAAATTGACTTTGTAATAAACCTATAATATTACTTTTACTACACAATGTAAAGTTTCCAATAAAAAAAAAGTTCCTCACATGTATTGCCATATTAATAATTATGAATTGAATCTAACCTTCACTTGTATCCATGAACCTATCCTACACAAGAATTCTATAAACAAATCTAACAAACACTATTTTTACCGGCCTGGAATCACAAAAGTACTTCAGACCTTCATGCTTCTTGCAACACCTCTCAAAATCTCTTACACAGATCATGATCAATAGAAGCTCTATAAAATGCCTCAAAAGATAAAATGAAAAATGAAACCTGCTCAAAATCATCAAAAGCCCCAAACGGGTCTCGAGTGCGGTTAATGGATAATGCGCGGCCTTTTCACATTAAAAATGTTACTACTGTTACATGACAAACATTGTAAGAGTCTGTCTTACCTCAGTCTATTACTTGTTGCAACATTCTCTCTAACAACGAATATCAGCCCGTGAATGAAGAATCGACAATGAACGTATGAATGACAATGAATGCACATCAATCCCTTTGCATCGACTACGCTAGCTTCGCACTGCCTGCCCAATAACTTACTGATCGAGCATTTAGCTTTAGGCTATACGAAATTTGTTCAAACGAGCAGTCTCACTTAGGTCATCTGTAAGGAAAAAATGACCAAGTGGGAAGCTTGAGAGGAGCCTTGTGTGATGTGGGCAGCAAAGTCTGAACAAGTTGAAGATTGAGGATGAGAACGCTCTTCACAGCCGAGTACAAGCTCTCCGCTATTTCTACCACGTCCTTTGTACTTGGATACCCCTGCATGCATACGGCCAATAAGCTCACAACAATTCAGTCTTCTTCAAACTCCAGACTTCATAGCCCTTTCATACTGTCAACCTGAATCCAAACATTAAGGTAGAGAAGACTAATAAAACCACCTGCACCTGATCTTCTATAATGACCCCGGCTACCAACAGCAACTCACCTAATGTCATATACTTTTTACATATACTTAAATGGACATATCAGCAAGTGGTGTAAGCATGACTGACTGAATTATGTCTTCCGCAACTCATCGTTGAATGGAAATGAGTTGGTCTACCTCAACTATAGCTGTCTAAGA
Source organism: Climacium dendroides (assembly GCA_950106755.1). Lineage (NCBI taxonomy): Eukaryota > Viridiplantae > Streptophyta > Bryopsida > Hypnales > Climaciaceae > Climacium > Climacium dendroides. The sequence continues at coordinate 3,247,475 of OX467092.1, forward strand.
CCCACTTTGAATGATTGCATAAGAAATTCATCCCTGGTGATAAAAATTTGCTCTCAACATATCCTACTTATCGGTTAAAAAGCTTGAAGTGACAGAATAAGTATTCCCTCCCTCCCTCCCTTAACCTGCACTCGATACTAAGGAAACAACCTACACCGCCAGGCAGTTCTTAGGGATCAAGCGGCATTAGGGTTTCAACTGGACCTTCAAACGTTATTACTCATCCTTATTTCACGCTTGTAAATGAAACGAAAATTCAAGGTACATACCATGCTAAGTCTCTTTCCAATCAGCTGACAGGTTTAGATGTCGAACTTTCTTGAGATCACGCTATCGTATGCTGGATCAACAATTCTGACACAAAGAAACAAAGTAACCAATAATGAGTGCACATTTTAAGCAAATAATTGAGCGCTAAAAAACAAGTCACACAGTTCTTAGGGTTTCAATCCGACCTCAAACATCAAAACTCGTCCAAATTTTATTTTCGCAAAGGAAAAGAAAATTCGGGATTACTACCAGGCTAAGTCGCACCACAATGAGCTGAAACGATGTTTAACTCCTTAGATTGCACGAAAGCGTCCGCTGGATTAACAAGGAAACAGGGAAAACAATCTTGGTGCACATCTGAAGCAAAAACTTTATCTCTACTTAACCCCAGAAACAATAGCAAAAATCTAAAAATTGGAGTACAAGCAACAGGAAACGCAGGTGAGAAATGTACCTTCATAACGACGCCAGGAATTAGGGTTCTGTACTCAACTATAACGTAACTCAATTTCCGATTCAGGTCCGGCAAGGTCCTCTCCAAGCAACACAACAATCGATTTGGAATTTACGGTCAATGAAGGACACAAAATTAGACCCAAAACAACACAGAACTGAACAATGCGGGAGCTTGTACTAAACCCTGGACCCCAACACTGGACCCCAAACTAATCTTAAAAATATGTAGATCTGTTTTCAATCTCAAATGATTTTGTTTGTTACTCTTTTATTTTAATTTTAGCTTTCACATTTTAGCATTCCATTCCACTTTCTACTATGGAGCTTTGATGTATTAGCTTTTACATTTAACATTTTAACTTTTTCATTAATTTTACATAAACATTGCATCAAACAACTTTTATGTTCTGGCTTTTAAATTACTTTTACATTAACGTTGTATCAGTACTTTTACATTTTATTTTCTCTGACTCCCATCTATAAATTAGAAGTCACTTCATGCCATTTTGGTTATTGTGTCAAAATGCTAATGCTATTAAATTGCTATCATAGTGGTTTTCATCTTTGTATCATTTTATCCAATTATTTAAGTATTGAGCTATTTTGAGAACTTATAGTCCATTGGTTATTTTCACTATTTTCAAAACACCATCCGTTTGTAGCAAAATCATGAAATACACGGAAGAAACATCAAACACGAAAGAGATGGATATTGAAAATGCCTCGTTGTCGCATTGTCTTACACATCCATCATTCATTAACCATGAATTATCAAAAGGAGGTGACGAAATGGAAATTGGTGCCCATATCCTTTTGGATATGAAGAATGGCATAACCCATTCTACAACAAAAAGGACGTCAAGAAAGAAAAGGATTTCAAGAAGACCAACATCAAACCACATCATTCAAATATTCGAATGTCGAGCGTGTCATCAAACTTTCACCTCCCAAAAATCAATTGGGAAACATACAAAAGGGTGTAAATTAACGCAATCTCAAACTTGCCAACAAGATTTCACCAATCATTCAAGTTATCTTAAAATTAATTTGAAATGTGTATATTAGTAGAAGCATGACCTATGAACACTTGTTCAAGGCAACTAGGCTATAATTACACTTTCAATTTTATTGGACATGGCATATTCAATGATGAATTTAAATGCTCTTTAGTCAAAGCTAGCCTCTTGTAGACACAAACTAATTTCATGATCACTTTGAATTATGAAATATAGAAGTTTTTAGTTTACAATATTTTGCATTGAATAAGGCTTTGATTGTTAACAAAATCAAGTTTTTTCTTCAATACTTCATTCCTAGATTTCAAGTGTACCCAATGCACACTTTTACTCATGTACTCCAAACTTATCCAGTGACATGTTTCCTTTCTCATTAAAGAAGTATCTTAAACATTGAAAATATTTTTCATGACCCATGTTGCAGTGATCATTAGAAAATAATTTTAGATAAGGAATAGTCCTATGAATACTTGTGCTTTTTTCTCTTCTTTTTTTGAAGCTGATGTAGAAATGGTAGAAAACAGCATAAATTTGAATGGTCTGGAAATGGCTACCACACCCAGATTGTTAACTTGCTTGTAATATTTTTTATGACCTTAAGTTTGCTCTTACAAGTCTTGGTAAAACCCACCTTTAGCTACCTGATGTGAATGGGAAATCAACAATAGGTGCAGCATTGCTAATAAAAATTCTAAGTCAGTCAGCTTGATTAAATATAATGTAAAAATAAATAAAATAATGTAAAAATCACAGTTCATCCCTACTAATGCTTAAAGTACCACATTTTGATGTCAAAATTGTAAACTTTGAAGTTAGATCAAATCTTACTAAATTACTATTGTTTGTACTCATTTTTAACAAAATATCTTTTTGACTTTGGTGTATTCTTGTATGGTGTATAATGTGACTAGTTTGAATTTCTATAATTATAATATAAAATAATGGATGAAACTTATTCAAATTTTGGCATTTTATTTAAAATAGAACAAACCCCAAGAAGCTCAAAACAACCTTGGACATTAACGGATTAACATATTTTGCCAAGCTCAAGAGGCATCAAATCCATCCATACCTTAAGTTCATTCGTTTTATTTTTGTTTGTTTGTTTTTGTTATGTTGAGATCTTTAAGACTATGTGTCCTCTAGTCATGTGCTTGGTACCATAGGAAAGTAGTTCTCTTTGAGATGGAATGCATTGGCTTTGTTTTATGACATTTGGACCTCTAGTGTGAAAGTTATTAATTTTGAGTTATTTTCTGTTTTAAAAATTAGAAAATTACTTTTACTTTTCTTTTGGCTATGGCAACAACACAAGGGCACACTAGCTTAGTTTGTTTTGGTAAGAGCATTTGTTTTGACAAGAGCATGATTCTCAATGCAACTGTGGCATTGGGGCTAAGATTGTAAATACTTCATGGCTTAAATTTGCACAAAGTATTCTCAATTTTGGAATGGTTTTTGAATTTGAAGCAACTTCTCACAAAGATTTTATAAGTTGTAATTATATCTCAATCGATTTTTCCTTTATTTATTTAATCTTTTTAACCCCTAAAAAATTGTTTGTCTCCTCAAGGGACAATTTAAGTCCAAGTAGGTTTCTATTGTCTCAATTTGTAATGAATGTTCTTGAAACTTTTTGAAGATGTGTATTTTTGCAAGAGCTTCATAAATATATAGTATTTTTTTTCTCAATCGGTGCTTGGTAGAAAATGTTATGGCACAAAAAGCCAAAAATGGAGGTCAACAGGCAACACAAATAAATAAACAAAAGGTCATAATAGTTTTTTTTTCAATTTATTAAAATTTTATATTTTTGTCTACACTTGAAGCTTTGATTCATTCCATTTAGATTAGTGATGAGAAATTTATGGATGATCTTAGTTTTTCAGGCAATCTAAGCATCTTCTTGAAAAAACAACTTATAGGATTCATTTGTGAATGCAATTTTTACTACTTTCAAAAACAATTATTAGACAAGTTTAGGTTTACTTTCTAGAATAATCTCACCATTGGGATTATTGGATTTTAATTCCATCTTAGAGCTATTAATGATTTAGGTTTTCCTTCAATTTTTAACCTATTTCTACTTAACAATTTTTTAATGAGTGAAAATTAAGTGTTTATTTGTTGAATTTTTTTCTTATATTCTTAATTTAACTGTTCAATATAAAAACTTAGAAAATCAAAATCAATAGTACAAAAAGATTTAGTCAAACAAATTGCAAAAAAATTTCTTTCTTTACTTTAGATGCAAATATCTTGCAATCTATGCAGTCAAATTTGATGAAAATTTTACCACATGTGGTAAGTACAATATTTAATGGCTAAAATGTTTTTAAAGTTACATTTTTTGGTTTTCTTAGATGAGTGCAACAACATTAGCAATTTTGAGTGTTTTTTGACAAAAAAGACCCTTAATAGGGCTTTAGGGGCTAAAAATTGAGCACCTATTTCCAGACAAAGGGGTGTAGTTTTTGTTTATAAACCTCATTTTTGAAATAATAATCAAATACTTGTCAAATGGTGTGCAAACCTACTAAGGTAGGATCACATTAACCCCTAAATGTATTGGACTACGTTTTCACTAAAACACTCTAAAACTGCCATTTTTAGGACAAGTATCAAATTTTAGGAAAAAAACTTTTTTAAACACATGTAACCATAGGATCTTGAAGTAAATTTGTTTGGGATGATGTGGGAAAAATTTCAGAAATTTCCACCACATAGATTGCAAGATATTATAATTTGAATATACAAAAATCCTTTTTCTGTCCTTGCAAAAGATTGGGCAACTGCACTTCACAAGGTCACATTTGCATGAAAAAATTTCCACTATGGTGGTTACTCTTTGAATTTATTCTTCAAGGCAAGTTGGCTACATGCTTAAAAAATTTGAGATTATTTGGAATTGTACAATATGTAGGAAAAAATAGTAAGTAGAAAGAAATGGACAATCATTCAAAACACTAAATTATTAAGAATTAATTTATGGAATTGAAAAATAAAAATTCCAATGGATGTAATGTTGTAATATAGAATATATATATGCTAGGATTTTATTTTTCTCAAAAAATATTGAAAATTGAATTCAAGAAAGGACTCCAAAGTTTATTTTAGAGTCAAGAATCATAAGTGCTTGCAAACTAAATTTGCTCATAACTTTCATCTCATAAATCAAAATGGAATGATTTGAAGCTTTTCATGTATATATAAATTTAGAAAACCAATTTCAAATTTTTATTTTTTTTAAAAGTGATTTTTCAAAAAAAAATTGACTTGCCTGATGAACATTGAAAATGACATATCATGCAATAATTTTATAACCATATAGTCAAAAGTTATGAAAATTGTTGGGCCTTAAAGCTACTCCTTGGGCACATGTTGTGTGAAAATTTCAAAGAAAAATAATGATATCTCCATTCGTAATGAGCTGCCCAAAATTGCTATAATGCCAAAAAAAATATGTAGTAAAGCATTTAGGGGTTAAACTGAGCAAATTTCTATATAGAACATTATTTAGTGTCAAGAATTTCATTTTTTAATTGCATATAGACAAATTGTAATTAACCCCTAAAGGAATATGACTATGTTTTCACCAAAAACGTTCCAAAATTGTCATTTCTAGTACAAGCACCAAATTTTAGAAAAAAAATATTTTATACGCATCTAACTATAGGATCTTGGAGTACTCTGCCTTGAGAGCATGTGGAAAAAATTTCAGAAATTTCCATTGTGTAGATTTCATGATATAAGTGTTTGAAGTGACTAAAGCCCTTTGGGGGGCTCTGAAAAAAACCAAACAACTACACTTCACAAGATCACATTTGTGTGAAAAGTTGTCTATAATGATGGTACTTCTTTAAATTCATTCTTCAAGGCAAGTTGGCTACATGCTTGAAAAATTTTAGATCATTTGAAATTATACAACAAGTAGGAAAAAAATCATAAGTACAAAAAAGTAGAAAAAGATTCAAAATACAAAATTGTTAAGAATTTTGTTATGGAGTTGAAAAATGCCAATCCCAATGTTCAAAATGTTTCAATAAAAAATCTATATCCTATGATTTTATTTTCTTTCAAGAATATTGAAAATTGAGTAAAATAAAGGACTTCAAAGTTTATTTTAGAGTAGATAATTTAAAATTGCCCACAAACCAAAACTCCTTATAACTTTGATTTTAGTGATCAAAATGGAATGATTCAAAGCTTTTCTTTGGAAAAAATGATTTATTTACTTTCCCATACTGCCCATTTATGAAAAACAGTAACATATAAGGCCATAACTTTTGACTCATATTTCCAAATGTCATGAAATTTAGTGCATAGAAAAGATATTCCTCATCCCTACCTTCTCTTAAAATTTTAGCTTAAAATATACAAATCTCTAGTCACATTTACTTGTCCAAAATTGCTATGTTGCCAAAAAATATATATTGGTCCTTTAGGGGTTAAAGTTGAGTAAATCCACCAATAATATGTGATTATAATACACACAAGTTATATGAGGTCAAAGTTGAATTGATAGGTTTCTAAAATTGTCCATTATTTTCAATGTTCACACCTTGAAGTGAGTGCAACAAACATCTACTTTTTCTTTGATTTTTCGAAAGCTTGCTTTTGGGCACATTCTCAAATTTGGATGACTATTCTACCTTCTATCAAAGGTACAATAGATCTTTTGGTAATTGTAGAACTAGTAGATGTGTTTGGGGTACTTTATAAAGGCCGCTCCAAAAGTATATATACACAGGTGTATGAATTTAAGGTTGCACATGATTTCAAATGGGTCATGGGATTATTGGATGCACTACTAGAAAATTTTGTATTTCTGTTGTTTTGGTCGCGTTGATCCGGTCAAAATCTGACAGAAATCTGTTGAAACCAACAGATTTCTGTCAGATTTTGACCGGATCAACGCGACCAAAACAACAGAAAAATGAAATTTTCTAGTAGTGATGTGATTGCAAGAAATGTTTTCTTTTTTTATTATTCTTCAAAAGTGTAATATTCCTACTACAAGGGTTGTTATTATGTGAGCCTAAAATCATGAGTACATGAGTCTAAAAATCTTTACACCTTTATTATAGGCGTCTAACTATATTATAGAAACCTTCTATGTTTATAGGATACCTATACAGTTATAGAGATTTATATTATAGGTGTTTATGTTATAAGCACTTTCAATGGTTATATGATATCTGACTACTTTACAAATACTCAAGGCTCATATGCTTTGTATTTCCATATTCTCATGCTACTGTCCTTGTTCCTTCTAGTGCGTCGCAATCCAAATAATACCTTATAGCTTCTAATGGACTCACCATGCTCCACTTTCAGTGTCACTTGAATCTCAATTTATTAACACTACACATGCCAAGCGTTCAGAGTGTTAGTTCCCATTTTTCAACTCTTGTTACCAAGTCCCAGTCTCAGACACACACACACACACACACCATTTATAACACCGAGCATGTCACTTGATGACATGGGGCAGAACTTCTATTGATGTCCAAACACTAGGTGGAGGCACTACTCCCCACTGATACTAACCACCCTTGAATGTCACCCAACTCCATTCTAGCCCATGAATATATTTGTTACTTGCCTTTTGTTACTAATCATGACTCATACCTCAGGACACATGGAAATTGGCCTAGCAAAGAGTAGGACTCCATCTAACCGATGCCATGGAACACTCACACTGATGTCCAATGGTGCCTTGACCCGGTAGTGAACTTGCATCACCCACTTTGAATCACTAGGACTCACCAACAGTCCAAGAGGGAGTGAAAAAGGAGACCAACCCCTCTTATAGTACACTCTATAGTATTTGGCAAACCCTCCATCCTAAGTCAAAGGAGAACTCTAAACACACTTGAGTTGTAGAAAACTAACCAATTCCAATTGAAATTGCAACATTACACCACCGTTTGGGCTTTTGAACTTTCAAACAATGTAACTTTGCAATCCAAGCTCCAAATCCTACATGCAAACCCATTTTAAATATCTGCGTGACAAGTAGATGCCAATGGATTGCTCACTTGTCCCATTTGGACAAGTTCTTGCAAAGTTAGGGCCCTCAAAGATTCGGATTCATTGGGGGAGGCATCATACCTTCACCACAATCCTTCTTTTGGCCATGACTTTTGTTTCGTAGCTTAGAACCTCGTAATTCTTGTCATTTTAACTTTCTTGTATTCTTAGGTTTCCAATGATATGTTATATGACATATTTCCATAAAGGATTCATTGGAAACCTCTCACTCCTAGCCCTTAAGTGTCTCGGTGTCATCGAGACACCACCAACTTTGAACAACCATAACTTTTAGCTCCAAAGTCCAAATCACACATTCTTTAGATGGTTGAATGCGCATTCTCAAGGTCCTCTCAAGAATGTATGATACACTATCATACCTCTCAAAAATCAAGGTGCTATTGCGCCTTGTTTGTTCAAAAGACATTCATTTCTCCCTTCTTAGGCTCTTGCAAATTTGGGTTGTCACCCCAAAGGTCCTTCTTGCTCACTACGGCACTTCAAGCACCCCCAAAAGATAGGGATGTGACATACTGTGAATTTATGAAAAACTCTTTTAGTAGTAAAATTAAAAGTTAAAAAATTCCCTTTCTAAAATTGAGACCTAAAAAAGAATTTACCTATTTCTTTTTACAAAAATAAGCTCTTGAAAAAATATATTTTTAATACATATATTTATCCATTTATTTACTACCTTAAAGTAACTTTTATTCTATCAATTATATTGAAGGCAAAACATATTGATCCTTGTGCTGTTATAAAAGCAAAACACTTTGTGTTTATATGTAAGAGGGAGATTTTTCTACTTTTGGAAAATATCATAGCTTATATGCATGATTCTAATAGATGATTCCAAATTCTAATTTTTTGAAGGCAGAATTAAAGTGCTTTAAATATAATCCAATTTGAAAGATATGATTTTTTAAAATTAAATTTGAAATAAGCTAATTAAACTTATACATATTTAGGTATTGAATTCACTTGCTTGGCTATAGAATAAAATACAAAATAAAGATAGAAGAATTATCAAAGCATGATTTTAATTGAATCAAGAATTAAAATAAGATCCAAAAAGAGATTGAAGTACAGTTGATCTAGTAGATAAAAGAAGATTTCAATTTCCTTCTCTAATTCTTGAGAGTTCAAATGTTTGTATGTTTAATAAAAATAAAATAAAATATTAACACTCCAACAAAATGATACTTAATTAGAATTTAACATATTTTTCTAAACATGAAGACCTGAGCAAGACTATAATGTCATTTCCTCTAGCTAATAATAAGTCAATAAATGTCTTTAGATTGTTGTATAGATTGCGTCTAAATTTATGTATTGTATACAATGTCTATGTATTCATTTTTATTTTATACTTATCACAAATAATTTTGTTTTTTATTCTTGGTCAATTTTAACTTTAGTATTGTAGCATTTTATTATAGTTTTCATACGTGAAGGGTTGATTTGGCACCTGTGCAGAAATTGATTTTCTACATCATATTCTTAGGGATCCACATCACCTCAGACCATTTACAAGATGACATGTGGCACTTTTTACAAAAATGACTTATTTTCGATGAAATCTAACCTTCATATAAAATAGATTTTACAATTTACTTTTTTACTTTTATTTTTTAGCCTTTACATTATTTTTAAATGAAGACTCTTTAGGACAAGCATCCATGTGGAGTCGGGGGTCTATTGATTATTGGTGGAATGGGCATCTGTTTTTTTTTAAACTCCCATTCCTCTAGTGATCAATAGGCTCCATCAATCCCCAACTTTACATAACCCTCCCTTAAACATTCAATCATGTGCTCTATAAAAGTGTGTAAGGTAGAAAGTCTATAAATTATCCACCTAAGAGCTAAAAATGAATTTTGGAGAGGTGAAGTTTCTTTTCAGTAAATTATCCTTGGAAGATGTAGATAACTAATTAGGACTTGGTTTTGTTATTTTTAGTGATGATTTTTGGTGTCTTTTATTATATTTTGACAAATGTTTTATAATATGAGGAGTCCAATTTGGTCATTTTGTTTTGTTGTTATGACCAATTGGAGTGGTCAACAATTGGTTAAGTTGTATGTCAATGCCTAGTGGGATTAGGGCCAGGTGTTACCGAATTGGATATGTTGTCCCAATTGGGTTGGTGAGTGTCTTTATCCAACTTGGAATTTGCAGTTTGAATGGGGAATCAATTTGTTAGTCTTATCCTAGTTGGTGTGCTAATGATGAGATTGTCAATGGGGATGGTTTGAAGTCCAATTCAAATTTTTGGGCTACAATGTAATTCCAATTAGGTAGTAGTTGGGGTGGTTAAGTCGTCTTCTCTTCCATTTTGGTAACCACCAAGTTCTAAGTCCTATTTAGGAGGTTTCTATGTCATTTTTTTTACCCACTTGGAGAGAGTGTCCAGTGCAAGTCCCAGCTAGGTGTGTTGCGTATTCGTTTTGTTTGTTTGTGTGTGCCCAAGGTTGGGGGGGGTTGTGTATGTGAGATCCAATGATGGATTTTGTATATCAAGTCGGTGAAGATTGGGTTGTGTCCTCATCCCGAAGTGTGTGAAGGAAAGAAATTTGTGAAATCCTAGTAGGGGTTGGAAGTTGTGACAAAGTATTAGGCTGTTGAGCAAAATTCAAATGTAATGGTGATGTATTCACCAAATTGGTTAATGTGAGATAAATTTAACTAAACGGATTATTGTTGTGTGGAGTATGATGTGATTCAAATTGGAATATGTAGAGCCTTATTTGGTTTCAATGGAGGATATGTTCGAGTGCATTTGTACCTAGTTGGAAGTCTGTAGTATCGTTGTAGTGATGTTTTTGGCTACGAAATTCCAAATTGGGATATTGAATCTATTAGCATAGAAAAATCCTACTTGACCGTCTCCCTTGGAACAAACTAATTATACTAATAGGATAGTTTCCAAATAGGTCATTATCCTCCTTCAATAGAAGACAAGTGGAATTGACATTTAATCTAAGTCGTTTTATATTTTTTTGGAGCTTTATGGAATTAATTATGGAATTTTGAAGTTGAAATGGTATAGGGCTCTAAAATTGCCCACCTTCTAAAATGTACACTATTTGTACATTTCTAAAGGCTACAAAAAGCAACGTATTCAAATAGTATTTCTTTCAAATAGGTGGACAATTTAAGGACCTCCTACTCTTACTAGTTGTGGATTGTATAATTCACATGTTAATCTATTAAACCCTAAATTGCATTTTTTTGGCAACAAAGTAATTTGGGCACTTCACTATGAAAAAAAAATTCATTTTTTTTCACACAACATGCACTTGAGGAGTAGCTTTAAGGCCCAACAATTTTTATAACTGTTGCCTATATGGTTAAACATTTATCATATAATATGTAGTTTCTAATGATTGGTGGGTAGTCCAAGTAGTAAAAAAACTTCTTCAAAAATCCCTTAAAAAAAAGTTTGAAATTTGTTCTCTAGATTTATCAATACATGGAAAGCTTTTAACAATTCCATTTTGATTAATGAGATGAAAGTTATGAGGCGTTCTAGTTTGCGGATAGTTTGCAAGCAATTTGTAGGTAGTTTGTGGGTAGTTATGGAATCTCTACTCTAAGATAAACTTTGAAGTCCTCTATTTAATTCAATTTTCAATATTTTGGAAAAGAAAAATAAGGTTTAGATTGTTTATTACAACATTACAACCATTGAGATTGGCATTTTTCAATTCCATCAGTAAATTGTTCTCAATTCAATATTTTGAATCGATCTCTACATCCTTCAACTTCCTATTTTTTTCCCTATATGTTGTACAATTCCAAATGATCTGAAAATTTTCAAGCTTGTAGCCAACTTGCCTTGAAGAATGAATCCAAAGAAGTACCACCATTTTGGACATTTTTCATACAAACGTGACCTTATGAGCTGCAACTGCCCAGTTTTTTGCAAAGCCAAAGAAAATAATTTTTGACATTTCAAACGCTAATGTTTTGCAATCCACATGGTGAAAATTTCTGAAATTTTTTCCATATCTTCTCAAACCAACATACTACAAGATCCTATGGTTATATGTGTCCAATTTTATTTTATTTTTCCTGAAATTTGGTACTTGTACCAGAAATGGCAGTTTTGGAGCACTTTTAGAGAAAACATAGTCAAAATCCTTTAGGGGGTAACCCCTAAATGCCCGAGGCACCAAACTCTAGTGTTTGCAAAACTTTGAAGTTAAATAAAACCTAACCAAATTGCTATTTTTAGTAGTTTATATTTTTGGAAAGTTCTTCTTGAAGTCTAATTTTAGCATCAAAAATCCGATCTTGAAAATAAATGATAGTGATTTTTCTATTCACAATTTTGTGCAAGGGTACCCATTGCAAGGTTAGCTTGACTTCCCATAGTGTTGACAGCTCTTGGAAATGAGCCTCAAATACACTAGATCTTGGAGAAAAAATCACTTTCAAAATTCATTCAAAAAAATTGTGGAGTAGAATTTAAGAAGCCATAAAGTGGTTGGGGTTGTACATGTTAGGCCCTTTAACCTCGTATTTTTTTGGTCACCAACTTTTTAGATTTGACATGCAAAAAGAGAGTTGAAGGATTTTTATAGTTTTAACACCCTCATAGTCAAACATTATAATCTTTCACTTCATAAGTGATATTGTTGTGTATACTTTTCATATGAGATCTCTAACATGTCTAGTTTGAATTTGTACGGTTACAAATCCAAAAAAATTAAATGTTGACATTTTGTTCAATTTAGAGCAAATTCGAAGAAGCTCAAAATAGGCCTTAGACATTTAGGGGTTAAGATGCGAGCTGATGCATTTTGCCTTCATCTGCAATCCATCATTTTGCCCCTAAGTACTACATCTTTGGTCCTGGAATCGGTGCACAGGTCCATTTAAGCTTTTACAGCTACACTAAAATTGGTAAATAGTGTTGGGTGATAATTAGTGTCATTCCCTGGTTTTTACCCCCAACACTATTTTCCAACTTATGTGTAAATAGTGTTGGGCACTTAATTTGTGCCGCCTAAATCTGGCCCTACCTTGGAAACCTCAATTTTGGGAACCACAATTTCTGACCCCCGCCCCCGAAATCTTGGCCTTCCCTGGAAACTTTACTTTTGGTCTTCTCTCTCACCGTGGAAGTTTTCTCCTTCCCTGGAATTTTTGTTTTTTGTTTGTTTGCTTCATGTCCGGCGATTCATCCCTTACCTGGCACACTGCAATTTTAGCCCATTGTGGTATTCAGTTTTGGTTAGGCTTTGCCCCTACAGCACATTCCTAGAATCCATTCGCAATTTCAGTTTTGGGTTGGAGTTTTTCTTCCTTCCACATTGTGGGCGCCACCTTGGGAGCACAAGACAGTTTTGGAGAGCTTCTTGAAAATTTCAGCCCACATTGTGAGCTTTAGGAGGGGGGGTATAGTCCGACGACTCCCACCGATTTCATTGCCGCTTCAATTTGAATTTGAATCTTCCGGTGCCCCTAACTTTCAATTGAGGTATGCAATTCAACTTTTGATTACACCATTGGATTTCTCTTCCTCTCTTCTATTTACTGTGAAAGATGGGTTTTTTTTTTGTCGCCATTTTTTTAAAACCATTTTTTTCTGGATTTTCTAGCCCGGCATGGACCGCTCTCCGCTTGCTGATCTCAATGCCTCTCCCCAACGCCTCCAACAAGTTTCCAGCATTGCAACTCGACGAGCTGTCACTGCTTGGATGGTGGAGGACGTCGCCATTCACGGTGAGCATGGCCTAAATGTTCGCGTAATTCAAGCATTTCCAGAACATTTCCGTGGACAGCGCCCTGCCAACCTTGTAAAAGCCGGCCGATGGTGGCAGCAACGCCACCAATTTGATGAGGACAATGCAGAAAATGCAGCCCAAGTCACTGCATTCTCGTGCAGCCGCAACCGATTGGGCATAAGGCGGCGCCATTGTCCAAAAGCCAGACCAGGCTAAGGCAAGAAAAAAAGTGAATGGGTACAATATTTGTACCCACTTTTACTTGAAGAATTCAACCGCCTTCGAAAATCAGGTGTAAAGTTTTCTTCTCTTCTTCTTCATGAGTTGGCTCTTTCCATTCTCGTAGCTCCCGAGTCCAATTTCACAGCCCAATCTGTTGACCCAAATGATAACATTTTGTTGGTTAACAAAATTACCCCGAATTGGGTCAATCAATTCATGGAGAACCACAACATAGTCCTCCTCTCCCAACGTGGCCGTTTGACTTGTAGTCCTCAAAAAGAACTCCAAATCGAACAACAAACCGCCTATCATTTGGGGGTTTTGCAAAGGGGATTTGCATCCGGGGAATTTGATGAAAATCTAATGGAAAATCTGGATGAAACCCATTTTGTTGTCAATCTTGACAATGGACGCACTTTAGGGTTTCGGGGGGACACAACAGTCAAATATGCTGAAGTGGTTTTGGGTGGGGAGTCTATGACTATGGTAGTTCGTATTTCAGGAGGCCGGCGTGCTATGATAGAAGCTCCTATGCTCATTTTCACAAATGAAAATAGGAGCTACCCTATACGAGGTCTAATTGATAATATTCCCGGGGTGTCTTATAGGTTGGGCCCTAAAGGGTGGATGGACCAAACCATCTTACCCAAATATTTTTTGGAAAATCGGGCATATCAAGCCGATCTTCATCACCGCATGAAGATCATATGGCTTGATAATTGTACCGGCCATACGGTGACCCCTAGGTTGGTTGATGTCCTAGCAGCCAAAAATACAGTCTTCAAATTTTTACCTCCTTGTTCTACTCACCTTTGCCAACTAGCAGATACATTCTTGATTTCAAAGATCAAAGATGCATGAACAAGACGGTAGGAAGCCAAAAAAATTCAGTTGATACAAGAAAATGCTTGGCAAAATGCACCCCGGGCAGATGGACAATAGTCAGGGAAGTTGACCAATCCAGAGAAACGTTTTTTCCTACAATTGGCTGCTGATAGTATAGAAGATGTTAATAGAGAGGTGGATTGTGACAACATCTCTTATGCTAGAAAAGCAATGATTTGTTGTGGCTTGGCATTAGGACTTGATGGATCTTGGAGTGTTGGACAATTATTTCCACATCTCCAAGACATTATTGCAAAACATTTGCAATACTTCCAAGGGCAAGAAGTGCCTAATTTAAATAGGGCAGTTTAGAGATCTTTTTTTTAGTTTTTGCTGTTTTTTCCCTTCAATTTCTGGCCTACAGCTACGACTATTATATTGTACTTTTGACTCTTCCTATATTTTGCAATATACACACATTATGAAAAATTTCAGCATTTCACCATTGCATTGTTTATTTCACCATTTCATTGTTTTTTTGGACTTTCCAGCATTTATTTCAGGATTTCATTTAACTTTCCAACTTTTCAAGATTTCATTGTTTTTTGGGAGCTTTTCAACATTGATTTCTGGATTTCAGTATTTTGTTGGGCTTTTCAACATTGATTTCTGGATTTCATTGTTTTTTTGGGCTTTTCACCATTTATTTTAGAATTTTAGTGTTTTGGGGGGCTTTTCACCATTTATTTCAGGATTTCATTGTTTTGGGGGGGCTTTTCACCATTTCATTGTTTTGGGGGGCTTTCAACATTTATTTCAGGATTTCATTGTTTTTTTGGTTATTTCACCATTTCATTGTTGTTTTTTGGGCTTTTGAACATTCCAACATTTCATTGTTGTTTTTTGGGCTTTTCAACATTCCAACATTTCAGCATTTCAGCAATTCAACATTTCAACATTTCAACATTTCAGCATTTCATACACCAGATTTTCCCAACCATTCCAACTTCTATATTTTGTTACCATCTAACACTAAATGCACTCTTCTACAAATTCTGAAATGACGGAAATTTACTTCAAAGCTAAAATAGTGTTAGAATCGGTACAAAAAGATCTAACACTAAGCGTGCACATCGCTATTAGTGTTAGTTGGGATAATTAGTGTTGCCAACACTATTTACCAATTTTAGTGTACTGAAGTTGCTTGGTCACTAGTGATTTCAATTCTAGCACTTAATCAACATTGGAGCTTGGATGTGTTAGCTTTTACATTTAACATTTTAACTTTTACATTTATTTTACATAAACATTGCATGAATCAACTTCTATGTTCTAGCTTTTATATTACTTTTACATTAATGTTGTATGCAAACTTTTACATTTTATTTTCTTTAACTCCCATCTATAAATTAGAAGTCACTTCATGCCATTTTGGTTATTGTGTCAAAATGTTAATGCTATTAAATTGCTATCATAGTGGTTTTCATCTTTGTATCATTTTATCCAATTATTTAAGTATTGTGCTATTTTGAGAACTTATAGTCCATTGGTTATTTTCACTATTTTCAAAACACCATCCGTTTGTAGCAAAATCATGAAATACACGGAAGAAACATCAAACACGAAAGAGATGGATATTGAAAATGCCTCGTTGTCGCATTGTCTTACACATCCATCATTCATTAACCATGAATTATCAAAAGGAGGTGACGAAATGGAAATTGGTGCCCATATCCTTTTGGATATGAAGAATGGCATAACCCATTCTACAACAAAAAGGACGTCAAGAAAGAAAAGGATTTCAAGAAGACCAACATCAAACCACATCATTCAAATATTCGAATGTCAAGTGTGTCATCAAACTTTCACCTCCCAAAAATCAATTGGGAAACATACAAAAGGGTGTAAATTAACGCAATCTCAAACTTGCCAACAAGATTTCACCAATCATTCAAGTTATCTAAAAATTAATTTGAAATGTGTATATTAGTAGAAGCATGACCTATGAATACTTGTTCAAGGCAACTAGGCTATAATTACACTTTTAATTTTATTGGACATGGCATATTCAAATGATGAATTTAAATGCTCTTTAGTCAATGTATAACAGAAACTAAATTCATGATCACTTTGAATCATATTCAAAAGATGAGTAGCAAATGAAATATAAATTTTTTTGCATTGAATAAGGCTTTTCATTGTTAACAAAATCAAGTTTTTTCTTCAATACTTCATTCTCAAATTTCAAGTGTACCCAATGCACACTTTTACTCATGTACTCCAAACTTATCCAATGACATGTTTCCTTTGTCATTAAAGAATTATCTTAAACATTGAAAATAATTTTTCATGACCCATGCTGTAGTGATCACTAAAAAAATAATCTTAGATACGGAAAAATTCTATGAATGCACGTGCTTTATTTTTATTTTTTATTTTTTCCCAAACTGAAAACCACATCAATGTGAATGGTGGGGAAATGGCTACAACACCTGAATTGTTAACTTGCTTTTCATATATTTTATGACCTTAAGTTTGCTTTAGTCTTGGTGAAACCTACCTTTAGTTACTTGATGTGAATGGAAAGTAAACAATAGGTGCAGCGGTACTAATAAAAATGTTAAAGTCGGTGCTTTATTAAAAATAATTGAAAAATATAAAATAATATAAAAATCACAATTAACCCCTATTAATGCTTAAAGTACAACAATTTGATGTCAACATTATTAGCTTTGAAGTTAGATTAAATTTTACTAAATTACTATTGTTTGTAACTATTTTAAGAGAATATCTTTTTGACTTTCAAAATGAATGTATATGTTTAATGGGAATTGTTCATGTGGTTTAAAAAAATGAAAATGATTTGTATATGATTTTTTTCTATTCAAGATATTGTGTAAGGGGGCCCATTATTGTTAATTTTTGTTTTCCAAGGTTAGGAAGCTTCAAATACAGTTCTAGAGAAAAAGTCACCTCAAATTTTCATTTTAAACAGTAATTTATGCCTTCAATCATAAATTTGACTTGTCCAAAGGGGATTGATAGACTTCAAATCACTTTCACAATTTTAATATCCATATGATCAAACACTCATTATCATTCAATCCATAAGTGATAGTGTTGTGGTTTTTTTTTTTCTTGTATGATGCATAACATGACTAGTTTGAATTTCTACAATTATAATAATGAATGGAACTTATTTGTCAAGCTCAAGAGGCATCAAATCCATCCACATGTTAAATTTGTTTGTTTTGTGTTTGTTATGTTGAGATCTCTGGGACTATGTGTCCCCCAATCAATCATGTGCTTGGTACCACTGGAAAGCTCTCTCTGAGAAGGGATGCACTAGCTTTGTTTCATGACATTTAGACCTCTAGTGTGAAAGTTATGAATTTTGAGTTATTTTTTGTTTTAAAAATTAGAAAATTACTTTAACTTTTCTTTTGGCTATGGCAACAACACAAGGGCACACTTGCTTAGTTTGTTTTGGTAAGAGCATTTGTTTTGACAAGAGCGTGATTCTCAATGCAATTGGGGCATTGGAGCTAAGATTGTAAATACTTCATGGCTTAAATTTGCACAAGGTATTCTCAATTTTGGAATGGTTTTGAATTTGAACCAACTTCTCAAAAAGCTTTTATAAGTTGTAATTATATCTCAATTGATTTTTTCTTTGCAGAGTCCACCTTTATTTATTTCAACTGCAATCTTTCTAAACCATAATGAATTGTATGTCCCCTCCGAGACAATTTGGGTCCACAAAGGTTCTTACTGCCTCAATTCGTAGTGAATGTTTTTGAAACTTTTTGAAGTTGTGTAGTTTGCTAAGAGCTTTGTGGATATATAGTTTTTGTTTCAATCGATGCTTGGAAGAAAATGTTATGAAACAAAAACCAAAAATGGAGGTCAACGGGCAATACAAACAAATCAGAAATGTCAAAATCATTTTTTGTTATAAATTTCTTGAAATCTTGTATTTTGTCTACATTTGAAGTTTTGATTCATTCTATTTGGACTAGTGATGAGAAAGTTATGGACAATCTTAGTTTTGGGGGCAATCTAAGCATCTTCTTGAAAAAATAACTTACAAATTCATTTGTGAATGCAATTTTTACAATTTTCCAAAAAAATTGTTAGACATGGTTAGGTTGGGTTTTTAGGACAATCGTACCATTGGGATTATTGCATTTCAATTCCATCTTAGAGCTATTAACGATTTAGTTTTCCCTTCAATCTTTGATCTACTTCTATTTAACAAATTTTTAATGAGTGAAAATTAAGTGATTTTTGGTTAAATTTTTTTCCGTAGATTCTCATATCAACTACTCAACCTAAAAGTTTAGAAAATCAAAATCAATAGGACAAAAGAATTTAATTAAAAAGACTCAAAGCCAAGATATCTAATCAAGCAAATTTTAAATATGTCTTGCAATCTACGCAATCAAATTTGATGAAATTTTTACGACATGTTCTCAAACAAGTTAAGTACAATATTCTATAGTTAGATTTTTTTTAAGTACTTTTTTTATTTTTGTAGGTGAATGCAGCAGAAGTGGAAAATTTGTTTACTTTTTGACAGAAAATTCCCTCAGGGCATTAGGGGCAAAATATTGAGCACTATTTCCAGACAAAGGGGTGTGTTTTTTGTTTATAAACCTCATTTTTTAAATAATAATCATATACTTGTCAAATGGTGTGCAAACCTACTAAGGTAGGATCACCTTAAACTAAGCAAATTTCTATATAGAACATTATTTGGTGTCAAGAATTTTCATTTTTTAATCACGTAGAGATAAATTGTCATTAACCCCTAAATTGTCATTAACCCCTTTTTATGGCCCTACGAAAAACCGGGCAGCTACACTTCCCAAGATCACATTTGTATGAAAAAATGTCCCAAATGGTGGTGCTTCTTTGGATTCTTTCTTCAAGACAATTTGGGTACATGCTTTATAGTTTTCACATCATTTGGAATTGTACAACAAATAGGAAAAAAACCATAAGTACAAAGAAGTATAGAATGCTTCAAAATACAAAATTGTTAAGAATTTTATAATAGAATTGAAAAATGTCAATCCCAATGGTTGAAATGTTTTAATAATCAATCTACATCCTATAATTAAATTTTTTTCATAAAATATTGAAAATTGAGTAAAATAAAGGACTTCAAAGTTTATTTTAGAATAGATAATCCATAAGTACCTGCAAACTAAAACTCCTCATAACTTTCATTTCATTGATCAAAATGGAATGATTCAAAGCTTTCCATGTATATATAACCCTAGAGAACAAATTTCCTTTATTCTTTGAAAGAAAAATGATTATTTCATTAGCCTAAGCTGCCCATTTACAAATAAAACCCATATAAGGCCATAAATTTTTACTTATATTTTCAAATGTCATGAAATTTAGTGCATACGAAAGATATTCCTCATCCCTACCTTCTATTAAAATTTCAGCCTAAGATATACAAATCTCTCATCACATGCACTTGCCTAAAATTGCTATGTTGCTAAAACAAACATATTGGTGCATTAGGGGTTAAAGTTGGGTAAAATCCACCAACAATATTTTCAATGTTTACGCCTTGAAGTGAGTGCAACAAACCTCTACTTTTTCTTTGATTTTTCTAAGGCTTGCTTTTGGGTACATGCTCAATTTTGGATGACTATCCTACCTTCTATCGAAGGTACAATAGATCTTCTGGTAATTGTAGATCTAGCAGATGTGTTTGAAGTACCTTATAAAGCCTTCAAAGAATATGGGTGTGTGCCTTCAAGGTTGTACATGACTTTTTTAAATGGGTCATGGGGTTATTGGGCATCATTGCAAGAAAACAAAATTCTTTTCATTTTTTCTTTAGAAGTGTCATATTCCTCCAAGGGTTGCTATTATGTGAGTTTAAAATCATGAGCACCAAAAGTGATACACCTATATTATAGATGTTTGTCTATATTATAGAAACTTTTCATGATTATAGGATATTTATGTTATAGATATCTATAGGTTACTAGCACCTTCAATGGTTGTATGATGTCTATTTATACAAATACTCAAGGCTCATATGTTTGCATTTCCATGCTCACATGCTATTGTCTTTGTTCCTTCTACCAAGAATTTATGGACAATTATTCAATAGTGAAGTAAAATGTAAAAAATTGTCTTTCCAAAATTGAGACCTAAAACATCTTTTTACAAAATTTCTTTTAAAAATATAAGCTATTCAATTCTTTTTTAATTCCTATATTATTAAAAAATAATGAAATTAAATTAAAATCCCATTTTTTTTCTACCTTAAAGGGACTCTTACTTTATCAATTATATTGAAGGCAAAACATATTGATCCTTGTGCTGTTATAAAAGCAAAACACTTTGTGTTTATATGTAAGAGGGAGATTTTTCTACTTTTGGAAAATGTCATAGCTTATTTGTAAGATTCTAACATATGATTCCTAATTTTAATTTTTTGAAGGCAAAGTTAAAGTGCTTTAAATTTAGTCCAACTTAGAAAGACATTATTTTTAAAACTAAATTTGGAATCAGCTAATTCACTTATGTATTTTTGCCTTCTATAAATGTATAGAAGACAAAAAGAAGTGACACTTTGTTGGAATAAAAAATATGCTTGCACTCAAAATATTCACCTTCAATGCTAATAACAACTTTCCAACTCATTAAATTGAAATTTAAAAATGAAATTTGGCTCCCCAACATTAAAGCTTAGGAGCATGTTGAGGTATTGAACTCACTTGTTTGGCTATAGAATAAAATACAAAATAGAAATAGAAAAGTGATCAAACGATGATTTTAATTGAATACGTAATTGAAGTAAGATTAAATAGAGATTGATCTATGGTTGATCTAATAGATGCAAGCAAATTTCAATTACCTTTTCTAATTGTTAAGAGTTCAAATGTTTGTATGTTTAATAAAAGTAAAATCAAGAAATTAACATTCTAAGAAAATCATGTACTTAATTAGAATTTGACATATTTTCTTATATATAAAGACATAAACAAGATTATAATGCCATTCCTTCTACCTAACAATAAGTCAATAAATGTCCTTAGGTTGTTGCATAGATTGCATCTATATTTATATGTTGTATACAATGTGTGTGTATTCACTTTTATTTTATTCTTATCTCAAATGATTTTGTTTGTTACTCTTGGTCAATTTTAGCTTTAACATTTTAGCTTTTCATTCTAGTTTTCATATTGGAGCTTTCAATTGATGTATTACCATACATGAAAGGTTGATTTGGCACCTGTGCAGAAATTGAATTTCCAAATAATATTCTTAGGGATCCATGTCACCTCAAACTATTCACAAGATGACATGTAGCACCTTTCTACAAAAATGATTTAATTTTTGTCAAACCTAACTTTGTATAGAGTAGCTTTTACAATTTCTTTTTTTACTTTTACTTTTTCGTTTTTACATTATTTTTAAATGAAAACTCCTTAGGGTGGGCTTTCATGTGGACTCGAGGGCCAATGGAGCATGTCAATCATTGGTGGAATGGACATCCCATTTTTCTAGAATTTCCATTGTACTAGTGATTGACAGGCTCCACTAGTCCCCTGCCCTTAGCACATTCAATTGTGTACTCCATGAAACTATGTAAGGTAGGAAGTCTATAAATTATCTATCTAAGTGCTGAAACTAAATTTTACGGAGGTGAAGTTTCTTTTCAATAAATTATCCTTGGAAGACAAGTGGAATTGACATCTAATCCAAGTCATTTTTTATTTTTTTGGAGCTTTATAAAATTAGTTATGGAATTTTGAAGTTGAAATGGCATAGGATTCTAAAATTGCTCACCTCTTTAAATGTACACTATTTGTACATTCCTAAAGGTTACAAAAACACATGTACGAATAGTGTTCCTTTCAAGTAGGTGGGCAATTTATGGATCCTCTAACCTTACTGGTTGTGGATTTTGTAATTCATGTGTTAATCCCTAAAGCCCTAAATTGCATTCTTTTGGCAACAAAGTGATTTTGGACACTTCACTATGAATGGAATTTTCATTTTTTTATTTGAAATTTTCACGCAACATGTGCCCAAGGAGTAGCTTTAAAGCCCAACAATTCCCATATCTTTTGACTATGTGGCTAAAAAGTCATTGTATGATATGTAGTTTTCAGCAATCGGTGGGTAGACCAAGCAACAAAAAAAATCTTCTTTTAATAATTACAGTTTAAATAATTAAAGATTTTAAATTGATTCTCTAGATGTATTTATACATGGAAAGGTTTGAACAATTCCATTTTGATTAATGAGATGAAAATTATGAGGGGTTCTAGTTTGTTGATAGTTATAGAATCTCTACTCTAAGATCAACTTTGAAGTTTTCAACCATTGGGATTGGCATTTTTTAATTCCATCAATAAATTGTTAACAATGTAGTATTTTGAATTGATCTCTATATCTTTCAATCTCTTATTTTTTTTCTTATATGTTGTACAATTCCAAATGATTTAAAAAATTTCAAGCCTATAGCCAACTTGCCTTGAAGAATGAATCCAAAGGAGCCCCACCATTTGGGACATTTTTTCAAACAAATGGGACCTTGTGAGGTGCAATTGCCCATTTGGGGGGTCCAAAAGGAAATTTTTCTCATTGCAAATGCTAATGTCTTGCAATCCACATGGTGAAAATTTCTGAATTTTTTTCAACATCTTCTCAAACCAAAATACTACAATATCCTACGGTTACATACTTAGGTCCAATTTTATTTTATTTTTCTTGAAATTTGGTACTTGTACCGAAAATGACAGTTTTGGAGAGCTTTTGGAGAAAATATAGTGAAAATCCTTCAGGGGTTAAGATGCATTTTCCCCAGTCGATCATTTTGCCCCTAAGAAATGGTAGACAGGTCCATCTTAGCATTTACTTTCCAGCTTCTGCTCACCAGTGATTTCAATTTTAGCACTTAACATTGGACCTTTGCTATATTAGCTTTTACATTTCATATTTTAACTTTTACATTACTTTTACATTAATGTTGTATCCATATTTTTACATTTTATTTTCTTGACTCCCATCTATAAATTAGAAGTCACTTCATGCCATTTTCGTTATTGTGTCAAAATGCTAATGCTATCATTGTATTAAATTGCTATCATACTGGTTTTCATCTTTGTATCATATTATCCAATTGACAGCTATTTTGAGAACTTATAGTCCATTGGTTATTTTCATTATTTTCAAAACACCATCCGTTTGTAGCAAAATCATGAAATACACGGAAGAAACATCAAACGCGAAAGAGATGGATATTGAAAATGCCTCGTTGTCGCATTGTCTTACACATCCATCATTCATTAACCATGAATTATCAAAAGGAGGTGACGAAATGGAAATTGGTGCCCATATCCTTTTGGATATGAAGAATGGCATAACCCATTCTACAACAAAAAGGACATCAAGAAAGAAAAGGATTTCAAGAAGACCAACATCAAACCACATCATTCAAATATTCGAATGTCGAGCGTGTCATCAAACTTTCACCTCCCAAAAATCAATTGGGAAACATACAAAAGGGTGTAAATTAACGCAATCTCAAACTTGCCAACAAGATTTCACCAATCATTCAAGTTATCTAAAAATTAATTTGAAATGTGTATATTAGTAGAAGCATGACCTATGAACACTTGTTCAAGACAACTAGGCTATAATTACACTTTCAATTTTATTGGACATGGCATATTCAAATGATGAATTTAAATGCTCTTTAGTCAATGTATAACACAAACAAATTTCATGATCACTTTGAATTATATTCAAAAGGGGAGTAGCAATTGAAATATAGAAGCTTTTAGTTTACAATGTTTTGCATTGAATAAGGCTTTTGATCGTTAGAAAAAAAATCTAGTTTTTTCTTCAATACTTCATTCTTAAATTTCAATTGCATCCAATGCACACTTTTACTCATGTACTCCAAACTTATCCAGTGACATGTTTCCTTTATCATTGATGAATTATCTTAAACATTGAAAATAATTTTTCATGACCCATGTTGCAGTGATCATTAGAAAATAATTTTAGATAAGGAAAAGTCCTATGAATGCATGTGCTTTTTTTCTCTTCTTTTTTTGAAGTTCATGTAGAAATGGTAGAAAACAGCATAAATTTGAATGGTGTGGAAATGGCTATAACACCCAAATTGTTAACTTGCTTTTAATATTTTTTATGACCTTAAGTTTGCTCTTACAAGTCTTGGTAAAACCCACCTTTAGCTACCTGATGTGAATGGGAAATCAACAATAGGTGCAGCAGTGCTAATAAAAATTTCAAAGTCAGTCAGCTTGATTAAAAATAATGTAAAAATAAATAAAATAATGTAGAAATCACAGTTCATCCCTACTAATGCTTAAAGTACCACATTTTGATGTCAATATGGTAAACTTTGAAGTTAGATTAAATCTTACTAAATTACTATTGTTTGTAACTATTTCTAACAAAATATCTTTCTGACTTTGGTGTATTCTTGTATGGTGTATAATGTGACTAGTTTGAATTTCTATAATTATAATATAAAATAATGGATGAAACTTATTCAAATTTTGGCATTTTATTTAAAATAGAACAAACCCCAAGAAGCTCAGAACAACCTTGGACATTAATGGATTAACATATTTTGCCAAGCTCAAGAGGCATCAAATCCATCCATACCTTAAGTTCATTTGTTTTATTCTCGTTTGATTGTTTTTGTTATGTTGAGATCTCTAAGACTGTGTGTCCCCTAGTCATGTGGTGGTACCATTGGAAAGTTCTCTTTGAGATGGAATGCATTGGCTTTGTTTTATGACATTTGGACCTCTAGTGTGAAAGTTATTAATTTTGAGTTATTTTTTGTTTTAAAAATTAGAAAATTACTTTTACTTTTCTTTTGGCTATGGCAACAATACAAGGGCACACTAGCTTAGTTTGTTTTGGTAAGAGCATTTGTTTTGACAAGAGCATGATTCTCAATGCAACTGTGGCATTGGGGCTAAGATTGTAAATACTTCATGGCTTAAATTTGCACAAGGTATTCTCAATTTTGGAATGGTTTTTGAATTTGAAGCAACTTCTCACAAAGTCTTTATAAGGTGTAATTATATCTGAATCGATTTTTCCTTTATTTATTTAATCTTTTTAACCCCTAAAAAATTGTTTGTCTCCTCAAGGGACAATTTAAGTCCAGGTAGGTTTCTATTGTCTCAATTTGTGATGAATGTTTTTGAAACTTTTTGAGGATGTGCTTTTTTGCAAGAGCTTCATAAATATATAGTTTTTTTTCAATTGGTGCTTGGTAGAAAGAGTTATGGCACAAAAAGCCAAAAATGGAGGTCAACAGGCAACACAAATAAATAAATAAAAATCCAAAATATATATTTTTTTAATTGATTAAAATTTTATAGGTTTATCTACACTTGAAACTTTGATTCATTCTATTTAGACTAGTGATGAGAAATTTATGGATGATCTTAGTTTTTCAGGCAATCTAAGCATCTTCTTGAAAAAACAACTTATAGGATTCATTTGTGAATGCAATTTTTACTATTTTCAAAAAAAATTATTAGACAAGTTTAGGTTTGCTTTCTAGAACAATCTCACCATTGGGATTATTGGATTTGAATTCCATCTTAGAGCTATTAATGATGTAGTTTTTCCTTTAATCTTTAACCTATTTCTACTTAACAATTTTTTAATGAGTGAAAATTAAGTGTTTATTTGTTGAATTTTTTTTCTTATATTCTTAATTTAACTGTTCAATATAAAAACTTAGAAAATCAAAATCAATAGTACAAAAATATTTAGTTAAAAAGATTTAAAGCCAAAAAATCTAGTTAAACAAGTTGCAAAAAAAAAATTCTTTCTTCACTTTAGATGCAAATATCTTGCAATCTATGCAATCAAATTTGATGAAATTTTTACCACATGTGTGAAGTACAATATTTAATAGCTAAATTTTTTAAAGGTACTTTTTTGGTTTTCTTAGATGAGCGCAATAGAAGTGGCAATTTTGAGTGGCTTTTTGACAGAAAAGACCCTTATTAGGGTTTTAGAGGCTAAAAATTGAGCACTTATTTCCGGACTAAGGGGTGTAGTTTTTGTTTATAAACCTCATTTTTTAAATAATAATCAAATACTTGCCAAATGGTGTGCAAACCTACTAAGGTAGGATCACCTTGACCCCTAAATGTATTGGACTATGTTTTCACCAAAAACACTCCAAAACTGCCATTTTTAGGACAAGTACCAAATTTTAGGAAAAAACTTTTTTTAGACACATGTAACCATAGGATCTTGAAGTAAACTTGTTTGAAAAGATGTGGGAAAAATTTCAGAAATTTCCACCACATAGATTGCAAGATTATAGCATTTGAATTTACAAAAATCCTTTTTTTGCCCTTGCAAAATATCGGGCAGTTGCACTTCACAAGGTCACATTTTTATGAAAAAATGTCCAAAATGGTGGTTATTCTTTGAATTCATTCTTCAAGGCAAGTTGGCTACATGCTTAAAATTTTTGGAATTGTACAATATGTAGGAAAAAATAGTAAGTAGAAAGAAATGGACAATCATTCAAAACACTAAATTATTAAGAATTTATTTATGGAATTGAAGAATAAAATCCCAATGGTTGTAATGTTGTAATGTTGTAATATACAATATATATCCTAGGATTTTATTTTTTTCAAAAAATATTGAAAATTGAATTACTCCAAAGTTTATATTAGAGTTCAGAATCCATAAGTGCCTGCAAACTAAATTTGCTCATAACTTTCATCTCATAAATCAAAATGGAATGATTTTAAGTTTTTCATGTATATATAACTTTGAAAAACCAATTTCAAACTTTTATATTTTTTAAAAGTGAATTTTCAGAATTTTTTTGAGTTGCCTGCCAAACATTGAATATGACATATCATGTAATAACTTTTTAACCATGTAGTCAAAAGTTATGAAAAATTTCAGGTCTTAAAGTTACTCCTTGAGCACATGTTGTGTGAAAATTTCAAAGAAAAATAATGATATCTCCATCCGTAGTGAGCTGCCCAAAATTGCTATAATGCCTTAAAAAACCCCACAGTTGAGCATTTAGGGGTTAAACTGAGCAAATTTCTATATAGAACATTATTTAGTGTCAAGAATTTCTTTTTTTAATTCCATAAAGACAAATTGTAATTAACCCCTAAAGGAATATGACAATGTTTTCACCAAAAACGTTCCAAAACTGTCATTTCAAGTACAAGCACCAAATTTTAGAAAAAAATATTTTGGACGCATCCAACTGTAGGATCTTGTAGTACCATCCCTTGAGAGCATGTCAAAAAAATTTCAAAAATTTCCATTGTGTAGATTTCATAATATAAGTGTTTGAAGTAACTAATTAAAGCCCTTTTGGGGGCTCTGCAAATAACCAAACAACTACACTTTACAAGATCACATTTGTATGAAAAGATGTCCATAATGATGGTACTTCTTTAGATTCATTCTTCAAGGCAAGTTGGCTACATGCTTGAAAAATTTTAGATCATTTGGAATTATACAACAAGTAGGAAAAAAATCATAAGTACAAAGAAGTAGAAAATGATTCAAAATACAAAATTGTTAAGAATTGAAAAATGCCAATCCCAATGGTCGAAATATTTCAATAGAAAATCTACATCCTATGATTTTATTTTCAAGAATATTGAAAATTGAGTAAAAAATAAAGGACTTCAAAGTTTATTTTAGAGTAGATAATCTATAATTGCCCACAAACCAAAACTCCTCGTAACTTTCATTTCATTGATCAAAATGGAATGATTCAAAGCTTTTCTTTTGGAAAAAATGATTTATTTATTTTCCCGGACTACCCATTTATGAAAAATGATAACATACAAGGCCATAACTTTTGACTCATATTTCCAAATGTCATGAAATTTAGTGCATATGAAAGATATTCCTCATCCCTACCTTCTATTAAAATTTTAGCTTAAAATATACAAATCTCTCGTCACACGTACTTGTCCAAAATTGCTATGTTGCCAAAAAAATACATATTGGTCCTTTAGGGGTTAAAGTTGAGTAAAATCCACCAACAATATTTGATTATAATACACAAAATTTATATGAGGCCAAAGTTGAATTGATAGGTTTTCTAAAATTGTCCATTATTTTCAATGTTCACACCTTGAAGTGAGTGCAACAAACATCTATTTTTTCTCTGATTTTTTGCAGGCTTGCTTTTGGGCACATGCTCAGATTTGGATGACTATTCTACCTTCTAACAAAGGTACAATAGATCTTTTGATAATTGT
Source organism: Climacium dendroides (assembly GCA_950106755.1). NCBI lineage: Eukaryota > Viridiplantae > Streptophyta > Bryopsida > Hypnales > Climaciaceae > Climacium > Climacium dendroides. The sequence goes on from OX467092.1 coordinate 3,276,329, forward strand.
AGAACTAGTAGATGTGTTTGGGGTACCTTATAAAGCCCTACCCCAAAGTATATACACGGGGGTATGAATTTAAGGTTGCACATGACTTCAAATGGATCATGGGGTTATTGGGTGTGATTGCTCTAAGAGGGAGTGAGGAAGGAGACCAACCCCTCTTATAATACTCTCTATAGTGTTCGGTAGACCCTCCATCCTAGGTCAAAGGAGAACTCCAAAAATACTTGAGTTGTAGAAGACTAACCAATTCCAACCAAAATCACAATATTACACCACCATTTGGGCCCTTGAAATTTCAAATAGCATAACATTGCGATCCCAGATCTAAATCCCCCATGTGAGCCTATTTTGGATATCTATGTGACGAGTAGATACTGATGGACTGCTCACTTGTCTCCTTTGGACAAGTTCTTGCAAAGTTATGGCCCTTCAAAGATTCGGGTTCATTGGGGGAGGCGTCACACCTTCACCACAACCCTTCTCTTGGCCATAACGTTTGACTCATAGCTTAGAACCTCATATTTCTTGTCATTCTAACATCCTTGTATTCTTAGTTTTTCAATGATATGCTATATGAAAAAATTTCCATAAAGGATTCATTGGAAACCTCTCACTCCTAGCCCTTAAGTGTTTTGGTGTCACCGGGACACCACCAACTTTGAACAACCATAACTTTTAGCTACAAAGTCCAAATCACACATTCTTTAGATGGTTGAATGCGTATTCTCAAGGTATTTCCAAGAATGTAAGATACACTATGATACCTTTCAAAATTCAGGGTGATATTGTGCTATGTTTGCTCAAAAGACATTCATTTTCTCCCTTCTTAGGCTCTGCAAAGTTGGCAAGTCACCCCAAAGATCCTTCTTGCTCACTCAGGCACTTTCAGCACCCCCAAAAGATAGGGGTGTGACATACTATAAATTTATGAACAAATTTTTTCGTAGTAAAGTAAAAAGTTAAAAAATTGCCTTTCTAAAATTGAGACCTAAAAAAGAATTTACCTATTTTTTTTACAAAAATTAGCTCTTGAAAAAATATTTTATTAATACTTATATTTTTTAAATAATAAAACTAAAAAAATTGCCCATTTATTTACTACCTTAAAGGAACTTTTATTCTATCAATTATATTGAAGGCAAAGCATATTGATCTTTCTGCTAATATTAAAGCAAAACACTTTGTGTTCATATGTAAGAGGGAGATTTTTCTACTTTTGGAAAATGTCATAGCTTATATGCATGATTCTAATAGATGATTCCAAATTCTAATTTTTTGAAGGCATAATTAAAGTGCTTTAAATATAGTCCAATTTGAAGGTCATGATTTTTTAAAATTAAATCTGATATAAACTAATTTTACTTATGTGTTTTTGCCTTCTATAAATTTATAGAAGACAAAAAAGAAATACACTTTGTTGGAATAAAAAACATGCTTGCATAGAAAAATATTTGCCTTCAATGCTAATAACAACTTTCCAACTCATTTAATTGAAATTTAAAAATGAAATCTAACTCCCTACATCAAAGCTTAGGAACGCATTTAGGTATTGAACTCACTTGCTTGGCTATAGAATAAAACACAAAATAAAGATAGAAAAATGATCAAAGCATGATTTTAATTGAATCGAGAATTGAAGTAAGATCCCAAAAGAGATTGAACTACAATTAATCTAGTAGAGAAAAGAAGATCAATTTCCTTCTCTAATTCTTGAGAGTTCAAATGTTTGTATGTTTAATAAAAATAAAATAAAAAATTAACACTCCAACAAAATGATACTTAATTAGAATTTAACATATTTTTCTATACACGAAGACTTAAGCAAGACTATAATGCCATTTCCTCTAGCTAACAATAAGTCAATAAATGTCTTTAGATTGTTGCATAGATTGCGTCTAAATTTATGTATTGTATACAATGTCTATGTATTCATTTTTATTTTATTCTTATCTCAAATGATTTTGTTTGTTATTCTTGGTCAATTTTAGCTTTAACATTTTAGTATTTTATTATAGTTTTCATGTTGAAGCTTTCAATTGATGTATTACCATATGTGAAGGGTTGATTTGGCACATGTGCAGAAATTGAATTTCCACATCATATTCTTAAGGATCCACATCACCTCAAACCATTCACAGGATGACATGTGGTACTTTTTATAAAAATGGCTTAATTTCTATCAAATCTAACCTTCAGATAGAATAGATTTTACAATTTACTTTTTATACTTTTATTTTTTAGCCTTTACATTATTCATTTTTAAATGAAGACTCTTTAGGACGGACACCCATGTGGAGTTAAGGGCCTATTGATTATTGGTGGAATAGGTGTCTCTTTTTTTTGAAACTCCCATTCCTCTAGTGATCAATAGGCTCCATCAATCCCCAACTTTACATAACCCTCCCTTAAACATTCAATCATGTGCTTTATGAAAGTGTGTAAGGTAGAAAGTCCATAAATTATCCACCTAAGAGCTAAAAATGAATTTTGGGGAGGTGAAGTTTTTTTTCAGTAAATTATCCTTGGAAGATGTAGATAACTAATTAGGACTTGGTTTTGTTATTTTTAGTGATGATTTTTGGTGTCTTTTATTATATTTTGACAAATGTTTTATAATATGAGGAGTCTAATTTGGTCATTTTGTTTTGTTATTATGTCCAATTGGAGTGGTCAACAATTGGTTAAGTTGTATGTCAATGCCTAGTGGGATTAGGGCTAGGTGTTACCGAATTGGATATGTTGTCCCAATTGGATTGGTGAGTGTCTTTATCCAACTTGGAATTTGCAGTTTGAATGGGGAGTCAATTTGTTAGTCTTATCCTAGTTGGTGTGTTAATGATGAGATTGTCAATGGGGATGGTTTGAAGTCTAATTCAAATTTTGGGGTTACAATGTAATTCCAATTAGGTAGTAGTTGGGGTGGTTAAGTCGTCTTTTCTCCCATTTTGGTAACCACCAAGTTCTAGTCCTATTTAAGAGGTTTCTATGTCATTTTTTTTACCCACTTGGAGAGAGTATCCAGTGCAAGTCTCAGCCAGGTGTATTGCGTATTCGTTTTGTTTGTTTGTGTGTGCTCAAGGTTGGGGGGTATGTGAGATCCAATGATGGATTTTGTATGTCAAGTCAGTGAAAATTGGGTTGTGCCCTCATCGCGAAGTTTGTGTGTGAAGGAAAGAAATTTGTGAAATCCTAGTAGGAGTTGGAAGCTACGACAAAGTATTAGGTTGTTGAGCAAAATTCAAATGTAACGGTGATGTATTCATCAAATTGGTTAATGTGAGATAAATTTAACTAAATGGATTATTATTGTGTGGAGTATGATGTGATTCAAATTGGAATATGTAGAACCTTATTCGGTTTCAATGAAGGATATGTTTGAGTGCATTTGTGCCTAATTGGAAGTATGTAGTATCATTGTAGTGATGTTTTTGGCTACGGAATTCCAAATTGGGTTTTTGAAACTATTAGCATAGAAAAATCCTACTTGATTGTCTCCCTTGGAACGAACTTATTATACTAATAGGATAGTTTCCAAATAGGTCATTATCCTCCTTTAATAGAAGACAAGTGGAATTGACATCTAATGTAAGTCGTTTTATATTTTATTGGAGCTTTATGGAATTAGTTATAGAATTTTAAAGTTGAAATGGCATAGGGCTCTAAAATTGCCCACCTTCTAAAATGTACACTAATTGTACATTTCTAAAGGTTACAAAAAGCAACATGTTCAAATAGTATTTCTTTCAAATAGGTGGGCAATTTAAGGACCTCCTACCCTTACTGGTTGTGGATTTTATAATTCACATGTTAACCCATTAAGCCCTAAATTGTATTTTTTTGGCAACAAAGCAATTAAGGCACTTCATTATGAATAGAATTTTCATTTTTTTTTAAAAATTTCACACAACTTGTACTTGAGGAGTATCTCTAAGGCCCAACAATTTTCATAACTTTTGACTACATGGTTAAAAATTTATCATATAATATGTAGTTTCTAGTGATTGGTGGGTAGTCCAAGTAGCAAAAAAACTTCTTAAAAAATCACTTTAAAAAAAATAGTTTGGAATTTTTTCTCTAGATTTATCTATACATGAAAAACTTTTAACGATTCCATTTTGATTAATGAGATGAAAGTTATGAGGAGTTCTAGTTTGCATAGTTTGCAAGCAATTTGTAGGGAGTTTGTGGGTAGTTATGGAATCTCTACTCTAAGATAAACTTTGAAGTCCTCTTTTTAATTCAATTTTTAATATTTTGGAAAAAAAATAAAAATAAGGTTTAGATTGTTTAGTACAACATTACAACCATTGAGATTGGCATTTTTCAATTCCATCAATAAATTGTTCTCAATTCAATGTTTTGAATCAATGTCTACATCCTTCAGCTTCCCATTTTTTTCCTATATGTTGTACAGTTCCAAATGATTTGAAAATTTTCAAGCTTGTAGCCCACTTGCCTTGAAGAATGAATCCAAATAAGCACCACCATTTTGGACATTTTTCATACAAATGTGACATTATGAGGTGCAACTACCCAGTTTTTTGCAAAGCCAAAGAAAAGAATTTTTGTCACTTCAAAAGCTAATGTCTTGCAATCCACATGGTGAAGATTTCTGAAATGTTTTCTACATTTTCTCAAACCAACATATTACAACATCCTATGGTTATATGTGTCCAATTTAGTAAAAATCCTTCAAGGGGTAATCCCTAATTGCCTGAGGCACCAAAATCTAGTGTTTGCAAAACTTTGAAGTTAAATAAAACCTAACCAAGTTGCTATTTTTAGTAGTTTATATTTTTGGAAAGTTCTTTTTGAAGTCTAATTTTAGCATCAAAAATCCGATCTTGAAAATAAATGATAGTGATTTTTCTATTCACAATTTTGTGCAAGGGTACCCATTGCAATCTTGACTTCCCATAGTGTTGAGAGCTCTTGGAAATGAGCCTCAAATACACTAGATCTTCAATTGGAGAAAAAATCACTTTCAAAATTCATTCAAAAAAGATGAATTTAAGTAGCCATAAATTGATTGGGGATATACATGTTAGGCCCTCTAACCTCATATGTTTTTGGTCATCAACTTTTTAGGTTTGACATGCAAAAAGAGAGTTGAAAGATTTATATAGTTTTAACACCCTTATGGTGAAACATTATAATTTTTCACTCCATAAGTGATATTGTTGTGTATAATTTTCCTAACATGTCTAGTTTGAATTTGTACGGTTACAAATCCAAAAAAATTGATGCGACTTATCAAAATGTTGACATTTTGTTCAATTTAGAGCAAATTCCAAGAAGTTCAAAACAGGCCTTACGCATTTAGGGGTTAAGATGCGAGTTAATGCATCTTTGGTCCTCTAATCGGTGCACAGGTCCACTGTATTACAGCAATTGAAGTTGCTTGCTCATCAGTCATTTCAATTCTAGCACTTAATTAACATTGGAACTTGGATGCGTTAGCTTTTACATTTAACATTTTAACTTTTACATTAATTTTACATAAACATTACATCAATCAACTTTTATTTTCTAGCTTTTAAATCACTTTTACATTTATTAATGTTGTATCAGTACTTTCACATTTTATTTTCTTTGACTCCCATCTATAAATTAGAAGTCACTTCATGCCATTTTGGTTATTGTGTCAAAATGCTAATGCTATCATTGTATTAAATTGTTATCATACTGGTTTTCATCTTTATATCATTTTATCCAATTATTGAAGTATTGAGCTATTTTGAGAACTTATAGCTAGTCCATTGGTTCTTTTCATCCTTTTCAAAACACCATCCGTTTGTAGCAAAATCATGAAATACACGGAAGAGATGGATGTTGAAAATGCCTCGTTGTCGCATTGTCTTACACATCCATCATTCATTAACCATGAATTATCAAAAGGAGGTGACGAAATGGAAATTGGTGCCCATATCCTTTTGGATATGAAGAATGGCATAACCCATTCTACAACAAAAAGGACGTCAAGAAAGAAAAGGATTTCAAGAAGACCAACATCAAACCACATCATTCAAATATTCGAATGTCGAGCGTGTCATCAAACTTTCACCTCCCAAAAATCAATTGGGAAACATACAAAAGGGTGTAAATTAACGCAATCTCAAATTTGCCAACAAGATTTCACCAATCATTCAAGTTATCTAAAAATTAATTTGAAATGTGTATATTAGTAGAAGCATGACCTATGAACACTTGTTCAAGGCAACTAGGCTATAATTACACTTTCAATTTAATTGGGCATGGTATATTGGAATGATAAATTTAAATGCTCTTTAGTCAGTGTATAATAGAAACTAAATTCATGATCACTTTGAATCATATTCAAAAGATGAGTAGCAAATGAAATATAAATTTTTTTGCATTGAATAAGGCTTTTCATTGTTAACAAAATCAAGTTTTTTCTTCAATACTTCATTCTTAAATTTCAAGTGTACCCAATGCACACTTTTACTCATGTACTCCAAACTTATCCAATGACATGTTTCCTTTGTCATTAAAGAATTATCTTAAACATTGAAAATAATTTTTCATGACCCATGCTGTAGTGATCACTAAAAAAATAATCTTAGATACGGAAAAATTCTATGAATGCACGTGCTTTATTTTTATTTTTTATTTTTTCCCAAACTGAAAACCACATCAATGTGAATGGTGGGGAAATGGCTACAACACCTGAATTGTTAACTTGCTTTTCATATATTTTATGACCTTAAGTTTGCTTTAGTCTTGGTGAAACCTACCTTTAGTTACTTGATGTGAATGGAAAGTAAACAATAGGTGCAGCGGTACTAATAAAAATGTTAAAGTCGGTGCTTTATTAAAAATAATTGAAAAATATAAAATAATATAAAAATCACAATTAATCCCTATTAATGCTTAGAGTACAACAATTTGATGTCAACATTATTAGCTTTGAAGTTAGATTAAATTTTACTAAATTATTATTTTTTATAACTATTTTAAGAGAATATCTTTTTGACTTTGGAAATGAATGTATATGTTTAATGGGAATTGTCCATGTGGTTTAAAAAAATGAAAATAAAATGTATATGATTTTTTTCTATTCAAGATATTGTGCAACGGGGCCATTATTGTCAATCTTTGTTTTCCAAGGTTAACAAGCTTCAAATACATTGGAACTTAGAGAAAAAGTAACCTCAAATTGTCATTTAAAAAAGTAATTTATTCACTCAATTATAAATCCAAAGGGGATTAATGGACTTCAAATCACTTTCACAATTTTAATACCCATATGATCAAACACTTATTACCATTCAATCCATAAGTGATAGTGTTGTGGGTTTTTTTTTCTTGTATGATGCATAACATGACTAGTTTGAATTTCTACAATTATAATATAAAATAATGGATGGAACTAATTTGTCAAGCTCAAGAGGCATCAAATCCATCCATATGTTAAAATTTGTTTGTTTTGTTTTTGTTATGTTGAGATCTCTAGGACTATGTGTCACCAAGTCATGTGCTTTGTACCACTGGAAAGCTCTCTTGAAGAAGGGATGCACTAGCTTTGTTTCATGACATTTCGACCTCTAGTGTGAAAGTTATGAATTTTGAGTTATTTTTGCTTTAAAAATTAGAAAATTACTTTTACTTTTCTTTTGGCTATGGAAACTGCACAAGGGCACACTGGCTTAGTTTGTTGGTAGGAGGATTTGTTTTGACAAGAGCATGATTCTCAATGCAATTGGGGCATTGGGGCTAAGACTATAAATACTTCATGGCTTAAATTTGTACAAGGTATTCTCAATTTTGGAATGGTTTTTGAATTTAAACCAACTTCTCAAAAAGCTTTTATAAGTTGTATTTATGTCTCAATTGATTTTTCCTTTACAAAGTCCACCATTATTTATTTCAACTGCAATCTATTTAAACTGTAAAGAATTGTTTGTCCCCTATGAGACAATTTGGGTCGAGGTAGGTTCTTATCAACTCAATTTGTAGTGAATGTTTTTGAAACTTTTTGAAGTTGTGTAGTTTGCCAAGAGCTTAGTGGATATATATTTATTGTTTCAATTGATATTTGGTAGAAAAGGTTACGGCAAAAAAAGCCAAAAATGGAGGTCAACAGCCAACACAAACAAATCAAAAAAAGTAAAAATAAAATAAAATTTAAAATGAATTGAAATCTTGTATTTTGTCTACATTTGAAGTTTTGATTCATTCTATTTGGACTAGTGATGAGAAAGTTATGGACAATCTTAGTTTTGGGGGCAATCTAAGCATCTTCTTGAAAAAATAACTTACAAATTCATTTGTGAATACAATTCTTACAATTTTCCAAAAAAATTGTTAGACATGGTTAGGTTTGTTTTTTAGGACAATCGTACCATTGGGATTATTGCATTTCAATTCCATCTTAGAGCTATTAACGATTTAGTTTTCCCTTCAATCTTTGATCTACTTCTATTTAACAAATTTTTAATGAGTGAAAATTAAGTGATTTTTGGTTAAATGTTTTACCATAGATTCTCAACTCAACTACTCAACCTAAAAGTTTAGAAAACCAAAATCAATAGGACAAAAAAATTTAGTTAAAAAGACTCATAGCCAAGATATCTAATCAAGCAAATTTTAAATATATCTTGCAATCTATGCAATCAAACTTGATGAAATTTTTACCACATGTTCTCAAACAAGTTAAGTACAATATTCTATAGTTAGATTTTTTTTAAGTACTTTTTTTATTTTTGTAGGTGAATGCAGCAGAAGTGGAAAATTTGTTTACTTTTTGACAGAAAATACCCTTAGGGCATTAGGGGCTAATTGAGCACTATTTCCAGACAAAGGGGTGTGTTTTTTTGTTTATAAACCTCATTTTTGAAATAGTAATCATATACTTGTCAAATGGTGTGCAAACCTACTAAGGTAGGATCACCTTAAACTAAGCAAATTTCTATATAGAACATTATTGGGTGTCAAGAATTTTCATTTTTTAATCACGTAGAGATAAATTGTCATTAACCTCTAAATGACTATGACTATGTTTTCACCAAAAATGCTCCCAAACTGCCATTTCTAGTACAGTCACCAAATTTTAGAAAGAAAATATTTTTGGACACATCTAACCATACGATCTTGTAGTACATTGACTTGAAAACATGTGGAAAAAATTTCACAAATTTCCATTTTGTAGATTGCAATATATTAGTGTTTGAAGTGACAAAACCCCTTTTTTTGGCCCTATGAAAAACTGGGCAGTTACACTTCACAAGATCACATTTGTATGAAAAAATGTCCCAAATGGTGGTGCTTCTTTGGATTCATTCTTTAAGACAAGTTGGGTACAAGCTTGAAAAATTTCACATCATTAGGAATTGTACAACAAATAGGAAAAAACCATAAGTACAAAGAAGTATAGAATGATTCAAAATACAAAATTGTTAAGAATGCCAATCCCAATGGTTGAAATGCTTTAATAATCAATCTACATCCTATAATTAAATTTTTTTCATAAAATATTGAAAATTGAGTAAAATAAAGGACTTCAAAGTTTATTTTAGAATAGATAATCCACAAGTACCTCCAAACTAAAACTCCTCATAACTTTCATTTCATTGATCAAAATGGAATGATTCAAAGCTTTCCATGTATATATAATCCTAGAGAACAAATTTCCATTTTTTTTCAAAAAATGATTACTTCAATAGCCTAAGCTGCCCATTTACAAAAAAAACCCATATAAGGCCATAAATTTTTACTCATATTTTCAAACGTCATGAAATTTAGTGCATATGAAAGATATTCCTCATCCCTACCTTCTATTAAAATTTCAGCCTAAGATATACAAATCCCTCATCATATGCACTTGCCTAAAATTGCTATGTTGCTAAAACAAACATATTGGTGCATTAGGGATTAAAGTTGGGTAAAATCCACCAACAATATTTTCAATGTTTATGCCTTGAAGTGAGTGTAACAAACCTCTACTTTTTCTTTGATTTTTCTAAGGCTTGCTTTTGGGTACATGCTCAATTTTGGATAACTATCCTACCTTCTATCGAAGGTACAATAGATCTTCTGGTAATTGTAGATCTAATAGATGTGTTTGAAGTACCTTATAAAGCCTTCAAAGAATATGGGTGTATGCCTTCAAGGTTGCACATGACTTTTTTAAATGGGTCATGGGGTTATTGGGCATCATTGCAAGAAAAAATTTATTTTCTTTTTTTCTTTAGAAGTGTAATATTCCTACAAGGGCTGCTATTATGTGAGTCTAAAATCATGAGCACCAAAAGTGATACATCTATATTATAGATGTTTGTCTATATTATAGAAACTTTTCATGATTATAGGATATTTATGTTATAGATATCTATAGGTTACTAGCACCTTCAATGGTTGTATGATGTCTATTTATACAAATACTCAAGGCTCATATGTTTGCATTTCCATGCTCACATGCTATTGTCTTTGTTCCTTCTACCAAGAATTTATGGACAATTATTCAATAGTGAAGTAAAATGTAAAAAGTTGTCTTTTCAAAATTGAGACCTAAAACATCTTTTTACAAAATTTCTTTTAAACAAATAAGCTATTCAATTCTTTTTTATTTCCTATATTTTCTAAAAATAATGAAATTAAATTAAAATCCCATTTTTTTCTACCTTAAAGGGACTCTTACTCTATCAATTATATTGAAGGCAAAAGATATTGAGCCTTATGCTATTATAAAAACAAAATACTTTGTGTTTATATATAAGAGGGAGATTTTTCTACTTTTGGAAAATGTCATAGCTTATTTGTACGATTCTAACATATGATTCCAAATTTTAATTTTTTGAAGGCAAAGTTAAAGTGCTTTAAATTTAGTCCAACTTAGAGAGACATTATTTCTTAAAACTAAATTTGGAATCAGCTAATTTACTTATGTGTTTTTGCCTTCTATAAATGTATAGAAGAAAAAAAGAAGCGACACTTTGTTGGAATAAAAAATATGCTTGCACTAAAAACATTCACCTTTAATGCTAATAACAACTTTCCAACTCATTTAATTGAAATTTAAAAACGAAATTTGGCTCCCCAACATTAAAGTTGAGGAGCATGTTGAGGTATTGAACTCACTTGTTTGGCTATAGAATAAAATACAAAATAGAAATAGAAAAGTGATCAAACGATGATTTTAATTGAATACGTAATTGAAGTAAGATTAAATAGAGATTGATCTATGGTTGATCTAATAGATGCAAGCAAATTTCAATTACCTTTTCTAATTGTTAAGAGTTCAAATGTTTGTATGTTTAATAAAAGTAAAATCAAGAAATTAGCATTCTAAGAAAATCATGTACTTAATTAGAATTTGACATATTTTCTTATATATAAAGACCTAAGCAAGATTATAATGCCATTCCTTCTACCTAACAATAAGTCAATAAATGTCCTTAGGTTGTTGCATAGATTGCATCTATATTTATATGTTGTATACAATGTGTGTGTATTCACTTTTATTTTATTCTTATCTCAAATGATTTTGTTTGTTACTCTTGGTCAATTTTAGCTTTAACATTTTAGCTTTTCATTCTAGTTTTCATGTTGGAGCTTTCAATTGATGTATTACCATACATGAAAGGTTAATTTGGCACCTGTGCAAAAATTGAATTTCCAAATAATATTCTTAGGGATCCATGTTACCTCAAACCATTCACAAGATGACATGTAGCACCTTTTTACAAAAATGATTTAATTTTTGTCAAACCTAACTTTGTATAGAGTAGCTTTTACAATTTCTTTTTTTACTTTTACTTTTTCGTTTTTACATTATTTTTAAATGAAAACTCCTTAGGGTGGGCTTTCATGTGGAGTCGAGGGCCAATAGAGTATGCTGATCACTAGTGGAATGGACATCCCGTTTTTCTAGAACTCTCATTCTACTCGTGATCGACAGACTCCACTAGTCCCCAACTCTACATGGAGGCCCGCCCTGAGCACATTCAATTGTGTACTCCATGAAACTATGTAAGGTAGGAAGTCTACCTAAGAGCTGAAACTAAATTTTGGGGAGGTGAAGTTTCTTTTCAATAAATTATCCTTGGAAGACAAGTAGAATTGGCATCTAATCCAAGTCGTTTCATATTATTTTTGGAGCTTTATAGAATTAGATATGGAATTTTGAAGTTGAAATGGTGTAGGGCTCTAAAATTGCCCACCTCTTTAAATGTACACTATTTGTACATTCCTAAAGGTCACAAAAAAAAAACATGTACGAATAGTGTCCCTTTTGAATAGGTGGGCGATTTAAGGTTTAATTTAATTTAATTTTTCTTGAAATTTGGTACTTGTACCAAAAATGACAGCTTTGGAGAGCTTTTGGAGAAAATATAGTGAAAATCCTTCAGGGGGTTAAGATGCTTTTTCCCTCGATTCGCAGTTGATCATTTTGCCCCTAAGAAAACTTAGCTTTTAGATTACTTTCCAGCTTCTGAAGTTGCTTGCTCACCAGTGATTTCAATTTTAGCACTTAACATTGGACCTTTGCTATACATTAAATATTTTAACTTTCACATTAGTTTTACATTAATGTTGTATCCATACTTTTACATTTTATTTTCTTTAACTCCCATCTATAAATTAGAAGTCACTTCATGCCATTTTCGTTATTGTGTCAAAATGCTAATGCTATCATTGTATTAAATTGCTATCATACTGGTTTTCATCTTTGTATCATATTATCCAATTGACAGCTATTTTGAGAACTTATAGTCCATTGGTTATTTTCATTATTTTCAAAACACCATCCGTTTGTAGCAAAATCATGAAATACACGGAAGAAACATCAAACGCGAAAGAGATGGATATTGAAAATGCCTCGTTGTCGCATTGTCTTACACATCCATCATTCATTAACCATGAATTATCAAAAGGAGGTGACGAAATGGAAATTGGTGCCCATATCCTTTTGGATATGAAGAATGGCATAACCCATTCTACAACAAAAAGGACATCAAGAAAGAAAAGGATTTCAAGAAGACCAACATCAAACCACATCATTCAAATATTCGAATGTCGAGCGTGTCATCAAACTTTCACCTCCCAAAAATCAATTGGGAAACATACAAAAGGGTGTAAATTAACGCAATCTCAAACTTGCCAACAAGATTTCACCAATCATTCAAGTTATCTAAAAATTAATTTGAAATGTGTATATTAGTAGAAGCATGACCTATGAACACTTGTTCAAGGCAACTAGGCTATAATTACTCTTTTAATTTTATTGGACATGGCATATTCAAATGATGAATTTAAATGCTCTTTAGTCAATGTATAACACAAACAAATTTCATGATCACTTTGAATTATATTCAAAAGGGGAGTAGCAATTGAAATATAGAAGCTTTTAGTTTACAATGTTTTGCATTGAATAAGGCTTTTGATCGTTAGAAAAAAAATCTAGTTTTTTCTTCAATACTTCATTCTTAAATTTCAATTGCATCCAATGCACACTTTTACTCATGTACTCCAAACTTATCCAGTGACATGTTTCCTTTATCATTGATGAATTATCTTAAACATTGAAAATAATTTTTCATGACCCATGTTGCAGTGATCATTAGAAAATAATTTTAGATAAGGAAAAGTCCTATGAATGCATGTGCTTTTTTTCTCTTCTTTTTTTGAAGTTCATGTAGAAATGGTAGAAAACAGCATAAATTTGAATGGTGTGGAAATGGCTACAACACCCAAATTGTTAACTTGCTTTTAATATTTTTTATGACCTTAAGTTTGCTCTTACAAGTCTTGGTAAAACCCACCTTTAGCTACCTGATGTGAATGGGAAATCAACAATAGGTGCAGCAGTGCTAATAAAAATTTCAAAATCAGCCAGCTTGATTAAAAATAATGTAAAAATAAATAAAATAATGTAAAAATCACAGTTCATCCCTACTAATGCTTAAAGTACCACATTTTGATGTCAATATGGTAAACTTTGAAGTTAGATTAAATCTTACTAAATTACTTTTGTTTGTAACTATTTCTAACAAAATATCTTTCTGACTTTGGTGTATTCTTGTATGGTGTATAATGTGACTAGTTTGAATTTCTATAATTATAATACAAAATAATGGATGAAACTTATTCAAATTTTGGCATTTTATTTAAAATAGAACAAACCCCAAGAAGCTCAAAACAACCTTGGACATTAATGGATTAACATATTTTGCCAAGCTCAAGAGGCATCAAATCCATCCATACCTTAAGTTCTTTTGTTTTATTTTTGTTTGTTTGTTTTTGTTATGTTGAGATCTCTAAGACTGTGTGTCCCCTAGTCATGTGTTTGGTACCATTGGAAAGCTCTCTCTGAGAAGGAATGCATTGGTTTTCTTTTATGACATTTGGACCTCTAGTGTGAAAGTTAATAAGTTTGAGTTATTTTTTGTTTTAAAAATTAGAAAATTACTTTTACTTTTCTTTTGGCTATGGCAACAGCACAAGGGCACATTGGCTTAGTTTGTTCTGGTAAGAGCATTTGTTTTGACAAGAGCATGATTCTCAATGCAACTGTGGCATTGGAGCTAAGATTATAAATACTTCATGGCTTAAATTTGCACAAGGTATTCTCAATTTTGGAATGGTTTTTGAATTTGAAGCAACTTCACAAAGTTTTTATAAGTTGTAATTATATCTCAATTGATTTTTCCTTTGCAAAGTCCAATTTTATTTATTTAATCTTTTTAATCCCTAAAAAATTGTTTGTCTCTTCAAGGGACAATTTAAGTCCAGGTAGTTTTCTATTGTCTCAATTTGTAATGAATGTTCTTGAAACTTTTTGAAGATGTGCATTTTTGCAAGAGCTTCATAAATATATAGTTTTTTTTCAATTGGTGCTTGGTAGAAAGAGTTATGGCACAAAAAGCCAAAAATGGAGGTCAACAGGCAACACAAATAAATAAATAAAAATCCAAAATATATATTTTTTTAATTGATTAAAATTTTATAGGTTTATCTACACTTGAAACTTTGATTCATTCTATTTAGACTAGTGATGAGAAATTTATGGATGATCTTAGTTTTTCAGGCAATCTAAGCATCTTCTTGAAAAAACAACTTATAGGATTCATTTGTGAATGCAATTTTTACTATTTTCAAAAAAAATTATTAGACAAGTTTAGGTTTGCTTTCTAGAACAATCTCACCATTGGGATTATTGGATTTGAATTCCATCTTAGAGCTATTAATGATTTAGTTTTTCCTTCAATCTTTAACCTATTTCTACTTAACAATTTTTTAATGAGTGAAAATTAAGTGTTTATTTGTTGAATTTTTTTTTCTTATGTTCTTAATTTAACTGTTCAATATAAAAATTTAGAAAATCAAAATCAATAGTACAAAAATATTTAGTTAAAAAGATTGAAAGTCAAAAAATCTAGTCAAACAAGTTACAAGAAAATTGCGTTCATCACTTTAGATGCAAATATCTAGCAATCTATGCAGTCAAATTTGATGAAATTTTTACCACGTCTGTTAAGTACAATATTTAATAGCTGAATTTTTTGAAGGTACTATTTTGGGTTTTTTAGATGAGCGCAATAGAAGTGGCAATTTTGAGTGGCATTTTGACAAAAAAGACCCTTAATAGGGCTTTAGGGACTAAAAATTGAGCATTAATCTTTAGACAAAGGGGTGTAGTTTTTGTTTATAAACCTCATTTTTGAAATAATAATCAAACACTTGTCAAATGGTATGCAAACCTACTAAGGTAGGATCACCTTGACCCCTAAATGTATTGGACTATATTTTTCACCAAAAACACTCCAAAATTGTCATATTTTGGACAAGTACCAAATTTTCGGAAATTTGTTTTAGACACATGTAACCATAGGATCTTGAAGTACAATTGTTTGAGAAGATGCGGGAAAAATTTCAGAAATTTCCACCACATAGATTGCAAGATATTAGCATTTGAATTTACAAAAATCCTTTTTTTGCCCTTGCAAAATATCGGGCAGTTGCACTTCACAAGGTCACATTTGTATGAAAAAATGTCCAAAATGGTGGTTATTCTTTGAATTCATTCTTCAAGGCAAGTTGGCTACATGCTTAAAAAAATTGGAATAGTACAATATGTAGGAAAAAATAGTAAGTAGAAAGAAATAGACAATCATTCAAAACACTAAATTATTAAGAATTTATTTATGGAATGACAAAAAGAGAATCACAATGGTTGTAATGTTGTAATATAAAATATATATCCTAGGATTTTATTTTTTTCAAAAAATATTGAAAATTGAATTCAATAAAGTTTATATTAGAGTTGAGAATCCATAAGTGCTTGCAAACTAAATTTGCTCATAACTTTCATCTCATAAATCAAAATGGAATGATTTTAAGTTTTTCATGTATATATAACTTTAAAAAATCAATTTCAAACTTTTATATTTTTAAAAAGTGATTTTTCATATATTTTTTGAGTTGCCTGCCCAACGTTGAAAGTGACATATCATGTAATAACTTTTTAACCATGTGGTCAAAAGTTATGAAAAATTTAAGGCCTTAAAGCTACTCCTTGGACACATGTTGTGTGAAAATTTCAAAGAAAAATAATGATATCTCCATTCATAGTGAGCTGCCCAAAATTGCTACAATGCCTTAAAAAACCCCACAGTTGAGCATTTAGGGGTTAAACTGAGCAAATTTTTGTATAGAACATTATTTAGTGTCAAGAATTTCATTTTTTAATTCCATAAAGACAAATTGTAATTAACCCCTAAAGGAATATGACTATGTTTTCACCAAAAAAGTTCCAAAACTGTCATTTCTAGGACAAGCACCAAATTTTAGAAAAAAAACTATTTTAGACGCATCTAACCATAGGATCTTGTAGTACTCTGCCTTGAGAGCATGTCGAAAAATTTTCAAAAATTTCCATTGTGTAGATTTCATGATATTAGTGTTTGAAGTGACTAAAGCCCTTTTTGCGGCTCTGCAAATAACCAAACAACTACACTTTACAAGATCACATTTGTATGAAAAGATGTCCATAATGATGGTACTTCTTTAGATTCATTCTTCAAGGCAAGTTGGCTATATGCTTGAAAAATTTTAGATCATTTGGAATTATATAACAAGTAGGAAAAAAATCATAAGTACAAAGAAGTAGAAAATGATTCAAAATACAAAATTGTTAAGAATTGAAAAATGCCAATCCCAATGGTCGAAATGTTTCAATAAAAAATCTACATCCTATGATTTTATTTTATTTTCAAGAATACTAAAAATTGAATAAAATAAAGGACTTCAAAGTTTATTTTAGAGTAGATAATCTAAAATTGCCCACAAACCAAAACTCCTCGTAATTTTCATTCCATTGATCAAAATGGAATGATTCAAAGCTTTTCTTTTGGAAAAAATAATTTATTTATTTTCCCGGACTGCCCATTTATGAAAAATGATAACATACAAGGCCATAACTTTTGACTCATATTTCCAAATGTCATGAAATTTAGTGCATATGAAAGATATTCCTCATCCCTACCTTCTATTAAAATTTTAGCTTAAAATATACAAATCTCTCGTCACACGTACTTGTCCAAAATTGCTATGTTGCCAAAAAAATACATATTGGTCCTTTAGGGGTTAAAGTTGAGTAAAATCCACCAACAATATTTGATTATAATACACAAAAGTTATATGAGGTCAAAGTTGAATTGATAGGTTTTCTAAAATTGTCCATTATTTTCAATGTTCACACCTTGAAGTAAGTGCAACAAACATCTATTTTTTTTCTGATTTTTTGCAGGCTTGCTTTTGGGCACATGCTCAGATTTGGATGACTATTCTACCTTCTAACAAAGGTACAATAGATCTTTTGATAATTGTAGAACTAGTAGATGTGTTTGGGGTACCTTATAAAGCCCTACCTCAAAGTATATACACGGGGGTATGAATTTAAGGTTGCACATGACTTCAAATGGATCATGGGGTTATTGGGTGTGATTGCTCTAAGAGGGAGTGAGAAAGGAGACCAATCCCTCTTATAATACTCTCTATAGTGTTTGGTAGATCTTCCATCCTAGGTCAAAGGAGAACTCCATAAACACTTGAGTTGTAGAAGACTAACCACCAAAATCGCAACATTAGACCACCGATTGGGCTCTTGAACTTTCAAATAGCATAACATTGCGATCCCAGATCTAAATCCCACATGTGAGCCTTTTTGGATATCTACGTGACGAGTAGATACTGATGGACTGCTCACTTGTCTCCTTTGGACAAGTTCTTGCAAAGTTATGGCCCTTCAAAGATTCGGGTTCATTGGGGGAGGCGTCACACCTTCACCACAACCCTTCTCTTGGCCAAAACTTTTGACGCATAGCTTAGAACCTCGTAATTCTTGACATTTTAACTTCCTTGTATTCTTAGCTTTTCAATGATATGCTATATGACATATTTCCATAAAGGATTCATTGGAAACCTCTCACTCCTAGCCCTTAAGTGTCTCGGTGTCACCGAGATACCACCAACTTTGAACAACCATAACTTTTAGCTCCAAAGTCCAGATCACACATTCTTTAAATGGTTAGATGGTTGAATGCGTATTCTCAAGGTATTTCTAAGAATGTATGATACACTATGATACCTTTCAAAATTCAGGGTGATAATGTGCTATGTTTGCTCAGAAGACACCCATTTCTCCCTTCTTAGGCTCTTGCAAAGTTGGGAAGTCACCTCAAAGGTCCTTCTTGTTCACTAAGGCACTTCGAGCACCCCCAAAAGATAGGGATGTGACATATTTTGAGTTTATGAACAACTCTTTTGGCAATAAAGTAAAATGTTAAAAAATTGCCTTTCTAAAATTGAGACCTAAAAAAGAATTTACCTATTTTTTTTTACAAAAATAAGCTCTTGGAAAAATATTTTTTTAATACTTATATTTTTTAAATAATAAAACTAAAAAAATTGCCTACTTATTTACTACCTTAAGGGAACTTTTATTCTATCAATTATATTGAACGCAAAGCATATTGATCTTTGTGCTAATATAAAAGCAAAACACTTTGTGTTTATATATAAGAGGGAGATTTTTCTATTTTTGGAAAATGTCATAGCTTATATGCATGATTCTAATAGATTATTCTAAATTCTAATTTTTTAAAGACAGAATTAAAGTGCTTTAAATATAGTCCAATTTGGAGGACATGATTTTTTAAAATTAAATTTGATATGAACTAATTTTACTTATGTGTTTTTGCCTTCTATAAATTTATAGAAGACAAAAAAGAAATACACTTTGTTGGAATAAAAAACATGCTTGCATAGAAAAATATTTGCCTTCAATGCTAATAACAACTTTCCAACTCATTTAATTGAAATTTAAAAATGAAATCTAACTCCCCTATATCAAAGCTTAGGAACGGATTTAGATATTGAACTCACTTGCTTGGCTATAGAATAAAACACAAAATAAAGATAGAAAAATGATCAAAGCATGATTTTAATTGAATCGAGAATTGAAGTAAGATCACAAAAGAGATTGAACTACAATTAATCTAGTAGAAAAAAGAAGATTCAATTTCCTTCTCTAATTCTTGAGAGTTCAAATGTTTGTATGTTTAATAAAAATAAAATAAAATATTAACACTCCAACAAAATGATACTTAATTAGAATTTAACATATTTTTCTATACACGAAGACTTAAGCAAGACTATAATGCCATTTCCTCTAGCTAACAATAAGTCAATAAATGTCTTTAGATTGTTGCATAGATTGCGTCTAAATTTATGTATTGTATACAATGTCTATGTATTCATTTTTATTTTATTCTTATCTCAAATGATTTTGTTTGTTATTCTTGGTCAATTTTAGCTTTAACATTTTAGTATTTTATTATAGTTTTCATGTTGAAGCTTTCAATTGATGTATTACCATATGTGAAGGGTTGATTTGGCACATGTGCAGAAATTGAATTTCCACATCATATTCTTAAGGATCCACATCACCTCAAACCATTCACAGGATGACATGTGGTACTTTTTATAAAAATGGCTTAATTTCTATCAAGTCTAACCTTCAGATAGAATAGATTTTACAATTTACTTTTTATACTTTTATTTTTTAGCCTTTACATTATTCATTTTTAAATGAAGACTCTTTAGGACGGACACCCATGTGGAGTTAAGGGCCTATTGATTATTGGTGGAATAGGTGTCTCTTTTTTTTGAAACTCCCATTTCTCTAGTGATCAATAGGCTCCATCAATCCCCAACTTTACATAACCCTCCCTTAAACATTCAATCATGTGCTTTATGAAAGTGTGTAAGGTAGAAAGTCCATAAATTATCCACCTAAGAGCTAAAAATGAATTTTGGGGAGGTGAAGTTTTTTTTCAGTAAATTATCCTTGGAAGATGTAGATAACTAATTAGGACTTGGTTTTGTTATTTTTAGTGATGATTTTTGGTGTCTTTTATTATATTTTGACAAATGTTTTATAATATGAGGAGTCTAATTTGGTCATTTTGTTTTGTTATTATGTCCAATTGGAGTGGTCAAGAATTGGTTAAGTTGTATGTCAATGCCTAGTGGGATTAGGGCCAGGTGTTACCGAATTAGATATGTTGTCCCAATTGGGTTGGTGAGTGTCTTTATCCAACTTGGAATTTGCAGTTTGAATGGGGAGTCAATTTGTTAGTCTTATCCTAGTTGGTGTGTTAATGATGAGATTGTCAATGGGGATGGTTTGAAGTCCAATTCAGATTTTTGGGTTGCAATGTGATTCCAATTAGGTAGTAGTTGTGGTGGTTAAGTCGTCTTTTCTCCCATTTTGATAACCGCCAAGTTCTAAGTCCTATTGTGGAGGTTTCTTTGTCATTTTTTTTACCCACTTGGAGAGAGTGTTCAGTGCGAGTCCTAGCCAGGTGTGCTACGTATTTGTTTTGTTTGTTTGTGTGTGCCCAAGGTTGGGGGGTGTTCGTGTATGTGAGATCCAATGATGGATTTTGTATATCAAGTCGGTAAAGATTGAGTTGTGTCCTGATCGCGAAATTTGTGTGTGAAGGAAAGAAATTTGAAAAATCTTAGAAGGAGTTGGAAGTTGCGACAAAGTATTAGGCTGTTGAGCAAAATTCAAATGTAATGGTGATGTATTCACCAAATTGGTTAATGTAAGATAAATTTAACTAAATGGGTTATTGTTGTGTGGAGTATGATGTGATTCAAATTGGAATATGTAAAGCTTTATTTGGTTTCAATGGAGGATATGTTTGAGTAAATTTGTGCCTAGTTGTAAGTATGTAGTATCGTTGTAGTGATGTTTTTGGTTACGGAATTCCAAATTGGGTTATTGAAACTATTAGCATAGAAAAATCCTACTTGACCGTCTCTCTAAAAATGAACTTATTATACTAATACGATAATTTCCGAATAGGTCATTATCCTCCTTCAATAGAAGACAAAAGGAATTGACATCTAGTCTAAGTCGTTTTGTATTTTTTTGGAGCTTTGTGGAATTAATTATGGAATTTTGAAGTTGAAATGGCATAGGGCTCTAAAATTGCCCACCTTCTAAAATGTACACTATTTGTACATTCCTAAAGGCTACAAAAAGCAACGTGTTCAAATAGTATTTCTTTCAAATAGGTGGGCAATTTAAGGACCTCCTATCCTTACTGGTTGTGGATTGTATAATTCATACGTTAACCCATTAAGCCCTAAATTGTATTTTTTGGCAACAAAGCAAATTGGGCACTTCATTATGAATAGAATTTTCATTTTTTTTTGAAATTTTCACACAACTTGTACTTGAGGAGTATCTCTAAGGCCCAACAATTTTCATAACTTTTGACTACATGGTTAAAAATTTATCATATAATATGTAGTTTCTAGTGATTGGTGGGTAGTCCAAGTAGCAAAAAAACTTCTTAAAAAATCACTTTAAAAAAAATAGTTTGGAATTTTTTCTCTAGATTTATCTATACATGAAAAACTTTTAACGATTCCATTTTGATTAATGAGATGAAAGTTATGAGGAGTTCTAGTTTGCATAGTTTGCAAGCAATTTGTAGGGAGTTTGTGGGTAGTTATGGAATCTCTACTCTAAGATAAACTTTGAAGTCCTCTTTTTAATTCAATTTTTAATATTTTGGAAAAAAAATAAAAATAAGGTTTAGATTGTTTAGTACAACATTACAACCATTGAGATTGGCATTTTTCAATTCCATCAATAAATTGTTCTCAATTCAATGTTTTGAATCAATGTCTACATCCTTCAATTTCTCATTTTTTTCCTATATGATGTGAAATTCCAAATGATTTGAAAATTTTCAAGCTTGTATCCCACTTGCCTTGAAGAATGAATCCAAATAAGCACCACCATTTTGGACATTTTTCATACGATTGTGACATTATGAGGTGCAACTACCCAGTTTTTTGGGAAAGCCAAAGAAAAGAATTTTTGTCACTTCAAAAGCTAATGTCTTGCAATCCACATGGTGAAGATTTCTGATATATTTTCTACATCTTCTCAAACCAACATACTACAAGATCCTATGGTTATATGTGTCCAATTTAGTCAAAATCCTTCAGGGGCTAACCCCTAACTGCCTGAGGCACCAGAATCTAGTGTTTGCAAAACTTTGAAGTTAAATAAAACCTAACCAAGTTGCTATTTTTAGTAGTTTATATTTTTGGAAAGTTTTTTTTTAAGTCTAATTTTAGCATCAAAAATCCGATCTTGAAAATAAATGATAGTGATTTTTCTATTCACAATTTTGTGCAAGGGTACCCATTGCAAGGTAAGCTTGACTTCCCATAGTGCTGAGAGCTCTTGGAAATGAGTCTCAAATACACTAGATCTTGGATTAAAAATCACTTTCAAAATTCTTTCAAAAAAATTATAGAGTAGAATTGATATAAAGCCATAAATTGATTGGAGTTATACATGTTAGGCCCTCTTACCTTGTATTTTTTGGTCAACAACTTTTTCGATTTGACATGCAAAAAGAGTGTTGAAGGATTTTTATAGTTTTAACACACTCATGGGCAAACATTATAATCTTTCACTCCATAAGTGATATTGTTGTGTATACTTTTCCTATGAGATCTCTTTCATGTCTAGTTTGAGTTTGTACAGTTACAAATCCAAAAAAATTGATGCAACTTATGAAAATGTTGACATTTTGTTCAATTTAGAACAAATTCCAAGAAGCTCAAAACAGGCCTTAGGCATTTAGGGGTTAAGATACGAGCTGATGCATTTCGCCTTCATCTACAGTCCATCATTTTGCCCCTAATGACTACATCTTTGGTCCTGGAATCGGTGCATAGGTCCATTACTTTTACACCTACTGAAGTTGCTTGCTCACCAGTGATTTCAATTCTAGCACTTAATTAACATTGGAGCTTTGATGTGTTAGCTTTTACATTTAACATTTTAACTTTTACATTAATTTTACATAAATATTGCATCAATGAACTTTTATGTTCTAGCTTTTAAATTACTTTTACATTAATGTTGTATCCATACTTTTACATTTTATTTTCTTTAACTCCCATCTATAAATTAGAAGTCACTTCATGCCATTTTCGTTATTGTGTCAAAATGCTAATGCTATCATTGTATTAAATTGCTATCATACTGGTTTTCATCTTTGTATCATATTATCCAATTGACAGCTATTTTGAGAACTTATAGTCCATTGGTTATTTTCATTATTTTCAAAACACCATCCGTTTGTAGCAAAATCATAAAATACATGGAAGAAACATCAAACATGAAAGAAATGGATATTGAAAATGCCACGTTGTCGCATTGTCTTACTCATCCATCATTCATTAACGATGAATTATCAAAAGGAGGTGACGAAATGGAAATTGGTGCCCATATCCTTTTGGATATGAAGAATGGCATAACCCATTCTACAACAAAAAGGACATCAAGAAAGAAAAGGATTTCAAGAAGACCAACATCAAACCACATCATTCAAATATTTGAATGCCGAGCATGTCATCAAACTTTCACCTCCCAAAAATCAATTGGGAAACATAAAAAAAGGGTGTAAATTAACGCAATCTCGAACTTGCCAACAAGATTTCACCAATCATTCAAGTTATCTAAAAATTAATTTGAAATGTGTATATTAGTAGAAGCATGACCTATGAACACTTGTTCAAGACAACTAGGCTATAATTACACTTTCAATTTTATTGGACATGGCATATTCAATGATGAATTTAAATGCTCTTTAGTCAATGTATAACACAAACTTATTTCATGATCACTTTGAATTATATTCAAAAGGGGAGTAGCAATTGAAATATAGAAGCTTTTAGTTTACAATGTTTTGCATTGAATAAGGCTTTCCATTGTTAAGAAAATCAAGTTTTTCTTCAATACTTCATTCCTAAATTTCAAGTGTACCCAATGCACACCTTTACTCATGTACTGCAAACTTATCCAATGACATGTTTCCCTTATCATTAAAAAAAAAATCTTAAACATGGCTACAACACCAGAATTGTTAACTTGGTTTTAATAATTTTTATGACCTTTAGTTACTTGACGTGAATGGAAAGTAAACAATAGCTGCAGCAGTACTAATAAAAATGTTAAAGTCGGTGCTTTATTAAAAATAATTTAAAAGCAGAAAAATAATATAAAAATCACAATTAACCCCTATTAATGCTTAAAGTACTACATTTTGATGTCAACATTATTAGCTTTGAAGTTAGATTTAATCTTACTAAATTACTATTTTTGTAACTATTTTAAGAGAATATCTTTTTGACTTTGGAAATGAATGTATATGTTTAAAGGGAATTGTCCATGTCGTGTAATATATATATGATTTTTTTTCTATTCAAGATATTGTGCAAGGGGGCCCATTATTGTTAATTTTTGTTTTCCAAGGTTAGCAAGCTTCAAATACAGTTCACCTCAAATTGTCATTTAAAAAAGTATTTTATGCCCTCAATCAGAAATTTGACTTGTCCAAAGGGGATTGATAGACTTCAAATCACTTTTAAAATTTTCATATCCATATGATCAAACATTGATTATCATTCAATCCAAAAGTGATAGTGTTGTGTTTTTTATTCTTGTATGATGCATAAAATGACTAGTTTGAATTTCTACAATTATAATATAAAGCAATAAATGGAACTTATTTAAATGTTGTCATTTTATTTAATTTAGAACAAACCCAATAAGCTCAAAAAGGCCTCAGGCATTAACGGATTACTAACATATTTTGTCAAGCTCAAGAGGCATCAAATCCATCCACCTGTTAAATTTGTTTGTTTTGTGTTTGTTATGTTGAGATCTCTGGGACTATGTGTCCTCCAGTCATGTGCTTGGTACCACTGGAAAGCTCTCTTTGAGAAGGGATGCACTGGATTTGTTTCATGACGTTTGAACCTTTAGTGTGAAAGTTATGAATTTTGAGTTATTTTTTGTTTTAAAAATTAGAAAATTACTTTTACTTAGCCCCAATAGCACAAGCCACAAGGGCACACTAGCTTAGTTTGTTTTGGTAAGACCATTTGTTTTGACAAGAGCACGAATCTCAATGCAATTGGGGCATTGGGGCTAAGACTGTAAATACTTTATGGCTTAAATTTGCACAAGGTATTTTCAATTTTGGAATGGTTTTTGAATTTGAAGCAACTTCACAAAAAGCTTTTATAAGTTGTATTTATATCTCGAGGGGTGCACTACAAAGGAAGTTCATGGGTGAGGAGCGAGCAAACCCTAACTACCCATTTCTACTTTTCCTAATTACTTTTAATAAACTATAATTTCAACCTACAACTTTGAGCTTTGTTTAACAATATCTATAGGTTTCTATTGCCAAAAAATTCAATCCTAAATAACATGTGATATACTGTCTAAAAAGGATTGAAAAATGAACTAAAATGGCACGTTTTTCAACTAAAATATTTATAGAGATCACATGAAGATGACTATTGTATCAATATTCAACCAAAATAAACTTTTAGTAGAAAGCTATTTTATAGAATTTTTTTTTCGTTTTTCAAATTTTTTTCTTATATAATATAGGGATGTGAAAGTTATTTTTAGCTTTACAATGTATCTTTTTTCTTCTAAAATTTGTAACTAATTGTTATTAACATAGAAAAATACCAATAATTCAGAACATAAACTTTCAAAGTAGGAAAATCTATTCATATTTTTCTTTTAGAAATAAAATAAAATTTTAGGGTATAATACAAGGGGTCCAAAATTTGGTTGCTCCTCACCCATGAACTTCCTTTGTAGTGCACCCCTCGGGATTTATATCTCAATTGATTTTTTCTTTGCAAAGTCCAACTTTATTTATTTCAACTTCAATCTTTCTAAACCATAAAGGATTGTTTTTCCCCTCCGAGACAATTTGGGTCCACGAAGGTTCTTACTACCTCAATTTGTAGTGAATGTTTTTGAAACTTTTTGAAGTTGTGTAGTTTGCCAAAAGCTTTGTGGATATATAATTTTTGTTTCAATTGATGCTTGGTAGAAAAAGTTATGGTGAAAAAAGCCAAAAATGGAGGTCAATGGGCAATACAAACAAATCAAAAAATCATTTTTTTTAATAAATTAATTGAAATCTTGTGATTTTGTCTACATTTGAAGCTTTGATTCATTCTATTTGGACTAGTGATGAGAAAGTTATGGACAATCTTAGTTTTGGGGGCAATCTAAGCATCTTCTTGAAAAAATAACTTAAAAATTAATTTGTGAATGCAATTTTTACAATTTTCCAAAACAATTGTTAGACATGGTTAGGTTCGGTTTTTAGGACAATCGTACCATTAGATTATCACATTTCAATTCCATCTTAGAGCTATTAATGATTTAGTTTTCCCTTCAATCTTTGATCTATTTCTATTTAATAAATTTTTAATGACTGAAAATTAAGAGTTTCTTTGTTGAATTTTTTTTCGTAGATTCTCAATTCAACTATTCAACCTAAAAACTTAGAAAATCAAAATCAATAGGACAGAAAAACTTAGTTAAAAAAGACTCAAAGCCAAGAAATCTAGTCAAGCAAGTTGCAAAAAAACTTGTTTTCTTCACTTTGGATGCAAATATCTTGCAATCTATGCAATCAAATTTGATGAAATTTTTACCACATGTTCTCAAACAAATTAAGTACAATATTCTATAGTTAGAATTTTTTAAAGTATTTTTTGATTTTCTTAGGTGAATGCAACAGAAGTGGCAAATTTGTTTACTTTTTTGACAGAAAATAGCCTCAGGGCTTTAGGGGCTAACTATTGAGTACTATTTCCAAACAAAGGGGAGTGTTTTTGGTTTATAAACCTCATTTTTGAAATAGTAATCATATACTTGTCAAATGGTGTACAAACCTACTAAGGTAGGATTACCTTAAACTAAGCAAATTTCTATATAGAACATTTATTTAGTGTCAAGAATTTTCATTTTTTAATCACATAGAGACAAATTGTAATTAACCCCTAAAGGACTGTGACTATGTTTTTCACCAAAAATGCTCCCAAACTGCCATTTCTAGTACAAACACCAAATTTTCCAAAAAGAAATGTTTTTGGACACATCTAACCATAGGATCTTGTAGTACACTAACTTGAAAACATGTGGAAAAAATTTCAGAAATTTCCATTTTGTAGATTGCAAAATATTAGTGTTTGAAGTGACAAAACCCCTTTTTTTGGCCCTACAAAAAACTGGGCAGCTACACTTCACAAGATCACATTTGTATGAAAAAATGTCCCAAATGGTGGTGCTTCTTTGGATTCATTCTTCAAGACAATTTGGGTACATGCTTTATAGTTTTCACATCATTTGGAATTGTACAACAAATAGGAAAAAAAAACATAAGTACAAAGAAGTAAAGAATCATTCAAAATACAAAATTGTTAAGAATTTTATTATAGAATTGGAAAATGTCAATCCCAATGGTTGAAATGTTTTAATAATCAATCTACATCCTATAGTTTTATTATTTTCAAAAAATATTGAAAATTGAGTAAAAAATAAAGGACTTCAAAGTTTCTTTTAGAATAGATAATCCACAAGTACTTGCAAACTAAAACTCCTCATAACTTTCATTTCATTGATCAAAATGGAATGATTCAAAGCTTTCCACATACGTATAACTCTAGAGAACAAATTTCCATTTTTTTTTAAAAATGATTATTTTATTAGCCTAAGCTGCCCATTTACAAAAAAAATATCCTATAAGGCCATAACTTATTACTCATATTTCCAAATGTCATGAAATTTAGTGCATATGAGAGATATTCCTCATCCCTACCTTCTATTGAAATTTTAGCCTAAAAGTATACAAATCTCTAATCACACGCAGTCGCCCAAAATTGCTATGTTGCTAAAAAAAACATATTGGTCCGTTAGGGGTTAAAGTTGGGTAAAATCCACCAACAATGTTTTCAATGTTTACGCCTTGAAGTGAGTGCAACAAACCTCTATTTTTTCTTTCATTTTTCTAAGGCTTGCTTTTGGGTACATGCTCAATTTTGGATGACTATCCTACCTTCTATCAATGCTACAATAGATCTTTTGGTAATTGTAGAACTGATAGATGTGTTTGGAGTATCTTATAAAGCCTTCAAAGAATGAGTGTATGCATTCAAGGTTGCACATGACTTTTTTAAATGGGTCATGGGGTTATTGGGCATCATTGCAAGAAAAAATTTCTTTTCTTTTTTTCTTTAGAAGTGTAATACTCCTACAAGGGTTGCTATTATGTAAGTCTAAAATCATGAGCACATGAGCCCAAAAAACTCTACACCTATATTATAGGTGTTTATCTATATTATAGAAACTTTTCATGATTATAGGATACTT